>JAUPFR010000006.1:53170542-54370542 GCA_036925125.1 Oreortyx pictus | reverse complement strand
CTCTAGACACTCAATGTTCCCGTATAGCAGAATTAATTCAACACATTGTTGTTTTACAGCTTGGCTTTGGCTTCTTGGGCCCTTTTTTTTTTTTTTTTAATTTAAGAAAACCATCAAAACAAATGCTCACTCCTGCAGCCTCCACTCTCACACATCTTCATGGGAACCTGAGTGCAGTGTCTGTGGGAGGAATTCAGCCAGATTTGGATAGGGAAGGATGCATCTTAGTTTTGGTTGAAGACACTGCAGTACCTACATACCCCTCCCTGACACCCTGCCATGGACACAAGTCATTGCCCGTGGCCACACTGCCCTCAACTTCCTTAGCAACATCCTTTTGGCTGCTCTGTTTCAGCTCCTCACTGGTAAACTGAATTGGAGGCTTCCTCCCCCCGCCAGCCCCTCTGCGTGGTGCAAAACCCAACCTTCCCAAAAGGTCAGGGCACTCTGTTTTTCCGACCTTCTGTTTCAAATTTAAGAGACAATGGCTTGCGGGGAGCTGAGCGGGGGTAATGTGCCGCAGTGCTGAGTCACAGGAGTCCCAGATGAATCTTCTGTTAACGCCGAAACACAGCCCCACTTATGATATTATACAGAATTACTATCTGACAATGCTGGGAGAAATGGAGCTCTCTTGCACATCCACCAACCAGAAGACCATCTGGATGCATGGGCTCAGAAAGACTCCAAGCATCTTCTTTCATGCATAACTCACTGATGATACCTGTTTTCTTAACAGGTTTTGTTGCATGTCTCTATGACACCTACCAGCACTGATTTCAATTCTTGTCTTTGCTCATGCATGCTGGGGACTCTCTACTAACACTCTTCTCCCCGTCTTTTTAATATTAAGCCCAAACTCTGGTTGAGCTGCTGGCAGGAGGAACAGAGGGGTACTGGCTCTCACTGGTCCTTGCCTCCTCCACCAGCTCTCCTGCTGAAAACAATGGATCAAAGTTCAGAAACTCTGTTTCATAAGAAAACCAAAGAAGGAGGTCAGGATTCATGTGCATGCCAGGAAGGAGAGTATTAAAGATAAAAGCAATGCAAAGGCCCATCTCAGGGGCATTAATGTCCATTTTCAATATGTTGGGAGGGTGTTTTTCTAAGAATAGATTACTCTAGATTCACTTCACACAAGGGGTTGTACCTCCCCCTCAAAGTACTCAATATCAGGATCCTGTTAGAATAAGTAGTTTTATAAGTCACATATCCTAACTTGCTCTGCCAGTAAGGAAAAAAGGCTGACCTGGAGACTGCCTTCCCATTACAAAATAACCCCTGGTCTAGCTTTAGGCTGCAGTGCTGCGACCATCTCCTCTCTGCAGATAATCACTCTCTGCTAGGCTAGTCTCAGCACACAGCTGTTTCTCAGATCAGCAGAGGATGGATATGCCAGGA
Organism: Oreortyx pictus; assembly: GCA_036925125.1. Taxonomy (NCBI): domain Eukaryota; kingdom Metazoa; phylum Chordata; class Aves; order Galliformes; family Odontophoridae; genus Oreortyx; species Oreortyx pictus. Next base: position 54,369,141 of record JAUPFR010000006.1, on the reverse strand, counting down.
AGAGAAAATTCTGTGCTTCGGAAGAGTTGTTTCCCTCTATGAGCCATTAGAAAGGGATGATCATTGGAACAGGCTGCCCTGGGAGGTGGTGGGGTCACCCTCCCTGGAGATGTTCAAGAACTGTGGAGGGAGAAGAGGCACTGAGGGACATGGTTAGTGGGCTTGGTGGGGGGTGTGTTGGGGTTGGACTTGGATTCTTAGAGGCCTTTTCCAACCTAAACGATTCTATCATTCTATCATTCTGTGAAAAGCTGCCACTGAAACGTGACTACTGGGAAATATTCAAGAAAAAATGTCACATAGTCATGAGATGGAAGAAAGCAACGGGCCATCCTGGACTCACACCAGGCCTAGCCCCAGCTTCCCTTTTCTAGGCAACAACTATACTTACAGCAGGAGTATGCTCTTTCTGGGCAGGGATTAGACAATTCTTCACAGTGACATTTCTCAGAGGAGCAGGCTCAGGCCATCTACATTGCTACAGCATCTGGCCTTACCCAGTAAATGGCTGTCCAGCCATATGCCACTTTGATTTGCTTTCCATTACTCAACTCACTGCATCTGCTTCCCCAGATGTGTGCTGTAATGGCAGAACATAGTGTTTCCAGCAGGGTGCTGGCAGCAAACTCAAGATGATGACCACAGGTATATCTGGAAAATCCAAGTGTATACAGAAACAAAGAAGTTTTCAGCCACATGTTGCTTTACTTTCATGAGGAAGGTTTGAAGCAAAGCGTGGGATAGTGCCCATGGCATCATTACACAATGAGTATCAGCCCAGATTTTTTAATGTACCACTTGCTGCTGTGCAGTCAGTTTCTCTCTGGAGGCCTCATCCTCTCTGAAGAGTGTAATAACCATCAATTTTTCTCACCAGCTGGAGGCAATGCATGTTCATATTGCCATAGGCAGCAGAGCATCTAAACCTTTTGCTTTGGAGCAATGTCCTGCAGGAACACAGCCAGCCCAGAGGAGACTGTGAGAAATTCTGTCCTCTGGAGAGTTCTGTTTATTTTAAGCAAAACAGCTAGTTTACATGTTGGCCTTTTAAGCAAAATACTCTGGTTCATTCTGCCTTGGATTTAGTTATGTAACCAAATCGCTATGCTTTTTAAATAATCTAAATGGAATTTGTAACATTGCCTCTCAAGGGAAAGAGCCCAATTCTGGTTTTACAGCTAATGCCACGCAGGTGAGGCTCTTCTTCTGCTTGATGACAGCACTATCTACCTCTACCTTGCACTCAGGACAACTGAAGCACAGAGAAAAGGAAATGAGTAGACCAAAGCTACTGAGTAAAATAGCATTAGAACCAGGACCTGATGTAACATCCCCTTGGCCTCAGTCTCTCCTCCTGCAATGGAGGCATGGCATAAGGAATGATCCAAAGCAACTCGAATTCTGCTGGCTCCTGGCAGCATGATGTTCCCCAGAGATAGTAGTCCCAGCCTTTGACGGACCCCAGTTGCCTGGAGTTCTGACCCATGCATTCCTACCCTTGCTACAACAGTGCTGAGTCCTACCCCCAGGCTGTGCCACCTCACAGGAGGTGGTTTGCAGCTCAGAAAAGTGCTGCATCTGGTTTAAGCTCCCAGTTATGGAACGCATGTAACTTGGGGTTGAGACACCACTGGGGAATGAGGGTTGGATGAGCAGAAGTATACTCTAGTCCCAACAGCTGTGGTCAAAAGTTGTACTGTGTGATACATCAAGGTACTAGTGTTTGACTTTCAAGTTCTCTTTAAAGTTGCACCCCACATTTCTCCCCACCTCATGTCAGCTGTCAGACTTGGGTAGGTCTCAGCAATGCATTTCTCACAACTGTCCCATGCAAAGTTCTGTGTTTGCAGCATCTCCTCACAAGTCCTCCTAGAAGGCATCAATCTGAAAAGGAAAAACAAGCCTTTTCTCAAATTCAAAATCCAGATCTTGTAAGTTTTAAGTACATTTTGGTAACCTAATCTGCAGCTATGTGAGTCCTAGATGTATTTACTATAATCTCAGGCAGTCCCCTCTGGTAGCTGAGTTTGAGTGTAGAGCACCCATGTACCCATGTGAGGAACATTGCCCTTGACTCCTACAAATAGGATGCAAAATAACAAATGGTTCTGTGCCTTCTCTGGGAGCTATTTATTGAAGTCACTCTTTTGGTCACACTACAGGAGACCAATATGGCATTTGTGTGCCAGCACATGCCAAGGACTTCTGTCACTTGGAATTGCCACTGCCTGGCTTAACCAGAAAGCAGAAATTCTGGAAATCTTGCTTTTGTGAGAATTCCAAGCCAAATGAATGAGGTGTGGGGAAACATGTCATTTGATGCATGCGCAAATGGCTTCAAACTCTCAGCCTTCTTGAAGTCAAACAACTCCTAATCCCTGATCCCTTCCCTGCAATTAGAGCAAGGGCAGTTGGTGCTCTCCACACACCAGATGACCAGTAATGCCGTGTTCTGGCTTGGAAACATCTCTCTTAGCAGAGTTAGAAGTCTGGGCTCCAGCCACGTGTGGTTAGCGGCAGCTCTGAATTTCTGCAGTGCCTATTCAGACAATTTAGATTGTCTTGGAATTCTGCAACTTAATTTATTTTCTGTTACAGTATTATGCAAAGGAATGAAGCCCCAGTCTTGTAACTGATCCTTATATCATCAGTGCAAGACCCAGGGGTGAATTTCTGGTAGATATGTGTGGGTTCTGACGTGGCAGATGGCTCTCTTCTGTGTTGAATTATGGAGCATGTTGAAATGCATGGAGTATATTGCTTGATGGATCTTAATTATACCACAGGAGGGAGCCTGTATGGTTTAACCTGAAAACATGTCCCTAACCAAATTCCAGACTCCGGAATGTACCAAACACCTATTCATTTCACCATAGAAGCTGATCATTTTAAGTCACCTAGATATAATGAGGAAATATGTGTAATATATTGGGGTGGAAAAACTACTGAGTGCTTGATCCCTCTGCCCTTGCTTCCATCACCATGAGCAAGGACTCAGGGAACAGAGGATTTGGGGTGACCCCTACTGAGCCTGGCTCTACAACAGACTTGTCATCTCACACCAGTCTCCTTGCTGTTCAGTTTACAGCCCAGACTCGTGTTTCCCTCACCTTGCCTGGTTGTGTTTCTCAAGGCCAGTGTGCTTTGGCTGTCATTCTTCCAGCTCTCTAGTTCTCAGTCCCGGAGTTATTTCAGGCAGCACTGCACGGTTTCCCTTCCAAGGGCTTATGAAACGCTGCTCTGGGACTCTTCACCTGACTCATTGTTTCCTGTGCCACCCCACGCTGGGAAGCACCGCCGTGCTGATGACTTCTGAGGAGAAGAGAGATAGAGTACCAGGCAGAGCCTTTAACCCATGGGTTTATCTCCATGGACCCATAAGAATGTGTTGGTTTTTTTTGTTTGTGGCAGTGATTCTTTTTTTTCTTTTTCTTTTCTTTTTTTTTTTTTTCCAGAAATCCTTCTGTCTCAGCTCCTTCTCTCTTTGAGGAGATTTGCTTTCACTTAGCTGTTACCCAAACTCACACTTCGGATAACTCACAGCCCAAAGAAAAGCATTACAACGAGCGCTCCATACTTAGCAGGACACACCAAATTGCTAAATGCCATATAACCACACCCATCATCAAAGGCCCATACGTTCCCGTTTCATCCGCTCAATTACAAACCACAGAATGACTTTGTTTTAGTTGGTGGCAAACAGTCTGACATGGAAGCCACCCACCTTCAAAGCCTCTGTTTGGTTCCTTGCTATAGTCCTCAGGCTGGCATTTTGTGCCACTTTCTCACTCCTCACATCTGAGTGGCCTCTTGTAATTGTGGACACACTTTTTGTTTCATGCCTTTTTCCTGAAACTGCAATTTCTACTTCATGGTTTTCAGCTGTAAGCTAGGAAATGGCTGTCTGGTTGTATACAGAATTAACCCTTTTCCTCCCTCCCTGGTGGCCTGGATCCTTTCTCCTAACCACTATTATTATTTTAAGAAGCCTTTTCTTCCTATGCAAAACAAAGTATTTCCAAGCCTTTAAGTAACTAATAAGTACAAAAAAGTCTGGTTCCAAATCTGCAATCTCTTCCCTGTCTCACATAAACACATAAATCACAGCACCTTGATAAAGAGAACAGCACATTCTTCTGCCGAAAGGTAGTAATGGGGACCCATCTACCTGTTAATACAAGCAGGTGTCCCATAGACTTCTTATGACCTCTATCTACTCTCTGTTAGCCCAACTTCTCATGGAAACAAGGCCCTGTTTGATCAGACTGCATGTCCATCTGCCCATCACTCCTTGACAATGACTCTGGAATTATCTAACCATTTTTTTTTAATTTTTTTTTTTAGTTCGATGAGGTCTTCAAGATGTTAAGTCCCTGCAAGATCAGTGAAAAAGTAAAAAGGCAGCCAGAGAGAAAAATTGAAGCAGAAGATCAGCTCTTTTGAAACATCATCAAACCCACGTGGGTACTCACATTCTAGTCTCAAACCCATAGGAAATGGAGGCTTATTAATCCCATCACTGGTGGAACAGCTCAGAATTTCTTCCTGCTTTTGTTTTTGTTTGCTTGTTTGTTAGTGCATGTACTTGAACAAATAGCTCACTCTGGTGAAGTGATACAAACTTCATAGATCCAACCCAAACATTGTTTTGGCTATGAACACTCAGGAATGTGTGTCATCCATCCGATCAACAGACAAACCATCCCAGGCCCATGAGAAGCAATACCAGCAAGGAACAACTGTGGGAAGGCGTCTGCTCTGACCTGTGCTGTCCCTTCCCTATGGAGTGCCTGGATACATCCCAGTCCTGCTTTTTGGGTGAGACTACATCTGGGATATTACGTCCACTTTGAATCATCCCCCAGTTTAGGAGGGAAATGGAGAAATTAGGAAAGCTACCATCATGGCTTTATCAGAGTATCGTCTCCATAAATGTATGACAAGATGTAGTGGCCTTGAAGCTCAAGGAGTTCAGATCCAACATTAGGAATAGGAATGGTGGCAGTTTCCATCCTTGAACATTTTCAAGGTTCAACTAGAGAAAGTCACAGCTGATCTGATCCCACTCCAAGCAGAACCTACAGGCCACCAGAGGTCACTTCCATCAGTATTTCTATTAGACTAGATATTAGGAGGGAATTCTTTACTGTGAGGGTGGTGAGGCACTGGCACAGGTTGCCCAGTGAGGTTGTGGATGCCCTCTCCCTGGATGCACTCAAGGACAGGCTGGATGGGGCTGTGAGCAGCCTGCTCCAGAGGGAGGGTCCTTCCAACCCAAACCACTCTATGACTCTATGATTCTATGATTCTAGGAACTACGTTTGTTTTACTTACTGTTCTTTTGGTTGTTTTGTTATGTTTATGCTTTTGGTTTTGGTAGGGGGTGTTTATTTTGCGTTTTGAGGTGTTTTTTTTCCTACTTTTTCTTCAAAGGGGTGAAAAAGAAGTTTGGCCACATTGATTTAGTGAAACTCCTTCCCCTATCTGCAAACATACTTATTCAGTGGCTGAATTTTTCAGGTCCCTTCCATAAAGAATACACCAGAGACAAATCTTCTGCTTGAGGATAGCCAAGAATATCACTGTGGAATGTTTTGTGTTTTTTTTTTTTTTGTTCTTCATCCCACCCCTCTTGTATGTTTTCACAGCTTCATTTATAGGCATGCTCTCAGAGTTCATGGTGTCCCAACTTGCAGCAATAAGGAGCTAAGTGCGTCACTTGTGTTAACACTCAAGATTCATGAGCTGAAGAGCAAGAACAGGACTGAAAGGTCTCCTGCTATTTCCCTTCTCACAGGCTGGTCCCTAACACTGGACTTTGGGTGCCAGGAAACTGACAAAGTCATCTGTCAGCCCAGAAGATTGTGTTCAGCTCATCAATCTATCTTTCCCAAACCAAGTCCTGTCCTGTGGCAATATGACCCTGGAAAATACTGATAACCATAGGCAAAATACCCAAAAGTGTCCATGAAGACTGAATTTCCCTTTCATTTCAGGCAAGATGACACCATCTTGTCTAGGAGTGCAGAGACTAGAGACTGGATACTGTACTGAGAGCATCTATGTCCATGAGTGGCTCATCTCAGATAGCCTGTTCCTGGCTCCATTTTGGAAAAGCCAATATCAGCAGGACAAAGCAATAGTGCAGGACTTGCTGGTGCAAAGAGCTGTCTTAAAGGGAACAGAAAGAGCCAACATGCCTCCAGATCTTTTCTACAAGAGAGCAGAAACTGTTGGTTCTGGTTAATAATGATCACAGTATGTTGCTCTTTTCCTAACAAAATAATAAAAAGCCCTAAGTTTATCTATAGCATTTACTCTGCAGGCACATCTGATATGCAAGGCAGACAGACAAAAATTTTGAAGTTAGAAGGGACTAAATATTCTTAGATTCAGAACATAAATTTCATTTAAAGTCAATTTGCGATTACTAAAGACTCAAATGCAATAACCAGCTTGTATGAAAATTGTCATGAAAATCTGTGCTTTATTGAGTGCTAAAAGCCTAAGAAAGATGGAAACATATGAAAATAACAGAATACATTCCTTGCCACCACCACCACTCCAAGTGCAAAAGAGAACCAAATCAAAACAATGGGCTCATTACAAATGCTCCATCATTTTGTAATAACCAAGCACTTAAAATGTTCTTGGTAGCTGCTCTGAGGATGCCATTTTTTTCATTACAACTTACATTTAGTATGTAATTTATAGCTGGCAGGATGAGGGTAATCCCACAGTGTGAACGCACAGTGAGACTGCTGTAATTACACCAGCACTGTGGTTATAACCTTGTGGAACTGATACTCCTTTTTAACTGTGGAAATGATAAGATCAAATCCAACACCGTGTTTCTCAGTGGCAGGTTTGAGGCTGTAACTGTAGCTGCCAGCTGCCTCCCTGCTCATCTGCTTTCCCTCTAGGAGTCTGCAGACAACTGGGACAATCTGCAGAAGTGAGGGCTCCTGACTCAGAGCCATTCTATTGTATCATAGAATCATTAAGGTTAGAAAAGACCCCTGAGATCATCTGGTCCAACCATCACTGCCATTGGTGCAGGTTACTGGAAATGCAGACAACTGTAGGCGCCTTTCAGTATCAAGAGCATTGTAGAAACTACTACACAAGATAACCAGTTTTGTCCAGTCTGGGACAGTCTGGGAGCAGACGATTTCTTGTGAGGATCCAACAAGTTCACCCACCATCCACTCTCTTACCACATCCCACACCATAGAATCACAAAAGCACAGAATGGCTTGGCTTGGAAGGGACATCAGCGATCTTATTGTTCCAACCCCGTGTCCATGGGCATAGAGCCTCTCCCAGGGCACAGCAGTATGACTGACTCCAAGTCCACTTTTCTCAAGTCCTGTGTCCCCACAGCCATTGAGAGCCATCAGAGCTTGGCTTCATTCGAAACAAAAATACAGCATGAGTAATTTAAATGAATGAGCAGATGGGATAAAACCAAGCAAAACATCCAGTTGTTTCTTTTCCGTCACTTCTGGTTTGTGCTCTTGTATTCTCCAGTAAGTCACTAAAACACTTTGATGTGAGAATTTAATATTGGTGATGGATTTGTATCAGCCAAGTCATCAGACATTACTCCCTTGGTGTCAATGCTAATTGACTTTGTCATGTTCTTGGGATAAAGGAAAAAAAAGTCCTAAAACTGTTCTCTACCAAAAATAACTTTAGAAAACAAATATATTGGCCCCATCTTGTGAAAAGTCAGTGTGACATTTAGAGGGAGCTAAGAAAAGGAATCTTTCCTGCCTTAGGAAGAAATTCAGCTTAACTCAGGTCCTGTTAACTTCGTCAGACTATTCCACGGGCACTGTTTGGTATTAGTCACTAACTGCTCCCTTTCAGCTTTATCCAATTTAATTTCAAATATAGTGCAAACAGATGCCTTTATGTTTCATTTTTATATCATTTATTGTTCTACATGTAGCAAAGAAACTTAAAAAAGAATGCAAAAGAATTGCCAGAATTCTTATTTTTATGTTTTTTAAAGATATATATATATAATTGCAGCTGTGGTTACTGCGGTTTCTTTTGGGTGGATCAGAAAAAAAAATCAAGTCTTCCTTCCTCGGGGATATAAGGGGAAAAAAATGATGGAGAGGAAAAGTCATTCCCGTGTCTAGTGCTTTTTATCAGAGCTGGAATGGAGCAATCAGGTTTAAGGGGTTGTCTAGACGAAGGACTCTGGCACCTATGTAGCTCCCGCGGTGAAGCAAAGTCTGTGCAAGTCCCAAGTGCTTTTCTCTCTGCAGCAGGAGTGGCTGCAGGGATGCAAAGCCACCGAGCAAAGTCAGGGGGCTCCATGCCCTGCAAAATCCCAGCTCAGAAAAGGCAGTGCAGATTGTTGGTACAGGGGACAGTCAAAAAAACAGGCTGAAGAATTGAATTTTTTAATTATTTTATCAAAGTACTCCAAAGCAACACTGTCAGCACAATGAGCTTTTGGTCAATTAAAGTCTTTTAACAGCTGCTTCTTTTAGAGGGGATGGAATTGTAATTGAGGACATAGGAAATATTGCTGAGCCCAGTCAGTAAGTACTGTTTGTAAGAGGCCTATTTTAATTACAACACAACAAGCAAGCGAACAAGCAAATTTTTAAAATGAATTTTCTTACTGTGATGCATAATTATACCTTGATGTCACACCATTCTGTTTGTCAACAGATCTTAAAGCACATGATAACCTCCTTGTGTCACTATCACCAGTTTATTGGCAAGGACGTTAGGTGCCTTCCCAGGGCCTTGTGATAGTTAATGGCTGCAGCTGAGAGTGAGCACATCTTGGAACGCAGTCCCAACATCAAAACTTCTTTAGAACCATAGAATCACTGAGTCGTTCAGGTTGGTGAAGATCTTTAAAATCCTGAAGTCCAACCCCAGCCCATCCCCATCATGCCCACTGACCATATCCCGCAGTGCTGCATCTCTACGCTTCTGGAACACCTCTAGGGACAGTGACTCCACCACTTCCTGGGCAGCCTGTGCCAACCATGTATCTTCAGTAAGATGTTTCCTTGGGTTGTTGTGGTGGGACACTTCTGAGTTGTGGGAACACTGGCAAGGCCTAGACACCTAATTCCTACCCTGTGTAGGAGAGATAGAGCCTGCTTTGTCCATGCACCTGAAGAAACAGGGTCTAAATCCTGCTCTCAGTTTGCCTCATGTGACTCTGACAGAGCTTCACAGGCAGAAAGTCCCTGAAATTTTAGCAAGTGACATCCTGGGGCAGAACACGAAGAAAAGGGTATGTACGGGAACTATTGAGTCACAGCCTGAATCACTGACTGAGCACTTGGAGAAAAGACCGGCTCCTCTTCAACTTTGTCCTACCAGCCATATCATGACAGGGGTTTGAAAAGGGTATATTCGCAACATATGAATGCTTGTTGTCCTCATAGTAGGGAACTTGGAAAGAAGAAAAGAGTTGTGTCACACCCGTATTTCCTCCTTCCCCTCTTGGGACTGTCCCAGTGAGATCTTGAGTCAGGGCAGGTAAAGCCCAATTACCCCAAAACACTTTGAAACCCATGAAAAGATTCCACCATCTAGGCCTGGTGCAAGTTAGGGGAGAAACTAAAGCAGCCCTCTACTTAGCTACCTTTAATAGGAGAAAGAATATTCCCCCTTCCAAAAAAACACAGAAACCCCCACACTGAGTCAGAGCAAACCTATGGCAAGTGCAGACAGCAACATATAGGGCCATAGGAAACTGCCAGTCAGCACTGTCCTGGATGGGCTAATATTTGCATAATACTGAAAAACTTTTGCCTTTTGGATCCTTCCATGAGAAACGGCTAAAATTTTGGTGCACACGTTTTTCAAGACGAGAACATACCATACATAGTTAAAGTAATGACTAGTGCTCTCAATCCCAGACACAAGCTTTTCAGTGAAGCTTTTTTTGGGCCAGGTCATGTGATTCATTTGGTTTTCAGTATCTATATATAAAACTACTCGTTTTTCCTGGTTCATCCTTACCCATATCCCAAAACCTGCACACTTTATGAGCTATTTTGGTTTACCACATAGCTTGGCACATTTTTCCTATGATGTGAAAACAAACTTCGACTTGGCTTTTGGTGGCCATTATCTGAGATGTGAACCTTCTCTCTTGATTGCTGGGCGATCTAATTACCCTTTTTGTCATTCAGTAAACCTATTACTCAGAGACCTTCGTGGGGTTACACCAAACCTCTAGAGTGGGAGTCCCCAGGGACCTCCACCTTACTACATGGACAACTGCATGATTTTTGGGCCAAAAGTTTTGGCTTTGGGCAAAAAGCCTCATGGCCAGGCAGAGCAGAGTGAGCGTGATCCCACTGGCTTGTGATCTGCTCTACCGCATTGCCCATATTCTGGCCCCAAAGCTTATGTTTGCTGTGAATAAATTAATAGTAAATATGTCCTCCAGCCTCAATAGCCCATTCGGAAAACTACTCTGCTCAGCCACACGCATGACATCATCATAAATTTTAGTTTCAGGAAAATAAAACCAGGATTACCTGCATTTTTAGCACGCGGAGAGGGGAAAAAAAAAGCAAAGTTGGGGCCTCCTCTGGGGGTTGGATGTAGGGTTTGGTGTTTGGTTTTTTTTTTTTTTGGTTTTTTTTCAATTCTCTTTAATTCCAACTTTCCTTTTGCAGCAAACGGCCCCATATCTGCCGGACCCGGCTCCGTGCCGTTTCTCAGGCTCCGCAGAGGCGCGTGCGCCCGGCTGCTGGCTCCCAGAGCTCACACGCACTTCCCCGAGCTCTCCGTCTGCCAGCCCCATTGTTCTGCCCCCTGCCACGTCCCTATTGTTTGCATCCCTTGCTGGTGGCATCGCATCTCGCTCAGCCAAGCTCCTCCTGAGTGGGGGCCCAGGCTGCGGGGATTGATTTCTGCATTATTATTTTTGTAATGATCATTCGTGATTCCGAACCATCGGTGTTGGGGGGCCAGTTTTTGGTGCCGCATATGGAGCTGGTTTGCAAAAAGAGGGTATCCAGGGGGGAGTTCTGCAAAGCAGGCACTTCGGCAACATGGGATCCTGAAGATTAATAATCCACGTACATCAGCTGTGGAAAAACTTGCAGCTTTCTCATCCCTAGCAGGTTCTGCCCCACTCATCGCAAGGAGAGGAGAACATCAGCCAGGCACACACATTGCTCTCTGCAAAGCTCTCATGTTACCAAAGCGTTATCTTCTACTTTGGTGCTGGGCTGCTCTGGGGCCTCACTTCAGGGCAATGCTGCTCTCAGCTCAGAGGGAAATGAGTTGTCGCTCAGAGCTGTCATCTTGCTGACAAGCATCGCAGCTTGCAGTGTATCAGAACAGCATGGAAGCATCATGTCCGTCAGGAACCACTCTGGGTCAGTGCTTGGCATCCTCTTCATGTTAAATATTGTCATCCTTTTTTTTATAGGAAGCCAGGAGAACCATGCAGCTGGGATTCCTACAAAGTATCACCAACTAAGACACTTTTCAACACGGTGATCAGTGCTGAAGTAGGCTCAGTATGTTCCCAGCTCCAGTTTCCAAGCTCATCTCCTGGCTAGCAGATGTCAGCCAAAGCCCAGCATCTCTCCAGCCATCCCAAGCTACCTGCCTTCTGCTCACCCGCCTTTGCCAGGTCCTCACTGGCATGGCAAAGAAATAGCACACACCTCCTACATGCATTTTACAGAGAAAAAGAGGAGATGAGGCTCAGCCGCATCACTTGGACCCCATGGTAGCACAACACCCAAGCTGTTTGTGTCCATGCTGCATGCAGGAGAAGGTCAGGATCCTGACCCTGCACAGCTGTGTTGCTCAGGTCATGGGATCATTCTGATGGGGGCTTGGCTGTCAGTTCAGAGAGGAGATTGAGTAGCCCCACATGTGGGATCAAACAACCCTTTGGCATAGCCAGCTCCTAGGGCTACTCCAGCACAGAGCAGTGGAGACCATGGAACAGCTTTCTGTTTCTGATTCCCCTCAAGCAGCCACGTCTGCAGCCTTGGCCCCCACAGAGGAAGCCCTCCAGGGCTGTGCTAGGCACATCACCTGCTGCAAGCAAAGTGAAGCAAGGTGATGGGCTCCAACCTGCCAGCAACATCCCCAAGGGTGGTTACCTTCCCTGAGTCAACTGCTCTTGTAGATCTGGAGGGTGAACACTTTGAGCACATCCTAGCAGAAAAGTTTTACCTTTTTACTGGAGTTTGCCTACAGCCGCAGAGCTCCAAAGCTCCAGCCAGCTCAGTAATACCGGCTTGGCTCCTTAATCATACATAAAACATTCAAATACGCAACAAATAAATAGACAGGTTTTGTGCTCCTCCAGCAGGGCTTAACACCTTTACAAGAGGATTTCTTTTATACTTAAGCAATAATAGATTGGCTTTCATTTTCTTAAGACTTCACTTATATCAACATATCTGTTCAAGTACTACACTTCCTTTTATGAAACGCTGGAATTTTTTTCATGTCGAAAATGCTTTTACAGCCAAGTCCTCAGTTGTGCTGGCATTTCTCGTGTCTTGAACTCCAAACTGGCTAACCGCAGTCTCAGAATTCCCAAAGGAAATAATGAAAATTCCTAAAATCCTTGGCAAGGAAACAGTTGAAATTTTAAATTGAGTTAATCGTTTTAGCGAAAATGCTTGTAATAAAATAAATATGGGGATCTGGGGTGAGGAGGGGGAGAAATCTGCTTCAGAAATGAGTGTCAAAGGAAAAAGAGAGCTAGGGGGAGAAGATCTTCAAAAAGGAAGCCTTTGCTGCTGTGCTGCAGTATTTTGTGTTGGAGATGGCTGCAAACTCGTGTTGAAAGGAGACCTTTGTTGGGTTTTCTAGTGCTGTGGTGAAAGCAATTTGCTCGAGGTCCCTCTTGATGCTTCAAGATTGCTCTGGTCCTAAAGAACTGGCATGGACAATGCATGGTGACTGCAGTGACTGCTAAAAGGCTTCCGAGGGCAGAAACCATGTCGGTGTGACTGTAATTCTGTCACACCAGGATGACTTTAATTAAACTTCTAATCAAAACTATCATTATTTTTGTGTCTTCCTTTCTTTTTAGCTTATGTAACAGCTGGCTGCAAGATCCGTTATCAGATCATCTCAATTTCCAGATGATCGGTTGCTGGTGGTGCCTCTTCACCATACTTTTTCTTCATCAACTTTTTCAGGAGAACCAGGAAATGGGAAAGAGCAGGAAAGAACAGCGACAACAGCAACAGGTGCCCAAGCCCCAGAGCTCTGCACTTCACATCATTGGTGTTTCACAGCTTCCTCTGAAAGCTTTGCAAGGCACTGCTTTGTTACTTGGTATTTTGTAACCACCAGTTTGCTGACCAACCCATGCTGCATGGAAAGAGTTATGTGTTTTTGGATTTACTCCTTCCCCAAGCCAACCATCCATCTGCTGGGAAATCTCCTCTGGCATCCAGATATTCCCGCTTCTATGCCATGTACTGCAGTGTTTGTTCATCACCATCTGGGGCTTGGAAAAACGCAACAGCTGGGTTCAGAGTAGCATGCAAACGTTCACAACCTCTGTGGGGTTTGCCATTCCCTACTGCACACCCACCAGCATCTTCTATTTGCAAGCTCTGGGAGGTCAGCAAATGACATGACAGTCGTCTCCACGTTGAAATGACACCCCAGAGGCAGCCCCTTCCCACTTGTGCGTTGCAGCCTTGTCTTACAGGAAAGACTATAAAAGACTTACCACAAGATATAAGACTGGCAGCACTTGGCCAAGCTAAAGGCTCATCTGGACTACAACTGTGCCTCCACCCACGGGCAGTGTTAGGGATGGGGTGTAGGAAAGAATTGCAATATTTACACGTAGAAATAGAAACAGGGGACTATTTTGGAGTCCTGCTCTGCGGTAGATCCCTACACTTTCTCCTGAGAAATATCCTCATCTTTTTCCAATCATGATGCAAAATATGTTGGTATCAGTTTCAGTTTTCTCTCCAGGCCATTGTGAGCAGTTGGTGTCACAGAAGCCAGTGAGTATCCCTGGTGTGATAACTGCATGCAGCTGGTGTTGGCACGAGAAGGATCCATGCTGCAGAGCACAGAGCTTCTGCCTTGAGACCTGAAATGCAATCAGTGTGATATCGCAGTTACCAGGTTCCTTACTGCCCTGGCTTACAGATGGAAAGAAAGCATTTGTCTGTCTGCCTGAGCCATCTTCCCCTAATACACCAGACAGATGCACTAGCCTCCTCCAGGCTTCCATCATCAGAGAGCGGGCTCTTGCAATTAATTTCACCTCTGCTCTTCTCTCAAAATATGGTTTTCTAAGGTTCTGTGTCTCCAGAACTCAATAGGTTCAAGTCATTTTTCAAGGAGGACTTCCCCAACAAAAGGCATGCGTCCCACATGGTAACATTAAGGACATTTTACTGAGTGACACCAAGTTTCCATTTCCTGCCAAGCACACAGAAGAACAAACACTCTCATTTCCCTGAGGAAGGGATCTTCCCAGTTATCCATAGGAAAGAAGTGATAATTGTAGAAAGAGTTTGGATATTTACAGTGATAAACAATCTTGAAAATAAAATATTATTATTGTTATTAAAGAAAAAAAGAGCAGACTTGAAAAAAAACAGCTCTAAAGCATGATGTGAAGGTAAGGTCAGGAAAACAGAGGCACCGGGGGTAACAAGTCAGATAAGATCATGCCATCAGTGAAAGCGGTTGAAAAAGGAAATGGATATTGTTATAAACCTCAATTAATTTAATCTACTGCTTCACTGAAAACAAACTATGACCTCAGATAAAACAAAACTCCAGTGAAACAAAGAACAAAGCTATTGCAGTCATGATTTACAGTTCAAAGATATTTTGTTTATTTCATCTTCATCAGAGATCTTTGTTCCCCCTAGAGAGCGCATGAATAATTAAAGGTGGTCTCTTATGATGTGTTTTGCTCACATTTGCCAACCCAAGGAGTGATATGGGAACAATGGTAGGTTATTAGACTTGCTGGTTGCACATTGCCTTCAGTAAATAAACCACAGGAATAAATGGCTTCCCTGCAGTACTAGCAATCACAAGTCTTCGTTTAAGTCAGGAATCTAAATAATGAGTGGTTGAAGACTTGTGTGGTTTTTACATTGGCTTGCATTTAGGAACTACACGGTGAGGACCACACTCTGCAAGCAGACTCACTATTTGAGGAAACACCTGCAAGGTTGGAGGGAGTCAGAGCTGTCCCACCAAAAAAGCCCAGCTAAACTCTGTATGTAGTGCTTAGACAAGAGCAATAAAGCTGAACTTATCTGGGGCTTATGAGCCCCAAAGAGGGATGTCACACATCAGTTTCTTAAGCTGACCTATTGAGTGGCAACCCTAACCACTTCAGGAGTGTTCAAATTAGATGGTCCAAAATCCCTTCCAACTAAAGCCATTCTATGATATATGGAGCACAGACGGCATGCAATCTCACCTCCCTCTCCTGCACCATCAGGACCCAAGGGCAAGCATGGGCTTTGCAAGCCATTCAGGCCTCCTCTGTGAACAGTGGGAATCAGGGAGCAAGTCTGGGAACATGCCATCAAGATTCAACATGCATTTAAGACTGAGCTGGGCTGGATTTCAATGGGGCCAATCTCTTTCCTTCAGCTTCAAAGGAAGGATCATTACCTGAGACTTGCTACCTGTCCTGTGGCTTTCAGGGAAGGGAAATGAGCCAATGGACAGAGGGTTCAGCCAAAACCATGTTTCAGCGTTTGAGATCCCGTTGACCAGCCCTTGAGAGCAGTCTAACTATGAGAATGAAGGAAAGGAAGAAGATTGCCCTTTATCTTAGCACAGGGTCAAAATGGGATATCCAAAGAGGGAAACTGGATAGCAGAGGACCACTGGCTAGTGCTGGGTGTTGGCATGGACACTGTGTGAGGTTGACTGCCTGCAAACTGCAGCAAGCACATAGCAGGAAAGATCCACAAGTACCATCCCTGGGGACTGGGGAAGGAAAGCGTCTTCACTGTACCCTTGCTAAGACATGCCAAGCACCTCACAAAACATGTGGTCAACATTCGGGCTGCAGCAAGACCCAAATGCCGGTGGGGTCCAGCTGAGAAGCACGTGTAGTGCTGCTGACAGGGCAGAACGAGTGTTGCTGAAGGATGATGCAGGACAATGGCAGGACACAGCCTCCCCGAAGCTGCCAGCCTGCCTGGGATTGTTGGTCTGTGCCTGGTGTATGAGGGTTGGAGGCCTGCTCCTGGAATGGGGTCCCCAAGGAACTGCCACAATTGAAGAGAGAATAATGAAAGCTCTGGTCTCATTGCAAGTTACCCTCTCTCCCAACGAGGTTTTGTTCCAGGGCCTCCAGTTTAACCCAAATTGACACTAACTTGGTGAAAGCCCCCAGCTGCACATTCCTTCCATACAGTTTTACAAGCTGCAAATGCAAAACCACAAACCAAGCTGGGAAATAAAAAAAAAAAAAGAAAAATTAAAAAGGACAAAAAAAAAAAAAAAAGGAGCCTGAATCATGCAGAGTCCCAGTACCTTTCCTCCTGCCTCCTTTTCTGGCCATCATACCCGTTTCCGACCACTTTTCTGCAGCAGCTTCTTGCCTTTGAAAACCCTCGACCTCCCACAAACAGTGCTAACCTGTCCCATCTCTGCCTCGAGGGAAGAAATCAGCTCCTGAACTCCTAATTGTCTCCAGCTGGGTTAGTGCATCTTCCTGGGGTTGGACTTGGGGTGAGATGCAGGGATCCACAACCCACCAGAACCCCCTTCTCCACGGTCATAACTGCTTTCAAGCAAGCAAGCAAACAAACAAACAATAACCTGCTAATGAAATCCAAGTGATGAACACTAAGCTGCTCTTGGACAAGGAAACTACTTGCCAGTTGGCCAGAACTGCTGAAACACAATCTGTGGGACTACGTGCTCATGAAACACCGCCTTGCTCTTCCCTCTGTTCCCCAGCAAAACAGCTCACCCGGTTTTGTGGGCAGAGGGAATGGGGATGAGTTGCCTTCCTGGATTACGCAAGCCACTCCAGCGCTGTCCAGATGTTAAACAGGTTGAATCCCATCCTGGTGTCCCATAAACCAGTGATGTGAAGGCAAATGATATCTCACAACCACGAGATATGTGCTGATCTCCACCAGAAGAAGCAGAGGTTTGGCCACCAGCCTTTTCCAGTGGGAGATGGGTCAAATCTTTGTACTGTTTTGCTTCTTTTCATCTCAATTTCAGAAGTGCTAGCCCATTCTCCAGTCTCACCAGGCTAGTGGCACACAGAGCAGCCCAAGATCTCGATCCCCTTCCCAGGGCAAAGAGCTGTAAGAGGGGCAGGTTTGCCCAGGGAAAGTTGATGAATCCTCTCATGCTTCTCCATCCATACCTGATCTCTGCCAGAAGACCTGCAGAGCTTTCCAATTTCTTGCTTGGCTGGGAGGTGGCTGGAGAGCTGCCCACACCTATTAGTATCACTCAGATGGTGTGAGGGCTGTGTCATGCAACCAGGACTGTCATAACAAAATGAGCTATCCAAATGGGCACATGTGCATCTGACTGATCTGAGTCACTTTGGTCATGTTTCCACCCAATATCTGCTGCCCAGCCTCCAAATTTAGCTCCAGGAATGAAGGTGATTCTTCCTCTCCCTTTTTAGGTGAAGGTCACAAGAGCAGCCAAGAAATCACAGGGAGTCAGCACTGGAGTCTAGGGCTGAGAGCAGGGTGTTTTGGTTTGTTTTTCTTTCCCTTCTTCTGCAGTTTTCAAAGTGACTATTTTTTGGTAATCTGCTGCTGCCAGCTCTATTTGGATACTGCTCCATCACACTCCAAGCTCTGTAAATATCTGAGACTGCTCTGTTCAGCAGTAATGAAAAGAGGGACTGAGCTAACCCTTGCACGGGAAGGTGGTCGGGTTTGTTAATACAATGGAGATGGCAATGGGTCTTCTCATTCTGCTTCTGGAAGGACAAAAGCACACTAGGACAACAGCTGCTCTCTGAAGATGTGTTTGCATAGCAGCGTTGCTAATGCATAGGATAAACTGGATTTTTCCAATTGCTAACAATTTTAATCTTTTCCTTCTGCCTCTGAAATCAAGGGGCCGACAGAACACAGAGTTGGCTCATGGTGTTTCCTTCTCCTTTTCAGTGCAATTTGTGTAATGCTAACCACACGCAAACTCAGAGATCACCTTCTGCATGAGGATGGCCATGGCCATTCCATCTCCCCGGGCGTTTCTTCCAACAGGCTGTGATCCATTGCAGTGTTGAAGGAAAGATGCTGTTTTCCAACATACATCACATCGTCCCTTGGCAACTCTATCTCCTTCACCAGGCTTTGCCTGGGAGCCATTCCTGGCATTTGTCAGCTAAAGTAGAGGGAAAGCCTCCACATCAGCTGCTGCACAAAGGCCAGGCCATGCAGATCTCTGCTTGCTCTTTGGTGGAACCGGTCTTGAAACCCTCCATTCAGCACAGGGACTGTGCAGCTGTCCATAATTACACAACCACCAGAAATATTTCCTCCCCAAGACCAAACCCAAAGACTTTTCAATTGATACAAAGCATTTATGTGTTATGAATTACTATCATTTACAAGCATCTTTCCTCAGGTTGTCTTGGTGTCTCGGGCCCTGGTAAGGCCCATCTATTTTTCAAGGCATGCTATTCCTTCCTGAATTTTCCCAACAGTATACTTTTTTTTTTTTTTTTTTTTCTATCTTCAGCAGTCAAGGGACAAGGCTGGTCACCTCGCAGTGAGGGAGCAGAAGGCAGGAACCCAATGCAGGAGCCCCCAGGGACAGATGGAACTCAACCAGCTGTCCAGTACATCAGCAAACAGGGCATGGGCAGATCATTTTGAAGAAAGTGCAGTTTTCTGCATCACATATAGGGGCTGTGCATGGACCAAGAGCCTGGTGCAGGAAGAATTCATGGGGGTAACAGGCATAAGAGGTGCAGGACCCACCCTCTGCTAGACTGTCCTACTGCAGCAGGTAGTCCCAGTCTTCCTTCACATCCTGAACCTCTCCTCTTTCCTACTCTCAACCCCGGTCAGTGCTCAGAGCACAAATCTTCCTTTTTTTTCTTTACTTCAAAGTGAAACATTCAGTACCTTATTTATTTTGAAAACAATTTATAAGGGCAATAATAACATCCTTTGGCTTCTTGCCTTGATAGCCCCAGGCATTATATATGCCTCATTATTGCAACAGCACACACCCTGCCATGTACTAGTTATATAGGCAACTCACTGTGCGCTCATTAAAATTCTGTAGGCATTGGCTGATATAAACAAAGTAGAAAATGCGCCGTACTAGCAAGTCTGCGTATTGCTGCCGAGCATAGAAAATGACTGTATAATAGGTCGTGTGGTTCAGCAACATGGCTCAGTATCCTGGACATCTGAAAATCTTTTGTGGTTCCAGCATCCCACGCAACCGCACGCCGTTCCTGGACACAGGAGGTGGTGATATGAGCGGTAACGCAAGGAGGCAGTCGTTTTACACGGTTCTAAGCTAGAACTGACACAAAAAAACGTTTGCCTTTCATGGAAGGAGATAAATAACGCAAAATCAAAGCTGCTGGTATAGAAAATTTGCGGGGAAAAGCCAAAACGTGGAAACCTTGGCCTCTCAAGCGCAAGAGAAATGCCCCTCAAAATGGCCAAGAAGAAAAATGCACAGAATGTCCTTGCATTGTAAAGAGTAATTGCACTGGAAAGGAGTTTCAAAGTAAGCAAACATGACTTCTAATCCATGTTAAGATTTATTCACCCTTAAAGTCAATATTCTCTGCATTAAGGCCAAGGTTAACATTGACTTTGAGGCCAGTGAGAAAGCTGTAATGAAGTGCAGGTTAAGAGGCCCTCACAAAGCTATCTATTTTTTCAGAGGGGGTTGAAAGTTTCTACGCAGGATCAGATGCATCTTCCTCCATATTTCAAAGCCACCCAGATCTACTAGGCTTTCTGCAGAGCCCCAGCCATTTCAATGCCAAACTGATAAACAGTTTGGAAAACTCTTCCATACAAGCATACACAACCTCCACTCTACAGTTGCCCTGATGCCCTCGTTGTGGTCAAGATCTGTTCATATCAATTCAGTGTAAACACGGACAGAAGGAAAACTTGATGTCTGCTGATGACAATCTAAGATCTCAACAGCACTGTAGAAAAAAGCCATTATTTGTGAAAGTCTGTTCTTCGACAACTCTTAACTCTAGGGAGAAGCAGGCAATTCCTACTCTGGGGAATAATAGGTGTATGTTGTCAAACCAGAGGTTTGCAAGGTTGTAAAAGCATGCAGTACTTCTTTTGAGTTAATAATGGCATGACTGCTCACTTAAAGAGAAAGGAACCTGTCCTGTACTGTCATGTCCCAGCATCAGGACTGCAAGTTTACAATTTCCTTTAATTTCACCATGAGATGTTAAATGGGCAGAAAATGGGCAAATCCAGATGACTGAAAATAAAGAGCAGTTACCCAGCGTCTGCTCTGAGGTGTAATGCTGTGATTTCAGATTATCCATGCCTGCAGAAACACAGATTTCCAAAGTTGGTTTGGGCACTGGCCCAAAACCTTGCTACACCTGCAGAAGGGCTTGTGTCCCAGATGCGGTCAGCTCTCCCCAGTATTACTAATCAGCCCAGTGAATGATATGACCTCTCCCAGCAGTTCTTGGCTTCCTCAATACCAATCTGCCAAACCTTCATTAGCAAGAGGTGGAGAGCACAGCTGGAGAGAAACGTGGTTGTTATGCTCCTAGTGATAGTGCAGTGCAGCACAGTTCACCGTTCATACAAGTGTTTGGAGTCTATATGAGAGCACAGCACTGCCAAGGAACATTGCACTTTGGAGTGCAACACACACTTCAGCTCAGGGCCAGAGGCACAACTTACTTTTTAAACGACACTGAATAAAGTTGCAACAATTTCCCTGGGACGTAGTTTTGTACATTTTTATGTCTTTCCCCAGCTGCTTGCTTTCTCCGTGTGTTCATTAAGACATTTGGTTTTGTTTCAAGGCCTGGGCAAAAGAAAAATAGCTGTATGTATATATAAACAGACTATTAAAATACAGAGCGCCATGTACTGGCACTGAAGAATTTGTAGTGTTATTAAAACGTTTTTAGGTTCAGTGAGGCTGTCTTTATGCTCAGAAAACAACGTCTCATGGCCAGCTCTTACCAGTTTTCCCATCAGGGTCTTGTTTACCCATATTTCATTTTTCCTTGCCCACTTTGGGTCAAATCCTGCAGTCACAACTGTCTTCCGTAGGAGTGAGGTTTGCTCAACTCTCATGGATCTTGAGCAAGTTGCTCCCCGGTGACCTCTTTCATGGACACTTTGTCATGGGCAAACTGCTAACCACCTCCCTCTGATCCTCCAAATGTTTATGCTTTGCTCTGTGGCCGCATCTTTCTTTAATAATCTAAAATAGGAAGCACCTCAGCAGGGCCTATGGGGGTATCCAGGCTGCTTCATTATTCCAGACAAAAAAAAAAGGGGGGAAAGAAAGAGGCAGGTGGACATCACATACAGAATGAGAGCCCAGCCCCTTTGCAGCAATAGAAGCATGTGAGCCATGCTCCCATTGCACACGCCTTGGAGAAAGGAGAGGAGGACTTGATACCCCCAACCCAACTGAGCCCCATGCCTCGGTCCTCCTTCAAAATGTGATCTGTAAGAAGTCAGTGCCCAACCTCAACCTTTATTTAGCTGCCTTTTACCATTACAGCATAACTTGGCACCATGGGCATGGCCCTACATGGACTGGGAGAGCACACTGAGAGCAGCGAGGAGAGCTGGCTGTGCAGTTTTCCCACACTTTCTAAGTGAACTAATTTTCTCCTCCCAAATGACAAACAGCAAAAAAGAACAACAACAACAACAAGAGGAAAAAAGCTGTTGCCATTCACTTGCTCTGGGGAGGACGTGAAGGATGCCCTGGCTGCAACTAATTCATCCTAGCAATGCAAGATAAAGCCGTTAGCATTTCCATGCTGTTCTGCGCTTTTTCTCCTTTAGAGATATCACTACTGATTTTTTGCAACAAATACTCACGCTCCCACCCAATCAGAGAATCGTAGAATTACAGAGTTTTAGAGTGGCTTAAGTTGGAAGGGACCTCAAAGTTCATCTTATTTCCAAACTCACTGTGTGTATTTGAGCCGTGTGCTGCAAAATTAAAAACCTGTGCAGACAGAAGCACCGGTGAGCATCCCCACCTCCAGAACAAGACAAGCAGCATGAAGCTCAGGGTGAGGCTCCAGCTTTCTGCCTGATGAAATTGCGCCTTTAAGAGGCACAACAACAACAGAAAATGGTAATAAATAAATAAATAAAGCCAGTCCTTGGGTTGAGTCACTGTGAAACGTGCCCGTTTTCCCCCTCACAAGGCTGAGCAGCCTCTCACAATGCCCTGGGGCTCAGGCTCCTCATTTGGCAGGGCTCAGCCTGCGGAGGGGCCGGGGAATACCTTTACGCTGGAGAATTTGGCTTGTAACAAGGCTTTTCAGGAACATGGCAATTGCCCACGTGAACGCATGGCTTCCTGCATTAATATGCTAAAGAGACAAGACAAGCATCTTTAGCTACAGCTGAGGACTAATTAAGACTGCTCTTTTACAAATATTGCATGGTTCATTCCATTCTTCCCCGATTAAGAACAAAAGAAGAAAGAAGTCATTTATTGTCATGAGTCACTTCAGATACAATGGAAGGAATTCCAACAGATGACTGAGACAAAACAAAAGCTGACATTATGAAAGCCATGTCTAAACACTAATTTAAACTGTCAACTTGCTAGTGAGGAAGGTTCATGACAGAGGGAGAATTAAAACTTAAAAGAGCACATAAATCATTGAAGAGATTAGCTACGTGTGATGGGGCCGAAGTACGCCGCCTGGGAGCTCGCTGAATGGTAGCAAGCTGCCTCTCAGTTTGGGGGTGAATGCTGTGTTTTGCCAACAGTCATGGGCTGAGCGGAGTGATTTGGGCCATGTTCCCAGAAGTGGGAGCTGCATGAGCCTGAGGTGTTACTCCCAGGCCCAGCAGGTGAGCATCAGGCAGTGGCTGAGTGCTTGATAACATCTAGCCCAAGCTTCCCTCTGACTTATCAGTGAGTGCTTGATTTCAGAAAGCCAAAATGGCTTTGAGTCACATCCGGAGCTGCTGTGAATAGCCACAACTGTGGATTTTTTTTTTCTACACATGAGAACATATTCTTCTATAGATTTTCAAGCAAGCGCACACATTTCACCCCATGCTTTTCAGACTGGTGCACAGCCTCCCACCATTACCCACAGCTCTACAGCCCAGCTTACCCTGTGCAAGTCTTTGAAGGGCTGTGGGAAATAGTTCAGCAAGATGAATGAGTACTGGGACTCCAGACTATCTGAAGTCTGTCTTTCCCATTCAGAATCACAGGATCACTTGTGTTGGAAGGGACCCTTAAAGGCCATCTGGTCTCACACCCCTGCAATGCACAGGGACACCCACAGCTCCATCAGTGCTGAGAGCCCATCTCCTGACCTTGGGTGTCTGCAGGAACAACCATCACCTTTCTGGGCAACCTGTGTCTGTGCTCACCATATTTGTTTACTTGTATTTAATACTCCCACAGCAGAGAAACCATTACAGATTACCAAGGAAGAACCGTTCATGTTGATGAATTTACATAGGTTTAGTGTCCATTTTAGCTCCTGATTAGCCAAGTGACCCTGAAATCCATGAAAGCAAATGCTCCATCTTTTCTTCAACTCAGCACACAGACTGTTTCCCTCCTAGAGCAGAAAGGCACCAGTAAAGTCTCCAGCCACAACCCCGTCCTCCCAAATTTTACTTTAGTCAAAAATCAAAGGCCAGGAAAATATTTGATTAGTTGCTGAATCAGAAGGCTTTTGAAAATGCTATCATTTCCTCACCTTAGGCAAATATTTAACACCTTACCTTACAGGCTGATGGGGAAGGTGGTTTCTTATGGACATCAACAATGAAGAAGTCTCCTATCCTGCTGTGTTGCTATTCCATGGACAGGTATATTAGTTCTAGACCACAGGGTCTCTTTAACTATCTGAACATCATGCCTAAATCTAGTGGAGAGCCTGCTCTGCTATGGTCTAGGCCTTCACATCCTCTAAGAGCTGCTGGAATTAGGTCACTCTCTGCTTTGGCTCCAATTCAGGCAGAAGTTCAAAAAGTCAATTATAAAATAAATAAAAAGAGAGAAAGTAAATGAGACGCAGAGCCCTTTAACTCAGAGGGATGAAATTACTGTGGATGCTAGAGAAAGCTTTGCTATGAGTTTAGAAGGGATCAGAACACTTTCCAGCATCCTTGCATTTCACTAAGCTTGTCATAGAGCAACAGATTTTTTTCTTCCTGCCCTTGCCATGGAAATCAATATAGCTTTGGTTATACTACTGTTGTCTACTAGCGTTTCATTAGTTCTAGGGACCCATGGCCATTAGTACTGTTGTGTAAAGCACCACAGAAAGTCTGAACAGCAGGACTGCCCTGCCCTTTATGTGCAAGAGGACAATACTGGCCACAAACAAGAGAAGAGATTTTTCAATAGAATTTGATTATTTTTAATTTATGGTGAGCTCTTCACAGGTGTGGAAGAGCTGCTTCCTCTTCTGGCCTCCAATACTGAATGATGGTTAGCTCTCAGGCTGTGCCTCTTCAGGCTAGAATAAAGAAAAAGGAGATTACTGGGGAGCTGCTAAGAGAGGAGTCTTAGTCAAGGCAGGGTCAAGCAAAGGGCTTGGGGGAATGATTTTTGTAGCAGTGTAGTAGGTCACTTCAGTGAAACTAGAGTGCATATAAAGACCAGAGGAAGTGTACAGTGGAAATCAGGACAAGAAAAGAGATCATGGGGTGAATATTTAGATGTGTGAATGAGGCTGGAAATTCCACAGCTGAGAGATACCAGCTGATTTTTTATGGATAGATAAAATTAAGTGGAAAAGGAAGATATCCAGTGTAGAAGATAGAGTAGGACAAACTCAGGGCAAGATTGCAAGGTTAAGAGAAACAACAAAAGCAAGCACAGTCATAAAATCCCAAGGAAGCAAGACTTCACAGGGAAGGATGTGAAACTTCTTCCAAAGGAAAGAGAAGGATGAGAGAACTGGACTTGCTCCAGCTTCTAGACATAAGGACCCTATTCAGGACCACTGAGTATGGGGTGATACCGGTGTCCTGGCAAAGGCAGATCATCCACTGAGGATGTGCACTTTGTTTGTGCACTTTGGTTACTTCTCTTCAGAGCCCCCAGTGGGAAAGGTGGAGCATTGTGAGAATCCACCGTAGTTGCTGGGGGTCACATGTTGGGTTGGTGGCTCATGCTGAAGCCAGCGTTAATGCTGGAGATGCTTTCTCATAAGCTTTGGTTCAACAGTGCTGCAGGGAAGGGGTGAATTGGGCCTTTTCACATTGACGTCAGTGAAGTTACACCCAGGGTAAAATTAGCCCCAGGACAGTTGTTCTGACACTTTCACAATAGCACTTTTTGGGGTTTTGGCTTAGTTTTGCCTTTCAAAAAAGGCAAAACTTTTCTTTTTTTTTTTTTTTTTTAAGTGATTCTCCACTAAGCCCATTTTCTACAGCATGGAGAGGGAGGGAGATGGCCCTGACCGCTTCATGTGTGTGTATCATGAGCAATGTAACTGTGCTGACAAACAGATCATGCTTTGGAGATCTGAGCCTGAGTGTTACCTTATGTTTTAGCTGCTCCACTGGCTCCCACGCCTGGGACCATTTGAATTTCCCACCAGCTCAGCCCAACTATTTTCCACATGTTTTAGGTGCTGAATTAATTGTGACCTCAAAGGAACGACATTTACAGTCCATCAGTTGAGAGCAAGACATGTTGCCAAGCTTTTCAAGGGTCATTCACCCGCATCTGACATGTGGATGAGCATTGGCCCCACGAGGTTATTTGAGGACCCACCGGTGCATGCTGCAATATGAGGCCAACGTGAGTGCCCTACATGTGTCGATGGAATAGAGGTCTGCAAATACATGTGCAGTTGGAGGCATTTTGTGCTCAGCTCCCATCCGTGTTTGTAAACACTGCAGAAAGAGACCCAAATCTGTGTCCAACCCCGAGCAGTTACAGAACATACTGTAATTCTGTAATGTGAAACAGAGTGGCTCGCTAACCGTGCAGATCTGGAGAGAATTCCTGACATGATCCTTTTACGTATTTTATGTTAATCACTTCCATCTCAAGAACACACGCAAACAATACTCTATTAGACATTCCCTTTGGCACTCGGACAGCAGCACAAGCTGCCGCATGTACCCATGTGGAGGCCGGAGCAGCCGCAGTAGGGACAGGAGGCCTTTGGTGTGTGCTGCAAACAGGAAGAAACCAAAGGGTAATGTGCAAAGGGCAGGGACGTGACCACCAGGTCCTCCTTCAGGTTTCTGTGCAGGTTTTCCTGTGGGTTTTTCATAGAACCATGGGATTGTTTGACTTGGAAGAAACCTTCAAAGGTCATCTGGTCCAACTGCCCTGCAATGGAGTGTACATCTACAGCTCCACCAGGTGCTCAGAGCCCTGTCCAGAAAGTGTCTCCAGGGACAGATCCACCAACTTCTCTGGGCAACCTGTGCCAGTGCCCTAACACCTTTATTTTAAAAACCTTCTTTCTATATTCAGACTAAATCTCCCCTTTTTCTAGGAGACCGTGTCTCTGGCTGCCTGCCTAAGAGAACTCATAAACATCAGAATGTTGTCATGGTCCCAGAGACCCCAAAGCATTTCTGAGTTGGAATAGGAAGGAGAATTTCCCGACATAGAGCTGCAGATCACTGTCTTGAGCACACATCCTGCCTTGGGTAGAACACAAAGGATTTGTACCCTCCTGGTCAGGTTTGAATTCCCTTGCTGAAGTTTGCAGAGTGGTACAAGTGATACGTGATTATTTAACTCTTCAAATAAGCTTTTGCTGCTTTTGAAATCAGCTGGGAAATATTTTCCCAGTTGGAAAGAAAGAGTCTGAATTACCTAAGAGCAGGGATGTGCACAGCGCTGCAGCACGGCTTTGTTGACACCAAAATCCTCAACAGAATGGAGGTGGGCCATCCTCAGACACTAAGGGGACAAATCCTGCTGCTATGGGAGATAGGCAAGAGCCCATGAGGATTTCAGCATTGCTCTGCAAAGGCCCTCAAAGCAAGAAGAGAGATGGAACTGGAGAGGAGGCAGTCACTGCCTTTGCAGGAGCAAAAACTGTTAACTGGGTTATTTCTGCTCAGGATGTACTTTTAAAGCAATTAAGAAGCAGCCTGACTTTGAATAGTACTGCTGAAAGAGAATGCACTCCAACATTCACTCGCCCAAAAGTCTTTGCTAAAATCATGCTGTTTCCCTATTGTTATTCAACAATAAATCCTGCCCCCAGGGAAATGCATATAAATATGAATTTAAGAGTTCCCACATACAAAGAATCTCCTTTTTTCACCCTCTCAGTGATAAATAGCTCAGAAATCTTCCTACAAATACGTGTTTTTCTCTGTACTTTTCCCCTCAATGCTGTAAAATGCTTCTGTAGAGAAGGGGAGAGCATCCAGACACTGCAAGGATGCAGCATGATGAAAAAAACCTTTAGAATCTGCAGAGTGGATTCCATCACCCCACTATTGAGAGTTTAAGTACCTCTGCACACACGTATGTTTGCTGCTCTGAAGCCTGATTGGGTTGTTTTGTTCTAGAGCTGCTTGGGAAGAGTGACCTGTCGCTATTTTTTGCAAAATGTTTCTGAAAGATTGCAAAACTTAGTACAATTTTTGCACTACTAGTTTCTTCTCAATTTTTCTCTGTCCAAGCTGGACAGAGAGGCAGCATGGGGCTGCCCATGGGGCTCTGAATGCTTTCTTCATCTTGGGAAGCACTATGAAGAAATGCTTCTGTAAGTTTCATTCTCTGGCTGATGGGAGGGGAACGCTGCCCACTCCGAAGCCTATATCCTTCATCCTGCCATGGGTATTAGAGTCATAGAATCATGGAATCATTCAGGTTGGAAGTCTATGGGGGTCTATGAACCTCAAGCCCAACGCCAGCCCACCCCCATGTGCCCACTGACCATGTTCTTCATACCACATCTCCAAGGCTCTGGAACACCCCCAGGGATGGGAAATTCACCACCTTCCAGGGCAGCCTACACCAGCGGTTCACTGAAGAATTTTTTCCTCATATCCAACCCACACCCTGGCAGCCTGCACCCTATGGATCATGGGGATCAGAGGACCAGAGCAGCAACGTAAGGGACATTTCAAAACATCTGAATTAGTACCCCACAATTCACCCCAGTAATAATATCTTCTAAAAGAAGCCCTAATGGCCAACCAACACAAAGACACATGGGTGCTCGGCAAGGAGTGACATGGTGCAGCGGGAGCTGAGCATTCCCAGCCTCTCCGCACATTCAGCAGGCAGGTTGGACACGGTCCCTGGGAGTAACTCAGAAATGCCCCAGGCACTCGGAGAAATGTTGAAAGTAATCCAGCTAAAGCTCCACCTGGAAAGCAGTGGGTGGGAAAGTTCAGAGCTCGGTGATTGGCATGCCAAGAACGCACAGATGAGATAGCTGGAAGGAGAGATCTCATAGAAGCTGATGTTCTTGCTGCAAAGGAAAGTGTCTGTGTTTTTCCTGTCCATATCTACATGTCTGTCTATTGTGAATTTCAATCAACACCTGATTGAGAACTTCTATCCCATGTGATATCCACAAGTACTCATTTCTCCCAACTGAGTCTACCTGTACCAGTATTTCTTCAGCTTTATTTTTGCCTGGAGTTTTTCACTGAAATTTTGGAGGGAGAACAACTGAGTTTCTATGATTTGTTACAAGGTGCTGGAGGTACTGAGGGAGTGCTGGACATTCCCATTGACCATGCTGTACAACGCTCACTCTGCTCCCCTCCATTCCCCACAAAAAGCCAGAAATACCACTTCACAATCACAATCACAATCGTTCCCTAAGATTTAATTTTATATCAAATCTCAACAGCTACAGCTATTTACAGCAGAACCCTATTCGGTGATCACAGCTCACCCTGGATATTTATAAATCTGAAATCGATTGAATGGTGTAAGGTCATCACAAATTCAGCATCTCTCCTTGCAGCTGGTGTATAGATAGGACGTGTTTACTCAGAGCGCTGGAAGCTCAAATATTTAGCTTGTGGTTTCAACGGCTGAACAATCTGTACTGTGCTTGGGGACTCCATGTGCATCTCTAAGGGAGAGGAGCTCCGCAAATGAAGGCACAAACATGTTTGTCAGCATGGTGGAGCCCCCCCCCCACTGCTTCTTGCCTCCCCAAGCGCGATGTTTAAGAGGGCACAAATTAATATAAACAGCCTGCTGATGTCCATTTGACAGAATATGTGGGAAATAGAGTTTACCTTGAATTTACGAACTGGGAAGGCTATTTCTCATGGTGATTAATGGTGAGTCACAGAGCAAACCTGAGGCCATTCGCAAGCCCGTGCGCTATACGTCAGGTGTCGTGGGAGTGAGAACAGTGGGAGAGCAAAGAAAGGTCTCATGACAGTCTGTTAACTAATTTTCATGTGCCAAGTGAAGACGTGTCCTGGAATTTCGCAAAACTATATTTAGCAATGTGGATCGTCTCCAAAGAGAGCTTTGTAAGATGCTGGAACAGGAAGAAAAATACACACAGGTATAAAAGCACTCTAAGAAAGAAATAACTTACACGACTTTGGAGGGATATCCGACAATACATTTACTGCCAACTGGGGACTGAGATGTATATCCAGAAGGCTGACGAACAGCAGGCTGCCTAGCATTGCGCTTGTGCTTAAACACAAATGCAATAATTGCTCTTGCACGGCTTTCCAGGGATTTTACCTTGGGGAGCCAGTGCTCCCACAGTGCGATCCCTGCATTTGGCCATTCACATAGGGCAGACCTGCTTCCACTGCTGCCTAAAAGATCAGCAGAATCCAGAGATACAGTCTGGGGAGGGATACTTTATGGAATACTGATCTGTGCTGATGACAACACCAAGGAAAGAAGGCAAATCCTCACATCCTCCAGCATGCAGAGAAGAGGGCAAGGAAAGGTACTGACGTGCAGCATGATGGAGCTTGGGCTGAAGACTGTCTTTGTGCACAAAGAAGTATAGCATTTAATTTAACAGAGCTTGTTTTACTGGTCAAAATAAGCTGTTTATCATGCAACCATAGAATTGATTGAGATGGCACGGACTTTTGAAGGTTGTCTGGTCCAACTCCCCTGCAATGAACAGGGGCACCTATGGCTAGATGGTCAGGACTTTAGGTTAGAGCAGAACACATTCTTTTACGTGTATCAGTAATCTCTAATGGGCTCCAAAGGGCCACCTACACTTCTGAACCCTGACACAGCCTTAGATCTAGTATTCAATAGAATGGCAACACCAGACCAATGTTATTTCACCCCATGGTTAACCATTGCTTGGTTCTATGTCTGAGTAACATTGGGAAGAGTTCTTCTCCATCCCATGTCTCTTTCTTTGGACACCGCATGAAAGAAAGGAGAGTTTCTCTCCAAATGACCCTTCAAAACACTCTCCAGTTGAACTAGGGTACAAGAAAAGCTATCATGGCCAGGCAGCATTACCACCAAGTATCTACAGGGCAAACAAACCTACTGCCATACACACAAGCCTCTTTCATGAAACAGAAGAGGAAAAAGAAAGAAAAAAAGAGGGGAAAAATGAACAACAACAACAAAATTAATAATGCTACAGGGTCTCTCCCATAGAATGGGGACACAATCTAGTGCTGTATATATGGCAATGCAGCCAAGGCCCAGAGGGCATGCTGTCCCAGCATCAGGGCTGCCAGCATCCTGACAGAATTAGGAAGTCTTCTCTTGCAGTTGCCCTGTAGACATGAAATTACACAAAGAAAGACTTCATTAGGATCCCAAACTAAATATAGTCAAGTGAGGAGAGTGGAACATTCAATTTTTGCTCTTGGCAAGCAGCACAGCTTTGCAACCTTTAGGATATTGTTTTAACAAAGCTGGAATCCCACACTACTGTGATTCTGAGGGCTCAGCACCTACAAGGGGCAAAAAAACAATATGAAAATAAAATCTTTACCTGGAAAAACCCAGAAAAAAACACGTGCCCCAATGGCAAAATTCTCACCCAGCTAAAACTGCCTCTGTCAGTAGGAATGAAGGGCTGGAACATTCTTGGCATCAATAAGAGTTTTGTACGAGCAAAGATCAGGGGGTCAGAACTGAACAGATCACTTTCAGCTCTTAAAAAAAACTGTGGATAAGATAGAAGAAGCAGCGCTGAGCCTGTAACAAGCTTTTCTGAGTGGTCAGGGTCTGCCAGCATCTTGACTGGGGCTCGTCCCTGGTGCGAGAGCCCTGTTCTGCCCATTCGAGAGCACCTCAGCGTCACTGGTCCTACAGCACAGCAAGGCTTCAAGCTCGGTGTTCCTCATATAAGAAATGCTTGGCTGTTTTCTCAGCATGGAGGTGCCATCAAGGCAGTCTGTTGTACAGTGGAGCAGGTTGGGCAGTTGTGTGGACAAGAAGGGAAATGGAAGCAAGGGGGCAGTGGCTTAAACTTCTTTTCAGGGCTGTTGCATTCTGTTCCTGCCTGGGAAATAGCACATAGCGCACACAAGGCAGCAGAGGACCAGCTTTCATGTCCAGACAGCCAAAAGTGGAAGAGTGCTCAGCTCAAACACAGAACATCTCACACGGGGTTAGGAGTTAGGCACGCAGAGGCTTTTGTGAATCTAGCTTTGGTCTTGTCCTTCTGCTTGTCCTGGATCTCTGTAATACCTAATTCCTCGCAAGGAAGCAGAAATCCCACACTCATCCACTTAGCATCCATTCAAAAGCACGTGGGGTGCTAAGGGGCAGGAAATTCCAGCAACAAAAAAGGACCCATGTAGAGAGAGTGGAGGACACAAAAGGAGAATCATCCGACCTGAAAATGATGTCTCCTATTTCCCCAGCAGTAACATCAGTAAGGGTGGGGACCTTTGATGGAAATAACTCTTCCATGGGAACATTGCACGGGGAGAAGCTTTCACAGGGGCATCCCACCTCGCCTGTAATGGAAAACCTGAAATAGCATTTTGAAGACATCTCCCATTCAGTGTGCTGCCTCCAACAGATGTTCAGGGCAGAGGGAGAATGACCGAACGCAGCTGAACTGAGGGAGTTTCCAACGCAATGGGAATATCCGTGGATTGGAGAGGAAAAGATGCACAGCCTCGAGCAAGTGTTCACGATGGGTCAGTCAAAAGGAACCAGGTGAAATAAAGGCAGATCCACTTATTCTGATAATTTAGGCACAGACATGTCTGTGCATTGCTGTGAGCATGCAGAGACCTCTGGGTTGCATTCTGCTTTCCCAGTTCAGGCTGTGCCATGGGACCTCAGCTCCAGCAGCTGGCAGCCGGGCCTGGTGAGGGCTGCAGCTCTCTGCAAACATCACTCTTTTAGGAAAAACATCAGCAAACAACAGTCATGTGCTTCACTCCCAGAGCTGAAGGCGTGAGAAGGACTTAAAAAAAATAATAAAAATTCTATTCATTGAAGAAAAGCAATCCAGAAAAGAAACCAAAAAAGGAAGCAGCCCTGATGCAGATCCCCCCCAGAGCACTGCAGGGCATCACTGGCAGCAGAGTGGATTTGGACAACAGCAGCAGCCTGGGCTGGGCTGCCTTTGCACGGGTGTGTGCTGGTACCCAGCTCACTGGTGGGGTGCAGAGACACCTCCCACCAACTCAGGCTCCCAGGGCCCCAACCATGGCCTCGGGCACCTCCAGCATGGGGAACCCACAGCTCTGGGCAGCAGTGCCAGTGCCTCACAGTGTGAATGGCAGCAGGATGCTGTAACAATGCTCTTCTGCAAGCATAGCACCACCAGGGACAAAGTAACATGTGGGTCTAGCATCTCCCTTCTCTACCAGCTACCTGAGACCAGCATTTGTCCATCGATTTAAATGCACTATCTCTCGCCTTCATCCCTAGGCCAGATTCTTACAGCCAGGGTCACCAACAGCAAAGACAAAAAAGAAACACCAGTCCTACTGAGAGGTGAAAATGAGTTCTGCCACTGTGCAAGAAGGTGCAGGCGTGCATAATATGGTATATACTGTACATAGCGAGAGAAAGAATATACTTCTCACTGTGAAGTGTTTTATATGCTAACCATCAGGCATACGCTAAGTCAATGGGTGCTGGCACTTTACATAAATATATGATGATGCAGTGCTATATGTAATAAAAATCTGGAGCTCAAGATATGGAAGCAATTCAAGAAAACAGATCTCACATTTTTGCCTTTGTTACAGTCAGATTCTGACATGCTCTGATTAAAATTCAACATCTGCATGTATTTAAAATTAAAATATATAGGTATTCATGTTTTCCTCCTTCCACGATGTTTTACTGCTGCCTTTTTCTTCTTAAATATTAAAAACATTACATTATTTTATTTCAGATGTCTCAATATATTACACATCACCCTTTCACCTCGGAGCTTTGGTTCAAATCCAGCTCTTCTCTGAGGAAATAGAAAACATCTGAAAATATTTAGTAGTCTCATCTCAGTGTCTAATCACAGTCTGCTCTGACATGACAAAACACAACAAACAAACTGCTTGCCACAGATGAAAAATGTTTACACAAAAATACTCAGGAGTGTAAGAATGAATAAAGGCATCTCTAACTGCATTAAAGCCTGTGTTGTTAAGTCATAAAATAGTTTGCAGATAATCTGAGCTGCACCTGCCCCTCTGAAAAAAAAAAAAAAAAAAAGAGAAAAAGCAGGTGATTTAGAGTCCTTGCAGCCTAGCAGGTCCTGGCTTCATGTTTTTCTGTTATTCTAAAGCAGAAAGATGTGTCAAGCTACAGTGCAAATATTGTCCATGGGCATCATGTCTGTGGAGCCTAAGTACCTCGTGATTTAGGAATCTCAGAAGAAAAATTTATTGCCAGTAAATCCTCCAGGACCAAAATATATGTACTTTGAGAGGCATGAGCATAAATAAGGTCTTTGTCCTTGCTGGAGAATTCAGCCATTTGGTGGGCGGATGGGAGAGCAGCTGTCCCAATAGACGTCCTGGTGGGCGCTGGGACAGTGTGCAGCACAGTTCTTCTTTCAAAGCCGTGGCAATTTAAACATGCAAGAGAAAGGCTTGGAGAGAAATAAAAGCTGCAGGGAGATACAGTACCTTCCCCACAGCCAGTGGGAGAAACAGCTGTGGCTGTCCCTGCACTTCCCTTCCCTTGACAACTGGTCCCTGGATTTACCTGGCCCACAAGCATTGAGCATGTGCATGTAGTAGACACTGGCTGTTCTTTGTTTTCTAGCAGGCTCAGATTCACTTTCTATCTCTGTTTTACCAGCAGTAAGAATAGAAAGTACTGCAAAAGGTGGTGAGTTATTAGAAGAAGCTGCCCAGGATGGTGGTAGAGTCACCGTCCCTGGAGGTGTTCAAGAAAATCTCATCAAGAGATGTGGCACAGGGGGATATGGTCAGTGGGCATGATGGGGGTGGGCTGGGGCTGGACTTAGAGGCCTTATCCAGTTTTAATGATTCGATGATTCTACAGTTCTCTGGTGCGTTGCCCGTGGATCGGGTTGGGTTGGTCTTGTGAGTTGTCCTAGACTTGTGACCTCCTTATCCTGCTTGGGTTCATTCCATCATCTGCTGAAGTTCCACCAGGACAAGATGTGCTCCCCCTGACCCTGGATGCCTGCTGTCGCAGCTGCATCCCTCCCCTGAGATTTAGCAAACCCTCCACCAGCATGGCTGATGCACCTCAGAAACCAATGAGATTCATTCTTCCAGCTAGGCAGAAGAATCAGGCAAATTAAACTTTTCTTTATGGCTTTTCAGATCTCCAAAGTAAGAAAAAAGGCTGAACATAAAGACAGAGCTACGTTTTTTAGTCACCCATCTACAGATGCTTCCCATTCATCCATCCTTCACAGATCTTTGAGGGAAATGGGTCAGTAAGTGATTTCTAAGCCAATCTGCAGGAGCTGACAGAGACCTGTAAGGGAGAATAAAAAAGGTTGAACTCCATTGCCCTATCTGTCAGTATCTTACAGTGCCTTACAATAGGAAGATACTGTTGTATTTCTTGATGCAATGGCCAATTTCAATATGAATAAATTAACATGCTAACATTTCACTATATCCCCTTTAATGCAAAATGATATGCATCCTGTAATTCAATAAATTAGAGAGTATATTTTTTTAATGGGAAAAATAGCAGTGTAGCTAAGCCCTTGCAGATCTTGGCACATCTAAAGTATAGGCCAAGAAGAAACCCAAAGGATGACCACGCTGCCTCCAGAAGTGAGGATTCATCTCATAAACCTCTCTGGGAGGAATGCTTGCTCTGCCTGGGCACAATACTGCTGGATAATGATTTCCTTTGCACATGACATAGGCAATATTCCGAGCATTCTCAATTATATCTTTCTCCACAACATCCCTTGGTCTGTCCTTCCGTGGTATTGTCTGTGCTTCATGTACATGTGTTTTCTCTCTGCTGTCATGTTTTCCTCGTGCTCCTTGAGGAAATCTCTCATTTTGTTGTATAAATGCAGCATTGACATGCAAGCTTGTTCACACAGCCTTTACTTCTTTGCACTTCGTTACACTTGTGGCAAGGCTATTCCCAAGTAGTCTCCATTCCAAGACATGAACATCCCTCCAATTAGCCATGCTGGCCTTCTAAGCAGTATATTAGCAAATTATTTCTCCAGGCTCCTGATTGACATCGTTGAAAAGATACTTTTCAAGCGTGTCAGTCTTTGTGGGGTGAAAATGCCTTTAACATGCTTCTAGGATTTACATGGGCTTCCCTGGGCTGCTGCTGCCAAGTTCAGATGTGGTTGGAGCATGTGGCATTCTTTCTCCTTCTCTTGTTACATTTTCCTTTTTATCCAACCCTGCTACATATTTCATATTTTTCATAACTCTGCCCTGTGATGTAAAGAACAGCCAGTTGATAAATGTGCCCTTGTCACACCTGCCCACTCCAGTGTGAGCCTTGCAGATCCTGTTGTGATTACCAGAGCTCCTTCTTCCTTCCTTTTTTTTGTTGGGGGGGGAAAAATAGGGAAGGTTTTTGTTGTTTGTTTTGAATTCTTTGTTTGTTTTGTGGTTTCATTTGTTTGTTTGGGCTTTGTTTGTTTGTTTGTTTTGGGCATGGTTGTTTGTTTTGTTTTCTTTTAACCATTTATCTCCTTTAATATTTGCCAATGGAGACTCTCAAACTGTTGAGCAAGACGCCCCATGTAAGCTGAACCGCAGACCACATGCATGCTTGTAGATGTGGACAGAGCCGAAGCACAAAGGTTTGCTTCCATCTCATTGAGAAGAGATCATGTCTGGTTCTGCATGAAGCTTTCCAGAGCCACAGCTGACCCACCTCTTTGTAGGCACAGCCCTTACTGTTCAATCTCTTCTGGAGCTTCATGCTACTCAAGCTGCCATGACTCCAGTGGCACCTCCACAACCTTATTACATAAGCCTGTAGAAGAGTAGCTGAGGGCCAAAAACCCCCCAAACCAAGCACAGAAACAGGAACAATGAAAGAAAACTTCATTGCACTTGTCAAATGTGTTCATTTGGAACAGAAGATACCAGAAAGCTATTGCATACCCCAGTGTTGGATTTTCCCATTTTGAAACCAGCAAATATAGGACCAGCACCCTAAGAGTCATATCCAGTAATGGTGTTATACTTCCAGGGTGGATTGAATGTATCACCCAGCATTTGATGAGCTCACTCGAAAAGTCATGGAATCATTAATGTTGGAAAAAACCTCTAAGATCACCAACCCCAGCCCACCCCACTGTGCCCACTGCCCACTTCTCTCAGTGTCACATCTCCACAGTTCTTGAACATCTCCAGGGATGGCCCCCCTATTCCGTGGGCATCCTGTTCCAATGATGGAGTTTTACATCCCCAGGAGGCTGGAGTTCATCATGAAACTTTGGATCTTTCCTAACTGGAAGGAGCAGTCTTCACATTGGTCACACACTTGTCTTTAAATTGTTGTTTCTTCACCCCTAAGAATGGTTTCATCTACAGTACAGCACCTCAAAGTCCATGTTCAACACCTTCCCCAGTCACAGACCTGCCCCAGCATGAATCTCACCCACTTTCTTGGAGAACAGCAGGAAGATACAACTATTAGTACTGACGGTGACCGTACTTTAATCCTTAGAGCTCTCAAAAACAATCAGCAAATCACACAACATGAAGGAAGTTCTTATGAATAGAAGTATTAATGCAGAAGCATTTAGGTTGTAGTTGATTTCTGTGTTCACTTCCCAACCTCCAAAAGAAAACCTCAAAACCCATAAAAAATCACCTGTTTCTTTGGCAAGCAGCAACTGGACATCTTTCTTAAATTTGTGACAGTGGAGTCCACACTCATATTGTTCTGCTGATGGAAATCCAACAGACTTCTCCATCACTATTGTGGGTAGAGGACAGGCCACCAATGGGAATAGTTTCACAATCCTTTTATTGGAAGCATCTGCTGAAACCATAAACAACAACTACAACAACAGCAACACAAAGCCATGTTTTCTCACTTCTTTCTGAGCAAGGAGGGTGCCAGGGCAATTCTCCCCTCCCACCCCACTGCATAGTGGTTTCCTTTGTTCACTTTTCACTGCCGGCATCCAGCAGAGAGATTGATGGGCTGGTGCTGAGCTCGGGACACACTGCACAACTCTCTGGGGGCCTAAGCTTGACCATGCGGAATGGGGGGTGCAGAAAAGCTCCCGTGGTTTCAGGGAGGAGGAAATTTGAGGGAGGAAGGTTATTTCGGGCCAGATTCCAATGACTTCCACTGAGCTGCAGCTTACCAAAAGCCAAGCCCTGGTAGCAGATGAGATTCCTCATGGAGAACATATCTGTGGGGCATCTCACTCAAGGACACAATGGCTGGACCCA
This sequence comes from Oreortyx pictus, assembly GCA_036925125.1. Lineage (NCBI taxonomy): Eukaryota > Metazoa > Chordata > Aves > Galliformes > Odontophoridae > Oreortyx > Oreortyx pictus. Next base: position 54,331,177 of record JAUPFR010000006.1, on the reverse strand, counting down.
GACCGACATTCCCTATGCTCCTCTCTGATCCTGGGCCACATCCTAGTGACAAGAAGCCCATTTATTTCAATGTCAGATGATTTCCCGTCAGCAAAGGGTGCCAGGAGCATTTGCCAGCCTTGCTGAGAGCAGCTTTTGGTAACACAAGTTCTGTTGAGACCTGACATGGAACTGGGAAGAGCAAAGCCCAGAGGGTAGAGGTGGTTTGAGAGTGGGATGTGAAGCCCTGGGTGCTCTTCTTGGCTTAGACACATGTTTCAATGTGATTTTCAGTAAGTTGTTACATCAGCCCTGAGTCACCCTACCCCAGAAAGGGGGGAACATGGCATTTCCTGACTTGTCAGGCTCTCTTCAGAACGAAAATCTCCTGACTTGTGATGGGTGGGTGGAGGAGACCAGAAAAACAAAGCCAAAAAGAAGACAAAGAGCTAGCTGTGGAACAGCTCAACAAAAGCAACAATGCTCCGAGCAGGCAAGGTAATGTTCATAAATATTCATAGTCTGTTCGACATCCACCCCTACTCAAACCCCCCAGTGATGTCCAAAAACTCACATGAGCAGAGATCCAACACTCCTGGCAGTGGTGACGGCCATCAGAGTAGAGCTTATTGTCTCAAAAAGAGAAACAGGCAAACACTTATGCCTCCGCAGAGCCTTCCTCTGGGATTCAGACCCAAAATGCCTCCTGGGTCTGGTTTGACACTCACACAGCACCCAGTGTCACAGGACTCAGAGCCAAACTGGGTCCCAAGTGTACAAAACCAGCAATCCTGTGCATGCATGTGTTTTTGCAGTGCATGTGCTCATGATAAACACAAACCAATAAAACAAACCCAAGTGAAATACAGACTGGGAAAAATGTAACCTATTAAAGCCATGGAGAAACTTTTTTTTTTTTTTTTTCCTATTCTTGCTCTTTTTTTGGTTTGTCTAAATATACCTCCAGGCTCTTTCTCTTGGTTTAAGTGTGCTCTTTCATGGATGGTTTTCAATGTATGTTAAAGCCGCTGCCTGCTGCCAGATCGGATTTTTGCACTGTGCGTCTCAGCTTTCCGTTCTATTAAGACAAAGTGTTGGCACTGCTCTCGGGCCGAGAACATTGTTCATGGTACTGAGCAGCGATTTTCCATATCTGACCGTCTCTGGGTTCACCCCAGGAGGAAGGGTGAGCCTGGTTTGTTAAGCTCTCATTTCTCAGAGAGCAGCAACATCTGGAGCACGGAGCAGGCTGCTGGCACGCCTCAGCGGAAAGGAATTCGGCACGGGGTGAGGTCTGCCCAGCTCCAGAGGTGTCATTGCAATTGGTTCTGGTGGCAGAGAAATAATGAAGCCCCTACATGAAATGGTATTAGGATTGCATTTTGAGCTCTGCTGTGCTGCTCAGGGGTTTTGTTTCATCTAACAGGGAGTCAGGAGGCCCAGAAACCATGTAGCTCTTCATTTTCTCTCTCCAAATTTCCTCAAGAAAATGTTTTTACACTTCACAAAAGCCTGTTTCCCTTGTTGCCTACCTCAGTGGGTTAGCAAAAAAAATCAAAGCTGTGTAGAGGATGAACTCTAGCACTTGATTTTATTGCCACATTTCTAGCTGCCTTTGAGGCACTGCCAAAAACACATTCCCAGTGCAACTGTTCCATGGTATGGAAATCACGTTTGGATGATTACAGTCAGCGTGTGCCACAGCCACCAGCGTGGGCACCTATTGGGCACAGGGACCTTTTCTGCATTTAGGCCAAGGTGAGAAGAGATGCCATGAAACAAACTGATACTGCTCTGGGACACAACACCCCCAAGCTATACACGAAATTCCATCACGTCATACCTCTACAAATATCCTCCTCCCCTAAGGCTCTTATCCATCCCAGCTCTCACCTTGAGCTGACACATTTTCCCTCTCAATATCATAGAATCACAGAACCATTGAGGTTGGAAGAGACCAGTATGATCATCTAGTCCAGTGTTGTCAGAGAACTATGTGTACAAATCTTCACCAGACAGTGCTTTCCAAAGTGATGCTGAGAGGTGACAACCGAATGCCACCTCACCCAAATTTTTGCATTTCTGGGGCTCCATATGGGCTTGTAATTGTGCTTGCTGGAAAGCCAGCCCACCACCACATAAACGAAAAAGCCATCCAGCATACAACTCCTGGCTGCCAAACCAAATGTGGAGATAATCTCTAATTAGAAGTGTTGCCTCTGTGACAGTGCGAAGCAGTAACAACAACAGTGGGATTTCTCCGAAGCGTGTGCTCCCCTCACACGGCTATGGTGAATTAAGCAAAAATGTCAAACTCAGTCCTCAACCAGCAGACATATTCCATCACATTAGATGTTTACACCGTACAGTAGCCTCACAACGGAGTATTGACGAGCGCACACGTCTTGATGAGCGCTGCTGCTGTTCACGCTAATTTGGATTTAGACACAAGGAAAGAGCCTCAGATGTTCCACTCTCCACCTTTCCCAAATGCTGTGGCAACAATTAAGAAAAGGCAGAAGTTGAAACTGACGCCTGTCAGCACTTGGTTCGGGGCAGATCTGTAAGATATTTTAAGCAGAGAACTCCAAGTGCTGGAGTGCACTCACTCAGAGTGATTGGAGCTGAATGCTGCCGGGAGCAGAATTCCTTGCTCCCAGCAGCATTTATCCAGAGCTAACATTCAGAGAACTTTAAAGAAATGTTTGCAAAAAATTAGTATGTCACTCTAAAAGCTTTCTGCTAAAACTGTACCTCTTGTTTGATTGAGAACGTTTTGCATCTTCCTGTACTGTATACAGAAATGATACTTAGCTACAGATGTTGGGGATTACAAAGACCATGCAACTGAACGCGTGGCCGCACTTTGCCCCATCACAAATATGCTGCATTTCTATCAAGAATAATAATATTTTAATAATGTATGATGTCCTTATGGGTTCTATTACTATATCTGTGTGCAATCTTGCCTGAAAAGCTCATGCTCCCACTTGTTTGTTTGTTTGTTTTGTAGCAGAAATCTACCGCGCCCCAACATCAGAAGAATATTGAAAAAAAAAAAAAAGGTGGAACCTTCCAGCAACTCTTTAAGAAATAACTTCTCCTTCTATGATGACAATGTGATTTTAAGGTAAAACATTCTCAAGACCTACCAAACCTAGAAAAAATTACTCTATCAAGTGAGGGTCTCTGGTTTGAAGCCTGGGGGACTAGGCCTGCTCTCAAGAAATATAAACCTATCACTTTCCTCCTCTGTGCCAAATGCTGTCAGTACCCCGGCCCCTTGCCAGAGCACATCGCTACACACCAAGCAGAAAAGAAAACCAAGAGTGAAAATAAAATGGTCAAACCCCTCCAGGCCCTCTGTTGGAGCTCCACAGGGTCAACAGAGGCCAGGATGCAAATGTGAGATTCATTCCTCCCCACCTGCAGGAATTAGTCTGATTATTTGTGAGAGCTGCTCTGAAAGTAATGCCTCCCATTTTATGATGTCGTCCCATGACATCAGAGGTGGATGTTGGTGGGATGATTATAGAGGCTGAACCTTCTTGACAATGTTCTGTTACATTTTGGTGACAGATGGCAGTAGAGGGGCACTCTGACACAATGGCATCTGACATGGAAGCACAGATGAAGCAGAGATGTGTCACTGAATTCCTCCATGCAGAAAAAAAATTGCACCCATTGGCATTCAACAATACTTCCTGAACATGCAAAGAAACCAAACAGTGGATGTGATCGCAGTGAGGCATTGTGTGGTGCATCTCAGCTTTGATGGGTTGGAAACAATGGTGACAATGTTGGAATATCGCAAAGTTTGCACCAGGTGGGTCTCATGAACACTCATGCAGGAGCAGGAAGAATTCTGTCCAAGTTTGTAAGGGCCTGTTGATCCACTGTGAGACTGATAGTAACGGTTTCCTGGATCACATAATTCCTGGTGACAAGACATGCTGTCATTGCTACAGAACAGCAGTCTAAGGAGTGGCAACATGTGAATTCCCCCATTGAAGAGCAAGTTCAGGACACAACCCTTAGTGAGTAAAGTGATGTGCACTGTCTCTCGGGATAGGAAAGGGGTGGGTGATCCCTCTGGATTTCCTGGAACCCAGACAGACCATCATGACTGCTACATCATGATGCCGACTAAGCTGAAGGCTCAGGCTTCCAGAGTCAGGGGTCAGAGAAGACAACTTTTCTCTTGCCGGGCCCTATACTAGTTCAAAGACTGTAGAGCACATTGTCTTGGCTGGACTGGCCTACTACACCCACTGAATTTGGTTCCTTCTGAATTCTATCTGTTTAGGCCAGTGTAAGATGGACTGTCTGGGCAACATTTTCCTTGCAACTATGCCATCATAACTGTTGTGAAACAGTGGGTCATCTCCACTGGTGCAGATTTGTATGAGTTTGGGGTGTGGGTTCTTATTCATGGCAGATAAAAATGGAGAGCTCACGCTGGTGGTGACTATGTTGAAAAAAAGTGCTTTGTAGGTGAATGTTTGCTCCATCAGGTAGTGTTATTATGCTCTTTGTATCTGTTGCAGTTTCCACAGAAACAAGAAGGAAGCAACCCACCTAAACCAGACTTTAAAAGCCCTCAGTACAAGTCTACGCTTTTTTAGAATCCAGACAAAGTCTAGTGTACCTCGAGTGGCCACATCCAGGGACAAACCAAGTCTATCTCAGCATGGTAACAGCAATGGAAACGTCCAAGTGTGGCCCTTTTGCAGGAATTGCCCCGGTGGTAGATCGCTCTTGGCTACCCCAAGCTAAAAGCTGTGTTTGAAACACCTGACTGCAACCAATTCTTTCCAGTGAAATCATGTGAAAGCAGAACAAACAACTTTCTTCCTAATAAAAGCAAGGCCTTCAGGACCGACGGAGCCAACAAGTTAATCAAGTTTCCTACTAAACAGGAAGTTGTGGGACCACGGCAGGAGGAGCAGAACTGTGTTTCAGCTAGAGAAAGAGCAGAGAAGAATAATATAAATTACAGTTATAAAGAACTGTAACACAGCATATTCTCTTACAAGGATTTAACAAGGAGAATAGACTCACTGCTTGCTCCATTCTCCTATGTGTAGGGCAATTTCCACTTTCAAGGATTTGCAAGTTTTCCTGTCCTCAGATGGGCAAATATTGCAGTGCATCTCACAATGGTGATGATAGATCAAAACAAGCAGAGTAAAATAAAATCAAACAAAAATGCAATCATGTCATTGCTGCAGAATATACGACCCCACTTTGCTCCTAGCTACCAAGAAGTACTGTGGGACGTGCATTCATGTGAAAATAAGCCCAGCCAGACATTGAGATATATACAAAATGGATGATTCATGGTAATTGTTGCACTGGAATTGCTCGACAAAGAGACAGAAGGAAGCTGCTGATTATCAGGCACCTCAAGAAAGACCACAGATACACAGGAATTTAATATTCCAGTCACTGTGGACGTGTGAATTTTCATCTGCAGAATAATAGGCAGGCCTGTGAAAAAGAAATGAAGAAAAGTATGCTCATTAGATTCAAAATAACTGGAAAAAGTTGCGTATCCACCAATTCAAAAAGGGTGGAAGTCACTGAGTCACACCGGCTGAGACCATTGAATAGGTCAGCCACGAGCACTCAGAGGTTCTAATGGGCACTACACCCTTTATAGGGCATTATCCTTTTATAATCCTTTGAATTAGTAAAGTCATGAAAACAGAAGAGACCACAGAGAAAGCACATCAATCATCTGCTAGTTACCTCCGTTCGGTTCTTGGGGACTCTGCTTTGCTCAGGGAAAGGAGCCTTATTGAACCCTCAGTACACTGAGTGACTTGTAAGCCTAAGTATTTGTTGGATCAAAGTATGCATTACTTCAAAAGCATAAAATGCCTAGATATTGAAGGCAATAAATCTTTCCCTGTAGAATACATGCATATATAATTTATACGATAAGCTTAATACTGAGAATTTCATGTCGGCTTCCAGCAGACATGAGATGCAGGCAGTTATGTTCCCAAAGAGTGAGTCTGTCTGTCCCCTCTCCATCCCAAAGAAAATAATTTTTGAGCTCATTAGCCAGCTTCAACCAACTTTGGCAGAAGGATAGAGGTCTTGAGGGTACCAAGTTCCCATGTGCTTTGCGATGCTAGGTGGCCAGGTCGGAGTAGCAAGCTTATTGATGCTTGCCTTGGAGGAATGGCATCAGCATGGACACAATCCATTCTTAGACCTCAAAGAATCCCAGAAGACCTCGTGAGTGCCCAAACAGACATGGAGTAATGAAAGCTTCAGTCAAAATTCACGTCTTATTGGAGATCAGCAAAATCAAAGCACAAAACTCCAAGTGAATGTTGCCCTGTTGCTTTCCTGCTTGTGAAACAACCCATTTCTCCTTCTCTGTTGGTCATGATGTTACCTTCAGAGCACCTTCACATCACAGCTAGCAGTTCTACACATACTGCTTTTGTTTCTTCCCATTCAATGGGAGTCCCATTGCATTTTTATGCCTTAGCTCTCTGCTCATAACTGTCAGGCTATCTCCTAACATATGGAAACAATTCATTTTCTTTGTCATCATTTGGATCTGAAATGAGGGTACTCTGAAATGTAGCTATACACGAATTTCCCTGAACTAATTACATAATATTTATCCTATTTTCTTTAAAGTAATACTCGCTAGCTAAGAAATGAAGAACTGCATTGCTTATAATAAACTCTGCATGCTACATTGTAATCTAAACTGTACAGTTATATATGGTGAAGAACTAAAAGGTTTGAGTTATTCCCCTTGGCAAACATTTTTTTAAGGATTGCTTAAATAAGCAGTACAGAAACCAGATGTCATTTGGTAAGAGTATCTGAATGACCAAAAATTTGCTGTCTGGGTATTTTATTTTTTTTATTTTTTTTATTCTTTTTTTTTTTTTTTGCTTTATAAAAACATGAGAAATTCTTTGGATTTATATCATATTTAGCAGCTGTGAAACAGTGCAAACATCTGTTTGTACCTACAGGGAGCTGACCTACGGGGTCCCCATCTCTTAATCACCAAGCAACAAGCTAGTCTCATATACATAGTTTATTGTTTTCTTTTCAGCTGCCTCCTGCACTTCAAAGTTTTTATACTCTCATGTTCTATTATCATGGCAAGAGGGACAGTCCATTTATTATACGCCCAGATCAGTGCAACCACCGATCACAACTGCCATAAAGCATCATGCACCCAGAGCTGCCCCCCAGAGCAGTCAGCAGCAGCATTCGGCGTGTTGTTAAAAAAAATGTTGCTTTTTTTTTTTTTCCTTTCTTTTTTCCTTCCAGCATTGTTGGATTATTTATTTTAACTTAAAGACTGGAAGAAAAGAAGATGAAAAGGAACAGAAGTCTCTCTTTATAGCTCGTCCTGTTGTGGGAAGAGGGGTTGACAAGACAGCTCCATGAGGTCCTACCCACCCTATTTTTCTAGGTTTCTATGATTGTTATCCTAAGACTGGTATTTCCTACATCCAGACAGCATCTCAGTCAGTAGAGATTAGGGGAATAGGGTAACTTTATTGGCTGTCCATATCCAAAGATGCTCTCCTGCTGCATGCATGCACAGCACCTCGCCTAAGTAAGACCCCAGCCTCCTTCGAGACTTTTAATACAAGGCAGGGAAAGGAAAGGGAATTTACTCTAGAGGAACGTTTTGCCCTCTCTTTACAGCATTACTTACACACACACACCATCCTTTAGTGATTTAGCCAGGAGCAACATTTTTCAGCCTCCGTGATAATCTCTCCCCTTTTCTCCCTAATGGAATACTGACCTTGGGACCTTGATTTTTATACAGCGAGAGAAAGGTGCAAACAGAGGGAAAGAAAAGATTTGTGAGCCTTGGACATGAGAGTGGAATCAGCACTCCCAGATATACTATGGGAGCTTAAACTGTACTCTGAACTAAGTCTGAAAACAAATGGGGAACACTGTATGATTCCATCCCATTACAGTACGAATAAATCATTTCTGGAAATCTAAAACAAATGGCCCAAGCTCAGCTCTACGGATGATCCAAATGCAAAAAAGCTGCTAATTCTGAAAGGCAGATGCAAACAACCAATTAAGCAAGAATGCAGCAAAAAAAAAAAAAAAGAAAAAAAAATAGGAGTGTAACTTGTTTAGCAGGAAGATGTTAAGGCCATAGAAGTGGGTCTTCCAATCACCTTTTTTGGTATTCCTGAGCAAACATTCTTTTTTGCTTACGTTAATATGGAATGTATTATGACAACGTTCTTATGGATATCCATGCCTTTTGTCTATCAGTACTTGCAGATACATTCGAAACAGCTGCAAATATTTTTTAAATTATGTAAAAGTCTCAAACACTTTGAAAAGAATATTAATAACCCTTTAAAACAGCAGTGTATTATATTAAATTAAGGGTAGGAATTTAGAGAACAAAAAAATATGTTGTTAGCGTTAACGTTTTCACTGTTCTCAAACACAGTCATCTTAGATAAGGATTAGGCTTATTTGGGTTAAATTTAAAGGAGTTACGGTGTTTGCACATTTAGATGACAAAGTAGATAATCATATATATAGATTACAAGGAAAGGTTTGTGTTCGCAAAGCTCGGCAGGTTTCCTTTCACTGTTTGTACACATAGATATCTCTCTCTGTATAACCTCTCTTTACAGCCTCTCTTATCACAGAATCCTAGGATTGTAGAATGATTTGGGGCAGAAGGGACCTCGAAGATCATCTGGTTCCAAGCCCAATGCCACAGGTGGTGCTCCCAACCACTACCCAGGCTCCAGCTCAGAGTGCTCAGGGCCCCATCCAGCCTGGCCTTGGGTACCTACAGGGATGGGGCACCCACAGCTTCTCTGGGCAGCAATGCCACTGTTTCAGGAATGATCTGCAGATCATCATGGCTGTACCACTGCTGGTCTGGGGCACAAGCAACAATATCCATCCTCTCTTCCATTTTCTGTGGGGAAGGAAAAATATTAATTAGTGCTTTTCCCTGGTGCATGAGAGCAATGCCATTGTAACCCAGAAGCACTGGCTCTGTCAAAAGACCTCTGCAGAAGTACTGTGCACAGGCACATGTCCCAGCCAAGGAGAAGGATGGGGAACCCCAGAAGCCATTGCAGATTTACACACAGCATTTGGGGACCATTTGCTCCACAAAAACAGGAGCACCAGCAAACTGACTCAGACTCCAGCATAAAAGAGAAACAACGGTGAGAAAGAAACCAGGAGAGCTAAGAAAACATGTTGCAAAATCATTCTATAACGGCATGCATATGCAGACATGATTGCAACTTGGAAATGTGCTTCCTGGCTTTCAAGCCAACCATTGTTTTTAGTTTTAAGAGATGCCCAAAGTGTAACTTGGAGGTAGCTTAAGTTCTGCAAGCAAGGATCCAGTCTTTGTTCTGGCTAGTTCTTTTCTTATGGCCTGCAGTGTCATTTCTTTGGGTTAGATGTGTGCAGCTCCATTTGCAGACTTCTAGCCTTGTTAAACAACATGACAAATAACAGGGAGGATAGGGAAAAGAGGAAAGAATAAAGCTGATCCATGTGCTAACTCTGCTGATGGGGACTTATGGACTGTTATTACATTTCATTTTTTGCTGGGATTAAACAGCTAATAAATATAGATTTCATGTCCCATAAATAACACTGTGTTTGTCAGCTCACTCAAAGAATAATCGATAGTTAGTGCATGAGATTTTCCAGTATGATGAAATAAGCTCTACGTTTACTTTTTCCAGAGATACCTATGAGTTCTCCATTTGATGTTGCCCCTATCTATAATACCAGCTATACTCTCCCCAAAACCACCTCAAGTGACCTAAATGTTGGCAGCTGGGTGCCTTCAAAACTTCTGGAAATAAGACCTGGACCTAAATAATTCCTGCATCTGTGGAAAAATGAAAAGACAACTTGGAAAATGCTTGGAAAATCAGGATGTAAGCCCTGGTCAGAAGCTGTTATCCATCTTGGGCTGTCTCCCAGTGCCAAGTCCTTGCTTGGAGTTCATAGTGGAGGAGCAGCTTGTGGATATAAACATCTTGGTGCTGTCAGCCCCTCCTGACATGGGCATTACCTCTCTGCCAGGCCCATGGGTTACAAATCTTGGAAGGCTGAAACCACTTTTTATTCTGCTGCAAGCTGCAAAATGGATAGCTCAGCATCACAGAATCACAAAATGGTTTGAGTTGGAAGGGACCCTTAAAGGTCACCTGGTCCCACTCCTCTGCAATGAACAGGGACACCCACAGCTCCATCAGGGGCTCAGAGCCCTGTCCAGCCTGATCATGCTATGCACAAAGCATTACATCAACCTGTACTGAGTGTGCATTCACGGTACAGTCTCTGCTAAAAACATGGGAGAAGTTCACTTTCCTTACGTTGGAGTTATTCTCTGAAGCTATCCTCTGATTTATCTGGGATTTGAAAATGGTAGCACTGACAAAATTCTCTCTTAATGAACAGATAATTCTTTGGTGACCATTGTGACCATACCTTACTGTGCATGGATTTCATTGGTATGTCCCTCTGTCTCACCTGAGGGCACAGAGCTTCTCAAATACTGGAGATACACCACAGTTCCACAGTTCCATCCCCATTCATCATTTCAGAGCAGCCTGGAGAGTCACCACGTGTTTCTGCGTGACTCTCCTTGCTGTTTTCCTCCATACAACACCTTGTGAGGAGCCCAAAGAACCTGAGCAGCCTCCCTTCTCCCCATCAGACCCCATCTCAGTTCCAGTCTCTACTTCTGACGGACCCAACAGCAGATCTGCTTCATCTCTGAGTTCTCACTAGTGGCAGGTTTCTGCTCCGAGCTCAGCTTTTTGGTCCTCACCTCCCTTTGTTACAGTAAGGGTAATGAAGCACTGGCACAGGTTGCCCTGAGAGGTGGTGGTGCCCCATCCCTGTGGATACCCAAGGTCAGGCTGGACAGGGCTCTGAGCACCTGAAGGAGCTGTGGGTGTCCCTGCTCACTGCAGGGAGTGGGACCAGATGGAGTTCCTTCCAGCTCAAACCATTCTATGATTCAATGATTTCAGCGTCTGTAACTGTGGGGCTGGGCGTTTCCTATTCAGCCCTACAAACCAACCAAGAGAGATATATTTTTTATTTTTAACATTTTAAGAACTCAAGTATTTTGCCTCTTTCACTCTGCTTGTTTGGTCAGAGGCAAAGCAGCATACTCAGTGCATTTGTTTTTTGCTCTTCATCTCTGCCTTCCACTCACGGGTGGCACTTATCAATTCTGCTTTTTCACCTGTATCTAATTAAAAGGTTATAGTCCATCCATTAACCCCTGCTAATACCACCCTAGAGGCAGAGCAGTGATATTAATTTAGTGGAACTCTGTCCTAAAACTTCATTTCTACATTTCTGACTCCACATACTCCTGTCCCGTGCATCCCTCTAGCCAGCAGCCTTCATAAGCACAAAACCAGGCAGCAGATCAGCATCAGGATGCTTATTGTGTGGCATTCCCAGATACCCCCATAGTCACCCTCCTGTTTTTTCCTATTCACTGGAGTTATTTGCTCCTCCCTGTGCACATGGCCTGGGGTTGTCTCCCAGCAGCTGCACCCAGCACGCAGCCTGCGGGAGCCATGGTCTCACTGTAGGAGCTGAAATTCGCTGTGTCTGCAGATGGAAACAGCCCTGCTATCTGCACATGTGGTTACCTGGCAATTCCAGCAGACAATTTTTGGATTATAGTTCCACTACCCGCACTGCTACCAATTCTTGCAACCTGCCCCTGCCAAGAAAACTCCAAGAGAAACAAAATCCCTTGAAACCCACGCTCACAGCGCTCATAAAGCTTGGCAGCTTCCTTCCAAAATTAAGTGATTAAAGCAGTGCTAATGAGACATTCGTCACCTGCACCTTTTCCCTTAAAGTAAACGCACGGGGCTCTGTATGTTTTGCATACAGGTGCATGCAAAATCGCTTTAATATACAGTTTTGAAACACAGTAAAAAAAAAAAAAAGAAAAAAAAGGCCATTCTGGCAAAATGTTCCCCAAATACTTGAAAATATAACTGAATAAATAACTCCTTTCTGGACTGAAATCTGCAGACCTTAGCAGATGTATCCAAGCTAAACGAAATATCCAGGGAACTGGATCTCCTTTCTGATGAGAAATAATGGAGAGCACTGCCCTGGCACAGAGACAGCCTGGAGGAGCCCACTCGGCCTTTTCCAGCTCTTGACTTCTGTGATAGCACGGTGTTATCTTTATGCATCAGCTTGATCCATCAGTGAGGTTATTTACTGCAAACCCAGAGCAGTGAGCTGCCAAGCCCACATCCATATTGAACTGGAAGTGCTCCGACCTTCGCCAAGTGAATGGGATTACTGGATGCTTACAGTCAAGCACATGCCTGTCTATGCAGGAGTGGAAGCACTGTAAAGACGACTGCATGGAAAGAGGGGAAAATCCTCTTAGGAAGTGGTGGCTTTGGAAAGATATAGAGGTCACTTAAAAAAATATATATGGTGTTTTAAAAATGCCACCGTGGAAGAGTCGGCTTAAACTATTAGTTAAAATACTTAGGCAAATAAAGAAATCACATTCCACAGACCTGCATAGAGGTGTAAAAGGGATATATTCAGTGGGACATTTCTTTTTTAGACTGTTCTACAACAGTACCCACCATTGTGTTTACAGGGTAGGGTGTGAAATCTGCTTATGGGATTTCTGGCAGCTCTGCTCTGCTCTGCGACCCTTTGCTGCAGGGCTCTGAAGGTAAAGCCCTGAGCAAAATCTCTTTCCTCAACGGCAATGGGAGCAGGAGCAGGCCCTGAGTTTGTAAATATTAACTCATTTCAAATGTCAGATTATTTACTCTCCGCTCTTATAAGCACCCAGTCCAAATGGACAGGATCCAACTTTGTTAACAATAGCTCTTGGCCAGGACAAGCTGTAGCAAAGGTTAAATCCTGTTTGCCGTACTCCAGCCTGGAGCCCCATTGAGTCGAGCAGCACTGGAGGCTTTGGGAAGGTGGCAGTGAAGTTGGTGAAGGCATGGCAGCAGGACCCCTGCCAGCATGGCTTTGCCATCACCTTGCTGTGAGCACCTTGCCAGGAAAGGTGGGGACACATCCACATGCGCACACTGATGCACAGCACAGCAAAGGTGGAAAAAAACAGTGCCCTATGAAACAAGACTTTTTGCCTTCAAGATAATAAAAGTAGGTTTGCTTGTTGTGCACTGGAAAACTGAAAAAGTGTCCATTACCTTGTAAGGTCTTTCTGCGTGGTGTTCCCTTTGCTCTCAGCCCATGTTGCCACCATCTCTGTTGACAGCATCTCTGCTGATGGTTACTGAGCCCGTACACAAATGCACAAGGGTGTGTGAATAAACATATATATATGCAGATGTATGTTTTTATGTATATCTCTATGTTTATGCAGAATCAAAGATCAAACGTGTTGGAAGGCACCTAGTCCAACCCCCAGATATTTATGCTTTTAGATATAAACATATACATGCACCAGAAAATTTGTTCCATTCCATTTCACAGTGCCTGGATCATTGCACATTTCGTCCTTGCTCTATACTACCTCCACTGTAATGTATGGCTGCTGCATGGCCCTGTGAAAAGAGAAAGACAAAAGAGGCTTTTAGGGACCTGGAATGCCCTGAGAGGGACCCAAAACATGAGCCACCCTGTTTGAGATCTTTGCTCTTTTCTTCCTGTTGACCAGCCACCCAACAACAAGCAGCCACCATTTGACTACACATCTCTAAATTCACACCAAAAAACAAGCACTAGGTGGCAAGGAGTTATTGAAACAGGCTGCCCAGGGGGCTGGGAGGGGAGGTCACCGTCCCTGGAGGTGCTCAAGAATGTCAGAAATGTGGCACTGTGTGACATGGGCAGTGGGCATGGTGGAGGTGGGCTGGGGTTGAACTTAAGGAACATGGAGCTCTTTTCCAACCTCAACGACTCTATGATTCTAAGGAGGTGACAGACCATCCTGAAGCACACATAATGAAGAGTTACCTGGCAACAGCAGTGGGACCACAAGACCTCCATGGACCACAGGATCATAAGACATTTTCCTGTGACAAAACATGCTTGACCCATCAGGGCACGCGCTGTGCTTTGTGACCTGCACAGATGGCTCACAAAGGAAGAACTTGCCAAGCCAAGTGGTGCACAGAGCAGTTTAGCTGGGAGTGCTCACGTCCAGAGACATTCCTGTACTGATTAGGGAGGCTGAGCGGGAGCCAGGGGTGGGTCGGCCATCTCCTTCCTCCGGCTGCAGCTCAGATCACACCTCTCAGAGATGCTTGGGTCGGGCACGGGAAGTTCACGGCTGCAAGCTCGTCGGCAGGGAAGGGGATGAAGGGGAAGTTCACCGGGGTTCAGCCAGAGCTGGGTCCGGAACAAAATGTCTGATAAGCAGAGAGTTTGACATGGACATGAGCCCCCAGGAGTCCTCGCCTCTTCTCCAGCTGGTGCATGGTGCTGGGTGCTTTGGGGACAAAGGGCCAGGCTCTGCTCTGACTCAAATTATCTCTGCAATGAATGGAGGGACCAGTGTCCAACAAATGGAAAGATCAGATGTCCAGATGGGACAGATCAAGCTGACCACAAAGCCCCTGTCCAATATTTTTTGACAACTGCCAGAGACATATGTTCACAAGGATTTTGGAATAACTGGGAAGGGCATGTGGGCTGGGAGGGAGATGCATGGCTGCAGGAGGATGTGGGCTCTGGGTGCTAACTTGATACCTTTGGTGTGTGGCCCCACGTCCTACAAGGGGAAATAAGCTGGTAGATCATTCATCTCACCTCCTCGCCAGGCTGAACCAGCCCTTTGCGTGCTTTTCCTGGTGTTTGGTCCGTCACTAATGAGCCATGTGCTGGGGGAATTCTTAGGTCATTTATTTTGCATCATGTCTGCTAGGAGAGGTAGCAGTACAGTGGCTAATTGGGAAAGCAGACAGATAGCATCGGCAGAGGGACCACGTCTGCGAGCATGAAGGACTGGAGCCATCCCTTCTGCCAGCTGCCCTGATGAAGTCTGCATTTGAAATGGGCAGAAGTGGCACATCCCAAACAGCCCATCCTGCCCTTTGTGCAATGCCTCTGAAAGAAAGAAAAAAAAAATCACTTTGCTCATTTATTTTGTCAGCTGCTCTTTTGGTTATTTAGTGCATTCCAAGGAGCGTGAGGAAATACGACGGATGACGTTCTGCAAAATCAATGGTGACAGTTTGCAAGAGTGACTGGCAGCAGTGGATGCCCAGAAAACCACAGCCCTGGAAACGTGCAGTTTGTCACCCACTCATTGGTGGGTGCTGTGCCTCCACCAGGCAAAGCCAAGTCCCTTCAGTGTGTGTGCTATGTGTCAAATCCAAGAGCCTGGAGATGGAACCCAACCACGCAAGAAGTGGCTTTGGTCTCTTAAAAGTGGAAAGAATTTATCCCAATAATACTACTTCCTTCTGGCACAGTCATGTTACCATTACATCATTACAGCCTTCTTTCAGGCTGCTTCCCACCCTACGCTGCCTTTTCATGCAGGAGTATTTGCATTAAGGCAGTTTCATACTCTGAGCATCTAATGTGGCCCTGGCCTTTAACAGAGCCTTCAGTCCTTCTGCAGTCAGAATAACACATGTTCCTAAAAGCATAGCTCCTTCCCATGTAGATTTGCTTTGTCTAGCTCTCTTACATACAAGAGAAAACTGTTTTTCTCAAAGAGACTGGCTGGGGTTTGGACTTGATGATCTTTATGGGTCCCTTTCAATTTGGGTTATTCTATGATTCTAAAAAGAAATTGGACATTACCGCCTTCATTTTACCAACTGTACGTAGGCACAAAAAGGTCACTCAAGGAAGCTGGGAAGCAGGGATTTTATAAAGCACTTATTCCCTTTGCTGCAGGCAGAAAAACAGAGAGCAGCAAGTCAACTATATGAGTGCCATTTTCCCTAAGGCCAAAGCACCACACCAGCAGCAGTGACAACCGTGGTCTCATTGTCCCCACATGTCACTTCCCCAAGAAAACTGCTGCCATCACCAAAGAGAAATTCAGCAGTAAGGCTGATGGTATTCCCACAGCCTGGGCATCATGGCAGGACCTCTTCATCCCAAGGAACATCATTCATTGTAATGATTTGTCCATGAGAAGTCCACCGGCACCACAGCAGCTCCCAAATCCCTCTCTCACCTTTTTCCCCTGCACCTCGAAGCCCCATACAAACTTCGCACCATTCCCTAGCTTCCTGCATGACCCATGTCTTATATACACACACCTCCCAGGGACTGACTCCATCAGCAGACCCAGCTCAGCTCTGCACCTTGCTGTAACTCCCCCAAATTCTCACCAACAGCAGATCATTCCTCATGTTAAGGGTGTGTTAAGGGTTTTGCAGGGTAGTAAATTTCTATGCTGTGTGATGGTTATCCCAAGAGCTCAGCAAAGTCATGTGGACCATGTCCCCTGTGCTCAGCAGCCTCCCACTGCCACGCTCATACATGCCTATATAGAAGAAGGAAAAAGGAAAAGAAAAAAAAAAAAAAAGTCTGCGAATGAGAGCTCCCAGGGAGTCAGAGTTAGCAAAACAGCCAACCACCCAAGAGAGGGGGAGTTTCCAGTGCATTTACTTGGCTGTGGCTGAAGGCAGCAAAGCTTCCCGGGCAGATGGGACCAACATCCAGGTTAGCGAATGCCACCCGAACCCACTCCCCGCCAGTTAATGTAAACAGGGCTGTCGGGTGCGGTGAGTGCTGCAAGGCTTT
This sequence comes from Oreortyx pictus, assembly GCA_036925125.1. NCBI lineage: Eukaryota > Metazoa > Chordata > Aves > Galliformes > Odontophoridae > Oreortyx > Oreortyx pictus. Next base: position 54,314,434 of record JAUPFR010000006.1, on the reverse strand, counting down.
GATCAGAGGCAGCTGCACAGCCAGCCTCGCCGTGAGCCCACAGTCCCTGCCCCATCCCAGGACGGGGCCCTGAAGCGGGGTGGTGAGTTGGCCAGGAGGAGAAGGAAGTTCACGGGATCTGTACCTCACACGAGCAAGTTTTCTGATATGGAAGAAATCATGCGGGTCACACCAGGAGCTCCCCAAGCAGAACTAGGAGAATTTGCTAGCCCGTTTGGTGCTTGAAATAATTCTCAAGTGAAAAAAAAATAGTGTTAGGGTTGGGGATTCTTTCTGGGGGCTGAGAGTGGATAGAGATCAGCAATGGTTTTTCTTCACTGGCAAAGCCCAGGGAGCTGGGGTGGGAAGTTCCCATCGCCAAGCATTTCGCAGCAGAACCCATCCTCACAGAAATGATTCAGGTTAAGAAAATAGAGACTGGGGGAGTGAAGATAATTTTACAGGCCTGGGTCACCCCTTGGATGCGCTTCATAACTCAGGCCACAGACAGCTTCATCACCCAGCAAGGGTTGTGGGGACAGCACATCTCACCTTACATCCCCACACCCTAGAGCTCTGCTGCTGCCCTGTGACACAACAGCTGCAGTCCTTACAGAGACAGAGGGAATAACTTGGCTTTTCTTGGTACGGAGCTGACCTATGCTGTGCAATTCCTGCATGCTGGTAGAGGAAATAAGTGTCCCAGGCTGGAAAACACCAGCGTTTTCTGTTTGAGAGGAGCAATAACTCAATGAAGTGGTTAGGAGTTTACAAGGGCTTGGAAAAAATTACCTCGTTTTAGTAAGTGTTAATTATATGACTAATTAAATAGAGAGGAGGTTGAAACACTTTCCTAGTCATAACCTGTGCGCTTCCAGACCAGTCCTTGCGTGACAGAGAAAACAGGGAAGGAATCCTGTTTGGCCTCCATGGCAGGAAGTGGCCACTAAACCAGCTCTAACTTCTAATTTATTTATCTGGAACTGTTTTAAAATTCACCAATGTTTCTGGGAAAGGAAAGAAGGAAAGGAAAGGAAAGGAAAGGAAAGGAAAGGAAAGGAAAGGAAAGGAAAGGAAAGGAAAGGAAAGGAAAGGAAAGGAAAGGAAAGGAAAGGAAAGGAAAGGAAAGGAAAGGAAAGGAAAGGAAAGGAAAGGAAAGGAAAGGAAAGGAAAGGAAAGGAAAGGAAAGGAAAGGAAAGGAAAGGAAAGGAAAGGAAAGGAAAGGAAAGGAAAGGAAAGGAAAGGAAAGGAAAGGAAAGGAAAGGAAAGGAGGGGAAAGGAAAGGAGGGGAAAGGGAAAGGGAAAGGGAAAGGGAAAGGGAAAGGGAAAGGGAAAGGGAAAGGGAAAGGGAAAGGGAAAGGGAAAGGGAAAGGGAAAGGGAAAGGGAAAGGAAAACACCAGCCATTCAGTAAAACACATTTGTAGAAGCCTGAATTTTAGGAGGAAGATATAAAAAGGCTTTTGTTTATGTTTTTCAGCAATGGTATATTGGCTTCTTGTTTTCTAAATGATGACGAAGAAAAAAAAAACATTATGTGAAACCTCTTATCTTCACACAAAGTGGTGGCAGCTATCATAAAACACACACATTGTGTCATTTCAAAACACAAGCAGGCTCATAGACAAACATTCTCCAGATTACCTCCTCTCTCTCTCTCTCTCTCTATTTTGTTTTAATGATTTTATTGATGTTAATAAAGTTTAGCATATTTGAGTGAGGTGCTCTGTTCCTCCAGTCAGGTCTCAAATGCATTCTTCTGGGGAAGCACAAGGAAACCACTGGGTCACAGACAAAAAGTCGGATCTCCCACCACTGGAGATTTTGCCTCAATTCCATAGGACCCCACTGTAAACTCTTCAGCTTTGTGCAGTCCTGGGATGCTCTGAACCTGCTGGTATGTAAGAGATTGCTGACATATAGACGTGTCATCATCTGCTGCCTTCTGCCTCCCACCAGCTCCCACCCAACACTGGCAGGACTGGGCTGGGCAGCAAACCCCAAGCCTTCTTCAACTGGAGAGGACTGGGGAAGCCCAGCCAAAAATAAATTCTAAATATAAGAAAAACATGGAGGAGCGGAAAGCAAACAGCAGCTGTGCAGGTTTGTGGTGCTTTGGTGGGTTCCTTTCTAGAGAGGTCTGCAGACTGATTTGAGCCAAGTGTGGTCCTCCAGTGCTGCCAATGCCACAGGACACATCTGCTGGCTGCCAAAGGAGGGATACTTCATTTCCCTAGAGCATCCATTGGCTAACATCACGTTTCCCTTACAGAGATCACATGTCCCAGCATTCTCCTCCATCCCAAATCACCTCTTGGTGTTACCAAAGATGAGTTTCACATGGAGTCAACAGTCTCCAAGAGCCACTCTGGCCACACTTGGTGTGTCACCAAGCTTCAGGGACACTGTGCAGATTCAGAGACTGTGAAACACAGGTTTGCTTGCAGAGAGATTTCCTCTTCTGGTAGCAATGGGAACTCAGAGGAACTGAATCCCACCATGTCTATGCCCACCAGCAATAGTTTGAGGTGCCGCCAGACCCCATCAGCAGGAACCATGAAGGATATCCTAGGGCCTGGAGAGTGTGTGTCCTCACCAGGAGGTTTGCATATCCCTGCCCTCATGGTGGTGAGAGTGCAGGAGACAGGGACACCAGAAAACACAAGCTGAGGCCACCATCACTGCTCAGGAGCCATGTACCCTCTCTCCACTCTGCCATCATGCAGACACTCATCCTGCCAGACCAGACACAAACCCCTTGTCTCCCCATGAGTTCTCACTCCGGGCCAGCTACCCTGGAGTTAGCCCAGGGCAAAGGAGGTAAATGGACAATAGATTCAGGCTAGTCCAAAAAGAAAAGTTTAGAGGCAGCACACACTCTAAAAACAAAGGTCTAAACTTCAAAACAGAACGAATGCACAATTTCAGGGAAACTTCTGAAAGCATTGATTTCCTCTAGCGCTGTAAACATGATGGATTTCATGAGCTCGTCCCACTGATGTGCTGAAAACAGACCGAGTCGCCGTGAGTCACCCCTGGTGCTAGCAGCAAACAAACCCACAAAGCACAACACCAGCGCCGATAACACTTGTGCAAGGCAAAAACCGGAGGACCTTTCAGCAGCTATAACTAATCTATTTCCACCGCTACGCCGCATTGCTTCAGAGACAAAGTGGGAATTTTTTTACTGTTAATTAACATTTGTTCGCACACAAAATGCAGAAGCTGGTGCCAACCGGACATACCTAGATAGAGCCTAATATTAGATTTCACAAAAGCATTCATCCTGTCTAAACAAACATCCTCCATACGATATTAACCTTAAAATCTTTGCCCAAACAGATGTTTGCACTCGTGGGCATGGCTCGGCACCGTTTCCCAGGGCGAGGCGAACCCTCCGCATCCATGACCATCCCCGCACCCCAATTAACCCAGGCATTGACAGGAAAACAGGCTGTTGTTTTAGTGAGCTTTGCATAAAACTCGGTTTCGGATTTAAAACCGTATCAGTCACTATTTGTCTCTAGCAGAGACTCGGTGTAAGGTTTCTTCGTCTGGCTTTATTGCCGTGCTGTGTTACTCACTTTTTTGTTACAGCCAGAGACAAAGTCCTGCTTTAACAGCTGAGAAAATTTGCTGGCGGATGATATACGACGTTGATTAACCAATAATGTGGCTCAGGGCTGGTCGAACATGCAAGCGGCTGAAACGGGAGAGCAAGTTTTTTAACAATTTGTTATACACAGTAGCAAGAAAAACAGGAAGTAGGTGTTTATTAGCAGTTTCCAAATATACCAGCCAAAATAAAACTCCCCGTGCAGTCTGAGGTATTCAAAATACGGCAACGACCAGAATTCCTAAGATTATAAAAGGGTAATTAATCACAAACAGTGTTCACAGACCAGTGATTTGGAAACTTCCTTTTTATTGAAGATCTGGATCAAGAGCAAACTTCAAAGCAAAACTAATTGATCTGAGATTCATTGCGTCTGGTCGATAAAGCAAAAAAATAAAACATCATTCTGACGAAGCCAGATCTACGGTGTACATTCATTATGCCCTGACAGCCCATAAAGCACATTAAAAAGCCATTTTTCAACGAATGCTATAGCTCTGACCTAATTCGACATAAAAGCTATTCATACGCGAGAGACTGTTGCTTCCTCACAATCAGCGTGTTGCACCCAAAAGCCAGCCGTGTTATTCCAGGCTTGTTTCTCAGGAATGCGAGCATATCTTGGAGACTGATTCATAAAAGGAAGAGAGCAGCCCACTCCTGGGCCAGGCTCACATGCTTTATTCAGAAGTGAAATTTCCGAATTTTGTTTGGCTTCAGCCAACCTGTTAACTCTAGCGGAGCTGAGCGGGAAGTTGTTGCAAACAGCTAAGGTGCCAGATGAGCTCTTCTTGCTCCTTCCTCTTCTGAAATTGCATGCAAACAGCACCTTTTCTCTTAGGGATTGTGTGCAAGCACAACGCAGCCAGGGGACAACCCGTTCACCACCATTAATCGTTGCCAGATTTGAGATTTCACCTTTGCAATTTGTTGTGGGAGAGAGGCTGCACACTCACAAAACACCAGCCACAGCTCCTCTCCGAATCACAGACTCATAGTCACTCAGGTTGGAAAAGTCCTCCAAGGTCCCCTAGTCCAACCCCAGTCCACCCCACTGTGCCCACTGCCCACATCCCTCAGTGCCGCATCCCCACAGCTCTGGAACACCTCCAGAGACCACCACTGCTCCACCACTCCCTGGGCAGCTGTGCTGATGCATTATCACTCCTTCAGGGAAGAAGTGTTTCCTAAAATCCAACCTGAACACCCTCTGGGCCTACTTAAGGCCGTTAGGTGATATGGCATTGGAAGAAAAATAGAAGGATTTTCTCTTTTCTGGCTTGCACAAACTATCCCAGCCTGAAAGCAAAAAAGATCACTTGTGCTAAGCAGAGCTTTTCAAGGCAACCTGTGAGTCTTCATTGTTTTTCTGAAGAGCCAGAGGAGTCCCTGGCAAAAAGACACAAGAGCTGCATCCCCTTCAGCCCTCCCTCCGTCCCACTGGAGGGTTCTGCTTCTCAGCAATCCCAGCTGGGCTGTGGGATGCAGAGCTTGGAGCGCACACCCGGCCCTCCCAGCGCCAAGACTCCCCACCTCAAGCACTGTCAAAACACAGGCGGTGTGGACACATCCAATTTATTCTCAATACATTTTGCAGGCTTTAATTCTGCTGCTCTGCTTTCCTGGAATCAAAAGCAGAAGCCTCCAAGCTGCCAGGATGCTGAAGCCTCTGATAAAGGTTTGATCCTAAATGTGGGCTTTGATTTTTTGCCTTTTTTCCACTGTTGTCTTCACCTGTGCCATCCTCCCTCGGTGAGGGAGGCTGCTGCTGCAAACAGGAAAGAGCACAGCGAACAAAACCTTTTACAAGGGATTAAATTTCATCTAAAAGCATGTAATTCTACATAGCCAGGAGCAGTTTCTAATCTTCATATATAGGAACTTACAAGGCAAGGAATTCAAAGCCACCGGATTAAATGAAAAATGTGAATGAAAAGCTACATGCTGATACTCAGCTGACCTAGGCAAGTTACTGTACATTTTTCAAAGTTTTAAATTACCACTAATGGAAAACTTGGGGAGTGAGCTTCAAGTGCCTCTCCACATCGTTGTTTAAAAAAAAAAAAAAAAAAGAGTCCAAAACAGTGAATGAATATTTGCGGAGAAGTCCACGATGCTTTCCAACACAGTTGGCCTCGCTTTGCTCTTGCTGTATAGATCAGTAGGTATCACTGGATGAGATTAAGACCAGCTGTTCATTTCTAGGAAAGGAATTTCCCAAAAAGGTAAAATATAATTCAAGCTTAGAAACCTAGACACTTTGGAAGAATAAAACCTCTGCTCGTGACAGTAAAAAGCAGAGAAAAAGACATTATAAGGCATTTAAGAACTTTGGTTTCAATTATTTTGTATTAAAGGATAGGTAAGCTTAAATTGCTCAGACTCTTTAAAAAAAATAAAAGGGATTGTAAATAAAATTGGAAACAGATATACAACGACCGGGTTCCCACAGGTGCGCTCCTTGCTGTGGAATATACCCGTGTGAATTTGCCATTTCCCATCATGTCAGGGGAAACAATGAATTCTGATGTTACCCTGCATGCCTTCAGACCCAGAGCAGAAGAAGTGACCTCTTGTCTGGATGGACTGAGGGCTGCGGGTCCCCTGCATCAACGCAAGGGGTTGTGCCGCCGGGGATCACCGCCAGATCAAAGCCACGGGCCACTCACAAGGAAACAAGAGGGGAAAGCCCAAAGAATCAAAGAAACAAAGGGAAGGTTGAGGAGATAAGGATCAGTCTCAGATATGATATTTCACCCAGATCAGAGCCGGCGCAGAAGTTCAATTCAAAGTTCATAAGACAAAAATACAAAGAGAGCTGCTTGAAGTTTTTGTTGCTCTAGATCTATGATCTCAGTGGTATTCCCATCCTCCAGGTGACAAAGGTTGCCGCTGTATTATGCAACATCATAGAACTGAGCTCACCTTTTCTTCCAGACCTCACCCCCACCCAAATATGCACTTTGTGCTTTTCTAACACCTTCAGACAGCCCAAAACCAAACCCTTCCAGGTGGACTCAGCAAGTGAGGTGTGAAGCTGCGGGTTACCCAGCACTCCCAGACCCCCTGACCTTGGGGAAAGGGACTTCTACATGCATCAAGGGAGGTTCAGGTTGGATATAAAAGCAAAAATTTCTTCTTCAAAAGAGTGATAATGCATTGGCACAGGCTGCCAAGGAAGGTGGTGGGGTCACCATTCCTGGTGGTGTCCAAGGCAGATGGAGATGTGGCACAGAGGAACATGTGGGCATGGTGGGGTGGGCTGGGGTTGGGCTTGGAGATCTTAGAGGACTTTTCCAGCCTGAATGGTTCTGTGATTCTACGAAGCTTGGGACAAACAAAGCAAAGAGAAAACACAAGTCAACATACTGAGATGCTTATGGTTAAACACTGAAAGGACCAACAACGAAGGGAAAAATCCTGCACCTTCAGATTTCTCAGAAGTGCCAAGCTGAAATTTGGTTCATGCTGTGTTGATTTACACAGATCTATGATTGGGAACATGGAGTATTTACAGACACAATTGTTTTGGCTTGCAGGTGGATACCTGGGAATCATTTGGCTGATTGAGGCTGTTTATCAAGGAGAAACAGAGAGCTCTTGGAGGTGTAGATCCTTTAGAAAGAGCTAGGTTGCAAACAGTTCCCTGGCACGTCAAAGCCTGCAGTGATGCAGTCTGCACCATGGGCACTAACACACCACTGCCTATCTGAGGTAGCACAGGAACATCAGCTCCAGAGGTTTTATTTGGACCACGGGGGACAACGCTTTGCTGTCAACACTATGTACAAACCAATCTCCTGCAGGCTGTGCTATTTGCCTTATGGCCTCCAGAGAACACACACCTTCTGAAATTTCCTAACATGTTGTCTCATAAGGTGCTTTCACAACATCCACGCCGCCGATACATTAGCCAGTCACTGCCGAGCATAATTCCAGTCTCATAAATCTTCCAGCAATTACGAGGCTTCATTCAACCTCCCCGTGAGATAAAACAACTGCTGCATCGTGGTGTCATGATGGGATTTTTTTTTTTAGCTTTTGCTTTCCAACAAATCAACCCTGCAAAATGACAAGTGCAATGTGCTGCTTTTCACATAGAGCCTCAGGATACAAAACCAGCCCATCCATTCCTTATTTTCTTGACAAAAAGGCTGGAAAAGACCTCCAAGATCAAGCCCAACTCCAACCACTCCCACCATGCCCACTGCCCACGTCCCTCAGTGCCACATCTCCACATTTCTGGGATACCTCCAGGGACGATGACCACACCACACCTGGGCAGTTGTGTCAATGCAGCCCTACTCTGCCTTAGAATAAATCTTTCCTCATATCTGACCTGAACCTCCATCCTAGACATCGCTGTTTTGTCACCCACCAAGGAAAAGTGGGGTTGGCATTTAGAACAGGAAGAAATCCAGTATTTTGAGTTACCATCCAGGTAAGTGCAGCCAAGGGGCAGGACCTTTGTGAGCCATCTTGCTGCAAACGTGCTCTGACTCACAGCGAATTCCTACTGCTGTTTGCCCACAACGTGCAACAGAGCCAAACTACCAGATTTCCCTGCCTGGTGTGCTCTCTTCCCTTGCCATAAAGATGAAGTAATGGGTACCCTGGGCTCCACGCATGACATGCTCAAACTTTCCTCTATCCCCATCAGGAGTGGAAAGTTATTGGAGTTCAATGGGCGAAGAGCTCCGTTCTGAAAGCCCTTCCTTCTCCAAAAACATTACTACGCTACTGGAAGCCGTTCAATTCAGCCAATTCATTAAGTGACATCTCCTGAGCACATTCTGCAGGAAGAGGAGGCTGTGGGGTGGGCAGGGTTGGGAGGAGGGCTGGGTATAAACCTGCAAACACTGGGGACACATTACTGTTTTGGGGCTGCTCTTTTCCACCAGAAGATTACTAACAACAGCAACAGCCAGCAAAGCTGAGGCATCTCCCCTGGCAGATGTTCACAGTCTGTGTTTGTGCTCCCTTCGCTGACATACGAAAACATTCCCAAGACAAGATGCTCAGCATGGCCAATATGCCACAGCCTAAACAGCAGCCTTTATTTCCCCTTCACCTGTCCCTGAAACAAGATACTTTTCAGTAACTTCTCATGCATGTTACAGAATGGTGACCACTGAAGGCATATACGGGATGCCCTTTATTCTGATGGTGTTGCTCAAGAAAGTGAAAACCTCAGAGCATGGGCTCCAAAGGCTGCTTGGAAAACATTAGCAGCTCATTACTGATCAACTGTATAAAAATTCCCATTAATGTATACACATACGTCCCCAGACAGTACGTTTACCCCCAGTTAATGGCACTGAGTGGAGCTGGAAAGATGCGTGTGTAATAACCCGGCACGCTCCCAGCCCACCCTCCTTTACAGCTTTCTTACACAGACTTCTTCTGACCTCTTCAAATCCCATCCCAATGACACCCTCCCACTTACCCTTCCATGTAAATAAATCCTGCACGGTGAGGATCACCGCTACCAGTGCAGAGAAAAGCCATGATGATGATAGAGGAAAAGCACAACCTGCAGAGAGTTCCCAAGAAGGGCAAGAGAACAACATGCACACAGGCCTGACAAGTGGGATTGGCAGTGACACCTGTGGGATAGGAGGTGACACCCGTCAGGATGCTTGGAGCATGGGCATGGGGATCCAGAGGTCATAGAATCACAGAATCATAGAATCACTGAGGTTAGAAACACCTCTAAGATCCCCAAGCCTAACCCCAACTCACCCCCACTGTGCCCACTGCCCACGCCCCTCAGTGCCACATCTTCTCAGCTCTGGAACACCTTCAGGGACAGTGACCCCACCACTCCCTGTGCATTTGTGTCAATGAAGATGATGCTCCAAGGCACTGTATGGTTTCCCCTGCTGAAGGGATGGGAAATTTTCTTATGAGTCTGCCTGATTTCTGTGCTGAGGTGACCCTGTCCGCTTCATGCTGGTGGATGTAAACCTCAGGAGATGCAAAGTTTTCTTTACATATTAACAAGGACTTGATTCAAAGGGAGCAGTTTGAACCAGTTCAAATGCAAATTGCTGTGGTGCCATTGGCTTTGGCACTGTTGCATTGGTTTTATACCACTAACTCACTGGATCTTTTCCCCCTGGGAAAAAATGGATTCCCCCAGATGTGTTCAACAGGCTCAGGGAGAGCAAAAGCTGGATGTCAGCTTCTTTAGACTGCAGCTGAGGATGTTAACAACTTTTTCTCAGGATCTGTGGAAATTTCAGGGCACTTTTGGACAAGGCAAAAGGGTAAACACCACAGTGATATCCCTCCCGCCTTAGTGTAAATCACTTCTCTGAAAACCCATCTCTAAATGCATCTTCTCAGCTCTCATCCAGACTCAGCTGCACACCCATCCCAGGTCAGGATGCTGGGATCTCACGCTGCAATTCCTACACAATTCGTCGCACCAGCTCAGTGATTTCATGCTACAGGGTGCATAGCAGGTGGGGCAGGTCGTGGGTTTTCAGTTGCTGGAGTTTGGGGGTGGAGGAGATTTTGGATTTTTGGATATTTTTCCTCAACCATGGGCTTAATGCGGGGCTCTTCTACTGATCATTAAATAATTACCCTGTGGTTTGAAATTGTTTTTAGTGAGAATGGACTAAATGATCTTATAATGTCCTGGAACTGTCAGCATGATATATGGGGCTTATTCAGCATAAATTATAGGCAGTTTCCATGCCACAAAAGCCGCACAAGTTCACGGATCCAGCCAAAATATTCAGCAGAAGTTTCTGCCAGGCCGCAGGGCCCGTTTTGCCAAGAGGTGCAGGTGTACACTGCCGAGAGCGGCCCCACTGCCAACCTCAGCGGCCCCACTTCCCCTCCTGCCATGGATTACCCGAGTCAACGCGCTGTGTGATCCCAGGGACCACAGCAGGGATTTTCAAAACAAGTCCGGCTCCAAGATGACATGGCCTTTCCTCTGCAGGTGCACGAGCAGAGGATGGAGACCCTTGCAGATGCTCTTGGTGAGGTGTCCATCTCCAGCACAGGCAGCAGAGAGTGTGCCTTGTAGGGACAGTGAATCCACCACCTCCCAGGGCAGCCTGTTTCAACGCATTCCACCCTTTCAGAGAAGAAATTTTTCTTAACGTTCTTGAGCACCTCCAGGGATGGGGCACCCACAGGGCTCGGCATCATCTCTGGATGGTCCCTCAGAAAGGACAAGGCCACCATTCACTCATGGAAGTCCTAGATTTACTGTGTCCATCACATCCATCGCATTCCCTTCATGGGACAGCGCTCCAAGCTCTCATTGCATTTCCCCAAACACTGCCTCAGGCTGAGCAAATCATGTCTGTGCCCTTACCACTGACTTCCCCAAGAGCTCAGAAGCAGCAAAGAGCCCGTTCTGCTCCTCCCAGGGGCAGGCAGCCCAGAGGATACCCAAGGTACAAACGGGGGATCATCAGCACCTCCTCTCAGCACAAATGTCTGCTTTAAGCCAGCCTGGAGAAATAGTGATGGAGACATGGGTGGCTTGGTGGGATGTCCACCACCATCACTCCCAAAATGGGAAAGGAGAGAGAATCCAGGCTGGAGTGGAATAAAGACACTCAGCCCCCTCAGCTCTGCATCAGTCCTCCTACTGCCCTTCAATGCATGCAAGCATCCTTTTTTCATGTCTCCACGCCAAGTATCTGCAGCCCCACTTGCTCTTGGCCTCACTTTTCTGCGCTTTCCACAGAGATGGTGGGCTGCAAAGCCAGGCTGAAATGTCATGGCTTGGAAATGCTTCTTGCCATTAGGCCCAGTAGTTGGGGATAGCAGTTTGGCCACCACCAAGATTAAGGGACCACAGAAAAGTTGCATTCCCACTAACCTCCCATGGCCAGCTTGTCCATCCTGATGGAGATTTGGGAATATTTTGTAGGAGATTCCTGCACTGCTTTGCCCAGCCATGCCTTTTCCAGGGGCAATGGGAAGACTCTGGTGTCAAAATGCATGAACAAGGCCAGGAAATTCTTTCCCTATCCCTGCTCCTGGTTTTGCTGAGTCTGAAATGAGTTGTTCAGAACAAGATAAGAAACTGCCAGCAACGGATGCATGCAGGAGGCCACATGCTAAGACCAACACATCCTGTTGTCTTTCATGATGTAAAACAACAGGGACAAACACAGAGCATCAGCACAAGCACTGTCCCTTCTGCAGCTGTTGCATCAGAGACTTCCTCTAGGAGGTGATGTCCTGCAGGTACCTTTAACCACAGGATAGTTGTGGTGTGAGACTGGTGCTTAGTGTCATTGGGAATAACTAAAACACAGAATCATAGGATCATTTGAGTTGGAAGTGACCCTTAAGCCATCTGGTCCAACTCCCGTGCAATGAACAGGGATACCCACAGCTCAATTACGTGCTCAGAGCCCCATTCAGCCTGACACTGAGTGCCTCCAGGGATGGGGCACCCACCAACTCTTGGGGCAATGTTCAGAAGAGTTTCCCATGGGGCTGTGAAAGCAGGAATCCCCAAAGAACTGGTTCACAGTAGGCTCCTCTAGATATCACATTCTGCTCCCAAAAATGACATTTTCCTGCAGAAAATTCTTTCTGGTCCTTCTCTTCAGCACTGCTAATCATCACCTTCCCAGCCTCTGGATCAGGCTCAAACCAATCACATCTGTACCCAAAAAAAGAAAACGTCCACTTGTGTTTCATTTACTTTTATGGGAGCGTTAACACATTTCAGTCACATAAAACCTTCACCTTCAAATGGGAAAGGAGAGAGACAGAGAGGAAAGCCACGTGAAGCAAACAGCTTAGCCCCAACAACACACCGAGCGGCACCAACCCGAGATCAACAGATCCAACACAAGGTGGGTTTTGGGTCAAGCACAGGACTGAGGATGCCAAGCACAGGATGCAGGAACAACACCAGGGCACCTCGGTGTCACCAGGCTGCTGGGATGTGCCTCCACGGCCCCAGCCAGCCCGCAGCTGCAGACGGCTGCCACAGCCCCGTCTGTGGGGTCTCTTGTTGGTGGTTTGGGGTTTCTCCGCTGAAGATGCTCCTAACTGAAACCAGATTTGATTCCCAAATAGCCCCAAACTCTTTTAAAGCTTACAAATCTTCCGCACCTGTGTTTGCTCATTCCTGCTGCTCAGCCCTGCCCTGGGAAGGACGATGTTTATTCCACTCCTCCGCAGTTATTTACAATGGGGTTTTTGGATGGAGATGGAGCACATATTTGTCTAATGGCGACAGGGCAGTGAATTTGATTCTCCTCATTAGCAGTCATCAGCTTAACGGGAAGCAATAAAAGATTTTTTAAATAGCGGGTGCTTGAGAGATGTTATTTATTGCAGTTGCTGTCAGCAGGATGAGAGCATTCCTGGGCTGCAAGGGGGGAAACTGAGGCATGAGGCCACTTTCTGACCCACCCTGGACCACACAGATGGAAGTGGGAAGAAACCTCCGCCCTCCTGCCAGCAGTCGTGCTGCCCTGGGGACACATAGTGATGTTATTATTATAAGCCATTATTCGGCCCACAGCAGAAGCAATCTGCAAAGAGCTACATTCAGCACCCAGGGGGTCTGCTGCAGGGTCCCCTCCCCTGCTTCTCCCTCCATTGACCACCTCAAGACCTTCTTGGCTGGTCAAGGGCAGCAACATCCTGAGGATCACATTGTACTTCATCATTGGTAAGGAAGCATCGCTACCAAACAAGAGCAAACTCAGCCCTTGATAGTCTCATTGCAATGGTCCATCTGGGCTCCCACTTCTCCAGAATTTTTCTCCCAGTCTCCCAAATGTCTCTACTCAGAGTCCTTCAGCTCTTTCTTCCCCATGGCATTTACCAGCTGTACCATCTTTTTTTCTCCTAAATTACCATAGACCTGTACATATTGGTCCTTCTTGACTCCTATTATTGGTAAATCAAATTGAAAATATCTTTGTGAACAATCTTTGGGCACTGCCTCTTGCAGGGAAGCTGTCCCACTCAATCAATCATCTTCTGAGGAACGCTGCAAGGATCATTTTGAATATTTTCAAACACCAAAACAAATATCAGCTACTCAAGCCGTATATGTGAAATGCCTCAAAATGACATCTAGTAGTACCTGCTTCAGATGTGCCATGTCCAGAAGTGGTAAAGGTCAGCGAGTTTCATGGGATGTCTTGCTTGATGCCTCTTCCAGACCTGAAAACCCTTGTATAAGGCTGCCCTTGCAGAACAGGAGCACAGTGCCATGCAGGGACCAGGCTCTTAGGTGTGCAAGCAGAGAAAAAGAACATGTCATTATGTAGTTCAAGTGGGCTGTTGGGTCCATGAGAAGCAAAGCAGGTACAAAAGTATGTCCTACAGTCCTGATTCACCTTAACAGTATGACTCAACAGCAAGGAACTCTCCCCCACAAACCAGGCAGCAGCATGGGAACCCTCCCACAGCAGGTCCAGAGCCCAACCACATGAACTGCCAACACAGCATCAATGGGGCTGTGGTGTCTCCACCAGCCCACAAAGCTTCAGCCTGTCACCCTCTGCTCCCCAAAATGGAGAGGCTCAGGGTGGAAGGAGTTGGAATCAGATGGGCTTTAAATGTTCATTCCAAGCCAAACCTTTCTATGATAGTACATATGCAGTTCCCCACTAAGAGCAATGTCCCCAGCACATGTCCATGGCCCTGTGTGCCCTCTCCATGTTGACCAGGGCTCTTCCAGAAAAAACAATAGTCAGTTTAGCATGTCTTAGCTAATCTTGCCATGGAAGCTTTCACTTATTTTCATATTAAATACCAGGCGTGCATTACAGTGAAGACAAAACTAACAAAACTGATAAAAGCAACGCAAAATTCCAACTGCCTTCCATATATGCTGGTACGTAAAGCAGTGCCACTTGTTTCAGCCTATTGCTTCACAACATATCATCTCACTTTTCTGGAGGGAGAGGTGAGGAACAAATGGATTACTGAGAGAAGCACTTGCTCCTTGCCTGTGGGACTCCAGGCCTACCCACACTGCTTGGTGCCAGGGAAACCAGAAAATAGAGGTTCAAGAAGCACTTTTTGAAGAAGAAAGTAGTGGGAAGCCCTGAGCAATGCTGCCTAGGAGCATCAGGAGAGCGCAGGTATGTAATGGAACCTCCAAACTTCAAGAGCTGCTTGGCAAGGCAATGGATCATTAGGTGCCAGTTTCACAATGACAAAAGGAAGCAGTTCTAAAAGAATAATTAGGTATGCTGTGCAAATCACGGGTATAGCATGTTGCTCACTGCAGAAATGAAAATGATGAGGTTTATAAATGAGTTCTCTACATTTCTGGGTACAAAATTCAAGCTGTCCGGTTGAACACAACGACCGTAATTTTGGCTCACGAAGCTCCAACCTGTAAATAGCTAGGGATAGTGAGTAAAAACATCATTATAGACTTGCTGTGTGCCTTCATCCTCCTGTAGCATCTTCGGGGCTGGGCTGCAGCACTAGATGGTCCTTTAGAAACAGCACAGGCTTCTTGCAAATGCAGAGCAGCATCAGCATTTTTCCATTTATAGCTTGCTAAGACTGGGAGCCAATGTCTCCTCTAGGAGCTATGTGGTCTCCCTGAGTCTGGACATCTGCAGCCTGCAGGAAGAGGGGGAATTAGAACAAGAGTAGAAAGGAAAATCTGCATTTATGAACACACATGTGCCAGCACCTGAGCAAAGGGAAATGTGCAGGCAGTGATGAAGGCAGCAGAACAACCGGGCAGCTAACAGCACAAAGGCAGGTGTGAGCACACTGAAACGTGCCTGTGTTATCCGAGGCACATGAACAGACCCGAAGTGTAGGGCTGGGTTAGGATTAAAGCTCTCCTCAGCTCTGATGTTATGGCAGAGGCAGCAGAAGTGCGTCCATCTGCACGTGTCCCTCTGCTGGGTGGGACAACCCATGGCTGATATAACAGAACCAGAGCTCACTGTAGCCTCATTCCTCTTGGGCTCTACAAGCTGATCTTTCCTTATGTGGCTGGAGATGAAGTGAGAGATGCTCAGGGCATACCCAAGGGCAAAGAAGTGTTTTGCAGCTAACTCACAGTGCAGATCAGGCAACTGCTGGCTCTTCATGTGCAACTCAGCCCAAGTGTACTCATCTCTCTGGTTCCAATATCCACATCTGCAGAAGGGCAGAAGGATCTCCTCATATCTGCTCAATCCTATGATTCCACACAGGGAATGTCTCATCACGTGCTCAGCAGAGGAGAGCCTTTGGGCCTGGTATCATGTGATGAAGCCCCAAAATAAAGAGAACAGAGCATCACTCAGTGACAAGGTTCTACAGGCCATCAGAGTCCAGCTATTATTGTGATAGGTGAGGAACTTGCCAGAGGTGTCCAAGCACGAAGGCCAAAAGGAGAAGGTCTTCCTTTTCTGTCTCCTTAGCAAAGCCTCTGAGCTCATCCCAGAATAGCAGTGTGCAAACCTTGGTGCTTCTCTTCCAAACCAGTTCGCATTTTTAGAAACTAATTTGCAAAGCCTCAGATCCTGTGGCTACAAGCAAACCCTGGCTGTCCAAGCAGCACTGCTCAGTGATGGCATCTCCGAGGCAGCAGTTTTTCTCAGCTTGATGCTGAAAGATCTGGATTTGGAGGGTGGGAGGTGGGAATTTTCACCTAGAAGAAAGTTCTGGCAGATGATCCTACAAACCAAGAATCTGTAAGATCTCAGATGGAGCCACAAAGGGTTACAACACCTTGTGGAGATGTTCTCCTCATTTCTTATTTCCATAGGCTTCAGTCATAGATGTATAGAGTTGTAGAGTCAATGGCTTAGGTTGGAAGGGACCTTGCAGCCCACCCAGCCCCAGCTCCTGCCCTGGGCTGGTTGCCTCCCACCAGCTCAGGCTGCTCAACCACATGGACTTCAGTGAACCAGCAGTTTTTGGTACCCGAAGTCACAGCCTTCCTAAGGTGGGCCCAAAGGTGATGCGTTGTATTGAGACACAACGCTCACCATCCATCCAGGGCGCAAGATTTTGGGTCACAGCTGCCTGGAGCTGGTAGGAAAGCTGCACATCCACCTTCAAGTCGTTCTGCTTTTGTTCACAGCTCGAGCTGAGTAAGAAGGGGGATTGCATTGACACACCTTATCTCAAACCTTCATGCACCGAAGGGCCAGGGATTTCTGTGCCAGCCACTGACAACAAAGCGCTCTAAAATAAGTCACATTTACAAATACCACATTCTGTGGGCTAAAGGAGTTACTGCACTTTTAAAGCAGACATGTTTGTCACACTTAAGTTAAACACAGGCTCTGCAGCACTCTAGCTGTTCTCTGCTGAGTGATCAAGGTAGTTTCTGACACAGATAAGCCAGCAAGCAGCCAAATTGGCTGTAGATGTCCCTGATGATTGCAGGGGAGTTGGACTCGATGGCCCTTAAAGGTCCCTTCCAACACAAATGATTCTAGGATTCTATGAAATGGGCACCTCCACAGCACGCAGCTAGCAGGCAGCACTGCCACTGTGCTGACCCCAGAGCTGGGGATTAAACCCCAATGCACAACACAACGGCCAGAGGCACTCCATGGATTTCCTGGCTCTTCCCCGCACCAGCACTCAACTCACAGCTTCCCAAAGCATCACCTCTGCCCTCTCCCCTTTCCCAAGGTGGTGAGAAGAGATCTGATCTTCAGCAGCAAAAAAAAAAAAACACCACTGGTAATCAGCTGGAAACAGAAAGGGGGCCTGAATCTGTTTTCCCTGACCATTTTGCTGTATTTTCCTGGGGGACAGAGGGGATGCAGGCACATAGGAGCGGGAATCCTCAGCCCCTGCACCCAGTCCTTATAGCACACAGGAGTTCAGATGCACCCCACTGAGTCGGCTGCTCAGTGCATCCATGAGTATTTCATTACATACATCACTTTCACTGACAGTTGATCCCTGTGGGTTGGATTCTTTAGAACGTCACCGAACTGATTTAACAATAAAAAACAAAAAGAGAGACAAATAAACAAAGATAAAAAATAACAGTTTCCTACAGTCCGAGGGCAGGAAAGACCGTGTAGGATCAACGTGAATGAAAAGCTCTCCAAGGCCGCATAGCACCAGGACAACGTCTCCCCTCGCAGCACCTATGGACACGCAGGTGCCTCTGCCTCCCCAGGGCTGAGGCTCTGATTTCGTCATCGAAACGCAATGCAAAAACCAACACCAAAACAAACAGACCCATAAAGCAGCAGGAATGCAGCAAAGCAGTTGGGAGACTACTCCTGCTGGCGCGGCCGTGGGCAGGAATGGCCTCGATCCCAGAGGTGCTTGCACTCGTGCTGCATGGCTTCGTCACACTGCCAGGGATGATAACCCAGGATGGATGAGAGCAGGGAGACAAACCCGGGGGAAGCCTTGGGAACCCTTTTTTTGTTTTTGTTTTTCCTTTGAGGAAAAGCAGAGGGATTTTCTGCAGCCAAGGTGGTGTGAGGTGATGGGGCTGAGCCCCTTCCCCTGTCCCCGCAGTGGGGTTATCACAGGGAGGTGGGGAGCTGTGTAATTGCCCTGTCAGGCAGCTGAAAGGCGCTCGCCTTTAGCTGATGCCACTTCAAAATGAAATTCCTTCTTTGGCACAGCTATGTCTGATATGCAGGCATCAAAGGGGAGGCAGCAGGTCGCCGGTGCCCCGGGCCACGCATTTCCCTTCTTAAAGGCAGGAATGAGAGTGTCAGCTCAGGGCAGAGGGGGGCCCAGCAGCCATCACCACAGCCCCACGCACCCCACGAACCCCCCATGCAGAGCCACGCAGGGACCCCGCAGCGTGGGCAGGCACGGCGTGCCCACAGCCCCTCTGTCAGCAGTGGGCTGTGGGGGGAGGGGACAGAGGGGAGCACAGGAGGGTTGGAAGGGCGATTGTTGAGGTGTTTTTGTTGTTTCCAAGAGAACTGCAGGGCCACGCTGCCTCCCCCCTGGCTCCCATCTCCTCTCTCCACCTGCACTCCTCAGGGAGCCAATGCTTTTGGCAAGTATCCCCGGCCGCTTTTTTATTGGTTTCGGCTAAGCCGCCCCTTTCGGAGGCTCGGAGAGCTTCAAACATTAAAAGAAAAGAAAGAAAGAAAGAAAGAAAATAAATAAGAAGAAGTTAATGCATCACACCCCCTCGCCCCTGCTGCTGCCCTCACTTCCATTCCCCCAGTGGATGTGGGGGTCCGACCTCCCCCCAGTGGTCCTCACTCCCACCCCAAGCAGGCTCTGACCACAGCATCCAAGCCACAGCTGTACCTGTTTGGCTCTGATCCCCTTCCTGCTCGGAAGCAATTTGGAGAGGACGCAATGCAGGTAGCTATTAGCTAACACATATTTAACTGCTCCAGATATCTTTCTTTTCTTTTTTTGTTTTTCTTTTTTTTCTTTTTTTTTTTTTTTGGCATTGTGATGGGGCGATTTGATCTTCAAAGGCCCCGTGCAAACCTTTGAAGCTTCCCAATCTCAAATGGGGAGGGGAAGAGAGATGGTGGGGGGAGGAAAAGGGGTTTGGGGGAAATGTTAACAGTTTTAAAACCTGGGGAATCCAGAAGATGGACAAAGGATATAAAACCCATCGGGTTTAGCATATAACCCTCAGGTAAACCTTCACCTTCTTTTCAAATGCATTTTTGGTGGGTGGCTTTGCATACATTTGGGCCAGGTGAGCAAGGTGGGCTCTATCCTCAGCAGCTGACTCTCTGGAGAGGTGCTCCCCAGCACCAGGGGCTCCACAGTACCTCGGTATGAAATAGAGACACTGAGATTGGCAAAGACTTGGGGGGGGGGGGGGGAGAGGGGGGATGGGGAGGGAAGGGGAGGGAAAGAGAGGAGGGAGGAAAGCAGGGAGAGGAGGGAGGAGGAGAGGAGATACATTCCCTGCCGCGCTCCGGGCCAGCAGCACCCTGAGAGGTGAGACACAAAATGCGTTTACCTTTAAAATAATGACTCATTTTATTTTTTTCTCTTTTAATATGTAGTTATAAATATATTTTGTCAAAATATATGATCATTATTGTCAAAAACATTTGCACATAAAGTCATAAATAAGGTCAAGGTGAACGTTTAGTTTAGAGGAAGAGTCCAGCTAGAGCAAGCAGTTCTTGGGGTGGGACGGGAGGGAGAGAGGAGGGGAGGGGAGGGAGGGGGTCAGCGGCACCCACACCCCTCCACCACCATCTCCTGGTAGTTTTTCAGCACAACCTTGTCATACTCATCCAGGTAGAGCATGGAGATGGCGCTCAGCTCCGTGGGCACGCAGCAGGCCTTGGGGATGCTGGAGTTGACGGAGTTGACCAACGTCTGCACGATGGCGTGGTTGGTGGAGTTGAGGTGGTCGGCCAGAGGGAAGGGGCAGTCCCCGTGGCAGTAAAAAGCCTGGTAGCCCGGGGGGGCCACGATCCAATCGTTCCAGCCCACGTCGCTGAAATCCACATAGAGAGCGTGGCGGCGGCAGTTTTTTTTGTTCTTGCGGGAACGTTGGTGCTTGGGGCTCCGGCGGGCTCTGCGGGTCAGCGCGTGGCCTCGCCCGTCGTGCCCGAAAGTGACCAGGAGCGGCCTGAGCTGCGCCCAGTCCCCGCTGTGCCCTTGAGGTAAAGATCGGCTAATCCTGACGTGTTTGCCCTGATGAGTCTGTGCCTGGTGGAGGTGGGTCACCTCGATCACCAGCCCGTGGTTCGGCTGCTTGTCCTTGGTCCACCGGATCACGGCTGGGCTCACATCAAAGGTCTCCCAGCGCGTCACGTTGTGGTGCACCAGCCGCGTGTCCAACAGGCGCGTAATGGCCTGGGAGCGCTCCGACAGCGGCTTCATCACTTCGTAAATGTTTATCCGGTGGAAGCCCCTCTCCCACGCCGCGCTCGGCTCCTCCACCTGCTCCCGGTACAGCCGCAGCTCCGCAGACGAGATCACCTCGTTGTCCGGCACGCTGCTGAGGTTGAAGACGAAGCGGATCCGCGGCGCTTCGCTAGGACCCGGGACGCTCTCCAGGTGCTCTGAATGGGAGCAGGGAAGGGGGAAAATGGGACAAAAGAACAGAACGGGAGCGTGTCAGCCTCGGGGCACACAGCCACAGCCACGGCACCGTTTGAGCCTGCTTTCACCTGCCCGGCTCCCCGCGCATCCCAACCGGAGCCGGAGCGATCCCGGTGCCGTGCACTCTCCCTCCACACTCTGACCCCTTCCCTCCGCCTCTCTCCCACTTTGGAGGAGGTTTTTCCCCTTTCGCTTTCCCCCCCCCGAGTCTCCAGAGCAGAGGGGAGCACAGAGATGCCTTGTTACGGGACGCGGGGGGGGTGGGGGGGGGGAGAAAGCGAAGCGAATTCCAAAGCCGTAATGATGCGGCCGGATTAATAATTCAGATTTACTTTGGAAAAGAAACATCCGCTAGGAAACATTTGGATCAGATTACAAGGGCCTATTGAATAAACCTTATAAACACACAGCTGTAAGTATTAAATTCGAGTTGGGGTTTTTTTTTGTGGGGGGGGGGGGGGGGGGATTTTTTATTTTTTTTTTTTTTCCCCCTCCTTAAGAGCAAAACCAGGCAGCCATCGCTTGGAGAGTTCAAAAGAAACACTCCGGGGGCGGGCGACCTCCCGCCCTCATTCACTCCCGCATCTGATGCTTTAAACCCACGCGAGCCCAGAGGAGCGATCCCGTGGCACGGGGACCGAGGGACACCGTCGTCAAAGTGCTCAAACACCTTGAAACGGCCACGGGATGCTGCAGAACAGCCCGGCAGCACGCTGTCACCCGCACACCGCGCGGGTCGGGAGCGTTTTTCCTCCCGTATAAAGGGAGGAGGAGGAGGACACGGCCCGATCCCAAACGCACCGCTTGAGCTCCCGGGGCTGGGAATCGCCCTCCTCCCATCACTGACCTTCATGGTGGAAGCTCCTCACGGTGTTGGCCCGGCTGGTCGATCGCTCGGGGTACTGCAGGCTGATCTCCTGGAGGCTTTCCTCCTCTTCTCCGGACTGGAGTCGGTAGAGATCCAGCATGTAACTGGGGACGACGGCTGATTTGCTGGGCTGGGGCCGCCTTCGCAGCCCAAACATCTGCAGCAGAGTCGTTTCGAAACCCCGCAAGAGTTCATGGCTTTGGGCAGAGCGGCGTCCGGATCCGGCTTGTCCCTGAAGCTCTGCGACTTTCTTCCTGCCGGTCTCGGGGATCAGGCTAGCATGGTTGGTACCTCCCAGCAGGACTTGGCATAGTAGGATGACCATCAGCATTCGGTTACCAGGAATCATGGTGTCTCTGGGGTGTAAAAGACGCAACAACGAACAACAAGGAAAGTCAGGATGAGAAGCGAGCCCCCCCCTCCCCCCCTCCCCTCCTCCTCCTCTCCCGAAGAAAGTTGAAAAATACGAAAAAATCCATGGCAAAGCGAGATGAGAGGGAGGCGGCGGGGACAGGCGGCTGCGGGGCATCGGGGCTGCGGGGAAAGGGGCGCGCGGCGCGGCGGGGCTCGGGGCTGCGGGTTCGAGTCCCGCCGCGGGACGCGGAGACAAAAATCAAGTTTTTTTAAAAAAAAAAAAAAAAAAAAGAAAGTAAAAAAGAAAGTACAATAACGAATAGCAATCAAAAAGAATCGGCACGAAAAAAAAAAAAAAAAAAAAAAAGCCAAAGCGAGGAAGAAGAAGAGGGCTGTACTCACTGACAGCAAGCAAGGCATATCAGCACAGTCCATGATTCTGGAGAGCCAGCCCGGACCCAGCGCGCCGAAAGCCTCCAGGGCAGCGGCTGCCGAGTGCCTCCCGCGATCGCCGCCCGGGCGCAGTGCGGCCGCCGCCGCCGCCGGCCCCGGTTTTCTCCCGGCCCCGCAGTCACGTGGAGCCGCGCACCCCCCCAACCCCCCCACCTCCTTCCCTACCGGCCCGGCTCGGCCCGGCCCGCCGCCCCCGGCCCGCCCCCGCCCGGCCCGGCCCGGCCCCGCGGGGGACGGCCCGACCCGCCCCGCCGCCCGCGCCTGGTTCTCCCTCCAGGGATGGGGGGAGGCGGCGGAGGGGCTGCGGTGGGGCTGGGGCCGAGCTCAGGTGGGCGGCAGCGTGGTGCCCCCCCCCCCCCCAGCCCCGGTTTGGACCCGCTCAGGTGCATCCCCGGGGATCGGCTCCTCTGCGTCCCCAGGGGGCTGTGTTATCCCCGCTCCCCTCCTCGCCTTCGGTTCCCACCTGCAAGTGGAATTTTCTCTCTTCCCTCTGGAATAAAGCTCGTTCCCTCCGGGCCAGGTTCCCTGACGTGTGTCCACAGCAGGGTACCGATACGGTCAGCCGGAGGAAGGATGCTCCTCGCCTCGTGGTTCAGCCACGGTTGCAAATGAGGGCCAGATTTGGGGTTGAGCTGAGAACACGAGCCCAGCATCCCAGGGCTCAAAGCTGTTCCCCAGCTGAGTGTGGGGATGGAGTGGCT
Organism: Oreortyx pictus; assembly: GCA_036925125.1. NCBI lineage: Eukaryota > Metazoa > Chordata > Aves > Galliformes > Odontophoridae > Oreortyx > Oreortyx pictus. The sequence continues at coordinate 54,291,476 of JAUPFR010000006.1, read as the reverse complement.
GGGGGGCAATGGGGTGGGCTGGACAGCAGCTCCTGGAGTGGGAGCCCTGATGAAGAGTGATGGGGTGCCACCAGCTGACAAGGTGCAGACTGCACAATCCCATGGTAAAGAAAGAGAGCTCCTCCGGAGTGTTAAGATAAACCGTCCCTTTGCCCTACTGGGATTTCCATTTGGGTTGTACAAACCACCATCCATAGAAAGAAGAGTCAGTGAGACTGCAAGACCAAAAGATGCAGTCAGGGGGTTAACTCCTCACAGAATCACTGAATCGTTCAGGTTGAAAAAGACCTCCAAGATCTCCAAGCCCACCCCACTGTGCTCACTGCCCACGTCCCTCAGTGTCACATCCCCGTGACTCTGGGATACTCCCAGGGACGGTGACCCCACCACTCCCTGTGCAGCTGTGCCACTGCAGCACCGCTCTTCCAAAGCAATATTTCCTCATATCCAACCTGAACCTCCCCTGGCTCAATGTAAGGCCGAGTTCATAGACGAACTGAGTGCGGGCTCGGAACTGTGGGCATAACCCTGCATGATCCCACAGAGCACCAAACTGCTGTGCCCGAGCACAAAGCAGGACCGGGGCAGCACACATCGTCTTCCTTACACTGCCCCACAGCTCACACGATCAGACACGACTTCCTTTCATATTTCATTCCTCCTCAGCTCAGGCCTGACCCACGCATTACAAAAGCCCGGGGATGTCACTGAGAGGGCGCACGCAGATAAAAGGCAGTGCTGACACTGTAATATCTCTGAGTTATTCCTATACCACTCCGAGTTTAAAAGAAACATCTGTTAGCAAGGTATTCGGGCTATGAATCCATCACAATTTGTGAAATATTGCTTTCGCCATTTCAAATGTATCACACTGTGCGTTATTCTTAACAAGGGAAAACAATTTTTGGAGTGGCTGCTGTGCAACTTCTCAAAGTTAAATAACATTTTCACTGAAAAATATTCCCACCTGAAAACAAAGTTTGCACGGGGGCCTGCATCGGGCCGCTCCCAGCGCAGACCTCTGCATTCGGCAGAGCAACCAGAGAGGGGTCACTCCTTTTGCACGAGGACCTCGCTCAGGTTTTGGTAGGATCAGAGGCGCTGGGAAATGTGCATCGATGAGGAATTCAGTTCACAGCATCCAACGCGAAGAAGCTGTCCCGTGAAAGAGGGATCCAAAAAGTGACTTATGTAATGCTGGTTAACCGTGGCTCTGCGCGAGGAGGTGGCCAGCTGGGGACAGCAAGCCCGTGGAGAGCGCTGTGGTTTAGGCTCTTGTAGGAGGCAGTGGTGTATTTGAGTAGCTTATTGGTTACTAAGAAGTGTTAGTCATGGGGAAAGCTGTAGTATTTATTCCGTAAAATGTAAATACATAACCCAAACCACAGCGGAATAACCATGGATGGAAATAGTGTAGCATTTACTGAGGGAGATGAAATGCATTTCTACAGAAGCTGTATTTCCTTAGCTCCATAGAGAGTAATTCACCTTGAACGTAGCTTCTGCTCCAGCCCGTGGAGTTACACATAGGCTGAACTCGGTCCAGGCACGCTAAATAACTGAGTGTGTTATATATTCCAACCAAAAAAAGTGAATGCCAAAATGGAGCTAAAAATACAAATGTGGAAGGTTTGAAAAGCAAACACTGCTCAGTTCAGTGGTAGATACAACATTGTGCGCTTTAAAGATCCAGCAAATCAAAAATAGAGAACGTTATGTCTGTGCTCGACATGAGACACACCTCACCCCGCGTCACATCTCACGGCAGTGGGGAGAGGGGCTGAGGTTCTTCCCTGTGGTTCATTCCCAGCCCTACTGGGGCACTTCTACCTCCATGAAAACCTTCCAGGAGGGTCTGCACCAGATCGCTCGCCTCCTGCAAGCTAAGAAGCACTTCCTTGGATATTTCACGATGGGTCTTAGGAAACAGTTCTTCTGAAAGTGGTTCTTCTGAGTGGTAATGCGTTGGCACAGCTGCCTGGGGAATGGTGGGGTCACCATCTCTGGAGGTGTTCCAGAGCCATGGGGATGTGGCACTGAGGGACGTGGGCAGTGGGCATGGTGGGGTTAGGGGTGGGGATGGGCATCGTGGAGGTCTTTTCTAACCTGAATGACTTTGTGATTCGTTGGGAATGTCACCTTGAAAAAAATGGCTGGCCAGAGGAAAAAGGTGAGCTGTGCATGTACTGACCGTGATGTGACTCAGGTCATGTCTGGTGGTGGTGGTGAGAAGCCCAGGAGCTGGCAGGTCCTGGACCTCTGGTGCCCAACTCTGCTTGCAATTATCGTTCTAGTTTCAACCCAGTAAACACAGATTAGCCCAGAAGTATTCCTGATACAACCCCAGCAGCAAACATCTCCTCTGCTTCTGGGTTTCATGTGCTCAGGACTTACCAGCAGGCACTGTGGGTGACAGAATCATAGTATCATTCAAATTGGAAAAGGCCTCCGAGATCCCCAGCCCTACCCAGCCCACCCCACCATGCCCACAGACCACATCCCTCAGTGCCACATCCCCACGGCTCTGCAACACCTCCAGGGACGACAACCCCATCACTCCATGGGCAGCTGTGCCACTGCAGCACCACTCTTTCAGGGAAGAAATGTTTCCTAACGTCCAGTATTCAGCACCTCTAGAAATTAGGCCAGCTCTGTTTACAAGACAAACTCTTCTGCTCATGGCAGCACTTTGAGAGATGCCTCTGGACCAGGGCAGAGAGAGACCTCCCCAAACCAGTTCTGGTATCCCGTGTTATTTTTAGAGCGGCTGCGCCTTCTGTGCTCCAAAGTTTGCAAACAACATGCCTCAGGAAAAGAAAGAAAAAAGTAAAAAAAAAAAAAAATACAGAAAATACAAAAAGAAAACTTGTCTCACCGGATTTGTGCCTGAGCAGAAACAAGCCTAAAGCCACAAATAAATAAATAAAGTCGTACGTCAGAGGAGTTTTAATGACATGAATTACAGGAGGAGATGCCTGTAAGTGTGCTAAGATCAATTCCCTCCTACCCCTTCCTTTCAACTGCTTAAGCTTGTCCATTAAAGCAAAGGCACTGAGCAAACAGCTCCAAGGGATTACATTTTCTAAAGCAGCTCTTCACTGAAGAGCCCGAGTGCAGCCGGTGCAAACAAGCACAGCTGCTCCGATGGCGAAGGGAGCAGATTTTATTGCCACGCTGAGATTTTTGTGACTTCTCTGAGTGCTTCAGAGCCGGCCTGGCCCACCAGTACTTTCTGCCTTCTCTTGAAAAGAAAAAGTCAGTCCTCTCCTGGAACACGGGACCAGGCCCAGCTTGGAGCTGACTCTAGCTTTACATGTAAGGTGTCAGGATCACGTCTACAACCACTCCTGAGCTCACAAGAGCTCAGCTTTACATGTGAGCTCACATACGGCAGCTCAGGCTGGAGGGCTGTCCAGTTTCCTCTATTCTTAAGTTTTAAGGATGATTTTTATTGTTAAAATCCACAAAAAGGAGGACCATCCCATGAAGGGAGAGCATCTGGTTGCCCTTACTTGGTTCCCTCTGTTACCTTTCAAAGATCTCAAAGACTGAGCAAACCTGGGAATTTCACCCCTCACTTTCTGTATTACAAAATCATAGAATCAAAAGGTTGGAAAGGACCTACAGGATCATCCAGTCCAACCATCCACCCATTCCCATTGCTACCACAAGCTGCTAGACCATGTCTTGTATACAGGTCCTCATCGAGATTCCTCTTGAGCACTGCCAGGGACGGCGGCTCCACCACCTCCCTGTGCAGGCCATCCCAGGGCCTGACCGCTCTCTGAGAGAACAAGTTTTTCCTTAGGTCCAATCTAAACCTCCTCTGCTACACCTCACGGCCATTTCCTTGGGTCCTGTTTGTTGCATGGGAGAAGAGGCCAAACCCCTCCTCATCACAACCTCCCTACAGGAGGCTGTAGAGTGCAGTGAGGTCTCCCCTGAACCTCCTCTTCACACTGAGCTCCCTCAGCCGCTCCTCACAGCCCTGTGCTGCAGACCCCTCACACTTCCATTGCCCTTCTCTGGACACATTCAGGGCCCTGCAGTTCAGTGCTGTCCCTTCTGGGACTCTTGGGCTGCACATCGAAACTAGGAGGCCTGCGTCTTGGGGAAGTGCTTCAGCATTGCAACTCTCGAAATAAACTAAAGCCATCTTGGTGGTATGTCATGGAAAGACTGCAGACACCCAAGGTCAGGCTGGATGGGGCTCTGATGGAGCCGTGGGTGTTCCTGCTCATTGCAGAGGAGTTGGACATGATGACTTTTTAAGGACCTCTTCCCACTCAAACAATGCTAGGATTCTATGATCGAATCCGTGAGTTGTAAAATCATTTACACGTTGATTGGCTTCCTCGATCAGTGTTATAAGAGGAGCATTTATATCCCCATGCATGTTCTGGAAATGATCATTGCTTTTAGCCAACGTTTGCTTCCCATTCAATCAAAGCCTCACCCTTGAGATGTGAAAGGGGCCTCCAGAAGCTGAGAATTCATAGAATCATAGAATCATTAAGGTTGGAAAAGACCTCTACGGTGATCCTTGAGGTCCAACTGCCAACCCATCAGCACCAAAGATCATCCAGTTCCAGCTGCCACACCACAGGCAGGGTTACCACAAACTACACAGGTACTAGATCAGGCTGCCCAGGGCCCCATCCAACCCGGCCTTGAACACCTCCAGGGATGAGCATCCACAAGAACTCTCCAAAGGAACACCATAAGGCCATATGGTTCATTTCAGATTGGTCGAGCCACAAATACATTTTGGGAACACCACAATGCTGGCAGCTCCCTTAGCATCTGCACCACTTCAGCATCTCCAGCACTGATATTTGGCTTTGTGTTCAGCTGCGACTCCGGCACTGCCAATACCTTGCTCTTCCTGCAGCACTGTCAAATGTGCCATTCTGCAAAGCCATGTGGCACCTCCAGGGTGCTGACATTTGTCTTTGTCCTTTAATTGTGTCTTGAGACCTGCTATCATCGGAGGCTTTAATGATTTCAAACGCTAGCACCAGGCATAAATGAGCAGAGCAGGACAACTGCTGCAAAAATAGTTCTAGGAGGACGTGCTTGAAATTGATAGATGAGTTTGCTCTGAGCAAGTTCTGTTTGGTTTTCAGCAGCGGCAAAGGAGTTTAGCAGTGAGATAGATGATCTCTAGAGGTCCCTTCCAACCCCTACAATTCTGTGATTATCGTAAGTGCCTGGAAATATCAGCACACCTATGAATTTCAAACTCGTAGCTGTGAACATCCTCCCCTGAAATCAGAGAGGAGGAATCCTTTTAGGGATTCCCATCTGAGTGGAGGTGGAGAACATGGGCATGGCTTGTGGCTTTCATCTCCAGCCATAGGAGACTGGTGGGGCTCATTTGCACCACCTGCTTGGTGGCTGAGTGCTCACAATGAGCAGAACAAGGATCGTTCATAGAAAGTCCTCACCAAATTGGCTTACACAGTGAATGTGTGTCAACAGAGCATCAGCTTCCCACAGACACGTGATGAGAAAAATCACTTCAGGGGGAAAGGCTCTTTCTCCACAGACATCTAGATGAGGCTGCAGGTTCCTTTGGCTTTGTCAGTATTTCTTGCCAAGCTACTGTCCTACAATTCAGCATCATGTATTTTTATAGGCATCTGAGTGTATATAAACACACACAGACACACTCAGCCACACATATCCATCACACTTGGCTAAAACGTACTAAGTGCAGCAAGGTCTTCACCAAGGATCTCAGTGGCTTACTCTAGTGCAAAGCAATCCATGTTAGTGCAACACATTTGTCAGGACAACTCAGTTCACTGCAAGTACCCTGCAGGTTTAGTCCTGAAGCAGAAGGAAAGAGCTAGAAGAACTGACAATAACTTTTTTAGCAGGACCTACTTCACTGCAGTGCAGCAAGGCTGTTTTATTATTGATAAAGTGAGCTAAGGAGTGAGGTGTTCTCTGGGTTTATTTTCAAGGTAGAAATGTTCTTACTGTTACCTGCTCTGCTCTCTTCTGCTCTGGGACAACACCTGTAAGCAGAACCAAAGCCCATTGCATTCTCTCCTAAAAAAATATTTCCCAAAAGCACCCAAGCAGGAGCAGAGCTTGTGTCAACGGCAGCAAGGCATGGTTTCATTTTCAGCTTTTCCCTCCCTACGCAATGACCTGTTTCCCCCTTCACTGCTTCCATCATGCACAGACACTGACTCAGCAGCCTAAAGCTGGGAAGTTCAAAGGCAAGAGGTTCTGGGCCATGCTGCGAGTACTGGCATGCCTAGAGGAAGGCAGGTCTGATGATGAAGGAGTTGATCTGGACTTCAGAAGATCTGGGTTCAGCTTTGTGACTCCGTGAGACCACAAACCTACTTTATCCAAGTGGCTAAGTATATGCTTAACAGCGAAGAGTGATTAAAAAAAAATGAGGAAAGGAGAATATTAGAATGAAAGGCATGTCAGAGTCTCCATCCAGGAAGGAGAGCACTTTGAACCATCCTCAGAAATAAAACACAACCACACGTCAGTTCCAAACAAGTCACACAATCATTGAATGGCTCAGGTTGGAAGGGATCATCCAGTTCCATCCCTCTCAGGTGAGAATACCAGGAGAGCTACATGACACAGGATTGTGGCACGATATCTCATTTATGGCACATGAAACAAAAGTTTTGCTGCTAACGGGATATGCACTGCCCCATACACCCATCATGGAGGGACATCTTTACCTCTCAGCTCTTGAAGAATGCCCGGTGCTGACTCTCCTTGTGTTGCACTGGCTTGAGAAGAGCAGAAGGATAACATCGCTGGGAGATGGAAGCAAAATCTTTCCTGCAAGGAAGAAGCAAAAGTGAAGGTGCCTGGAAAGGAGGAATTAAACACATTGTTGTCTGAGCTGTGTTTCCTGCATTTCCCAGAAATGGTCATCAGGGCTTAAGCTTACGGGCTGGGAGCCACTGAAGGAAGGCCAAGCCCCTGACCTGCAGGCTTCAGAGCAAAGGCAGTCTGTGCTCTCTGATACCATATCCAAACGATGTGGGCAAACCAGAGCTGTACGTGTGTACTGTGCATCTGATCCCACAGGCAGACCAGGCTTCCTACTCACGGCCATTTGCAGGGCCTACTTGTTTTATTTTTGAAATACCAGCAACCAAACAGTTTACAGACGAAAAAAACGGAGGGAGTGTTTCAGGAAAAGGGAGAAGGGGGACATTTAGGAGAAGAACTATCTAAAATGCAGTTTGCCAGTTTGCAGAAGGAAGAAAAACTGCAAAAAAAAAAAAAAGGAATGAGACTGAGGATATCCCATGTCTCACTCTCTTTATCAACGAAGGGACCCTGGGAGGGAGGGGCTGCTCACCCACCTGGGCACAAGGGTGTGCAGCCAGATCCCTGAGGAGAAGCAGGAGAGAAAAATGATATGGGAAATAAGTGAAAACCAAGAAGGCGAATTCAGCCTGGGCAGAGGGCCAAAGCAAGGCCAAGTGCAATTCTAGAAAACGGGAGCGAAGCCAAAGGCACCAAGGTGTCACAACAGGCTTGTGCTGCTCTGCAAAGACAGCTCAGAGAGATGCAACCAGCAGGTGCACAGCATCACAGACCTGGAGGGATACAGGCTTCGAGCTTGGATTTTGCACAGAAGGTTTAAGATGAAGAGTCTAAAGCAGCGTTCTCCATTTGTCTTGTACCCACACTAAGTGCGACACTCGAATGTCACAGCACCGGCCCACTGGTGTCACAGAAAGCAGAACAACGCAGCTGCAGCAATTTCCCTGAGGGTCTCTTTGGTCTCACCCCACATTCCTGCTCTCCCCACCTCTGCCATGCTGACTGCTGCCTCTTCCCACCCTCTGTGCACGTACCTGAGAAGGCACAGAGGGGCAGTGGGTTCTGCTGCATCCGCTTTGGACCACGCTGAGCATGGCAAGGATGCATGGAGCTGAATGCATTTGGCACTTGAGGGACTCCAAGGAGAAAATTAAGTCGATTAAGACACTCAGTTTGAGGGTAGAGGATAAAATGAGAAAGTGAAGAGAATTTAGAGCCACTGAGTGTTGACTTGAGTCAGGGACGGTGGATCCAAATCCTGATCCACAGCACAAAGCAGCAATGACTCCTTTTTCAGAGATTATCCCACTGGTAAACCACTAACAGCCCAAGATGAGACCACCACAGAGGAGAACCATGAAACAGATGGCACAACTAGATCACCTTCATCACGGCTTCTGATGGGGAAGCAGTTGTCTGAAGGTATTTACAGTGTTGAGAATGGCTACCGCCCGCAGGCAACAGAACTGTCACCAGAAAACTGAAGACTTAACTGGTCCATGCTTGCAGGAGCACAGCTCTGCTCACTCAGAGATAGCTCCCAATTCACTCAACATTTTTTCAGGATGCAGAGGGCGCATCTCACTGAGCATCATCCACACAGGATCATTCTGCCCTGCTGGGGGCAGAACTCCTTTCTCCCCAAAAAGCAAAACTCCAAGTCCAGCCTGCAAACAAAACAAAACTAAACAAAACAACTGACCACAGGCAGCGGACGAAACTACAAAAGCATTTTTTAAGATAAAATAAATAACCAAAAGCTGAGCTCTGGGCTCTGTCCTGTTGCTGCATTCGCATACTCCTGACTATACCCAGCTACAGAGATCCCAGAGCACTTGGCCTGCACAGGGCGAGCAGCTCCGTGTCTCCCATGGCAGAGGGCACCCATGGTGATCTGGCTCGCGTTACTGAGCAGGATCAGATGATAGGTGAAGATGCACGATGTTGAGCAGCAGGCACAGCTGGTCAGCAGCCCACGGATCAGTCCTTTCCCTCTGTCTGAAAGTCCCCCACACCTTTCTGCTCTCAAGTAAGAAGAGGCTCTTCCTTCTCCCAAAGCTCTTGTTGCAGCCAGCACCTCTGCATGGACCTGACTTCAGCACGGGGCATCGGTGCAGCACGTTGTGGTTCACATACACTTGTCACAACCAACATTTTTGTAAAATGTTTTTTTTTGTCCACGCCATAAGAAATGAGCATAACATCCAGCTAAAACCCTGCCCTGCAGCCCTGAGCCCTGGGAAATGCAGATTGTTGCCCTTCGCTCCCTTTGTATGCCGGGAGATTTTCTCGACGTAATTTTATGCTGCTGAGACACCTGATGACCCAAGCGGTCCCAGGAAAGGGGAATTGGCTTCCTCTTTAAAAAGCCTGCTGTTTATTTGCAATTTAGCTTACCCGACTTGTTTAAAGCGTTATCAGAGCGCGTCCATCTACTTTCTTTTATTCGTTTTCACCTGATATCCAAGATTTGCTTGAATTAGAATGCCTAAAGCCTCAGGCATGTTCCTGGGTGTTCTCAAGTCTTAAATGCCACTGCTTAAAGAGTTAAAGATCTAGATGGCTGCACTAAGAGGATGATAAACTAATCACTCAGTCACTGCTGGTGAGCCTGGTGTCATTTACTGAAACAAGGAATGCATTTAAAAATGTAAAAGAAACTCCACGCAGCGCAAAAGCCAAAGATGGTTGTTAGATTGTCAAGGTTTACTTTGGAGAAAGTCCTCAGTTTAATTACTGACATTTAAACAACAGAAGTATTTTTCCACTCATTGAAGAACTTAACATTTTCCTTTCAAGTCAATGTGATTTTGTTTTCTTTTTCATGTGACTGAGGGCGGCAGATTATATTCAGGGGACTGCAGAAATCTAAGAAAAGGGCTGAGTAGAAAAAAAGTAAATCTTCTTGGGGGCAAGTAAGAAATGTCTCATATCATCGTAAGCACAGGAAAAGCAGATAAATGAATTACAGTACTATGACTGAAATACCTCATTGACTTGTATCTTGAAACAGTGTGATACAAAAGCACAGCTCCCAGCACCCAACAGAAAGAGTTTTCTCTATTTAAAATCCAGGCTCTGTTTTGGTGTTAGAAGAAGGAAATGCTTCAAATCATTTTCCTCACAATCTCTGAACTGTGGAGGAAAAGAAAGGTCAGGCCCAACACTTTGTTTTGGCATTTTAGGTTTTGGAAGACTCCGGTGTTTTTTTATCAGGCCTATTCATATCAAATGTGACTAAAAGATCAAAGGAATTTTGTAGGGCTCACCCAGTCAGCAGCCAAGCAGACAATAATATCACCTTTGTACCCTTGGTTCTGTTAGACTTAGAGCAGAACGTTACAACTCCAGCGTGCCAAGCAGCTTGTAGTTTCCCACCATACCAAATCACAGAGCTACAGCCTGTGGGTACCACCACAAGTTCATCACTGATGAGGAATTATGGCCTGCAGTGGTAGAGGATACTCCTCCAGAATAAAACAAAGGTGTGCCCATAGCTCATCCCTGCAGATCAGCATCACTTTGACCTAGCAAGCATAGGCAGTCATAGGAGCATGGGTTTTGCACATCCTTACAGTTTAGCAGTTCTCCAGAGACTCTGGATAAGTACTCTGATGTGGCCACAGCAGATTAGTTGGTGTCAATTTGACCTAGCAAACACAAGTAATAATAGAAGATGAAGCAATATCAGCTTAGCAAGTGCTAACTGCTTACCAGTTCTCCAGGGACTAGGTGGGCACTCTGCTTGCTGGCTTGAACAAAACTCGTCCCATGGCTCTGGTACAGCAGCCCAAATGCTCCTTCCTCCTGGGAGGCAGATCACACACATGACAACCACGACGTGCCTGACAAGCTGCCTGTGGTCCCTTCCCTGCTGGGAGATGGCTGATGGCTCAGGAGGTTCTGCTGGCATGAGGGACAATCTCTGCAGAAGTAAGGAGAGCTTCAGCCAGAGCCACGGGATGAAAATTCGGGTGCAAATCCAGCTGGATCAGGTGGAGAAATCTACAGCGTCCTCATATCCTGAGATGAACATCAAAAAGACATCAAATTGCTCTTGAAAGGCAGCTATTTCCCTGCATGCCTAAAAAGGAAAGCTAAATGAGCAACTCAGGTGTTGCTGTCTACACTGTAAAGATCTAAAGGCAAAAAAAAAAAAAAAAAAAAGACGAATGCTATTCAAAGGAACTTGCTATTCCTGTTGTATAAACTTTTCCCTGTACAAAGAGATGGCATGCACCCTAGGAACTGTCTCACTTGCCTCACTTCACTCCATGAAAGAAAGAGAGCAAATGCTTAAAGATCAGTGGGATCAAGTGATGGTTCTACTGGTAAGAACTGGGAAACTTTTGAAATACACTCACAGCTCCATGCACCATAGTCACTACTGTGAACTATTTCTCCCCCATTTCTGTAGGCATGTATTTTAAGAGCTGAAAAAGTGCTGCTCTAGTACTTCTCAGCAGCTAATAAAAATCCTTGTTAGTAACATCTGGATACAAGATAAGGAAACCTTGCAAAGAAACATGAGGCGTTCAACAAGTTTCTGCAGTGGGTTCATCACCAGCTCCTCTGAGGACTTTGCTCTGATGTCCACTGAGGTGTTGGGGTGTTTTTCCATTGACTTCATTGGGCTCTGAACCAAGACCTAAGCCTCCCTGCTGTGTTTTGGACATTTATTTGTGTTTGATCTGTAATAAGATCTTTCATTTCTCTTATTTCTGTAAAAACAAATAAAGCCACAGAGCAGGAAAGCAACTAAACACATGCTTATCTTTGAGCATATCCCTAAACCCATTCACTTCAAGCCCTTAAATCCAAAGGACCCCTGAGAGAGAGAAGTACATGCTTAAAATTAAACATGTGCTCAGGGTGTTTGCTAATTAATGATGGCCCTGTGTCTTACAGGGCCCTAAGCACATATTAAAGCCTTTGAGGTTTTAGGGTCAGTATGGGGGAAATTCCATGCAAACCATCTCAAAAGTGCTGCTTTTGGTATTCTATCTAACACTGTAAGCCTGTCGTTATGAAAGGTGAATCTGAGACAGGAGTGATTCTGTTACAATGCCATTGGCAACTAGTTACAGGAAGTGGAGTTTCTTAATTGTATAAACAAGAATATCTAATACCAGAACCTTTTTTTGGCTATTGCTACAAAACAGCAATGGCGACCAAACTCATCACAGCAAAACTCTTTTTTGCAATGCATGTGTTTACTGGCACCTCATGTGACTTGCTTCAGACAAAATATTGTCTCTGGCCTCCTCCACTTTGCTTAGAGGAAGCACTCATGCATCCCCTCAAATCTGGTTGTTGGAAGATAAGAGAGCCCTCACCATCGGATCAGGCAGAAAAAGGACGATCATTCCCAGTAATCTGCAAGGAGCAAAAAGCATTTTTTCTTCACCACACCTTGTTTATTTTGGAGCCCTGCTAAAGAATTTTGGAACTCTCAGCTAGATAGGCCCACAGACAGGGCCTCAAATTTAACAACTCTGACAGGTCAAATCAATGTTGTCTCTGATGAGAGCTCGTTAGGGAAGTCTCCTTGCAAAACAGGCCTTTCTGTACAACTCTGCCTGGCTGAGAACTGCTTCCACTTTCTGCTGAGCACTTCACATTCACATGGGTACCACCTGCCAGCTAACATCCCACCTTTTGCCTTTACAGCATCTCCTGTGCAAAGACAAAGACTTGTCCTCCCAAACATCTTTTTCAAAGCCCATTTTGGCACTCCACTTCAAGATGCTCTTGGTCCTCCAGCTCTCTCCTAAAATTTTATACTGCTCCACGTTTATAAGTTCATTGTTCCGCAGGCTGAACAATGAGGCCGTGTTTCCAAGTTCATTACCAAGGAATCTGGATTAGATGTTAGTACACACAACTCAAGTTAGCCAAAGCATGCAGTCTGATGCTCCTACTGGCTTTACTATTTATACAGGCTGAGGAAAGAAAGACAGGTGATACCTTAACCAAGCATAAAGCTTTCAGAATAAAATAAAGTAAAATAAAATAATAAGAAAATAAAATAAAATGTTTGTTTGAGTGCTTCACCTCATGTAGCTGCAGTGTTCTTGATCTTAATCTGGATTTACCACAGTTTCACACTTATCTTTGAGTAAAAGGCTGAGTCAGTGCATTGCCCATGGAGAGCACCAAGAACAAAAGGATGCTGTAGGCTTCACTTGCCTGGAAGCATTAGGAACATCGTCCTCCACAATCCGGGATCTAGAAAAATACATAAAATAGCTTCAGCCCAGCCCATGCTATTTTGGAGGACAAAAAAGAATATAAGTGCAGGAAACTTTTTATGGATCCTTCCACAGCCCCCAGTTTTCACATTAACAGCAACAGTTTCTATAGCTCCTTAACTCTTCAGTGCCAAAGGCTCAGCCCACAGGGACTCCACAATGAAATAAAATTTTCTGAAGAAGCAAGAGAGATGATCCAGTTTTAAATTGCCCTTGGGGTCAGCCTACACAACTTGTTGGAGAACAAACGCTGATATCACTGCAGGCAAGTGGATTTTAGAAAGTCTGTGTGGTGGACATCCAATACAACTCAAAATTTCCTCACTCTAGTACCTTCTCAGTGCTTTTCCACAGACTGCTTTCCATATAGACTGTGGAAATGATATATTGTCTTCCTTTTGGTGACAGAAATGCAGAAGATTTTCCCAAGGAAACCCAGGGAAAGAATATGTGTTCAATATATTTCCAAATCCCAAAGAAGAATGGATGGCTGTACTCTGAACAGACCTCCGAAAATTCACTTCTTTCACCACCAGATTCCTGTTCCCAATGCTAACGCTAACCTCTCTGTTTCCCTTCCTTTCTACACAAGATTGATTCACAGAACTTGATTTAAAGGATGTTTATTTCCATAACAAAAATGATCAGGGGTCTAGAAAACATGACCTATGAGGAAAGATTGAAAGAATTGGGTTTGTTTAGTCTAGAGAAGAAAAGACTGAGGGGGAGACATGATAACAGCCTTCAACTATGTAAAAGGTTGTTGCAGATAGGAAGGTAATAAATTGTTCTCCGTGTCCACTGGGTATAACACAAGAAATAATGGGTTTAAATTGCAGCAAGGAGGATTTAGGTCAAGCATTAGACAAGTTTCCTAAGAGGAAGGACAGGTGAGCACTGCTGTAAATTAGTCAGGGAGCTGCAGATCCTGTCACAGTTGAGGCAAAGGTTTGCCAGGAATGGCTCAGACCTTGGGGTAGGGGGTAGATGACCTCCCAAGGTCTCCTATGAGTATATATTTGCACCAGTCAATGTCATCACAAGTACCCACAATATGGAAAGAAAAAATCCTTGTTGAACACTCCCACAGATTTTTACTGTTGGTTATCTGTAGCAGCACTGTATTTGATGAAGGCATCCACAGTTACTTCCATCAAGACAGTTAATTAAGGAATGATTTTTACAAACCTATTCCCCTGCATGTTTTCCTCTTGCGGTTCATGCTATAAGATGACATTTCTCCATCTACAAGATAGCTTTTCTCCAGATAAGAGATGCAGGACTCCCACACAAGCAGGTCCTGTCCTGTCTGGAAGTGATGCCTGTCAGCATCAACTGTGCATGACCAAGGGCCTTTTGGCTACCATCATGCCTATGCACAGCTCACAACAGGAGTTTTGCAGGAAACCCACAGAAGTACAACACTCACAGAGCATGCACTGACAGCCAACCTTGTCAGTCAAGATCCCTCTCCCCCCAACATGGGGGACTCAACCCTACAGCACGTGCCAGCGCAACCAGTTCACCCCCAGTGCAAAGGACAATGGAATTGCTTTAAAAAAAAAACACATCACAACCTCTTGCCACTGCAGGGAATCCTTTGCTATAGAAATCATTTGGCCCCTCAACAATGCAAGTAAGGTTCAGTATACACAAACAAGGGGACACTTTTCCACATCCTCAATGGTTCAAGACAGTCATCCTCTTAGATACCAGTCTACCTGGCCAGTGAAGAAAATACAAATATAAGTGTTCAATGGTGAATTCACCTGTTTTGAATATTCTCCAATAAGCTAAGATTTCAGTTTCTTACTTATTGTAATTTCTTTTCAAGTGGCATTAAAACTACATTACCCGTGGTTGGTTTCTTACTTGAGGAAAACCACAACCATCACCATTCTGTTGGATTAAAACATTCCAAACAACTATGCCAATCACCAGGAAACACAATTCTGATGTGTTTAAGCCTAAATGTTTAATTTTATTAAGTCTGGTGACACACTTCATAGAATCATAGAATCACCAAGGTTGGAAAAGACCTACAAGATCATGCAGTTCAACTGTCCACATATCACCAATTGTTCTCTCTAAACCACATCCCTCAACACATCGTCTAAATGTTTTTTAAATACCTACACATTTCCCTCAGCAATAAGTAAAAAAATCAGTAGAATTTAAGGATATCCTCTTGGGGTAAATTTTGGGATATCCTGGGGTAAATCTTGCTTACATGCTCTGATTTCTTCTCTTAAATAAAGTTAACATAACTGCACTGTTTTAGCTGAAAAGAAATGTGCGTGCACACATTCACATACACATGCAGCCCACCAAAATAAGAGAAACATTTTATTTCTGGCCAAGGAAACATATAGTATGGTACCAGGATATAAATTTAAGAGAACTTCTTCTATCCTTACTTCATGCTGTTAAGCACATGCTGACTTTAGTGGCACACAACATCTCACCACAAGTATTCCTAATGCAGGTTTCCAGTTCAGGTTCCTACAAAGAAGCAGTGATTCCTATAGGCCCCGGACTGATAACAGGGTTTGTCTCCCTCTGCTGGTGCTATTTTAGCTTTCAGTGACTTGAGTGGCTAAAAAATATTAATAGTATTTTCTAAAATACCTGAGAAATCCAGGAGACACTCCTCACTCAGTTCTCTAATTTGCATTAGTGAGATCAAACGCTGGCTGAAGGGCCAGGTGCGATTAAATAAAGTCAACCTGATATGTTTATGCTGATCAGGTATTGGTATTTCTCTACTTGCACTGGCTTAAGATTCTTTGTTTGAGACTGCTTAACCTCCTTTCCGAATCAGAGCTACCAAGGAGGCTAATGGGGCTGTATCCTGGGGCATTATCTCTCCATGTCCCATAATAATCAAACAACTACACCACAGTGTGCCTGGGCATGGGCCTGTTTAAACCAGAGCCCCATTGAGTAAGGGCCTTAATTCAGGTTCATCTTCATATTCTCTCACTCTGTAAGAGCGGCAGCAGAACTCTCATTGATATGTGAGTGGATAATGCTCTGCCCATGGAACGTGCAGTTCCAGCCAGTAGCATAAATAACTAAATAAAGACCAGGGAGGAAATGCTTCTCAGTTTAGGACAGAATATTCATAGAATCATAGAATCATTGTGGTTGGAAAAGACCACTGGGATCATGTAGTTCAACCATCATATTCCTGGTCCTAAAGCAGGACAGCTACTGTAGGTGATCCTACTGAGAACAGAGGAACCAGCTCTCAGAGCTGTGAAGCAAATGCATTCAAGCCTAAGGCTTGCTCCTTTGACTTTGAACTGGTAGTACAGTCAGGAAGAGTGGCATTAAACAAGACTATTCCCTGCAGTGATGAAGAAGTGTGACAATTGCAGGGATAGATACCTACTGTTCTGCCATCTGAAGCTACGAAAGGCAAATCTCATGCTATATTCCTGGGACACTAACTGCACTCCATAGGCCTGTGCACTCAGTTTATCATAAAACTCTGGCTTTGGCTGGGGAAGACCCTATCCCAGAGTGTCTCGCACCACAGCACAAGCATTCACAGCAATCTGGCAGCACATCTAGAAGTCAGGGGAAGCTGATACACAATACTGTGTATGCATCACCAGGTAGGATTCATCTTACCTAACTTTATCCATCTGAAAGACAAGCATCAGGACTACTCATCATATTAGCTCCCTGAAGAGTCAGCAGCGACGTCCACTTCCAGAGGGCAACTTATTCCATGGCTTTGTCGAGATAAACCCAACCCCACGAAAGCATGATCACCTCCATTTTTCACTTCAAAATAAGAGATCATTGTCAGTTCTGTTCTCATCATTCACCTGACGGACAAGCGAGGCTCTGTAGAAGGCAATGGAAACGGCCTGAATGACTTCAGCTGAAAAATGAGTCATGTGCTGAGGTCAGAACAACGACCCGGGTTGATCCCACACAATCTTTGCATTCATTTGAATATTTCTGCCTAAGATATTTTAGGGAAAAAATGAGTCCGATGGATCAAGTCTATCACTTTCAGCGTGAGAACTGAACCCTCCTTGGAGCAGCTCCAGCTATATCTCCTTCCTGAGAGACAAAACGTTGGAGTTGCACAGTAAGGAAAGTGATCATCAGGATGTTCTCTTCCCGGGCATCAGAAATAGGTTTGTAGGTACAGTGCTGATGCTTAAAGAACTCCCCGTTATGTGTTTCACTCCTGGTTCTAAAAAAGGTGACCACTTAAGCAGCCCGCATTTACTTTTACATTTAAATGCACACACACACACGCATATAAAAACGCCATTGCATCAAGAATATACCATTACATCAAGATTTATTTAACTGAATCCCCCATAATTAGGTCATAACATACGATTAAGCAGTTGTTAAGCCTGCTGTGAGGAAATCTACAAAGGGAATGAAATATTTAAAACAGCAGTAACATACACATCCTGCTTCTCTACGTGGGCACAGTTACACGCATGAAAACAAAGGAGCAGCTCTTAATCACAGGGACAATTTATTTCGCTGACCTTCCTTTTGGGACACATGCCAGCGCTGCTGGGGGTTGGTTTGTTGGGTGATTTGGTGGGTTCTGCAGCAGAAAGCTCTCTGCCCCTTTGTTGGAGGCTCTGGAGAAAGCAGAGCATGGCGAGCGCTAATTTACAGCCTGCACAGCTGGTCAAGGGCAGCAGCGCGCTACGCAAGTGATGGTTAAAAATAGGGCTGACTTGATGAAATCTCATTCTGGTGCCTTCTAAAGGTGAGGGGCTGGGAACACAGACATCTCTTTCCACGCTGCCTCTAGGTCCATTTTCATCTTTTTTGCTTTTCCCCTTGGATCCTGAGCTCTGCTTCGGTTTTGAACTTACATCGGAAGGCAGGAGGTTAAACCAAACTGCTAACTGTGTCTCTTCAAAACTGACATTTAATACAGGGTATAAATCACTGTGGGAGCCTGTTATTCCTTCAGGAATGCAATTACATAGGGTCAAATAAAACATGAAAGAACCCAACAAGTTTTAAAATGTAGTATGTTCTCAGAAGCAGGCAAGAAGGAATGCAAAGCAGTCCAAATATGCTAACATCCACATGTTGTTCTGTATGAGGGGGATTAGAAGGAAAGGTTTCTGTTCTTTAATGATTATGTTGTTAAGCATAGGTATGTCTGCAGGTTCAGGGCCCTCATTGAACACCAGTGCATTCAGGGAGCTTTGGGCAGATTACTGTATTTATTTAAAGCAGGTGTCTTTCATGTATCACTGTTTTAGTTGCCTCTGCTTTAGACACCACTGAGTGTACAAATGGGATATGCACAATGGACACTCACCTTTACCTACAAGGCTCTGGACCCAGAATGGATGTATTCCCCGTTCATGTGTGCTGTAGCAACCATGTTATTGGGAAAGAGACTGCAGCATGGCCAGATTTAGGCCACCCCAAACCCTCTCGGTCCCATTGGTCTGCCATGAAACAACGCTAGAGAAGAACAGGCCGACGCATAAATAAAACATCATGCAGCCCGTTAAAATCTGAACAAAAGACAGATTAAGCAGGTTCAGCACCTCCTATAAAATCACTCCCTGTCACCATTCACGTTTCACTCACATTTCTCCAAGGTCGGGAGGAAAAAAAAAACACCCTTCTGCTTTTGTGTTTCAGCTGCGTGTTTAAATAGCCCAGAAGGAAATGTCGTGTGGCCAGAGATTCTAGCAAATTTTAAGGTCAACTTCTGCCACTCTCAATTGTGCTAAGCAGTATTTTACACTTTGAACGGTAAAAGTAAGCAAACTTTGAAGTTTCTCCATTGAAAATCTGGGAGAAATCCTTAGAGTTGCAAGGGACCTTTAGAGGTCACCTAGACCAACTCCCCTCTCATATACGTATGAGAGAGCATATTTCCCTTTTGAAAAGACTCCCACTTTTTAACCAGCAAACTGAAGCTTGTTTTTAGGTTTCACATTTCCACTTCTGGAAACAACATTTTCACTTGTTAACTCTCCCCGAGAAAGTAACAAAAATAATACTTTGACATTTTCTTCAAAGAAAAACAAACAAACAAACAAACCCAAAAACATAGAAATAAATAACACATCGCAACTCACTCCTCTTCTTTCCTTTGCAATCGAGCAAAAAAAAGATTATTATGGAAGATTATTTAAAGATATTTTAAGATATTATTATAGATTATTTTTCCACAGCAAATGTCCTAATGGAAAAATGGCAGGTGGGGAGTTTTCCCTACGAAGCTACCAGAGTCACCAGTGTTACATTCACTAAGACTGCAGGACTAAACCTTATATTTCTCTCATTTATTTTACAGCAACCCACTGCATTACAGTTACACGGGTCACTGGTCCTGCCAACACTTACATATATTCTCAGAACAAAGCCAGTGAATAACGTTTAGCAGAACAAAAGTTTTGCTCAAGGTACAGATAGCACTACTGTCTGTTACAGAGATGATTAAATACTTCCTATTGTAAGAATATGGCTTTAGTTGCTTAACATGCTGCCCTGCTCCAGCCATGCGAGTGAAACACCTCCTGCTAATCGTGTGCCTGGGGCTGGTTCGTGTGTGGGAAAGGTGTTTTGTTTTTTTTTTTTATTGTTGATTTTTTCTTTAATATCAGCCAGAATGAGTCACCTGTTTCAGAGAAGAAGGTCTGGGGACCAAGCATTGCTCAAAGCTTTGCTCCAACAATCTCTGAGCCCTTCTGTCTTAAAAGTTCTGGTGTCTTATTTCTTTGCAGCAAGGGCATAAAAACTGCCAGGTCTGCGGCTCAGGAACAAACCTTTCCCTCATCTTGCAAAAGCATCCCCAAGAGAAATTAAACAGTAGACACAGGCTCATCTTCACGTCAGAAAGATTGCCCTGGACTCAGCTGTTCTCTTTGCCCATGTGGACACAGAAAACTTCAGATGAAATACTGGGGGAAGGATAAAGAAAGACGTGGTAAAATGTGACGTAAGGGGCAAACTTCGGATCTGGGAATAGCAATGACCAGCATTTGTGCCAGGCTACTCTACCCAAATGTCATTTAAACCATTGATATGTTGGCACACAAAGTTACTAGTTACACTGGAGAAGATAGGGATAAGACAAGTGTTGTAAGGAGGATAATAAATTGGCTAAAATGGAGATGATAGCAAGTTGCACTGACAGAAGAACCGAGCTGAAGGGAGTTTACTGGAGGAATTCTCAACATCAGCCGTGGGATGACTGCATTTAACACTGCCTCTGCCAGGGGTGCTGCAAAATGTAGGAGCATTTCTAACCACATCTGCTGAGGTGCAGAGTTAAAAGACATTGCCAACACCAGGAAAAGAGGAACATCCTACTACCCTGTGGACGCAGTCAGAAATCAGCTCATCAGATGTCATTATCATTGTGTAGGGCCTTCTCAGGTCTTCTCTACTCATTCATGTTTGAGTGAGATCAGTGCAAACTGGGACACGAGTGGAAAGGTGCTCAGGGAACAGAAGAACCAAATGGGCAAAGGTTAGCTGAGCAGGCTGGCTTGGGGAGGGAATGAAAGGTCAGTGATGGCACTATGGCTGGGAGCAAGGAGGGAAAAAGGATTTCTGTGGACCGTGGTAAAGGGGTTCACAAACAGCACCCCAAGGGAAGCACCAGAACTCTGAGGCTACACCCTGATTAGGTTACGAACAGAGTTAGAAAATGAGGTTGCCTGTTTTCATTTATGGGGATCTCAACTAGCAAAAGGGAGAGAGGCCTAATCTCAAAAAGATGATAAAAACAACACTAGATGTGGGTTATTCAGCAGGAAGAGAATGCTGAAAGAAGGCACACGATTCAGCCAACACCTAGGTATCTGTGCTCTCTGCTGATGAAGTTGCGGCTCAAACTCTACTGCCCATTTCTTAAGCACCTTGAGTGAACATGCATTTCACAGTAAGAATCAGATTCAAAAGGCACAGTATTTCAGGGAAGATTTTCATACCCTAGAAAGAAATCAGCGTTGAACTAGAACTGCTCCCAAGACTGTCAGATACATACGTTACCAGGCAAGATTTAAAACAAGGCTCTGACTTGGAAAATCCAGGACACATTCAGGATTTCAGGGCAAATCTCACACCATGCGTATTGGCAGGTACTAAGTATGGCATATACAGCATTTAAGCCGAAGGGGCAAGTCCTGATGACCGTACTCAGTGCTTTATCTGTCTTATATCACTGGTAAAACTGGATTTTGATGAAGTATTACACTGGGGATCCCTGTTCCATTCCACACACATGCATGCATTCAGGCAGGCTGTCTCATAAACTTTAACTACATTCAGAAATTCCCATATTACCTCTTGGATTCAATCCAGTGTGTGAAGGGAGCGCTGGTAGATGAGCAGTACCCACCAGGTCCATCTTTTTTCTTCCCGTGTCATGATCTGCCCTATTGTCTTTGCAACAAAACTCATCAAACTCCACCAGAATAAATAAGTAATGAGCTGTAGCCCTTCTACCAACATTCATCTGCTGTATAAAACAGGCCAAGAAAACAACCAACAATGTCAACTCTTCATTCTGTTCCTCAGATCATCAACTCTGAAAATAACAAAGTCTGAAAGGCATATGGACCTTCTCATAAAAACAACAAACACACAAACAAACCCTTAGATGAGTTCCCCAAGTCAGCAGGATTTGTCTGCTAATTATTACCATGCAGAGGGTCCAACCATCCCATAGCCAGGGATCACCCTAGAAGAGGGCTGAGTTCTTCACTCCACGCAGGATGGTTAGGGTAGGCTGAACTCCTCCATCTCTGGGGAACATGGAGGAGGTTGAGCTCCCCAAACAAGCACAGCCACCAAGACCTAAAAGGACAGCAGGGGACTCGTGGTGCTCCATGTGAGAGCTGCTTGGATCCTTAGCTTCCCATCAGTGCCTCCCAGAGGCAAACAACATGGGTTCTGCAAAGACGGGGAACACCACTCTGGTTCAGGTGCCCTCAGGGAGGAGTTTTGACCCACACAGGGACAAATACAGATAGATGAATGTTATCAGGTCTGGAATAATGCATACAGGAAAATAGAAAATAAAGGAAAATGAGAAAAAAAGGAGGGGGGAAGTCTGTAGGCACAGACTACTTCTCCCTCACCAAGCCCCTCTGCCAATCTAGAAAGATGTCTATGGGGCATGGGAGAAAGGAGACAGGAGCAACACAAGCCTCCAGTGTCCAACACAAACAAACCCACAGGACTTGGTCTCTCCTTTTTGCGAAGGACAGAGGGGAACAACACGAACCAACACAGCAATTACCTTCAGCCAATGGGACCCTGTGCAGCCCCCGCATCTCAGCTCAGAGCTGCTGCCAGCCCTCTCTTCCAGGGAGAGGCTCGAGCTCACCTCCTCATCAAGAAAAAAAAGTAGCATCTGTGGGAGAAAGACATATGTCTGGCCTCCACCGTGAACCCTGCGCCTGGCAGGAGAAAGCAATGCCGATTCCAGCCCCAGCTTTTCATTCCTGTTGTAACAGTCATAAACGCCTGCTGAAACCTAAGAAGAACAAGACTGTAATCCTAATAAAACAACATTCTGGAACCCTGAAAACTAGATGGAGGTTTCTCAGGCCAACTTTAAAATTATGTTCCCCTCTCCAAAAGCCGCACTTTCTGTGTGCCGATGGGATGGATGCTGTCAGGCTGACCCTGGGAAGCACTGAGATTTCAGCAGGCGAGATGCAGAAGGCGGTCTTTGTAGCACAGTAGCCACCCTGTCCCCAAAACAGAGGAAGCCTCAGGCTCCCAAAGTCCCCGCCTGAAAGCAAGGCGGGACCTTTGTGTCCGAAGCCAGCTTTCCTTTCCAGGTGCCCTGAGAGCCTGACTCAGTAGAGCAGACACAAGCTGTGCTGGTTAGGATGCAAAAGCTGGTGGAAAGGCACAAGTATTCTGTGCTGAAATCTTTCCCTCCTTCCTTGGATGGTTGCACTGAACAGAAGCCCTGGGGCACCAGCGCCTCCAAAGTGATGGAGAGCAGAGAGGAAGGTGTTCAGCTTCTCCTCCGCCCATGGCACAGCAGGCAGCTCCCAGGGAAGATGCTCACATGTCTCTCGTGAGGCTCCAAACCAGCTTAGTGCTCCTTAAAACCTGAGGGTAGCAGATCCACAGCAGCTCTCAATTCACGTCCATCCCCTGGCACCGGTGAAGCTGGAGTTGCACCAGCGAAGGAGCTGCTCTTTGGAACATCTGCGTGTCGAGCCGTGCCAGCCCGTTCCGAAGGAAAAGCTCTCTGTTGCCAACTCCTGTGATTTTCCTGTGAATCCTCCCTGGTGTTATGCAAAACCCAAGCTCCTGACGTGCTGCTCCGTCCAGCAATTTCACTTTAAGAAGAAAATCTGTGGTCCTTATGGTCCTAAAGAAAAAAAAAAACACTTAAGGAGGTGGCCTGAACACATGCTAAGGGCTAAAAGTAGCATTTGCAGAATAAAACCATCTCATGATTTTTAAAAGACTCTTGGCATTCTTGATGCCTCACTTGTGATCTGGGGACTGGCTGCACAGAGCCCAACAACTAATTGGGAAAGTGCTTCATCTGGTGTCAAATCTTTTTCTTTTTTTTGGTGGTGGAAAGCACTTGACAGCCCTCTAATCAGCTCAGTGACACATAGCAATGACACGAGTCATTCCCTGCAGGGAATAGCACATTTGAATTGCAAACGACCACAGGGTGCTAGTAATATTTATCTGGTAAACAGCTCTTTCTATCGTCAGGCTGACTTAGAAGCATCTATTAATTAACTCTACTGAGTCCCCAGTGAAATAGGAAACTATTTTCAGGTGGTGGCTGGGGAAGCTTTGAAGGTGCAACAATGCTCCATGCCCCAAGCCCAGGAGAAGCTATTTGGGCCAGGACTGGCTTCTTCAGAGTCCAGCACACTGGTCCACTTCCACAAGCATCCCATAGAGATGTTGCAAGAAGATGCCGTCTGCACCAAGCTCTGACAATCTCATCACACCTGGCTAGGAGGAGAATGAGGGGCTGAAAATTAGACCTTTTGGATTAGATGACTTTTGAGGGTCCCTTCCAACCCAAACAGTTCCAAGATGCTATGAAAACCTGCTCCCAGGACACAGTGCCACTGATCTTGGTGCCGATATTCAGGGCCTCCTTGGCCACGGGGAATGCAGACACATCAATGCTCCCCATGCCACATGAAGATCCCTCCTGATTTCCTGACTTGGCCTTCACCAGGAGGTGTTGAATTCTTAGAAATCTGGCCCTGAGCTATTTTGATTGGGCCTCGTTGAGCACAGCAGGACAGATGGACTTCAGGACGGCACTTCAGACCTCAGACGGCACTGACTGGTTCTCAAGGAGCCATAGAAGAGAAGGAAAAAGATCTGTCAGCATTAGCATGCACTGCTCCTGGTTTATTTTGAGTCTTTGCTGAGTGGAGCCTTTAATCTCTGCCGAGTGGAGCCTTTGTGAAGGGAGTCTTAAGGATTTGGAAAGAAATCAACACGAATAGGCAACACTGCAGATGAAAATGATAGCATGTATTTTTGCTGGCCATAAAAGAGTGAGCACTTGTGAGTGTGATGCACAAAGGGAGGAGATTCAGCCATCAGTGCCTTGCACACGCACTGTTTTTCCCCCTTGGCTAATACAGGCAGCTCCCCCATGCTGCTTTCTTAGGATCTCCTCTGTGATGGAAAATAAGCTGTGTAAGTCACATTCCACTCATTGATTCAAATCAGCTAAGTAGAATTTTGCCCAATATTCAGTCCACAGAGATGGAAGAGAGAGAGCACTTAGCACTCAAATAACTAAAAGCTTCTACTGTGACACAAAGGCAAGCTTCACCAACCTTTCATTTCCCCCACTTTGTAGCTGTGCAGAGATCCAATGAAATCAAATGAGATAATCCCAGCCTGGTGCAGCCTAGAAGCAGAGGTGAAAACCTCCCAGAGCTCACGCAATCAGCGTGCAGCTCGGACATTGCCGACTTCCCCCTCAACTATTTCCAAATAAAACACTTTTGTTGCTCGGCTGCTCCTGCCAAATGAGCTAACAATAAAAGAAGAAACTCGCAAGGCCTCTATCCGCAGGAAAAAAAAATAAAAAGGAAAAAGATGTTAAGGACCTTTAGGAAAAGAATGCAAGGAAAAAAAAAAAAAAAAGAAACGAGAAACTATAGGGCAGATCCTCTGGCTGGAGTAAACCAGTGTAGGCCCAGCTCTGTTGCTCGACCCCAGGCAAATTGTGGGCCTGGTGCTATTCTGCATTTCTCAGGGGTAGGGGGTGGTCTCCACTGGAAGATTGCGACACTGCAGGATACTTTTCCATATTAAAAAGGCGCTTTGGAGCGTTTTGTCTATTGCCAGGTTTTGGGTTTATTGAGGACTCATTTGGCAGAGCCATCCTGGAAGAACAATACAGATGTTTTATGGAGAAATAAACTGGGACTTGGGCTGGATACTTTCAGCGCTGAATTCCACCTAATTTGGAGGGTGGAATGACTCTTTTAATGAAGGGTGCAATCAAAACCTGTACAAAAAGCCAACACGCCCTGGGCAAAGAGAGCAGCAGATACACTGCCCCTCTCTGCTGCAGCAGCCCCGTAAACCCCGGCCTCTTTAGCACAGCAAAAGCCTCCCTTGTCCCACTCCTCTTAACCTGGGGAAATGGAGACTCACTGTTCCTCTTCATGCCCCCTGTTGTGTCTCTTGGAGGGAAGTGGTGGCCTCTCAGCAACAGAACTGACTTCCAAGTCAGATCTGCCACAGCTCTGTAAGGAGCTGCTCCAATGACTTGTGGAGACAGCTCTTCTTTGTGAACTGTCTCTCTTCAGGGACATACAGTACTCTTTTAATTAGTGTCTCCTTAACTTTTCTAAGGGAAGCTCCTGGTAGGTCCTTCACTCAGGGGAAACTGTAAAGGAAGGGTTGAAAAACATTCACTTTCTGCTCACAGATCGCTTTGGCTGGACAGGTCGGGCTCCCTTACTTGCAAGGAAGGTAATGCCAGATGACTGAAACGTCCAGGTTCATTGCTTATAGATTTTCCATTTCAAGAGCTGTGCCTTGAATCATCCTGCCTAATTCACTACCAAATCCACTTTATTTAGTCTCCTTTCCATATACACAGAGAGGAACATAATGAGAGTATCCGTTCAATCACTGCAATTGTCATTTACCAAATAAATGTGTTTGCCTACAATGCCAAGTACTCACTGTACTTCAGATCAAGCGAGTGCAAAGTCACTGGCTATAAACTTTCTCTGGCTTTTCATGGAATCATTGAATGGTGGGAAAAGACCTCCAAGATCCCAAAGCCCAACCCCAGCCCACCCCCACCGTGCCTACTGACCGTGTCCCTCAGTGCCACATCTCCATGGTTCTTGGACACCTCCAGGGAAGGTGACTCCATCACTTCCTTGGGCAGATTCTTCTTTGGCTCCCTCCTTCCTTCACTTGCTCCTTGCATCATCCATTTCTTCAGATCTGTTTGCGGAGCTCAGCACTGTGGCTAGCAAAGCAAAGGAGACATAAGTGTTAAACTGACATGCATTCTCAAAGGAGATGAGAAGTGGCCAGGTGTGCTGTGCCGGGCTGTGCTATGGAAATGTTCACAGTGGAAGATGTGAGAAGTGAGAAGGGAACAAAATTCGCACACAGCTCCTTTTCCTCATGTTGCAGGTACCAGAAAAACAGCGTACAGCCTGAACAGCTCTGAGAAGCTGATAGTTTACAAGAGAAGGGACGTGCTGATGGGAAGACAGGGCTTTCAGGAATCGCTTCGGGCCAGCATCTGGCAAGGTAGAATAGGCTGGCTTTGATCCAAGGAGCCCTTAAGCACATACTTAATTTTAACCCTGAAAAAGTCACTGAAATCGAGGTTAACAATCAGCACCTTCGTGTTGCGCAGACAAGCAGGTGCCCGCCGATTCACACTAGCCTGTCTGGCCCTGGTGAGTGGCACAGCAGTGCAACCAGCACCCCTTCCAGCTGGAGGGATCTCACCCAGCACCTGCGTGGGATGCGTCAGCAGATCAGGCTGCAGGCAGAGACAGAAACCTCCTCTTCTGAAACTATTCCTAACTTCTTCTCATTTGTTTCTTTCTCTTTTGAAGTCAACAACTAACTTTCCAAAAATACCTGCGAAATCTGCCTCAGTAGGAGTGGTTGGGACATTCCTGCTAGCTCTTCCACAGCCTGCATTTCTCAGTTTCACTTTGTCAGTCCCAAGCAGGCAGGGAACTGCTGCAGAGAGTGCAGCAGTGGGCTGCAGGGATGGTGGGAGCCTGGAGCACCTCCTGATGGAGACAGAGATGGTGGAGTCTCCTTTTCTGGAGATACATGAACCCACCTGGACACTTTCTGTGCAGCCTCCTGCAAGGAACCTGGCTTTAGCGGGGGCTTGGCCTGGAGCATCTCCAGTTGTCCCTTCCAACCCCTACTTTTTTTGTGGTACCTGGGATACAGCAAAGACAAGGAGCTATTTTTGCCTAGCAGCTGTAAACAACAATACTTATATTTATCTGTTACTGCTACTCCAGACCTAAATACTTGCACCATTAACAACTGCACTCCCTGATCACTGCTGGGTTAATATACTGCATTTCCTATTTATCTGATGAACGCTGTGATAACCAGTTATACGCCGTGCAATGTGCAATTTTTGGCCAGGCCTTCCCTTGTGGTCTCTGTTTGCATTTGCATTAACCTAGGAGTATTAATCAGGTCATGTAGACGCCCAGGAACATAAACCAACACAGGCACTCAGGAGATACACACCACACTCAGAATCAACACACAGAAACCACAGGGCAGAGTGCAGCCCTCATTAACTGAACCAGACTAATCGCAGACACACTAAGGGTGTCCAAACATAAAAAATCTGATTCCCACCAACCTCTAACTAGACAAACCTGAATAAATACTAAAGCACCCTGAGACCTAACCAGCTTACCTCCCCTATCAGATATCATGAGCTAAAGCTCATAGCTCTTAGCCCCTTGAAAACAAGGTCCTGTCTAGATAGAGTAATTACTAGCCCTAAAAAGACTTCTGATACAACCCCAGGTCTAAATCCCACTGAAAGCCAAGATATTCAAGGCTCAGCACTTCCCAGGACACAACCTCCAAAGCCCTGGTGTTACAGTCCTTTCCCACAAACATGCCAAGTTTGTCCTTATAACAAGGAGTTATTTGTCCCCAGCTCCTACCAGGAGGCTGTTTTAGTGCCTCCTTGCTCTGCATAGTCACAAACCACCTTCTGATTTCAGCATAGTGTATTTATAGCCGATTTGTACCCAGTTAGCCTTGTGTCCTTTAACTTAAATAGCTTGTTTGGGTGCTTGTTTGTTTTTTTTTTTTTCTCTGATGCGTAGACGTACAGCCATCAACCTTTTCCTCAGCTTTCATTTCTTTAAAGAACTTAGCTCTTCCATTCTTCTCTCAAAGGACAAGCTCTCCAGTCTCCCAGCATCCTCACCATTCTTCTCCACAGGAGCCAAACTCACACTTCAGGAACATGAGGAACTGAACTGTCCACAGGTTGCTGAATGCATGCATTCACACCTACCTGCCTGCACACCTACTTCCTACAGGGAGAAATACCTCCCAGGCTATATTTAAAGTTGTACATACCTTTACCAGAGCCGCATCCTGTGACTGAGCGATCCACACATGTGTTTCTTCTCCTTTGTCATTTACAGCTGATGAGCCTCCAGTTTATAGTGGAAATTCTTATTACTCCCTAAACTCATGACTTTGCATTTTGCACTACTGGATTTCATCTCGTTTCTATTACTTCGGTCTTCAAGGTCATCCAGTTCTTTCCGTATGGCATGCCTCCCAACTTTGTGTCATCAGCAGACTTCAGCAACATGCTGTGTTGTGTGCCAAGGTCATTCATGAAAATACTAAATAAGATCCGTCCCCAAGATGAATCCTTCAAGAACTGTGTTCATATACCCAGCCAGATTCTTCTCCTTTTTAAGCTACTCACTGTCCCTCAGACAGCTCTTCAAGTGTCTTACAGTACTTGTTTGAATCATTAACTTATGTGATATAATAAGCAGAAAAATGCAACATTAAATGATTTACTGGTGCCCAGATAGGTAAATCCCATTGCCTTTTGCCTTGAAAGCCCATATATCTAATCCAAAAAAGCTGCTAGTTTGGCGTTACTTCTCCCTGGGCGCACAGAGATTATTCAGGTTTCCACCTTGTTCCTTTTGACTGACTTTGTCCGCTTTCCTCAGGAATGGCAGATCTACAGGCCTCAATGGAAACTCCCCCATGCAGGCAATCTCTTGTCAGCTGGCCTGGGAAGCTCATTTCCAGAATGACCACTAAGCTCAGAGCTACCTGCATGAAAGAAAAATAAAGTCCAAACCAAACCTGGCCCTTACAGACAAAGACCAGTTGGACTACCCCAGGCCAACGCTCCCAAGTGAACCATCTCCTGCTGAGCCATATCACACTAAGACAAGACAGATGTTTTCGGTAAAGTCTGGTAGGCAAGATCCTATACCTGCTCAACCTACAGTGTAAAGCCAGGTTTCTAGGAACCAGTATGCCATCATGTATTAAAATTAACGCTGTTAAATTAACGTTGTTAAAGTGTGAAGCAAGTACCTCTAATGAAAGAGGTGATGGCTGAGTTTCTTTAATTTCACCTAACGTAAGAACACAGTTACAAAGGAGATATACGGCTTGATGCTTACACACATCACTGACTTGATGCACTAGCATTTCGTTAATGATAAAATCCACTGGCAGAAATATAAAGCTGCATGTATTTTTGTCTTGTCTTAAACAGGGGGAAAAGAAAATGATATAGATCCAAAGGGTTACGTTACTTTCCTTTGATAATGCTGGGAAATAAGCAGCTTGCCAGTTGGGATTCATTGGTATCGCTGTAATAAACACATTTCCTGATGTACATACGTGATTATAACGAGCACTGTACTGAAATGACACTGCAATTTAGGAATAAGACAAACACGAGTGATGCAGTTCAAAGCTCCGCCGCTCTCACTGGATTTTTGTTTGGTTTTCTGTTTTGTTTTTAACTGACTCTCCGTGCCCACAAAAGCAAGGATAGCCTCCAGGGTTACCCCAGCTGAAAAGCATCTGAAGTGATCCCCGCTGACCTTTCTTTCTGATAGCACCCCGCCTGCCTTTTAATGGAGGCCTGAACCGAGTCAGAGGTGAAACAGATAAATGACTGAAGATCCAAATGTTTTCTCAACGGGCGAGTTCCCACATGCTCGATTTTCTTTTCCCTCCACGAAGAACAAGAGGGGAAAAAATTGCAAGTGATTAGCTAATGAACATCTGTTTTGCTTTATTTGTGCTTCCTTGCAGCCAGGAGTTGCATTTACTAATTTTTATTTCCTATTAAAAACAAAAAAAGGAGCATTTCTTTCCAAAGCCTGCAGAGGTGGAAGGCTCACAAGTGCGGCCGTTCCTTCCACCGCTGTGATTACCTGGCTCACATGCCACGTCCTGTGTGGTTACCTTCTGTCCTGAACTTTTCATGTGGTTTGACATGTCTTTAATTTAGACGATCAGATCACGTCTGACCTGAAACAAAAACGCTCTTTGGAGATCCTGAGCCCCTTCTGAATTCTACACATGTCAATCCAGCAGGATGTAATGTTGAACTGTTAATTATATGCATGCAGGGCCAATGGCAATTATATACTAAACACAAATATAGACTGATCGTGCTCTTGCACTACTCACTATTGAAAATAGCTGATTATCTATGGCCAAGCTTCCCACTGGCTTCAAATTTGGCCAGTTATTCACACTGACCACTGTGTGCTCACCTCAGCTGCTAAACTTCTCTCTTCTTTATTTTCAAGTGTTTTCACAAAACTGAACATTAGACCTTGCACAGGAATAATCAGAGATGGTGTTTATGAACGAGCATCACACATGAAAATGACAACGTGGAGATCTCTTTGCCCTCCATCTCATGGAAATCAGGTTTCCAAGAGGTCATGTCCGCTCATTCGAACTTCCCCAGTCCTTTCTGAGTGTTGAAGCAGGATCCCAAAATCTTTCAGTGTTTTGGAGAATTAAAGTCTTCCTTTACATGAACGTTTCAATTTCAGAGGCAGGTTTGGCTCCTTCCTTGTTTACTGCTGCCCAGCATTGCACCAGGGGTTAAGGAAATAGCCATAAACCCTTTAGAAACGTGTTTTAGTTTCTTTCTCACACTCCTACAGATTCACCTTCCAAATACTTTGCCAATGAGATGCACGTGGCAGCCTCTCTTCACTGCAGTTAGGAAGGCACTCTGTTCTTGATGGTGCAATTTTCTTCAACAGAGTAAACTCCAAAAATCCTGAAATGGCCACTTCTGGCAAATCCTGGAGCAGGATCCAACGTAAAGCTACAGCAGTGTAAATCTGGAGGGACACTCCTTTAACGCTTGTAACTGATATCATTCTCTGCTACGTTTTATCACCCCCATCTTTCTTTCTCGTCAAACTCTCAAACCAACTTGTTCTCTTGAGAAGGATCATAAACCCACAGGTAATTGCAGTATGGCCACACAGACAGTAAAAAGCAAAAGCCTGCAGATGGGTAGTTCAAAGAGAAATTTCTCAAAATAAAAAAAAACAAAACAAAACAAAACAAAAAAACACACTAAACCACTGAAGGCAGCCAAGCTGTGTCTCATTTGCAGATGTACTGAAAATCTGTAAGTTTATTTAAAATCAGCAATAGCTGCAACACGCAACACCTACCAAAATCAGGCATTTGCCACAACTGTGGCTTTTGAAAGACGTGATTTACATCAGAACTGAAGAAGAAATACTTTTAGGCAAACAAATGTATGGTCCAGATACTTTTCCAGTAGCATATTTATTGTCCAAAGCCTCCAGTCAGCAGCACACTTAACTTTAAGCACACGCTTAAGTGCTTTCCTGAACAAAGATGAAGTGGGGGCCTACCAGGCAGCTCAAGAAAAGTAGTTTCACATTAATTATCCTTCTTGGGCAGTGATAGCAACTGAGCTTTCTGACAGCAACTGGGCTTTCTACCTTCCTACCCACAATCCAAGCTTAGGCAAAGCTTTGTCTCTTGGAGCTGTAATCTAGCAAAGAAAGCAGCAACCTAGGAGAGTGAAAAGAGTTAGAGGCTCACCAAGATCCAAATGCTGCTTAGCATCCAGCCCACCCCAGCTATTTAGTTTGGGAGTTGAGGAAAAGATCCAGGGCAACCACATGCATTACAGATGTGTAAAATCCTCCCCTGCTGTCCATAGGGTAGTGGAAATACAAACATCTTCCTGAGCGTATGAACTGGGTTAATATCTTTCTCCAAGGGCTTTGTTCCAAACAGGCACTACTGGTAACACTGCGATCTTTGAAAGAAAAGGGAAAGGTAATGACATCAAGTGAAACCCCTGTTAGTCAGAGGACTGCAGGGCTCATTTTGTTGTAGGAGACAATTTCAGAGAAGTAAAATGTTGCCAGCAGATAATGATTTCCTGCAAGATTGAGCAATAGCGAGTAGTCACAGCTCTGCAAATAGGACATGAAGCAGGTAGGAGTATTCATTTCCTGAGGACAAGAGTTTGCACAGTGGTGGGCGCCTACTGGCACGAGCTGTCCCACAGGCTTGTCATTAGTCTGACCTTGCTGGGGACACTTACACAAGGGGACTGCTTGCCATCCAGTGTCTGGAGATCCCTCAGTCTGCAAATTGCCTCTCTTCACCACAGTGCACGCATAAGAGAAGGAGCAGCTGTGTGAGCTCTGGGCCTCAGGAAGCCTGGGACCCTTTACTCTGGTGCTTTGTGGATGGCAGGCTGCTCACTGTATCCTGCCTGCAATATGAGCTTGCCCTGTGTAACACAACAGAGAATCAGCATGGGAGAGAGTGTTATTGTTGAAAGAAAGTTATCCTCCACTGAAAATCTTCACAAAGTTACCTCCTTAATTGAAGGGCAGTGATCTCACCTTTTCACCCTTTCTTTCTCTTTTCCATCTCCTGATGTCTAATAAGGTTTCAGTCTAGATTCCCTTGTGCTAGGAGAAGTGATTAGATCTCTTTCCAATGCTTGGCCGCATATCTGCATCAATCCTGTTAAAGCTGATTACTTTTGAGATTATCATAGAATCACTCAGGTTGGAAAAGCCCTCTGTGATCACCATGCCCAGAGCCAGCTCATTCCCACCATGCCCACTATGTTCCCCAGTGCCACATCCCCACGGTTCTCAGACTCCTCCAGGGACAGTGAGTCCATCCCCTCCCTGGACAGCCTGTCCCACTACCCATACACTCTTCCTGAGAAGAAATTCTTCCTAACATCCGACCTGATTCTCTCAGATGAGAGTGAAATTGGTTTATAGGTAGAGAGTGATGGGGCAAAAAGCAGTGACACACCGGAGCAGTCTGAGCACAACTGCATAAATCTTTCTTTTCCCCTAGGAAATCAGGCTAAAAACAATGATGAAAAAATGCAGATGGATCTGTTGTTACATTGCAGACTCTCTCTCATTAAGCACAAAACTCTGTGACAAATCGGACATGTGGTAGCGCCTGGAGGACTTGGCTGAGGCTAATTTCATGCCAGTCTCCATGCATACACACTGAGAAAACTGGTCTGATTCTCACACGTTTTTTGCCTAAATAAACTAGGCTGGCAGAAAGCTGAAGAAGCACATGATTACTGCCCCTATTTTCAGAACAGGCAAGGTCCACAAATGTTTAGACACTTTGTTCCTATTTATTTAAATAGAAGTCCAGCCGCCCTGTATTTTTTGCAGATTTGGGCTTAATTAACTTGTCAATCGATTTTTGGAAAACCAAGAAAATCTGGCACTCGTGCAGAGCCTTAGCTGCGAGAGCAGGTCGTGTTCAGCACACCAGAACTGCACAACCCCTGCAAACACTCACGTGCTGGCGTGGACTCCCGCGGAGCGAATCTGAGCCTTCTGACAATTTTCTTCATTGACTTTTAGAGACCCCACAGGGGCAGTTTGCAAGTCCTGGAAGAGCCACCAGTTATAAAGCACTGTTCTTTATGTTCCAGAGCACCACTACAGCTGCTTCTCCTCTGCCCTGGTTTTAAAAGCCACACGGGACGCACACAGGGCCCAAACACTTCTATCTGAACTGGCTGTCAAGCTTTCTTCTCACAGGTGAGTGGCAATCACAGGAAATGCATTCATAGAATCATTAAGGTTGGAGAAGACCTCTAAGATCATCAAGTCCAACCATCAGCCTATCCCTACCATTCCCACTAAGCCACATCCCTAAGTGCCAGGCCAAGCCATGTGTGCAGCCATGGGATGGTGAAGCCAGAGCCTTTCCAATTTGACTGGGAGTCCCAAAGACCAGAGGCTTGCCTGCTGTTTGCTTCTCTCCTTCCCTGCAGTGCTACCCCCTGGGTTTTGTAGCTGCAGCCCCATAGACCCACGCAGGTGCCATACAAGGCAAGAAGGCTGGGAATTTTAGCAGCCTTATAAATGCCATCCACAAGTGCCGGCACCCAAAATTTACACGCATGCAGAAAGAACATATTTCACTTTAAAAAGG
Source organism: Oreortyx pictus (assembly GCA_036925125.1). Taxonomy (NCBI): domain Eukaryota; kingdom Metazoa; phylum Chordata; class Aves; order Galliformes; family Odontophoridae; genus Oreortyx; species Oreortyx pictus. The sequence continues at coordinate 54,256,890 of JAUPFR010000006.1, read as the reverse complement.
TGATAGAATAGATAAAAGCAGGAAGAAGTGCCACAAGAACACAACAGGAGCCCTGGTTTTTCATTTGCTGCACAGCTGAAGATTTTCTCCCCCCTCAACACGCACCAACCAGGCCTACATCTACACTTCACTGGTGTAAAACATGGGACTAAAAAAGAGCTATTTCCTTCTAAACCTTGCAGTCTAAGCAGTTTTCCCTTAGCGAAGAAAACTAGAAGCCACTGAAGCCTCTGTTTACCATAGTTAGAAAGGTGCTGAGGCTCACTGAGCCCTACCAGTACCAAAGGGATGGGTGCTGGCTTTGGGGTGTCAACGAAACCCCAAGGGCTGCAAATGAGGTTTTGTGACTGATCCAAGGTGAAACGCACTAAATCCTCTGGCTGGTTCTGACGGTTCGTGGATCCCAGCCCCTCAGGCCTACAGGGTGCCTTGGCTCGCTGCAGGCCCGAGGAACGATCCCACAACGCCCAGCCCCCAGTAATGGCTGCAGAACTTAAAGATTTGCAGAGTTTACTTGCAAAGCCTTTTAGAAGCAGAGACGAGTAAACAAGAGTGAAAAGTTAAACAAAGGAAATACATTTATGCTTGTACTGTTTTCAAGTTTATGCAAACAATCCATTTCTAAAGCTGTCACTGACACTCCTGGCACGTTCTCATTCCCCAGCTCAGAGTCACGTTGGAAACTGAAATCACGAGCATTTCTGAGATGCTTTGAGCAAAATACCTCCCTCTGCTCCACCAGCCGAAAATCAGCGAGCCCACGACAGTCATGGAGCTATGGCAACATCCTTGTGCACCAATGGATTCTGGAGGAAGACGGAGAAGAGTTCGAATGTCTCTATCCACAGTGACCACATAAGAAATGAGTTTAGAGTTAGTCAAATGAATTATGAAGACCAGTTGAACAGCAGGAATTCATCAGGCAGAGCAGGAATTAGAAAATCCTACTTTCTAGCTGCTCAGGCAGTAAGTGGATGTGCCATAAGCATAACCTTTTGCTCAGGACTTGACATGGGGAGGGAGACAAGGACAGCCTGCTTTCCAGCAGCAGAGCTCGCCAAGCTGCACGCAAGAAGGGAACGCACTATGGACTCGTGAGAGCCAGTGAAGGGCATTCAGAGACATTCTCCTGCTTGCATTAATTCACCTCCACATTTGGAATTCTGCAAACTGCACAGCAGCTGGTATAGGGGATATGGAGTACTGTCTGTTGGAAAGATATGGGTCTCTCCAGCAGCTGACACAACAAAAATAAAGGGCCACTTTCTGCACTGGCTTCCAAGGCCAGAGCCCACTAATGTCAGTAAAGTCACAATTTCCCAAACTACATCCCAAAAAGTGGTATGGGTTTAATTGAAAGGGAAAGCATGCACTGCCATGACAGGCAAACAGCACAAGTTTCAGCTACAAGACAGCATGGCTGCCATTCTGGCAACTCTTCCCCCTTCTTCTTCCCCTCCATTCAGCTGCATGGGACGGCACGTTTAACAGCTGATCCATCCGGAGGAGAGCCTGCAAAGTTAATTTCTAGCTTTGAGATGGTCACTGGTAATTGTAGGTAATTTCAAATATAATTGCAATCGAGTTGAAAAAGCTCTGTTTGCAGTGTTTATGCTCATCACTCTAATTTAAGACCTAGAATACTGGATACACTGCTTTTCAATACACACCCATTTTTCATCTTCCTGATTTTACCACTAGTGATTATAAAAACAGCCCCAGCAAACCACAGTCTGCAATGCAAGACAAATGTTTGAAAAGTTGCATATAAAGTTTCAAGCAGAGCTTCTTGAAGGTTAACAACGGAACATGTTAATGATTATCAAATAGACAAGGAAAGCCACAAAGGGTTTCGAACACAGAAACGCAAGAGCCCCTCGAAATAAATGGTGGCTAACTTCGTTTAGAATAATACTTCTCTTCAAAGAAATGGAACTGTTGCATGTCGCAAATATGTCCACATGTCGTTTTAATACAGGAATAATTACTCATGGCATGTTTGTTAGTGGAAAAAAAGCAAAGGTCTCCTATTACTTACACATAATAAAACCTGCATTGTTTACCAGGAATGAGTTATATGAGACTGGTAATAAATAAGTGTTGTAACAAACCTTGGTGCCCAGGCCCAGAAACCGATCTTAATATCTACAGTTTGGTAGCACCCAAAGGCCCCCAGCTTGCGGCTCTAATGTGACCATTTTAAAAGCTAGGCTGCACCTCTGAAGGTTTGGTCAGCTGTGTGCTGGCTTTTGTACACTTAAAATATCAGATTTTTTTAAAAATACATTTGGCTTTCTATAGCCGACAGAACTGCTTTGTAGTTTTAAGCTCTTTAGTGGCTAAAGTTGTATCTGCCAAATCTATGCATGCATCAGAGTTTCTCCATCCGTACCTCCATCCATAGCTAATCTCTGTAAGCGTGTGCCTGCTTAAAGAATAACAATAAAAACAACCTAAGGATCCTTGTTGGCTATACTCTTGACTCGACAAACCAAGACAATTAAAGGAACTATTTAAAGCTGGCGCTATTCAGGAAACTATTTCCCTCTGAAAAATTTAGAGGAAAATAAGAGAAAAAAAAATCCTTTCCCTCAACGTTTTCCTACTTTTTGTTTTAAAATGAGAAAGTAACTTTTCTTATATTGTTTTTGTTAGGTATCAGCAGCCACTGAGCCATCTGAAAACTGATGCAACAGAAAATGATCCCACCAGCTTTACTGAAGGCATCAGCTCTGTGGAGTCTGGGTGCTCATTCATTTTAATGCAACCCACAAAGCCAAGCCTCTTTGGAGAACCAGGTTTGAAAAGCAGTCCTTAAAAGAAATGATATGTAACGCACTGAAGCAAACTTATTAAAACCTGCTTTACTAATGAAATGGACTTACTTTAACTTCTCAGTAAGCTGCTTTAAATAGAGAAAGAGGCAGCTGTGGAACAACTGGTGATGGTTATACATAACTTGTAGCTCTGCACCACTCTGCATGTTGTTCCAGGAGGTGCTGACTTCTCATTCATCCCCAAAAGTGCAGGCCCTCTTTCCTATTTTTTTTTTTCCTGCTTCCTCACTTGAAGAATCTTGAGGAATAAAGAAGACTAATCTAAGACTTTCACCTCAGCCTCTATGGAAGTTTGGTTGGAAAAGTTTATTTGGTTGGAAAAGTTTAAGAAAACCCAGGGGCTTGAAAGAAAAGCAAATGAACAAGTGAAAAAAAAAAAAATCAAGTAAATGATGTTCATGGCAACCTTGCATGTCAGCATGGCTGCTCCAGGCTCACGCAGGAGAAAGCCCAAATGCTAGCTCTGAAATGAGGCACTGTACTGCCATGCACCATCAAACCCACTCAGTTCACACCGTTCCCCAGCTACTTGGCTTGCAGTTTTACACCCACAACCCTATGCAACAATGTGGTAAATGCAGAAAAAGGAAAAATCTGAATGCTTCAGACTTCTTGCTCTCAAAAGCTGTGTTGGTGGCCACCAGGACTCAAGATCTATCAGCAGAAACTCCCTCACCACTTTTTCATCATTGAATTTCAGCTTTTCCTTGACAGCAGTCTTGGGCAAGCATGCAACCACACAACAAGGCCATAGCATCCAGCTCCCAGCAACCAGTCCCACTCTGTTTCTTCAGACTTATAAAGTCTGTGCAGTGCTGTCTGGGACTATAACATCATATAAGGCTTTCCTGAGGGCAAAATAATAGAGAGGCCTCCAAAACATGATAATCAAAGGCAGCTGCATGCGAGGCATTACAATCTAGCTCTAAGAATAACTATTCCTAATCGTTCATTTGTGTGGGTCAAAAAAAAAAAAAAAAAAAAGCAGCTTCATAAAAAATTATCATCAATTCATGCCTAATGAGGGGCTGGTTAAACAGAAAAGAAAAATAACAATAAGGGAGAAAATTTCAGGACCCTGATTATGGAGTAACCAAAACTGATGGTGAAACTGTTTGAGACAGTGAAGTCTGATCTCCAGGAGCTCAACCGGTCATGTTTATTAGTTCAGTTCATGGGTCACCTCCATGTTATGTAAGGGTGTCTGGAAAAGCCTGCAGTGTTACTCAAGTTGAAAGGGCACAAGGACCACAGAGGTAATTCAGAGTCTTTCCCTAGGTTTGCAAAGGACTTTGGGATGAAAACACACAGAACAGTGCTTTAAAAAGGAGTGTGTTCAGCTCACCTATTTGTTTCCTGCTTTTACAGCACCTGCTCTGTTCCTATCCAGGCTGAAGGCATTTCTTTGTAGTCTGTGAGCCAAAGAATAACAGTTAACCATACACATGGGTCTAAGTAAGAGAAAGAAAAACCAGCTAGAGCTAACCCGCAACCCTGATTCACATCTTAGGCCTGGTTGGCATTGTGTTTAGCCTATAGCAATAAACTTACAAATTAGTCAGGATCGATTTGAACCTACTTTGCATTAGCTCCTAACCTGCCAAGCACTCCTAAGTACAAAAGAAATTCAGAAGGAATCAAGCCTTCTTTCCAACCTGAGCGATTCTAAAATCAGAAGTATTAAAAGAACCTCCAGTAAGGGGTACAGCTCTCCTTGTTCTCTGGATAGCAATTAGACCTGAAAGATGGTCACACATTGTTATTTTTGTCATCACAACATAGTCCAGATGACAGCAGGTGAAGGGACCCACACGTCTTGCTAAGCAGTGCCTTGCTTTGGTCTGAAAGAACTGACAGCACCACAAGACCACCAGATGGGAATGGTCTCTTCGTGTGTCAGTATCTGGTAGCCACATGCCTGGGAGGAAGATGGCAGAGGACAACCTGATGTCACACACCATCCGAGTGAGATGCTGTGTTCCTTGGCAGGGACGTAAGAAGGCAGTTCATGAGCTCTTCTCATGAAACCTACCTACTTCCATTCTGCCATCTGGTCTGTAAAAGAGGCGATGGGCTGCGGATGGGTAATCCCCAAGGAGCACTAGCCAAGTTCCCAGACTTATTTTTCAAATGCTTTGCATTTCACTGTGCGAGTTGGAATATCAGAAGGACGACCTTTCTTGGTAGCTGTTCTTCTATTCCTGGAACTTGGCAAAGAGACACTCAGTGATGTTAGAGATGCTCTAGTGTTCCAGAGGCTAATAGGCAATGCAAAATACTTGGAAAAAATGCAGCAAATGCAGCTCCAAGGAAAAATATTTCTGGCGATAAAAATCAACCCTAACCTTTGCAAAACGCACATCAACAACAGTATTGTTTATTATTACCAACTATAGTTCTGTTGATACTTCTGAGCTAAGAACATGCTTCCTCTACATTGCTCCGCATTGCCAAGCTCCATCCTTTTCCCTACTGTTCCAGTTAGGAAACTTAAATCTAGTGTTTGACAATTAATTTGTTGTATTCTGGATTCTCTTTTCATTGTGAATCACTTGGAAGAAAAATGAAACCTCAACATCAAAAAACTTGTGTTGAAGCTTTGCAGTTTACGATTTACCAGAATTATCCAGTGTATTACATAAGTAACCTTGAATTATAGCTTTGATTTTAGCTGATCTCTGTAACTATTAATCCAGGAATGTGCTCTCTTCTCTGAGTCACTTGACATAAGTTACTGTTTCTGATTCGGTGACTAAAGCTATATAAATAGAAGGCTTTTCCCCAGATTCACACCATTTGGTTCTTTCTCTGAAGCCCTATTTGCACCTGTATTGGCAAACGTGTTATTTCTGGGCACAGTCTTCTAAGAAATAATTCCTTTGAAAGACTGAAAAGCAAAGGGGAAGCAACGCATGGCCAATCAAACTCAAGACCTTTATTTGAGCAAAGTATTTGAGCAATTTCTGCCTGAGGAACTCTACTTAAAATGACATTTAAAAAGAAACCACACTTCGATTTCAAAATCAAGAGCGGCAAATGAAGAGAAGCAGACTTCTCACTACAGATCCTTTTGTGTTTATGTTTCATGACGTGGTCCTTAATTGCAGCATCATTTCAGGCCATTTTCATGTAACCTTAAACTGTGTGTGAATAGTGCTGAATGAATGAGCAGCTATTCAGTATTTATCTCCCCCTCACTATGCTCTATGTCTTTCTATCTCATCTTTTGCAGCCCACACTCCACTCTGAAGGCAGGATTAATAATTTCTCCTCCCTAGGTTTTTCTAAAGATCATTTCAGTGTAATATATGAGTGCTCGCCCACTATTAATTAATTACCGTTCACCCCGCAAAGTGGGAAAGTGGTACGTTTCCCATTTTATAGGCAAGGAGCTGAGACACAGACGGGAGGTCAAAAGTGCCCATTAATTTTCAGAGCCCAATTCGATATGCCTTGGGCGTGATTATTCACGGCACTTAGCATTATGTACTACTTCATGTGCACTCAGCGTACCGCTCCCGTGGAATAAAGCAGCTGCTGGTGGTCCTTTTGTGCTGCTGCTTATCAGGCTTTGTAGGATCGGGAGTCAGGGATGCAGAAGGTGACCAGCATACAAACAGCAGCCCCCAGGAAATGTCCAGTTAAGGGTCAGCCCCACCTAGGAACTGCCCTGTTTTCCCAGCCAGCATTACAAGGCCTTCACACTAGAACCATCCAGTCCCTGGTTCATCACACAATTCCCAGCTGCAGCACCAGCAGAGAAAGGAATCTCACAGACAATAACCTTGCTAAGAGTAAGATGGGAATTGTTCTCTCATTTACAAAATGAGGCAATGGTCCAAGGACAAAACAGCATGTGGAGACACAAATAAAGGTCTCTATCCCAGTGCACATGTACAAGGGGGGGGGGGGGGGGGGGGTCACATCAAGCTCAGTTTTAGGCTGATATTCCTTTTGCATGCTGATGAGTTGATATGTGGAAAGGCCTAGTTCAGCCCTACAGACTTGCAGTAAGACACCCTTATTCTCCCCAAGAGGACGCATTTGCGTGTAGTTTGTGAGACAGTTATGAGATGCCAAGTACTAAGACCTCTGAGCAATCTTGCATGCAGGCTTCTGTTGGTGACTACCAAGGAGAGCCCATGAGTGTGATGACACTTTTCTAGCTACTTATAAAAACCTCCAGGAGTCACAGAATCACTGAGGTTGGAAAAGAACTCTGAGGTCCCCAATCCCTAGACCAACCCCAACCCATCCCCACCATGCCCAGTGACCAGGTCCCTCAGTGCCATGTTAGTACACTTTTGTTCTGTGGGATGTCTCAAACTCTAGCACACAGGCAGAGAGATGCAGAGGTACGGAGTGGGTTCCCAAGACCACGAACAAGCAGAGAGGCAATCTTCTTGAACACCAAACTGAAAAAGACCAAAAAACCCGCTTTCTCCACGTACCATTACATTTTGGGAAGCTAAACAAGAGGCACCCATGCAGGGAGGGAGTTTAGATCAGATCCAACATGGGAACAGGCCGAGCTGGGGCAGTTAACCTCTGACAGACAGTCTGTAATATACCTGACACAAAAAACAAACCAGGTGGTGCCACTGCTGGGGAAACAGAGGCGCAGCAGGGGGACTGGGGCTGGAGGAGGGGGAAAATGTGAGCAGGGGAGAACAGAGAGGGCAGGAATCGTTAACCCCTGATGGTAAGTAGAAAGTATTTTACTCTCCATCTCATTCATTAGGCCGCGTCAACTCCAGAAGAACTACATCCATTCCCGCACATAAATCTAGCAAGCTTCTCTTTTAAAAAGGCCAGACACTGTCTTTGCCATGGCAATCCAGCTGTCTGGCCGACTGCCTGCCCTGCACACAGTCCGCCAAAGCTCAGCTTGCTGAGCAGAGGGCAGCATTCTCCCAGGGGCTCTCGGAGCCCTCTGCTCTGTGCTGCAGCCCAGGGAAGCCACTGAGGAGGGGTGGGGAAGGACACACATCCCCAAGCTCCACTGCATAAGCAAAACACTCACTTGCAGGAGCATTCGTGAGCACCTTTTGGTGAGCAGCCCATGGATCATCCAGCCTCAGGGCTCCAACCAGGTCCTCTGGGTCGTTCAGGCATTGGAGATAGGATGCAGGACAAAAATGGAGCTCTGATCCACCACATCCTAAACAACTCTAAGGAACAAATCTCATTTATAACCCACATTTAAAGCAGGATGCAGTGCTGAGAGAAAGGAATGATGCTGAATAGCTTGCATCTGCTGCTGGTCTGGAGCTAATAAAGTTATCTCTGGGCTTACAGCTCAAGGGGCTCATAACCATGGACACTGAGGGCCCCCATCCTGTCCATTTTTAAAACTTGCTCAAATTAAAGCTTTGGAGAACGCAGGATACAGTTCTGTCCTCAAACCCTAATCTGAATTCAGACTGAACAGCTAATGACTCCAATAAAAAAAAAAAAAAAAAGGGGCACGATATCTAGCTATTTTTAATACATCTGTCTATGGTTAAGCAGCATTGTTTTTCTTTGTGAGAACTTAGTAACACCGGGGAATTTGGACAGCCATCCTCAAGCTGAGGTATTACAGGGCATCTTGTATACTTTGGCATTGTGTGGCTTTCCAGGACATCATTTTAACACTTCACAAATCAGACTTTACGGGCATTCTTCTGTCATAAATCCATTGCAAAGCAAACACAAAAATTCCAAGTTGCATGTAGCCAGGTAAACTGCACAGAAGATCACCACTGAGCAGAGGATTTTTAAACACACGAACCATAAAGCATTTGTGGCGTTTTACGATGGCAACTTTTCTTTTAGGGCCCGATCCAGCCTTCTTTGAAGTCAAACAGAGTCTTTCCATTGACATCAGAGGGTGTGGGATTTGTCTCACGGCAACTTATACCAATGAGAACAATATTTTGCTCTGAAGTCATTACTTTCTGCCATGGGTGTTTTGAAAACAGCCCGTCACCTGACAATACAGCCTCAAGGTACTGACAGTCCTTGTGTTTTCATTATTTAAAAATGAGACTTGGAAATAGGCTCAGCTGTTTAGGGAAGGTAATATTTTTCCTAAGCACGCTTACTATAAAGTAAATTAGCAAAATCTTCTTCTAGCTGTAACTAAAACATAAGGGCACAGCTGCCCTGGAGGAGTACAAGGGCTCCCAATGTAAACTCCACTGATATCATCACCATCAGAAGGTCATAAAATTGATTGATTATAAATACAGTCCTCATTTGTTTACAGCTTGCATTTTTGGGTCCCGGGTAATTAGCACATTAGCAATCTCTCAAAGTGAGCGCTTACAGGTGCCGCTCCAAGATAGCCAAAGCCCAAGAGCTGCACTGGGGGTACCCAATTCCCCTCCACCAGTTGCAGGACAGATGCAGCACAGAGGGCACAAATGTCACTTGTGTGAGCGTTTAGCTACTTGATCACACCTACCCAGGAGCCAAGGGTGTAAGAGGGCATTAAAATGACCTGTTAATTTCCTTCAGTGGTAAGGTGGCACCCAAAAAATGAGACATGTCAGCAACGTGAGGGAGATATCCTCTCTGTGGAGCCTGCGGCTGCACAACTGAGATTCTTTTCCCTCCACCCAAGCCAACAAAGGAAGATAAAGATCACCCTATTTGCAGTAACTGGTACTTAGTTCCTTTGAGTTACACTTAAAATAAACTCCCTTACGGTTCTCCTGAGGTTGCACTACTGAGCTGTACACCAGCCACCTTCCCTCGGCCTGCCTTGGCTCCAAGTTCAAGACTACTCTGCACACAGGACACAAAACTTTAAAGTCACGTTCTATTTGTACAGCTGGATGCATCAGGTTTATGCTTATTGTCCAATTAGCCAACTAAACCACTTCTGAAAGGATTTTAATGCTTTACCCCCAGTGAGATCTCTGTAGCAAGTGTGCTGAAATGCTAATGGAGGCAAAGAATTACTTTCTGTAGGAATTTACAGTATTTTGGATACACTTCATGGGACAAACCTTCAGCTGTGATGGCTTTGATAGAGCAAGTTGGGATAAATGCTTAAGAACTTGGGCAACGGAGAAGCTGCTGACTAGCATTCTCATTTTAAAGGTGGTTTAAAACTCTACAGCCAACATCCAGATTTCTGTCACTTTCCACAGAAGTTTGTTAAAAATGCCTTCTATGGTTAGAACGAGATTCACCATCCCCTTAACTATTAAAGTATTAAGGAATGTAGGGGGCGTGGTGGTGATGGGTCAACAGCTGGACTAGATGATCTTAGGGGCCTTCTCCAACCATAATGATTGCACGCTTCTACGTATGCCCTGCCATTCACATTACTTCACAGATTGACTCTCTCAAAACACTTCTGCAGGCATTACTTGCTGCAGAAGTAATTTAGAAATCTCATACCAACATTTTTTTCAACCATGAAACATGAAAGGCAGGTGAGCAGTAAGTGAAGTCATTGGCATATCCTGAGAAGCTGCTAGTATCTGCTCCCTAGAAAAGAGCTCTTGCTTCACATTTTAGGGAATATTTCTGCTACATTAACAGCGTTCTTAAACTAAAGCGTTACGGAAAAGAGCTGTCTTTACTTAGATATTTTTATAAGCCAGTAGAAAAAAAAAGGAAGGGCCTCTAAACATTACAACATTGGCAATAAATAACATTAATAACCCTTGACTATCTATCTTAATTCCTCTTACCAAGTGGCATGAATGCTAAATGATAGCAAATTCTCTTCAAAAACATAAAGCATTAATAGAAACTTTCTCAGTGCTGAGGATGGATTTTACCATTCTGACAGGAGGGGGGACTTCTCCACCAAAATTCCTCCCCATCCCAGCTGAACCCTCAGGTCACCTGCTTAACTTTCAGCTCTTCACACCTCAACATGCCAAGAGACCCATTCTCAATGCAAGGCAGTGACATCCCAGTTGCTTTACTCCTCATGCCGTTTCATTCAGACAAGCAAATTTTCCTTATACAGTTGCTTGACTCAGCACTACCTCTATACCTGTCTGCTTACACAGAACCAGCTTCAAAGCTCAGCTTATTTCAAATCTGCATTGAGTTCAAGGAGGCACAGTTTCCACTTCATGTCTATCCAAAGACAGACACAACACATTTAAAAGCAACAAAATTCTCCACTCCCATGCTAGTGCTGAGTGTTATAACAGTGCCCATTCAGTCTGAAGAATTAACTGCTTCACAGTGTTCCCTCTCTGGGCACGATGCCTCCTTTGCATCTGTCTCATGACCAAACCAGAGAAGACAAGATCAAGCAAATGATTTGGTTTCAAACATTTGAAATTGCTGTTTTTTTTTTTTTTTTAAACACCCAAGCCAGTTGCACTGCTAAGCCAATAAACACAACTTCAGTGGAAAATCTGATGTGTCTGATCAGATGGTGTTCCTGCAATGGTGATAATGCATTACCAGCAACATCAGCATAGCTATTTTTCTAGCTGGATGTGACAGTCCCGTAGAAGCAGCTGATAAAGAAAAGGGCAAAAATTGTCAAGATGAAGAGATTTGTGTCTGAAGTTGTCCATACCCCCTTGCTGCACCACTTGTGCTAATGTTCCCCCTCCTTAAAAGTTTTGCTTCACATCTGATCTTTGCTAGCACTAAGAGAAATAGGAGATAAGACATGAAAAAAAAAATGATTTATCTATGTAGAAAACAGACTGCATCTGCAATTTATCCCAGAATTCTACTGCCTATCCTGAAATGCTTTGCTACCATTCCCTCCCCATTTGTTTTTTTCACACTGCTGTCTCGCTGCACTCTTGAGTCTCAATGATCACTTAATGTAGATTGCCACCTTCCCACTGAAGTCAATGGTTTGAGCTGGTTTATAGCAGCTGAAGATCTAGTTCCTGACAGCTAGACTTTGGCAAAGAAAGGGCTGAACTGTGTTTTGCAAACAAGTAATCTAGAGAACTTCATTCTTTTTCTCTGTTCATGAACCAACATCAGTTTGGTAAGAGATATTTGTTATTCAAGTACTTATTGGACAGCCTGGATCAACAACAGTTCATTCCAGAGATGGTTCATTACAGTTTCTTGCTGCTCATGGAGTGAGAACTGTCACCTAAATCAGATAAAGCTGATTCTAATACTTGAAAGGATGAGTAACCTTTTTAAAAATAGGAGAACAAAGGCTGATGAAGAACAAATACTCTTGCTCACATGTAAATACAAGTACACATATGAAGAACAATCATTTCCCAAACTGGCATGCAAATAAAATCCTGTCCAGGAGAGCACAGACAAAGCTACCAAGAACCTCAACAGATTCAGTCTGGAAAGTCCAGCTGCAATAAAAATCATCAGGGGTTGAGGGGATTGTTATAACTGCTCTACTTCACCTTCTGTCCCAGTGGCAGTGGGATTCCAACCTTCAGTTCCTGCACTTCCCCACCTAAATGGAAGAATTAGAGTACCCACCCTGCAAGGTGGTTCAGGAAGCATTCAGGCACCCCTTTGTAAAATACAACATTTAATTATTCAGTGTTGGTATTTGTTTAAATTTTCCTGCACAGAACCGTTAATCCTGAGGTTCTCAACTACCAGTACATGCTATTTCTTCTGCTGCTGGATTAAAAATCTCTGCTGATACCTTTTTCTGACAGGGAAACAGGAATTAAGTTTGCTCCCTTTTCTTTTTTTTAGAGCTTACAACAATCACTTTGCAATTCTTGACCAGCACCTATTTTTAATCTTTGGATAACTGAGAAAATTAGCAAATAAATCAGAATAAAATGTATAAAATAAAGGTCGAACTTCCTGTGAACTTCATAGGGAACATCAGGATGAAGACTACATCCCTAAACCACGCCGTGTGCTGTGCAGGATGTTCTTGCCTTATTTCAAGTACATGGGCACAGGCAGAAAAACAAGGGGTTTTACAATGCTCTGCCACATTTACTGCCTTATTAAAATAGCACTTCAGATCCCACAGCCTCATTTACTACACTGTATTGCTTTTCTGCTTGCACCACTCTCAGGACAGTCTCTTTGGCTTCAGTATCTGAACGGCGAGCCAAACCAAACTGCTTTCAGAACATTTTATGAAAAAATGTTAATATTGCTTTGTTACATTACCAGGCAGATGTGAAGTCTTTCCCGTTTGCATTTCGACACTGTGGTGTTGGTGTGTCAGTGCGTATGGGCACATGGAGCCTTATGGTCCTCCTCATCAGACTGCCCTGCTAGAGTGATGTTATTGCAAACATGAGTTTCTGCATGCCATCGCTGCAACTCTCACCTCATCAAGAGCCAAGTGAAGGAAAAGTTCTAAAAGAGGAAACTAGAAGTGCACTGGAATTAATTTCACTGAAGTAAATATTTTTGTAAAATCAGCTGTACAAGCTAAGCAGTTACTACATCATTCAAGAATGAAGATACACGTCTCCAAGCTGCAGGTCATTTCTGTGGATTTTTCTGAACTATGACACTACATCTTCACCACACTTTCTTTTTGAAAGCAAAGCGTAACAGAAAGAGCTTGTTTTATAGCCTGGGTCAGATATAAAAACCTGCTGAGCTGTAGGTTAATGCCAAAGTGGAAATCTGAGTTTCAGAACTGGCTTATCAGATGCAAAAAAACTACATTTATCTCCAGAGAGCCACAGAACTCTCAAAGTGCCCTTTGAATTCCATGGCAGGTATCTCCCCTAAGCTACCAGAAATCCATATGGCTAAGATACCTTCTCACCAGTACATCTGCTCCTGAAGACAACACTTCAGCTGGTATGAATCAGCTTATCTGCACAGATAGCAAAGGGCCACATCTATTTCTAGCACTGGAAAATCTGTCCTGCACAGATTCAGGATGGCAGCGGTGTGTAATACAACATAGATGTCAGGAAGCCATCTGGGAATTCCCCGCTGTGCCCCTCAGCCACGAGGGTTGCCCTCTCTTGGCTTAATTTAGCCAGTTGTGGTCTCCAGAGAGGACGTCCTTCTAAATATATTAGTGACTCACCCCCAGTCATAACTTACCATTGTAGAGAAAATTTGTTGTTTACGTCTAGGAAAGCCAAAAAAAAATTTGCCAAGCGCTTCCTTTGGTAACATCTTATACATTTTAATGTCACAGCTGCTGCCAAGCCACGGGCCCTAATGTCTCCATAATGATGTATGGCAAAACTGAACACATGCCCTTGAGCTGTCCAAAGGAGCTACTGCCTCACCATCCCTCCTGCAGCCAAACCAGTCCTCTCCCACGAGGTCCCACAGCTGGTCACAGGCTGCCATGCGCACCGAGATTCACTGAACACATTCCAGACAAGGCAACACCAAGATCTTCAGAGGAAAAAGTTCAGAAAAACAGAGGTTACAATGACTGCAATTCTCAAGCACGTTTTTCCATAGAATCATAGAACAACTTAGGTTGGAAGGGACCTTAAGGGTCATCAAGATGTGAAAGTGAAATCATCTACGTAAGGTTCACAACACAGAGAAAACAGCTTTACTCCTCAAATCGTCCACAAGAACACTCAGCATCAGCATCAAGGCTTTCCTGTTCCACTGCCCTGTGGGCCCTAACAGGTTTTCGTGGTCCTTGGAATAATCTTGTTCTGGTAACTTATCAAGACAACCAAAACTGGTGAGGCCCCACTTGGAGCACTGTGTCCAGTTCCGAGCTCCCCGGTACAAAACAGACAGGGATCTCCTGGAAAGAGTCCAGCAGAGGGATACAGAGATGATAAACAGAGTGGAACAGCTCCCTTATGAGGAAAGGCTGAGAGACCTGGGGCTGTTCAGCCTTGAGAAAAGAAGACTCAGAGGGGATCTGAGTCACATCTGTAAATATCTAAGGAACGGGAGGCAAAGGGACGAGGCCGGACTCTTCTCAGCAGTGCGTGGTGATAGGATGAGGGGAAATGGTCACAAACTGAAGCATAGGAAGTTCTGCACCAATGTGCATGGGAACTTCTTCACAGTGCAGTGATGGAACACTGGAGCTGCACAGAGAGATGGTGGGGTCTCCTTCTCTGGAGACATCCAAGACCCACCTGGACACCTACCTGTGCAACCTGGGCTGGGAGCTGCTTTGGCAGGGGGTTGGACTCGGTGATCTCTAGAGGTCCCTTCCAACCTGTAAAATTCTGTGAAAACTACAGGAAAATAAGCACAGGCGCAGTTCCACAGACTTGCACACACGCACCCTTCAGAACTCACTCTGACAGCACACTCAGGTTTCTCACAAGTAATCATCAGTGCTTCAGTTTTCTATTTTTCACCACCCAGTTTGGGGTCTGACTTTCAAAGAACTTCCTGAAAAAGCAGTTCCTGACATTACCGCCCAGCCATTAATTAGGGATGCAGGTGCCTCCCTGAAGCATCTCATTTGAACATTTTTGCTTCCACGCTCTGAGCTACTGACTTCCTCCTCACGAATCTGCATAGCACAGAGCTAACACATTAATTGCCCAGCAGTCAAAAGTAGTTTCCAAAAGGAAAATAAAACTTACAAAACAATTTTCTGGCAAGTGCAATGGACGTATGCCTACCACCAATGCAGACGAGATTTGTTTCATTTCTTCGGTGGGCAAAACGAGCTCTGGAAGTTCTGATTTTAAACACCTGTTAAAATCACATTGGCATTTCAGGGACATTTTGGACAAACACTACGGAAACATTTGGTCACATCCTTTCAACCCTTAATTTCTTCCTTAAATGTGCTTTTTAATATGTCACAGTTGTTAAATCGGTAACAATAATTCCCTGGAGACCAAGCAACAGCGCTCGGTATGTGAAAAATGAACAATACATTTGCATCAGTAAATCAAGAGGAAATCTTAAATAAACGTTTAATTGAGCACAAATAGTCTGAATGTTACTTTAATGAAATTCGACCATTCCGTAGGCTGATTTTAGCAGCAGGATGCCCTAAATAAACTCAGTTAAAACATATGCTGCCTTACACTTTTTCTGTTGTCACAAAGCTATCCAGATTCACTTCTGATGGCGTTATGGCTTTTATTCAAACAAGGAAACGCACTCATTCTAAAAATGAGCAGCAAAATCCTGGAAACAAATCTTACAGCACATTGGCACTCTCAGCCTTTTATGATGGGAGGGAAAAAAGAGATGAGATCTGTATAAAGAAAGACTCATATAAATTCCTGCTAAATCTAGTATGGAATTTGAGCACACAAACATTGGATAAATTGATGCCCTAGGAGCAAGGGGCTGCTCTGGGAAGGGAGGACACAAAGCTGGCATGTTCCCTGGTAGAACTGTCCTCACATACTCTGCAACCAAAGCTTCTATCCTCGCTGCCTCAATGCTGCGTTATACAAATCTTCAGGTCTAGTAATTAACAACTTATTTAACCCATCTTGCAAAGCATTGAGGACCTATCTAGGCCCTGTGAAAATGCTACTGTGAACCTGTGTGTTTATCAGCCAATACAAACAGCTTTCAGTATGTCAGCATCTTCCTGCAGGGCTCAGGGCTGCAGCCCTTCTGATTTTAACAGGATCTCTCCTTCCGTAACAAAGTGCTCAGTGTGTGCTATAGTGGCAGCAGGACCATTCCGAACAGGAGTGGATTCATTTGCTTTTTACTTTAAAAAAGCAAAACAAAACCAACCCATTTCAGATTCTGGTTGCTGAGGCAGGCATCCCATAGTGCTTTTAGCCTTGAGCATTTACTCAGACCTCCTTTTGGCTTCAGTACGAGTGCAAACAGTACAGTTTAACAGATCCATCACCGCCCTGGGATTCAGAAGTCCAGCCATCAGCTCTGCTGCTAACCATTGCCACCTGCTTTACCTCTCAGCACTCTTGCTCCTCTCCCACTCTGTGTCTGTCCTGCTTATTTGAACTGAGCTTCTTAATGCAAATACCATCTTCCTGTATAAAGGTTTCAGTGCCCAGCACTGGAGCCTTGATGTCTTTGGGGACTATCAAACACACAGAAAATAAGAACACAGAGACAGTCCTTCCCTGTTGGCTTTATTAATATGTGGGTATTTCAGCTGTGATGTATTAGCCTTGTGCTCTCCAATACTGTTATCTCTAATTAGTTATCTGCTAAAGCTGTTCCCTTCTGAACAGTATAATCCTTCCCCATCTTCTCAACCAATTGCTCTGTACTATGAACCAAGACTACATTCAGAGAAACGTTAGTACAGTTGCAAATTCAATCATTCCACACTTGGAGAACACGCAGCTCAAGATGGCCCATGCCTTCAGTCCTTCAACTGCAGGCAATGATGTACACACCTTTTTTTTTTTCCTATGAGCAGCCCATTTTTCTCTTCAACTAGCCATGCACATTCCCTGTCATGGACAGCAGAAGTGGTGAAGAACTCAAATGCGGTGGGATGCCGTGTCTATGGCTGTGGCTTGGAGAAAAATGAACGCATTGTCCAGAGGAGATGGACTTTTAAGGTCCCTTTCAACTCAAATGATCTATGCTCTGTCCACTGCTGCCCCACAGCCTGGTTCCCTCAGCACAGCCCTTGCACACCGACCTGCTTTGAAAATCACCATTTGCACAGCTATCTTGAGCTCCCCCTTCCACACATGATCCCAGTACTCCTCCTTATAACACAGTCTATATTTGCCTGGCCAGCAATCTCCCCAGCGCAACTTGTCCCTGCTTCCTTCTCTGCACTTGGTCTACCACACTTCCCACCTCTGCTCCTGCTCTCATCTTCCCTCCAGCACCGCTCAGGCTGCTCATGCTGTAGGAAAACCAGGGGCAGACAAACCCTGCAAGGATTTCAGCTAAACCTTCACTGAGCTCATGCAAATTGAGATTTTTCAGCCCTTGGATTTGCCAAGGTGCAGGCACATTTTAAAGGGTAGAGCAAAAATATAACATGCCTGGAAGCGAGAGAAATATAATCCGTGAAGGAATGAGGCAAGATAAGCTGTTTGTGTGTCATTCTTCTGAATGAAATTCTTGTACTCAGTCACCAAAAGAGTACCTGCTGCTTCTGGGCAGATATTTTTAAGCACTTGATTCATTAATTGCATTTCACCTGATAAGTTTCTGGGACAGTACCAAAAATAGCTGTATTCTCCACTCAGACATGTTTCAAATGGTGTAATGTGATGATGGGAGAAGGGAGAACATGCAAGCACGTAACCTTCAAAGCTCAATTCTCATCAACCTGTACTAGATACCATAGTCTTTCTAGCTGAACCCTTGGAAGATATCAGGAAAGATACATACGGGAACAAATCCATCTAACATTTGCCTACATCACCTCTGCTAGCCACGCATATCACAAGCATGGTCTCAACCTATTTCTGTGAGTACAATAAAAGGCATCATGTTCCTTACCAAAGCAACATCTGGCACAGCTGGATGGATTCCCAATATTGGGGAAACAAAGGGCAGCTAATAGCCTAATCACATTCCACTTAACTTCCTCGGGCAGAAAATCACCAGCACCTTCCCTCCCTTTACCTGTGATCCACAGTCTTGGGAACATCTCTAGAAAATAAAGTTTCAAAAGAAATGCAGCTGCAACAGTCCAGCCAGCAGCTATGCAGGTAGCAAATTCCCCCAGGAGCTGGTCAGACAATGCTACTGCTCATTAGGTCTGGGTGGGACAGCAGAAATGGGAATGCACATTTCCCTTCATTCATCAAATCGGAACAAGACTGAGACTTCAGAAAAAAACTAAACAAAAAAAAAAAAAAAACACAAGCACTTGGCAGAGTCCACGACTGGGGACATGTCAGGTGAAAGCAACACTTTGATAATTTAAACTGCAAATGAAGGTTAAAGTAAGATGTTACATAAAGGAGATTCTTTAGTTACAGGAATGTTTGATCCGATTCACAGCTAAGGATGTGCACCTATTTATAACGGAAAATCCTTTAGCTTTGGTATGAATTTATCAAGCCGTCCAGACAAATTGCTCATATCAAACTGTCATTCGGATGTTCAGCCATTGAAAACACAGTTAAAGCATGTCCCTTAATTAGAAATCCCATGGAAATGAAAACAATCCTCTCTGGCATCTAGTTACCCTGGATGGTAAGTTGGACTTATCATCTGGCACGGTCCCCTTCCTGTTTGCGCGGGTGGACTGAGACAGACATGGAATTCTGCTCCCCTTCCAAGAGCCCTCGGAGACGTGCAGCCTCCCAGGGCAGGGCTTTGTCTCCTGAAAGCTGCAAATAGGTCTGGTAGACACAGCGAGCTTCTCAGATTAGAGGTGGATGGGATAAGCGCCGTCTGCTCAGTGGGGACGAAGAGGAGCTTAGCACAATATTTAAATGGATAAATATATCCCAGTCTGTTTTGTTCCTCTAGACAGGAGACTCCGGGATCAGGATGCAAAATCAATCACAAAATTTGTCTATAGTCATCTGCTGGTAAAAAAAACAAAACAACACAACTCCACCACAGCCCCCTCCTAGAGGAAGGAGCAGGTAATTCAGCAGTCCTTCCAAACGTACCCTTTCTACTGCCAGCCTTGAATTACTAAATGCTTTCTTCCTAGCCCCATGTCCCAGCAGCTTGCTATTATTATGCCAGTCTCATTAAAAATTAAATTAGATCTCAAAACCTCACAGCTGTGGAGAGCATCCTAAAAGATTGATTCCAAAGGATAAAAAGCAAAAAGCGTATTTTGAGCAAGCTAACCATCAGAAAGAACGTACCATACCCCCATGGAAATTATTCTCATAGGATTATCTAAGCCAAATGGCATAACACTTCCTTCTGGAGACAGCCCAAAACACAAGCTTTGAGCTCTAGCAGGAATCACACAGTGAAATTCTTAGCCTTGTATTTTGCCAGTCAGCACAGAGATGAGCCATTCCTTGGGACCCTACATGCCAACCGATGAGAAGAGAACCCAAAGTGTTCCGGTTGCGTTCTTGGGGTGATAAATTAATGAGCTCTGAATGATGTACATTGGCAGCGGTGATACACAGCATTTCGTTTCTTTGTAAACTTCGTTTACAGCCTCTGCTTATGTGAAGTTCAGGATGTCATTCACATTTCAGGAAACAGATTCCCAGATGCCAGACTACTCTAGCCTGAACTATGTAGCTTTTCATCAGAAGTAGATCTATTTCCCTCCTTCATCAGGAAGAGTTCTTGAAATGGTTACTAGACCCAAGCTCATCTGCAAGAAAGCCTTATCCCTCAGATTTCCCAGGTTTTACATGGGTTACAGACCAGATTCATGGAAGCTTAGTAAGAATTTCCCCTTATCCCACAAAAGGACCCAGGGAGACTGAAGAAATGACATCATCTTGTCCCACATGGCCTCCACACAGGCAGGTTCTGAGGAAGACAGAAATGGAACGAGGAGAATCTACTCTGTGCCGGTCTTCCTCTGGGAAACCTACTCATGCCATGGGACTAGTATAACAACTTCGGTGAGGTTCTGCTCCTTTTCCACCACTTTCCCCCACGATGCGCCCCTTCACTTGGCTAAGCTTCCCTGGACAGAGGCTGAAGAGAGGAGATCAACTACAAGTAATATGAAATAAAAGTAGGGTATTAAACAGGACGTTGCTGTAGAGCAATAGGAAGGGTGGAAAGGAATGGGCTCATGCATATTACAGTCCTATAAAAGAGGAAAGAATTCTTAAATGAGTATTAAAGAGGGCTCACTCAGTTACAGCATGAGAAAACTAATTTAAATCACCTATTGTGCAGCTGTAGTTAATTTTGTGTCGATTTTACAGACATCCCAGCTATCGTGCAACTCTCCATACAATCACTGTGGGTGATGCTCCCCTTCTATCACAGGTACTATTAATGACGCCACTACTTGGGTAGATCTCCCATCAAGCTAAGTTAAATGTTTCCTTGAGTAGGACCTGAGGTCATAGAACACCTGATGAATACATGTGGTGGGAGGATGAAGCTGCTTCCTGGCTGCATGGAAGAGAAACACAGGGTGTGTGAGGCTGCATAAACTCAAACGCATACTTTCCACCCAGACAGCCTCAGTGGGATCAGCTCCAACCACCTCTGCAACAAACCTTTAACGTCCCTCTGGTGAGAGGTGTCTCCTTGGGGAAGTCATAAAACAGTCACAGATTTGTGTGAGTTCTAGTCCTTGCTGGAGAATGCAAGCTATTTTCTACAGCTTGAGTTTGTTAGTAGCATATTCTCATCCATCTCATCTTAATATATATCCAAGCCACAACTGAATGATCAGAGAACTAACCAATGCCCATCTCACAATCTAACAGGTAAACTGGTTGAGCAACACCTAAAAGACCAGCAAGAAGCTAACTGGTAAATTTTCCTTAACCAGTTATCATCTTGTTAAATAGCTTCAACAAGCTGTCAATTAAACCCTAAACAAGCCTAAAAGCATTGTGAAAACAGCTTCAATTTGCCACAACACATGACGCGTGTCACTGTATATCCTGAGAGGGATGACTCCTGAGCAAGCCTAAAAACAGGCCAGAAGTCTGACTTAATCAAAAAGAGCTGGACTCAGTCAAAAGAGCACCCCCACTTGACCAACAGCTCATCCCCTCAGAAATAAAGCCTCAGGTAACCCGTATGTCCAAATCACCTGGAGAAGGCTCATTAGTACTGAATGTGCAGGAGTAGAAAGCGTATGCAGTCATTGCTTTCTGCTGCTGCTGGCGAACAAGATGTTAATCACCACTGAGAAACAAACAACAATTAGATGCTGGCATTGGCTCAGCATTGCAGTAATACCTGCTATGTTCACTGCCTCCAATGTCCAATGAGAGCAGCAGCACCTGCTGTCCCCAGAACTCAGTGTGTGTGAGCAGAGGAAGACAAGCCCTGTCCCTGGAGCACTGATGGGAAGTTGCAAAAGGAATCACTGAAGTCACTGCTTCTGATGTGAGAATCTACTGTAAATGTGCTCCTTTGCAAACGTGAAGTCCTCCAAAAGAAAGGAAATTCCGCAACTTGGGAAAAAATGCCAAGAGACTTCAGATACAGTACATCTGTTTCCTTGTGACCATAGGGAAGACAGTCCCAGGCTTGTCTGGAATTGTCCTTGCGAGCTGATGCATGTGTTAACCCTAAACCACTGGTTGGCTGAGCCTCTCATGGTGACCTGGAGTAACAGTGGAAGCCATTTTGACTCTGACTTTCATTGATTTTCTTCTATGACTTGTTCTGATGGCTTTCCATGGACAGCCAGGATTCTGCTAACCTGCAGACACAGAGCTGTAGCTACAACTTCCTACTGGTCTCCTAAGGACCACAAAAAAAAACCCCTAAGATTTAGAAGCAGGTATCACTGCAGTATTTCCATATACTTAGTTGTAACCCAGAGCTCCTGGTTATCATTACTTTTGGTTTGTATGACTTCTGTTGAGAAAAGCCAACATTTACCATATGCATGATATTTCAGCCCTTATGTGTTAGAAGTGCCCTTATTCTGACAGTTCTGCAGAAGATAGGTTCCATGACACTGCGATGTGCTGTGATCACAGAACTCGTTTTACACCAAGACAGTATGAAAAAATTGTTCTGTAAATAATGAAATGCAAGTTTCCACAGTTTTTTTGATGCAATTCTGAAAGACATGGACTTTCATTACAGCAGGCTTCATGAGTGTGTCCCTGTGTCTTAGGGAAACATGGAGACATACACCTAAATTTTACAACTGCTATTACACTGAAGCATGAACACAAACACAAATCAAGAAAGTAAAGTCAATCATAAAAATCATAGGATATGCCTCCAGTGATTAGGGAAGTGTTTGAACATACTACAAGACAAAAAAAAAAAAAAAAAAAGCAGTACAGGAAATTAGCTTGTATATTCCCAATAAGCACACTATAAAAAACTCAACAGGTCTTACTATTCCACTGTGACTTGAATAAAATACATTCACACCCCATACATATGGAAACGTCAAGATCATAACTAAACCTTCCTGCTCCCATTTGAAGCCTTAAAATTCTCACCTACGTACTGGTGCTATTAATAATGGCTAATTAATAACAATTACTTAACTGCATGTAGAATTACCCATTAGATCTCATACCTTAAGTCACACTTCTCTAATTCCCCACACACAAACATAATAATAAAATAAATAAGCAGAAGAAAACCTCCTAACATCAACCATGGCAATATCTATCTACAGATCCCTAGCAAAGGTCCTCCAGGTTTTGTTTGTCCAATATGACACAGGTATAATGGCAACAGGACCAACACAATCAAGTAGCTGCTAGAAAAGAAGAAAGTACTCACCCACCTCCAAGAATCAAGGCTTACAAGGGAAAACTCAACAGAGGAAGGATCTCCAACAAGAACTCCTCCCTTAGTGGCAGTCAGCCTTTAAATGGGGTCTAAGAGGAGCTGAGCCTGGTTCCATCCATTAGCTTCACCTGGGCTCCCAGAGCTGACCGGGTCTTTCCTTCAGGTGCTCAATCAGAGGTTCAGGCTGTGACTCAGCAGCTGCCATCCACACAGGTAAAATCATAAGCACCTCTCCTCTTTCCTTCACTCCTACAGTAACAAGCAGCAGCAGTTTGCAGGATGATGGTGGTGATGGATTGACTGTTGGACTTGATGATTTTAGTGGTCTTTCCCAATTTCGATTCTACGAATGGTCAGATGACTGTAATCAACGTACATTAAAAGCTTTGCTGAATCAGGAACTGCAGCACCCTTAGACAAACTCTGACACCTGTACAGGTGGAAAAGGGAAGAGGCTGAAAGCTGGATTAATATTAAAAGCTCCATCTCAGCTTTCCCATTGCAAGTCAGAACCCAACAGCAAAAAAGGAGGCATGAGCCTGCCCACCTGCACTACTCAACAAGATCAGGCTGTGGCTAGCTGGGAAGCTCACTACACGTGTGTGGTCAGGCTTGCAAATATAATGCTACAGTAAGACTATAAAAGATATATTGAACTCAAGTTTTTCCAGGGCTGATGTAACTGGGTGTAGGCACTACCAGGCTCGTGATAAGCTGAATGTAACGAGGGTTGAAATAAAACATTTGCATATAAAATTTAACTTCTAGAATTTACTAGCAGCAGGGAGATAATGGTGTAACGGGCTGATGAAGAGTCGTTATGAGATCATATTCATATTAATCTGAAGCTTGTAGGCATTGTTTCTTGGAGGAAGTACTCATTGTGTGTAGTACAGTAAAAACTGTGTTTTAAAACAAAGAGATGAAATAGTTGCTTTAACACAGCAACAGCACTGTCATTGTAAATCTGCCGTGCCGCATATTTTATTGCATTTTCATAGCAGAAGAGGGAATTTACAATGTGATGCTACAAGTCCAGCTAGCCTTCTTCTGTCAGTGGGGTACCTCTCTTAACTCACATCTAAAATATTTGCTGATACTGAAACATGACTGTGAGATACAAAAATAACCTTTTACAACACAAGAGAACGTTTTATTCATCTAGCTTAAAGCAAAAAGAAGAAAAACAAATAGCTTGAGCATCTGTTTGCAAAGCATGGACACTGCTCTTCAAAATACTTCTTCTATTCCATGGAAAGTGTACAGAGAGAATTACCATTGACTTTTGCAGATGAAGTAGTAAAATAAAGATGCTATGACTATTGTTACCAAATAAAAGAAAGATACATCACGTTAATCATTACTTTTTGAGATAAGAGCTACCCAACATAGAAACACACATGGGTTTAACCTCCTTTAGCCAAATATCAATACTGACGGTGTCAGGACATTGTACTTGTTCTTTACAGATCATACTAAACAGCAACTAGTCCCACACAATCAAAGACTTATACACTTTCATTTGGGGGACCATTTACAGTAGATTTCATAAACTTATAGAATCATTCATGTTGGAAAAGATCTCCGAGATGCCCAAGCCCAACCCCAACCCACCCCACCGTGCCCACTGACCATATCCAGCACCACACCTCCACGGTTCTTGAACACCTCCAGGGACAGTGACCCTCCCCACTTCCTGCCTGTATCAGTGCATCACTGCTTTCTGAGTAGAAAAGCTTCCTAATATCCAACTGGAACCTCCTCCAGTGCAGTTCAAATGTGCTTACCTAAATAGAATTGGCTCTTAGGCATTGCCAGGACCAGATCCATTCTGAAGAGGAGCTAAGTCTTCTTGATAATTAATAACGCAACATTAAGAATAATATGATGTTTGGAAAAATTTCTTCTCTGAAAGGGAAGCACTGGAATGTGCTGTCCAGAAAAGTGATTGAGTCATCATCCCTGAAGATGTTCAAGAAATACTCAGATGTTGTACTAATGAAAATGGTTTTAGTGGGGAAACATTGGTGGTAGGTATATGGTTGGACTGGATGATCTTGGAGGTCTTTCAACCTTGCTGACTCTATGAATCTATGAATTAGAAAAAAATGTATGTGTGACACCGTAAATTCAATTTGATCTGATTATTTGACAGGTTTCTGTTCACCTTAGTAGATACAAGCAATTCTTCCAGTCACAATGAGGGACTTGGTACATAGCTTCTGAATTAGACAACCGCAACAGAAAGCGGGTTGGTTTAAATCAAGGGAAATAATAAGATAAAGAACTTCAAAAGCATTCACAG
Organism: Oreortyx pictus; assembly: GCA_036925125.1. NCBI lineage: Eukaryota > Metazoa > Chordata > Aves > Galliformes > Odontophoridae > Oreortyx > Oreortyx pictus. Next base: position 54,231,564 of record JAUPFR010000006.1, on the reverse strand, counting down.
GGAAGAGCATTCCACCAAGACAAAGTCATCTATCCTTACTTTCCCAAAAGCAGCACGATCAAAGCTGATTATGGGATTTCAAACCCTGAATGTTTCTTTGTATTGCCCAAGCAGAGAGTGAAAATGCCTTATGATACCAAAAAGACAGAAGGAAGATCCTCAAATGTCACAAAGCATGATTTAATGCTTTTAAAAAGACCAGTGCCTACAATCCACCCTTGTGATGATGTGAGATGTAGGCCATAGGAGATATGGTTAGCTATGCCGTTTTAGGTAATGCACCAGTAGAGTACTAAACAACAACATATGCACTGCATCTGTAATGAGATTGGACTTTTAACCTTCTAAAGCAGTGGGAAACAATAGGGCTTTTAAAAATACCAGCTCAGAGGTAAGGAGAGGGTCAGCCTCATACAATTTATATTTATAAAGTTGCATAGCTGAGTTTCACTTTGAATTACAAGTTATTTGAAAAAGTAAGAGGAAATCAGGGGAGGAGGGAGAAAAATAATGCTGGCATAGAGGAAAGAACTAGGAGACTACAGAAGAGATGGCAGAGGAGGAGTACACAGCCTCCCAAAAAGCACACAGGGAATTACACTCCTCAGGGGCTAATTCTTCTCCTGCCTTGGGCTGAGGAGAGGGGAGATGCTATCCCCAGTTCAATCCAGCACACCCCTGAGATCAGCAGGTCTAAGTGAGAGCTGCAGGTTTGCCCACAAATGGCTAGAGGCCATTTTACTATGTGTCCCACACCGAGCAGGTTCCAACAGCAGCAAAACAAATAAAAGAAATACTAAGGAAAAAAAAAAGGAGGATTCCAAATTGCCAAATTTTGACACCATTTTTGGTAGAAACATGGGACTAGACAGGATCGCAGTGAAGCCAAATCTCTGTGATCTCAACCAAACACACAGCACTGTTTCAGGTGGACACAAAGGACATTCTCTTAACACATTATCAGAAATTACAGGCCAGTGGACATCATTACTCAGTACCCTCCTGAACTAACTACAATTCTTTGGGAAAAGACCAGCTCTGAGCTGCCTCAGTAGAGCACAGGAGATCGACAGAGCCTCACCAATGCAGCCATGGGAATGTGTTATGTCAAAGAACGTAGGAAAGAGATAATGTTGTCCCAGTCCACAGGGATGACAGAAAGAAACTTCAAGCTTCCTTTCAGGGAAATGGAAGGAGCTAAAAGAAGGACAGCTTCTCCAGCTTCTGTGCAAGAGCTCCATTATAGCACCAGCAGTACAACCTGCACAGCCCCGCTGTTCTACAACCCCATGTTGCCTTGCCAGCCACAGACTTGCAGATTTTAGACGCTGGGGATAAGGTTCAGGTAAAGGCCCTTTCTTGGGCCTGAACTTTAAGTACACTTTTCTGTTTTTCCAGCTCTGTGGCAGCAGTCTGCCTCCAGCAATCCACCCAGGCATTATCCGTGTCACTGCTGCGGCACTCAGAAGCTGGCACCTCCTGTTCACAAGGCTGAGCAGCACTGCAAGCAGCCAAGCACTATAGTCCTTCACCAAGCAAAACAACTCGAGGAGGATTTGGCAGGAGAAGGAGCAGCAGAATCTGACCCAAGTCAAATGCAACTCTCCAAGAAATTCCTTTTCACTTGTAAGTGACATACAGACTTGGCCTGCCTTCCTGTGACTTACCAGCACCCTCCTGCAAGGCAGCATTAGAAAGGAGCCTGTCTCACCCAGGGATGTTTTTCAACAATACTTCATGTCCTCTTTTACTGTCTTCTTTTTAAGCCACTTCCAAGCTCCATTCCCTCTGCTCCCTACTCAGATCAGACTAATAAGAACATCACCTCAGGGAAAAGACTTGTACACAGACAGACTTCCTCTTCAGAGGATCAAACAGACCAGACTGTTCCTTTTCAAGTTTTATTAATCCTGGTTCATAATTTCCACCACATCATTAGTCATTTCCTATTATTGAATAGCTGGTAGCAGCACTGAATGGTAAATAGCAAGATAACTGTGCCACCTGCAATTTCTTGGCTGGTACCTACCCACAACCACATCTGGGTAAAAGACGAAGAGGTAAAATTAAAAGCCCAGCCATGTCGACTTTTTTGATCTGTGGCTCATTTCTTTTATTCACATCATCTGCTCAGCTGGCTACATAAGCTGCTGCAGACCTTGTTTAAAAACAGCTCCAGAAGATTAACACTAAAAACAGCAGTTTGGAAATGTGGTGATTTTCACTGGAATGCCCATTCTGGGGCATGCAGGGTCTGAGGGGATCTTGCTGGTTATCAGCTCTTGTTATTTATTTGGTTTCCTAAGTTTTTCCTACTTTGTCAACATCCTTTAGGTAATTTTGCCACCAAAAATGGGCAGAGAATTCAAATGCCTTGAAGCAATCTGTTTCCTATTGAGCTTTTCCTGCCCTCTCCAGTGAAACTTATTTTTCTAATAATATCCTTTTTTCCTTCTACCATCCAGCTCAGGAGACTAATTGGGAAAGAGCACCACAGCCTTTTCAGTTTCAGTGTAATATCCCAGGAGTTGGACTCGATGATCCTTATGGGTTCCTTCCAACATGGGATATTCTATGATCTACATAGCTGCAGTGTCCTTTTGGACACCCTTCTTTCTTTCCATGCCAGAAGGGACCCCACACACAAGTTCTGGGTCAGAGTTTCTGTGTGGTTCACTGTTTGGTGAAGCAGGACAGACCTCCATGTCAACAGCTTGAGTCAGAAGCATGTGGCTGCAATGACCATGGGACAGCTGTTAGAACAGGGAGAGCTAATTTCCACCCCAGCACTTGAACTTCTCCTCTTTCTTTCTTTCCTATTATGCCAGTAAAATTTTTAGCCACCATTTTTCTGGCCTGCTGTTTCCCCACAAGCTCTGCAGGACTGCCTCACCCTGGCCCCACACCAAGTTCGCCGAAGACAATGAGTCCTTCCACCATCTCCAGGGCAGGCAATGGAGTCTCCAATTCCCAGGACTCCGAAAGGATTTCCTCCTTTTCACTTGTCCTCATAAATGCAGCCTGGTACATGAAGCATAATCACTCGTGCGTTCCTAGCAGGAAGGAATGGCTTTGGGTTTATGGCAGAGCAGGTTTCGGCCGCAGACTTCCTGCATGACCTTAGGGAAGAAGTCACCTGCCATCAAGACTTTCTCAGTGCTTGTTTCAATTCACGCCCGTTCTTCTGAACACGACTGTTGTTTATTAGAGGTCATCTGAGTCCTAGGTGAAAAGAGGTAATTAAACTCCTGATGGCTAATGTGTTTAACACATTAACATGTGTTTGCTCTCACAGGGGCTTTGTGTAAACACGATCTGCCAACCTCGTGCGCCACTGCTGGCACTCAGTGCTTCAATCTGCCAACAAGAGGTGGCAGGAGCCGGCAACACCTGAGTGCATCTGCCCCTGTTTACACTGGCCCAGTGGGACAGCCAGCTCTGTGCCCCAGGACTTGTGCTGTCTTTATCCATAGGACAAGAGGGTTGTCCTTTGTAAACCAAGATGTCTACATAGAATCAAAGAAACATACAATCCCCGAGGTTGGAAAAGACCTACAAGATCACCCAGTCCAACTGTCCACCTACCACCAATAGTTCTCCCTAAAACTCAACACAATGTCCCAGCGTTCCTGAACACCTCCAGGGTCAGTGACTCCCTCATCTCCCTGTGCAGCCCATTCCAGTGCTTGACCACCCTTTTGGAGAAGTATTTCCTAGCATCCAGTCTAAATCCCTCTGGTGCAACTTGAAGCCATTCCCTCTAGGCCTGTTTCTTTATACTCACTTATGTTTTTATATCCAATATTTTCCTAAATATATATAAGCATACGCTCTTAACATACACCCATTTATATATTAGGTAAAACACATCTCTTTTTTAAAAAAGAACAGAAGTGAACTTCCCACAACCACCTTTCACTTCCCTTGTCTGCTTATGTGAACAGTCCACAACTACCCATTCCCTTTCTTCCTGTAATACACAGAGCACAGGAACTGCTCAGGTTATGTCTATCCAACTCCCAAATTCCACATGAGCTTTTTGCATCCCTGTCTCCCCCGCGGTGTAGGCAGATGTAGGCTTATTCACCTCTTGAGAAGGAAACAGAGAGGACAACATCACCACAGGTCAACAACATTCCATGGCGTGATGTTTCAAAGCACTTTGAATTTTACAGCGTTTTTCACCGACGCAGTTTGAAGTACGCTCAGATGGAGCTCAGATGAATACCACTAGAACACATGCCCTTAGGGCTTCCAGCTGAAAGGCACGTGAATGCCTCTCACCTCATACAGGCCCACTGCGGCAGCATCAGGAATGCATCCCAGTGACTGAACCCCAGGAGAAGTCTTTCCTTTCTCCCTCCGCCATGTCTCACCCAGTCTCCCATGCCCAACCTCAGCAATGGTAGGAGCTGCTTTCCCCAGCCACCCCTCTCAACTCTCCATTTCTTCTGCTCTTCCAAGAGCAGATGATGTTCACTGAGGATCCTTCAATAACCCAAGGGGGGTGAACCAGGCAACAGAGTCAACGGGGAGTCCCCAAATTCCTTAGCTGTTACAACAGACTTTCCACTGTTACCCAGGCAAGCAACTTAACCCCCTACCCTCCTTCTACTGAGCGTGAGCTAATCCTGCACAATAAAATCTTCCTCCCTTTGAGGAGTGCAAAAAGCTCTAATTAGCGTTCCTAAAGTATCTTCAGACCTCAGACCATAAAAGTGTAAATGGCTCATCTTCCAAAGAATAGCAATAAAATCCTGGAATCAGTAACTTGACCGTAATTGCTACATGGGTATAATAAATTGCTTTTGCCATCTCAAAATGAATTGTCATGAATCAGGGTCTTTGTTCTCACAGTCAGCGAGTTATTTTTTGCCCTTCTGATGGAATTCCTGCAATAACAATGGGAGAAGCATGTAATGGAGAGTGACGGGCACCTTTATAAACAATGTTGGTCACGTGAGCCACATATCAGGGAAATTGATTGCTGGTACAGTAACATCTCAACAGCTTAATGAAGACGGGGAAAGCCTGTTGATCTTGTTACTCTGTATAGAGGCAGAGTTTTTATTTTAAGCTCCTCTAATCCTAAGAGTTAGCCAAAAGGAAGGAATCATTTCCAGTCATATTTTTCAAATGGGAAACGAGGGCGGTGAGCAACTGGTCAGAACCGAGGAGTCTGAGAGAGGACTGGGATCTAAGCTCAGCTCAGGGCTCTATCTACAAGCTTCCCCTTTTCTTTCGGTTCCCAAGGAAAACCCTGCCTTTGCCAGGATCCCAGTCACAAAGCTGTGTAACTCCCTTGTGACAGCAAGCACTGCTGAACTCCTGTGCACAGCAACAGGAGTCCAGGGTTTGAACCCCGCTGCGTTCCTCAGCCCCATGCAGGATCAAACCCTGACATCCCAGGTTTGAAAGCCCTGCATTTCATGTTCCTTCACCAACGGGAACAGCACGTCTTAATTCAAGAGAGGGCGAGGCTGTAGCTCTTTATAACGAACAGGGAGGAGGGAATGGTTTGTCATGGAACCTAATTATTTAGCAGCGTGCTGAAAAGTTGCCTGGCAGAGTCTGCCCTTGTAGACAGCACTTTCTCCCCTAATAGTGATCCTGATAGCAGGACTTTTATCAGCAGGGCAGCACGGCACTCTGCTCGGACCCCAGTGATCAAGTGGCCTTCACAGCTGCCACCACTTCCTATTAAAAGGCTACAAGGGGCCTGCGAGATTAAGGAAGGATAAAAACAAGTGCTTATCATTTGGGAAGTAATGTCACTGGTTATCTAAAGCAACGCAATTATATCACAAGCTTTATCTGTGAGTGGCTTTTTCCTTCCAGGGGGTAGGAATAGAAAAACTTTTCACTTCATAATGAGTCCTATTGAAACTCCATTTTGCCCTTGGCAAAAGGCCATTATCCAGCAGAAACATGTAATCATCCTAAAAATGCATAATGGCATGGAAAACGGACCAGTAGTTTCTTGAAATATTGTTTGTAAAAGGCCTAATTTATAATGGGGATTGTTTGTATTAGGGCCTTTTGGCATGTATGGTTAACAAGAACTTGCTGTTCCGCTGCCAGTTTGTCTAATCAAGAGGGCCTTGTGTAGGCCTCCCTCGATATGTCCATGGAAACAATGGGAGCTTTTTCCAGGAACTGCCCCATCATGACAGAGCATCCCACTGCTTAATCCCTTGTTGTTCCTATCGATGGACACCGCTCCTGTCAATGTGCCACACTGAGACACAAACACCATCAGATTCAGTGCACTGCTGTCTATCTGGAGAAATACTAGGAATGAGGTGGCAGCACCATTAATTGAGGTCAATCACGCAGCTGCTGGCTCTTTGTAGTGATGCCATGGTGCAACCAACGCCTTCCCTCCGGAAAAGCACCAGTTTGCACACACGCTATGAATGAAAGCTCTGGCTCTGTAGAGAGCTGGATCATGTGCAAGAGTACAATTTGCTCGCATTCTGTACCCACAAAGGGACCCCGTTGTATCTGATGATACTCTTATCATAAATGCTAACAAATACACAGGCTTACTAGGCATCTTGGCCAGTGGCAAACTGAAAGCTTTCTGGTTTATGACCTCTGCAGGCACTCAATATACCTTCAGCAATCCCTCCAAGCATCTTCCTTTATGCTGGGAAAAGTTCCACCAGCTGCTCCTGGCAGATCCAGCACTCAGCCCATGCACCAACTCACAGTAGCTTACCTCCAAAGCAGAGCTAAAGCTACACAACACACGTTCCTGAGCCTCCTATTGATCCTGGATTTGGAAAGCAGGGTGCCCTGCAGGGGAAGAATATGTGCTGGAGAGCAAGCACAAGAGATTGCTTTAGATTGCACAAGCTGATACCTCTCCCACCAGTGAGCTACAGAACATGCCACAGAGCGAAAGGAGGAACCATGGGTTTCAAGACTTCTTGTGCCAAGTTCCAGACCTGAAAAGTTGCACCTTGTGACACAAACCAGTCATTTGCTGTAGGTTTGTGCCTCGAGGCCTCTGGCACAGACGATGCCTATTGAGCCTGGCACTGTATGTGCTTTTATTTTAAGACAGTCCTTGCTACCGAGAGCTTAGAATTGACACAGAATGGTATTTTTAACAAAAGTACAATAATTGCCACAAGAAAGATGAGAACAAAGCTATAATTTGGACATCTTGACAGTATATGAAGGCCCTCTGTAGAGGAACATAATTCAAAGCATTTTTGTCTGTTGGGTATTTTTGCTGAATCCATGGGTATCTCCCTAATGTATAGGGAAACAAGAATCCTTCTTTATTTGCTCCAAAGCTGTGTTTGTACAGTAACTTCTGAAGAAGGAGCTTCTTCCTTCCATAACCAAATAAAATGATCCCTTAGGTTATTTATAGTCCTCACGGCCCAAAGACATCACTTGGCTCTCTACCACAAGCCCAGCCGTGTGTTACTATATTAAAAAATGCGAAAATGTAATTACGGGGTACGGAAGCCAGTGTCTGCAGACAAAATCTGCCAGAAGTGAAGAGACAGGAAACATGGGCCCTGCGGAGCCGCGCGGGTCCTTCCCTGCCTCCGTCCTCACTGGGACTGAGAGGGGAGAAATGGGGGCTGGCTTCATAGGACGGCTGACTCACATCTTTCAGCAGAAAATGGTTTGCTGCAAACTGCAAGTGAGATCCTGACCCTTTTGCAATTAAAAACAAACAAAAAAAAAATCCTTCCCTGACAATCCAGAGTGTGACGCTGTTTACACTTGGTCACAATGAAGACGCCCAATCTTGCAGCACAGCACTCTTCCACAATGGAGGGCTGATGTCACCAGGTCAAAACGTTTATCTTCGTGCCACTGACTCCCCAGCTTTCGTGTATCTGCCACTTCCAGTCTGCAGGTCTGTTCTCTCCACAGAACTGCAGAATCATTCAGGTTGGAAAAGACCTCTGAGATCCCCAAGCCCAAATCCAGCGCATCCCACCGTGCCCAGTGCCCGCGTCCCTCAGTGCCACATCTCCACAGCTCTGGAACACCTCCAGGAATGGTGACACCACCACTCCCTGGGCAGCTGTGCCAATGCATGACCACTCTTTCAGAAAATAAATGTTTCCTCATACCCAACCTGACCCTCCCCTGGCACAACTTGAAGCCATCATCTCTCATCCTATTCTGTTACCTGTGAGCAGAGACCAACCCCCACCTCACTACAACCTCCTCTCAGTGAGCTGGGGAGAGCGGTGAGGTCTCCCCTGACACCTTATTACTGCCCTTGAGCTGGCAGCTATCATCCACGGCAGGGTGGCAGAATGAAAACCAGCTCCGCTTTATCCAGCTGGCTCCTATCGGGCTGCAAGCCCCAAGCATCCCCGCACGGGCACATGGCAGAGTGGGGCTAAGCAGAGCCAAAAGCAAGCACAGCTCCGCATTCTCTGAGACCCCAGGAGAGCAGCACAAGTAGCTGCTGGAGAGAGAAGGTATGAAGAAAGAAAAAGCACTTTTCCTCAGGGCGCGTGAGCTCTGACAGGAAACTTCACAGAAACTCTGGGGGAGGGATAAGTCATCGGGATGATGAATCGCCCACTGCCCTACAGAGTCTTTTCCAATCCAACTGTCTTTAGGAGGGTTCCGTCTGAGCTGAGCACAAAATCCTCTTCAAAATATACATGAGCCTCAGGGTAAAGAAGCCAGGCACACAATGCGGAGCTAGGATTGGTATTAATAGAACGCAGATAGCAAAGTGCTCACCTGCTCCTTCCTTCCGACGTCAGCCTGCTGTTTTAGCAGTCTATCAGTTTGTCCCTTGCTACTGGCCATTCATTGACAAAAAGCTGAGTATCTGCTGACAGAAGGAAACGCAAGAGGCAGGAGTGGTTGGCCCAGCCCAGTGCGGCCAAGTGAGCCGCAGGAGGGCTGAGCAGCAAAGACTTGCCCATTTTCAGCTCAAAATGACCAAGCCTTCTGTAACGTCCTGCCAAAGCCAAGAACCCCTCTTCAACGCTTGCCCCGTCAACCTCCTGCCAAGCTCTTTTGCTTTGTCAGTCTGCAATAAAATTGCACGTTTGGTTCTGCAGCTAATACAACAACGATCTTTCAAGCGGAAGATTAAACATCAGGACGTTCCCTGTATCCTCACACCATTCACATCCAATCTCCTGTGTTGCCCATTCATGCTTCTTGCTTTAAGCTCTCAGAATCCATCCACGTAGCCTGGTTCACCCAGCGTCCCGTTTCTGCAGCATTTCCCCCACGTTCCTCTCTGGCAGGGAGCACTGGGACCTCTCCAACGCAGTATCCGCAGTGCCACCTTCTGGTCTGCCACACGAATCCCAGCCACTCTGCTGCACAATCACAGAATCACTCACGTTGGAGAAGACCTCTGAGGTCCCCAAGCCCAACCCCAGCTCACCTCCACTGTGCCCAGTGATCACAGCCCTCAATGCCACATCTCCATGGTTCCTGGACACCTCCAAGGATGGTGACTCCGTTGCTCCAGGCAGCATGTCGCAATGCATCACCACTCTTTCAGAGACTCTTTCCTGATATCCAACCTGAGAAGGGCTTGCCAACCTGCCTGTCCCCCCTGCAGTTACCAGCTCATGTAGCCACAGGCAAAACTGCTCTTGCAGGTGGTCCTCGAGGCACTCCAGTCCCACTGTTTTAGCTCACCGGGATGAAGAGCTCGGGAGCACTTGTGCCCATATGCTGTGCCCAACACAAGCACAATGACATGGACACAACCAACCGCTTTTCTCCAGCTCAGGAATCCTCACACCGTTTTCCTCCCCAGAAAAATATATAAGCAGAGGAGTAACTGCTGCACTTTGTCTTGGCCTGCTGTCCCAGGATCTAGGAATAGGCTGCTGTGCTGCTGCAAGCTGCAGCATGTGAACCGTGATCTGATATCAGCTCACCGTACCTGATAACAGCAGTGCCTCTGCAGATGTTTTCAGTGCCTCAGGCTGTCCCCAGAAACTTCTCAGCTGCTTCACACCCTCTGCAAATCAGCAGGTGTAATCCTCTTGAGGACAACCACAGATCTGCATCCTGAAGCTCGGCACCAGCAAAGGAAGAAACATTATCAGAAGTGCGACTCGAAGTTGTTCACTGGACTTCTGTATTAATTCTCCACCACATTATTTACAGCCATACTAAAAAATTAAGTGCTTCATGGAGCTCCGCCGTGGGCTTTGGCCACATGGAACAAACGTGATTTCCTGACGCTTGTATCACGCTGGCAGCATGTCAGCAATTTCAATGCATCTCTCTAAATAAGGACTTAATTCTCTTTTATTATAGACCCCCATTATACCACTCCCAGTGGCTGAAGGAGCCTTGAGTTCTGGCAGAAATGTCATTTACACCCACCTTACGTCCTTCTTGCAGAATTCTAATCTATAAAAGAAAGAGGCAGTGTACTGCGCAGCTCCAGCCTGCAGTCTGGAAGCCAGAAGTTCTCCACTGCCCCTGGCTTTGGCCAACTGGGAAGCCATTTCAAACCAAGAGCCCAACTTCCACCAATACACTTGTACTTCACTTCCCTACATCTATGGAGCCCTTAACAAAGCTGTATTAGAACAGCGGGGGAAAACAATCTGGAGCTCATGGTGGAAAGGATATATTAGTGATAAAACTTGAGGGAACGGCCTCAAGTTGCTCCAGGGCAGATTCAGGTTGGACATTAGGAAAAATGTATTCCCTGAAAGAGTGGTAAGGTGATGAAACGGGCACAGGGAGGTGGGTTAGGGGTAGCTGCACCCTAACCCTAACCAACCTCAAGGTGTTCGAGAACCGTTTAGATGCTGTACTATGGGACATGGTTTGGTGGGGAAATACTGGTGGCGGGGGTTGGACTGGATGATCTCAGAGGTCTTTTCCAACCTTAGTGATGCTATGATTCACTCTGATTCTGGAGGGTTTGGCTATGGCACTGCAGCAGTTCTAGGCCCTTTCTCGGGCATTCCATAGGAAACCCTGCTGGGAGAAATCCATTTGAAGAGAAGTAATCCCCCGTGTGTGGGGCTGCACTGTGAAAGTGAAGCATGCAAAACCTGTCTGCAATTCACACCTGAAGATGTAACATTCCTCTGGGCACTGCTGCAAGGAGGTCACCGATCCACCACATCTCCTTGGCCACTTTGCCCCTATGCTCCAGTGCCTTCTCAATGAAACAGACAGCAGTAAGTCACTCCTCTTCATCTGCTCTCTCAGGCATGGATTGCCTCCTGCATGCGTGGATCATGCCAGGCATACAGAACTCCGATCTTGGTTGGCCGCTACGGTAACACACCATAATATTTGGACGAGGAGAGTTTACACATATGGGAAGTCCCACTGGCTTCTCCCGACTTAGCCTGGGAACTGCAATTGGGAGGTGCAATCATAACAAAACACAGCTTTTATCTCCCAGTGGGAATTCTTCCAACCTCCAATTTTTAGAGCCTTATCCATCCCTTTGTAAAATACTTTTTTTTTTTTTTTTTAATGAAGAGCTTTCCAACTGAACTCACATTTCTAAATATGATTTTAAGAAGAATATACAATTTTGGGTGTAAATTGGCAAAAATCCAACTGAGTTCTCACCACTGCAATTACAGCAATTCTTCCATCCAAATATATCCCTGACACGGAGGGAAATCACACCACCACTACAAGAAGCCCTTCTGATAGATCAGTTCGCTCACTGAGGGTATTTTATACTCATCAGAGCTATTCTAGGAAGTCTTAGCAGTCTGAATAATCATATTAGTTGTTCTCGAAGGAACAAACAGATGTAGTGTCTTTATTAATGCAAAGCAGTGGCACCTATGAGAAAACTGATGCCCTCATTTTGCCTACTGTATTCAGTGCATGCACACACACCCACATGCATGCATGGGTCACACGTCCCGTTGCTCCAAAGATTCTGCTGAGCTTAATTAAATAAACAGCAACAAAGAAAGCAGGTTCCATCTATTTTTAAACAAGCACGCCCTAAACGTGCACCAAATCAAAACTCCTTAGCACGCACTCCTAAGAGCTTTTGTAAAATCCAGCTTAAGGGAATTAGGCACGCAGATCTAATTGAATTTCAGGGTGATACGGACACCTAAGTCCTTGAAGCTCCTTTGGAAACTCCTGTCTTATCCAATACACAGTTCACTTTCCAGCTGAGAAATACCTTAGTAATGGTACACTTAACACTCAACAGTCATTTGACCTATTTTACTAATGTGTTTGGGAAGGAGGTTAATTAACAGTGGATAGCTATATCCTTAAGCTTAATTTTTCCAACAACCCTGCTCATAAAAGGAAAAATTGAGTACATATTAAAGGAAGCAAGCAATTAAGTTGCACAAATAGTGAGCTCATTGAACTGCAGCTGACTTCTATCATGTCAAAGAACAACTAAACACAGAAGCAATGAAAAGATTGTTGCCACGACCACCACTGAGAACTGCCTGGCAATAAAGATGAATAACTTCCTACTTGAAGATTACTGATTAAAGCTTAGAAACCAAAAGGTTAGACATAGGCATATCTGAAGCAAAATATTTTAATACACATTTGGCGTATTCTGTAACGTATTTGCGGTGGATTTAAAGCAAATAGTAAACTCTATTTTAAGCAGTCTTTAAAATCACCGCCATTCCAAACTGCAAAAGTATAACTGGTTTGTTTTGAAGGAGCTATCTCTTCTGATTGCTCAGTACAGAGGAGGGGAAATGGAAGATCGAGCATTCATAGGCCGAAGCACACTGCTGAGGAATGGCATACCCTGGGCCCTGGCCACCTGCTTCCCATGGGCTGTGCCCCTCTGCATGCACAGCCTGCTGGAAATGGGGCCAGACAAGACAGACCTGGACGTCCATGCACGGGATCAGATGGCAGCTTCAAGAGGCTGGCTTGGTTGTTCTGCCACAGATCCCACAGACCCCAGTCCACCCCACCATGACCACTGCCCACGTCCCTCAGTGCCACATCCCCACCACTCTTGGGCACACTTGGACGGTGACCCACCACTCCCTGAGCAGACCATGCCAATGTCTGACTGCTCTTTTGAAGGGGAATTTTTTCCTAATATCCAACCTTCAGCGGCAGCAGAACAAAACCCAAGTGTTCTGCAGTGAGTGTGCAACACGCTGATGAACATGAGCTGTATGTTTCCAGCTCTGTCCAGTGCAGGCAGTTGTCTGTATCACAGAATCACAGAGCTGTAGGGGTAGGAAGGGACCTCTACAGATCATGGGAGTCCATCCCCCTACCAAAGCAGCTCCCAGCCCACGCTGCACAGGTGGGTCTTGAACATCTCCAGAGGACACCCCACTACCTCTGCGCAGCTCCAGTGCTCTGTCAATGCACTGTGAAGGTTGAAGTCATGCCTCTGTCTGTTCTGACTCAAACTATAGGTTTTCCTGTGTATAACTGCAGAAATACACAATATTGGCCAACATGCCACGTGGTAGAAACAGCATGCCCCTGAGTGAGCTGCTGTGTGTGTCTCTCCTTCTCCTGGCCCACCAAGACTAAACTAGCCAAAATCCACCGCCCCACAGCAACCACTGTGGCCATTGTTCTCTTATAGTACATCAGCAAACCCACCTGCTATATGAATAGGAAAGAGAATCTCCAGAGACACGTGCTATCAAATCCAGACTTCAGAACTGTGCTTTTCCTAGGGACATCTCAAAATCATACAGGGAAAGTGTGGTGACCTCCCCTTCCCACACATCAACAGTCCCTGTGTCACCATCTGAAGGCCACTGCCCTACACAGAAGCGTACAGTCAGGAGAAAGGCACTGAACAAAACTGTCATGCCCCAGCGGTGGAATCAGAGCAATGAACTATGCAGAGACGCCGGGGAAAGAACTGGAAAGGCAGTTTGGCCAGGAGCAGACAGTGAGAGCATTCAGGCAGAAGAGTCAGGAAAATTTTATTCAGATAAGTTCTGATTATTTGCAGTCTGTGACCAAATATGAGGCACCTGCAAATGCAATAGAGCAAAAATCTACAAAGCAGAAAGAAGCTTTGTCCGGCGTCCAGGGAACAGCTGGCTCTGTCTAGCAAAAAACACTTCATTTTAGGTAAAGCAGGTTGAGGGGCTATATGCAGTCTCAAGACAAATGACATTAAATATGATTATTACCCTCTGAGCCCTCACTGTAAAATACCTCTGTGCACTAATGACATGAATTTTGAGCTGATGTTTTTAAGCATCAAATCCAAACAAACAGAAAGTACGCTCACAGCACAGTTATCCTGTTATCTTCCAAGTGCTTCACTCTCCCTAATAACTCCTTGAGTCAGGGCCCTTTTGGTAATGTCCCTCAGCAAATCTCTTATTGCTTCCAATTGCTGTACGATGATGGAAGCAAGACTTGTTTGTCACCCTTTTAAAGGCAACTTGAAAACAAGTAACTGGGAAGCAGACGTCCATTTCCACCTACTTGCTCCTCTGATTTGAGTCTTCTTGCCCTTGAAAATGTTCTGAATCCACGTTCCCTGCAGTGAATCACATCAGGAAGTAAAAATCTTAATTGTAACATATAAGTTAAACAGCAAGACATGACTTCATTACAGTGGAGATAAAAGGGCAAGGGATTACTGGCGTTTTCACCTCATCTTAATTCATGGGGCTTCTTGGGACCAACACAGTACAAGCACATGTGAGTGCATGGAAATTATTTTTTAAATGTTTTTGTCAGTTTTGGGCACTTTCAATGCCTTTCCATGCCTAGTCCCCACATTGGGAGCACTAAGCTTTTGGTGTGGCTGCACTCCTATCTGATACTTGTGCAAGACACAGAAGTACAATGGCATGTTGGTTTGGGAACAGGAAAGGCTTGCATATCCAACGTACCCCTTCACCTCTACTAAGGCAGAAGCAAGCATTTAACTACCAAGGAGTGTCTCCTTAGCCTGAATGAAATAGTGAGACATGGAAACACAGAAGGAAGGCAAGATAAGAGGACTGCAGCAGAAAGTATATGGACACTAATTTCTTTAGTATCACAGACCCATAGAATCACTCAGGATGGAAAAGATCTCCCAGACCCCCAAGCCCAACCCCAGCCCACCCCACCATGCCTACTATCCGCTTCCTTCAGTGCCACATCCCCACCACTCTCGGGCACTCTTGGATGGTGACCTGCCACTCCCTGAGCAGCCCATGCCAATGTCTGACTGCTCTTTTGAAGAGGAATTTTTTCCTAATATCCAACTTTCAGTGGCAGGAGAACAAAACCCAAGTGTTCTGCAGTGAGTGTGCAACACACTGATGAACATGTGCTGCACGTTCCTATCTCTGCCCAGTGTAGGCAGTTGACTGTAGTCATGCCACTGTCTATCCTGCCTCAAACTATAGGTTTTCCTGCGTATAATTGCAGAAATACACAATATTGGCCAACATGCCACGTGGTAGAAACAGCACACCCGAGTGTCCCCTCCAGCCTTATGATCTATGGATCTTCCCTGAAGATATGGGGAGGGAAGCAGTTTTTCAATAGTTCAGACTTAACTCTGGTAAGGCTAATTTACAGTCTCTCCTCACCAAATGCATTAAATTGCTTTCCAAAAATTCTGCTGTACATTTAGCAGCTGCACTGACCGTTAGTGGGGCATTTTGGAAACAACTGAGGCTGACTTATATACAACATTTGCTATCTGTGGACGTTTCAAAAGGCAAGCAGAGGCGGTGTTTCTCATTTTCTTTTGCGTTTCCTTTTTCAGAAATGACATATGTACCTTAATCTTTCTGCGGGCTATTTTGTGCAAAATATTTAGGCTCTCACCTTCAGATGGGACATATCAGTGCTTTTAAAGTCCATTCCTATTTGTCAACAGATTAAACTGCGTTTCTCTTTGCAGCTCTGTTCCAGCAATCCACTGAGCAAACCAAATCCCCGAGATACACCTACAGTGACATGAGCTGGGAGCAAACAAAAGGCATTCATGCACGCTCATACACAGAAGCATATGCCCAGTTCTTCTGGGAAAATTCAAAACACTGCAGACATATGGATGCTTTTCAATTTGAGAGTCGTAAGTGCATGAATGGCCACTTTTGTGTGGAACTTGCTGAATAAAAAAATGTTGCATTGATACGGAGGGAAGGCAGGGAAACCAGTACCGCTGACTGAAGGATACTTCAAAACAAGTGTCTTGTGCCCTTTAAACCCCATACGGCTTTCAGGTGTATTGTGTGCGCTCAGCTTTTCGGATCACGATGATCAGACAATGTCTACAATCTGAAAATTCAGAGAGAACCATAACAAACATAAAAGAAGAACCATAATAAAATGCTGTTCGAGTCAGTGAAGGGAAAAATATCATGTACTACCCTGCTCAACTGTGCTGACCTGAAACAGCATTTCTGGAGACCCTGTGTCATGAAGGAAGCTCCTCAAAGCAGACAAGGACAGATATCCAAGGCACTCTGAATTTAGCAGCGGATTATTATTTGTGCTGAAGTATCAGTAAAGCTTCCAGCCAAGGATCGAGGTTCCAGGGCCATGGCGTGAACTAGTCCATCCATCATGATGCAACAGCAAATCAATGAAAGAGAGATGAGGAGAAATCTCTTGGGTGTTCAGTACCCAGCTGATGACAAAGCCAGACCAAAGGCCACAGGAGTGGCAGTGCTACTTTTGTAGTAATTCCACAGGAGGGTTTAATCAGCGGCATCTGTACATGAAATTTATTTAGTCATTGAAAAGACTAATTCTGTGCTGAGATAACATGGTTGGTTTTGGGCAGACAAGACCTCTGCAGGAATAGGAAGATATTTTGCAGAGCCAGGAGACTTTCTGATGCTGAGAGGTTTTTTTATAACCTGAAATAAATATTCAGATGAAAGTTTTGAGTTTCTGCTGGAGACCCAAGCTCAGACTTACCGCTTTCCATGTAACAGCCCTCTTATCACGCACAACAAAAGGGGGAACGAATACACCCTAGTATATGGGAGGAAAATTACACTGTCCTCAAAACTGCATCCAAGTCTCAGTGGTAAAAGTTTTGCTTGCTGAGCAAGCCCTATATCCAGCTGGTTCAGGTAGGAGCTGGAAGAGCAGATGCAATTTTTTAAGACGGAATTTAAACCATTTTCATATACTAATTCAGCACATCAACATTCCTGGCAAACAAAGGCCATCAGTGCAGCCCTCCCCTGGGCTCTGCATGCGGGTGCTTCTCACCTCCAGGAAAACAGAATGGAAACAAAGAGAGTATCTGCTTGTCGCACTAGAATTTGCAGGGGGGGGGGGGGGGGAAACAGTCAAACTCATGGGATTACTGAAAAGTAACTCTTTTTGGTATAGGCATTAGTCCGGGGCTCATTATGAGGAACTATGAACTCAGTTTGACCACTGTGTTGGCGGGAGTTTCTGCAGGAGTGGGGGG
Organism: Oreortyx pictus; assembly: GCA_036925125.1. Taxonomy (NCBI): domain Eukaryota; kingdom Metazoa; phylum Chordata; class Aves; order Galliformes; family Odontophoridae; genus Oreortyx; species Oreortyx pictus. The sequence continues at coordinate 54,214,205 of JAUPFR010000006.1, read as the reverse complement.
AGCTGAAGGGGGAAAAGGATATTAAATACACTGGATTATGACAATAAACAAGAAAGCTATTTTAATGCTATTCTAGGGTGTTTTTTCAAGCAATTTTAAAATTCATATGAAAAATACATGCACGTAAGGAATTTAGGGTTAGGTTTCTCCTTTCTCCACCCCCCGCCTGCAGCTACTCAGTTTCTCCCGTGCTGCAGCGTCGGCTGAGCAATGTTAGTTGTACGTAGTTTATCTTCATAGCTGTTTTTCTGGTTTGTTTGTGTTTAGCTCAAGTTCTGATCCTTTCTGGTTAGCGTCTTTCACTGGTAATTATAGGCAGTGTACTGTGAAAAGGTTAGTTTGGTCAGTGGAGCAGAGGGTTGGGAGGGGGGAGAGGGTTAGGAGAGTTTATCAAATGATCAGAGATGCCTTGTTGGCGCTCATCCTTTGTAAACAATACGAAATGTCAGCGTTGCTGGTTGCTGTCACTGCTGACAGTATAAAGAGCAGAGAGTGCAGCATTCTTTTGGGAAGCGGGTTTACTGGGAGAGGAAACGAGGCTATGGGATGAAGGCACTTCGTGGATATCTGAGTACCTTGGGAAAAGAGAGGAGTTTGGGCTTCTCACTCAGCGACCTAATGAAAACTAGACAAATAGTCTTGCATTTAATATATAGTTTCCACCAATTCATGCTTCTTTTGTTCAGAACAATTCTAGTCTGTATCGGAAAGAGACAGTTAAATATAAAGAAATCATTTCACATTGACAAGCAAGTTTCAGATTAAGAAGCCAAAGGAATTTTATGAAAGGAAAGAGCTGCATTCAGATAGGTAAATTTCCACCACCCAACCATGCATTCCTTGTGTGACAAAAAGAGGACAAATCCGATGCCTGAACTAATGCTCAAATGAAAATCTGGAAGCCTAAATAAGCCGTCAGAGATATGAAGGGTTGGGATACAAACAGCTACTGGTAAAACAGAAAGCTTCATACATCCATGAAAAGGGAACTGCAGCAGAAACAGAATTGCAGAATTAAAGAATCATAGAATCACTCAGGTTGGAAAAGACCTTAAAGATCACCAAGTCCAACAAATAGTACCAACATGAACCTATTTGGAAACACACAGCTATACCTGCAAGCAAACTTGTGTCTCAAGGAACACAATCTCCTATGAGAACTCATCCTGCAAAAACACTGGTGTATTTCCACCACCCACCAGATCAGTAAACCCAATCCAATGTATTACGTGGCATTTCTAATACATGGTTGATGTTCTTAAAATAATAATAATACAACAAAACAAAAAGAAGTAAAATAAAGGCAGATTTCCTCTGAGAAAACAAATCACACATGTCAGATTGTAGTAAGCAACATACTGTCAAAACAACATTACTGAAAATGACTCCACAGTCACTGCTGATTTGACACACAGAGTACTGAATGGATTTTGAGTTATCAGTCCATCAGTCACCCTGGGAGATTTATTGCACTCGAGTCAAATAAAGCTCAAGGAACTGTTTAACTCTTGATCTTCTTGACTCCGTAGAAGGAAAAGGAGAAAGGAATTAGTCTGGGAAAACAGGTAGACTCTCTGAAGCAGAACTTCAGTTGTCACAGCTGCATGTGCTCCCACTGTAAAGCCATCTGTCCACTGAGATAGCACTGTGCCACACAGTAAATACACTCACATACCCCAAGCAGGCATTTAGAGACCCAGATGTGACAATATTATGAAAAGTGTAGTGATTCTAAAATCCAGACTTGGAGTTAGAACTGAGAGGCACCTTCCCCTAAAATCGCAGCCCTATCAGTTGCCCCAGAGCAAGCATCAGTGCTGTTGTGTTTCACGTTTCACGTGTTCCACTGTAAAAATACGCTTCACATTTTTAACGGAAAATGGCATCTGAATACCTGTGAGGAAGAATTCCGTGGCCTGGAATTTTCCCCTCTACTCAGAAATGTTATATTAAATCACAATGGCTTACAAGAGTGCACTTGCATGCAGAACTTCCCTGGGCACAGGGATAAACCCACACCTCCCATAGTTTGGACCTGCTCTCCTTCCTGTGGACTTCCACTGCCAGTGAAATCAACAGGAGTTTCACCCACAGAGCTTAACAACTCCTTTCAGTTTTTTTATTCCTCAATGATAATCTCATATCAAGGCACTATCAGTGACCTAGCACTGTATAGGGGTAAGTAGAATTCTGTCATGGTTTTATGCATAAAACCATGACAAATTCCTAAAATATTCATCTTCTCTTGATTTTCTTGTTCTTTTTTCAACTGTAGAATGACAAAAGGGACTCTCGCTGTTTGATTCACTTTCATGAAGAACAGTAAATTTACAGACCCAGACTTAAGAAACAATTGTTCCTAAGCTGCTTTCTAAAGCTAACGAATAGTAAAAATAAAATAAAATAAAAGAGATTTGCCTGTCATGGGAGTTGGCCAATAAAATGCAACAGTGTTTATTACAACATTTAAGGTCTGTGATTAAGAACACCAAAAGGCCCAAACTAGAAAGGGTTTTAGCCTGTAATTTCCCTACAGTCCTGGCCTGTACTTCCTTATGAGCCAGCTCAGCAGGGCTTTTCTTCCATGTCCATCATCAGCTTGTAATTATTGCCATTCTCAAAGCTATGCCAGATGGGCTCTTTAGAAGCCGGCATGCAGCTTGTTTATGAGAGAGCGAGCTGTAATATTACTCTACACGGAGACCTATCTGGTCCTAGTCAAAGAACCATCGCGCTCCCCCTTCCCCATCCCTCCTCACTCTCCTGCTTCCCTACACAAACCCCTCCGTTTCAGCCTGGGGATAGCACAGGCAGTACCGTAACCCAGACCCGGGAGGCTGATCCCTATCCCTCACTTCGTTCATTTCTCAAAAGAGCTGTACCCGATTGGCGCAAATCAGACTCGGGCCATTTTCCCTGCTTTCTCCCATTCCCTTCCTCCTCTCCAAGGAGAGAGGAGTTTGCTCCTTCCTCTGAGCAGGCAGTGAATTTAGGGCCCGGATCTCCCATGGCTGCGCCTACTGGAGAGGATAAACATTTGTGGAGAGGTTGAGGTTAAGCAGTTGTGTGCGGCAACGCAGAGCGAATAACCCAGAGTTCATCTTGTAGGCTGCCAGCGCTGGATATCTCGGAAGGCCAAGACAGTGCTTCTATCAGTAGTTAATGAGGCAGGACTTGCAACAGATAGCCACTTTTAACTTACAAAAGCTTTTAGATGTCTCTGTTTACTTTGATCCATTTCAGTTCATTTGAGCCTTTTTTCTTTTCCTTTTTTTAAACCTTCCCCCCCTCCCCGCAGCCACCCCCAGATAAACTGCCTTCCCCCTCTCTCCCCCCCACCCTTCACTCCAACAATAGTATCATTTACCAACTTTTATACTTAACAAGTTTGAAGATCTTTAGTCAAGTTCTGCTACAATGGCATAAAGAAAATACATGGCTCTTGAGAGCACCATCATAAAGAGAGAGGGAGGGGAATCTGGCTGCAGAAACGTAATTAAAAAATCCGACTGCCGAAAGATAAATGAAAGGAAGGGGAGCGGGAGGGGGGGGGTGGGAATAACAGGAAAGGCTGCATTTTCAGGAGAGATTTAAAGTTATTTGTTCCTGATTGGGGGAACTGGTCATTCTTTTATCCCTTGTTATTTTATCCATGTGATGCCAAAAGAACTTTCTTTGTTAAAATGTTCTCAGAACGGATAAAACTAATTTGCTGGAATGTGAAATAATCCAGAAAGTAAGAGGACTGTGCCTAATGTTCACAGACTGAGAATGGCAAATTAACCGGCCACGGCTTCCAGTCCCTGGGGCACAGAACTGGAATTTAAAGCTTCCGAAGAGAGCCCTGGTGCTAATGGATTTGCATGAAACTTGGCATGTTAATGGAAATTGTCTCTTGTAATGAGCTTTTAATTAGGTCTGCTTGGTGCTTGACCTCCTTGTAATATGGGGCCATTCCTCAGATGACAGCATTTCTAACCCACAGGTGTGGATGCACAGAGCTTGTAAACACGCAGGACTAACCCAGCATTCTCCCGATCTGCCTCCTCAACAGGCAGTATTCCTTCCCTCCTGCAAACATCCTCGCTTTCCTGATTATTATTTTGCAGGAGATTTCGCATCAATTGTTTTAGTTTTCTTGGCAATCCAAACACAACATTCCCAGCCAAATGGAAAACAAAACAAAGCCAGAAAAAGGAACCTGGTGTAAGTACACATGGGCAGCCCCAGCATGGGTCACAGGTTCTAAGAGTTCTGATTCCTACTGTCCTTACAGAAAAGAAATGTGGGTAAAAGCCTCGCTTTGCCAAAACAGCTGTCTCCAGACACACGCACATCAGCCCAACTACTGATGGCTGTACACCCCTTAACATCCCCAGCAGCTCTGAACACAACCTGAACACACAGAATCATAGAATCGTTTGAGTTGGAAGGGACCTTTGAAGGCCATCTGCTCCAACTTCTCTGCAATGAACAGGGACACCTACAGCTCGATCATTTCCATAGTCCATCATAAACAGTCTGAAATCATCATTTCTGCCATTCATACTTACAAGGTGCCCTGCAGCTGCTGCCAATGTGGTAACTGGGAGATGGGTGAATAATATCTTCTCACAAAGCCACATTCTCATAGTGGATGCCACCAGCAAGCCTGCTTTCCCCAAAAGTTCCAGCTACTCTCACAGGCCTTAAAAAAAAAGAAAAAAAAAAAAAGGGAAAAAGGTATGAAGGGAAAGAAGCTGTGTGTGAACCATCCAAAGATGTCATTAAAAAACAACGGATACCAGTAATTAAATTTCAATCCTTCTTCTGAAGCAGCCTTTTAGGAATAGAATTAGCAGCCAGACTTAGAGGTTGCACATTCATAGATTCATAGAGCTTGAGGCCAGAAGAAACTATTAGATCATCTACAGTGATTTCCTATATATCACAGGTCGTTAACTTTCACTGGGTTACCCTTGTGCTGAACTCTACAATTTCTGTTTGACCAGCACTGCTTGTAGCTGTTTGACACACACCTTTTACAAAAGCAACAAAACACGGAGGATCTATTAGCTTTCTGGCTACAGTCCTCAGGTCGTTCTCATGATTAAGTACTCCTTTCATTAAAGAGCCTCATTTGCGGTTCAAATATTTTGGTATCTGGCTTATAGTTAGCAGCTCTCCATATATATTTCTCTAATTGATTAAAAACTACTACTTCATTCATTACTTTACACCTTCACAGGTCTTTCCTAGAAAGATATAAATTAAAGAAGGACTTTGGAGCTACCCTCCCAGCAATGAAAGTGAAAAGTCTCTGAGAAACAAGATCTACCCAACTCCATAATCAACAAAGGTTACTAGAGTCACTTTAGATACTTATATTGGTGACATCTATCTTTGAGCTTGTCAGGAAAACAAATGAAATGGGTAATTTAGGAAACAAATCGTCTGAGCTGTTTTAGGCAACCATTATGGGAAGAAACCGATACATCTTAATTCTCTTCACTCATTGTTTGGGAAGCTAGATAAGTAGCTCAGGTGTGGAAAACTTGCTGTTAACGTCTGCATGCGGCCCCACTGTAAGTATTAACATCCAAGCAAAAAAATACTTCTCTTTATGCAGAAGCTAATTCATATTGATCCAAAATTGAACAATAAGAGCTTTCCTCTTTAATCCTTACGCACAAAGGTAGAAAAACTCAGAGTACCTTCCTAACTACCCTAGTTCTACTCAAAATAACTCTCAAAATCTTATTATTGCCAAGGTTTGAAGCTTCCCTTGTCTTTCTAGAGGACTAGCTTCAGATGGAAAACCTGAAAACGAATGCTTTAATTTAAGCAACATTCAGACAACAACTCTTGGCAAATGCTTTGGATGAAGATGAAGGACAAGTATAAGACAAGTTTGTCTTTGTGCGATGAGTCATGGGCCAATCAGCTGTCAAGGCCTACAACTCATTCTGTTCTCCTTACAGATGTTTTTACCATTAAGAGAAGTGACTTGAGTGTCAAGTGGGAAAAAGAGTATTCTCACAAGGATCATCCATTAACCCTGTCAACATTACCCCAAGCCTCCACATCAGAGCAGGTTCCTTAACTGTTGACAAGACAATAAAGAATGACTATTTACCATATGGTAATTATAGTTCAAGATGTGTTGTCCACATGGATTCTGCTTTTGCACCTCCTGTATCCATACAGACAATTGAGGTCTCTTGGATAGCAGTGTCTATGGAAACATATTTACAGCTGGATTTGAATTTCTTGTCTCCTCAGATGAGCTATCACAACCACAAAATTCTATGTGAAAGCCTCAGGGCTGCGGAAAGGTCAAAGCGAAAAACTCATCCTAGAATCCTAGTGAGATATCCTTACAAAGAACTTGAGGTACTTTCTGTAAAGTGAATGAATGAGCAGATGAAAGAAAATACCTTGCCACCAACTCTGTAATGAGGTATGAGGGAGGAGTGTTGAAAAGACATGGAAAGTTGTTGAGCTATTCAAAAGCCAGATGGGGGTGGTAAATCTTCTAAATCTTTTTTTTTTTTCTTTTCAGATCTGAACTGCCTCCTGACCACCAAGGTTAGATCTTCTTCTACTAAAGTAAATGACTGTGTGAATCTGAACATCTTGTGGATGCTTGATTTATGTAGAACATACAAATGATAATACATAAGAATCGTTATAGTGGGTCAGAGCAAGCATCCATATCCTTTTCCCAGTAATGGTAGCAAGGAGGCATCCAGGAAAGAGAAAGAACAGGGCAGTTCATTTGCCTCAATACTCCTCCAGCTTCCAACTCTGCCGGGCCTAGTGGATTTCATGGTTCTGTTCAGAAAACAAATCTCTCTTCCAAGTATTTGTGCCATCTTCCTGGAAACCTATTTTTACATCCATCCCTTGACACAGAGCTCCAGAGGCGAACTACCAGTCTCTTCAGTCTGGTTTGAACAGAACTCCCATTAGCTGAGTTAGCTCCCATTGCCCTCTAGCTCTTACACTGATATATAAAGAGCTGATCCCTATCAATACTGTCCACATCAGTCTTCAGGTTTTCCACACTAATGAGAACCAAGCACCATCCCAGCCCTGTTATCCCTCCCTGAACTTTTTCTAGTTCTGATAGTTGTTTTTTTTTTTTTTTTTCAAATGAGAGTCCCAGAATTGTACAACACACCGGATGAATGGGCAAAAGGTTGATTCATATGTAATGGCATAAAGATTTTTTCATGTCCACTCCCTTCTTATTAGTAAAGACCATAAGATTTAGGATTTTTTGAGTGTTACTGAGCATTGAGCAGTCATTTTTGCAGAAGTGCCCAGGAAAACTAGTGGTCATCTCATCTTTTTCCCAAATAGCAGTGCTCATCTTAAAGCTCCTGCCTTTCTGTGGGACACCTACAACACTTCCCAGTGTACATCTGTTTACAGTTGTGTCTGTTGAATTTCACCTTCCATTTTGTTGGCCATTCACTGAGTCTTGCAAGCTCTATTACATACTTTCACTACTCACCATCAACCTTATTCCCCTGACAAAATTCTCATCACCACGTTTTCTTACTACTTCTTCTCCCCTGTCCTCAGATGAATGAGTTGAACAGCACTGGCACCAACTCAGTATTCTACCACTGAACTTCCCTCACCACAAGAGCTGACTATTTGTTTCCAATCTCTGCATCCTGTGTTTCAAGCTGGCTATTTATCCGTGCAAAGAACTATCCCATGGTTGCTAAATTTTCTTAGAGCCTTTGGTGGGAGATTTTCTGTAAAGACTTATGGAAATCCAAAACATTATATCACTGGATCGTTGGTATCACTGATACTGATAGAGGTATCAACTAATTCTTACTGATTTACCCATGTAAGCATTTGGATTAGAGATCTGTAGTTCTCTTGATCCTGGCTAGAGCCTTTCTGAAGGCTTCCTTGTTGGAAAAGACAGGTAAAGCTGGAAGCTACAAGGCTTGCACAAGTGAAGGAAGGAGCAGTTGTTAACAGACTGCCTTCTCTTTACAGCCCAGATGGTCAGAGCTCAGCCAAACTGCTCTGTTTAGGCACCGGAGGTCTTAACTGCTGTACTGTAACTAATTTACAAGCACTGCACAGCATTCAAAACTGTAAACCCACTGCTCCTCCAAGACACTGCCAGTTCACGTCCCAAAATGCCTATATTTGTATATAATCTAAATACTTACATATTCAGATTTTGTAAAAGTAGGCAATTAAGACATTGTTCACGAAAATGCAAGTAAACCAACGAACAAATAAGACAAAGATAGATCCCAGGGACAAACAGTTCAGCTTGGGACACTGGCAACATTTGACTCTCCCATTCATTCCACTGCTTATGAGTTTAACTCCAGCATTTTCATCTTGCTTCTGCCTACTCCAAACCCTTACTACACCTCCCCACCCTGCCCGCTTTTCCATACCTCAGCCCCTTTCATCCCCAAACCTCAACTAACTTATTCATTACTTTAGTCCTTCCCAAGTAGTTCATCTCCTCAGGGCAGATACTCCTCCCACTTGGGCTCTCTACATTATAATGGCTGACTCTTAACATTTCTTTAATTCCTTACCTTTCATGTGCATCAGTAATGGAAGTCTATTGCCACTATTTTACACATGACAATCATAGAGAGTCTAAGTGGCTGAAAGAGACTCACTAAGAAAGTCTGTAACAGATCAGAAAGTTGTAGGTAGCAGTCATGTCACAGGACACTTCAAGAATGGACAAAAGTTAACAAGCAATACTCATCCAGCATGGTATACAATTTTGGACCCTCATTTGGAAAAAAATATATCAACTTGACGGATGGAGTAGATGATCTCAGTGGCCATTTCCAACCTTAATGATTCCACAATTCTATGACAAATGGAGAGGCTGCAGTACCATCTTGAGACAAAACAAGACCAGCATCCTGCAGCTCAGCTAAACAAAGGCAACCACGCAAAACAGTCCTGCCAGCAGAGCAGAGCAGGGCAGTGATTTTGGATGAAATGACTCCAGCAGCGGGTAGCCCAGCAGCTCTGGCAGCACCAGCCTGTTTGTGTTACTGATGACAGCTGCACGGAAGAACTGGGAAAGTTTTTCACTTTGCGTGTTTCCTACTCTAGTTGCCCTTTTCAGGAGCACAGCCCAACTGGAATGGCCTGAGGCCTTGTCTCACCCCTCCCTGAAAACAGGAAGGCAGCTGGTATACTCCACATTATGTACCAATGGCTTGTAAAAATTAATGTTATCCAGCTGCCCTGAATGGGACAGCTTTCTAGAACTAGAGTCACACTCTGGGAGGGCTGTGTTTGCCCAGTGCCTGTGCAATGATAGGAAGATGGGCTCGGTTTCAGGACTCTGCTCCTGCTCATGGGTCCCATGCCTGGGGACCACTTGTCATGCAAACATTCCCAGACAGATCAGGGAACAGCGTCAGGCTTTCTTAGATTACTCACATGAACCAAACAAGCGGGATTTGGCCTGAATACAGGAATCATTCAGTTACCCACTGCAAAAATATAGTGAATAATTGAAGATGAAAGGCAGCTATAAACAAGCAGCAGACCAGATTATGCTATTCTACAACACTGGGATTGAGCACCACACGGAAAAGGAAATTCCTATCCATATGAAGTGGCAGGAGAAAGTCTGATAAACAGGACGTCATTATCAAATTATGAGCCAGATAAAGTGTCATCTGCCACACAGATGAGAACGAATGTTGTCACCTGTAGAAGCCAGGGGCAGGCACCTCTGGAGACAGAGGTGTGGCTGCAAGCCAGGGAGGAAGGGAAAGGGAAAAGAGCTGTGAATAATCTGGTTTGCTTCTCCTGCTGCTAGGGAAACAGGAGAGGACAGCAAGATAGCTGCTGTTTTCTGCTGCTGCTGGGAAAATCACCTCCTCCTCTCAGCCCAATTTCTCCACCAAAACAGCAATGGGATTGCTAGTCCAGAGATTGTCATGCAGCAGAGCCAATGCCAGCCTTCCAACTCCAAGGCAACTGCTCTGCCCAGAACTAAAAGCCGCTCCAATCCAATTCAGTGTTCAGACAAGATTCTTGCATATGCTGAGGAAGATGTCCTTCTCTTAGTTTTTCATCCCACCAACAGAGACCAGAGCCAGCACTAGAGGTGGGACAACTGACACCTCTCCATTTGTGTTGGATGCATTGGATGACAGAGCTGTAGATGTCCCTGTTCTCTGTTTCAAGGGAGCTGGACAAGATGGCCTATAAAGGTCCCTCCCAACACAAACCATTTTATGATTCTACGACTGTGTGTCTCACCCCGTTTCTGAAAGCCAGGCCTCTGGCAGTCACCATGGCTGTAGATTTTAAAGCCTGCCTGGCAGCAGAGAAGTACTCCTGGCATTCTGTGGTAACATCCCTGCACTACAGACCAGATGATCTGAAAGGAAGAGAGAAGTGTCGGTACTGTGTACCATGATTGGTGTGAACAGAAGGGTGAGCCTGAGCTTTGGCTCAAAGCCTTGAGTGCAATCATTCCTGCACCACCCCAAGGAGCTGAGAGAATAAAGTATGACCCCTTCCCCATTCACTACTTGTTGCAGAGTCAGGGGAAGCTTACGGAAGTCCTGTGGGCAAAACACTTTGCTTTTCCTTCCTTCCAGCTCACCTCCAGTTGCTTGAACACTGTGGCAGAAACGAGGATCTTCATGACCTTCTCCATCATTTGCTAGCACACCACCATGTTGGATATTAGGAAAAACTTCTCCAAAAGAGCAGTGATGCATTGGCACAGCTGCCCAGGGAGTGGGGGGTGTCACTGTCCCTAGAGATGTTCCAGAGCCATGGGGATGTGGCACTGAGGAACATGGGCAGTGGGCACAGTGGGGTGGGCTGGGGTTAGGCCTGGGGATCCTTCAGTTTCCAAGGACAGCCCAATAGAGTTCACAAGCCCTATTCACCTTTAAAAATATTTTCTTTTCTTTTCTTTTTTTTTCTGGAGAAATTACTTGTACGTCTATTTTTGAAGTACAAAGGGGTTGTGGTTCTCTGTGTGATTTTACAGCTTCTGGACCCAGGCATAGTACAAACCGTAAAACACGGGTGTTTCCCAAGCGGAAAAGTTTCACAGTAAAAAAAATCATGGAGTTTCCTGTTTTCACACGGGGCTTCACTATTATTTCTTTCAAAAAATATCACCCCTACAGAAGAATCCATCGGAGCTTAAAAGCACAGAAGAAACACTCTACAGATGTGGTTAGTGTCCCACAAAGTGCAACAGGACGTGACAAGCTCTGTTGACAGTAATTCAGAAGTTCCTATTACTGCTTCTATTTACTAGTGCATCTGTTTCTAGAAGAGATTATTTTTCATTATGAATTATGAAAATATGAATTCCTTGTGGCAGCAGCAGGTTGGCTCCCAGTAGCCACTCTATGAGAGCATTTTGTGCACAGCAAGGACTGCTGCTAACAGCCCAGAGAGAGAGAGGACCTGGCTACATCTCTTCCTTTTGGAAGCAAGACCACAGGTGACAGTCACGGCAGCAACAACAGAAATACTTAACTTCTATGTTCTATGATTCTGTGGCTAGGTAAGAAGTCTTCTCTAGAAACGTTTTTGCACTTGGAAGAATATCTACAAAACTTGGGAAAGGGAGGCTTTTGCCACAGAAAGAACCAATTTTGGCTTATCAGCTGAATTATCCCAGATGAATTTACCAAGTCAGAATACCCAGTACTGCCAGTGAAGATCCTTTCTGTTCATTCATCAAATCACAGAATCATAGAATGGTTTGGACTGAAAGGGACCTCAAAGATCATCGAGTTCCGACCCACTGCTGCAGACAGGTCTGCCAACCACTCCATTGGGCTATAGATCAGACTGCCCAGAGTCCCATCTAACCTGGCCTTGAGCATCTCCAGGGATGGAGCACCCACAGCTCCTCTGGGCAGAAGACTGTCCAAGACTTCTAAGGCTTTCCAAGACTTTCAGTCTAGAACCAGTGATTCAAATCTACAAATAACACCAAGCTGACTGCAGTACCTCAAGAGACCTAAAAGCCACACTGGAAAATCTTCCTTAGCTACACAAATACTGCTGAAATTTAGGTAAGGGAAGAGTGGTGTTCACGGATTTTCTACCTGGCAACAAAGCGCCAGCAACATGACAATTCATTTTTCTTTTCAATATCACTGTCTTTACATATATATATATATATATATATAAAGAATCCTATAGTTCACTGCATTTTCATGCTGGCTTGAAGACTAACTGGAGCTGGGGACAGGCTCTGTAGGTTCTTCAATGCATGCACAAGCTGCCATAGGCAAGCTGAGCAGGAGTGTGGTGTCGTAGCTAGTAGAACAGATTTCTCCATACACAAGACACCTACAAGATTTTCTCCTTCAAAACATCACAGCTTCAAACCTTGGAACTCAAACCCCATACACTGCACTTCCCATTCCTCCTCTGTGCTCCCTCCTCCTCCTCCACCTCATCTTTTATTTATTTATTTTTTTAACTGAATGGCCATAAACTTCACCAACAGATTCCATACGGGTTATGTTACACCACCACCCGACTCCAAATCAATTACAGCCCAAAAGGGATAGAGTTGCAGAGAGTCTGTGAAGCCCAGTCCTGGTGTTTCCGTGAGGGACAGAGAAACTACAGTGCTAAGAACGGAGCCTGGAGATCCAGCTGAGTGATTTCACAATGAAAGCATGGGACTGGGAGGCAGAAGACCTCGGTTTGTGTGCCAGCTCTGCTGCTGACTGCCTGTGTGAGATCCATCTCTTTATTTCACGTCTCAGCATATGGTTCCTTGCACACCAGAGTCCCCAGGGCCTCCCTGTGCTATCATAACACTGATGGCTCATGATAAAGATGCAGAATGCTTTCTGGGAGACTGAGGCTCTGCAAGGGTCTGGGATTCTGTTTCAACACAACAGCAGATATTTCCACTGTAGTTCCAAGAAACATGAGCGTGCTGATCAGTAAGAACTACCGGAACAAACCATGCTCTTCTCTGACAGTTGTCATTAGAAGAAAAATCACAGCAACAGGAGGATGGAGGGGACTTAATTCACAAAGTTCTGTTTCCTGCTGTTACAAGCAACCATGTCATATAATCCTTTCCATAAGTCACACGCGTCTGTTGGTCAGGTGTACTTTACTGAGCCGAACTTAAGGTGTAACCTAAGAAAGCAAAGTAGCCAAACAAAAGAGCAACACTTTCCCTACAGGCAATGACTGCGAAGCATACAGAGATAAGGGATTAGGCAAGCCGGGGCTGCTGCAGATCTCATGAATGAAGCCCTCCACCATCAACCTGGGACAGCGAGCCGTGCTCCGCACCAGCTGCAAACAACCTGCTGAAGGCTGCTGCCTGTCAGCTCAGCTCTGAGACCTCAGCAGCTTGCGTGTTTTCTGCTGATCTCAGCAGAAAACGGAGCATTTCTAATGAAATCGAGTTTGACTCCTCACTGAAGCCCTCTCTGGCTGCTTTAGTTTAAGGCTGAACTCATCAAAGCTGGAAAAATCCACGACTCACGGCTAAAGAGCCTTGGTTTGTCTCACTGAACTGAGAAAACCAGCAGTCGTAGGCACTGCTGTAAGAAATGGATACAGAAAGTGCCTTGCAAAACGTGCTGTGGTACCTGCATGTCCCAGTGGGGCACAGCCTGAAGTCTTGGCTTGGTTTTCAACTCAGCACAGTTTTGGAAGCATATTAGAGAAAGGATAACGAAAAAAGCAAGTGAATACTCCTGGATAACCCACTGGAAGATGTCGTTGCTAAGCACCTGTTTGATAAGTTAAACAAAGAAACGGGACACATCACTCAAAAGCCAAATTTCTCTCTGGCATAACTCTACTAAATCAGAGTACATGAGGAAGGAACTCGGTTCAAAACACCTCTGCCTACAGCCACTCAGGATCTGCCCTTCCCACTTTTAGCACTGTTTCTCCAAAGGAATTGCAAGGTAGAGCAGGGAGTTCACCACAAAGTCATCCTTTGTAGATGGGAAGCTGTGGGCAGGAGAAGGGGGGTTTGTTTCCCCTCTGTCCTAACCTGCCCCAAACTCCTCTGCTGCAGGAACATGGGGTATCAGCAGAAGCTTTAGAGCCTCTCAGTGCATTCATAGCAATGTGAGCACAGAAAGAAAGGAGCCTTCACTCGCCAGCTTTTGATCCAAGCTAGCAAACAAACATCTCGGAACAGTTCCTTTTTCCTCAGCAGTGAAAATCGTGGTAAAGCACCATCTTGATAGTTCCCAAAGAGATTCGCTTACAAAGATCGGTATAGGGGAGGCTTGTTCAGTCTCCCGAGATGTATCTCATCCTCTGACAATTCACTGTATCTAGCTATATGTGTACAATTATCTGCTCTGATACCTGAGCTTCTGTGCGGCAGTCCTACCCAAGTAACCCAAACTATCCCCAAGGCATGGCACGCACAGAACGGTCAGGGCTGAGGGGAGGGGGGTGGAGGACTTCCCCTGTTTGCCACTGGAAATCAGCATTTGAGGGCCTTGTACTAATTTCCTTGCTTGTGTGAGGAGACTTTTTGTGCATTTCTATAAAATAGGAGGCCAGAAGTGCGCACCCCCATCTTACTTCCTAATATATTATGTCCTCCCCTGCCGAGTCCTGGGACTTAGTCTGGATTTGGTAACTGAAGTAATATAAATGTTAGCTAAGAAGTATTCCAGCAATATGGTTCCAATTTAGGCTTGTTTTGAAGTCTAAAGGACCAATATGTCTCAGAGATTCTCCACTGGACGCTCAGCCCCGATGCCATTTGCACAGGAGAGCACGCCGCTCTCCAGAACCCTTCTGTGATGCTGCAGAGCACAGGTTCACTCCCAGGCAGAATGCAGTGCGGAGCACCACGAGCTCTAGGCCAACACTGATGGCACTCTGCCTCTCCTGAATGTTTGGGGTTTTGCTTGGGAAGGGGCATCGTGTTTGCTAGTAGAAATGATGATGCAGAGGCGCTGCGCGTTGCCACTGCTGCTGCACTCCTCATCCTGTGCTGAACGCTGAAGCTGCCACCTCTGAAGGAAGCCATTCTCTGTGAGCTGTTTGCACTTTCCTTCAATAACACACTCCTTGCAACGCCGCCTTTATTTGTGTAGACGTGCATTCTCCAGGTTTGCTGCCCCCTTTTCCTCCCTCACACCCCTACGGAGCCCCTGCCTGAATCCAAGTAATGAGCTAACCCATGGAACTCATTGCCCTTTATCTTGCTGGGGAACGTGCACCTTTTGAACTGCCATCTGCAGATTGTGTTGATGCACTGACTTGTTAACTGTGCCATACTGTGAAGGAAATGGCATGATTTAGATCAAGTGCTCTGGACGGCTGTTCATAAGAAACACTTGAGCCAAGCTGTTACTGCTCAGGATGTGCCCTGGGGAGAGGGGTTTCGTTTCGGGTCATGCTCTTGCCTTGTATGAGGGCAGGCGCAAAGTACTGAAATCACAGTCCTTCCCTGAAGCTGAGGGGAGGGGGGAGGAGAAACATTATGAAACCATAGAAGCGAAGCTGCCAAATTAACTTCTCACCCTTTCAATCACACTCCAGAGGATAAAAGCCTAACATTTCTGCCTCAGAAACAGGCTCAGTTTACACCAAACAAGTTATTTCTCTAATTTATCAGACTTGCCAGCTATCATTCTAATTATTGGAAACCTCAGACTTTTTATGAAGTCAGATGGACAGCATATTTGCATGGTCGTAATGCAGCACGGGACAAACAGGTCTTAAGGAAATACAGGGTTTTTTTTAGAAAGGAATCTGTAGGTTTAGTTACAGTGGGGGGGGGGGGGTAAAGATGTACCATCAAAAAAAAAAAATGGTTCTGGATTTAATTTTCTTCCAAAAAACACAACTTCCGACATAACGTAACAGAGAAAGTCAGCACGAAAGGAGAAGGCTGCGATGGAGGCTCATCAAAACCCTCCCATTGACTTCCACTGGCATTGGGTCAGGCCTTCGTCCTTTCTCTTCTCTCTCACAGCAGCGCAGCACAGAATCGAGCTAACACCGAGCAGCCGCTCGTGCTGGAGGAGCAGGCAGAGCCATCCCGACAGGCTGCTCACCGCCCTTCCGCAGCCCGAACACTGATTTGTCCATTATATGTAAATGGATGATTAGAGTCATTCTCTAAGACAAATTTACTTTTCTGCACACTCTAAATCTGTTTAGTCACTTTAAAGGTGTCAATTATTGGAGCACACTAAGACTATGAATTTCTTAGTAATAGCTTTAATAACATTTTGAAATGAAAAGCAGATACCTTGAAGTTGGCTTACTTTGAAAAGACATATGAGTAGATCTGGTTTTAATTTATGTCCTATTCTACATCTGGAATCCCTTATAATTAAAACTAAAAGCTGGACTACTACTTCCACCTGTCAAATGATGAAAAGATGAATGCACTAATAGCTTACTAAATAGCCCAACATGATAGAGTTTACTTTCCCGTTCCATACAGTAAAAAGGGATTTTGGATGGGGGGCTAAAGGTCTTTGGTCGTTACTAATAGCACGCTTTCAGTATTAACCTACATACCCCACTATCACCACCACCAGTGCCTTTTAGCACTGAGATCTCCAAGCTGCAGTTTCCATTTTGCTTAGATGCGTGCACCGATCTCTGCTGCTGCAGAGCTTCCAACCTTCCCCATCCACACACTGTCTGCCACGTAGCTTCTCTCTCCTGTCTCTATTTTTAACTGCTCCACACTTTTTTACATAAAGTCATAAAATGATTTTGAGTTGGAAGAGACCCTTCAAGGCCATCTGGTCTCACTCCTCCACAGTGCACAGGGACACCCACAGCCCCATCAGTGCTCAGAGCCCCGTCCAGCCTTGGCTGTCTGCAGGGATGGGACATCCACCACCTCTTTGGGAAACCTGTGCCAGTGCTTCACCATTCTAACTGTACAAGAAATTCTTCCTTATATCCAATCTAAATCTCTTCTCCTTTAGTTGATTTCCATTGCCAATCAAGTTGTCCACCTAAATTTCTGAAACACTTGTATTCCAAAAGACAGCTTTCCCATTGATGTGAGCAGTCTGTGGCACGTTACAACTTAAACCCCATTTTTTGCACCTTCTCATGCCATTCCTTATGATCCCACCCTCTCCTGTCCCTGTTGACTCACCTGTCACATCTTACCACACTGCCTGACTCAGAGCACTTCAGCACAAAAACAGGCCCTCAAAGGCTCTGTAGGGTTTTAGGATACAGGCGCAATATAAAAATACAAGAACTGTTGGATTAACAGGTTAAAACACAACACAAAAATGTCCTCCTACAGAAATACTTAGTACTTCTTTCACGGCTGTGCTCATCATCCCTATGTCTTTATACATAAACAGCCACGTTATGAACCCTTTACAGGAATATTGGAGATCCCAGCTCTGCTATGTGAGTCTACAGCCTCTTTTGGCCCAGAGGCACTCTTCCCAGCAAAATCTTGCCCATTTTTCTTCCAAGCTATCACAAAAGAAAACAACAAAAAAATCACATGCAACAGACGATGAATTTGTTTGCAACACAACACGTTCGTTTTAGAAATAAATGAAAAGCAAAGGCACTGGTTTCCAAAGGAGACCTGCTGTTCCACCAGACTTGCACAGTCCTTGAGCAGACAGCCAGCTGTGTGGGACAGTCTCTGAAGAGTCACTGCCTCCTCACCCATTCTTGTCTCCTCTGTCCACAGAAATATGAAAATATCCCATTCGGAAAATGGGATTTCGTTCCGCTTTAAAAGTAGTTTTAAACAGTCCAAACTGTGAAGGCTCCCTGGTTAAAGCAGTCTTATTAGTGCTATTGTTGGTGTCATTGTGATCCACACAACTCTTTCTCTTTCCAAGTGTTCAAAACAAGAGGGGAAAAAAAAAAAAAGTATTCTTACAGTGCTGAATATTGACAAGTCGAATTACAGGTTGCCCAGAGAGGCTGTGGATGCCCCATCCCTGGAGGCACTCAAGGCAAGGCTGGATGTGGCTCTGGGCAGCCTGCTCCTGTGGTTGGTGACCCTCCTCATGGCAGGGGGTTCGAACGAGATGATCTCTGAGGTCCTTTTCAACCCAGGCTGTTCTATGATTCTATGAGAACATTTTCATATTACTGTGTTCCACAAAGGGGAAGGAGGAAACGAAAGTCTTGTCTCCATAGACTCCAGAGAGCTGCCCAAATGCCTCCTTGGCACATGGATGCCATATTCAAACAGAAGTTTTAGGTCAGATGGAGAGTTATGGAAAAAGCTGTCCCAAATATTACAAATGCGCAGCACTCGACTTCTTACGTCAAAGCAAAGAGTAATGTTTCAACTGCTCCAGCAAGGAGGAAATGATGCAGGTATTAAGCATTATTACGAGAACAGAGACACATTAATTACTGTTTATCCACCAGGACTGTGAATGGAGCTTTTTGTTGCGAAGGATTTTCATGGGGAAAGTTAATATACTTCATCCAGACCATGAGATGGTACAAATCAGTGTAGTTCCATCTAAATCAATGGATCAGTGTTGATTTACAGCAGCTGAGGATCAACCCCTTCTTTTTTTTGGTCTGCTGAGGATTGTATAACATATACTGCCTAGAAACACTGATGACAAATTTGAAACCATGTAGGGATATGTTGAACCAAAAGCCTGATTCCAACCCAAACCGGCTACTCTCCTTCTAAATCACTGAGAGCTGCTGTCTTAAATGGTACTGTCAAAGGAGAGTTTTCAAACATGCATCAAAACGCAGCGGCTGCAGCCTCCAGTCGGTGCCGCGCACACCGCATTCCACACAAACTCCAACCCGCCCAGTGCCGATTCATAAATGATGTGTTGGTTTAATCTATTTTTCACAGGGGGTGTTGCAGAGAAGGAAAATTAGAAACAGGTAGAAGGGACTATTATTACTGTCTCATAGTGTGCTCTTGTACATGAGGATTGGATTAAGATAACATCTGGTCTATATTTCTTGAACTATTTCCCTTTTATCACAAGAAAATCGGCAACCCATCTCACAACTGCTCCTAATTTAGATCTAAATATCACTGATGAAACATTGTACAACATGCTGTTATCTATTAAAATGATTTCCCTGAAGGAACGGTGGATACTTTTATATTTTCCAGCGAAGCCAACCATATTCCCCCTTAGCACTAACCAGTTGCCTTATAATCAAATACTCCAATGGTAAAAGCAAAATCGCTTCGCAGAAAACAAGTGAGTCCATACTGAGTTTTCAGCTGGAGCAAATTCACGCATATCCACCGATTTAAGCAAAATGATGCCCATTTACACCATCTTCTATTGGAAAAAGGCTTTGATTCCTGCACGGTACGAACCTGCAGTGTGCTATGTATCTTCTACACTCACTGGTTTGAAGAGGAACTGTTTAAAATTAAATCTAGGCTCGGATGCATAATTTAGCAAGAGCCAGCAGAGGAGCGAGGAAGAGTCCTGTGGTTTACTTTGGGAAGCAGAGAGGCAGAGCGCAGCACTCGGTCCTCCCTCCCATTTGGTTCAAACAGAAGAATCGTCAGTGGAATGCAGTAATCTTTTTTTCAGCACTTTGCAGAGTTCAAGTCCCCAGAAAGGAGCCTATTGAGTTCAGCAAATAAAAACTTCTGTTTTCTTCGCGAGTCTATAATTCATTTTCATGGACAGTAAATCAGAAAAGGGAGGAAAAAAAAACCCTTTTTCAATCTGAAATTATTTTGCATACCTTCACTGCACATCAGTTTTACCCATTTGCATTGTATCCTCACCACTTAAAAAGGGGAATTAGATAAGCATACACTCCCTGCATTAACTGCTTTAATTTAAAAGTAATTTCTCCCATCTGGAATTACTGTTTACTGTTGTCTGGAGGAGGGAAAAAAAAAAAAAGAGAGAGAGAGAGAATCTGAAACCGTAGAGAAGATCATCACAGAATAATCAATTTGAAGGAGGGAGAAGCATACAAGGAATGTAATTGATTGTCCACCAGTCAACTTGGATATTTTGGAGGGAATAAAAACTCTCGAGCAGTTACAACTGGTCACACTGGAGCCACTCATTTTTCACCTGCTTGTGTTTGTTGTCTGGCAACCAGTCAAGGGTGCTATTAGCAGAATTAAGCTCCAGAAGAAAAGATTACCCTGTAGGAGGTAAGATAAAGACCGGACAGCGTGGCTTGTTATCAGTATCACAATGAGGACCAGGTCAGTGTGGGTTTCATTTCAAACAGGTAATCTCTGCTGAAATAATAGAGTAATTGTTGCTTTGAAACCTTTATGTGCTGCAGCACACTACAGCTCATTTGATACAGATTCTGGATTCAGCAAAGAACTCTGACAAGCTCAAAATAGACACAGAGAAAGTAAGGAAAAAAGCAGTGCACCAGTGAAAAATGCCTTTATCCTGTAATTCCAGGTCAATATAGTGAAATACAGAATACTATTCAGGGCAGTTTTATACCTTGATTTATGTCTCCCCTCCTTCTCAGGTTGCTATCTGTCTACCAAGTTCCGGTCTATAAACATGCAGTAACGTCATGCAAAATATTTCAAACATAATAACATATGCAATTACAGTACATCTCACAAAGCCTGAACACAAGCAATGAATCAAAGAATTCCAGGGCAATTCCTTGCAACACAACTTTTTCCAAGTTTTATTTGAAAGCCTGAAAGATGTCAATGGGACAAGCTGCAAGAGGAAGATGCGTGTTGCTGCTGACGTTGACGGACAGCATTTTAGGCTTTTCTGGCAAACTGCCTAAATGTTTGCCTTGAAAAGTCATTGTTGAGCAATCTTTTTCCTTTTTTGCTTTGTCAGACACCTTTCTTCAGTCACCTCTTTCAGAAATGCCCATTAACCTTTTGGAGATTAATCTACTGGGTGTGCTCTGGATGCTGCATCCCTGCCCAAAGCCAGGTTGGATGGGGCCATGGGCAGCCCCATCTGGTGGGGAGTCCCAGCCCACGGAAGGGGTGGAACTGGATGGTATTTAAGGTCCCCTCCAACTTCAGCTGTTCTATGATTCTGTGATTCTACAACATCATTTGCAGGAAGTGCTAACTAGAGAAATACTTCAACTTTTAAGTTGGAAAATATGACGGATAAGATGGCAAATACTACCAAAATACAAAGAAAATAAGGGAAGGAGTTCTCATCTATGACCTCTTACCTTTAAGGCAATCTTTGTTTTCCAAGACTTGGAGGCATTTAAAGAAAGCTTCATTCTGGTGTGGATGTTGTCAGTCATCTGCACAACCTCTGAAAGCCACGATACAAGGGAAGAAGTCTGGTAGAAGCAGGTCAAGGCCATAATATCTTCTGCTGGAGCCACTCTGAGCTCTGGATATGGAGCAGAAAATGGCTGATTAGGCAGGGTTCTTCTACATGGTGACATGGTGACTTCCTTAGCCCTCAGAACAATCTGTGGGTGATATATAGATATGTGGATGATATATATAAATGCGGATGATATATATATATATAGGGTAAACACAGCATCAGTTCCAGGTAAGACTATTATAAAATCACGACGAGATACAATCAGTTACGAAACTGAAGTCTCATGACCCACATAGCATCGATACCCTTGATGTAATGGAATACAAGTCTTAAAAAGCTTTAGCTGTTTTAGTGATTATAAATTTGTTTGGCAAAAAGCAGTGGGATTGACAAAACAAATAAGAAAAATCCTCACAAAATCTCTGTTTTAAACAAGACGTTATAAAAAGTCATTCAGCACTCAGCCTGTGGCTCAAATATCCCCAAGCAGCAGCTCCATGTGGGAAATCAGCTCCACGGGGCAAATAATGTGGTCTGAGAGCTCCAAGAAGGAGCACAGGGGTACATCTTACTGTGGTGAGAGCCAGTCAAGAATATTATTGTAGCTCAGAAGAAGAGAGTACTGATGCTGATAAAGTTTGCAGATGGCACAAACAGCAATAGAAATGTGTCGATTCTTCAGGATTATCTCATTTGTCTGGCTCTATATTTTGTAAAAATCACATGCAAGGTCATCCACCTATCCATTCCTTCAAAATACATAACGCAGACAGATCATTGCTTCTGAACTGCTTCTGATATTGAACCATAAACACTTTGCAATGGTAAGTGCTACAGAAAACACACTGACTGATTGGCAGTTGCAGTGTGGACATGCAGTAGAAGGCAGCGGTGTGACAGACATGGAATGCATCATCAGATTTGCCCCTCTATGCCTTTCAGTCACACTCTCCGTACCTTCTATCAGTTCTAAATTAGGGCTGTCAGAACTGCAAAGCCAAAGGGCTCAGAAATCAGTACTTCCATATTACTCCCACAGCCAAATGCAATCTCAGTTATAGAGAAACTGGTCTTGAAGGAAATTCTTTTCTGGTCCTAAGACAGCAAGAAAACAAGAATGAGAGGCTGGCTTGGCATTGGTTACTAGATGGGATATATTAGCTCTGATTTTGCCTCCGTAGCAAAGGCCAGTCACTTCAGTTACCCCAAACCTGTCCCAGTGGAAGTATTCACACTGTCTGCACTGCCAACAGACAGCACTATCTGGTTCTAAATCCAGGGAGGAGAAAGGTACCAGACTCAAAGGAAGCCCAGAGTCCCCATCCTTTTAAGTTAATAGCTGAAACAATTACTTGCTTGTGCCTTGTATTTTGCTCAACTATCCCAATCATTCTTTTTGCTTCTGTGATGCCTCCAAGGCAAAGAAGTTGCTGCATAGGTCAAAGAAATATGGAAAGCTCCTCATTCATAATAAAACTTAGATTCTGAAATGAGGTCCACAGGAGCAGCCTCCAGGCTCATGACTCCGATGAGTCCACCGGGGAGCATATGGGCTTGCCTACAGAAAGATCATGGCAGATTTGAGCACATGAGCTGAGGGGGCTGATCCCGCTCACACCTCATACCGGGCATAGAGCCAGGTGTGCAGGGATATTCAAACTAAATCCTAATTAAGTGTCTGAATTCCCAGTGAAATCCATGGGCAGTTGGATGTCGAAATATCAACGTGGATATTGCTTATCAGTCTGAGCAGTACCCCACTGATTCCAAGAGCAGGTGATGGCATTTGCTGTTTCATTCTAATTTATCTTCATTTTGCCTTAAATACGAGAAAAGTGAGCTCTGAGGATGACTGCACTATCAGTAAGTGTACACGTGCTAGCCCCTTCCCCATGGAAAAGAAAGGACCCAAGCCTGAGCAACGCAGGGAGAGAATCAGCACATCACCAGAACTCACAGGGCCTGAAAGTTTGAGAGGCTGCATTTTATAAAGCCTTGTAAAATAGCTAGCTCTTAAGGAAATGCACATAGTCTAAAACATAATGACCTGCTCCACCCTTTTTGCCACATTACCATAGAAATGAGCTGATAAAAAACGTTTGGTGACCAAGCCAATATAAAAGCACTCTGATTTCACACCAAAGGCATGCTCAGCTTCTAACAGGAACTAAGAATCCTGCACCTCTCTTAGATCATATCTTTGCTGCCCACTCAGAGTAAGTGATTGATATAACAGACGTGTTGAATCAAGATGCTGGCTCATTCTTTTCCTTTTTTATGCAGCCACTTTGAGCCAACTTATTTTTTTTCACCCAGAATATCTGTGATTCCTTAGATTCTTTGAGGCTATTCCCTTCATAATTGGAGGAGCTGCCTGAGCACAAAGCTGCAGCACAGCTCTTTCTCCCCACTGTAGGAGCTCCCTGGGTCAGAGGCACACAAGAGTCAGCCAGCTTGAAAAAGGAACTCTGAGGCAGGCAGAAGAGCCCGAAGTAGGGAGACAGGAGGGAAAACACTCATGTCCCTGTTATTTCTTAAACAGATCATGGTCTGAGCTAGATCCCACTAAAGTCAGTGATGCAGTTCCTGTCAAGTTCAGCAGAAGTAATCTCTCAGAGCATGTTTTCTTGCCAGCTATCTGAGCAGTATGGCTGGGCCCTGCAGAAAATAATCCTTACTATCTCCTAACCTATACAGCCATTCTGAAAAGCTGTCCTTCTTTAAAAGAGCACCTTCAGGACACGTGGCCCCACTTGTGTTGCTCCTGTCCTCTGGTACTTTGCCCTTCTTTGCATGCTAGGAGTTGTTAGAGAGGCTTCTCTGATTCTTTCAGATATGGGACACACCTTTAAAGAAAGCAGCTCCTCTATCCCATGTTGTATTTACACGAGCTGCCACTCTTCCTACTCATACCTGGAGGGTAGAGGGAATCTGCAGAATTGTCATGACTTGAAAGTTACCTGTCTCTGCAACTCAGCAGGTGAAAAGAGCTACACAGCTCATCCAAACCATGCACACAAGCCACAGTTTTTCAACTTCTGATTAAAGCATCCTCTATATTCTGACATCCTGGCTCTGTCCCCGACCGTGTCCAAACATGGGAGCCACATTCAAGCTCTTTGCACTTGACCATACAGAGATGTGCATCAGCTGGCCTCGTGGTGCTGGAAGAGCCACTGCTGAGATATAGCTCAGAGTACACGGATGTTCTGAGTTTCCTCAAGGGGAGGTTTAGATCCGGGAGAAATATTTTACTGAGAGGGTGCTGAGCCCTCCTGCTGCCCAGAGAACTGCGAGTGCCCCACTCCTGGAGGTGCCCAGTGCCACAGATGGGGTTCTGGGCAGCCTGAGCTGGTGCCTGATTCAATGATGGGCAACCCCACCAGCAGGAGGGGTTCAGATCTTTGAGATCCTTTCCAACCCAACCATTCTGTGATTCCTCACTGAGACAGACAGCTTTCTGCTCCAACAGCCCAAGAGCCAATGCTGCTCATACAGCTGTTAAACTGACAACTCCTGATAAACTGTTGCTGACATTTACTGCTGACAGGTTGCCGAGATCCACCCATGTAATGTCTTCCTATTGCACCTCACAGTTCCAAGCAAACATCGCTCACCTGCGTGCACGCTCAGATGTGTGACTCACGCTGGTTTGGTGTGGATGGGGAGCTGGGTGGGTGTGTTGTCAATGAGGGCGGATGGATGAATTGTAGGGGAGGCTGTGAGAGTTCACTGCAGTTTTGAAACGCTCAACGCTGATGAAAAGCAGGTTTTGAAGTTAGAAAAATAATTTTGGATCCACAATTTTTTTTATTTTTTTGTGCACAGACTCATGTTCTAACTAAAAATACTTTGCTCCAGGGATGCTGTTTGTTTTCTACTGCTGTCAGTGCAAGCAGCCTGGATCCACAGAATCTGGATAGATATTATAACCAAACTATTCTGAGAAAACAAATCTTAAAAACAATATATGTGATGCAGCTGTTTAGTGGCTCCCCGGGGCTTACTGGAGCTGGCTGCCAGCTCTCAGCTCTTTTTGCTTTAAGCCGGGAGGGACCATTTCTTTAGATTACCTTATAGAGTATATGTGTCCCTCTCCTCTCCATGCTGTCACCCTAGAAGGCTCTAACAAGTCTCCTGCTGCCACATTCTTGTTCTCAGGAAGATCTGTTAACATCTCTGCCTCCTTTTGATCTCCCAACACTTTTCACAGCCTCCTGAAAACGGGATTCTCAAAGTCAATAATTTGCTTATTGTCTCCCTCGTGTAAACTTCAGTGGTTGTCATCTGGGAAGCTATTTCCTTGCTTGTTCTTTCCACATCTCCTATTGGATTCCAGGTTTAAGAATTCTACTAACCACCTGAAATGAACACTAGCACCTGTCTAATGCTCAACAACTCAGTTGCCTATCGGTATTTTGGGATTTATGTTTGATAGCTTCTTTTCCTTTCACTGTTCAGTTTAACTGTACCGAGATGCAGCAGCTGACGATAGGATTTACATATGAAGTGATACTTAAGGGTGTGATAGCAGAGGAGACCTCTTGTATTCACAGAGAGTCCCAGGAGGCTTCTAGGGGTCCATGCCCTTGGCCCTTGTTGCAGGATGGAAGCCTAAACAAACCATCTAACACAGTAAGAAAATACTTCTCAGCCTATTATATTCCCCCCCAGCACCACCACCCCTCCAATCGGTTAAAATAGCACAGTATTCTGTACCACAAAGGACTGTAATTTGCATGGAATGCCAAGCACTTGGGAAGCACAAGGGGACACTGAGCGAGGAGGTCTCATCCCATAGACACTCTGTCCCTTTCAAACCATGGGAATACAGTCTGCCTCCCTCGATGTGTAATGCAGCCCTGAGAGATGAATGCTGATCATAGCCCGAACAAAAATTAAAAAAAGATGTTTCCAAAACGGCATAGCTCTCCCTTAGCCCAGAATCTTTCCCTTAGAACAATGAAGCTTTTTATAGGTTACATACAAAGAAAGAACATGGAAGACAGAATCATAGAATCCTTGGAGTTGGAAGGGACCTCTGAAGGCCATCCAGTCCAACTCCCCTGCATTGCTCAGGGACACTGCAGCTCCATCAGGTTGCCCAGAGCCTGATCCAGCCTGACCTGAATTACTTGCCACTGCTCAGCCATGTGCAACACAGAACGTCTCAACCCCAGGGACATCAGACCCTAAGTGGTGCCTGCTGCTACTGAATCTCCATTTCTTCTTTCTCCTTTTCTTTCTTTCTCCCAGTAACCGAAGGCCAAATGCCACAAGGACCACAGATCAGAAGCTTAAGATAGCTTTAAGCAATGATCACGATATAAACCTGGGTACAGATCCCACACAAAAGGCACACCCACAGCAGAACCGTGTCTTTCTACTTTCGCCATTCATCATCCTTACTGGACTACAAGAAAATCTACTGCTCAACTATTTTTAATTTGCACAAATACTGAAGAAGGAAAAAGCCTCCACCCCAAAAACTCACGAATAAATCCATGTTTAGAAAAGCAAAAATGCCAAAAGCATTTGTGATGTCTGCTGCTAATCACTGTACCTCCACTATCAGAAGAACTCCTGAGGAAGCTGCATGTCCATAGTCCTTTAATTTCTACGTCCACAACTGAGTATATCACAAGGCAGGATTTTCAGGGTGAGGAATATTGGTTCAGTTCTACCATCCAGTCAGGCAAGCACGTGAGTGGCTGCAACAGAAGGATTGGATCCATTTAATTGTGCAAGGAAGAGGAGCAGAACTGCCCCTTCCAATTGAAGTGACCTGTTCATCTTTATCATGTGAATTCCCTCCAGGTCCCTACAAAGACAGTCGATGTTTAGACGACCATCCAGAGGAATGGCTTCAGACTGCACTTAAATCCAAATCAGACTGCCTAGTAGGGACAGACCTGAAGCATCTCTACTGGATGAGGCTGTGGTATCCATGCCTTAAGTTGTTCTTGCCAAAAGGTCAGTTTAGATGGACCCAAAGGGAGGACTGTATTATGCATCTTGTTTGAAACACAAATGGCACTTTTCCCCTGAATGCAGGCATTTCGCTCTTCTGACTAAGCACACCTGTTTTCTCGACTAACTCAAATCCTTGCAGCCACGTGTGCCCAGGGGAAGGAGGGAGTGTAATAAATAGCAGAAGCAAATAATTTACCCAGTAAAGAGCATTCCATGCTTTCTGTATGCAAATTCTGCATAAAAATTCTACATATATGGTACAGAACTGCTCTGAACTGAACTCTAAAAATGTTTAAGGCAAACACAGCTGTTATCAAGTGTTGTTCTTTCCAAAATGCCATTCAGTTTGATAGTTTTCACTATGCCAACAGCATTCCCAGTTCAAATCTCTCTTTTTGAGGTCTTAACAACTATTTTACACAGGGGAAATTCACCCTGAAAGTCGGTGCTCTGGATCTATAACCAAATGCGTGTTTCTCCCTTCTTATGATACCAAATCAGCCCAAATTGACTCCAACAGATCCTGGCCAAAGAGGCTGGGATAATTTAGGTTTTTAAGAATTACAAATATCTTTTAATTTCAGGACATACTTTGTAACATCCCTGTTCAGCAGAATATTTTAGTGCCTTTGAGTACGACTCAAATCTCACCGGTGTCAGAAGACACGTGATATATGATGTTCAAACCCCAGTATCTGGTAAAATTTGCTAAAGTGTTTGGAACTGCAATAACACCTTATTGAAATACCAGTTTAAGAGAGCTGGGTTAGATCAGAGTTGTATTTTAGTTGACTGGTTGGATTGCTATTTGTAGTAACTTTTAGGAAAGTTGGGATTCTTTCACTCAGATATAAAGGATTAGATTTTTCTTTTAAGAATTGAAAGTTTTTTAAACCCAAAATTCTACAAAACTAAAGGGGAGGGCACTTCACATATGCTTCCTTCAGGGGGTTGGTCATGGGATCTCTCTGCACATTGAGCTCTTGAGAAAACATCTAAAATAACCCAGCAGCTGGCATTTGTAAATGTCATAGAGACAGTAAGGTCAGCTCCCCAGCTGAGGTCTATTTAATTCAAATCAGGTCCTGAACCGTTGGTTACTGAATATGATTTTGACTCATAGAATCACCAAGGCTGGAAAAGACCTCCAAGATCAAACAGTCCAACTGTCCACCTACCACCAGTACTGCCCCATGAAACCGTGTCCCTCAGTACAACACCCAGACGGCTCTTGAACACATCTAGTATTATATGCACGTTATTTAATGTGTATTATTTACTATTATATGCATGTGTGTGATTTAAAAATCATGAGCTGGGATGATCTAATTCATCACACCGAGTGCCTACAAGAGAGTCAGGAACTCACTGCCCTTTTGCATCCTTCCATTGGCAACCCTGATGATCTTTGAGGTCCCTTTCAACCCAGGCCATTATGATTTCCTTCACCCCAGCCAAAGCAACTCTTGTGGAGGAAGCAAAGCTGCCAGCCTCCTCTGAACTGCCTCTCTTCATCCCTTTCAGACGGGTGGATCTTTCAGGACCATCCTTCCCAGTGCACCAACCAGCACTGCTGAGCTAATGAGGTGGAGCAGATCATCTGCACACAAAACAGAATGGGAACGAACCTCCTTCTGCTCTGAAGCAAAGACCAGCAAGTGCTGCAGCATGTGTTAGTGCAATGTAGCTTGCCTAACACACAGTCCCAAGAGAAGGAAATTCACAGAGTGCCTTGGGAGCTCAAACCAATATCATCATTGTGAAGCTGGAATTCCATTTTTAGAAAGCAAAGTAATGGATCCTCTGTGAACATCAAACCACTCTGTACAGCGCGTTCTCCCTCATTAGCTCACCAAGTAGCAACAGCAGAGAAAAGGGGTGGAGGGGGGGGGGGGTTACTGATGTGTTGTAATTACTGACTGACAGCCTGTCACTGAGCAAAGCAGAGGAGAAGTCTCTAATTAATGCAGGCCAGTTGCTTTACTCTCTGAACGCATCCTTTCCCAAAGCACAAGGTGGAGCTATGGTAGGGAAGCCCAACCCAAGGCCTGATAGCTATTACCATCTCCATCACCAGTTCTAATTTGAACAGGTTTGACTTCATCTGGGCACAAATATAGCTTTGAGAAGAGCAGGAAACAAAAGCAGACGGGCTATCCACTAGCAACAAAGTTATTAACCCCTGGACCCTAATAAGGAGCACACAAATAATCACAGTGAAGGAGTCCCGGTAGCAGGCTGAGCTCCGCGATGCTTCTGCCTTTAGTATTTCACAGCGACTGTGTAGAGCATGTACTCAGGGCCTTTTAGGGCTTCTGTGATAGTCTTTAGAATTCTCAAGCAGTAAGCATCAGGTACAGGGATATGCTGTCAGTTCTGCTTTTCAACAGTAGTGCAGCATCCCATCAGCAACGAAGATGGGTGGAGAGTTTTCACTTATATGCCACTACACTGGATGTGCCAAAACTGCTCCTCCCTCAAAAGAGACATCTTTTTGCCTCCATGAGGTAAAAGCTAATCGTTCAGGTGAAGGAGAAAGTTGGTAGAGAAACTCCTTTCCTCAACAGGCAGGTCCAAATTACTGCATGGGGGCTCTCACACAGAGAAATCATGTGTAAAAAGAAGAGACAGAGAAACAAAAAATGAGTGAAGATATCACAGAAGAAGGAGGAACCCTGAAATCTTTATCCCAAGTGTGTTAATTATATTTGATATTGTAGACACTGGAAGAGCCTTGCAAGAATTAGGTGGAGGAACACACTGAAAACTACTACTGTCTCAAAGCAGACAGATTTCAGAGGTCAAAGACACAGTCCTCAAGATGCTAAAGTTGACTGACAGTCCTGTATGAGAATGCCATGAAGGAATCTGATTAAGACAATTCACAAGAGACAAAAGACAGATAATAGAAAAGCTAATAGTGTTCCAGGAATGAAAGCAACGTCGTTGAACAAACATGGAATGATTCCAAGTTTCAGAAAGGACTTCAGATACAGTCCACGCTGACATCCTTGACATTACACCAGGCACCATTCTGGAGCTCTTGACAGACTGCAGGAGAGGTTTTTTAAATGATCTTTTCAGAAAACTTTCCAAGCAAGTTTTCCTTGCTTGGAACAGTAAGTGAAAATTTAGCTAAGGGGAAACTTTGGTTTTGTTGAGCACTGAAACTATTACAGGGGAGAGGGTTTTAGTTTTATACGGAGGGTTAAAAACCTCTTGGAAGCGAAGCTGGGAGTCTTCAAACTAGCTGTGTCCTGGGAGGATAAAAATGAGATAATCGTGATAGGAATGCCTAAATGTGTGTGTAATCTCTAATTGGACAAGATTTGATTAGCAAATAGCACTACAATTCAAGGCATTATTTAGCCTAAGGATACCTCACTACTCCTTTGCCGGAGATTATCAAACCACAGCTCGGGCAGTAAGAGATCAGCCATTTCTAAAGCAGTCAGATAGATCAGGCAATTTCAGGGTGTGCTTAATGGTACCTCTAAGCCAACCTCACAGCAAACTGTCAACAAAGCTCACCCTCCTGTGCAATGTCTTATGCTCCTCTGTGTGTATGGTGAACAAATTCTTCAAGGAATTAAGAGTGCAGTTACTCAAGACAGCTTAAAGAGAGACATAACTCTACTGTAGGAGGTGCAGAATTACCTCTTTCCGTAGAGGGGCAAGATGCAAAATCAGATCAATTGTATCGCATCTTCAGTTCCTTCCAAGAGGAGGAACATCATG
Organism: Oreortyx pictus; assembly: GCA_036925125.1. Classification (NCBI taxonomy): domain Eukaryota; kingdom Metazoa; phylum Chordata; class Aves; order Galliformes; family Odontophoridae; genus Oreortyx; species Oreortyx pictus. The sequence goes on along the minus strand of JAUPFR010000006.1, from coordinate 54,183,249 downwards.
ATGTGGATAATCTGAACCACCCTCTAGAGATTTCTCCCTAAATTATAGAAGAAACCTAATGTGATCACATCTTAACCCTAAGAAAAAGAGTAATTATCAATGTTTTTACCTTCCCCAAACTGCCTCATTCCAGAGCCCATGTATAGGAAGAAGGCAGCACAGAATAACATGGCACTAGGGCAGTTCTGATTTAGAGACTAAAAATGTTGTGAACACACATCCTGATTTAATCTGGCAGACAAGAAGTTACACAGTCTATACTTCTCACAGAGCTGTGGCAAAAGCAACGCATATTAGTCAAGAAGAGTAGCTGAGGACAACTATGTCTTAAACTGGACATATAGGACAACGTCTAAAAGTACTTCAGGAGTTGAGATTTGAGAGATATGAAGCTTAAAAACCTCTGTGTTGAAATAACTGGAAAAGTAGTAATAAGGAGGTGTTAGAGACCCCTTTTTTCTTTCCTTATGTTGATAAGTAATACTGATATAGATGAAACCTGGGGTAAGTTGCTCAATCTGAAAGTTAAAGTCAGTGATTACATCTCCTTCTGCAAAGACAGAAGAATAAAGCAGAAAGGACTTGTTCCTCTGCAAAGACACTTACCTGTTATGTGGTCAGAGGTCATATGGAATTCACATGCCTGATTGCTTCCAAACTTTTAAGTAAGCAGTAATGTGTCTGTTCAGGCTACTGGTTATCATCAGGTTGAGACAACTGGTTTCAAGCCTCTGTCTGTAATGGATAGAAAGTACAGGTGAGACATCTATTGGAGTAGCCAGTAAGTTCTGTTGTCTGTGCTTTGAAGGAGGTTGGAATATTCCCCAACTATTCAAAGCAAGACTACAGAAATACTCAGATATCAAAAAGAGAAGCTCATTGTATGAACATGGATGGAGTGGAGCCAGATGAATTCAGTTCTAAACTAAGAAGTAACTTCCTTGTTATAAGCACTATCAAATATTGTACCACCTTGAAAGGACGCAGCTGCATTTGTTCTCCTTAGGTGAGATCAGGCATGGTTCTAACAGAATGCTTTCATCCAGCTTCCAGAAAGCTCCGTACTGCCTTTGGAAACAGGAAAATGGAAATGGGCAATCAGTGTCACCTTCCACCTTGAGAGCCTCTGTATGGGTAGCAGGACTTCTTTAAAACAAATAAACAGAGGCTCTCTCGGAAAGCCAGAGTGTGAGGTGATCTGATTGATGTGGTCTGATTGATGCAGCGGGTTTAGCTTTATAGGCTGAACTTGCAAACTTCATCAGCTTCCCAAGAGCCCCATGGAACCATCACCTCTTCAAGACCACTGCTTGAGAGTAACTTAAAATCAAGAGCTGGTAACCTTTGCACACAGAAGTTAAAATACATGCTTTACAGAGATAGATTCATATACACCAAGCAACTTTTCAGGGTCTGCAAACTGGAAAGTTTGGAAGCTTCTAGGTTCAGTTTTCAGGAGCCAACAACTGCTCTTGGATGACTTCATTTTTAATAGCTTACTTCTGTGGATTTTGCTTTTATATTAAAGGTGATAAAACAGTGAAGATGTTTCCCGAAAGGTACAATCCTCTAATGAACCTTAAACTAAAAATGAAAAACAGTTAGTTTCATTATCCCAGCTAATTGCCTTTGTTTGTTTGTTTGCTTTTTTCCCTTTCTTCTTCCCTTCCCTTCATTTTTCCTAGCAACAGAATAAATCAGAAAAGCTGCCATTTCACACTTTACAAATTCTTTACGAAAGAAGGCAGACGGCCCCAAAAGCCAAGGTAAAAACAATCTCTAACAACTATCCCTTCTTAGGGCAGACACATCTACACTGTCAGCTGTTCTCCAGACAGGCAGGTTTGAAGATTTCTACACACACAACACACCATGTGGGCTCCCAGCCTATAGTACAGCTCCTGAAAGTAGATTTTGATGGGTCAAAGCCATTTTATTGAATTAGCCCTTTATTGTTTACATTAAATCCAAGTGAGCTCACAAATACTGACTTATCCTTCTGAAAGGATGGATTATACCGCGTGGCTCGGATGCAAAAAAAGATTAGGGTTTTTGTACTAATTACTTCCAGCATGAGGCGTGCATGGACCAGAAGACCATTGAAGATATTCTGCTGGGCATTTCAATGCAGCAATGCTTGCCATCTTTTCTTGCCTGAGGATGTCTGTTTCTCCATAACATAAACTGGGAGGGCCACTCTGTCATTAAAACCCATCTCTGAGAACTACCACGGTTGGGACAGAGGGTGGTAACAGCCCTTTCCACAACAGAATCGTAGAATAATCAAGGTTGGAAAAAACCTCCAAAATCCCCTAGCCCAGCCCAACCCCACCGTGCCACATCTCCACAGCTCTGGAACATTTCCTGGGACTGTGACCCCCCCACTCTCTGGGCAGCTGTGCCAGTGCATCATCACTCTTTTGGAGAAGAAACGTTTCCTAATACCCAACCGGACCTCCCCGGCACTACTTGAGGCCATCGCTTCTGTCCTATTGCTGCTACCCGGGAGCAGAGGCCGACCCTCACCTCATCACCACCTCCTCTCAGGCAGTTGCAGAGAGCAGTGAGGTCGCTCCTGAGCCCCTTCTCCAGACTGACCCATCCCTGCTCCCTCAGCCGCTCCCCATGAGATGAGTGCTGCGGACCCCTCACAGCTCCACTGCCCTTCTGTGCACACGCTGCAGGGCCTCTATGCCTTTCTTTCTGAACGCAGCACTCGAGGTGCAGTCTAATGTTTCTGGCTCTTTCATCCACCCTCCCAAAGTCCCCATTGCTGCAAAGTGCACCGTAGCATCCCTCCCTACTCCGAATCACTCAGAAAGGAAGAAAACAAAAATCTATTATCTTATTACCGAGTTTTGATGAATTCATACTTAATCAGCAAAGCCATCCATCAACAGGCACGGTTTCTCAGACTCCAAAGCCCAACGCACCTGCAGCAGCCTGACTGAAAGAGTGGAATACAGATGTGAAGATGTGGGGGATGCGATGTGCTGGGATCACTGTCATTACCGCCAACCACGAATGCTGCAGAAGGACAAGGTGGGCAGACACACACCGCGTGGAAGATGCACACTGTGTGCTTTCTTCTCTAAATGACCCCTAGTATTACTCAGAAGCAGACAGACACCTGCCTGTGCATAGAGGACACTCAGCTCCTGGGCCGCTTTTGTGGCCAACGGTGGAATACTTGCACAGGCAAAACAAACCTGCCGTTTTGTATGGGCAAAACAGATGTCCCAGTGAGGCACGCAGCTTTCACTGAATAACTCTGTGCAGAGCGACATCGGATCTTCTCACTACACAAATTACTACCTGGGGCCCAGGCTGCGTTGGTATTTGTGTGAGTGATGATACTCTGCGTAGCTCGTGGAACAGAGCAAACAGAAGGCTTAGAGGCAGCCTGGAGATGTGCAAGGAGCTGATCTTACCGAAGGACACCACCTGTCGCCCTTATGTTCAGCAGCACGCAAGCCAGCATGGGCATCGTGGCTGTTGTGCTATGGAAAACGAAGTGCTGTATGGAAAGTGCTATGTGGAAGTGCTGTATGGAAAACAGTCTGCGCTGTAGAAAGCGAACATCCACGCCTGTACGAGGTCGCACCAGCTATGGTTTGGAAGGTAAGGCTCACAAGAGGGTCTTGTTTTAAACCTTGCATTCAATAAACTGCTAGAAGGACAAAATGAAAACAAGCTATTGTGTTAATCTCCAGATTAGCCCTCATAGTCTGTCAATTTAATACTGATTAGTAAACAATGTCCATAATTAAGCTGTTGTTGGAGACACAAATGCCCCACGAGCCCGAACTAATGCGTAGCATTCAATCCTTTTACAAAGGATGGCAGATACAATTCCAGGAATGTTAATGCTGCCAAGTATCCTTGATGCACATAACAAAAGAGGAGGCAGAGACTTGAGGTAATTAAGCTCACACTGGCCCTTCTCTCCAGCCCGTATTTGTTTATGGACTAAATGTTATGAGGTGCAGTAAATAAAATGTCACCGAATCGTGGGAGTTGGGACCAAAACCAGTATGAAGTTTATGGGGTCGTCAAACGCTGGATTCCCCTGGCATCAAAGCACGCATATCCTTCGCTAAGGCTGGTGACATTAATGTGCATGACAGGGGTCCACGGGGCCGTGGTCCCCTAATTGTTTAGGAGACCTTTTAGTCTGGTTGCAGACGGCATGTCTTGGTATTTGTGGAGCTAATTGCACTGAAATCCGCCAGCACAGTGTTCGCAGCGATGGGTTCACTCATTTATCCTCGGGATAATACTCCGCTCTTTGTCAGCCCGCTCCCCGCTTCGCTCTGAGACTCACCCCGCAGCACCAGGGGAAGCAGCTCCCAACGGAGCAGCCGATGGAAACCCCCTGACTGCAAAGGTGCGGGAGCATAAACACTGAAACACCGAACAATACCGCTTCTCTGAGCGCTCTCCTTTACCCATAACCCTTTCCGCTTTTTTTCCCATGGAGGCTGCAGAGCCAAATCTGCAGTTCAGTCCCTCCCATGCTTCAACAGTTGGGAACGGTGGAGGGGCTGCTGGGCTCCTCTTACTGGGTTATTTTTCCACGTTGAGTCTCGTGGATCTGCAGTTTAGAACTAGTGCCCGCCTGTAGGACAAGGGGAAATGGTTTCCAGCTACAGAAGGGGAGATTTAGAGGGAAAGGTTTCTTACAACAGGAGTGGTGAAGTGCTCCATGGGCTGCCCAGAGGGGTGTTGGTGCTCCATCCCTGCAGATCCCCAAGGTCAAGGGCTAGGGGTTCTGAGCACTGATGGAGCTGTGAGCATCCCTGGTCACTGCAGGGCAGAATGAGGGACAGCCTTCAAGGGTCCCTTCCAACTCAGACTGTTCCATGATTCTGTGATCCCATGCAGGTCAATGCTTTCGGCTCCCTGTGCCATCCTGTTTTTCTTCACCTAAGAAAAGGCGAGGATGGACATACTCATAAGCAATCTCTTAAATTGATCTCTGTTTTTCACACGGGGAGAGAAGTGGCATTAGTCAGAGTCCTGAAAAGTGACATCATGCAGAAAAGTATTTTCCCTAATACGGACTTCGAGCTTTACAAACTTCAAAGTAAGAGAGCTAAGTACTTTCTGACATTTTTCCAGATTTCTTGATTTGTGGCATTTTCTCAATTGTCTTGCCCCCATATTTGTAAGCATACAGGCAGCTAACAAAATCATCACAACAGCATTTCACAGAGGTGAAGCTCTGTCTGCCTAAGGATCTCACAGGCCTTGGAATACATTGCAGCCTGGACCATAGCACAAATAAAATCACTTCGCCAAAGGTCAAACACTGTAAATCAGCGTCAGAACTGGGAAAAACCACTCAGAAGCACCTGCCCCACTGTCCATCCCAGATTTCCTATCTCAGTGTTGAACAGCATGGAATGGCTTCCTGTTTTGTCATGTGGATGCAATTAGGGTGGGTCACAAGTTCTCCAAATTTTTGGCCAGATGGGAACTGAGCTTCCTGAGCCTTTCCAAAGTGTTACTTGCCTGTATTTGCCCATGAAGAGATGTCAAAACAAGAGCAGGTGGGACAACAAAGTACAGATACGCAGTTGGGATCCCACTGAATCGCACAATGATACATCAAAGGGAGCAAAGAAGGTGGTCGACAAAGAAGGAAATTGGGGTTTGGGACTGAAACACAGAAGTGAGACCAGAATGTATGGCTGCTTTTTTTCCCCTCCCCATTTTACACTGGAGAGTCACACAAGAGACTTAAGAGTTTTCAATGAGCCATGCGAGAGACCAATAAAGGAATAATATCCTCCTCTACTTACTCTCTTACTTAAGACAGGGGAAGGTTTTTTAGATGAAGACTCCAGTTCTACTGAAGCATATTTGCCAAACTGTCCCCATTTTGAGCACATTAGCAGAAAAACAGGAGTACATAAAAACTGTAGCTCTATTTCTGGTCTCGGGTTGATCATGATACAACAGAGACTTCTCATTGTTCAGCAGGACACAAATACATACGTGTCTCTGGATTTGTAGAAGTAGGAATTGATCTCTTATTGCCCCTTCTCACTGTCTCATCACGCAACATACTGATTGCAGAGGACTTGGAGGTACTGAGTGATGCAACAGAGCACTTGCACAGAGTGCATTTTAGAAAAATACATCTCCTCTCTCTATAAGAGAAAGGACAAGCACATAAAAATGGATCTTTTTCCTACTGGTCACAGCCAATGGCTACTGATTCATACAGAAAAGGCAAATGACATAATGCATTTAAGCAGAAGCAAAAAAGCTGAAAATGAAAGCATTGATGGATAGCTGTCCTAAGCTCCTGAGAGTTGCCACTACATCCTTCCTTAAGATCTGGAATGGAAGAGTTGGAAACTCCGCCGTAACAAACATAAGTGCAACCCCTCTTGGTATGAGGATTTAAAATTAGACAACTTGAAATTCAGCAGTTAGCTGGAATGCTCTCCAGATTAGCTGCATGCTGTCTGGAAATCAGCTCTCCAGTACTCACTTAGAAAAGAGGAGATTTTTATTACATCAAATGCACTGAGGCAGCTACCTGACGCTCGCATCACCAATATGCACCGAGTTCCTCAAGCAGACTCAGCACAAGAACAAATTCTGCCAAGAGCAGCTTTTTTGCATCCTTTCAAACACAGAGGGCTGAAGGGAGGCTCAGAGAAAAGGGAAATGTGCAAAGTTACTCTGCAGACATCCTCTTCTGGTTCCAGCAATAGCTGCAGAAAGAGAGACAGCCTTCAGCCCTGTTGGTCCCCTAGGAAAACGGTTCATGGAAGCACTGTATTGCACATCCAATTAATGAAGGCTTGCTGTCTGCCTCTGCTCAGAGGAAGGCATCCTGGTGACCAAAGTACAGACAGATGTAAAGAAGCCAAGCCTCACCTGTCTGCTCTGCTGCATGACTGCAACATATCGTGGGCAAGCTGCTTACACACAGGCCCTTCAAGGGTGTGTTTGGTTTTTGTTTTTTATAGAACCTTAAGTTATTACTGGGAATTATACACCTCAAAAGTGTTCTCATCCCAGATAAAATTTCTCCACATTCCAGTTCTTCATGTGAAAAACAGGATCTCAAGCCCTCCTTGCTTACCAGAAATGCTACAGGCATGCAAACAAGACTGAGGTGCTGGGGGAAGTAGCTACAGAAAGAGCCACTTATTTAAGTTAACATCTATTAAATAGCCTTCAGCATTCCCTAAACTTGTTTGTGCTCTTCACAGACATCCCCACTTGTCTACTTTAGCCACACGTGGCTGTAGAGAGCAGGTGCATCTCCTCCATAGGAGGAGAGAGAACTCAACAGCATACCCCACTGCTGAGGAAAGCGAAGCGCAGAGCTCAGCCCTCATCAGGAATCCTCAAACAGCCTTCCTCTCTGCCTCAACAAAGAGATCCAGTCAGACTTAGCTATCTGCTAGATAAAAAACATCCTCGTTAGCACAGAGATGGCAATTAATTGTTCCACTCTTCACTGAACTTCTTGTTGAAAAGTCATTTTCACTGCTTCAGCTGTTATCACTCAAGGAAGCAGTCCCAAATTGCTTCAGGGAAAGTTTTAGGTTGTAGACTTGGAAGAATTTCTTTATGAAGGGGATGGTCAGGCACTGGAATTGGCTGCCTGGGGCAGTGGTGGGGTTCCCATCCCTCGAGCTACGTAAGTATTGTGGAGACATGGCATGAAAAGACAGCGTGGCTTAGAAATGGGACTCAGTAAGTCGAGCTGATTGTTGGACCTGATGATCTTCAAGGCATTTTCCAGTCTAAAAGATTCTACGAAAGATAATTCTCCCATTGTTCTTGATGCATCAGCTCAGCAGTAATGAAGCTGAGCTACCTGCTGCCTAGTTTATCGTTCACTGTATGCTTGCCCAGTATCCACCCACATCTCAAATTCCTGGGTGGCCTCCCATCCTGGCTGACAGAGGTCCCTACCCTGTGGTCTTTAATCTGTGAAGTCTCCACAGACGTTTCTGGTGGGTTGTAGGGTCATCTGGATATGTGCTGCTGCTGAGGCTTCATTCCCCAACAGCTGCATTGTTGTTTAAAACACTTAAAGCACACTTAGCACCTTCTAGTATTGCTTCCTTTGATGAGTCAAGGACGCAGGTGCAGTAGTTACTTGCTGCAAAACAGAGTTCGCTAGTTTTCTTGCTGGCTCTCCAAATCAGTCTGGTTTTCATCCACCAGACACAGGCACATGGGAGTTACACTCAAGCAGAGAGAAGGAAACATTACCCATAACTTCAGAAAGTTTAGTGAGAATTAAGTTGTGGGGTATTTTTTCCTGGAAGCACGGGTACAGTCCTATACCAGCTTTCCTAGCAACTTCAAGGGACTTCACACCACTTCACAGGTGGAAGGACCACTGCGCACCAGTTCTCACTGACCAGGCAACAATCCCAACAAATGCAATGGTTACACGCTGCAAGGATGGAGGATGAGAGTTACAGAGTGGCTCCAAGCTGGCAGTTCCAGCTACGGGAGTCAGAAGGCCACAAAGTCATACTGCATTTGTTCCTGAAGGCACTCCCTAAGGCAGAAGTAGGTTATAATTTGCTGTGAGAAAACTGGGCATAAGTCCATCAAGACAGGAGAAAAAAAAAGAAATTAAGTGTGATACTGCAAAGGAAGATTATGAAATCAGATGCCACCTTGTGGCCAAAATCCACAAAATTGCTATGGTAGATAAAATGCAGTTCACAAAATACAAAAATAAGCAGACAAAAGAGAAGAAATGGAGGCTAAGACAACCTAATTTCGAGCATTTTAGTTTCCAAGTCTGTGTTTCAGTCTACAGGTGTAGAACCAACTCCTCCATACTTCTGGCTGATAAACTCCATTAAAGGATGGCAGTAAACATGGAACATATTTACATTTCTGTACAACTTCTGTACATTTCATTTACATTTCCATGCAAATAACTGCCACGTGCGCTCTACAAGTTGGTCCATATTCTAAATGAACTGGAGCAGGAGGCAACACAGGAAACTCTGTGAGATCACTGAATGCTGTCACAGTCTGATATCAAGACGGTGGCCGATCGCGGTCTTCCCCATAGAATCATTCAGGTCGAAAAAGACCTCTGAGATGCCCAACCCCAGCCCATCCCACCCTGCCCACATCCCTCAGTGCCACATATCCATGGCCCTCGAGCACCTCCAGGGACAGATACTCCACCACTGCTGGCAGCTGTGCCAGAGCAGCACTGCTCTTTTAGGAAAGATGGTTCCTAATAATATAGAGTCACCAAGGTTGGAAAAGACCTCCAAGATCATCCAAGCCCAACCTTCCACCTACCATCAAGGTTTCCCCACCAAACCACATCCCTTAGTGCAACATGCAAATGTTTCTCAAATACCTCCAGTGACTCCACCACATCCCTGAGCAGCCCATTCCAGCACCTTACCACTCTTTGGGAGAAAAAATGTTTCTTAATATCCAACCTGACCCTCCTGTGGTGCAAGTTGAGGCCATTCCCTCTGTCCTACTGCCATTACCTAGGAGCAGAGGCCAACCACCACATTACCACAATCTCCTTTCCAGCAGCTGCAGAGAGGGATAAAGTCTCCTCTCAGCCACCACACGGACAGTTAAGATTTTACTGGCACACATTTTGGATGTTTCTCATTCTTATTCCACAGTTTTGCTAAACCAGAAATCACATTGGTCCTCCTGAACACATAAAGAAATGCTTAAGCAAGTAACAGCAGCAGTTGTGAGTAAGGGGTTAACCAGCAGCCATTATTATATTGAGGAAATTGCCCCAACAGAAGTATAATCCACATGGTAGAAGACAAGTGTTATTCACAAGTTATTAATAAAAGTGACCAAAAAGAAGGCAATGCTATACTGTTCTGTTAATCTCATAAGCCCAGATGTTCATGAAATGAAAAACAGCCCAAGTCCACGACCTTTCATACTGATGCAGAGGAATGTTTAAGATATGATGGGACATTATATATCACAGGATGTTAAAAACATCATGGAAAAAAATCACTATGGATAGCAAAAATTTAAAGAATCAAATACTTCCAAAAACATATATATATTGCATTCTATCAGATATATCAATTGAGGTCATACTTTTCCACAACCATTACTTTGCATACTTCCTGGACACCAGTGCTTATAAAACGACATAGCACAATAATGGCATGGCTCCTGTAATACAATATGCTGGACTATCATAGTTCTTTGCACACTTCCTTTTAGTGTGCAAGAAACTGTTTGCTATTGGGAAGATATGCTATATTCTGCTCTTATGCACTAAGGGACATAGTTTGGTGGGGAAATACTGGCAGCAGGTGGATGGTTGGACTGGATGATCACAGAGGTCTTTCCCAATCTTGGTGATTCTATGGTTCTATAAAACATCATGCAGAAAACACCCTACAGCACAAAAAAAACCCAAGTCAACTGATAGACTTTATTGCAGTCCACTCTCAGAACTGGTTTTTGGGGTAAGCAATGACTATGGAAGCAAAATAATTCATGGAAATGAGATTCTGAAATGAAATTATTTTCCAGTGTCAACACTTCCAGCGTAAATAGAGAACCACAGGCACTGGTGGGAGGTGAGCAGGAAAAGCAGTGTTCCTTCTTTGTACTTTTTCCTTTCGGATGCTTCAGCATACAACGTGTTTTACACTCCTGTTTCAGGCAGAGGGCAGTCCCTCTGTAAACAAGGTGGACAAAGCTGAGGCTCAGAGCTCGTGGGAGCACGCAACCACTATAGCTCCTCATCAGCAATGCCACTGCCTGATGCAGACTGTGGGACTGCCCACCAGAACAGGCCCATGGGAGGTAACAGCATGAAGGAAAAGGCAGCACTCTTCCTGCACATCCACCATGCTGACACTAGAACAGCCCAGCCTGGGTGACAGGAGCACGAGGCAGGTTTGGGATCTCAGTCTGCACACAGATGAACTTCCACGTGAGCATATATCGGTACTGGCTCTGTTTTCCATTTGCTCATCAAATACCAACGCCATAAAGAAAGGAACAGTACTAAATCCACCATTTCAGCCCTACCCATACCCACAATTACTGCTGAAATAACTCAGCAATTTCAGAGTTAGATGAATACAAAGAAAGCATCTGCAACCATTTTTTGTTGGCTTTTTTTTTCCTGGCAATTCTATATCAAAAATTGTGAATGCCATTCTACCTTTTTCTTCTACAGAAGAGAAGAAAAACCAACCAAAAGCAGCCCCAGCACATGTGCTCTCAGGCTGAAAACACACATGCCAAATTCAGCCTGGAGAGAATTTTTACGGCTGAGTTATAAAACCCTGAAAATAGGGATTTATAATGGAAATGCTGACAGACCATTAACTACAATAATAACATCAACGGAGCAATAGAATTTCCAAGTTATCTCCTTTTTGTTTGTGTCAGCATTCCTGCAGCAAGAGCCGGCACAACCAGCACATGGCTTCAGTCCTTTCCTCCAGCGCCCAGAGGACGTGGGGAAGCACAGAGCAGCACTACATCTCCTGGTATGCTGCGTCCTTCAGCCAACCTCGAGCTCTGGACATGGGCTGCGTGTTTTGGGAAGAGCCCTGCCACCACACAAAGCTGAGTGGCAGCCCACCAGTTCTCCTGTTCTGCTGCTGAGCCCACACCACAGCTTCCCCTTCCCAGCACAAGTGTGGCTTCCAGTTTTCTCTGCAATTCACAGAAGGGGCAATGGAAACTACTGAAACAGGGCTCATGAGGACAGCTCAGCACTGTAACTTGATGTTGCATGCTCTTCTTTCAAAAGCTCAACCTATGTCTTCTTCCAAAAGATGAATATCCTGAAAATATGCAATCCACTCAAGATAACTTGCTCCCTATTACAGCCAGGAACACGTTTAAAAATGAAATAAGCAAAGGCCAATGCTACGGAATCTGTGTATTCACAGAATTGTAGGGGATGGAAGGGACCTCTAGAGATTGTCCAACCCCCCTGCCAGAGCAAGAAAAAATAGCTCCTATTAGCGAACACATGTTTAGCCCATTGCTTATGTGCTGCTGGTTGATTAGGAATCTCAAATCACTGCATAGTGCTGAGGCTGGGAATGAAAGAGTATGACACACCTTTGTCCACATATAGTTTGGTCAGATTCAGGGTTTAGGAAGGTACGCCAACTTAATGGGCCCTGTCTCACTGGCATGCTGAAGCACCTGACATAGCCATCATTCCCATTTTAGAGATGGTTAAAGAAGGCATGGTGACAAAATAAATCCCTGAATATTATATACTGCATTGCTTACAAATCCCAGGAAAAGGGCCCAGGTTCTGCCCTCACTTCTGTAAAGTACAGAACTTGTACAGAAAGTACAACCTCTCTCATTTTAAGGGTACAAAATCTAAATACAGCCCATGAATTGACAGAACTCATCCACTTCAAAAGAGCCCAGGTTCATTCCTATAGCAGCTAGCCAGCTCCAAAGTCATTAAAACAGTTATTTTTTCCTCAACAAGTATTGATTTGCACAAAACCAGCGAATTTAAACAAAAGAACAGCACCAAGCAGCTCTGCTTTTGTTCAGCACACGTGTTTAAGCCTTGTCTGTCCTAGAGGTATTTGGCATGCAGACCATCCTTTGTCCCCTAGCATGCCTACAAAGCGCTCCCAGTGGTGCACAGGCACTCGCACCACTGTTTGAAGCACAGTGCCTGTATAGATGACATGTGGCTGTATCTGTTGTTTACAACCCAGGATAGTGCAACAGACATTCACTGTCCCAACGTCATGCCAAGATCAGCACGTGGAAGAACAGGAGCTGGCTTGGAGCTCAGGCTCATCAGGACAGAGGTTAGGTCTGCAGGCAGAGGTAAATGCTCTAAGGAGCACTGCGGTTCCCTCAGAGCTCACAGCCTGAGTCAGCTCTGCTGACTCCTTATTGATACTGTGCTCTCATACAGCATCTTCTGTGAGAAATGATTTCTACCATCCCTGACAAGCCAGAAGCCTGCTTCACATTCCTGTAACAACCTGCCTCAGGGATGGACACCTTCCTCACTTCCCATTTAGCTCAGGCACCATAGGTCATTTGGGCTTTGAGCACCAACAAACCTCCAGCCAATACCGATGGCAGCAGCACATCTTGGGGGCTGGACTAGGTGACCTTCCGAGATCCATCCCAATCCCTGTCCTTCTGGGATTCCTACCACTGTAACTTGCTGCTACTATGGCTAACTGTAAAACAGTCACCATTCTTTTCAAGAGACCAAACAGCCTACAGAGAAACTGTCTAAAATATCACTGCTCCCTCCCAAATGCCCTTGACAGGCATCCTGCAATGGGTGACCTTACAAGGATTGTTGCTCTGGAAATAGAGTTGCTAGGGTGAAGAACACCTCCCAGTATAGGCAGAGCTGCCAGAAGCAGTACCACCTTATGCCCAAAGCCATCCTAAGCCTTTCTCTCCACTGGAGCAACACACAGTTTAACTCACTCAAAAATAGCCAACTAAGTGGATCGATCTCTCCCCACATGATGTGCTCCCTGCAGACACCCAAGGTCAGATTGGACTGGACTCTGGGCACCTGATGCATCCTCATTTGCTGCAGGAGAGTGGGATCAGAGGGGCTTTAAGGGTCCCTTCCAGCTCAAGTGATTCTGTGATCTACACAACCTATGCACGTCCATGCTTTGAAACTAGAGAGAAAAGCAGTTATCATAGAACGGCCTGAGTTGAAAAGGACCTCAAAGATAATTCTGTTTCAACCCCCTGCCATGAGCAGGGTCACCAACCACTGGAGCAGGCTGCCCAGAGCCACATCCAGCCTTGCCTTGAGTGCCTCCAGGGATGGGGCATCCACAGCCTCTCTGGGCAACCTGTTCCAGTGCATCACCACCCTCTGAGGGAAAAACTTCCTCCTAGCATCCAACCTCAATCTCCCATCTTAGTTTAAAGCCATTCCCCCTTGCCCTATCACTAGTCAGTGACCTGGTGAGCTGACTGCACTGGGCAGTGGCAATAGGGTGACTATTCCCAGAAGAAAAACTTATCTCAGCAAACTCCAGCCTTGCCAACAAGGCACAAAAAAGGTTTCCCATCTTGGAGCTGGTATTAATCATGTTCCTGTCCCATATACTAATCATCAAAATCCAACAGCAAAAAACAGAGAAACAGGAAATGCTGAATTAAGGTAACACTTCCCTACATCAGCCACCACACAGCCCTAGTCCTGTCCCTGCAGCAATGCCAACCATTGTAAATTAAACGACTTCTCGAGCTGTTTGAAGTCCCGAGCAGCCAGTTCCTAAAGGAGGAGTAAGTATGTGGCTCCAAGCCATATTTGCAATACCACCCTGCCAATTTCTGGCTTGTACTTCATGCTCCCCAGATGCAGGTTCATGAGCCATGACAAAATCTGGGGGCAAAGTAGAACAGATGCACAGAATCATTTCTCCTGGTTTGAGGTTTCAGCAGGAATGCTTCAGACAGCTTTGGTCAGGGTTGAAGGGAACAGGCAGAGCTGGATGCAATGGGAGCTCAGCACCTGCCCTCACCCCATCATGCACTCTGTGCTTTCACAGAAGAGAAGAACCAACATTCATACACACAGGCCTGACTTTAAACTTAGAGAACACAAGGTGATTTATAAGGTGTTGTTGCAAAGATGTTTGAATTTTAGAAAATTAGAGGGGCTAGATTTTCTTCTTTTATTCAGTGCTTAAATTGGTTTGGCTATTTGTTTCATTACAGGAGATCAAAAATAATCCCAGTATTCACAAGGAGCAGTAAAGCGTATTTGAATATGTTGGAATAACCTTAAAAGCAGGTGGCTACCTTATTAAGTGTTAAATATTCCAAGCTGAAATACGAGTCTGTTTCCATCCAGTGCATGCAGTAAATGGCTTCCACATATGAATAACAGCCCATTAGCACGATAAAAAAATAATTAGTTATCCAGTTGAAATGCCAATGAACCTACTAAGAACAAGAATTTCAAGGGGTCACTCTTACTTTATGAGCCACCATTCCAGCTGGATAGCCACGGGTGACTTAACCTAAACAAACACTGCAAAATAGATGTTGTTTGGGACTGGTTTACCCACAGCCTAGTTATCAGTGGGAGGGGAGATGTGAGGGGACAGAGGTTTGGATAAAAAAGACCTCTGAGGTCCCCAAGCCCAGCCATCAACGCACCCTCACCATGCCCACATCCCTCAGTGCCACATCTCCTTGGCTCTGGAATATCTCCAGGGACAGTGACTCCCTGGGCAGCCTATATCACTGCCCAATGACTATTTGGAAGAACAAGTCCTTCCTGCTACCCAACCTGTACTTGCTTGAGCCTCCAGAAACCTTGAATCAGTTTAGTGAGAGAACTGCTCTTGCTCCCAGTATTCTGATGGTGTACCAGCAGGTCTCACCTCTGTGAGTAGCCCCATGTGTTGAACTTCAGCTGATTCTTTTGGTGTGAAATGCTCACTGGCAGGTGGGCTCTGAAGGGCTGAGTACCCAAGGTTAATAAACATGCAGTCTATCAGCTGGTGTGCATTTTAATACCCATAGTAATTTGGGGTTTGCTAAATGCCTACAAAACAATTTTATTGTTATAATAACATTTGAGTGGTCAAATAAGGAATAGGGGCAGCCTGACACTAAAGTAACGTCTGTAAACTTTTAGCCATATAGGCAAAAATAAAACTTTAACAATAAAAGAAATATAGTAGTCCCTATGCAGATATTTCAGCTGAAGGTGACTGTGTCTGTCACATGATCTTTTCCCCTTAAGAGGGAAGTTCGGTACTTTACACTGAATTCTGGCAATATTTCTCCCTTGTTAATCGGAAACTGCAATTACTTCTGCATTTCTGATTTGCACTCAACTCTGAAACTGTTAATGGCAGAGAAAAAGCGCCTAGAACATCAAGGCATATCATGCTATTGAAATAGCCCAGGGAGTCCCAACAAGTGAGATGCTTTCCTCAAAGCTGACCTTCCAGCAAGCACGTGCTGGCCTACAGACATAGCAAACCTGTGGTTAATAGAGAGGAAAACCCAGCTCTGCAACCTGCAGGAGAACAAGGACAGCCATAGCAACAGCATTGTGCTGTTCACCCTGAGGTGGGAGTGAGCAGCCACATTCATCACAATAGGTTCTTTTTGTACTCAAGGGGAAAATAAATAAATAGAACGATTAGGGATTGAAAAGACCTCAAGATACAGTCCAACCATCATCTCCACAACAGGCCAACATCAGGCTTTAGTTAATCAGTTACTACTCCCAGCTCTCCCACGTAACAGAAGATGTGATTTGCAATGTAAAACCTTAGATTGTTATCATGGGCCTTGTTAACATCAACATTAATTAAACCCATTGCAGGACTGTGGGATCCCATAGGCATGGAGATATGCACATACACTCAGTAGAGACTTTGGTGCCTCAGTAATGAATCTTCCATTTAACTGTCACCTCTGTACAACTGTACTGTGTAGCACCAGGGGAGGAAACAGAGTCACCAAAGCTTTGGCAAGCCAAGTTCGGCTCCTTCAACCATTCAGGCATCTCCTCAGCAGATCTGACACATCAGAATGCATCCATTGCACCCACACTAGGAGCACAGCACATTGCAGCACTGCCTCTTCTGCTGCTGGAGTGCACACAGAGACCACAAAGCCTACTTCAACGGGACATCTTCCTACACAGCCCCAAGGAAAACGCTCAGCCTGTTCCGATTTACCTGCCTGCCACCGCACCCTGCCGGTGGGTCCAGCAGTGTGCAGGGACATCTAGTGACCGAAGGGAATAGTGCAAGAACATTTTACCCCCTTTCATCTCGTTACAATCAAGGGGGAGAAGTTAAGTTACTCTTAATTTTCATATTCTTATCTCTCCCTCTTTTGCCATTCATTCTTTGAGGTGTTTTCTACCCACTGAGACACCCAAGGCCACGTCCATACAGCCGCTGTCTTCACTTGGCTTACATCTTATTACGGAAAAACAGAAGGCAAATTAATTTTAATTTTACTCTACCAAAAGAGCCACCAACCAAGAACACCCCTCTTCTTCGCACTGAACAACCAGAGCTCTGAACGAATTAAAAGGATGTTCATAAGTTTTTTTTTTCTTTACACCCTTGTGCTTCAAATGAGGCAAAATGCAACTTTCTACATCACCATCACGTTTCTTTTTGCTCCACATCTATAAATATCCACATGGTTATAGCACTGGTAAGTAAGCCCATATTTCTGACCTGCTGCATGTCTTCCATTTCTTCTTTAATAACTCCAGGAGCATGGCAGGCTCTTCCTATTAGCTACATTACATCATCATTATCAAAGACGAAAGGAAATTAATTCTGTTTTCCAATGGCTTGGCAATAAGTTGTTTCTTTACTTCATCAGACATCTGCTGTTTTTCTGCGTGTGTCATTTGTGAAGCAGAGTTTTCCTTATGACTTTATTCTCATAATGGTTTGTCATGCGGCGGTGTTTACAGGGGAAATAAAGCGGGGCAGGATTTCTCATTTGCCCCGTAAAAGCGTAAAGCCAACTGAAAGCCAATACCATCCGCTGCACTGCAGTTCCAAATGCTTTTCTGCTTTAAAATAAAGCTCACCAAAGACTGTCATGCAAAAATAACCTCTCTTGGTCTTTGCCTGAGATTTATTACTAGTGCTGCAGTACTTTGTTTTAACAGATGGGACTTTATCGGCAAATTACGTGGGCAGGCCACAGCTTCCCCCGGGAATGGAGGAGTGCTGGTATTTACTCGGGTTCTTATCTTTACACTTGAAGCTATATTCTAACCACAAAACCCTATTTTCATTTATTGTTATAAAAGACAAAGCACAGAGCATCTTCTATTCTAGCCTTTGTCTTCCTCTTGTGTGTCATAGATAGTGCTGTCTGATCTCTTACAACACCAAACTGCTCTTCGCCTTTTTAAGGTCAGTGCACTCTGTAATTCATTTTCACATTCCCCCTATAACTTCATTAATGCTGGACAAATTTACATCACTTTGCAAAACATTCATTTCGTTAAGTAATGTGATGTGGTTTTGTTCAGAGCTTTTCCCCTACTTAACTACATTGTAATTTACCCCATAAATTCTACTTTAAAAGAGAATTTTGCTCATGGCAAGTACTTCCAAACTACACCAACCAACACATCAGGAACCAGAAGGTTTGGAGGACAAATCCAGAGTGCTGTGGCCCTGTTCCCTTGTAGGGACACGATCCTGTGATGAGCTCCATGAAAGCAACTCCCATTCATTGCTTACCATGCTGTTCCACATCCTATCTACTTTTTGTGCCTCATTCTGCATATTCTTTCTACAAAGGTGCTTTTATTATCTTTTTTTTCCAGCTATTAGAAATACCCCTAGGTGCACCCATTAATAAAATCAATAACGTGAGCTTCAAAATAGATTGGAATACCTGTTTGTATTGGACTACTGGGTTATTGTGATTATTTTCATAAAACTCATGTATCAGAGCAATAGATTAAAGAACCATCATTCAGCTGCGACTCTTTGTTAATAGAAAGATTCCCAATTAATTGTCAACACTAAACGAGAAGTAGCCCACATCGCTGAAACAATCAAACAAGTTGTGCGGCTGCAGCTAAACAATTTGTCCTAGTTCTTACTCCTGTTGTCCTATTTCTCAACCCTACACCAAGCCCAGTTAAGCAATGAGAGGTCTCCAGTATACTCAGCAGGTACCGGATCAGTGTTCCGTCACACACAACAATTAGTTCCTATTCCACAGGGAATAAGCAAGAGAATACACCCGAGAATAACTTAATAGCACACATTTGTAATGGAACATTATGAAAACCCAGTAGTGGTTCTACCCATTCATATGGGAATTTCCAGTGTTCTGAAGTGTCACAGAATCATCACATCACCAAGGTTGGATAAGACCTCCAAGATCATCCAGTCCAACTGCTCACCTACCACCAATACTTCCCTACTAAAACGCATCCCTTAGTGCCATGTCTAAACATTTGTAGGCAGAGATATAAAGCAAATGGTACAGAAAGAATCATAGTGGGGACAAGGGGTTTATGGGGTTTATGGTAAAGAAGAGCTCAAGTCATGTTTAGGGGTAATAAATAACTGCCAGAGGTGTGAGTGGTATGAGAACAGTGATGCAAAAGCAAATTCCAATATTTTCCCTGAACGTTACATTCAAATTCTGACATGTAAGGACAGGAACTCATGCAAAATGTGGGTCTGGATTTAAATTTTAAACATCTTGCCATTAAAGTGCAGGGTACGTTTGGGTCACAGCTCAATGCAGGTTTAGATCTCCATGGAATATCAGGTTTTTAAGGATACTTTTCCTTTTCAGATGTGACAGTTACAAAATCCTGGGCACAATAAACCATTTGACTTGGGGGAAAAAAAGCTGAGCTATAAACTGAAACCAAAGTAGCTCAACTTGGGAGTGTCCCAGCTGCAGAAAACTCTTAATTTTAAAACACTTTGATTGATCCCCAATCTCTTCGAATTACACCACAGTAAGGACTGTGCACCCTTCTGAAATCAGGCTATGCTTCAATTACTTCAACCACGTATAAGTTTCATTGTTATTTGAAACATATGCAAAACACAGATACCAGTATTTTCTACAATTGATTAAATATCTGCCTCATTAAAGTACAAAACACACAGTATAAAAGAGGCCCTACTGTGAGGGTTCACTTTGCATCAAGAACACTAAACCTTGCCAGAGAAATGCTATTCTGGATCAATCCAGTTTAGCTGCACAACATCTGTATTTTAGCAGCTGGACACTTTTACCACCAACACCCTCACTGAGGTTTTCACCCAATTTCTGCTGACAGAATAGAGATAAATTGAATTCTGCACCCTAATTCCTCTCACCTGATTCACTCAAGCTGTCCAAATGAGCAAGGCAGTGGGAAATGGGCCCCAGGTACAACCCTGGGGGGAAAAGCTTCATTCCACAAACCAACAGCTCTTACAACCCAATTCAGATCAGAGCATTTTGGAACATTTTATGAATTCAAAAGTGGCTTGAGGAAACACGGAACCCAACAGGCTGTTAGTCCAGGGGACCTTCACAACAATTACTGTTGATATTTAGTTGTGAGGATATTTAGTTGTGAGATCTGAAGAACCCTTGTGCCACTTCCCATGGGGATTAACAGTCCTTTGGCCAAATATTTCTCTGCACCATGATCCTTAGAAGAAACACAACATGACTGCTTTGCTGCTCTTGATCCAATACTCCTTTACAACACAGGAAAATTTCATACTGAGACATTATTTGAAAAAAGTGACAATTAAAGAAAAATAATAGCATCATTCAGTGCCCTGGGTTGACATCAAAGATCATCCAGTTCCAACCTCCCTGCCATGGGCAGGTCACAACCACTAGAGCAGCCTTCAGCGATGGTAGACTACATTTGACTGTTAATTGTCACAGGATCTCATTTCCGGCACCATGTACCCATTGCAAGGCAACCCCAGGAACCCCAGTAGAACAATAAGTACTCCAGAAGAAAAATTTTCACGAGAGAGAGGTGAGGCCCCGGCTCTGCTGCCCAGAGAGCTGTGGGAGCCCCATCCCTGGAAGTGCACAGGGCCAGGCTGGATGGGGCCCTGAGCAGCCTGAGCTACTGGTGGGCACCCACCCATGGCAGTGAGTTAAAACCAGATGGGCTTTGAGGTCCCTTCCAACCCAAGTCACTCTATGAAACACAGGTCATTTTCATGCAGTTTCCACCACCGTAGGAACATCTGAAGCCAACTGCCCACCCTTCACTTGCTCCTGAGTTGCAACCTTAAAAGGAGAAAGTGGGCAACATGCAGCATCTGGGTCAGGCTGAGCACTCCTGCAATTAAAAGCTCTGTACTATGTGCCTTTCAGTCCTTTGTTGCTATGATTAGATGAGAAGCAGTACAGCTCCACACTGCTGCTGATGAACGGCCACTCAGTCAACAGGATGACTTTTGTAGTCATGTCATAGAATCACAGAATCATTAAGGCTTGAAAAGACCTCTAAGATGACCAAGTCCAACCAACAACCCATCCCCACCACACCCACTAAGCCACATCCCTGACTTTAAATCAATCCCTTTGAAAAACAAAACACTTCAGCATGTAATAATTACCTTTTGAAATGTATGTTCTTCATTAAGATGGTACAGTTAAGCATGTCATTAATAACATAAGGATGACAAGAACATGCTTAAGTATTTGAGGGCAGCAAGTTTCTCAGAACCAACAATGTCACACAATGAGTTGACAAAGGAATTGGTCAGTTTTACTACAGGAAAAATTGGATGTGGTCTTTCGGAATGCTTAAGTAAGAATCACAAAATACAGTTTCCAGAACAAAGCCATTCTCATCCATACAGGCATCCACCCTGGCTACATTCCCACACGCCTTCCTTCTGAGTGCTACAGGAACCATTCTTCTGAGTGTGCAAGTGAGGCAAGTTTCTGCCCACATAGCTAGGGAGACAAACATGAAGCACACATCCTTGGAAGACCAGTTGTAAACTTGGGACAAGGTTTGTTTCCTGAAATGCTGCTGTGAATGATTTGTCAGGGATTCGAAGCCTGACCAATAATCCCCTTTGGGGCCATTCAGAAAAAGATTAGGAACACTTTGCTGGAGCTAGGGATGAAATACAAACTTCGAAGGCACCACTTATGACATCCCAAAACTATGTTAAAATAACATCTCTCTAAAAATCTGAAGGGAGGTGGGAGCCAAATGGACAAGGCTAGGCTCTTCTTGGAGGTGTGCAGCAACAGGACAAGGTGTAACAGCCTAAAACTTGAACGTAGGAGGTTCCATGCTAACATGCAGAAGAATTTCTTTATGGTCAGGGCTACAGAGCACTGGCTGCCCAGAGAGGTGATGGAGTTTCCTCCTAAGGAGATATTCAAGACCCCTCCAGACCCTACCTGTGCAACTTATTGTAGGGTACCTGCTTTAGCAGAGGGGATGGACTTGATCTCTTGAGATGCTTTGAAACCCCTGTCATTCTGTGATTATACAAATTTTTTTCCCCTAGAAGGGCTGCCACTCTCACTGTGAGGTAAGAAACACATCACGGAATGAATGAGAGTTGTCAAGGAGATAGCTGTCTGCAGAAACTCTTGTTCACGAAGAAAATAAGCAATTATTCAACATTTCTTTCCATTCTCTCATTGACATTGAGCCCCAGGCTCTGTCTTACACACTGCAGTTAGTACAGAACTACTCGCTTCAAAGGCATTCCTACGGCCCTCCTGGCTTTACAGAGGGTGAAAGAAAAAGAACTATGAGAAGACTGAATTTGTTCAGTTCAGATGGGGACTTCAGAGGATTTAGCTGCCAAACTCTTAACGAGCCTCTTCTAAACATCTGTGAACATCTGCAGAGATTCTGAGAGCCACACAGCTTGGCCAGACTGGGGATAAAAAAAACTGCACTGGGATGCCAAGAGATCATTCTGATATCAGAACAATTTCCACTTCCAGGTCAGGTTTCATGTCTTTGTCCAAAGTGTAATTTTTAAGATATTTCCACTTTGAGCAAAAACAAAAACGTATCTTTCTCTAACCTCAGCAACAAGGGAGTTGGTTTTAGCTATTGATTAAGAAAAAAAGTGGCAGAGATAAAGCCAACCAGTAACGCAGCACTACACTGTAAAGCTCCAGATAACACTGCCCATAGCATTACTTTGCATACACCTGGAGGATGTTTTAGCATTACATCAGTTATTTTAACAATACCAGATTTAGAAAAGAAAAGTAACTGTTGCCTACTGCTCTAAAGCACCAATTGAGAGGTAAGTCATGCTGGCACTAATGCCAACCTTCCTACTGGAACTTACTTCCAGGGGAGCCCACTTCAGCCCAGCACCCTGCGTGGCACAGGGGCCAAGTCCTACAGCTTTCTGAACCACACAGTGGAAACAACATCAGCCACAAATACCTTCTTTAAGTAAACTCCCCTCATTCTTGCAGAGAAAGAACGGCTTTCTGAAGTTGGTGGAGTTGCATACCTTGGAAAAGATGAGAAAGACCTTCAGTAGAAGCACTCCCTCAATAAATGTACCATGTTACATAGCTATCGAATTGGTGCTCCAGCAGATCATGGCTGAGATCAACTGGAATAACTCCACAAAGTCTGTATCAGTTTATCTCCACTAAGGCTACAACCATAGTACACTTGAACTGTTTCTTCCTTAAAATGAGAAGGGCCCCACCAGACTACTCCTTGTGGGTGCCCTTGACTTTTCCATTCATTTCATAGAATTATAGAACAACTTAGGCTGGAAGGAACCTTAAAGATCATCCAGTTCCACTCCTCTGCCACAGGCAGGGTTGGCAACCAGTAAATCAAGCTGTTCAGGGCCCCAGTCAACCTGACCTCAGACACCTCCAGGGCTGGGGCATCCACAGTTTTTCTCTTATAGCAGAGTAATCCACTAAACCAGTCAAAACGCTTCAGGAGATAATCTTGCACCTGATCATCTGGCAGGATTCATTGCACGTGGGTTAAAAAGGTATCAATTAAAAAGGACACAAATACAGAACATATCACATCAATGACACATTGACTCATTTAACATAAATTTAACACATTTACCAATAACTTCGCTGTTATCTCAACCATTGTTGACTTAACCACTGCTGATGGTGGCCATCTGACCTAGAAAAGAGAGGGGATTATCTGTATAAAACACTGTCACCCACAGCATGTTAGGACAAGAGTTAATCACCTCAAGTTGCACCAGGGGAGGTTCAGGTTGGATAGTAAGAAATATTTCTTCTCTAAAAGAGCAGAGATGCACTGCACAGCTGCCTGGAGAACAATGGGGTCATCATCCCTGGAGGTGTTCAGGAACAGTGGAGATGTGGCACTGCAGGACGTGGGCAGCGGGCATGGTGGGGTGGGCTGAGGTTGGAGGTCTTTTCCAATGTTAGTGTCTGCAGCATTCTACAAGGACGCTCCTAGCAAGCTGATAGGATTAACCAAGGCACAGCCCATGACAGAGGCAGGGTACTCAGTGCATTCCTCTGGGCACTTCCAGATATAACATTTCCATGAAGCACCAATGAAATCTGACAACCACTCTGTGGCAGCTGGAATTACACTCTATCTAGCTGGGAAGCATCACATAGGCAACTGCACAGTAGTGCTTTTTTCTGTCCTATTCCAGCTGGTTTTGAGTATCTACCGCTCCTCTCCTCCTGCCCTAAATTTCTGGGTTGTAATACAAATTTAAAGACCAAGAAGTACTTAAACATGCCAGGAAAGTATTAAAAACTTATTAAATTTGCTGGCAAAATGATCAGTGCTTTTCCCTTCCCTGAATAAGTCAAGAAAAGGTAACCACTTCTGAAAAATTTCCAGCAGAAAATAAGGATTTCCAATCAATAAGTCGCCAAGTGATATAAAAAAGAAAATAGAATTTCAGCATAAAATATAACTCTTTCAGGATTTAGTCAGAAATTTCCATGGAAGTACGTATTTTTCTATATGCAAAGCAAAAAGTCTTAAGGTTCAAGAATAAATGAAAATTACAAAAAAAAACTGAACAGCAGATTTACATCCAACTTTAACTTAATGGCCGTTCTTTAATGCAGCCTTTTATTTTAACAGCTCTTTTCAGCAAGTCCTTGCAGGCCACAAAGAACAGCACCGCACCTCTTTGACTCCTTTCACAGCAATGCAGAGCAATCCTGGAGGGCAGCCAGTGGGCCAGGAGGATAGATGAGGGCTGTAATGACTCCTTAAGGACCTGTGGGTGCATTTGGGGAATTCCTGCCCGTTGGCCTCCAAAGGATGCTCCTGAGTGCACCTCTACCACTCAGGAGGTGTGCCACAGGAGAAGCAGAAGCAGATAATGCAGTGATAGTAAGTATGCCTCTCATTCACTTAGCATTGCATTTCTAAACAGTGACATACTTATTTCTAATGCTTCGTTAGAAATTTGCCTTTGTGGGAAGGAACACAGCTGAGAGAAGTCTAGTGAAGGCAGATGTTGCTACTAAACATAAATCATTAAGTGTCACAAAGGCTTTTTCAGGGGGGGATATTTTTTTTTCCCCTCTTTTAAATTGACTTTGAGATCCAATCAATTTGTTTTTATTTTATGTATCAGCCTAAGAACGAGATCCCCCCCCTCTCTTTTGCCTTCACTTCTTTAGCCAGCAGTGAAGTCCAGCACCCGTGGCCACACATGGGGCAGGGATTTACATCACAAGGCCCCAGCGCTGAACTGTGGAAAAAAGTCTTTCAGCAGCAGGAACAGCATCTGGCTTCTTGGCATGCTCCACACACAGTTGTGCTGACAGATCTAGAGTTGCCTTTTACAGTGTCATAAAGGCAGGCTGCTAATGGGATGTCCCTCCCCGCTTGTCCTCCTCCATGCCATTTTTCTTCTTTGACTCATATTTAGCC
Organism: Oreortyx pictus; assembly: GCA_036925125.1. Taxonomy (NCBI): domain Eukaryota; kingdom Metazoa; phylum Chordata; class Aves; order Galliformes; family Odontophoridae; genus Oreortyx; species Oreortyx pictus. The sequence goes on along the minus strand of JAUPFR010000006.1, from coordinate 54,157,850 downwards.
GTAATGAGGCTGCAAGCATTCATCCCTACAGATGGGCCTATCCCTTCTTTATGCTTCACAGCAATCTCAGCCAGACATCCGTATTGAGGCAGCATCCACACATCCCTGTGCAGGATTTCCTTAGGAGGGTTCTGGTACACATCCAAAACCCAACCCAACAAAGCCACGGGCTGCCTCTGACACTTTCCTACCAGAGAACCTTAATTCCAGCCCAGCATCACAGCCACCTCATTAAACAGGCAACAGAGGTTCCAAGAAATTGCTGTGTCCTGCCCCAGCACTCCAGTTTGTCATTATCTCAATGTGTATTAACACCGTTTCATATTATTTTCACAGATCTCCAGTGTGTGAATCTGGGAGATAACTCGTGAACATAAATCCCAAAGCAAGCTAAGGCTACAGGGATAAAGTATTTCTCTAACTTACTTGCTTTATGTATTTGGTATGCGGAATGTTTAAACATCTCCCTGTACTCCCTTCCCACGTAAAAGGAATCTCTCTACTGCATACACCCATTTTCTTAACATCACATTAATAAAAATTAGCACTGGAATGCTATTAACTCTAGACCCATTTACAGTAACTTATTAAATGATCAAACACTACTTTCTAAATGTGTTTAGTATAGCCCACCTGAGTCTGTTCATCTGGTTAAGGAGAATTTTCCAATAGTTTTCATGAGACTGCTGCACTATGCCTGTGTATGCATCCAGTTCTGGGCTCTCCAGTTCAAATGGGACAGGGAACTCCTGGAAGGAGTCCAGCACAGGGCCACAAAGATGATTAAGGGCCTCGAGCATCTCCAGTATGAGGAAAAGCTGAGTAACTTGGGTCTGTTCAGCCTGGGGAAAAGAAGGTTGAGAAAGGATCTGATGAATTCTCAGAAGTATCTAAAGGGAAGCAAGAGGATGAGGCCAGGCTCTTCTTGGCAGTACAAAACTATAGGACAAGGTGTAGTGGCCTAGAAGTTGTGTTAGGCTCACAAAGAAGCAAAATTAGTTCAGACAGGTTCTTGGCAATACTCAAAAAATATTCATAGGTAAATCAACAGTCATACACAGAAAGAAGAGCTGTATTCACCCTGCTGGCAAAGAGGATCTCTACCACACAGCGCTCCTTCCCCAGAAGAAGCCCAGGCACAAGAGATGCTCCCCCTCCCATTCCTGGCCCTTATATGAGCCCAGTGGGGGCTCCACTCTGGGTCCACCTCTTCTGGTCACATAGGGAGCACAGGTGCAAGCAATGTGCCTGTGCCCCATAGGCCAGCCACACCCCCTCACCAGGTGCTCAGTCACCAGCTCAAGCCCTGACCTCACAGGTCCCCCACAAGTGAACAAGTGAAGTTTTGTACTAACATGCGTAAGAACTTCTGTATGGTCAGGGTGACAGAGCACAGGTACAGGCTGCTCAGAGAGGTGGTGGAGTCTCCTCCTATGGAGATATTCAGGACCCGTCTGGACCTGTGTGACCTATTGTAAGCAACCTGCTTTAGCACGGGGTTGGACTCGATGACCTCTCGAGGTCTCTTCCAACCCCTGTGATTCTGTGATGTGTTAATATAAAGACGTCAAAAAGAAAATTCCTATTACAAAAAGACATACAGATTTCCTGATTTCTCTTCAAGCTGTCTTGCTGAAAAGTAGCATGAAGCAACTTAGGTCGGGCAAGAATCTGGTCAGCCATTCACGAGTGAATGACCAGAACTCCCCAGCATCTGAAATTATTTTTCTACAAGAAGTCAAGCTAAGAAGATCTCCACAGATTGCAGTGAGTACCTTACAGGCTCAATGCTGCAAGATAAAAAAGCGTACTGGCTGTTTTCCAGCAAGGAACTTGAGCATGTGCTTATCTTTAAGCTTACGAGCAGTCACACTGAAGTCCCATGCTTCATGCCTGAAATTAAACATTAACTCAAGTATTCTGCTGGATCGGGGCCAATGCAATTCAAAAAGTGCCAACTTGAAAAGCAGGGTTGCTTGGGGAACAGTTACTCAGGTGGACCTCATATGTGCTCAGCTGATGGCTGCAGGAAGGGATGGAAGTGCTGTTGCCTTTCTGCTTTCCAGTAAACTCTGGCCAGTCAGTCTTTCATTTAACCCATGATGGAAAACTCATGGCTACGGGCAACCCTTCGTGGCAACTGACCACCTCCATGACGTGCAACGAGTGGGATTCGGTCCCCAGCTGCATTTGTATCTTACACAATCAGCCTTACAAAATATAACACAGATGCAATTTTATCTCAGCCACCCAAAAGGAAGATGGAGGAAGCTCTAACAAACTGGGGATTACATTAATTGTCCCAGTCTATAACAGCACCTCTTGCAGCATCAACCTGCATCTTCTCCTAGTAAAGTAAATCAAGGAATGGGGACGTAGAGACAGGAATCAGAAAGAAGAATTAAGCACTGCAAAGTTAAGCCGCTCTCTTTCACACGTGAAATTCAGTATAAAATACTTCCCTATAAATAGTTGTCAATAAACACAACTGCTGCAAATGTATTTGGTAAATGTTGAGGTCAAAGGCCTCAACTGTTTATTGCCTTGTAAACTCAAAGGCAAGTAAATTTATTGCCTGAACGAGCTTGAGAGTATCGGCCATCATAAAAGCTCTGCACCAAGGCACAGAATAGCCCATCAGCTCACACTGCAGCCATTCTGCACGTAGCCCAAAGAACCAGAACCTATGTCGTTGCCACACTGAATATCCAGTGCTGTGGGCTAACACAGAGCTGCCCGCCACTGCTATCAGAACCACCACTGGCTGAAATCACACCTCGTCATGCTTTCGTAGCATGACACAGCAGCACATTTGCTTGCTTGGCATCCCTGTGCAGTGCTGCATTTTCACTTCCCCAACTGAAAGCGGAGGAGCACTGTGTGCAGCAGTATTTACCCTGAATGCTGGAAGAAGACTCAGAAAGTTTACTGAAGAATTTCATCCAGGGATCTGCGCTGAAGGAGGACAGTTCTGAGCGGCAGGGAGTGTGGGACGGTGCCTGTCGTTTGGATCTTCAGCTGCAGAATCCTGAACTGGTAGCTAACGGGCTCGATAGCTCTGTAAAATAATTACAACCATGGTCAGTGTCCAGTGCTGTCCTCAAATCACAGGATCACAGAACGGCTCAGGCTGGAACGAGCCTTACAGGTCATCGAGTTCCAACCTCTGCCATGGGCTGGCTGCCAACCACTATTCACCCAGGGTTGCTACAGCCACTGTTCGTGACCATTCTTTCAAATTAATGTGTTGAGAATCTTATTCTTTCCCAGCTCCAAAACTTAAAACACCTGGCTCAGACAACATCAAACTACACATATGTGTAAGTTTCTTTGCACAGGCTTGTCATTGGGAAACTTTACAGTTCTCTCCCAACTGTGTGCACTCAGCACCCTTGGTCAAGTGCTCCTTTCTCAATTAGTGTCAGACTATCAATTAACGTAAATTAACATAGAATGGGTGTGAAACAGTGCAAATTGGATCAAGAGAAAATTCTGGGCTTGAGCTAATACAGGACATAGCATAAAATACTACATAGTCAGACTGTGTAATTCAGGCTGTAAACTCCTCAGTGCAAGAACTGATGTTCTCATTCCCATCACAGAGAATCACAGAGCTGTAGGGTTTGGAAGGGACCTCTAGAGATCTCTGAGTCCAGCCTCCTGCCAAAGCAGCTCCCAGCTCAGGTTGCATAGGTAGGCATCCAGGCAGGACTTGAATATCTTCAGAGGAGACCCCACCACCTCTCAGGGCAGCCAGTGAATACAGAATACAGACAGTGATGGTAACTTTGGAGATAACTCAGAATTTTGATCTTCAGTTTTGCAGTCAAACAGAGCAGTCCATCTGCCCAAAGCTGTGCTCACCAATCTCAATGAAACTACACCCTGCCTTTGCTCTTTACGACCATTCTTGAGCACCTGATAGTACCTGCAGATAAAGTTTTGCACAGAGTATTACTTTTCAGGGTGTTACTTGAGAATGAGGCTGTTGTCAGAGAAGGAAGCACCTGACTGCATCTGTCAGTCAGAAACTTCACTACCTACGCAGCTCAACTGAGAATGCAGACACACGAATAGACACAGGTCAACACAAATACCTCTTACAGGCAGGAAATCCATCAATGAAACAAAAAAAAAAAAAATCCACTTCCACAGATGTGTGAGCTCGAGGCAAAGATCTAAACAGGAAAATATTCAGGATCATAGAATCACCCAGGTTGGAAAAGACCTACAGATCATCCAGTCCAACCATCAACCTAACAGAAGTCATTCCCATTAAGCCACGTCCCTCAGTACAATGTCTGAAGAATGATGCACCAGTAAAGCATGTAGATCTTTGCTTTCACTCTGAATGGACCTGTTTTCTGATACTGTTCCCATCACATATAAGAGAACTGTCTCAGCTTTCCTCCAGCCGTTCTTCTGAAACATTACTCCATAAAACCCACTGGTTCTTCTGAGAAATCTACCCCAGAAAATTCCACTTGCTGCATGAACATCTTCTCAGACACAACAAACTGAAACTGAAAAGGAAAGGCACAGTGCAAGGTGCTGTCACGGTGACTGTCTATGAGCTTTTTGTGTTTGTATTTGGGTTTTAGAAACACGTGATTAATTCAAAACACATGTAGCATCATAACACGATATAGTTACCTATGAAAGGAGAAACTAGAAAATTCATTCTAATGCCCATAATTCTAGCATACATCAGCTTATATGATTGGATAAAACACAAATACCAGACGTGGTTTAGAGAACTCATTTATTGGATTTCAGTGAGCAGGTCTGCAGGTTTGCTTTTCTTATGACACGACTCCTTTCCACATCAGGGTCAATTCACCCTTCCACTGCTGACAATCTGTTGCTTGCAGACTTCCATTCCTAAACCATGACCTGAAAATAACAGATGATAGGATGAAAATCAGAATCAGGTATAGGAGTACCACTAAGGTTAATGGGACTAATCAACGTGTTGGGGAAGGCGAAGGGGAAACACAGTCCAATTTGCCACAAGGGGAAAACAAACCAAACACTTAACAATGCACAAATATCAAATATTAAACACACCTATCCAGTCGGTCTGTTCAGTAAAAGTATGTAAATAACAACTACATGATATTGTGTTACCCAGCAGCACACTTCCACTCAAGAAACTGCACAGCCATGAAATTCCTCTGCATAACACGGAACATGAATGGGGTACTGTTGCTTAATCATTCCCCTAAATGTTTATGGGATGGAAATAAGGCCTTAATATAGCTAGAGGGGCCACAGGAGGGACACTTTAAAGGTTGCACTACCACGTGTGTCAATACCAAGAGCTCAGCAACATCTGGTTTAATTCATTTTTTGAACTGTTTACTAACTGGAGACTAGGTGTTATTTCCTCCATGAGGGGAAATGCCTTTAATTGATGCCGGTGCATCTCCCTCATGGCAAATGAGCACTCATGAGACACTATGAAAACCAGTTTAGAAGCAGTGGTAGAAATGGGGGCTGGGATTTTTCTACAGTGCCCATTAAGAGGGAATGCAGTCAGAAAAAAAGGTGATGTTAGCAAGCGTGCCAGCACAGTGCCTGGTCCTACAGTGCCTCCATTCACACAAGGCTTCAAAATGCTACTGGAACACACATGTAGAGGAAGACTGCTATTTGCAAAATCGATACCATCCTTTGTACAAAGGAAATACATCACTTTGTTGCCATATTTTCCAAAATATCTTCCAGAGCGACATAGATCTTTAATGTGCAGTGTCCAACAGGCATTCCTAGAAAGGCCGTATTTAAAAGCAGTCAGTTTGTATTTCAGAAAGAAGTTACGCATCAGTAAAGCCCCTCAAGAGAAATTTTTCAGCAGGAGTTTTTCACATCCATGTTTGGCCTTTATCTGTATCAGCAAAAAAAGCTTAAGGTGCAGGACTCTGCTGACTGACTCTTAGTGCATGCTCACCGACACCAAACCACAGCAACAGCCACATCAGCTCTGACATTCAGTACGCATTCATCTCTGAGAGTAACACCTCGAGGGCCGTGCTGTGAAGGCAGCTATAGTGAAGCCATTCCCCTCCATGTCAGGAGGATGTTTGGCAAGGAATCGTGTCAGTACTTTAGTTAAGCAAACATTCAGATGCCACAGCACATCCTTGAAAAGAGCAGCGTAAGGTAAGCCTTTGGATTTTTAGCATTTGCAACCCAATTTCAACTTTGCCTTATGTCACAAGGAAACTGCTTGCGAGCTGATTTCAGTCTGGACTCGAGAGAGCATTTGCTCAGTGAAAACCAGTATTCAATTTAACACGATTGCATGCACATGCTAGTGGGATGCCCGGCTGGAATCCAGAATTAAGACAAGTCAGAATGAAGGTGCAGTGGTGGGGCTTGGCAGGGAACCTGCTTTTATTGCTTTTGGCTCTGCTAGAGAACATCAGTTTCTTGTTGGTGAGTTCTGAAAACAAACGCCTTTCCAAATAGAGAGAGAAATGAAACGAAAGAAACCCTTTCTCAAACTCTACTCTGGGCAGTCGTATATCAGTGCCACAACTTGGAATCAGCAAGCCATACAAAGGAGGTGGATCAGAGTGAAACACACGTGGACACGGTGTTCTTTGAGTCTATTTCCCACACCTACTTTGGAAGGAGGCTTCAACACATCGGGCTCTGTGCTTTGGTCATGCACAGGTATCAGCTCCCCCCCCCCAGGGAATGCAGGCACAGAGGTAATAAACACATTCGTTTCATTACAACATCTTAAAAAAATGTAAAAACGCTAAAAAACCAACTGTAAACCGATCTCCAGCCAAAGTACACATTAATTATACAGCTTAAGTCAGGCGGATGCTCAAGGAAAAGAGATATAACGTTACACCCAGCTGGATACTTTGTAGTTAGCACAAATGTAATATAAAGCGTACCAGAGTTTGTCAAGTGTCTGTCTGGATTTTCAGTTTTCATTAGTACTATAATTAAAACCACATTTTCAGCTATATTACCTATAACAAGAAAGGAATGAGAAATGAGGTTGTCAAGGTCAGCCTCTCTCTGCTCTTTACACTGAGTATCTGCAGGCCGCAAGTTGTTGAATTTGGTGTAAACCAGAGTAATCAGATGGAATGTCACGTAACAACCAAACCTTTGTGGCTCAGCGGACAAACTTATGAGGTCACTTCCTTTTAATCACCAACGGAGCGTTATTTATCTACAGTAATACAAGTCAGGAAGACAGGCAGGCCGATGACAGACAGGCTGACAGATATATGGAAATACAAGCGCTCCTCACACGGCTGCGACAGAGCTGATGCACAGACACATTTCCTCTTCCAGAAAGCAGTGCTTTGAGCTTATGCTGTCATGGCCTTTCCCATTTACAACTGACACTGCTGTAAACGCTTTTTGTGACCATCCCATTGCTTGTCACAGAAGATGGGTTAATCCCTGATGCATAATTTTCAGCACTTCTGGGGAGTTAACAGGTTTGCAGGAGAACCACACAGCAAAGCAACCAGCTACCTGACAGCAGGCTTCCTACCAGGGGGACACACTGATCCAATCAGTAGTGGGTGCCTTAATTAGGAATCTGTGGTGAAAAGCGGCGTCGCTTCATCGAAGTCAGAAGAGGTGAACATTTTACTAAGGATCTGGGCCATAAATCTCATCATTAAAAACGTAACTTGTTGAATATTCAAGTGCGTGGGACTGATGGCTCTGAGGAATGGGACTCCCAAGATGAGGGAGTGGTCCAGAAAGCAAGGATGGTATTGGCTTTCAGGAGTGCCTGGGGGGTGGGGAATACAAAAAAGAATCAACGAGGCACCTGATGAGCATTAAATATAAATGGCTAGTTCATTTGTGATAATGAAAACGGATTTGAGTTGGATTAAAAAAAACAACACCACCGCCACAAAAACTAAACAACCTGCTTCAAGTGACATGAGCGAACCCACTGCAAAACTGAAAGACTTTAAGATGATAGCCCAGGAGATAACGTCCTAAGAATTGAGTGAAAGAGCCTATATAAAATACAAAAGGTGTGTTGTAAGGAAGGAGCAGAAGGGCAGACTTTGAGCTTCATCTCATCATAAATCAAAAGCTTGTTCCCCGTCATTCTTGTCTACGAGGTCAGCTTTGATTCCCAAGCCACAACTCCCAAAGGATGGAGGCATTTCTATCAGCAAGGACGTGTCTTTCTTCCCCCAGGCTGGATCTGCCAGCCCTGCTGTCACCGTGGACCATCATTATCTCAATCTCTTTACTGCCCAGGACTGCTCCATCCCAGAGCCACAGGGCACTATGGCAGGACTGGGAGAGGAAAACCCAGTCAGAACGGGAAGGGCATTTGCAGCACAGTACTTCACAAAGAAGTTTATCATGAGGTTCCATCTGCAATAGCTCAGCCATTGTTAGCAGCCTAACGATTTAACACCTCTTAAGTCACCCGGTGACACCTGAGGAATATAAAAAGGTTATGCAAAATAAAAGCCATGGGTAAAAATACCAACTTACCCACAACTGAACAAAATAATAAAATAAATAGTGAAAGCTTAACTATCCACCCTGTCATTTGTTTCGTATCTCTTCCTGTCTGGGTAAATAATCTCATGCAGAGATTTAGATTGGACGTAAGCTTTTTCACAGTAGAGTTAGTGAGGTGCTGGCACAGGCTGCCCAAAAAGGTGGGGGGTGCCCCGTCCCTGCAGACACCTGAGGTCAGGAGATGCTCTGAGCATTGATGGGGCTGTGGGTGTCCCTGTGGGGTGGGACCAGAGGGCCCTGATGGGCCCCTTCCAACTCATATAATTCTATGATTTCACGAATTAAAAAGTTTTAATATTAATTTCGGATTCATTGTTTAAATTACAGCAGACCTCTATAGTGTTCTCACACGGTGGATTCCATCATTTGCTCTGTTAGCATTTAATGGTTTTACTTCAGTAATTCTCACTTAATGTAGAGAAATGTCGCTGTGTGGCATTAAACCTGATAGTTACTGCAAGTTATCTTCAAAGATAAAATTACAGAGAACACAGACACTTGATCCTATGTGTTTCTACAGATAAAAACCTTCATTCTTTCGGCAATAACAGAAGAGCAAAGCAGTGAGGGACACGAGGCCTGAATTTTTTAGACAAGACCGCCCTCTACTGCTAAGGAGACGGTAAAACCACGAAGGATCACCCTTACCTTTACGAAGTCTTCATACAACCAAGAGCAGCTTCCATAGATCCCAGCCCAGGAAAGCTCAGCAAAAATGTATGGCACAGCTGGGGGGTGGCTTCAGGGCCGTGAGCATGCAGCGGATGGTGTAGCCCCCACTGAGCCCACCACCTTCAAAGCCAACATCCAGTCCAACAACTGGCTGCAGCCGCCAGTAACCAGTAACCCCTGGGAATGGTCCGACGTATGCTCATTCCTCCAGCACTTTGTGTAAGAGTTGTTCATCTGTCAGTGGACAAACGCATTCCTCCATGACAAATATATTTCTGTATTGAACGACTTCAGGGTTTTTCTTCTCATCCTCTTTCACGTTCTCCTTGTGTCTCAGTTTCACGTCCTGTGCGTGCATTTCATTTTTCCTTCTCCTGTGATACTGAAAGAGCACAAGGAGCAGGATGAGCCCTCCAGCTAAGGCCCAAAACTGCCAGGAAAGCAATGCAGAGAAGAGCAAGGCTTGCATGCCCACCCAGCTCTTCTCCAGGTCTCTCTGCTCTCTCCCTTGCAGCAGCCAGGCCATCTGCTCTTGCAGATGCATGTGGTTGCGAGTGACCACATCAAACTCATCACCAACACATGGGACTCACTGCACCAGCAAGGAAAAGGCAAACGCCAAAGCCATGACCAGGAAGAAATGGGAGAAAGGGGATCAGTGAGGCTGGGAGGGAGATCACACACAGCTGGGGGAGCAGGGCCAGCAGCCACAGCCCCTGGGTTCGTGTAGGAGAGGAGGCAAGGATGCTGGGAAGCAGCAGGGGACGAGGTCAGTGCTGGTGGTGACAGCTCTAAGTGTTCTCCTCAGCACTGGGCCATCACTGCAGTGCTTACAAGCCCCACAGGGGCCGGTGTTTGCCACTATCAGTCATGTCAGTGTCACAGAATCATGGAATAGCTTGAGTTGGAAGGGGCTCTTAAAGAGCACTGGTCCTACACCCCTGCAATGAACAGAGACACCCACGGCTCCATCAGGGCTCAAAGCCCCGTCCAATCTGACCTTGGGTGTCTCTGGGGATGGGGCACCTCTCCAGGCAACCTGTGCCAGTGCTTCAGCACCCTTATAATAAAAATGACTTCTTCCTTATATTCAGTCTAAATCTCCTCCCCTCTTTTAGTTGGAAACCATTTCCCCTTGTCCTGTCACAAAAGACCCGGCTAAAGAGTCCCCTTCCTTACAGCCCCTATGCATACTAACAGGCCACACTCAGGTCTCCCCACAGCCTTCTCTTCTCCATGCTGCACAGCCCCAGCTCTCAGCCTGTCCTCAGGGAGGGACTCCATCCTTGGGATCATTATAGGGGCCCTCCTCTGGTCATGCTTCAGCAGATCCACATCTCTCCTGTGCTGAGGGCTTCCCATCTGTACACCATTCTCCAGGTGAGGTCACTCAGCACAGAGCAGAGGGGCAGCCTCTCCTATGTAGCTCTCCTACACGGCTTTTTTGTTTCACTTTTTCTGTTCCCATCACTTGTTCTTCCCACAGTGACCTGTTTGCAGTCTTAAAAACAACAACAGCAAAACAAAACAACCCTCTGCTTTGTTTTTAACACACACTTTGCTCAGTCCACGAGGATATTTTGTGAGAGGGGACACCAAAAGGGCTGACCAGGATGCACAAGCCAGGGCTGCAGTACAGCAGTGCCCATGCTGGAGGGGTCCCCATGCAGATGTCAGGAGCTTATGGGCAGCACACCACTCATACAGCTTCAGCCCAGCACCTGCAGAAGGCACATTCATGGCACCACATATTTCCATGTGCAATTCAAGCTTACTGACCAGACCCGCAGTTAACATGCTCACTGTGGAGGAAACAGAATGCTCAAGGCAGTGTTGGGAAATGCTGGGATTTTGGAAGACCCAAAAAGCTCACTAGAAGTATAAAATAATTTGCAATGTGTTTTTCAATTAGCGTTGTGATATGAATTTGATTGGTGTTTCTGCCATTCTGACCACGTGGGGGCAATACACGAGTAATAATTACTTAAATACTTCGTGTTAATCTGCTCGTTCCCAGAGAAAACCACTGCAACGATGCACTTATCACAAGCAATGACAAGAAGCACAACAGGTAAAAGCATTTTCAAGGCTGAAGGAGAAACAGGTTTCTTATCTCAGTGTGACCCTGCTATGAAATCAGTCCGTGCTGCCAGCTTCCACCTGCAGGGACAGCCACAGCCAAAGAGAACTCATCCCTTAGGAGACAAAAGATACAGGTGAACAAAGAGGGGGAAGGGGAAAGGGAGAGGGAGGAATCTCCTCTGACAGAGCTGTGCAGGTTTGCACTTGCAGAGGGAAAAGGGAGCAACAGTTTGTAAAAGCAAGAGTTGATGGAAAATGTCATGAAAGAGTGAAACAGGGAAGCAATCCAAACAGAAATTGTCCTATCAATTAGAGGAAGGAACATGCTATGGCCATCATAACAAACAGAAACATAACCCCAATAACAAAGTGAAAACAGTTGTGCCAGAAGTTAGATCCCACCAGTGGGCAAAACAGGAAAGCATAAATCATTCCATGCAACACAGGTTCCCTCTGAACAAGACATAAATAAAAGCAGCAAGTAGAAAACGGTAGAAATGTAACAGTGGTATAAAGAGGAGGGGCACAGTCTGCATCACAGGAACAGGTAGATGTAGCTCTCTGAGCTTTGCTATGCAACACAGAAGGAATTTGTCTTATGTCTTCTCTCCTACATACCCCCAAACCCACACACCCCATCAGCTCATTCCTTTTCTTTCAGCATCTTTTGACCCCAGGACCAGTGGCAGAACATGGCAACAGGGCACCATGGGCTGTGGTCAGCATGGGATACCTTGTCCTGGAGAGCAAGCAAACAGCAGGAGCTAGGAACATCTCCCACCAGGGAAACAGAAGTCCCAGACATCGCAGTCATGGCTGAACTGCAGGCTTAGGGCATTCAGACATACAAGCTGCCCTGCTTCCCAAGAGTACCATCTTGTTCAGTCCTCTTTTTTCTATATTGCAGTTGCATCCCAACTTTTCTCCACTTTTTCATGTCTTTCCTATGGTGATGGAAGACAGCGTCTCACAACTGTGAGATGTGACACACAGCCCATGGATGTATATGAACCCAAGTGCTCACTGTGTCCTTGGACTATGGTGTGCCTCTCTCCTGCTTAGTGTCGCAGATTTTTGCTCCTGGCCAGCCCACTGATCTCATACTAGTCCTTCCAGCTCCTCATCTTGCTGATTACCTTAAATTATAGGTTCTTCAGTCTCCTGACATTCAACCCATGGTCCTGATCATGCTGCTTCTGATGCACCGTGCCGTTAGCTCCTCCAATTTCTACCTGCCCAGGTGTGAATTTTGCCCTTGGCTATCTTCGGCCTCTGGTTTCCAACCTGCTCACCCCCTTATCTTTGATCTCAACTGCCCACAGCTCAGGTGGGATTCCATATCCGACCTCCAATTTCCCCCATAGGGATGCAGGATATCCTACTGGCTTTATGAAACCTGCAAGCCAATCCTAGTCTGTCTGCCATGACAAAAAGCAAATCTTACAGACGAGCCTGGTTCTGTGTTGAGTTTTCTTCTGAGCTTTCTGAAAGTGAAGGAAACTGTAATAAAAGACTGGGGCTATTAAAAAAACTCTTATTAAAGGAGAACTTGTGCAGTGAAATAACAATGGGAAGTAAGTGAATGGTTGGTTAACAAAGGTAGATAGACCTTGCACTGTAATAGGTGACACAGACAGGCCAAGCAGAAGTATAAACCTGAGCACAAATAAAAGCCTTGGAGAAAAGCTATGGCTCTGAGCACCATTGCTATATCAGCAGGAGGAGAGTTCTCAAAAATCCAATTAGCAAGGACAAAAGCAAGAATAGCAGGCCAGAATGTCAATCAGCATATGAAATCACCAGCATGAAGGTGGGATGCATTAAATATGCCCAGTCACAAAGTGGAACACCAGCAAGCAAAATGCATTGGAAGGACAGAGAAAGTGTTGATTACTACTGAAGAGGAAAAAAGAAACACCCCAAACGCTTAAATCAGCAGCAGAAGCATAGAGCCAAACAAGCTGTAGAAGGCATACACGAGTTGCATACCAGGCATCATGACTGTGTGTGCAATGGCACAGTGGGTTAGTGTCATACCTGCCTGGTACAGCTCCTTCACCTCTATGTCCAGACTGCAACAGAAGGACCTTCAGATCACAGCCAATTCCCCTGCAGTCTCACAGCATTCCTCAGAGCTCTTCACAATTTCCCGTTGGCTGAAGAAGCTGGCCCTCTCAGCTCCTCCATCAATCCAGGCCTCTCTTCAAACTCCCCATGGAAGATAACCCAGACAACTGCCATCCTCGCTGTCCCAAGGGCTTCCCTGCCTGGTTTACAAACAGTAAACAGCAATTTATTCACATGTTACTTGGCTAGTTGATGTGTTCCCCCACATTGTTCCTCCAGAAGCTAATTATAGCAGCCAAAGATACAGCAACAGGGATGCAGAACGACACCCATATCACTTAGACTAGACTCTCACATAGGGGATCCAAGTGTCAGAACGGTGACTCCCTCTACAAAACAGGGCAACAGATCTTTGCTAACAACACAGTAATACAGATTCCCAGTTGGCACAAGTTAGTATCACCTCGATTTTTCCAACAACTCCAGAACTGGACCAGCAGCTTTAAACCTGATTCTTGATGTTGAAAAATGAGCAAAGCCCCATTTTCATCAGCTGCTCCAACAGCTCCCTCTGGTTTCCCGGAAGGGTTCAGAACAGAAACATTTCTGATTTGCTTTATTTTTTAAAGTAAATCCAAATGGTCCAATGGTATGGCCAAACGATCACAAACATGACCAGTTTGAGAGTGCAGCCCTCCACATCTTCCTTCTCTATCATTTCATCACATGCATCTGCAGTGTTCTAAACAAGTCTAGGGCTTGGTTGATTCAGCCCAAGCCATTCAAGTTTTCAGCCCATTATTTGCCTCCCTCTGCAGTTCTGAATAAAGCTTGAATAAAAGGTCTACCTTTCAAAACAAAGCAAATTAGTTTCACTAATATATTTGCATTCCAACCAGAATTACTAAATTCACTGTTAATAAAATGAGAGCAAAGCCCCTAAACCAAGTAATAAATTCCATACATCCATACCAGAATCGTACTGCCTGCGAAGTTCCCTTTCGGTGCCTGCCTATTAATTTACAGCAGTCAGAAATCTCACAGTAAGTTTCACTTATCATAAATTGGCATGCTGTTATTAAATGCCTGCAACTGCTTTGTTAAAATAGTGTTCTTACAGTAATCTCACTTTCTATTCCCTATGAAAAGGAAAAAAAGCTCAAACTGCTCCAGGCTGACACGCGGCAGCAGGACAGGATACCAGCAGCAATCAGCAGAAGGTTGGCACCCAGCATGGTCTCATCCAAAGATTTCATCTCATGCAACACCCAGCAGGTATTCTAGCTCTGAAAGACCAACGTGCAAAACACTGGCATACAGTGTGCTGAGTTCAGTGTGAAACCTAATGGCATCACCAATTCTGACCCAAAGGCACTATCATGTCCCAGGGAAGGATCAGACTGGATCCTCCCACTCCCACTGTGTTAACTTCTGTGAGGTACAACATAGCCATGCACACTGCATTTGATTTAAATCTTGAATAATTTACACTCAGGAGGAATACCAGTGAACTGCCATTCAGCTTTGGCTTAGTATTCATCATATAAGCGGTGCCATTGTGAGTGAGATCACACTTCTAGTCTCTCTTGCTTAGAAGGTGCTTTCAGGAGCCATGGAGGACTGGAACTGTGAGTTTTAACAACAGGTATTTGCCTGCTCCTGCTTATAAAGCCAGTGCTTTCCCAAACAAGCAACACCCAGGTGTCTCAAACAGCACAGGTGGAAAATCTCAAAGGCATACTGGCAAGCACAGACCAGCAAACCTCCATTTTGCACCAAGTGCTTTCTCTTTGTGATCACCCTGAGCCACACATCAGAATGAGCAAGAGATGAGAGAGACAGACACGGTTCAAAAGTTTTATTCTTACGAAAAACTCTTTACAAAATAGAACAAAAAGGCCACAGGTCTGAAAGGCAGTAATCACTCCTGTGGTATAAGGTAGGTCCAGACTCAAAACACAGTAAGCTCTCAGTGCCATGTGGCTGCAGAGCAGTCCCATGGGTACACACCACAGCTTGTGCAGCCTCTGACCTTCCAGTTGGTTCCATGCTGAAACCAGCCACTCCATTTGTGATACTCAGTGAAAGGCACGTTGCTCCTAGCTTTTACTTAATACAATTCTTCTCTGATACCCCCAGATCCCAGCCTCCTTTTCCCACTCCCTCTTCCTTCCCTTCCAGCTACTGGCTGAGAACAGCTCAAACCTTTCTGAGGAGGCAAAAGAATAAGAACTACCATCTGCAGTCAGCCATCTACCATCCCCTAAAGAAGATCATGACTGTGTTCTGTCAGTGACAAGTAGTGCTTTCACTCAGTATTTGCTTACTGCACAAGCTGGCACACATGCGTACTCACAAAAGAGATTTCCTTCTTTTAGGTTCATAAACCATCTCGTCCTGTGAAGAGCTATTTACTTGTTTATGCTCACACTCTTATTCATCCTGGCAGAATACCAGAACTCTTCAGAAAAATCAATACCATTTGAAAATTTGACAATTCCACACTTCTGTGGAAAAAATAAGTAATTAATGTATTAGGCTTCCTAAAAGCAGCTGTACTTAGAACACAAATCAGATTTTTCTGACACCAAAAGCTGAAATGCCTTCTGAAACCTGGGTCATGCTTCCTATAGGGTAAAGCGAGCCCTTGCACAAGCCAGGTTTCACCAAGCTGAGTGTGTTGCCATCCAAAGTTCTGCCTCAGAAAGAACAGCATTCAGAGCTCAAATGGAAGCTGCTGTTTTCCTTTTTTTTTTTTCCCTTCAAGGAAAATCCAGATTTATTATTCAATGCATTAGAACATATCCAGGAGATCACAAACTTTTATGAGCCCTCTCAACAAGGCAAAGACTACTTACATACAAGAGCTATGGAACTTGACCAAAGACATCCTCTGAGTGACAAAACTCCACCAGGTTGTCAGGAACACTGGTAGTGAATAAATGGCAGAGGGGAAGCTCTGCCAGACAGCCATCACCTCACCACTTCAAGCCCGCTGCACACAGCGGCGGCACTGGGACAGCAACCAATAATGCTTTTGCACTGAAGCATGGTACAGAGAAAGAAGAAAGCAAGGTTTTTACCTCACTTTCCAAAAGAGGCCTCCCATCCAGCAGCATTGGCATCATCCTGCCAATCACGCTCCATATGTGCAAAGTCCCATAAATAATGCGTTTAGAGCACTGCACAGATTTCAGGGACTGTTTACAGTACCAAAACAGCATGGAAATGTCACAGAGAGATGCCACTAAAAGAAATCAGATTTCAACACTGCTATGTAAGTCCTGCAGGGTAGAAGTCCCCACAGGTGAGGGCAACGCTCACCTGCTTCAGATGGCCAGACATGTGGAACAACATTCTGCTCTCCGCACGTGCCTCTTCCTTCTCCACAGGCAGGAAAGTCTTGCACGCTGTCTTGCTGAATCTCATCTAACAGTTGGTCTCCAGCCCACCTTGTGTTCTAGTGTTACCAGTTATTAAGCATGCGCCGAGGTATCTGAGTAGTCCTACTGATTTTTTATGATCATAAAGCTGAACAGAGATATATTTACCAGGACTGGTATTTATTTGGTCTAATGTTGTAGTGCAAACGGGAGCGTGCCTTCCATTAAGCGAAAACAAACAAAATTCAGGAATAAAGCACAGCAAAGGTAATGCAGTTTTCAGAAACAATTTTCTGTACCTAACCAGGATTACTTTTTCTTCCCTGCAAAAAATTAACCTCTTCTGTCCTTCAGAGAACAACACAGCTTAAAACTACTGAAGACATACAACACAGAGACCCTCCTGGAACCTGTTGTGCAAAGAAGGGGCCTTGCCTTCCTGGGTTAATGAGGTTTATCATACGTGTGAGTCTCTGCAGCTTTCCTAACTACGCTCTCAGAGCTCACAAACCAATTCTGCCAAAAGGAAGAACTACGCTCACCCAGCTTCCTGCGGACCTTACACAGAAAGAAGGGCAGTGACTTCAGCAAGAAGCCGATTAAGGGGAAAGCTTCCCAGAGCGCTATCAGCTGGTGGGAACACGCAGATAGCACCGAGCTCTCATTCCCCACACCGCTCCCTCACCCCCACGCAGAGGGACCAGCTCCGCAGCGCAAACCGCTGCCCCAGGAGCCAGAGCATCCACAGCCTGCAGAGATTCTCCAGTGCCATCGCTCACCCACGAGACACGCAGAGCCACGGCAGCGCCGTGACCGACCCCACACACCCGCCAGGCTGAGCGGCCCAGCGCCCCCAGCGCGGCCCTCCACGTCCGCTCCGCGCCTTCTGACGTCACGCGGCGCCGCCACCAATCGGCGCGCGGCGGTTCCAAATCAAATCCCTCTCCCGAGCGCCGCGCGCGCGCGCGCGCTGCGTGAGGGGAGCGGGGCGGGAACGGCGCCGTGAGGGGACCGCGAGGGGACGGCCCGCAGCCCCCCGCGCCGCGATGATCGCCGCGACCCGCCGCGGAGAGATGCCGTTCCAAGCGGTGTTCCTCAGCTCCGTCCCCGCGGGCACGCTCACCCCGCTGAAGGACCTGCGGCGCCGGGGCGGCTCCGCGCTCTCCCCGCCCGGCCGCCCCGCGGAGGGCCGGGTGCTGCAGTCCACGCTTCTGGAGGGCGGCGCGGGCGCTCGGGAGCCGCTGGAGATCAGCGAGATCCGGCCCGGCCCCGGCCCCGGCCCGCCGCCGCCGAAGCGCCGCGCGCGCGAACCGCCATCCCGGCCGTTCCCGGCCGCGGCCTTCCTGAGGATGAAGACGAGGGCTGGCGCCGGCGGCAGCGACCGCATCCTGACGCCCGGTGGGCCCCGGCTGCGCGCTGCGGGTGTGGGGCGGCGCGGGACCGCGGAGCCGCCCGGGAGAGGTTCGTAGCCTCGGGAGCAGCAACGTGCGGGGACGGGCACGGTGGTAACCCGGGCGCGTTTGGAGCGAGGGGGGGCTGGGAGGTGTGAGGCCCGGGCACTGCCGCCAGGAGCTGTGCGTGCCCCATCCCTGGAGGTGCCCGAGGCCGTGGGTGGGCCCTGGGCAGCCTGAGTGGGCACGCAGCCCACGCATGGTACGACTCGATGGTCTCAGAGATCCCGCCCAACCCAACTGCTCTGTGGTTCTGTGGTCGGTTTGCCTTAACTCGTCCCCTCTGGTCTGTTTGCGGGTGGGACTGACCTGGTGCCATCTGTTGAGAAGTCGAAGATAAGCAAACAAAAACGCAGCAGTGGGTTCTGCTGCTCCTGACGGCTCAAAAAGGAGAAAGGTTGGTGGAAGAGCTGCTTGGGTCTTGAAATCCTTCCCAGGCATTCTGCTGGGGACCTGTTTGGATGCCTCTGCTCCGTGGATTCAGTCTCAGAGCGGTTGCTACAGATACCGACCTTGCAACATCACAGAACTGGTTTGAGTTGGAAGGGGCCTTTAAAGGCCGTCTTGTCCAGCTCCCCCTCAATGAACAGGGACACCCAGAGTCCCAGCCAAGCCCTGCGCCCAGAAAAGTGCTGCAGCATTAGGAATGGTTTCCTCCTGCCTGCTGGCACAGAGCTGCTGTCCACGAGGGCAGTAACGACACGTTGAAGGCGAAGCTGTCCTATAGCAGAGCCCTAGTGTCCTGGTGTTCAGACTGCCCTGAGTGGAAGATCTGCTGAAACACAGTGTTGCTTATTGGAGGGGTTGTGCTTCATCGTTGTTCGTACTCCTGCTTGAAGCATAGTACCCGTAAATGATGACCTTTAAAGGTCTACTTCCAGCCCAAACGATTCTATTGTCCTAAATCTCACGTGCTAAACTTTTAACCAGTTTTTTTTAACTGTTTGGGGTTAAAACCTATCTGATCTTTTTCATTTTAAGTCATGGTTGCCGAAATACTTATCCTGTAGCATGGGCAGCTGCTTGCTAACTTCTTTTGTTGGGGGTTATTGAGTTGCTATGGAGATAGTAGTGCCCAAGCTTCATGTTTGGGTATTAAAAAGCCTTCCTAAATCTCCCTGCTGCTGCTTAAAGCCTCTCACTGCTTTTACTATTTCTGTCAAACGTGATAAAAACCAATAACCTCTTATTTTTTTTTTTCCAAAGAGTGAAAGTTCTGATACTTTTCAACACCAGATTTCCAAAGTGTGCGTTTCCATCCTGCATCATCTCATCTCAAATCTGTAATGATTTTTGAGTGAATGCTCTTTTCTTCTAAGCAGTGCTACTGCTCAGTCCTTAACACTGAGAAATAGATCCCGTTTGCATTAGGATCTTAGGAAATGTGTATTTTGCTCTCCCCCCCCCCCCGCCCTGATGTTTTTCTTCCCTGATTCCAAATGTTTTTATGTACTGTTATTTCCAGAATTACCGTGCATTAGGGCTCCTCAGAACCAAACCGTGCAAATGCTGAACGTAGACCCTCTTGTATTGGAATCTCCTCAGAAGTTCTTCTTGCGTGTCAAGCGGAAACTGCAGGAGAAGCAGCAGCAAAAAGGTATTTGATACTGCTCTTGGAAACACCTCAGAAGCTTGCAGGACTTGAGGATTCTGTTTGCGCTTATAATGTCTCGCATGCTTTTGTCTGTAGCACAGGGGAAGGAGGCACAAGAAACCTGCACGGTGTGCCTTTTCAGATGAGGAGGTGGCATTACGCTTGCAGGCTGTGGGTTTGGGTGCTGGCTCCTGGCCGTGAAGGTTGACATCATTAGTCTGGTTTTCCTTTGGCGTGTGCGTGCAGCGTTCATTGGCTCTGGTGCTGTGGTCAAGAATTCATTAGACACTAGGTGTTGACGGTTTGGCACTGGAATGGGAATATTGGTGGAAATATCCTAAACTTTTTATTCGCTCTATCTTTTCCCCACCGTGTAGCTTTTAATATGCAAAAAGAAAAGGCTTGGTTCCCATGCAGAAAAGGTACAGTGAAGAGCCCCAGGGGTTCATCTGTCTTGAGACCAGCATTCTTCAGCATCTTTATCAGTGACAGACGATGGGATTGAGTGCACCCTCAGCAAGTTTGCTGATAGCAACAAGCTGTATTTCTCACTGATACTTCATCTAAATCTACCCTCTCTTATTTTCAAGTTTAAAATTCCCCTGTATTCTTTTTATTCTGTATTGTTTTAGCAACTCTGAATACACATATATCCTATAATTCTTTTCCTGGAATGCAAATCGAGAAAATGATGCATGACAAAGACAGCCTTGTTCAGCTTCAAAGTGTCACATAAATCAGGTGGAAACTCAGAAACCAATGTTTGCAGCTCCCAGCATAGCAGTAGCGTGGGTAGAAACCAAGATCTTTAAGTTTGGTGTATGGGAACTGTTGAATGAAGGCCTTAACCACTGATTGATCACTGAGTGCTCACCAAGTGCTCACCCTACGTTTGGAAAGAAATTCTTTTTTAAGGTTCTGTTTTTTATGAATTACAGAACTTTTTCTCTATAGGAAGAATTAATTAAGATCAGGAAGAATGATAAGTATGCCAACAGATATGTGCATTAGCTCTCTTTTGGGTGCAAGTGGGATGGTTATTTGTTGATCTGGTAGTGATGAAAATCTGGCACAAACAAATTCAAAGGAGTGCTTGCTGTTACAATTGGCAGTTGAATGAGTGCTTTCAGAATAATAGCGCTAACCATTAGAGCATACTCATTAATATCACTAATTGCATTTTTTTTTTAATGGCAGATCTGACATCTTCAGGCTCAAACAAACAGAACATTCCTCCTCCCACAGCTGCAGAAAAGCCAGCGGTCAAATCTGCTTTTGGTGGGCTGCCCCCAATTGCCCATACGAAGTGTGTGACTGCTGCTAAGAACAATGAGGACGATTTCCTTGTGGAATCAGTGGATGCTGATGATGAAATGTCTCTAAATACAGCAACTAGTACTGCGGATGTCTGTTCTACCCCTTCTGAACCTGGGGATCAGTTAGAAGAAAGAGGTGGAAATAGAGAAGCAAAACACACCAAACTTCAACAAGAGAAAGGATGGTTGCAGCCGAGCAGTCGTCGAGCTGAGCGCAGGGCAGAAAAGACACTGGAGACTGCAGCTCAAAAACCCACACAGCGCTTCTGTAACGTTGTGGTCTCTACTCCTGAAGTCTGCATGCCAAGGAAGCAGAAGGAAAACTGTAATGGCCCTTTGGATAAACCTCAGACAGATCAGATTGCTGTCCCTGCTGACAAAGAGGTGGGAGAGCTTACCCTATCAGCTGCAGTAAAGCAGCAAAACTCCCTGTGAGCTGCTTGTAGCTTCTGCTCATGGTTTCGTTAAGTAATGAGCATACAGATGAAGCTGCTGGCTGTACTGGGTGTGACTCTGGGATGCAGTTCACCTTCCACACTGCAGCCCGTGTAGGCTATGCTCTGCAATTGTAGCTGGAACAGCACTGGTTTGCACCACTGCTCTGTCTCTCACTGGGCAGTGCTGGCACAGCACCAAGGCTGCCCCCAAGCCCTCAGAGCCGGGTGGGAGGGGCTGCTGACCTGCACCAGCCTACACTTATGGGACATCATGCCCAGCAACAGGAGCTGGGGAAGGAGGAGAGGGGCTTTCACTATGACAGCGTCCTCCCAACAAGTGCTACGTCACTTGAGGCCCTGCTTCCCAAGATGTGACTGAAGGAGCTGGGGCTATTTAGTCTGGGGAAGGGGAGGCTGAGGGGAAACCTCATTGCTCTTTTCAGGTGATTGCAGTGAGAGCGTGGTTGGTCTCTTCACAGGTGACAGGACAAGCAGAAGGGGCCTCAAGTTGCAGCAGGGGGAGGTTTAGCTTGGTTATCAGGACAAAATTCTTTACAGAAAGGGTTATTAAGCACTGGAACAGGCTGCCCAGGCAGGTGGTTAAGTTGCCATCCCTGAATGTGTTTAAAATCCACCTGGATGTGGTGCTCAGGGATATGGTTTAGTGGTGAGTTGTTACAATTAGGGTAGTGTGGTCAGGTTGAGGTTGGACTTTGTGATCTTGAATGTCTTTTCCGACCTGAGTGACTCCATGTAACTGAGCAGCACTTGCTGATGGAAGTGGAGAATAATTTTCTCCTTTTGCTTTCATACAGCCTCTGTTGTTTGTTTTGTTTTTAAGATGTTCTTTAGCTCAGTCCGTGAGCCTTCTTTCACTGTGTATCTTCCCCCTGTTTTTTTGAGGAGGGGGAGTGAGATTTTCCCTTCAGTAAGCACTTGGTGGTACTTAGGACCTGCTGATTAGATCTCAAGGAAAGCAGTGTACTGTGAAGCATGCTGAACTCAGGAGCGGGCCTGGAGGAAGCGTGCCTTCCCAAGACCTGTGTTTTCTTTGTACCCCTGAGCCACTTCAGTGCAAAATGGTATCTTAAAACATGAAGGCAGAGCAGTGTGAATGTCAGCAGTTTTTAGTATTTATTGGGTACAGTCATTTCAATGTCCTTCTGAATTTCAACAGTGACATAGCTAGTAGTTTTGTATTTTCATGGATAACCTGTTTGTGAGCAGTCATGTGAGGACTGATAATAGCGTGAGAGGAATGGCATGCTGATGGAATTTTCTGAGGAGGGCTCTTTGGGTTTGGGGTCCTGCCTGTTGATTTTGTCTCCTAAAAGTTGTCGCTGACTTATTCGAAGCATTTCTCTTTTTAAGGTCATATATTCCGCATTGGAATCCAGCTTGCTTGTGATTCTACACTGATGCATTTAATGGCTGTATTCGGGTTTTTTGGTCTGTAAGACGATGCTTAGATTCTCGAGGTATTCAGGAGTTATATTCAGGAGTTAATTTCTATTTTGCCAATGCATTGGCTACGTTACATAGCTTAGTGTAATATGAAAATATAGCAGATCTGATCTTCTTTTTTTTCCCCACAGAAAAGAATCTGCCTTGCCAGCTGGCGCATTAAAGTGATGAACGGTAACACTGCAGTCTGTGTGGAAGGAAGACGAAAGTAAGGAAAAAAAGCTGAGTGAAATGCATTGTAAATGTGTTGGAGGTTTTTAACATCTCAGCCCTATAGGCGGTGCCGTCGGTGTGGCATTGAACTTGTGCTGGGATACCTTGGTACTGTTAGAATCCGTTCCACGCAATTCGGCAACGGCGAGTTCTCGAGTCTACTTTGTTTTTGCAGCCTGAAGTCTAGCGTGTTCCGTGATGAAGCAGGTGGCAAACGTGTTTTGTTTCCTGTCCAAATGAATAAGAGGTCCGGGAAACCTTCCAAGCTAAGAAAGGAAAACTTAGCATGTCCTACCAGTGTCTGTCTGACTCATTATGTGCATGACAGTGTCACACTGATAGGGGATGTCGATATTCTTGTTTTAAATTCCTCCTTTTCTGAAAATTGTGTTAGCTTTTTTTTTAATACGTTCTTATTATTTATCTTTTCTTAGAGATATGAAGGATATGCTATGGCATAGTAATGCAATTGTAGAATGTATAGCATACAACCAAGTTAAGACATCATCTGGCAATATCTACTTGCTACAGGGACACATGGATTCTGTTTCGATGAGAAAAGAAGGTAAGAAGATCGTTCTTAGTGTAACATTGAAGACTGAGAAGGGCTTTAGAATGACATAGCTTTCTGCCAAAGTGAATGTTCTCTATCATCCTGCAAACTGGGCTCAGGGGGTACGTGGTGCTGCTGGTGGCCTCAAGAGGAGCGCTGAGCTTTGCCCAATCTGTCAGTGCTGGACAGGCTCCCAAAATCTAGAATGCCATCTTCAGGTGCTGATGTCTGCATCCTGTGGCCCTCGGTTCATTTTCCCACAACACATGCAGCTCTTTCGAGCTGGGAAAAGACCTCTGATGTTTAAGATGTAGTGAGTTGCTGAGGTGCTTACAGGCAGATCATACGGAGTGGTATTTCTGTGCTTCCTGATGAAAAATGTTGCTCAGCTGTGCTTAATGCCACTTCTGTTTCACACAGGGTATCCCTATCAGTTCATAAAAAGATTTAAATTTGGGTTTTCCAAAAGGTGGAAGGAACACGTTGAGGAGTTACTCAAGGAAATAAGAAGGTAAATCCTTTGGAATTTGTTTAATTGTAATGCTCTCCCGTGTATTAGTTGATTTTTAAGAATATTACGTTAGTGAAAGATAAAATATTGTAGGTGTGTATCTGGAGACTGTGATCCAGGCAAATTCTTCATCACACTGCTTTGGTTTGGTCCTGTTGAGGTGCATAGGGTCAACACAAGTGAAGCTGATTCAGTGGCTTAAGCTGTGTCACTGTGAGCACAGCTGCACTCCACTGCTGGGCTTCTGCTGGGATGGGAGGAGACTTGGGAGTCAGCCTAAGTTTTTCGTTAAAGGACATCTGCTTTTTTTCTTAACCTCTAAATCTTTAGGAAGGAACGCAAAAAGAGAAAGGGTGAGGATGAAAATGAAGGGAGTGACACAGTGGTGGATACACATGTGTTGGCAAACGCAGAGGACTCAGCAAGAAATGGAAGGAAACGTGAAACGAGAAACACTACGTATGAAGTGTTACCAAAGAACAATGAACACGCTTGTGAGTCTTTAATCTGTTACTCTAGACAAGACATGGGCAGTTTGTGATAGTTTGGCTTTGGTTTTTTGTTCTCCAGCAAAGGAGAGCTTGTTTTGGTTCTTAAATTTTAGTCTGTACAGCAGAGGTAACAAACTGTGAAAGTTACTGTTGTTTGCTTCTGTTCACACGAGCTGCGATTATTGGGAGCATTGGCTTTATTTTCTGCTTTGCTGGTACAGAACAGAGGTGTTGTGCAGAGGTTCTTCTGGGTAATAACCCTTGGGAGGGAGCAGGAGCATGCTTAGATCTGTAGCAGCTGATGTCAGCAGCTCCAGAGCTGTTTGTTCTAGCAGCAGCGGACTTGAAGTTGCTGTATTCTGTATTGTGCTCTTGACAATTGTTCTAGGGTGTATATGGGATTTAGTCTGTCCATCGGGGCTTCATTCATTCCTGGGACTCCCATGTGGTGCTGGCCTCCACCCCGACCCCTTTTTTTGTCTGGCTTGATTTTAACTCCTTCCTTAAATCTGTTCTTGCAGCAGGTTTGTTTGATGGCATCTCAATGTTTTCTTGCCAGAGCTGAGGAGTAGAGAGTGATGTGTTATTGGGCACTGACAGAATGATTATGGAAGGATCACCTTCTTTGGTTTTGTTTCCAAAGGGCACTGTGAAGCCACAACCCAATGACAGACATATTTTTTCTTTGCCTTGTAATGCAAACTTCATTAGGGACACCATTAGCTCTTGGTTTTTAACTTGAACTTCTTTTCCATATCTTGCCGTAGGCTCCAGCAGGGCTTGGCAAACTATTGGTGCTGTAATCAGATTGCCTTGCTCACACTATAAAACCTGTTTGATTTTTGGTTTATTCTCTCGTTACAGCAAATGTTTGCTCTGTGTGACAGCGTGTCTTTATCGTTGTAATTCTCTGTGGCTTTCGAGTTATTCATGGCCTTGTAAGCAAAGGGAAAGGCTCACAGTGGCGCTCACACTTGTATGTTCTATACTGTTTGTGAAATGAACTGCTTTAAGTCTTATGCTCGTAAAGCGTGTGATAGTGAGTGCTCGCTGCAACACTTGGGGCAGAACTGAAACTTGCTGTTTTTCTTGCAGATCAAACCCCAAAAAACAAACCCATACTGAGCAGCTCCAACGCGATCTACACGCGTAGCGGCCGTCTCGTTAAACCACCGCTCAGTTTCTGGTGTGGGGAGCGTGAGTTTGTGGATCAGGGACTGAATGTTACTATCCAGAAAGGTGGAATAGATTATCTGAGCATGGTAAGGGTCCTTTGCATATTGCTAGTTACATGTAAATTACCTGAATGAAATACATCAGTGACTTTGGTACATATTAAACCGACAGAAGCAGGCTGCTCTAACGAGGATCTGAATAGGCGGGATGTTTTGGAAATGTTTTAAAAACATTTTAAAGCGAATTAAAAAAAAAGGCTGTGAATGATCAGATGATTGTTGTTGCCTGTGAAGCTGGCATAATATGCGATTCCTTCTGGAAAAAATGGAGTATTTGAAAGATCGGGAAGTTGTGCAGAGGTACTGCTTTGGGTTACAGAGGTTCCCAAGTAAAACACCTCCTGCAATGTAACATCAAGTCCCTGCCCCCACAGCCAGTCACACGAGGGATGTCAGGGCTGTAGGCAAGGTTTTGTGTTCTCTGCTGTTCTCAACTTTTCCTTTTCTGTGTAGCTTCACACTCCTTAGGAGCAGATGTTTCCTCACTTCTCATACCTTGGCCTGACCAGGTCACCTCAGTTTTGGTTGGGGTGGGTTATTCTCATTTATTACAACACTTCAAGCAGCTCTGATGGGTTCTCTGACGATGAGCAAAGAGTGAAGGAAGGCAGCTTTCCTTACAGCAGTTGTTTTTTTTCCTTAACATCAATTGATCAGGTGGCACAGGGAGTGACCTAACACTTGTCACCAGCTCCAGCAGTGCAGATGCGTGTCCCGTTCACCAGAAGGTCCTTGGTCTTGAGATTTTAGCTGTGTTAGAGAACGTAGCAGGAGTCTGGCAAAGTTGCCTTAGTGGTGTGCACTCATGTTCATCCATCAGCAATGAAATGACCCCGAGCAGTGCAGGTGTCTTAACTCATCCTGAAAACGTTTGGCTTTCAGAGCTGGTGTCGGTAGGCTGGATATGTAAGCTCTGGCAGAAGTTTAGATTAAATTATTTTATTTTGAAGATGTATAGCACTGAAAAACCCAAAAGAAAGACCAGTTCACTCTGTAAGACAACGGAAGGAAGGGATTCAGTGAAGACTGTGGAAGGAAAAACAAAAAGCCAAGATAAAGGTAAAAAGAAAAAAAAGTTTTTGCTTGTAATATCAGGAGTTCTTAACTGCGTTCAGTGGGATGGTGAGTTGGGTGCTGGAGCTAATGCAAACAACTTAGTCACATCTTTAATTATCATTCACTTATCTGAAGATTTATCAGAGTAGCATTTTCACAACATTTTCTGCTTACTACTTTGGTCTCTATCTGTTCCATACTTCCACGCTGTCTCGTTGCCTTGATATAACCCTAATTCTCCTAGTAGTCCGGAGGCATTCCCTCATGGGAGCAAAGAATGCAAGTGCTGGAAGTCTGCTGTGCGTGAGGGATCCTGAGTGCTGCTGGCAGTACTCCCTCTGAGCAGAGGGAGAAGCATTTGCTCAGTCTAAATCCACTGCTTCGAGCTTTGTTAGGAGTTGAGGGTATTCTCACTGCTTCCTGCCCGCTGGGTGCAGGATCTGCCTGCCTATCAGTGATGATTTACCTTAACTGTCATATACTGGCATCATCTCTTTCAGGGAAAAGCAATGAGAAAAGAATAAGCTCTAAAACCAAAACCGTGTCCACTGGAAGCAGAGAAGCCAGGCGCTTCATTTCGGATGATGAAAATGATCATGGATGTGATACTAAGAAAAGTAAAACCTCGCTTTCCAATAAGGAGACTCGCTTAAATACTGAAGATACAAACAAGCACAACTATAATAGCAGAACTGTGGGAACGAGAAAAGAAAAGACAGGAAAAGAATACGGAGAACCGACTGCAGATCAGAACACGTACTCTTTAAGGTCAGCCAAAAAGCCTCTTCAGGATAAGCCCTTAACAGAAGAATCCTCAAGCAAAGATGGGGAAGAGGAATCCAGCGACTATGTCAAATTGTCTGTCAAAAGGAAAAATAAAGCTTTTTTGCCCCAGAAGGTTCAGAACTCTGAATCTTGGTCTGCCTGTGACAGGCTGCAGGGCAGCACAGACGAGGGGTTCGGAGAACCCAGGGCGGTCACACACAGTGCTGCTGCTGCCTCCCACCGTGTGCGGCTGAGGCAAAGGATACCTGCGTTCATAGGGAGTTCTGCTTCCTCTGAAGGAGAAACCTCTTCTGGCGAGGAGTATCACGTCAGGGAAAAGAAATCAGAAGTATCCAATAAGAAGGCAAATGGTGATGTTTTTGACACTGCCACGTCTTCAGCAGCAAAACCGAGTGAATCCAAGAGGGATAAGGTGCACAGAACTCTCGATTTCTTTTCAAGGGCAGCTGATGGCTGGTCTCAGAAGGAACTGCAGAAGCTGCACAGGCAAGTGGTTCCTTTGTCTTCGGAGGGCTAAGCTGGTCTCGGATACGAGGAGGCATAATTTGGGTACTTCAGGGTTTGGATGGTAGTCTTCTGAGCTTGGATTCTTCAGGTTTTTGGTTTTGGAAGCAGTCTCACGTTATTTAAAATTTCCTTTTTGCTTTAATTCCCTTTTCCAAAATACTTTTGGCTCACAAATTAAAGAACAGTAGAATAAAGCATGCAACAAGTGTGAGCTGCAGTAGCTGTGAAGCGTGAGCTTACAGCAGCCCTACTGCTGCCAGGAAATGCAGAGTGAGAGGAGCACGGTTAGCAGCTACAGCTCTGTGATGCGGTGCTCCTCCACCTGCGTTCCAGATGTCCTGCTTTTTTTGTGAGAGACACCTCTATGAATAAAGCTGGAAACACAAGTTGGTAAATAAGTCACAGTGCAGCGATGGAGCACTGGAGCTGCACAGAGGTGGTGGGGTCTCCTTCCCTGGAGATGCTCAGGACCCACCTGGACATCTACCTGTGCAACCTGGGCTGGGAGCTGCTTTGGCAGGGGGCTGGACTCCATGATCTCTGGAGGTCCCTTCCAACCCCTTCAGCTCTGTGATGCTGTAGTATTGTAAAGTTATTAATATTATTAATTAATATATATGGTTTAGACGTTAAAAGAGATAATATAGCCTCTCCTGTAAGGAATAAAATACTAACCATATTGTGTTCATGTATTTAATTTTTTTACAGGAGAGACCAACCACAAAAAAACCATTAAATTAACACATTGGGCAATTACTTAATTAGCTAGTGGACAGTGTTTACAATACGTACATGCACCTTGTAACTGAGGTATTCAAATAAACATCTGCGTGGTACAGCATCTCTGGAACCTTCTGCAGATGAGGTCTCCCCACGTGCTGTGAGTTGCAGGGTGCGTGGCAGTGCTGCATGGTTTCTCCTGCTTGAAGAGGGCTCTGGCTTTGTTCTCTTGGCAGGGCAGTTGCTTCGTTTCCAAAGCACAAGGATGGTTTCTGGGTGGAGGTAGCGATGGCCGTCGGGTCTCGTTCTGCTGAGGACTGCCATCGGAAATACACAGAAGAACAGGCCAAAGCTTCCAGAAGACCTGCCACAAAGAAAACCACATCGGGAGGGAAAGAACAGAAAGGTACCAACCCCTTGGTTCTGAGGATAATTTTGTCTTTACGTTTTAAATTCATTATTTATTACGTAATGGGAGCTGCAGCCGTGAATGCACACACCCCTGATAAATGAGTCATAAAGATTTAGCTCATCCTGCTTGGATCAGAGTGATGTATTGAGGGAGGTTATCTTCTACACTGCAAAGGTTTGTTGGTCAGCAATGACTGAAGCAGAAACGAAAAGGGCACATTAGAATTTTGGACAGGATGACTTAACCTGGATTCACCACCTAGGAGAAGGCAACTGCTCCTAAGGCCCTGCAGTAACTTTCAGATTAAGATACAGTAGAGAACGTATTTTTGAAAGTGTAAACTGTACAGAAATCCCAAGGACCACAAAGAAATTATGAGCAGATTCCACAAAACAGAGGACTTCACTGCTAGCACAGATTGATTCCGTTTTCATCCTATTCTGTGATTCTGTTCCACAACTCTGTGATTGCTGCCAGATAACTTAGAAGTGTGCTGCGTGACTAATGTGTTAGAAAAAGTAATGTTTTGATTCATGCAGATAAGACAGAGCCTGTTGCAATAACTGCCAAAGTGGGAACCTTCAAAAGAAAGCAGCAGATGAGAGAATTCCTGGACAATTTGCCAAAGGACGACCACGATGATGTATTCACTGCTACACCCTTTCAAAACAGAAGAGTGAGGGTAAGGAAATCTGGGAAAACTGTGTATCCATATGCTTTTCTGACTGGTAATTCAGCTGGTACAGTGCCAGCAGTATGATCCTGTGCTTTGGGGAGAGGAGGTTTGCTTGATTCATTTTAGCATTCAGCACACAGTGTCTGTTGCTGCTATCTGCACCTCAAGAGGGATGTAGTGGAGTCAGGAAAAGCAGCTGCAGAGGGATGGGGAGAGAGCACCTGCTGAGGAGAGAACTAAGTCTGGAACTGCTCAGCCTGGGGAAGAAGGATACAGCCAGGGTGCAGGTGTGGACAGAATTCTGGCTGTGATGGCTCTTGGGCAAAGAATTGTGGGAGGCCTCATACACAGACTTGGCTAAAGGGCAGCTCATTGATTTCCTGCTGTGTCCTTATAGCTGCCCACGTTCCTGGGAAGCCAAGATGACGATATCGATGGTGACGACTTTGTGCTTACGAGCAACCCCATCACGCCTTCCTCAGCCATCTTCCCCCTGGCAAAAACCCCTCAGTGTGAGCACATCAGCCCCGGAATGCTGGGACCTATCAACAGGTGGGATGTTGTTCCTTTGCTGATGCTTTCCTTTCTTGGTTCTGGTCTGAGAAAGATCACTCCTGGGGTTTGCCTGCAGTATGCAGAGCAAACGCTGCAGTCCTGGAGGTATTTGTTTAGAGAAAGCTTTCATTTGCCAGCGTGTGTGCTGTGAGCTGCTCACATAGGTGCAGACAACTAAACTCAATAGTAATAAAGCCTTGGGCTTTGTTGGAATGAGTGGGCCCTCTCTTTAGTGAGAAGGGGCATTTTATGGAATGGACAGTGAACGTTCTGGGAAGGTGTCTGATATTTGCATCATGAGTTCTAGCACATGCTTTAATTAAACACTTCTGCACTGAGGTGTACTCAGAACTGCTGCTGTATTGAATCGGCCAACAACTGTTCTTAATGGCCCTGCTGATCTCCTGTCTGGATTAGAACGGTGTGTGTGCTGGCTGCAGCTGCACCCAACAGCTGCCCTGAGCAGAGCACACACCGTGATGCTGACTTTGACTTGCTTGCTGATGCTTGCAGGAACGACTGCGACAGACATGTGTTCAGAATGCAGAAAACAAAGGGCTGCAGGAGCAGCTGGGACAAAGTGAAGAAGCAGCAGGTAATGCTGGGCTCCTGAATGCCACTTCCACCTCAACACTGCAGGCTCTGCTGAGCAGGAGCAGCCCTGGCTCACAGAGCATGGGCACTGACAAAGGAAAACAGCAGCCCTCCCCTGACTCGCACCAAACTTCTGGGTTTTGGTATCTACGTGTTTCTGAGAAAAGTCACTTTTATCAGAATCGACTGTCATGCTGAAGTGGGCTGTCCTTCTCAGGATCTGTAATTGCTTTTGGGTTCTGGGACCTTTTTGATGCTTTAAATCCCTGCTTTCTCTTCCTGTACAGCGGGAGAGGAAGTATGACTTCTCACCATGTATGTGAATTCGTGCTCCTTTCCTGCCCTTGCTTTGGTAATTCTGCCTTTTCCAATGACCAGCCCAGAGCCCAGAAGCAGCACAACATCATGGGTTTAGTGGAAGGTTTTATGGTAGACAAGCACTCCAAACCTCGTGCAAATGTGGCATAGCAGTGGGGCAGCTGTATTCTGATGGAACACTGTGTTTGTGCTGTCCCTTCTCCCCCTCCCCCAAATGTTTCCACATTGCTGTGGTGCTGTGACTGCTGTCTGAGCAGGGACTGTTCCTCTCTGGCAGGCGGGCGCTGAGCACGGCACGCCGGCATCGAGCAGAACCAGGCACACCACGAACAGAAGTAAGTGCACTTTGTTCCTCCTTCGTGTCAGAATGTGCCTTTCCAGCCCAGGCACACACACTCACACACACACTGACTCCTCCCTTACTGTTTTTCACGTTGCAGAAGTGCAGCGGGTCCCCGCTGTGGAGCAGCTCTTTGTGGCTGAGGCTGCGGATTCCTCAGATGAAGAAGAACAGGAAGATTCCTATTTCTCTGTGTGATGAACTCCTGGAGGTTTTATCCACTATTTATAAACTCGTGTAAGAAGCCCAAAGGAAGGGCTGCAGCCTTCTCTGTGCCGAGCTGTCCCTGTGCTGCTCCCTGGGGAAGGCAGAAATGCACTCTGATGCCAACAAATTGCAAGTTCTGAGTGGTTCACTTTAAAACCTTTAGAAATATTGCTGTACAGTAAACTTTTAATAACACAGTCTGTAATTAATTGGAAGTGCCTTCTGCTTTCCTCTGCTGAAATTCTTTTTTTGTGGATATAGCAGCAGTTTTATGAGCTCTTAGAGAAGCACCTGCCTGGACTGGGCAGGCACTGTTGTGGAGGCACTCACTTATCCTTTACAATACCAGTTCCTAACCCCCCTTCTCCAACAGCACTGCTCAGTATTTTTAGTGTAGTACAGAAGAATAAAGCTTTGAGCATCTCTTTTCTCTGAGTGGGAGGGAACAGGACTAAAATCATCACTGCAGTGCTGAGTGCACAGAACAGAGCTGTCTGTCTGCCTGGTGCCCTCTTGTGCCTCCTACTCACTGGGAAAACCCTCCCATGGGGAGGAGGGGAGTGCTGCAATGACTGCTCTTTGGGCACTGTGCTACCACCCCTCTTCCACGAGGGCAAGGAAAGTCACAGCAGGCACGCTCCTTTTCCCTGTGCACCCCAAACCCCAACGTTTCTCTGAAGGGTTTATTTACATTACAGTGACTGTAAGCTCAGTAAAGTGCAATTGGAAGGACAGCACGAGGCTCCCAGCAGCCCCTGTCACTCTCAGCTCTTGGTGGCATCGTTGCTTTTCCCCTTTGCACAGAGGTTCTCAGGCAGCATCTGTGCATCGAAGCCATAGCGCAGGTAGCGGAACAACTCCTCTGCGCGCTGCGGGCTCAGCTGGGCAGCAGTAGCAATGTCTGATGGGGAACTGCAAGAGAGCACAGGGACACAGAGCTGGGGAGGGATGTGGCTGCGAGGACACAGCAGGGAGCTGAGCACGGCCAGCAGTGCTCAACCCCAGACAGTCAGACCCCCCCCCCCTCCCCCGCTGTTACCTGTTGACCATCTTCCTCACAGAGCTGAAGTGGTGGCACAGATTGAGAGCAGCCACGTAGCTGATGTTGGGAATGCTCAGGTAGAAGTTGAGCATTTCCTGCTTGTGGCCCTCCACTTCTGTTGGCACGCGGATGGCGGCGTTCTTCCTCTGCTCCAGCAGGGCCAGCTCCTTCAGCAGCACGGCGCTCTCCTCCTGGCAAGAGCTGAAGAGAACCCTGATGCCAGCCTGGAGCAAGGCAGCGAGCATGCCATCATAGCACTGCGTCCTCTGCAGAAACCTCCACGGATCCCCTGCATGGGGGCAATGCAGAAAACTCAGTGAGAACATAAATCAGGTGCAGAGAGCCTTAGGAGAGCGCTGAGACACATCCATGCTCAGGGCTGGGCAAGAGGACAGCACGGAGAACTGAAGCTGTAAAGGAAAAGAAAGCACTGGGCCTGGGTCAAAGGAGCAGCACTCCAGAAGCAGTGTAAGGAGAGAAGACAGACGCAAGCAATGAAAATGCATCAGTAACTCCTAAGTGTCTCCGTAGATCCAGACGCACCACTCCTACGGAGGCAACAAGAGCGCTTTGTCTGATTGCAGTTCCACACACGGCCAATGGGGGCAGCACCCGCCCGGAGCAGAGCCCAGCACGTCCCCACCCCGCCCCGGGTACACGCACCTGGCCTGCTCCTGTCCTTCTCCACGATCACGCACACTCTCTCAAACATGCCCTGCAGGCGCTGGATCCGCTGCGTGACCTTACTCCTGTTCACGGTGCTCAGTAACTCCGACTGGAACTTCCTCTCCACCGCCATGCGGTTGCTGACGACGTAATCGCAGCTGCCCAGCGAGCAGACCCGCACCCTCAGCCCATGGACGGCCTTCAGCGCCGAGATGACGTCTGTGCCCGAGGAGATCTCGCGGCTGTCCACCAGAACACACAGTGATGCGTCTTCAGCCGAAGGAGGCTTTGTGGGAGCACACCGGGCCGAACCTGAGCTGCTCCCCGCGGTGCTCCTCGCATGTTCCAGCTGTAAGTGCTGAGACAGCACAGAGGCACAAAGAATGAACGGCAGATTTTGGCACCGATGCTGAACAGACACTGCTCTTTTAGTGGTCCTATTGATACTGCAACTTGTGAGCAGTTTCAGACTAATACTTCTACAGCTGCAAAACCACATCATCAGCTGTCTGTCCCTGCTACTGGAAACAGATCCACGTTCCCTCATAGCTGTCAGGCTCAATGGCAACTAATGCCAAACAGTATTGTTGACATGGGTTGATGGTGATAGGACAAGGGGGAATGGCTTTAAACTAAGACAGGGCAGACTAAGGTTGGTTGTGAGGATTGTGAGGAGGAAGTTTTTCATCCAGGGGGTGGGATGTGCCCAGAGAGGCTGTGGATGCCCCATCCCTGGAGGCACTGAAGGCAAGGCTGGATGTAGCTCTGGGCAGCCTGCTCCATTGGCTCGTGACCCTGCCCATGGCAGGGGATTGAAATGAGATGATCTTTGGGATCCTTTTCAACCCAGGCTGTTCTATGATACTACTGAGTGCTCAGGCACCCTCCAAGCAGAAAAGCCTCCTGTGGCAGCACCAGGGCCGGTGAGACGGAGCAGTGCAGGCAGAACCCCCCTCCTTCCTCACCCAGCCCTCACGGAGCAGCTCCCAGCTCAGACTGCCCCTGGGGCACACCACAAAGTGGTGCGTAGGCAGAGGTCCCTACTGACACCCACACCCACCTCAGCAGCCCCGAGATCCTCCTTCCCTGAGCTGGAGTGAGGGTGGAAGTCCAGCACTTCAGATACAGACGCCTTCAGGCCCAGGAGCGAACTGCTCTTACTCTCTGCAGACCGATGAGCACTGATGTCCTCAGCTGATTTTTTCCGTGGCACCGAAGGGACTGCAGGCAGTGATGTGTGCAACTCAGCATTTGCCCGCTCTGCCCTGGGGCAGCCTGCTGGCACAGCCTTCTCATTGCCGATGTTGGTTTCTTCCCCGCTGGAATCACTCACGACAATAATTCGGGACAGCCTCTTCCGCACCGGGACCGAGCAGTTCTGTTCCATGGCAGCACTGTGCAGTTTTCTCTTCCTCCGAGTGAGGTACCGCTGTCCTCCCCCAGCACAACTCTCCTTAGTTAAGAGATCCAAGTTCACGCGCACCTCGTCCTCACTCGATTCACTTCTTCTGCACGTCTCCTCGTCCCCCTCCACAACACAGAAGCTGTCTTCTGCGTAAGCCTCGTCCTGCTCGGGGATCTGGTGGGGGGGGTGGGGAGGAAAACAAACCTGGGCTGAGTGAAGCGATGCAGTGACTCTGCTCTTCCTCAGTACAGCCTATGCTGTTTCACTGCTTCAGGCTGGATATTGGGAACTATTCTTTCACTGAAAGAGCGGTGCTGCACCGGCACAGCTGCCCGGGGAGCAGTGGGGTCACCGCCCATGCGATGCTCCACAACAAGGGGACATGGCACTGAGGGACGTGGGCACAGTAGGATCAGATCTACCTGCTGATCTTTTCCACCCACCTCTGATGGTCGGTGTCAGGGCAGGGCAGCCTGCAGATCAGCCCCATGTGCTGAGTGCAAGGGGGCTGACCAGGAGGACTTAGAGCTTACTACTCCTCAGCAGCAGGCTGCAAACAGCTCTTCAGGGTGGGGCTGGAGCTGAAAAACCGCCACTAAACCTCACCCGGACAGCAGCACTTCAGTTCCATACCTGGGAGAAAATCTCAGTGCCGTTGAATTCCCGATGCACCATTTTGTATCTGTTCCCCAGCGCCGGACTGCGCACGGACTTGAGGTAAACGCCTCTCATCTCACTGTCTGAATTAAGAAAAGACAACGCAGTACTACTAAGGAGACTTTTTTCCTTTTGCTCCTATGAAGTTCTGTTTCCATTTGTTCAGTGTTGTGTGAGGGGCTGGCTGTGAATCAACCGCACAAAGCAATCGCATGGCAGAGATTCCTGGGAAGACTTACTCCATAAGAAACCCACAGGAAGACAAACAGAAAAGATACAGAGGTGGGGAACACCTCATCGGCTGAGGACGTTACTGCTGACAGCAGCAAGTGGCCGAGGGCTGCACCTCACGCAGCACTGAAACACCTCCCTTCATCGACCACGCACCGCTTCCAGCCCTCACCATTTAACACTTGTGTGACCTCTGCGTCGTCGTTCAGGAATTGACCAAGTGAGGAGCTCAGCTCCTTGTCTGTGTCTTCACTCTCATCAGAAGAAACGCAGCTCTCATCCTGCTGGGACAACTCAGCTTCTTCGTCTAAAAACTGTCTTGCTGCGTCCTGAAAAGGAAAAGAAACCCCCCAGATTTTTACCAGGACTGAATCATTCCTGCTACAATTAACCAGCCTTTCAGGGGGCCTCCCATTAAATCCTTTCACGGACTCAGAACATCAGCTGAAAGGAGCATCCGTCCCAAGGGAAGGCGATGGGAAAAACAATGGTTAGTCCCTTTTCTAAAGAATTCTGACGATAACAAAGCACACTGGAGGTCAGCACTCGGGGAAGAGCTCCCAGTGCTTCTGCCAATTGGCAGCCCACAAACCGTCTACACCACGAGAGGATGAACTGCAGCATGAGAACACTGCCACACTCAGGGAACAAGAAGCTCCCAGGTTCCCAGAGCACCTGCTGCACCACCACCCCTCAGCTGCTGGGGGCACCTTGGGCCCACGAGCTCAGTGAGTCTGAAGCTCTGGGCCTTCCGTGGATCTGGCATTGCCACGTCCAGCACTGGGAATGGTTAGGTAAGTAAACAGGTGAAGGAAGAGTGGAATTTTGTGAGTATGTCGGTCACACAGACTCTTTTTATGAGGCTGTTGATCTCACCAAAACAGAATGTTAAAACAGAAGTGAAAAATGGATTTCTAGTCTCCATAATTATTTTCTATGCAAAATATAAAGAAATGATGCTATAGGAAAGTCTCCATAAAGAGGGTTATCTCTAAAGCAGCACCAGGGGAGGTTCAGACCACGCATGACAAAGCATTTTTTTTTATGGAGAGGTGTGGAGACAGTGGGACAGGTGTGCTGGGAGGACAGCGCTGCCCTCAGTGACGTGCTGTCACGTGGCTCAGCCCACAGCTGTAGTGCTGGGACTCAGCACGAGCCCACAGCCCAACTGCTCTCATGCTCAGGCCACGACAGACATAAATACACAATCTCCACAATGAACGGCTCAACCCGTGCTTGAGATTTCTGCCATTTTCATGGCTTTTTAAATCTGAATACAGACAACCTGGATTTTTCCTTCTTATTCTAACAATCTGAACACGAAGTTAAACCTCTCTAATTCCCTTTTTGTTTGGCAACATGTGCTGCTCAGGTTCAGAGAGGCATTTCTGTGAGCTAGATCTCATGTTGCAAACACGTACACCTACACATACACGCAAGACAAAGCAAAGCAGCTAACTGCACTACAACCTGAATGCCAGCTGCTCCAGACGTGTGCTTCAGCCCGTTCAGAGAGATGTGCAATGCCATACCTTGCATCTCAGGTTGCTCCTGACCTTCTGATGTCTCACACTTCTCAGCTGTGCCTTGCTGCCTGCAGCCGGGCGGCCCTTGGTGCTCCTGCTTGGCTTCTTGGGACAATCCACGCCATCGTCGCTGGACATGTCAGACTGGAGGAAAGATTCACCAGCACTTCAGTAAATAAGATAGAAGGAAGTCACCTTTCAGTCACACAGTCATTCTTCAACATCTGGTGTGTCACGGAATCATAGAACGGCCTGGGTTGGAAAGGATCTCAAAGATCATCTCACTTCAACCCTGCTGTTGTGGGCAGGGTCACCAACCACTGGAGCAGGCTGCCCAGAGCCACATCCAGCCTTGCCTTGAGTGCCTCCAGGGATGGGGCATCCACAGCCTCTCTGGGCAACCTGTCCCAGTGCGTCCCCACCCTCTGAGTGAGAAACTTCCCTCCCTTTTCCTAAGCAACACCAGGCTGTTGTAACTGATGACACATGTCAAAACGATGCTAATCACTCTCTACAATGCAAAAACTGGACCTCTGAGGACAGAGCAGAAAAATGCATCATTTGGGATGAAAAAAATCAGATGAAACTTTGTGATTCAAAGTTCTGTGGAAGAAAGGTCACTGAGTGCCTCTCACAACGTTCTGCTCTCAGCCCTGCACCACTAATTCCCTCCCAAACACCTACAGACTGAATGCAGGAGACCCTGGGGGAGAACTGAGGGAAGGAAAAATGGTATCCCAGTGCGCCTTGGGGCAGAGTGTATTTCCAGTAAGAACACTTTCCTCCTGGCTGCAAACAGAGCAAACAAGAACACTCCAGAAATGAGTTCACACGCCTTCCCTCCCTCGGTGCAAAGCTGCCACTCACCACGCTCAGCGGGTGCCGGCGTTTCCTGGTGGCACGAATGGGCGATTCGAAATCGCTGTCATTCACAACCTATGCAGACAGAAATACAGGAATAAGAGTAATTGCAGAGAGGAGCTTTGTTCTGATTGCTGACGTGCTCGTCACTTTGCTTCTCTCATCTTTTCCCTTTCAAGACTCACATCAGGAGACTTCAAAACATTGTTTCTCCTATTTTTCCTCTGGAAAACAATCTCTTCTTCGCTTTCACTGCTGGTTCCTACAGAGAGAAACAGTAAGTAACAATTATAAGGAAACACTGTTTGGAGTGCAACAACCAAAACCCATCTCTCTTATAAAAGAGCCTCCGAAGGAGATTGCTTATCGATCTGTGCAGTGAACACTACTCTCTTTCGCCCTTTTAATCAAAATCAATTCTGTCCAGTTGAGATGTACAATAAATCCTACTTTCCTGGACATTCTCTGAGGAAATGATTTCCCCAGGTACCACAGGGAGGAGAAAAATGAAACAGGAGCTGTGACATCCAGAGAAGGAGCCCTTGGAAGCTGAGTTCAAGTGTTACACTTCTGGAGACATTCTGTCCTACGTACGCCTTCAGATGCACTGCAACGAAACTCAAGACCAGAACCCCCCAAGCAGTCCTCTCCCTAAGCACCTTTCAGACCACTGCAGCCTCTCTGCTTTTTCCCAGAGGACTGCTTTTGCTGAAATATGTGGATATGACAAAGAGAGAAAGCAGGATCTCCAAGCATCACATGAGTAGAGAAGGAGGATGGCTGTTTATGAGGTGCATTTACTGAATGGAAGCGATCCCAGCTGACCTGTTAGCATTTGTACCAGCAGTTTAATCCTGACTGGTTTCTGCACACACTTCAGCCTCAGATGGGTAAGGTAGAATGCAGGACGTGTTACAGGAGGCTGAAGTTCTGGAATGCCTCCTGATGGAGCCAGATTTGAGTAATACAGCCGTGACTCCCTTCTTCTTCCACCGTAACCACCTAAATCACAACAGCTAGCTGGAGATCGTACAGGCTGGAAAAGAGCTCCAAGATCCCCAGCCCCAACCGCAGCCCACCCCCCCACTGAGCATGTCCCTCAGTGCCACGTCTCCATGGTTTTTGGAACCTGAAAGACATTGGGTTCAGCAGCATTTGCTTAAACACGAAGGTTTTAACTAACTGTACACTGAATCCCCTACCTTCAGCAGGAAACACACGTGCAACACGAAGGTTGGTGCCTTCCAGCTTCTCAGTTCTTCCTCCAGCAGAACCAAGCGCATCCGAGGCTGAACTCCCAAAGCTCCTCCTGTGTGAGCCTGCACTGATCTTATCCATAGGAGGAACCTCTGGAATTTCCTCCCTGATGCTACAGAACATATTCTTACGAATCCTCCTGGCAGCTTCAGCACTGCTAACCTTTCTGCCCGTTGGGGTGCACAGTGAAGGAGGCGAGGACCCACGTCCCGTCCTGCCCTCCGGTGTGCCCCCAGGCACTGCTGTGCCCCTCACATTTCTGCTCTGCAGTGGGGTGGAAATGTTTCTCCCCTCTAGATTTCTGGGATCCCATTTGGGTGACGTTTGGAACCTGCACTTATCGCTCAGAGGCTTTTTATCGTCGGTGAGCTGGACACCCGCACGACTCCCTGAGGCACTGTTCAACTTGGAGGTATTAATTGTATCCATATCTTCTTCAAGGATTTCCTCCTCACACTCTTCAATGGAAAACCCCAGATCAAAGTTCACGGAAAACAGCTCCTGGGAGGACTCACAGAGGTCATCAGTGTGCAGGGCCCGCTCGGCCGCACCGCTGCTGCCCCATGCTCCCGTGGGTGCCCCTTCCTCACAGGCTCTGTCCCCGTGCAGGCAGCCCGGCCCTGCAGCCAGGTGAGCAGAGTGGCCACCTGGATCCAACCTGAGCGAAGGCTCGATGCTCGCAGCCATTGTTTCATTATTTACTTCGTAGATGGGTTCATCTTCAAATAAATATATGCTCTTCTCTTCACCAATACTCACGTTTTTCTCGCTCGTTCCTAAATCTTCATCTCCTCGAGCAAAATGTTTGTTTGAAGGGTTATCTGTGCCATTCGGTGTTAGAGGTTTCTTCTGAACTTCTGCGGCCCCCTCCTTGCCCAGCAGACTGTGGAAGCTGCCACCCCATGGAGGCCCCTCCTCGGCTCTACCAGCAGCTGTTGGTGAAGCTGACACAGGTTTTGAACAGCAGGTATTTTCAGAAGCACACATCTCACCAGTGGCATCCAGCTCCGGACTTCCAGCAGGCAGCAGTGAGCGACCAGCTTCCAACGAGGAGGGAAAGTCCTTGTCTGGCAGTTGCCCTGAATAACTACTGCAGGTCACCTTTTGTAGAGGGCGCATTGTTTCCTCACATCCCAACAGCTCTTCAAAATCCTGAAGTTCAGGGACAGGGGGAGGAGAACGTGCTAACAGCCTCTTCACACGGGAAGACTCTCCCTCTAGCCTGGAAAGCTCTTCACATGAGCTCAAAGGCACAAACGAATCCACGTATGATTCAGGGAGATAAAATAAGTCTGAGGACATGGGTGACTCCTTGGCTGTGAAGCTGCTGTAACCCAAATCTGCGTGGTTCACTGAACTGCAGTGTTCATCCAACAGTTTGGGATCCTTTACTGCCACAGTATCACGAGTTACGGTACTTTCACTATCGTCACATAAGTCAATACATTCATTTAAGTCGAACGTCACCTTCTCTATTTCCTCCTCCTTCTGACTGCCCGGGTCAGCACTCTCAACCAGAGCGAGCCTTCCTGCTTCAGCTCCTGGCTCAGCATCGGTGTCTGCAGGCAGCTTGGGCTCTTCCAAATCCAACCCAGGAGTTCTCCTGGGAGTCTTTGTGTTCGCTGTTTTAAATATGGAAAAGAATTCTCTCTCATTATCACTAAGATCAGGTACAGATGGTTTTGCGGCGCGTGCCATGTCTCTTTTAGATGAGTGCACCTTCTGAGCAGAGCTGGTCACGGGAGGACGACTTTTACTCCTTTGAACATTAACATCTTCAATACGTAGATGAGGCTGAAGCTCCAGCTCATAGCTGCAGTCTCCCTGGTGGAAAACACAGTGTAATAAAGGGTTTGTCATGAGAATATTTAAAACAACCGACAAAGATTTCTTCACTCTCAGGGGTCATCAGAAAAAATAAAACAAAAAAAAAGGAAGTGTTTTGCGTTGAAGGTGACAGCTTTCAAAGAAAATGCCCAGCTGCAAAGCTGTGCTTGAGCAGTCAAACCTGAACGTCTTAGAAAGATCAAAAACAGCGTGGACCACCAGGCACCTCTTCCTGAAAACAGGCAAGAAATTGGACTTGCTGACGTACAAAACCACACAGCCAGAGCTTCCACAGCCAGTATGCCTACAGCTAAGCTGGCTTCTACTGCCAGACTTCTGGTGGCAGCCAGGAGTCAGTCGTGAAAAATAAGGCTGACAAATACTGTGCAAAGTCACCCCATCCATCCTACTGCACGAAGCAGAAAGTCATACCCACCTGCACTGCTTTCTCCAAGAGTGCTCCTGAGAGCACTCCACCCTGGCTGAGATTCCACGCTGTCTTCTGACAACAGCTTACACCCTAACACAGCCTTGGGTGCTCCCTGGCTGCAGCGAAGCATACCACCCAGTACTGAGAGCAATGGTTCATTCTCAAAATTTAATGATAAGTTATATTTATTATCTCAGATTTTAATACTAACTTCACAAGCAGGCCACAGAAAGGATCTCAAGCAGAATAAATAAGGAAGAATCTGTGCACAGGTGCTTTGAGGTCGGGGCACAGCTG
The DNA here is from genome assembly GCA_036925125.1 of Oreortyx pictus. NCBI lineage: Eukaryota > Metazoa > Chordata > Aves > Galliformes > Odontophoridae > Oreortyx > Oreortyx pictus. The sequence continues at coordinate 54,115,482 of JAUPFR010000006.1, read as the reverse complement.
GCTACAAATCCTGTTGACCACAATGACACCCGTCTCAGTGACGATTTCCATGAAGTCAGAACAGCAGAATGGAAGAGCAGGGGAAGAGGTTCTGCTGGGAGGGATTCAGTAGTGAGGGCCGCGAAATACCCACTCCATTCATCACAACAAAAGGTGGTACTCAGCTGCCACACCGCACTGCCTGTGCTTAGCCTGCTCATACATAAGCATATCCAAAGCTAAAAGCCAGGATTCCTCACAAAGAGCACAAAAAGGAGATCCCTAGCTGACTTCTTAGAAGTCTCACTGCCAGAACAGGGTAGAAAACAATGGATACAAAAGGGGCCAAGTTCCAAATGACTGCTTTCAGCCAGAATTGAGAAACAAGATATGGGAGTTCTCACTTATTCCCGAAGAAGAGCAGTAACAATCAACAGCCAACAAAACCTGGTCAAACTAACTCTATACACATCCTCAGATGGTTTTGATACCTTAAGTCCGTGTGTCTTCTAGCATTTCAAATTAAATCTACTGCTGAGGTCAAAGCTGAAATTAACCTCTCCCTCCTCTTAAGCCACTTTAGATGCACGTTTTCTAATGAGACTGACATCAGCAAACCTTGTTGATTCTGCTATTTCAGAAGGAAACAATAAGTGTGTAAACAGATAGGACCATAGGTGTTAACAATGATCACTTCTTCAATAGAAAGTTTAATTAAAACTGTGGCAAAAGCAGCACAAACAATGGCATCGACCTCTTTCCTGACACCAGGCACTAAAATCTATTTTCTAACTGCTTCGAGCTAGACCTAGTGAGGAAAGGTTTCTGAATGGTTTCCTTCCATCCTGAGGGTCAAATCCCATTGAGTAAATGCTGCCAATGTATGTTGTCACTGGGGTGTAGGAAGCAGCACGTTCCATCTACATGAATGACAAGAGTGTGTATTTATGTCCATAGGGACTGTCTGATCCCCTAATACCTGAGGGAACCCCTCCGTGTTTGCCCTGTGCACACGATCCTTACCTCAACAAAGACCTGGCACGTATTCTTCTCGCACTCTTAAATACTCCTTAGGCTGAAATTACTGCTTTGAACATAGCGGGTATTTCAACACACGTTCACTGCGGAAGTTAAACCACACCTCAATGTTTGGAAAAGGTCTCTAGGATCCCCAGGTCCGACCCCAACCCATCTCACAATGCCCAAAGACCTCAGTGCCACATCCCCACGTTGTGGAACACCTCCAGGGACAGTGCTCCCCCCCACTCCTGGGCAGCTGTGCCACCACATCCCCACTCTTCTGGAGGAGAAATGGTTCCCAATATCCAACCCGAGCCGCCCCTGGCACTACTCGAGGCCACCACCTCTCATCCTATCACTGTCACTCAAAAACAGAGGCTGACCTCCACCTCACCAGGGAGCCTCCTCTTCTCCAGACTGACCCATCCCAGCTCCCTTAGCCGCTGCCCGTAAGATGTGTGCTCCAGACCTGTCCCAGCTCTGTCATCCTTTGGACATGCTTTGGAAGACTTGTGAATGACAGAGGAATCAGTTCTCCTCCAGCAACTTTCATTCCTACTAAAAGAGCTTCTCCTGAGGCTCTGGAGGAAGAGATGCTGTCAAAAACTTTCTGGGGAAGGTCAAGTTCATCATACACAGCCAGAGACCCTAAAAACTACCCGTAGCTGATTCATCACAGAAGTCTAATGACACAGAAACCACTTAGCTCTGCAGCAGCTGTGCTCCTTCTCTTGCTGACAACAACCATTACCAACGGATCTAGCAGTTCTAACATGGCCTTGGTTTCAGGCAGCTTCTCTGGAGCTAATCCACCAGCAGCTCCCCCTCTTGCTGTCACCACAAACATGGCTTCAAACCCACGTTGCTGGCTGACACGTTTGACTGCACTGGCCCTTCTGGTGAAAGCAGCTGGGATTTCCTGCCAGGACATCTGCTCCTCGTTGGTGGCAGTTGGCTGCCACTCATTTATCTGCTGATATTAATTCTACTGACACTTGGTGATCACAGTGGTCCTTTCCAACCTTAATGGATCTCTATGATTCTAGGACGTGTTGAACACCATTATTTAATTTCTATGAAATCAGAGAGCAAACTCATGCCTGCATTTCCAGGTAAAATACAATTGGTTAATATAATATTGGTTGGAACCACCAACCAATTGCTTACCTGCATATTTTTAGCTTGTGGAACACAGCATGCAGCTACTTCTTAAATCCATAGATCTAAACGCAAAAATCTCAGTGCAGGGCATTCCCCCCACCTCAGAATATAATCAAATGATACGATGGAACAAAGCAACACAAGTGAACAGGAGCCACAGCCTACAAACCTGTGGGACGAGCTCCAGTACTGCACTGACAGAAGGGAGGGACATCAGGAGTGTGAACATTAATGACAAAAGCTGGGAAACAGCAGGCAAAGGTATGCAGTGGTGTTATGGGTACCATGGAATGCACACCAAGCTGCTCTTGCCTGCAGATTTAAGGCTGCCAACCCTCCATCGTGTGTTTTACAATTTTAATTTTGTTTTCCCTATGATATGAAAGCTGAGAACATTTCACTTAGGTGGAAAACAGTCTTTCTGGATGAACCTGGCCAAGGAGACTTCCACACAGCATCGAACACGGAGTCACCGCTGAGCACATCATCTCACATCACCACAGCTAAGCCCTTCCAGGTGCCACACAATCTGCCCCATCCCCTTTCACACGGCTGACACCCCAAAATCTTTTGCCTAATCACTCTTACCTGTCCTCACTGTGAGCATCAAAGCCCCACAGGTCCATTAAACACAAAACACCTGCAATTAAATCTTGGAACCATCTAAGCAAGATGTCAATTACAGTCTGAACTCAAAATTCTTTGGCAATAAGATCAGAAGAACCAATGTGGCACAAAGAAACCATTTTAATTGGAGAGTTGAGATCTTTGGTCTCACAGGTCCTGCCTGACAGCCTCACTGCCTAAGGACAGAGCAAACCTCATCCCTACTCACACTATGAAGCACTGCTTTTCTGGGTTTGTTTGTGCTGTGCTTTCTTTTTCCCCCCTTCACATCTGATCCAAATCTTCCCCTCTTTTAGCTTAAAATCATTCCCCCTTGTTTGCCCATGTAAAAAAATCACTCTCCTCATGTTTATCAGCTGTTGCTCTGCATGAGGACAACTCGATTTGCTACCGTGCTACAGGACAATCCCTGCTTGTAGGCAGTAGAAAATCCAGGCCCATCTGCCAGGCCCTCGTTGCTGCAAAATAAAGGCATGCAGGTATTAAAGGCTTTTCTGCAGTGGGCGGCCCTGCTGCAGGATTCTTCTTTGGGGAATCTTTCCTGATTTCCTTTCCTGTATGCCTACTTTCTCTCTGAACTATTAAAAGCACATGAATGCAATACAACTGCAATTAAACCACGCACTTTCACTCCTCCATTTAAAACACGTAAGCCCTCGAATACAAGGTTTAGTTAAGCACAAGCACAATGGAGGTCTCTTGGAAACATTAACTGAAGGAGTCCAAGGAAAGGAAACTGTATCAGCGTTGATACAGCGCGTGTTCTGTTACAGAAGGAACACCTCCGTGCCCTGAGCTGCCTTCTGTGAAGTGGTTATTGACCTCTGAATGAGACTCTGCCCAAGAAATAATTACCTTCATTAGAAACTTGCAGCTCATTCGGTTTTTCTGGGGAAACAGACATTTAAAGGTTGTGCTGGGGGATGTGGTTTAGAGAAAACTACTGGTGATAGGTGGATGTCTGCACCGGATGACCTCGGAGGTCTTTTCCAACTTTGGTGATTCCCTGATTCTATGAAATAAAGCTTTGTCAGTTTTTATATTTTGTTCCCAAGGAAGAAAATAATTCACAGAACTGTGGTTTGAAGCTCACTATGATGGTTATTTAAGGAAACAGCTCTGACTTGTACTCATCCCTCAGCTATTAAGAGCCGTAAGCCAACGTCACACAGATTAGCCACGATATATTTGGCTGTGGAATATTTGTGGTAGGAACACGACTGCACAGTAACTGCAGAAGCTCAGGAAGCTCTGCTGAAACGTCACACCCACTCCTTGTCGTACCACACCAACATCTTAGGTGGATTTTCTTACTTCTGTTCAAGGTTAACTTCCCAGAGCCTGCTGTCACATCCCTTTATCCAACTTAATCAGAGCGTATCCCACAGTTCCAAATGCTCACATGCTAAAGTGAGGTGAGACTTGTGAAAATCACCGCCTGTGGCAGAAAAAACCTTAACCGAGAAAAAAAATAAAAATCAAAGCACTGTCTACAACTCTAAACCCATTTTATTTTTACAGTGCAGTGACGGAGCACTGGAGCTGCACAGAGGTGGTGGGGTCTCCTTCTCTGGTGATGTTCAGGACCCTCCTGGATGCCTACCTGTGCAACCTGGGCTGGGAGCTGCTCTGGCAGGGGGGTTGGATCTCTGGAGGTCCCTTCCAATCCCTACAGCTCTGTGACTCTGTGATTTTGCTCTGTTTGCACTTTTTGATTAATACTTTCTTCTACAAACAAGCACGGTACAGTAAGAAAACAGTGGTGACACATGCTGCCCTGGGAAGGCTGTTACTGCCCTTCAGAGGTATCAAAGCTGACTTCAGAGAACTCAGAACACATTAACAAAGCTTTCATGCGAGAAACCACTGTCAATAAACTGAAAAGGATTAAAAAGATGCTGCACTCTGGTTTTCTGAACAAATCACGAGAGGCTCTGTCGCCCTCAAACCTCAACAATTTGGCGTAGTTACAGCGAACCACCAACTGCTTATGTCTGAGGGCATCAGTGTCAGTGCTCATGGACGGTCATCCTCTCTGCTCATCACCCAGCAGAGGCAGCTGAGCTGGGCTGTCACATTCCAGCAAGGGACAGTGGGCAGACACATCTGCTTGCAGTTTTCAGCATCTGCTTCAGGAGAGCTTTGGGAGAACACTGACGACTCATTTGGCAACTAGGAGGGCACCTGGGAACCTAAACATCTTCTGGTGCCAATGCATTTTTACTAAAGCAACACAGAACTTCACAAGCCTGATTTGGTGGTGGGGAGTGAAGTTCTCAATTAGATAAACGATTCTGCATCTTTTAACCACTGCTCTGTCTCCTGACTTCCTTCAGCTCCCTCTGTACCTCAGCTCCCCCCCCAAAGTCCTCTCTCTCTCTGACAATGTGTTCTTGACCCAAGTTTAGGAGCACAGACCCTAGAAAGAAATTAAGGATGGCATTGTTCTGTGATGGAGAAGCTTATCTTAGCTCCAAAAATCTATTTACAACTTGCCATTAATATACTTCCGTAGCAAGGAGCACAACTACAATGTCTCTATTCTCTTCCTTGATTAGATTAGTTATTCAGGAAACTCCAGCAGCTTAGCAACAGATTCTGATGACCTAGAAAACTTCGACACAGTAAAAAGCAGTATGAGTAGAGCTGGAAGAGCAAATTAACACAGTGAGCAGCTGAAGCTGTCAGGTACTCTCGATTGACCTACGTGCATTATTGCCTTTCCTTACGTACAGGTATATCATCTACATACAAAATTTAGCAAAACAGAACTGACACCTCCCAAGTGATTTTCATCCTTGTTTGCTAGTTACTCTCCTTGTATCCTTTAATTCTTAGGAGCAGTTAGATTTTTAATTAAAGCGTTTACAGAAAACAAAAAGCCTCAAAACATGGAAATCATTTTCATGGGATGCCTTTCATGCACATACATGGTTTATTTCAGCCTGGAGCAGAGGAAGCTCAGGGGGATCTCCTCAGTGCCCACACATACCACGTATCCTAACTGTGCATTACATACACACGTGTTTTCAAGTGTAAACACCTTACCTGCTCTTGCCTCATCACTTCTATCATGTCCATAACACGGATGAAATGGTGGCAGCGGTCGGAGTGCTCAACCATGCTTGTAGGGAAAGGACGGCTCTGCCAAACACTCCACTCAGACAAGGACAGCTTATGCACTGCCTCCTCTTCAGACTTCTGCAGGTTAAGATTGGCAAGGAGATCTTAGTCAAGAAATTGCACAGCAAAACCAGCACCTACTTCTCTGCCAAGGACAGAACCTGAATTATCACGAATGCTGAAGTCTGGTAGGAAATAAAAACTTTACAGGCAGAGCTGCTCATGAAATACAGGTTGTTTTAAGCAGTGAAATGACACAGTAATTCCTGTTTTCTTCCCTGAGTGAAAGGAAGCTTGTACAACTTGAATTTTCTATCAGTAGCAGTTGTACAGTTATATAAACAAGGGAATGAAAGACTGTGATACAACGCCATCATGAATATGGCATCTGCTAGCACATCTCAGAAGCAGTAGGGACCTTGCTGGATAATGGGTGATTTTTTTCCCTATTTTAAATAGACAAGACACAACCCCAAAAACTCATTTCAAACATCTCAATTCTTAACTTCAAAAACCTAAAAGAAATTCTCTAAGTAGGCACCCATACAGACTCATGGTTAACTTTGCTACTCAGTGTTTCCATGAGGCCCAACGTCAAAAAGCCATTACATGGAGGCTGAACTCACTGATGTCTCCTCCAGGTGTCCTAAGGTTTCAAACCGAGTGCGAGGCAGTACTGGCTCCTTTACTCCATCATTTTCTTTCAGTCTGTACAGCCTATCCCATATTTCAAATTCCTCAGGTGACAGAGACCAATTCTCATGACTGTGCGATTCCTTTGGACCTGGAAGGGGGGGAAAAACAAGGGGAAGATATCTGCTGTGAGAAAAGCAATATATAGGGGGAAAAAGAAAACACTTTGTGTAGCACCAGTCAAAAGAAAATACCTCCTACCTGCCACCAGCAAAATCAGATACACAGAATCAGAAATGAATGATCAAACCAGATATTTGCATGTGTTATAATTACGGCCCCATCTACGGACTGTTTTGGGGCAGATCTCCTATAGAGCAACATTGTCAGATACAGAGACATTCATTCAGCTTACCGCACAGCAAGTGGCCTTGAAGACAGTACAGCAAGCAGGGAAAGCATCTGGCTTGAATTTGTCAATATAATTCTCAGTGATTTGTACATGTAATTGCGGGGACAAACTGCAAATAAGTTGTGGGGGAAGTGCTGTAGCTTAAGTTACTCTTTGAATACTGGAAAGCAACATTATTTTGTTATGGCAACACTTCTTAAGTCATTTCTTGACTAGATCTCTTTTCTGTTTTAAACTGTTACGGACACGTAGATGAGCAAGAGGACAGAAACCAAAACATCATGAAAATCTCACAGGAAGAAGCAAAGGGAACAGAGGGCTTGTTAGTTCTACTGACACTGGTAACACCAAGTGAGAAACGTGGGGCGACTGTGAGCATCAGTGCCAGAGGAAAGCCAAGTACACACTCATGTGGCACCTGAATGAAGACAAGGCCCTGGTGTTGCTTGGCTCAGAGCTCTGTGATGAGGAGGAAACCAAGTTAGAGCAGCAGTCTGACAGCAAGCCTCAATGCAACTGCTCCACACTCTGCCAGCTGTGTGCAATAAAACACTTGACCCCCTAACAGCCCTCAGTGCAAACAGCAAAGGAACAACCAAGGCAAATGGAGGTGATGTGATGGCTTTCAGCCTGGATGCTTGAAGTTTGGAGAAAAATCAGTTCAGGGACCCAACTCAGGGAGGAATGGAGACCTGTAGGAAATGAAAATCAAGAAACATTTATCAGAAAACGCTATCTCAGCCTTCTGTTATTCGTAAGAACAGTTAAGTGTGAGGCTTGCTTGAGCAGTAACTACCCAGCACCCACACACCAAGACAGTACTTCGGTCTTGAACCAGCATGGAGCTCTAGACGTCACCGCCTGGACAAGGAGTAAAGGAAAGGCCAGGAGGAGTCTCCACTTGTAGCTGAAACCTAAAGCCCTTGGCCAGTCCAAAGGGACTTCCTCTGCCTTGCTTCAGACTTACAAGGAACCAAGGAGGCACTTCCAAACAGCAAGCTGATCGATGGGAAAAAGCAGACACCAGCAAAAAAACAACTTCCCAGGCAAACTGAGCTGGTTTGGAATAGCTCTTGCTGCTCTTGAAGATGGCTATCAAAGCAGTGTACCAGAACCAGAAGACACACTGAAGGAAACAGTGAGAACAACAGATGACTTGAATTTTCCTGTTATAGATCCAGAGGGCGACTTGTTCTGACAAAGCAAGAGGACCCTGTGATACCATCTGCCAAAGGAACGTGTGGGGATTGTCCTGTCCAACGTCACACAGGCACAAAGGCCTCCGATAGCTTGCAACGTTCAGTAACAGCTGCTTTCCAAAGCTCTGTGCACAGTAACTGAGCTATTAAGGAAGGATGAACGAGAACATACACAGCTTGCTCATTACAGCTCAGCCAGTTCCCTGCTCTCTGTGCCTCTCTGTTCTATTTCCCAGGACAGACGTACAGATTTGCTCAAATGATCAACCCCACGTTTTGCTCTGCTCTTTGTTCTTGCCAGCTGTATCTTTTTATACCACCACTGCTTCTCCTGGGCTGTGTGCAAAGCCCAGGAAAGCATAACCCCTTACAGAGGCATGGAAAAGTGTTGTGATGGGGAGCAGCATCACAGCTGTGCACTGCAGCACAGGCAGACTCACAGGTTAGGCTGAGGATGGTATGCACAGACTCATTTCCTGATACAAATCCTTCTCTTTCACATTTCTGCCAAGAAGGATGCTGAAATGGGAAACTGTGCTGCAGCCAAAGAGGAAACTGATAACTTCTGCGTGATTTTGTAGCTTGCTTCCCCTCATCTACATTCAGACCTCATGATAATAAGAAATTCTGTGTTCAGAAGTGTTTAAAAACCACTAACCTCTAAGACAAACTACTTGGATACCAAAACAAAGTCTCTCAGGTCCTTCAGGAGCTCCTTCATTCAGAGCATTCACTGTTGGTCTTTAAAGTACTAAAAGCACTTAATAGAAGAGACTTATGAATGATTCCCAAGTATTTGTAAAATTCAGCTTTTCAATCCTATCCTGTAATCTTATTCCAGTGCCGTGTAAGTGAACCAGCTAAGGAGACATTTCTCTTTTTAAAACTCATTTTTCTCCAGTTATAAATAACAAAACATTACAGAGCAGTTGAAGTTGGAAGGGACCTCTGGAGGTCCAGGTATCCTATCCTTGCTGTCTCCTTTTTGCCCCTTAACATTCTCTGGTCTTCAAGCACTTCTGTTTCACTGTAACTTCCAGCAGTACAGAAGATCTATTTCCTGTATTAATAGAAGCATCGAGGATAGACGTTACAGCTCAAACCCAAATCCAGCACAGAATCACCAATGGACACGCAGTGATCAGTTCACCAGCTGACACAGGCACACCAGAAGCCTCCAGCAGACATTAACATCTGCCTCTTCTGTTTGTACCTCAAGTTTCTGACTCTCAGCCACTGCAGAACTGTGATGTGAGGATGGTAAAGGAAAAGTAAGGCAGCATTAAAGCAGAATAACACAGCCAAAAGGTTACAGCTGCCAGAAGGATAGTTCTGCTAGAGACCCGAACTCACATGAGCAGGCACTTTTGATATGCTGCAAGACAACAACATGATATAGCAGCTTGCAGAGTGCTTACAGAAAACACCATAATCCTCTTACCAGTGACACAGGAGAAGAGAGCAGATTTGTGGTGGAGGGAAGTAGGTCTCCCTCTGGAAAACCTCCTTGAATCGCTCGGTTCGTATTTTTCAGCAGTAATAAACATTCTGTGCAGCTGTGGATTTATGCCTTCTGGAATCATCCGCGGGCTGTGCTGGTAAAAATGAAGCATTTTGTTTCCTGAAATAGCTTTCTGGATGCTCTTTTTGTTGGACTGGCTTTGATTGTAAGTCTGCAAGAGAGACGAAGAGTAACACGTTGCTGAAATGCACAGGACTCGATGAAAAGCAGAACACCTGAGCGTCTGTGAGGACTTCCACAGAATCGCAGGGGTTGGAAGGGCCCTCTGGAGATCACTCAGCCCAACCCCCTGCCAGAGCAGCTCACACACTTGGATGGGTCTTGAACATCTCCAGAGCAGACCCCACAGGTCTGCTCCATATGTCAGCCAGAAGTAGGCACAGCATATGAAAGGAACACAGCCCTTGCCTGGAGGAGTCTGCAAACTGCAGCAGATAACAGGGATGATGTAAAGTGGATTGCATCAGAATGAAAGGAGGTCAAGCAAATTAAGGCATAAAGTTATTTGTTAATATCATATGTGCTTTAAATCCTCCTAAAAACACTTCCTTTTTGTTGTGCAACAGAGAAACCAAGACAAGAATGGAGAAACTGAGGCACAAAACTAGTCCCCAGGGAACATCTCTTGCCCTGATACATTGCTCTGAGTCTCTGTCTGCTGGAGGCAGAGCTGCAGTGATGCTCTTGTGACAGCTGAGCTTGGAAACTGGGGCTCAAAGAGATGGGACACAAGGAGAGGTGCCCTGAATAAAGCTGGGAAGCATTAATGGTGAGCTTCATTATGCTGCTCACAGACATCCTGCTCAGCACGGGGATCCTAGCACACGTTCAGAAAGACATTTTGTGGAACAAAATTTCAACAAGGTTTTTGAATAACACGCAAGAACTCTGCAGAAATACAACTGCTTACAGGAAAATTAGGGGACGATCTCAATATCCCATTACAGCCTTCAGCAGTATTCAGTCTTCATAAGCAGCATAAGAAAACCTCTCTTTATGAACACCATTCACCTTCATTTTGAACTCTGTCCCCTTCAAATAAGTTTCCCCCCCCCTCAGACAGGAGTCTTTTGACCAGTTAAATTCCAGCTACGGACAAATTTCAATCAGAGGCACAGTGTTGATAGGAATAAATCCAGTAACAAATAAGTTTCAGAATAAATAATTCATAATAAAAAAGTTTCAGAATAAATCTGAAACTTGTGCTTTGCAATTAGCTTACACAGACCTCAAGCTCCGCTGTCACGAAACCAGATGCAACTGAGAAGCAACCTAGCGAGTAAACAACACCAAGCCCAGCAAAGAACAAAATCCATTTTCAGCCAAAACAGTGACAGTGCCTACACACGCCTGGCATTCAAGTGGTGTGGCAAGATGAAAACATCAAAGTGCAGCTTCCTATTATGCTGCAACCAAAGAGAGCTGTCCCAGGGACTGCCAGGCCTCCTCCCACCTAAGCACTACTGTGTCAGCTGGAGCCCCACGCCTGTGGTCATGCAGCTGTGTGCTGACCCTGGTCAGGCTGCTGGTACAGCTGAAGATCAGTTTCCAGCTCCCAGCTTAGCTGTCCCCGGTACGTTTGTTTCCCAAGGGGCAGCCAGCACTCAGAGAAGATTAATTATACTCAGAGCTGAGTGCTGAGATTCGGGAATTTAGCAAAAGTAGATTTCCACTTAAGCTGATCCCTTCAGACCTCATACGCAAGCTGCCGCCGCTAAGCACTGCTCTGAGAGCGCCGTGGCGTCAGCAGCTCAGAGCGGGGCACTTCCAGCCCCAGCTCCCACTGCCGCCTCCCCAGCCCCTCCACAGACTGCTCTGAGCTCGGCAAAAAAAAAAAGCGTGCTTTCTGCATCCCAGGTCATCCCTCACTCACCCTTTCCTCACGCCCCTCGGCGAGGATGACGACGACGCGGCCCTGCCGCTGCCGCCCCGTGCGGCCCATGCGCTGCACCAAGCGGATCGGGCTCTTCTGGGCATCGAAGCAGACAATGAGATCGACCTCCCCTATATCCAAACCTTCTTCTCCGACACACGTAGACACCAGGGTGTTATAGCCACCCTCACGAAAGCGTTTTACCACCTGAAGAGAGGAACAGATTCAAGAGGTTAGGCTGGAAGCCCCTCATCCCCACGCTTTTTCTAGGTTCAGTCCGGCCTTGAATAAGAAATAAACGCATACTTTCAACCTACAGAACTCAGTCAGTCTTTCCAAACCTGTCGATCCCTTCATCAAATACCACGCACTAACGTTATCAACGTGAGCCTTCAGTTCTAAAACAAAGGACACGAAGAGCACCTTATTCTAACTGTAACCACGGCATACTTCTAAAATCCATCTGCCCAGCTTTACAGTCAGTTTTTTTTTTTAACTGTCCTGCATCAAAATGTAAGGATATACCTTATTTTCCTGTCTGTGAGGATAAAATATCCCCAAAGCAAGCAAGCGTTTATGTATGATCTTGAAAGTCCCTCCCAACCTCAGCCATTCCGTGATCCTATGACTGAGATATTTCCACAGAGGTTCAAATACATAGAAGCCAGCGTTCCTTAACACAACGTAAGCTTATTTCTATTTACACATTCTGCTTTGTGAGTGTAGTTCTAATCTGAAAGCAATCACAGAATTGTAAGGGTTGGAAGGGACCTCCAGAGTCCAACCTCCTGCCAGAGCAGCTCCCAGCCCAGGCTGCACAGGTAGGCATCCAGTTGGGTCTTGGATGTCTCCAGAGAAGGAGACCCCACCACCTCTGTGTGCAGCTACTGAACCACCTAGGAATTTACCAGCGCCATCTGAAGCGTCAGTCATCACCCTGCAATCCATATTGATCATCACATTTTTATCCATACAATGAATATCCCCTCATAAATACTTCCAACTGCAGTTCCAGCTGTTTACCTCAAGCTGCTCCTTTTGCGTGAAGCCCTTTGAGCTCTTTCCTGTGGAGTGCCCAACAAAAGTCATCACTCTGACAACGGGGCTGAACCGGGACAGCATTTCTGCAATTTCTTGCACGCTGTCCCGAAACGACGAGAAGATCATCACTCTGGTGTCCACAGTGCTCGCAGATGCGCTTCCAGTCGTGGTTTGATCTGTTCAATTAAAAAAAAAAAAAGACAGAAAAATACTTTCACATGCGATATAAAAACAATCCTCCCCCCAAAATAAAAACAAATCAGAGGACACATCTCACAAGTTACACATTCACAGCTCTGATCTGATGAGGGCCAAACCCTTCCTCATCACAACCTCCTTCAGGAAATTGCAGAGTGCAATGAGGTCTCCCTTGAGCCTCCTCTTCTCCACACTGAGCAATCCCATCTCCCTCAGCTGCTCCTCATAGCCCTGTGCTGCAGACCCCTCAGTTTCGTTGCCCTTCTCTGGGCACGTTCAGGGCCTCAGTGTCTGAATTGCGGTGAGGGGCCCAAAACTGAACACAGCATTCAAGGCGTGGCCGCACCAGAGCTGAGTACAGGGGGATGATCACCTCCCTGCTCCTGCTGGCCACACTATTCCTGATGCAGGCCAGGATGCCATTGGCCTCCCTGGCCACGCTGTCAGCTCATGTTCAGCCAAGCATCAACCATCACCCTCAGGTCTCATTCCTCCTCACAGTCATCCAGTCACTCATCTCCAAGCCTGTAGCATTGCATGGGGTTATTGTGGCCAAAGCGCAGCACCTGGCACTTGGTCTTGTTGAACCTCATCCCATTCACCTCAGCCTAGGTCCCTCTGGAGGGCCTCTCTACCCTCAGGCAGATTGACACCACCTCCCATCTGCAAAATGACTGAGGGTACACTCAGTCCCTGTTAATTAGGAGCCCCTCAGCCTCCTTAAACAAACCTTAAATTCCCAGGAAACGCTCCTAGATATACCCACTCAAACAATTCCTCCCCAGAAAGTTAAAGATCAGAACAGCTATGTTATTTCTGTCACGGGCTAAAGGCATAATCACTGACTATGGCACTGTGCTCACATTTATGCCCAATGCACATTACATTCAGTATGTAGAAGCAGCACTTGTATGCAAAGCCCGTGAATTAAATACTCTCGCTGCTAATTAGAGCTATAATCTGTACTAAACTGTTCCCTATAGGTGTCAATGTCAAGGCTTCCCAAAGTTGTAAGAGAGACAAATAATATCAACTCGGGGGGTTTTTCGCTTGTTTGTTTTGCAATATTAGATTCTTTTCTCCCTTGAAATTACAGGACAAGAACAAGACAGAAGAGGGACTGTTCTGCCGTGACAAACGTGCAAGACAATAAAGAAGCACCTCAACAAATGAGACCAGCAGAAATTCTGCTCCTGTTTGTCAAGCACCTTCAACTGTTTGCTCCTTGTCCTCTGAGCTGTTAATACTTACCAGAACATCCCGTCTTCCGTGACTTGAAGTGCTCTATTACTATTTCCTCCAATTTCTTTAACTTTGGATGACTGTAAATAAACTCCTTTTTATTTTCAGACTCTGAAAAAGACGTAAAGCAATTACAGACACAAACGAAACTGCCACAGCTATGAAGATTCAGTGAAGTTCACGTTCCCTGTTGCAGTTCTCCCGTGTCAGGCGCACAGACTGCTGATGCCAACGCTCACTACATCCACCCAAAGACTGTAGCAAACCACTTACAGAAGCATGCTTGTTAAACCTGATCTTTTTGAATCATGCTGATACCTCGTCTCAGTCACACTGTAAAAAGTGCACCGTCAGATAATAATATTTTAACCTTTCATTTTAAACCAAATAAAAAACTTCAAACGCACAGAACTCTTTAGAAGGCAGCGAAACCCACTGAGAGATGGGAAGCACCCTGAGGAGCCTGGGGAAAATGATCTCCAATAGAGAACACTAGCCAGGTGTATCACAACGCATGGCTTCCTGCACCTACAGACTGTGCAGAAATACTCAGTGCTTCATCTGAGCACGAATCCAACGTCCTGCCCCTCAAGGGGAAATACCGACCTGATCTACTCTTGTAAGCATCTCCGTTTGAAGAAGTCTGATGCGTGTCTGAAAACATGTCTGTCAGCTGCTGGTACAGCTTCATGAAGTCCTCGTTGCGACCAAGTTCATTCTTGGTACGAGTCAACCCTGTGTGACAGAAGTTAAAACGCCTCAGTGTTCAGCCTCCAAGAGTGAATCTCACTTTCGCTGTCCAAAGGATAAACTTCTCAAAAGCAGCCAGCTCCTTTCAAGCACTACTGACACAAGCTGGCTTAGCAAATGGAACACTGTTCAGAGTTGGTATTTTCGCACGGGAGATGCCACTGGGGAATTAAAAGAAGAAAACTGTAGGAACAGAAGCCTGGGGTCTCTGGGTAGACCAAGAGCTTCTGCCTCACCCGTTCAGCAGTAGGAAAGCCATCCAGAAAATCTGCCAACTGCTTAAAAACAGCAAACCACAAGACACCGAGTTGGAAAGCTAAAGCTAACAAACTAACAAGTGCCTTGACTGACTTTCTGACAACGCAGAAAAGATCGCTGTTCCACTCAAATCAGAAACTGAATGCAACAGAACTGGAACAGAAAAGCTAGATGCAGAAATACTTCCCCTCTGTCACCTTTCAACAGCAGACATGAATTAAAGGGGTCTGAGAATCGAGGAAACACGTGAAGTGCTCTCAAGAGCTCCGTATATACAACAACAATCTGAAACCAACTGTAACAAGGTCAGAAAACTCACAAGAAAATAAATCAGCACACGCACACCATAAATTCACATTCTATAGACATTCTGTTGTATGTGATGCTGCACACTTTTGGCTCGGACGCTGGACAGAGCACTGCTGTTTTCATCTAGCAGTGCACTGGGCCAAGGACTCGGTCTAAGCCACCCCAAGTTACGTGGCCAAATGACGTGTGTGTAAAACAGAACGAAGCCAAAGACCGCAGGGGTATTCTGCACGGCTGAAACCTTCAGCTCCCAGAAGCAGCATTCAAAACGAACCCTCTTAGTGAGATCTTGCACAGCTGGGATAGAAATTCTAGTGTGATGTACCCGCATCCGTAATCTTCTGGCAAAGGTGCTTAAATCACGCGTACGTTTTAAGTACTT
Source organism: Oreortyx pictus (assembly GCA_036925125.1). Classification (NCBI taxonomy): domain Eukaryota; kingdom Metazoa; phylum Chordata; class Aves; order Galliformes; family Odontophoridae; genus Oreortyx; species Oreortyx pictus. Next base: position 54,099,753 of record JAUPFR010000006.1, on the reverse strand, counting down.
TTGCTACAGGGGGAGCTCAGGAATGGAGGAATTGCTTTACCAAGCCATTTCCTGGTTTAAACTGTTCAGCGCTTCGTCTCTGGCAGTAATATTTCAGGAGAGACATTCAGTTTGTGCTCTGCCTTACGTTTTCAAAATTACTGTCATACATACACATTTGCTTTCCCGTAGCACTGAGTTAATGCAATCCCTACAGCGTCAAAGGAAAAACAAGCAGCAATTAGACTTGCAACGCACTCATTATGTTAATTGGTTTGAACAAAGCTATAGTGAGACTGATGAGGTAAATTAATTGAGGAGCAGTGGGAAAAAAGGGAAGGATGCTTCTGATGACAGCTCACCTTTTGATCCGTCCATAATTCCACACAGGTAGATAAAAAATGACCTCACTCCCATTTGCTGCAGCAGCTCATAACCGTGATATAAACTGATACAAAGGGCAAAATCTCCTTCAATTACGCCTTGCTGCATCCCCTGTGAAAATAAAACCTCAATTAGGGAGACAGTAAACAGCAGGAATCATACTGCTATTCTTATAAGAAGGAAAAGAGCTGCAGTAATGGTGTTTGGAGGCGAAAGCATAACTTCGGTCATCATGAAGTACAACTCAATTTCTCAAAACAATTCCAGTTCGGAAAAAGCAGTTCTTTAACTCTCCCATAAAAGAATGGAGAACCACGGAACGACTAGGCAGGTTTTATACTAAAGCTAAAAACAGAACGTTCCAATGGGAATCTGGCTTAAAATACACCAAAACACCTCATAAACTCTGAAGTATTGCTCCTAGTTTCCTACTTTAACAACACGAAATGAATGACGACACTTACCGCGTTTTGTGGGGACGGGTTTTTCCTATACTGATCTCTCGCTAGAATTATCTGGTACTTTGTGAGGCTGGGGATATCCCGCCTTGCCAAAACCCCCATTTTGATCAGGCGTCCGGCAAACGTTTCCAGCACCTGCAAACAGAACACAGAAGCACCCCAGACGTGAACGCTGTGGATGTTCGGCCTCTGTGAGTAGATTTTCACATCTCCTGTACAACAGGATGCAAGACACTCGCTCACTTGACTTGAAATGTTGATTTTTTTTTTTTTTCCAAACCAGGTGGCGTTGATTTTGAAAATACTTGTTACTGTGCTGGACACAACCATCGTTTCCAGGCGGTTCCCTGAGGACCAGTGCCCACCATGCTGCAGCTCTCCCCCTTGCTGCCAACACCAACCTTCTCACAACGCACAAACCAGTGCTGGAGGATGACCAGCCCAGGCTGGAGGTGTGTGTGGCAGAGGTGGGAGTGCAGGTGAGCAGGAAGGGATGAGCAGAGGCAGCTGGGCCCAGCACACACGCTGCCCTGCTCCCCTCGGCCAACAGGCAGTTTATTTTTACACATCACATGTACCTACTTTCCACACTGGTGAAACGGGGGGCCTGACCTGCACTAATTCACCATAATCTTGTTTTTCAGCCTTACGCGGTCGGGATTTCTTTATTTTCTTGGTTTTTTTTTTTTTTATTGACTTAGCTTCGCAGGAGCACTAACTCTGTCATAATTGGAGTAATCAGATTTGTTCTGCAGAATGACTTACAATCCGCTGGCCCACTTGGCGAGCAGGACCCGAAGCGCCTCTGTGTACTACAGCACAGCCCTGAGCCCGTGTGGAGGCAGCCCTGACCTGTGTGGCAGCAGGCAGCCCCGAGAGCTGTGTACCTACATGCAGCACACCCCAGCTCTGGGGCAGCCCCAGCTCAGCCTGAGTGCGGCACGGAGAATGCAGCCTAACAAACCCTAACCCCGCGCTGCCTCTCCCAGCCTGCAGAAATAACAACAGCTCTCACTTTCAGGCTTCGCACAGCACTGATCTAAGCACGCCTTCGGTTTCCAAAGACAAAATACCCTAAGAGGAAGACCAAAGCCATTTTGAAACTGTGGTGCATGTTTGAACCCTAAGTAACAACACTCCATTCGTCCTCCGCGCGCATGTCGTGCCGTGCTGGGTTTCTAGAGCCCATTAAGTTGCACAGACGTTATTAAAAGCCACACTACTCGCGTGCCATCAAGCAGTGGCAGTTAGTTTAGCTGCTCTGTGCTGCTTTGGTTGTTTTCATAGTTCGGTGCTGCTTCAGCTTCTGGCTCCGTGTACGGTGCCTACATGGCACGAAGCAGTAAATCCCGAGAAAAGGGAGAGGCAGAGATCACCCCCACCAACTCCAGCGGCGTTAATCCCCCGAGGAAACACAAAGTGCACAGAGAACTTTGACGGGGTGAAGGAAGGACTGCGAAAGCAGAAGCTAAACTGAGATAACAACGCGCCGGGGAATTTCCACGCCGCTGGCTGCAGGCCCGCAGCTCCCCCAAAAACAACTCGCTGCTAAGCGGATTAGGACAGATAAAGGCCGCGGAGAAATAATAGAAACACAGCCTAAATTCCTAACAGCAGTGCACCTCAGGCTGCCCCAAACCTTCGGGCAGGGACTGCACGTCTTACACCGGCGTGCTTTAACCCAGCAGTGGCTCGGCACCACATCCCCCAAGCGTGACGAGAGAGTCGGGGAGGGAAAAGCACAGGAGTTCACGGGTTGAGACAGAGACAGCTCACAGGGACAGCCAGAGCTGTCGGGGCCAGCAGAGCCATGCTGGGAAGCAGTCAGAACTCTGCACTGCGTGCTGCTGAGGAGCTGGGCCTGCCAGGTGCCCACCACCCGCCCTTGGGTTGGCTGCACTGCGGGTACATGGCGTCGTGTGCAGCCCAGAGGCTCCATTCCTTCTAATTAAGGCAAATGGATTAATGAGACCAGCTAAACTGCTACGCCTGCAGGGAGCTGCAGTGACAAAAAATGAGAACAAGACCAGGAAAAGGGGCTGCTTTCTGCTTTCCTTCCTAGGGATTCCTCATTTTCTCATGACAGAGGGATGAGAGATTCATCACCCTTCCTGAGATGTTTCGCAGGTTGCACCTGCCATTCCCATCCTCACAGCACCTCCGCATTGAACTGACAAGCCAAGAGCAATGGGAAATTACAGAGCTAAGAATTTCCAACAGACAGAAGAACATAAGGAAATCAAACGACTTTTTCCTAAGATACAGTTGGAAATGATACACATACATACATCCACACATACACAAAGGCACCGGGAGCCTGAACGCACAAGGCATTAATTAATCACGCTTGATTCAGTCTTAAGAGCTTAACCTCCAGACCCTGCTTCTCCCTGACAGATCTCTGCTGCTGGTGTTCAACCTGCCCCACGCTTCAAAGGGAGAACGGCAGAAAGGTCTGTGCCAATTCAGAAACAGTCTTTAAAACAAAACACACAACACGAGGGGTAACTCTGCTCCTCATTTTACTGGGCTGTCACTGGCACAGCACTCTGAGCTCCCATCCAACCACAGGCAGTTCATGACCAGAGCACTGGAGGTGCTTAAGATCAAGCTTAGGCCTCAAGTAGTGGAAACAGGGTCAGGCTCTGAACAGAAGTGTTTATTTAGAAAAGAAAGTAATGCTTTAATTAAAACTTAAAGCCCACATGAGTATAACATGGTTTGTTATTTCCTACGCTGTTGTATAACTTTCTGGTTTTTCAGTTTTCCATTGCTTGTCTTTTTATGCTTCCTCTCCTGACCTGGTTTATAACACACAAGAAAATCAAATCGGCACCGTTTGCTCAGTGTCCAACTTAATCACCTTCTGCAAAACAAACCGAGGAAGACTATTACAAAAGACAGCAGGATCCAGTCACCTGGAGCTTCAGAGCTAACAGGAACAGTCAACATGACCTACTTAGAAGAGATACAGAAACAAGCACTACTCACAGCGATTACTTTTATCTGGTCTCCCTACCTTTATTTTTAATTGAAAAGATAATACTTCTGGATTAGGTCTCCCGAACCTTTCCAAAACATTGACATGTTACATTACATTTGTTTACATGAATTTCTTGCTAGGACTAATGACTTTTTCTAGCTTGCTAAATGCAATTAAAACAGCTGACAGATTTAGCACCAGTACCTGAAAGGCAGCCGGTGAAGTTACCCACGCTGCACTAAACCTGCCAAGAACACGAAGGATTTGGCAGAACAAGAACCTTCCCAGCTCCAGCACACAGCGTGCCACACCAAACACAACCTCTACACAAGGACACAGGGCGTGATGGAGAGCCAACACTGCACCTTCCCTGCGAGGGAACACGGCTGTACCACCTCAGTGGAGTGATTTTGCAGCGAGGGCAACAGGGCTCTTCCGACAGATCCAGGAAAGCGTTGGAGATCTGGAGCTTTCGTCGCTTTGTTTTAGGAATAAAACTGAAAAAGGCTCGAGAGGGGTAGGCGTGGTCCCCAACAAGCCCTAAAAGTTCCAGCAGGAACTGTGCACCATCTCTGCCAGCCATAACTCAGCTTTGAGTGGAGGAGCCCAGGGATGCCACCAGCACAGAACCCACATGAGGACACACAGAGGGACAGGGCGCTTCCGAGGGGCTGCAGGGAGCCCTGAACTCCTAGTACAAAGGGTAAAACCTCTCAGATCATATGTACAGCATGTCAGCAAAGAGAAGGAGGACAGCTATTAACACAGGGCATCCTCATGCCCTCCCCTCCAGACCTGCTCCCACAGCCCCAGGTCTGTGTGCTGGGCCCCAGGCCTGGACGCATTACTGCAGGTGGGGCAATAGAAGACAGCTGAGGAAGGCACAGCAGCTGGTGCTCAGTTTGAGCTCTAATTCTCCAAAACCAATACCAATCAACAGATAAAGCATCTTTATTCCTCTCAAAGTTTCCTCGTCACCTTGATATTAGTTCATAGAGCCACAGATTGGCTTGGGTTGGAGGGGACCTCAAGGAACATCAAGTTCCAACCCTCCTGCCACAGGCAGCGTTGCCAGCCACGGGGTCAGGTACTAGATCAGATTGCCCAGGGCCCATCCAACCTGGCCTTGAACACCTCCAGGGATGGGACACCCACAGCCTGTCTGGGCAGCCTGTGCCAGCTCCTCACAGGCTTCCCAGTGAGAACTAACGCTGACATCTAGTCTAAATCTCCCTTCCTTTAGCTTTACACCGTACACCGTTCAGTTGTGGGGAAAAAATAAGCACAAAGAGGAAAAAAAAAAAAAAAAATCAGCTTCCTTCAGCTCCAGGAACAGTCCTGTGCTCTAACAGCACACATGTGATTTTGCACATCAGAAGCTGACTGTGCAATCACATCGTCAAGCATACAACTGAAATACTTCAGTGTCATTCCCAAGCACGTGGCATGGATTCCAGCCCATTGCAGGCCAGTCTGGAGTCCGTGGCACTAATGCTGTGCCTACAAGCAGAAGGCCAAACAGCTCAGGGCAGAACTAGCTGCCTCCCCCTTCAAAAATCCCACGTGAAGAGCTCTCTAGGTGAAGGACCTCTCAGGACATTCCCCTCGTTGTACCGCCACACACTGCTGAGAAGAGCAGAAAGGAGGAAAACGAAAGGGAGAGCAGCTGGAAATGGAAAAGAGCTGCGAAAGGAAAGAAGCAGAAAGGAGCGCAAGGGAAAGGAGCCGGGAGAACGAAAGAAAGAAGCAAGGAAAGCGAGACGGGAAAAGAAAGGAGCGAAGCTAGGAAGGCGAAGCTCAGTTAATACCCCAAAGCACACGGAATGCAAACACCATCACGCTCTGCGCTGCTCGGAGCTGACAGCAGCAGGCAGCGCAGAGGGGCAGCTGCTGCGTGCACACTGCGGGCTGCTCTGACAGCGCTGAGCAGTGCCCCACACACACAGGTGCACACACACACACACACACACACACACACACACACACACACACCTGGGTCCTTGCAGCCTCCGTGCCCGCCCCTTGCTCCCGCCCCTGCTGAGCCCTTCATAAAGCAGCTCCGCACACACGGCACAGCCTGGCACGATGGAGACGGGTGGGTGCCGCATGAGCGGCGCGGAGCCGAGCGGCCCAGCCGCCATCACGCTGGAGGATCTGGACGGCATGGCGGAGGAGAGCCCAGACTCGGCGTACCACAGCCACGGCAGCAGCCTGGAGGAGGAGGGGGCCGAGCGGATGGACGACGAGGAGCAGGAGCGGCTGCTCAGCTACTGGCAGAGCGTGGGCAGGGGGCACCAGGTGGACGTGCCCCGCGGTAAGCGCGGCCACGTCGTCGTGGTGTGGGGGTAACGCGCGCGGGCGGTCGGGTCTCCCCCATTTCGCTTTCCGAGCCGCAGGGCATCGACCTGTTTGAGCTAATCGGAGTTGATAGGGGCTTACGGCCTTAATGAGGAGTTAAGTCGGGTGCCTCCGAACTCCGGAATTGTAGAGAACCGTTCGGTCCGAGGGGCCAGTGCAAATAATTCTGTGGTGTCTCCCTTGGGAACAGCAGCCCCGCGGGGACAGCCAGGAGCTCAGGTCTGCTTTTAAAGGGAAGCTGTAACACTGCGCAGATCCTCAGCGCCGCTGCTGCCTTTGTAAACAGCCTTCAGAGAGCGAGGAAGCAGCAAGCCCAAAGAGATGGCACTAAGCACTGCCAGAGCAAACCCACTGCTGCTTACCGACTCCTTTTCTCCAGGAGTACGAGCTCATCTTCTCCCTCCTTTCCTGGGGAAATCCCGTGTTATGCCTTAAAGAGAACTGATGGCTCCTTGGGTACCAAAACACCCCTAGCCCATCCCAGAGGGCTCTGAACAGCAGCAGCAGTGCAGCCCTGGGCTCCAGTATTCGCTGTGGGGTTCTTAGGACATCGAGTTAATAGAATCATATAACGATTTGAGTTGGAAGGGACCTTTAAGATCATCCAGTCCCAACCCCTGCTGCAGGCAGGGACACCTCCCTCTGGAGCAGGTTGCTCACAGCCCCATCCAGCCTGGCCTTGACTGCTTCCACAGCCTCGCTGGGCAACCTGTGCCAGTGCCTCACCACCTGCACAGGAAAGAAGTGCTTCCTGATACCTGCTCTGAATCTCTCCTCTTCCAGTTTACAGCCATTTCCCCTCATCCTGTTGCTACCCGCCTTTATAGAAACTGAAAATTAGTGCTTATGTCAAAAGTAGCACGTTGCCTCATTTTGGTTGCTGTAATACAGAAGTTTTGCTTTGGAATGTGAAGCAAGTACTATAAAAATCAGGATAGAGGACTTTCCTTCGGGTGCTGCCTCAGGCTGTCAGCATGGGTTGCACCTCACCTAGCAGAAAAAGCTTGTCAGATCAGCACACACGCTCCACTCCAAGCACAGGGGAACTGCCATCCCCCAGGTGCAGCATGCAGTCAGCCAGAGCACCCCACAGCCTCACGAGTCCCAGAGGAAACACAGATAGCTCTGTTAAGACAAACCCCCCCCCCCCGCTCCACTCAAGCAGCTGATGCCACAATGCACAAATCCCTTATCCTTATTTGCTGCCATAGTGGTAGCAGTGCAGCCAGGGCACTGCATTCTAACAGCAGATCATATGCTTGCTGTAGCCTAGTGGGAAAGTCTGTGAAATAAGAGCAACACTGCTCCCGTGTCTGTCATTCTGGGCACCTTGCTGCATGCTGACAGGAAGGTGTCTTGCTAGTAGCTTTTGTTAGCACCAGGTACGGGTTACAGAACACCATCAGCCTCCTACAAACATCAGACATCATGAGATTTGAGCACCACACTTCTAGGGCTGGCGTGTCAGTTTGTCACTGCTGGCAAGACCATAGCAATCCTGCAGTGTGGCTGACCAGCCCATGCCAAACCTTGCAGCCAAAAGGAAAGTACAGGCAAGGGATGATGCAATACAGTTTCTTGGCTTGGGAATTAATCTACTCCCAGCAGAAGCAAACATGCTGCAGCAGTTCCTTCCCATTTGTCAACTGTAACTTCAATACAAGATCAACAAGATCTTGTATGGGTCACCTAAAGAGATGCAGCACACAAAGCAGCGTGCTCTGAACTGAACACCCTGCTCCAGATCAAACTTCAGATATCTTCTTGCGCGTGATTTTCCATCAGTTCTAATCCACTCCCCACTCTGAGGTTATGTCACGCAGGTGGCAGCACACCTCTGTGGGTACGGAGGCTGCAGGGCATGCAGGGAAGGCACCACGGGGGGAAGGAAGGTAGGAAGGGGCTGTGGCAAGTGTGCATCACCTGCAGAAACCCCCTTGTAAAGATGTGCCTCTTTCACAGTACCCAGCCAAAGGTTGGGATACAAATACTTCACAACAGTCATTCACAGTTTAACCAAGCTTCACCCAGCTGCAGTGCTACAGCTCGCCGCCACCTCGCCTCATTTTGTCACACCACTCTCCAGGTTCCCAAGTCTGGACTGAGAGAGAAACACATCCCGTGCTATGAGTCACGGCAGCTGAGCGCTGTGCAGGCCCGTCACACTGCCATGCTGGTGGGCACAGGTTCGTGGACTGAAGAGCAGAAGTCCTGAAGGGACTTCCATTAGTTGTAACCATCATCCTGCGCGTTAACATGGAGGAGAGAATCTGATCAAACTCATCAGTGAAAGGATCAAAAAGAGTTAACGTTTCCAGGGTCCTAAAACATCTTCTGATTCGTTGCTCTACAAACCCAGAGCTGAAGCCTAACATGCTATTTTCTTCCCAGCATCCAGGGAGATCAATTTTTAAACGTCATTACTTGCATTTTAAATTCATTTCCTAGCAAGATTTAGCAAAAAAAAGGTTTAAAATCAGCCAGAGTGTATCTGTTAGCCTTAATAATAGGATCTTTATTGCTCCAAATAGCTGTAAGGCCCCGTGCTGGGTGCCAGGAGATGTAGGTTTGATTCCCAGCTCAGCTCCAGGTTTAGTGAGTGACACAGGCTCAGTTAATTCTTCTTTATCTTAACCCTCCTCTCCTCTCTGAGGCGGGCAAGGCCCTGTGCCCCAGCACCCTGCCAAAGGCACTGGGGCACTCAGAACAGAGAAGAAGGGATCTTAACTTCAGTTGAAGCTTTCGGTCCTTTGCACGCCCGTGTCTGATACGCATCATGGGGATGTGTGGCAGAAACTCACAAATCATGTTTTCAAACACTGTACAGAAAAAGCAAGTCTCTAATCCCCTATCTAAGTGCACAAATGCTTGTGTTACCTCAGCTGGGAGATGCAAGGGACTGGCTCCTTTGGCAGAGGGTCAGTCAAAGCCTCTTTATCAGCTACAGCCAGAGGCAAATGCAAATACACCCAATCTGGCCACATTTAAACTGCAAAACCACAGTGAACAGAGGCACAAGAAAGTGCTGGTAATTCATATGCGAGCTCAGCTGGGAAGTGTAACGACTGACACGGCCTGGATGACCACTAGTGCATTTGGAAATAGAGAACAGCTCGCTACAGCCGTTCCTTCAAAACAAGACAATCATTCAGAAAGTCGCAGCACAGCTCAGTTCCAGCCCTCCAGGTCAGTGCGTGCAGGTGCTTGGAGCAATTCAGTAACAGTCCCACGTTAACCACGCCCTTCCAGAGCCCACCACCAGTGCCAGAGCTCCGATCAGAAGCGATGCTGCCAGACCACCCTCTGGACCCTCCTTGTTCCAAAGGGCCAGGAAAAAGCCAGCAAGCTGTATACATAAGGAGCATGCAAAATAGACCATCCCTATGAGTCAAAGTCAGTGCTCCATTTGATCATTGCTGGCACCTCGTGGTAACTGCTGGATGCGGGCACACTGAGCCGCTCTGTTTCTTCCAGCCAGGTGTATGCAATCCAACAAACAGAACACCACTTAAAAAACCTGCTTTGCTCTACTCCCACCTTGCTGAAACGTCCACATCTCTGCTGGTCTCCACCAGCAGCCCTGTGCCCCCTGCAGGCTCCTCACAGCCTGCCCCTCATGTCCTACCAGCAACCGTGTGTGTGGTGGGGGTGGGCCTTGATGATCTTCGTGGTCTTTTCCAACCTTCATGACTCCATGGTAGAACTACCGTGCACCAAAAAGAAATAGCGACAAATTAATACAGACAAAAAAGTCCTGTTCTAGTTTCTCTGTGAAACAAATCCCGCCTTGAGAAGATGTATTTCTTCAGTGAAGGTCACACTGAGGAATTTTAATTCTGCTCATCTCACGTTCCTTTAATTTAACGGCACACTTTTCTTCTCCCTCATCTATAGCTTTTACAGAAACAAACACCTCACACCACAAGACAACCACGTGCTATGGTAGGGGGTAAGGAGTCTCTGGAGGTCTGCACTCAACTCCTTGTTAATAGCAGAGCAAGTTTCAAAGCTCAGTTTGTCTCCAGGTTTCCGGATGCTCATCCCCCTGTCTGCAGTACTCCAAGGGCAGAGCTCCTTACCACACCCAGGACCCCGGGTTTGATCACAGGCACTGTTTTCACTTGACATACGCAGTCAGAATTTTCTATGCTAACTTCTGTCTGCTGCCCATTCCCCATCACTGCACCCAGACCACACCTGCGGTGGGAGCAACACGCTCCCATCCCACCTCCCTCTGCCCAACAGGCAGCTCTCAGCACCCTGTGCCCCTGCTGAGCATCCTGCTGCCCTCTGCTGATGTACAGTCACAAAATGGCGTGGGTTGGAAGGCCACCTGGTCCCACTGCCCCACAATGTGCAGGGACACCCGCAGCTCCAGCAGTGCTCAGAGCCAACCCCTGACCTCGGGTGCCTGCAGGGTGGGACAGCTGCAACGCACAGCACACGGACAAAAGCCACACAAAATGTTCCACTGCTGTCTGTGCAGCTTCACACCTCAAACCAGGAACGCTCTGTTTTGTTGCAGACATGGCTGAGCCCATCCAGCAGCTGACCCGAAACAACAGCCCCCAGGAGAGGCAGAGCATCCCGTTCACCCTGATCCAGCGCAAGGAAAAGGTACCCGTCCCCTCCCAGCTCTCTCTGTAACAGACTTGACAGTATTGGAGCTGGGATTTCGAAGCTGTGCTCCTTTAAAAACTCAACTTCTCTACTTAGGACTTTTGGCATTGTAAGTTTGTAAATGTTCCACTCAGATAAATGCATTTCATTTTTAACCTGCTGCCGTTTTTTTTTTCCAAGCATCTGTGAATCCTCTTTTTATCAGCTGGAAATCAGCGGGAGTGGCAGAACACAGCAATTTAAATTAACAAAAAACCCTCCTACTTTGACACTTGAGACAAATCCTCCATTTTCCCCCCACCTAAAACAATGCACTTGCTTCCTCACAATCGTGGTAATTAAACGTCAGCAAAGGGAACTCAGCAGAGGTTGGAATCTGAATTAGAAACCAAAGTTGGAGTTCCGTATCATGGGTCACATACAGAACATTGGTTTGCAAACCCATACCCTCCCAGCCACCCCATATCCAATCCAACCTTCAAACTGATGTCCAGCAAGCTGGGCAAATGACAAAGCCAGGGACCTTTCCTAACCTGCACGAAATTTCCTGTCCCATTCACTTTAAGGAGACCCATATAACCCAAATGGGTAAGTCTCTCTATTTATTGCATGCATTTCATCCACGCAGTCCAGCTCTCCCTGTTGCAGCGTGCACTTTACCTTCAATTTACAACTTACACTTTGTGCTGCCACGGAACGCTCACAGCTGTGTCTCTGTACTGCTGCAGTAACACTCCACAGACACAGCTTCTGGAGGTGATGATCTTTTTGATTTGAAACCAGTGGACTTCAAACACAAAGCAGTTACCCCCTGTGCTTGCAGCTCGGAGACCTGCTCTACGAGAAACGCCAGTATGGGAAAGCCAAGTGGGCCTGCATAAAGATGAAGGAGAAGCAGTACGAGCAGAGCATCTGCCTGGGATTCATGAAGCTCATGAGGTACATCTGCGAGCAGAACTCCTCAGGTAATTGCTACCACAGCTCTACACTGCAGTAAAAAATATCACCTTTATGCATCAGCTCCTCCCAGTGAGAAGCCTGTTTTTTACCTTCATTTTCCTTTTTCCAGGTAGACCACCCCCGTGTAAACTGACATATTTGAAGCAGGCAGCTCCCTTGTCACACCTGCTGTTAAGAGAACACCTGAAGGAGACCACCACCCCAAGGGCACTCACTGACGCACTGGAACAGGTTTGCCCAGAGAGGCTGTGGATGCCCCATCCCTGGAGGCATCCAAGGCAAGGTGGACGTGGCTCTGGGCAGCCTGCTCCAGTGGTTGGTGACCCTGCCCACGGCTCTCAAAAGTTTGCCCTTAATGAGGTGCTCTCCCCTCTCCCCATCCTGTTAACACTTAAATAACTTTAAACATGTTATTTCAGCTCTGGAACAGCACAGTGCTGTTTTCAATCTGCGCAGAGAAGCAAATTCCTCCTTCCTCATCACCACTGCTGCAGGCAGCCTCAAAGCTGCAGAATTCACTTACTACAGCAAATAAAGCGATGTTTGTCAACAGCAAATCCTAAAAGGACTGACAGCACAGCCCCATGTCCTGCCTACCCCCCTTGTACAAAACAGGAGACAGGAGCACTCTGCAGGGCAAGCACAGCCATCCCAACGCGGAGGAAAGTAGTCAAGCAAAACCGTACACGAGGATAGGAGAGCTCATTAATTACTGCGTTCTAGGCAGATGTGCAAACTGAGGCTCTGTGTATATACAGACACACGAGCACACGCACACAAGATGCAGTACGACGCCACTCCCAACCTGCAGCACAGAAACCCGGACCCTGACACACCACACTGAATTCCCTCGAGCAACGGGAACCTTTCTTCTCAGCAGCACTCAGAAGTCAGGTACAGCACGCAGAAGTCCCCCCGTACTCTCTAAAAACCACGTGTCTCCACAGGGCTGTACCTGGGGATAACAATCCCCATCGTGACCATCGTGCACACCAACGAGTCTCAGTCGGAGATGAGGCAGGCGGTGACGGTGGCATACTACCTGCCCGAGGTGCTGCAGGACCAGCCACCCCATCCCTTCGACTCCGACATCATCATTGAAGAGTGGCCTTCTACTATTGTTTATAGTAGGTAAGAAACCTTTCCATTTTTTTTATAAACCAAGTTCTTCAAGCCAACAAGCTTGAAATGCGATCTCTGGTGACTTCTAAAAGCTGCCCGTGGGGTGGAAAGGGGGCACTCAGAAAATAACAGCTACTGCCTTACCTGGGGGGGAGTGATGCACGTAAATGTGAGGTTTTGAGAAGCAGCTACACGCAGAACATTCTGGGAACAAACCACCCAACGGATCACTGCAAGCACTGAGTTAAGAAAAAAACACATTACCTGTTTGAGGTAACCACAGTCAGTGCCACTTGTGAACCGTGACCAAATAGCTCAGGAGAGGAGGGGACTTCCAGGCCCCGGGAAAGCTGCAGCTTTTATCACAGAACCTGACACCAAGTTGCTTGTTACAGGAGCTTCAGAGGAATCACCAACGAAGACTCCATCATGAGGGAAATCAACCTGCTGGCAGAAATCCTGGAGAGCCCCGAGCTGTGTCTGCAGGACACGTTCATCATCGCCGGGTACACGAACCCCGCTGCTGCCAACAGACACAACGAGATCTGGTTCCTGCAGAGGCCGTAGCCTCCTGCTGCTGATGCTCGGCCCTCACAGGAGCCAGTCCCAACCTCCTGGCACCATCCTACCACTGACGGGGCAGGACTGGGTGTGAGAGCCCACACAGCAGTGGCTGCCAGCTTAGCAGACAATCAGTCCATCCCAATGAGCACACCGAGGTAACACCTGACACTGACATCATTTCCTACGCCCACCTTCATTTCTAAACAACGGTCACAGAAGATCGTCAGCACCATAAAGAGGAGTTCACCTTATTTATTTGTTCCTCTATGGGATAAGGGAGACAGAGCCCTCCCCCAGCCCCTCTCCTTGAGCTGGTCCTGTACATCCCACAGCACAGCCACTGCTGGGAGGACTCGGCACAGCACCAGTCCCACCTGAACACTCCTGAAATACAAACATCCGCTCTTCATTCCTAAAGAGATTGGTCAGATTCAGGCCCCTGGGAGCAGAGCTGGGAGCAAGGCTCAGCCAGCACCAACCAGCTCTGCTCCCATCCCTCACGGAGCAGAGGTTCTCAGTGCTTACCTCAAAAAGCATTCAACCAAAGGAATTTTAACCTCGAGAAGAGACCAAAAAGGCAGAACAGCACTGAAATCTGGGGGGGGAGGGAGGAAGTTACAGTTCACCTTACTGACACACACAGCATCCCCGTGACCATATCTAAATAGAAAGCGGTCACTCTCAATTCTTTTAGAAGTGTTTTCCGAGCACTTTTTCCTTTCGTCTTTGCAGAACACTGCAGTGCTGCCACGGAGCCATGTGTGGGCTGCTCCCACACCTCCCTTCAGTACCACCACGGTTCAGGCCCCGCAGAACAGCACAGCAGCTCTGGGCCCAATGCACTGGTCAGAGCATCCCTTCCAGCTGGGCTGCCCTGACCCCTCAGGCCCCGTCCCAGCACCTGACCACTCTCACTGTGACAATCCCTTCCCACACTGCAGCTCGTCTTCTCACCCACACCCTTAGGGCAGCTCCTGCAGCAGGCAGCCAGCCGAGCACCCCATGGACCCAGCTGCAGAGCTGCGTGTGTCTGGGGGCTGCATCTGCAGCTACAGCCTCTGACGTGCTTTAGCACTGGGTGAGCAAATGGTTTTGCTCCCAGAAGTCCCTCTTTAATGTCTCCCCTTACCGATCTGATAGTAATTTATCCATTCCCCGAGTTGGGCTTCATAAAGAGCTTTGTTCTCCAGCTGCAACACGCAGCACGATGCCCAGTGCTGGTACCTGCAACTCTAACTGGTAGCAATGGGTTTAAGTGGTTCTTCTGTGGGTACTGGGAGGGTAAGGCCGCCCCCACAGCCCCTGCTGAAGTGCCAGCCAGAGATAACGAGGAAACAGTTAACTAATGGAAATACAACCTTTTTAAGTCCAACTTGAGCAGAGCACCCAGGAAGGCCGAAAATGAGTAGTTCCGCTCCTCTCACTCCCTTGTCTCCCCCCTCCAACAACACAGCAAATAAAACCAGATTTCCACCTTTGACAACATTTGTCCGATCAGATTTTGCCACTGACAGAAGCAGTTTTGGCACATCAGACACCAAGTACCTACTGGAGGCAGTTCACCCTCTCACCACAGAGCACCGGTTTTGTAGATATTTTGTACTTTAAATGCCTTTTGTTTGCTGTATCACGTCTCCTTCCATAGGCAGCTCTCACCTAAACACTTCTGTGCTCAGCTAGCTGTGGCCGTGTCGTAGAAACACCTTGTTAGCACACACACACACAGTACCCATCCAACCATGCTGATGCCTGCAGCAAGTGCTCAGTGTCGTGAATTCCGGGGTAGCACTGATGTAGACTTAGTTCAGGCTGCTTCTGCTGCTGAGAAAGAACCAATAAATCCTACAATTGAAGATACGCTTCATGGCTTCACATACACTTCACAAAGCATTACAGAGACTCCAATGGATCACCCTCCAGTCCCACACGAGTACCTAACTCCTGTCACTGCGGCGGGCACTGCATCACCCACCCACGGCTCTGCGTGGTAGGACATTCATTAAAGGATTCCCATTATTAATTTGAAGTATTTCATTTCTGCTCTTCAAAGGCGACAGTAGAACAGATTTCCCCCCGTTTTTGGAAGATGGAATGCTGTAGCCTTAACAGATAATTGCTGTCCTGCATACCGTGTACTTTTCAAACCAGTGTTAGTGCCTAAAACACCTGTTCTAGCTTTGTGATACTCAGGGCCTGGCTTACTGCGTGTGCACAGTTAGGCATTGTCAAGCAGCGCTGTTTTACACCGCCCTTTATTTTTACATACGTGTCGTGTCGTTTACTGTCACCGTTTCTCAAATTAAAGGTAATTATTTCACTGTGTGGAGAGCATCCTTGGGGTTCGTTCTTGTGACACACAAATTCCCACCTTTTCTGGAACTGATTTCAGAGTTTGACGCTTCGCGGTCTCTTTGCTGCAGCGTTTCCTCTGAACGGAAACAGCAGAGGTCAGAAGGTGCAGTTCTGATCCTGCAGGAGAACCGAGGCCCAGATTTGAAACTCTAAGACCCAAAAGATTTGAGCAGCACTCAAAATTGGAGCAATCCTTGCTACGTAGATGCCCCCAGAGCCACGCATCCCCGTGCTGCACAGCCACTCCTTCCCATGGCACGAGATGCTTTCAGAGCCATCTGCAGACACGCAGTGCTTCACGAGGAGCAGCGCACGGACACCACTTCTGTCCTCCTAAATCCTGACCCACAAAGACCACGTTGCATCCAACTCTGTCAGGGTTAAAAGGACAGCACACTGTGTGGGGCACAGAGCTGGGTGCTGCCATCCCTCCCTCTGTGACTGCATCGTACCTGCTCAGCAAAGCAGCCACAGAAATGCAAATGCCAGGTGAAAGAAAGGAAACCCAAACCATTACGGCCACACTGAGGGGCACCGAAGGTAGTGATTTTCTGTACCCCTCTGGATGGGAACTGCTGAGTCACAGCCTGAACCGCTGAGCGAGCACCTGGAGGAAAGACCTGCTCAGCCCCAGGAGCAAAGGTGAAGGTGATTCACCTGCGTAACCAGAAGAGATGGAGCCAGGCTGCACCACTCTTAGACTTCATTTAAGGACTGACCGCCACTGAGAAGGATCTCTTGTTGGCAATCCCTCCTTCGGAGTTCTCTCCCTGCGAGCCTCAATCCTCAGAGATGGGTGAGCATTCATTTTCCTTCCTTTTGTAACATCTTGTTTGTGCTGGCCCCTTTGCCTTTACAGCCTCTGTTACTCCAGAGCAGCCAAACAGTCGGATGGAGAATCATGGAATTGCTCACATCAGCTATCTTAGCCTTACAGTCATTTTTTTATGCCTCTTACAAGTAGGAAACCAAACTCTCAGAATGGTGTCTTATGCAGTACCACTTAGTTATTACTGCATCCTAGACACACGCATCCCACAGAGCACAACGAACACAGGAGAGCTAAACAAACAGAAGAGATCAAGCTCTAATGGACAGCCTTAAAATGTCTGTAGCCTTGCAGAAGGCTGTGACCTGCACCCAGCACCACCACGTCCCACCTCAACTGGAGGCCCTCAGCTCAGGTGTGGTCCTGCAAGGAGGAGCAAACAAATCAAGCTCTCCACTGGAGCTCCTAAAGGCTAACGCAGGTGCAAGGTAAAACAGCAGCTCTTGTAGCTGATGGTACAAAATTAACGGGGGGGGGAGGGGGGAAATGTGTTATCTTTGTAAGTTATTGGGAAGAACTCACGTGGATGTACGCCCTCTGAATGCTGCCCAGCTCCTCGCCCAGCGGAACGACAATTTTCTCCACTCGCCGCTCATGAGAATAAGGCTGAATTTCTGGCGAGTCTTCAGCACACAGCTCTATCTGAGCAATGAGTAAGTTGGAAACAACTTGCTGCACGGCCTGTGTGAACAGCCACCAAACAGAGGAGCACGTGCTCTTGTTAATATTCCAGCCGTGTAAGTCAGCATCGCGTGAGAGTAAGCGCTTTTAAACAGCAAGGAAAACATACTATGCTAAGTGAAAACATAAAACCCTTTAAGACTTTAAATAGTATATGAAGAAAGATTACAGTTAAGCTCGTGAACACAAAGAGCAAGCAGCTGCACGAGGGCTGGAGCAACAGAGTTCACTGTTCAGGTGTGGGTACAGCACAAGGCACCTGCTGGACCACAGACACATGGTTGGGGTGGAGGGTTCCCCACAGCCCCACGTGGTGGTTAAATGTCACTGTTTTCTCTTTAAGTGGATTTGGATGTCCGTCTGCCTCAGCCCAACTTATTTCTACCCAACAGACGATGCTGAGGGGAATACAAAAGAAACTCTGCATCAACTGTATGCTCTGTGTGGCTCCAGTAGGTTTGCATTCCCAAAAAGCAGAAGATCCTTTGAGGAAGGACAGGAAGTAATGAATGGAGTCTAAAGCAATAATGAATATACAGCAAGAACAAGACAAACACTGAGGAACCAATGCACCGCAAAGCAATTCAGGCTTCATTTACAACTCCCTGGACTTCAGTGCCCCACATCTGCTGCCAAGCAGAGCTGTGCAGCTCCAGATCCCTCACCTTGGTGTCACTGCCCGGCGTTGCACTCAGGGCCAGGACCCGGAACTGGTTGGTGTATCTGCTCAGCTCCTTCACGACCTGTGGACGAGAAGGTGCCACGTTAATGCCCTCACACGGTACGACAGCTGGTGAGTGCAGGCTGTGGCTCTGTGACACGGCTGTCTGTCAACAGAATGGGAGAAGAAAACTGCAGCAGTGGCAAAGCAGCACGTACTGCTCTCAGCTACCAAGATAAAATCTCTGCCAGCACAGCACCTCAGAGCACCAAAGCCACCTCCTTCCCTCTATAGGGACACAGTGAAGAACCACATGCTGCTCTCAGACAGCAGTCAGCTTCTCCAGCATGCAAAACAGCATCCTTGCCTCCAGCCAACTACCCTCAGATATTAGGATGAGATACCACGGCAAGCTCTGTGCTAATAAGACTAAATCCCAGTTCAGCGCATCGCTCTGAGTTCATTAAGCCGAAGAACCCCCACCACAAAGAAGTCCCCATTGTTTCTCTTCTGAACTCTCTCCATCTCGGATCAATTTGAGGACACAGCACCAAGGAATCACCTCACCCAGACTTAATACAAGTTACACTCAAAAAGAACGTACAGACTGCACAGAGCACTGAGAAGTGGGAAGAGAATGGACAAACAAAGCCAAGAAACTGAAAGAAAACCCCTCCATAACCACCAAAAACCGCTGGGAAGGACAGGACAGATTTTGGTGCGGTTGTTCTGTGGTGGAGAGCTGAGCGTGGGGTCCGGGCTGGCGGCGTTACCTGGCAGTACGCGTGGTTTCCCAGAGCTTTGTGGGCTTCGTCAACAACCAAACATTTAATTTCCACAGCGGGACACGTCCCTCGGGACAGATCGTTCACCATGATCTGCGGGGTCAGGAAGAACACCCTCCTGGCGGCCCACAGCTCCCCACGGCTCAGGGCCTGTGTTCCCCCTGCGAAACAAAGAGCCTCAGATTTGGAAAAGGCAGAATCCCACAACTGTAGGGGACAGAAGGGACCTCTGCAGCTCTCCCTTTCCAACCCCATGTGAAAGCAGTTCCCAGAGCAGCTGCACACACAGCCTGCAGGCGGGTTTGGGTCTGTGCGGAGGAGACCCCTGCACCTCTCTGGGCTCCGCCATCCTCACGGCACAGAAGCTCTCCCTCGCGTCCATACAGAACTCCCTGGGCTGCAGTCTGTGCCCGGTGTCCCTCATTCCAGCACTGGGCTCCACGGCACAGAGCCCGGCCCCATCCCCCACCCTGCAGATCCCCATCAGCACTGCCCGCATCCCCTCAGCCTTTTCTCCTCCAGGAGCACAGCCCCGGCTCCCCCAGCAGTTCCCGATCCGCCCTGAGCTGCGGATCCCCGCACCGCGGAGGATCGGCTCCCTCCTTCCCCCCCCCCTCCCCGTACCCGTCATCTCGGCCATGTCCCGCCCGGGGATGCCCATGATCTGAGCGCACGCCTCTATCTGCTGCGCTACGAGCGCTTTGGTGGGCGCGAGGAACAGCACTTTGCCGGAGGGGAACCAGCGGTAGAAGTTGTACATGACGACGGCGGCCACGAAGGTCTTCCCCAGCCCGGTGGGCAGGTACAGCAGCGTGTTGCGGAGCAGCGCGGCGCGGGCCATGCGCAGCTGGTAGGCGCGCTCGGGACGGTTGGTCGGGTAAATCCACAGCGCGCCCGCAGCCGCGCAGAAGCCGCCGGCAGCCGGGCCGGGACGCGGGTTCGAGTCCCCGGTCGGGTGCTGGTCTGGGTGCGGGTCCGGGTCCAGCTCCGCGGCCGCGGCCGCCAGCAGCTCGTCGTCGTCGTCGTTGTCGTCGTCGTTGTCGTTACCCGCGGCCCGCCGCCATGCCTCGGGCAGCGTGCGCTGCCGCCCGCCGCTCATCCTCCGCCCGCGGCCATCTTTCGAGAGCCCGCGCGGGGCGGGGCGGGGCGGAGCGGCGCTGAGGGGAGGAAGAGGAAGAGGAGGAGGAGGGCGGCGGCAAGATGGCGGCGGCCGCGGTGCCCGCGCAGCCCTGGAGCGCGGAGGAGCTGCGGAGCGAAGCGCTGCCCAAGAAGGACATCATCAAGTTCCTGCAGGAGCACGCGGCGCAGGCGGTACAGTGCTACGGCACGGCATAGCACGGCATAGCATAGCACGGCACGGCATAGCATAGCATAGCACAGCACGGCACAGCACGGCATAGCACAGCACGGCACAGTACGGCATAGCATAGCACGGCATAGCACAGCACAGCACGGCACAGCACGGCACAGCACAGCACGGCACAGCACAGCACGGCACAGCACAGCACGGCATAGCACAGCATAGCACGGCACAGCACGGCATAGCACAGCACGGCACAGTACGGCATAGCATAGCACGGCATAGCACGGCACAGCACGGCATAGCATAGCACAGCACGGCACGGCATAGCATAGCACGGCATAGCATAACATAGCGCAGCATAGCATAGCACGGCACAGCACGGCATAGCACAGCACAGCACGGCATAGCACAGCATAGCACGGCACGGCATAGCATAGCACGGCACGGCACGGCATAGCACAGCACGGCACAGCACAGCACGGCATAGCATAGCACGGCACGGCATAGCATAGCACGGCACGGCATAGCACAGCACGGCACGGCATAGCACAGCACGGCACGGCATAGCACAGCACGGCACGGCATAGCACAGCACGGCACGGCATAGCATAGCACAGCACGGCATAGCACAGCACAGCATAGCACAGCACGGCACAGCACGGCATAGCATAGCACAGCACAGCACGGCATAGCACAGCACGGCATAGCACGGCATGGCGCGGCATTGCTGCAATGAAGGGATGGGAACCCAGCTTGATGCGAGCCAAAGTTCGTTCATTAAGCAACAGCTCAGAGCTTATATACACGGGGAGGCAATCTGTGTGAAGGTTACGTCGCTTGAAGTTAATGGGTTAAAGCATGCCAGCAACGCGAGGCGCTCCGTGCTTCTGAACTTAATGCCTGGCTGAACAGTTCCCAACTGCATGATGTTACAGTATCTTGTTTGTTCTCGTTTCTTAGTGTCACATCCCCGAACGCGGTTATCTTGACCTTGTCAGCCTGTGTCTAACGCTTGTGGTCTAATTCTTGCATCGCCGGCAGCTCTGTCTGGCTCGCACTCTTGCAGTTGCCCACACGGCATGGCATATATGGCAGGGCACAGCACTGCATAGCATGACATAGCATGGCACAGCACAGCATAGCATAGTGTAGAGCACGGCACAGCACACTGTGGCCCCCCATCCCTCCCCTTCCCCCCCCCCCCGCTCAGCCCCTTTCTCCTTGCAGTTCCTGGCCGAGCACCGGCTGCTGGGGCAGGTGAAGAACGTGGCCAAGACTGCCAACAAGGAGCAGCTGATCGCGGCCTACACGCAGCTGTTCAGCACACGGGTACGGGCACGGGCTGGCTGTGGGTGTGGGGAGGGCAGTGGGAGCAGTGCAGGCTGTGACGGTGCCGCGCTCCATCCCTGCGGCTCTCAGCGCTTTAAGGGCACGGACGGCGCCGAGACGGTGGCAGAGAAGGCGAAGCCTGGGAAGGCAGAGAAGGAGAAGGAGAAGGCGGTGAAGGCAGAGGAGCCCACGGAGGAGGTTGGTGGGGCCACGGGTGGGGGTCTCCCACACGGTGCGGTGCCACATGCGATGCTGACACGCAGGGGGTGGGAGTGGGTACGGGGGAAACATCTAACCCTGACCGGGTACCATCCCGGGTGGTGTTGCACAGCGTGAGGGTGGGCATGTGGGGGGAGTGGAGGTCTTGTCCCACCTGAATGCTTCTGTGATCAGGGGCCTCCAAAGTACACCAAGTCGATCTTAAAGAAGGGCGACAAAACCAACTTCCCGAAGAAAGGAGACACCGTGCACTGCTGGTACACGGGGAAGCTGCAGGACGGGACCGTCTTTGACACCAACGTTCAGACGAGTAAGGCTCCGCGTGCTCCGGCCACCTGCCTGTGTTCTGCAGGAACAGATGGGCTGTGTTCGAGGAGCAGTGTGTGAGGTTGGGCGCTATTTTGGGGCCGTTCCCTGCAATGGGACATGGCCGCTCCCCGCGGGGCCTCGCGTCGCCTGCAGCCGCTGACAGAGCCAAGAGCAGTGCATCGATCCGCGCTGCAGCTGCTTCAGTGCAGGGCCAGGGTCTGCTCAGGGAGCCTTCCTATCTGTGGGACAGGGCAGCATGCTTAGCTTCTCTAATTAGACGCTAATTGGCATGCTTCTGTAGGAGAACCTGAACTGTGGAAGCACTGGAGCAGCAGAGGTCTGAAGCGGTGTCCTCTAGCGCACCAGCTGCAGGGACACGTCATCTCACGGTCACGGGATAGTTAGAGGGGACCTTTAAAGCTCATCTGCGTCCGACCCCCAACCTGTGCCTTTGTGATAGGAGGGTTCAGGTGTGCGAGACTGGCACGCAGCGCTGCGAGGAGCTCAGCACTGCCAGCGATCCGTCGTCGCTTTCATGTATTTCTGCAGTATTCAGAGCAGAATCGCTTCCCTGCTGGCTCTGCTGTTCAGTAACGCGTTTATGACGTGTGCTGTCAGATCTGGTAATCCAGAGGTGGTTCTTAGGTTCAGTGCAGCAGTGTGTGAACACTTATGGACGTTTTTAGTGCACAACACTTGAGTTTTCTGCTAAAAATCTGATAGTCTGCTCGAGGTGAATAAAGCATGATGGTAGCAGTAACTCTGGGTAAGGCTCAGTGTGCGATGTTCAAGCACGTGAATACTGTTTACCAAACTGTCTTTCAGGCTCAAAGAAGAAGAAAGCAGCCAAGCCTTTAAGTTTCAAAGTCGGCGTAGGAAAAGTGATCAGAGGCGTAAGTAAAAATCACGACCGATCCACTCGGGATCCAAAGGGGTTTCGGTCTTCAGCGTTTGTGACTGCGGTGCAGACTTGGAGCCGGAGTTGTTTCTTGCGGAGGTGAAAGCTCTGGCATCAGCAGGACGTGGCGTTGTTTCATTCTGGATGCATCCATCCACGTGCAGCGTCACCGCTCCCGTTAGCAGGGTGGGGAAACGGAGCCCCTTGCTGGCAGCACGGTGCTGGAGATGGCTGTCGTGTACAGTTGCAGTTTCGATGCTACAGTCCCTCAGTGCCGAGTGCTGTGCTGGGGGAGGTGGATTCTGTGAGGGGAACACGGGGTGTTCTGACAGTGCCTTTGGTGTGGCTGCTCTGCAGAAAGGCGGCCGTGGTGGGTGGAACTGGGCAGGGGAAGCAGCCTCGGGCACGTGGCCAGCACTGCAGAAGTCATCTGGTTTTCTTTATCCACTGGGCTCGATGCTGCTGCGTTGTGTGGGTGCCAGATAGGGTCCTGTGGGTAAACGCTTCCCCACACGGAGAGATGCGCACTCAGGGTGGGCGTAATGCCGGACCAGATGATGTGTCGCACGTGTCTTTGTAGGAACGACGTGAGCAGCAGATGAGTGCTCTTCTTTAAGACTTCTTGTGTTGTGTTTTTGTTCTGCTTGCAGTGGGATGAAGCTCTCTTAACAATGAGTAAAGGAGAGAAGGCTCAGCTGGAAATCGAACCTGAGTGGGCATACGGCAAGAAAGGGCAGCCGGATGCTAAGTATCCTTTCACAGTCAATTACTCCCTGCTATTTTAAGGACCTTGGGAATGCTGCTTGGCAGAAAGATGTGCTTTACAGACAGGGACACGGCGGCAAAGCGTTCACTTGCTGCTCTGAGCAGGCTCAGAGATCCCAAGGATATAAATAAGTGTCACCAAGCAATGCATCCAACTGCCCACTTGTTTGGAAGTCCTCCTGTCCCCGTTACTGCATTCCAGCAAAGATAACTCGCTGTTGTTTTCTACCTTTCTTCTCTTGCTCACCCTTGCTTACCCCTGCAGCACTGAGATAACGAGCAGTGTAGCTGGGAGAAGTATCTGTTGCTGCTGTGGGGACAGTGTTGGAGTTTGTATAGGAGCAGCTCTGGATACATCACAGCTGAATGAGTGCTCCTGTTTGTTTTCCTAGCAACCTTCCTGCTGCTTATGAGGAGGATTTTCTCCTGCTTTAAGCTGACGTGCTGAGTGTTGGAAGCGTTTAAGCAGATTTCCTCACACAGCAGTGTGTCTTGAAATGAGACAGTTTGACCACAAGGGGAGACAACACTTGAGACTGTGAAGGTAAAACCCAGCTCTTGAGACGAATAATGAAAGCGTGTGTTAGTAGCAGCTTGTCTGACTGTCTCATGACCGCTGGCATTCAGCAGCAGCTGCAGTTCCGTGCTAAAGCTGGGCTGTTAACACAGGGCAGAGAAATGTGAGACAGGCACAGAGGAGCAGGACAGCTGCTGGGTCACTGATCTGCACTCCAGGAGCTGACTGACAGAGGCGTTCTGAGTTCCCTTAACCTGTGCCCACAGAATCCCACCGAACGCAAAGCTTTTCTTTGAAGTGGAATTGGTGGACATTGAGTGACATGAAGGTTTTTGGTTGCTGCTGGGAATGCATTTGAGCAAGAAAGCTTCTGACAGCTGCAGTTCTGCTCTCGTAACTTCAGGATATAACTACAACTGTGGCCTTGTACTGAAATCAAATCTGCTCCCCCCAACTGCTGTACAGTAACATACCACTAAAGAAAGCACTGTTTATACATGCAACTGTTCTTTTGTGTCTCATTACCTTCCACCTTCTCTTACTTTAGGAGGGGGAAAATGCACCAATCTCCAGTAAGTGTAGAAGCAGCCCCACCCTGAGCTGCCCTGACCTCACTGTCCCTTCTTCAGTACTGACCTGGAACTCATTTATTTCAATACCGAGCTCGAGTCTTCAGCAACACGTTTCTCTCTCAGCTTTATCAGTGTGGCTGCTACAGCACTCACCCAACAGCGCTACTTATAGGTGTGTCAGTGCTCCAGTTCTGAAAGAGACGGGAAATCTCTCCTTTAGATACATTTTAACTGTTAGATGTGATGTCTGCCCCTTTTCCTGGCAGAACCACACCTGCCTCACGTTTGTACCCAAACTGCAGAACTGGCATTTATTCTTAGTGTGAATGAGGAAATCCAAGAAGGCTCCAGGAACTGCTGAATTCCTTGCTTTTATTACGAAAATGAGAATGATCACTTTGATCAAAATGAAAAAAGTTCGCTCACATTGTGTACATGAAAAACTCTAGATACAAAAATCATCCCAAACACAGTTTGTGCTTCTTAAAAAAAGAATGCAACATCATTTTGCACTGCATTTTAATTTTTTGACCCCCCCCCCCCCCACGGAATAGAAAACACACGTCACAGCTTCCAAAGGCTGCCACCTCCATCTGAAGAGTTTCAGCCATGACCCTATAACGAAGTAATCTGGGATTTGCTCACTGGGGCATAGAAAAGGATTGCACAATGGAAGCGGGCGAAATTGTGGATAGGAAGGAGAGCAGAACAGGCCAAAGAGCTGCTCCTCTCCTGGAGCAGCCGCTGGGGCTAAGAGACATCAAAACTGCTTATTTAAAAACAGCAGAAGGGTTTACTATTAAATCCATGGCGTGGTGTTTGGCTTATGTGGCACGATGCTGCCTGTGGGGGCTGCAGGGGGCACCCCGAGCACCACTTCCATCCCGTGCGGAGTCAGTGAGCTCAGACAGCTGTGCTGCTGTGACCGTGCAGTGAAAAAAGGCTTAAACACACTGCAAAGGGTGCTTGCGGTGTGCAAAGGGAAGGGTTGAGAAAGTGGGTAGCAGCCCCCATCTGGAGCCCCCAGGTTCAGCGAGGGGCAGGAGGTGCTCCACGCAGCCTGCAGCCCAGCCTGGTGCAGGACGCCTGCTAGGAGCTGCGGCCCAGATGACATCCAGCTGGATCAGTGCCTGCACCCATGTGGGAAACGCTCTGGAAGGCAAGCCAAGGGAAGGACCCACCCTGGGGCAGGGAAGAGCGCAGGGAAGGAGGAGGAGCAGAGAAGAAATACTAAGGCCTGACCACAAACCTCAGCACCACAAAGGGGCAGGGCACAAGTGGGGGGGCAGAATTGGCAGACACTGAACCCAGGAAGAAGGGCAGCAGCGGGAACGCGTTCTCAGTTTGCTTTTAGTTCTCACTGTCCTACTGTGTGATGAACACACCTTCCACATGCTGCATCTGTTTTGCCCACGGTGGCAATGGGCGAGCAATCTCCCTGTCCTTACCCCAACACACTGAGCTGCTGGGCTCTTTTGGAAATCATGCTTTCTCCATGTGGCCTGCTGAGGAGAGAGAGTTGAGGGAACAGCTTGGTGGGCAGCCGCAGCAGGTCAGCCCTCCGCAGGGATCGTTACGAGGCTGAACAAAACACTTCAGATAGCTCCATAAGTTAGTGCAGGGAATTGGAAAAAAAAAAAAGCATTTATGGTAAACTAGAATTGAACAGATACCATTTATCAGTTACCAGCACACAACTCTTGCTTCACACATACCCTGTGAACATCAGCTCATTTTACATGCAAAAGACCAAAAAGCAGGTATTACAACAGTTCTTTCACAATCCTAATTTAGAAAAATATATTTTACTCTTTGTTGATACTGCACAGTGAACTTCGCTCGCTCTTCTGATCAAGTTGAAGGAGAATAATACTGTCCGTAATTCCACGCGTTCTGGTAATTGTACTAGAAAAAAAAAGACATGTGATTCGTAAGTCAGAATACCTGGTCCCTTGAGGGACAGCTGGTAAGTTATTGTCCAGAAAGGCACAGGGAACTTCAGCTCTTTGTCACGTTAGCTGCTCTGAACACAGGCCCCTATGGCCACACAGGTGTCACATCCCCAATATCCGCACCTCAGTGCCTTCTGCCTGAAGTCAGCTGTGCTACTGAAGTGAAACTGAAGGGTCGTTCAGTTGCAGGGAGTCACGCACTGCAGACACTGTTGCCTGGGACGTTTCTGTTTGTGTGAACATCCCCTCAGAGAGTGCTTCTGTTTGCTGTTCTCCACGTGATTTGAAATACAAAGGAAGTACCCAGGGACGGACTTGGCACTTCAACAACAGCACACAGACCTTCTCCAAGGAAGGGCACAAGTCTGCTCTGATGGAGACAGGGCTGTCCCCATAGCCTGGCACAGGGTGCTTTCCTCACGTTGGCTGACACACCTTTCCCCACCTGACTTTATAGCGAACATTTGTCCTTAATATGGACAAGTCCAGAACAAGTTGCACAGCTGCTTGTTTATCTGCAAACACTGCTCTCACTGGCTTGGCTGGCCAGTACTATCCACATTCAGTGTTCACCTCATACAGAAAAGGCAAGTTATGATACTCTGACTTTGCAACCCTCCCCTCAGCCAAGCCAGGACACAAAATGACCTGTCAGCATAGAAGCAAGCAGAGATGTGCTGCAGGTGCTGCTGCTGCTACATGCCCAGCAAGAACAGCTTACTATCTTACCCTGTATCCCTACATAGGACAAAATGAAATGCCATGCAAGAAGAGCCTCTGATCCTGCATGGATTACGTACTAGTGCAGGAGAATGCACGCTGAGATGTTACAGGAAACATTAGTTGGAGAAATCAATGATTAAAACTCGTTCATCTAAAGAGTTAGCCAAAAGAGCAAGCAACAAAAGCAAGATGGGACTATGTTCCAGCTTTCCCTTAGCAACTGACATTAGGCCACAGGTAGAGAGAAGTCCCGGGGAAAGCAACAACTGCACATATCCAGAACATGCACAGAAGGAACAACCAAAGCACACGCTTACCTGGTACCAGGCGTTATAGTTGTACGCTGCCTGATTGACCTGCATGTCTCCATC
This sequence comes from Oreortyx pictus, assembly GCA_036925125.1. Classification (NCBI taxonomy): domain Eukaryota; kingdom Metazoa; phylum Chordata; class Aves; order Galliformes; family Odontophoridae; genus Oreortyx; species Oreortyx pictus. The sequence goes on along the minus strand of JAUPFR010000006.1, from coordinate 54,072,056 downwards.
CATCATCTGTGCTGACGCCATCGTTTGTTCATCTGTGAGCATTTTCTTCTCGTCTGGCTCCTCCGACCTGCGAAGTTAGCACGTTTGGAAATGGTATCTTACGTTTTGCACGTGAGTGAGAAATGCTGTAACAGACGACAGTAAGCAGCATTTCCAAACTCAGCATCCTGTTTGAATGGGGCAATGCAACCGATTTTGAGGATGGTGATATACGCTGCCTCAGAACAGCCTGCTTTATAAATCACACTGGTGCTCCAACTGAGACATCAACACCGTGCTTTCACTTAGAGCTTTTGTTCTTTTTAGCAGTACTCTTTAGTACTACTCTTTTGGAAGACAACTCACAATCACCACAGGAAATCTCTTTCCTTTTGTTTACACCCACAGTACAGCCGTAGGGTACACTTGTAAGTGACTAAGAACCAATTTTGTTCTCGTAGACAGTCAGCTTTAAGACAAATACATTTATTTCACAGACTAACCAAAAACCAAACCCAAACCCCCACCTTCAGAGGCTGCTCCCTGAACTGCTTTTAAAGTACTTAGGTTCTTTGTATCAGACTACTTCAGGGCAGTGCACATTCCTGCTACCAGCGCTGCATCACCTACCAAGTTAGTTTAGAAACCAGGCTACCCACCCGTTCTCTGCTCTCCTCTTCAGAGTATCCTGCTCCTTCAGAAGTGCTTGGTGTTCATCATAAGCATCCAAAAGCCTGATGAGAAAAAACACCGTGTTGCTCACCGCTTCTACGCTAACGCTTTCGACACAAACAACCGTTCTAAAAGGTCTCCTTCCAAACACAGAAATACTGAAATATTCTAACTCAGTGACCTAAAACAGAGTGAAAAGCCAAGAGAATATAAAACGGATTCCACATCTTAATTTGAAGGGAGATTCCAGAACGCACAGTAAGGATTTTCTCAGCAACGTCAGCTGGGAAATTCCCAGCTTCTCACTCTTCCTGAGCTGCTTTAAGAAATGAACTTCCCACAGGTTTCCAAAAGGTGCTTGAGACACTGCTGCTCCTCCCAGCAATGGCTCACGTCACCTTGGTGCTGTCCGCATCGCACTGATAGTCAGTATTATACAGAAGGAAAACCACAGTGCAGCTCCCACAGGCTTTGTTCCAGCAGCACGGGAAGGACAGCTTTATTTCCTGCAGCCAAGAGAGCTGTGCCACTGGTGCTTTATGTATCACCACATACCCCCCAGTGAAAGTCTCGTTTCCTTTCCCAATTCAAATGCAAACAGCTAGCTAAGTGCCGTCTCACCTGATGGGTGCTACAGTTTTCAAGGCATCAAACGAAAAATGCTTATTCTGACAATACTGCTCTTGGGAAATATGTTTCTTGCTCTTATTCTTCCTTCTAGTATTATTTGGGAGCTTAGAACTTAATTTTCTTTGGTCTGCTTCAGGCCTCAGAGTCGCAGTGCCCAGCTGCCACACGAGTTACAACACTCGGAGCCAACAGCAGCTGAGTACAGCTACTGCTGCAAACATACAAAGCAGAAAAACCGAGTCCTGCTCCGTTGTGCCAAGTTAATGAGCCACACAATGTAAAGAAAAGCAAGAGCTTACTTTACAGTAGAGGATCAAGACAAATAAAGCTTATCTAGTATTTAACTACAAGTCGCACTCCTATATAATTCCCCCACATAAGTGTATGGCATTAAGGCAACGTAGGGGAAGAAGGTAACCCAACAATGCAGTTCTGGGAACTGAAGCAGTAGCTCTCAGGCCACAGCAGCACGTAGCACACCCGTGCCACAAAACATTCACTTCGGGAAGCATCCTCCTTTACAAGACTCGGGAAAAGAAACCTACAGCAGGAAGGTACGGGCAGTAAGAGCTCTCTGAGGCATTATTTCAGAAAAAAAGGGGATAATTTTCTGGGAGGAGGTTCCTACTTCAGGATTGGACTTCAGTTTGGGAGAGTGGCTGTACCTGCAAGAAGAACTGCGGGGAAATAAATAGCCTTATGGGTGCACTAAGCCATCCCCTCCCCTGCTACTTTTACAGGCACTCTTGGTGACCTCAATTTGGCCACTGCACAGGCTGCACCTTACTTGTTTACATCAGAACCAAAATCTTCAAGAAATTCCACTTTTCGCTGCGAAAACGTAACCCTCATTTTTATAGACAATGAGCCATTAACAGCTTTATCAAAACAGCTCAGAATGTTTTCTTCGTTTTGTGTGAGATCACCACAGTACTCCATTTCGAGCAAGTTGAGATACAGTTTTGTATTTTCCTGTACAAGAAGAGAAACAAACAAACAAAAAAGAAATGCAATCAGAACTTGCTGATGTTTTGCACGAGGTATTTAACACTGAACATTTATGCACTGAATACATCCCGGAAAATTGACATCATGGATATATCCCAGAACAGTCAATACAAGCATTTTGTTTCCACACTGGCCATCTTTGATCTGGTTTGGCACACAAACAGATTGGTGTTGTGCACAGCTAACAGCAAGGCTGGCACACAGCAATCCAGGAGGGCTGCCTGCATGATCAGTTTGGTTTGCCTTGAGATGGGAACACTTCATAATGTTTACGACTCCTGAAAGGCAAAACGAAGCAAACCGTGCCTCCCACGAAAGAGTTGCAACCGCAAACTGCAAATATGGCAACGTCAGTTTAGAGGGACTGGTGTCTCCATGAGGTAACGAAACATCACGTACAGTTACAGTACCTGTCATCATTGTTGCCATATTTTTAGAAGTGGGGGGGGAAGGGGGGGAAAAAAAAAAAAATATATATATATACCATTTTGTTTTAAGTACAGCAAAGAAAGAACACATACTTTGTCGATTTCTATGGCATCTGACAGCACTTTTCTTGCCTTTGGAAGATTTTTTTGCACTTTGAAGAGGTGCCGAGCTAATTTGATGGCATAGAATGATGATTCACTAACTGACTTGGCGTTCCTAACAGCTTCTTCGAGCAGGCGCTCGGCTTCTTCCATGTTGCCATGCCTGCGCTCTAAGCTCACTCTTCGCAAGCGAACCATTGCTAGGCCTAGAATGCACTCTTCAAACGTCTTCAAGATTCTTCTCGCCTCATCGATGTTGCCTAAAAACACCAGGGAACACGATTTAAAACGTGACACTTCCAACACTTCAAACAGAATCCCTCCCAGGAGAAGTTAACTTTGCCCTTACCCTGCTGTTCCTCAAAGGCAGCCCACAGCATGTGAACCATCGGTTTCTTAGGAAGATGTATTGTGCAAGCCCTGCTGTAGACATGCCTCACTCCTTCAATACTATGATTCTCCATGTATTTGGCATACTATAGTTGAAAACAGAGCAGAGATTGAATAATTTTACAGCTTAGATTTGTCTTTAAGTACAGGACAGAAGGATAAAATTCTTTTGTTTAAACCCATTCAGCACCTTTATTGAACCACTAGACTAGTTTCTGTAAGGAAGGACGTAGAGAGGCAACGAAGTTGGCATATGCAGCAGTCAAATCTGGTTGCAAGCAGACCATCTCCTAATGCAACAGATATAGTTATATATGAACAACGTTCGACAAGAGTACAAAAGGTTAGTCACTAGATCAGTGTATGCCATGGGATCAGTGGCAAACCACTTCCCTTACCTTAATCCAGAAGTCCTCATAGAGGGCACATGAAATAACACATCTTTCAAAGAGGACCACAACTCGTTCATGCGTCCCATTTTCTATCTCAAATTCTAAGTACTCTTTCCAGTTTTTTAGCTGAGCTTTCTCCAGAGGTTTCACGTGAAAGTAAGGCCTCTTTATCTGCAACAATCACAGGATGCCAGGTCAGACCACAAACACACATCTAAGCTGATTACAAAATAACCACGCAGCATTCCTAACAGCACTCTGAATGAGCAGGGCTTCAGAATGGCACTTATTATCTGTTCAAGTAAGCCAAGTGGGGTGATCCCACTGAACGGATATCTACAATTCAGCTCACCCAGAAAGCTTTCTGAGTGCAAACGTTCACAGAATTCCAAAAATAAGGAGACAAACAGTGCCTTGCAAGCCTTTCCACTGCAACGTAATGTCACGTTGTAAGCAACAACTACTGTGCACAAACATACTGCCCAAACGATCATCACCACACTAATGAACGTCCTGCAAGTCAGGTTCAAAACCTGGCTGAGAATCACAGCAAGGAAAGACAGCACTGATCTGAATTCCACATCAAATATTTAAATTGAGCTGGTTATTCCACAAGTAGCACGACTGCTAGGCCAGGCTGGATGGGGCAGCCCGACACAGGCAGCTCTGCCTGGGGCAGGGGGCTGGAACCAGGTGATCCTTAAGGTCCCCTCCAACCTACACCGTTCTGATTCTGTGGCTGCACTGTCACTGCTGCCAGCAAGAGCTGGGTTGGACACAGAAAATATAGACAGTGCTCTAAATTAAGCATAGCAAATAATCCTTCTGAAGATTTTTTTTCCCCCTCTCTTCTCATTTAATTTTACTTGATTACTTCTTTCCCAGACTGCAATTCCACCTCAGTATACATTCATTCAAGCGTTGAAAGAACTTATCACAATTAAGGAGGCACATTCAATCCCTCCAGGTCACTCAAAAGCCCATCATCTCTCTGAGGTCCCCACTGAATTCTACGAAACCCAGTGATTTGTTGTCTTATCAATTCAGACTCATCACTGCTGCTAAAAACTAAATGTAACGGAGGTCTGAGAGGCCTCCATGACTTATCTGACATCTGCTGCACAGCTGCCTTATCTCTGTTGAAAAGACACATGTAAATTCCTATTTTACACTCTCTGTAGGTCCGGTGTTATATCTATAGATCTAAGTTTATGTCTATAGAGCAGACACGCTCTCTTGGTAGAGCAGGTAGAGATTCTAGCCAGGACTAACACAGAACAATTGTTTCTAATACATTTTCCAAGGCACGGACACACTCAGAGCGCTCTCTGAAGCTTCAGTGACCTGCAGCTAAAGGTGAGCCAATAACAGCTACATTCACAACCACTCCGTGCTGCCCATCAGCACACCTGAGCCTCACTTCCTCTCGGGACACTGCGTATCCTTTGCTTGCTTCCAGGACTGACACCCAGTACAAAAAAGAGATCCTGCAACTGGGAACAGCCCTTCAGGCTGTGGTTCATTCCCTGGGGCTGACTACCTGCTAGGACAGGCTACGGGACCACAGGTTTGAGTTCCTCTGGCTTACAGAGCACAGCAAGGAACACAAGAACAGGTCTAGGATCATGTAGGCCATTCAAGAATCGCTGACTGTTCCCACCCACGATTCTTGGGCACAGTGTACTCTTTGTTCTTCTCTTCCATCTACCCTCCTCTCAACGTTGCAACACAGTACCACGCTCACCAGAGAAATACTGAGGACTGAAAAGCTCACACTACTTTGTCAAAAGGACCCAAATTTAATTCTACAGAGAATACCTTCTCTATTTGCTGTGACTGAATTACTAATTTAATTAACTACTGTTAAAATGTTAGATGGTTACTTCTGGAAAGCCAAAGCTAACTGATTCTAGATGCAAGAATATCATCCAGAAATACACAGGCAGACATGAACGTCTTTTTCCTTGAAGGATATGCCTTCTTTTAAACTCATGAAGGACAGAAGATAGTAATTCCAATTACTGTGTAACACTCCGGATGCACAAAGCAAGACTGAATTACAGAACCACACAACTGCAGAGGTTGGAAGGGACCTCTGAGGATCACGGAAGTCCAACACCCCTGCCAAGCAGGCTGCAGTACCAGAGCATTACAGAACTGCACAGCTTTTGGTTCGTATTTAAAGGCTGCTCAGTGAAATAGCATTGTGCTATCTTGCCTCTCTCCAAAAATACTCTCTGCGGCTTTTATGGCCTCAGATGATAGAGTCGACTTCACAAGCTGCTTCTGACAAGAACAGCAGAAGAGCGAAGCGAGATCTTTACTCCGAGAACCACAAGAGTTTGAAGTGTAAGGCCTAACTGTTACTCGAACTCCTAATTCCCAATCTTACGTTCAGAACTCCCACATGCCGCCTCACAAAGAAAAAACAAACTTACCCCTTCTTCAAATGTCCACCTCTTACTGACTTCATGTTCATTGTGATTGAACATTTCCTGATGAATCTCAATGATTCTGTGCCTCATGTTCTCTATTTCAGTGATTAGCTAAAACACAATTGTTCAGAGATGTAACACAAGAAGATGCTGCATCAGATTTGTAAACGCACTTTATGACAACAGTACTACGCATAAATCACAAGTAGCACAGATGCATTAAATGCTGCACAAAACAGCTTGGGGAGGGGAGGAGTATTACCCCGATGATGCCTTGGTTCTTAGTGCAACCCAACTAAAGGTTTTCTACGTGAAGTTTTGGTCTTATCTTAAAGATGAGCTCCATTTCTTTGACACCTACGGAAGTGCTGTTAGAGCATGCTCTACAGACAACAGCTGTCTGTCTATAGCATGAGGCAAGGAGCGGTGATATGCAAGAGTAAGGGAAGAAATCCCGACGAGAACTCTCTGCATATGTACCTTGGCAGGGTCAGTTATATCTTCAGTACCCGAGGGCAGGTCGTCGCCAGCCGACGCGTCGCCCCCTGCGTGGCCATTGACAGATGCGAGCTCCCTGCGCAGCTGAATAAACTGCTCAGTAGTCAGGAGGTCTCGAGGCAAGTTGTTCTGGACATGGTCTTTAAACCTAGAAAGAGTCAGAACCGCGTTAACATAGATCTGTCATTTTCTGTCGTCACACAATCAGAACACAATAAAACCTGGGCAGGATCTAAATCACTTCACTGATGTAGAACACCACTGAACATGCGCTTCCAAAAACATACACACAGCACAAACCTTCTTCTGTGTATCAGATGTTCAGAAGTTAAACATTTCAAAGAAAAACGAAATCATTACAAACTTAAATAATGAAAGTAGACCACTTACACCTGCAGACAGTACGAGGAAGATCAGTGTGTAATTTAACTAGGGCTTCTGGTTCCCTCTTAAAGTCTCCATACTGATGTAGAACTCAACTATCCATAACTTAGCTAAGCATTTCTATTTATGCTTAAATAAAATGACGACAGCAAGCTGAGTGGTGCAGTTGATAGGGCAGAATTAAGGGATGTCATCCAGAGGGATCCTGACCAACTCAGAAGGTGGGTCTGTGTGAACCTAATGCAGATCAACAATCAAAGTGCAAGGTGCTGCTCCTGGGTTGGGGAAATCCCAGGTCTACGTACAGACTGGGAGAAGAACTTGAAGGTCCTTCGGGTCCCTGGTAGATCAAATTCTGAACGTGAGCCAGCACTGTGTGCTTGCAGCTCGAAAGGCCAATAGTATCCCGGGCTCTGTCAGAAGAGGGGAGAACAGCAGGGAGAGGGAGGGGATTGTCTTCCTCTGCTCTGCCCTCCTGAGGCACCACCTGCAGTACTGTGTCCAGGTCTGGACCCCCAGTACAAAACAGATATGGAGCTGTTGGAGAGGATGCAGAGGAAGCCCATGAATGATCAGAGGGCTGGAGCACCTCCACTACAAGGACAGGCTGCGGGAGCTGGCATTGCCCAGCCTGGAGAAGATAAGGCTGTAAGGAGACCCCACTGTAGCCATCCACTATTGAAAGGGAGATTATAAACAGGATGGAAGTCAACTTTGCACATGGGCAGATAGTGACAGAAATAAGGCGAATGGTGTAAAGCTAAAGGAAGGGAGATTTAGACTAGATGTCAGCGTTAGTTCTCACTGGGAAGCCTGTGAGGAGCTGGCACAGGCTGCCCAGACAGGCTGTGGGTGTCCCATCCCTGGAGGTGTTCGAGGCCAGGTTGGATGGGCCCTGGGCAATCTGATCTAGTACCTGACCCCGTGGCTGGCAACACTGCCTGTGGCAGGAGGGTTGGAACTTGATGGTCCTTAGGTCCCCTCCAACCCAAGCCAATCTGTGACCCTATGAAAGTGTTCTGGCACAAGTGAGCACTGTATGAGGTATCAAGTTTTAAAAAGCCTCCATTCGACGAGAGATTTCATTCTATGATTCTGCTTTTTCAAAGACTGCCAATTCCAAGGCCTTCCTTTAATCATCAGAAGAATTGGAGTCCTAATTGCAACCATATTCATAAAACGTGTAGCAGTACTTAAAAATAGCTAGTGAGAATGTATGAATAAATAAAAAGTATTTTAAGCTGTTGCTCTGAGCAAACACTTTCACAATACAAGGAAGTAGGTTTGCACGTGCTTAAGAAATTCACAGCACCAGCTACACCTTTGTTTTCCTTTTACCTTTGGAAGTGATGACTGTAGAGTTGTGTTGGAATTCCAAGGATACGATCATATATGGATGTAACTTCCCTCAGGTTTCCCTGCTCATCTTCCCAGTTTATATACATTTCCCACAGTCTGTCAGAACGGAAATCTGTCCCAGCAGCTAAGACTGCATGTTCGTAGGCTCTGAAAAATAATTCAGTTGTTTCTGGATGCAGTGACAGGGCAAGGGAGAAAAGTTCAAAGAGTCCTCATTTACTCGCAACCATACTTGCTTACTTAAAACTTTTCACTGTATCTTCTAGGCATTGACTGTAAGACCTTCAGGAATTGAGAAGGTTCTCATCCACACCTCCTCCTCCACCCCCTCAGCTAAAACACACTCATCTGATTGCACTACTATACACACGTCCTTCACTTCCTCTGCTTTCAACTTACCCTCGAATAGTACTGTTAGCTTCGGGATCATCAGGGTCCAAGGTGTCTTTTAAGAAGTTTATATAGTGTATCCAAAGATCAACACTAAGAGGAATAGCCTGAAGCCCTCGGCGATAAACCTATGAAGAGAACGTGAACTGTACTTCAAATACTTAATGGCGTCCTAATAGAGAGGCAACACTGTGTTATCCGGTGAACCTTAGAAATACTAATTACTGGAATTTTGTTTAAATAATCTACCATTACCATTCGGGTGGAGGTTGGATAGAACATGGCAATGTTCTGATCTCCACGTGCAGAGTCTTGATCTTCAAAGCGCAGCGGTCCCTGCATTCTGACCAGGTTGTGTGGGCAGGCTTTGGGGTATAGACCATAGGGCACAGACCCATTAGATCATCATTGACAGCGTCTGACCAAAAATGCAATAAGATGTAGCAATTGTGACCAGCAAACCAACTATATTGTTTTGAAAATGAGTAATAAATGTAAGTGAGAGAAAAGCCCTGCCCTACTTGTTAAGCTGCAGTGTAATACAGAGGCTTGCACTGCAAAGCTTGACAAACTGTAGAGGTTTAACGCACCTGCCAACAAAGAGAGAAAACATTAGCTACAAATGCCACAGAAGTGACAAGTGCAAACAAAATCCCTACAAACCTGACCATTCATGGCAGGTTCTGGCAGCCAAATGACTTGTGGTAGGTCAGTCATTATTTGGCTAACAGGATCAATGGCAACAGCTTCGTCCAGCTACCTACGTACCTCATCGGACTGCTTAATGTTGTCGTGTCGCTTTTCTAGGTCTGCATACTTCTTCCAGTACCCATAGCAATATGGATAGTGCGTGAAAAACTTGTCAAATGCTTTCCTGGCAGCTGGTAAGTGGTTCTGTGAAGTACATAATGAAAGGTGAGACCTCCAACACAAAGCTTGAAGAACGAAACAAGCATCTAGCTAGTATCTTATCCTGGCATCATGATACACCTCATGCAGCAAGTCCACCCCAAAGACTGACCAAGAGAAGTCTAAGATCAGGACAAAGGTACAGCAAAGCTTCCCCAGAAACCTTTCCCAGGCACAAAATCTGCAGTTCAGAGACCTGCTTAGACAGAACGACTTGGACATTACAGCCACGCACAACTTGTGCATGAGTGCCAATTTACACAGGCTCAACAAGCAACAGGATCAACTTCTGTTTTCACATATCGTGCAGCAAGAAGTCCCACAGGTTATCTGCATCTCATGAGAAAAGACACTGGTCCTTGTTTGTCATGGTGCACGAGGCGAAGAAGGACCAAACTACCCCATGGCAGGTTACACACAGCTTAGTCTGACTAAAAACTGAGAGGGGTGTTACAAAAGTCAAGCACAATCAGTGTGGTTTCAGGTAATGCTGAACATGCCCCAGTGCACTGCATTCAAAAAGCTAGCAAGAACTTCCTGTTCACGTTACAGCTGATTATTTACTACCAAAAACTAAGTGTAAAGAGCTATCTCTAGTAATGCACAAGCTTTAGCAGATATTTTCGCCTTCAGAAGCTGGAACAAAGTTCTCGCAGGAGTAAAAAAAAAAAAAACAAAAAGCAGAACATGTTATTCCTGTTTTAAAAGTAGTTACTGTTTCAGTATCATCTTAAAAATTGCTGGTTTTATTTTACGATCTCAGCAACCATCCTCAAACAGCACACGGGAAAGCCTGCTGTACAGTGCTGATTTGTTACTGGGAGATCCATGAGTTAGTTTGTTCGGGTTACTTCTGGAAGGCCACGGGAGAAGGGGGCACATACGAACCTCTTGCTCTACGTACTGTAGTAGATAGACCCATCCTGTGAAATCCTGGGGATTGTCCTCTACCACCTTCCAGAACTTGTCAAAATCCAGAGGGAAGCCAGCCTCAAGATCTGTTGTCTGTAAACTTCCAATATTCGGAATTTCACCCTCTTCCTGCGTGTTGTCTTCGTTCAAGTCAGGGGAGCTATCAGGTGACTGCTCCATCTCAGTTACGCTCATGATTTCTGTGCTGAAGTCCATATGCTGCTCTTCTGTCGTGGTTTCAGCACCATTGCCAGTGCTGTCATTGCTTACGGTCGTTGCTGCTGCTGTCTTCTCCTCCTCCGTACTGTCTGAGTTCTGCATAGTTGAGTTTTCCATGCTGTCCTACGGAAATAAAAACATATAATGTTTAAGCAGTGGAGATTCAAGTACAACTTGGCTGGGAAATACCGGCCCGTGCAGTCATGAATTCAACTGCAGTAGCACAGGAAGCAGTGGTAAGAGCTCTAAGTGCTCCCACTGAAGGGAGGGGGTGGGGGAACCGTTCGTTCCACCAGATATTACTGACAGCAGAAAGCTGCCTGCTGGCTCTAACTGCTGCAAAGCACACGTGGGTCAGGCTGCAAATCAAGAACTGTCTATACAGAGATTCAGCCACTCCGTTACGCTGGAAGCAATGAATTCAAAACCGTCTCCCTCTGGTTCTCATGAAACAGTGCAGAAGGCCCAGAAAAGCCTAAAAAGCTCAGAAAAAAATTGGGGCTTTACCTCAACAACCCGAGGACTGTTTCTAGTCTAAAAGACCCTTCCACAACCACACTGAAGAATGTATCACTTGAGTCTAATTTTTTCCAGTTCTCAACCATTCCAGAGTCCCCCCAGCAATCCCTGCACTCCTGTCCTCCATTGCAAACCTTCACCACCTCCAGCTGCTTCTCTCAGCCCCATCCACAGTGGGAAAGTGTCGGTATCAGTATCACTTTAACATGTGGACACAAACGAGTCATGGTGGATTTCCCAAGCAATTATCACAAGTGCCTATCAAAGTGAGCAAATAACAGATTTCCTGTATGAGCCTGGTGGTAGTTCAAGTAAAGAAACAGGTTAACATTTATGCACTAAAGCAGAACTCTCCTACTGAGTACAGATCAGCATTTCCTGGCAAAATGAATCTGTGTGTTTTCCAGGAGAAAAACAACGTTGGTAACACAGCGACGCTTCTCACTGTTGCTAAGCAGTGCTGCACAGAGCCACGGCCACTCCAGCCTGTCAGCAACGGCTGCTGGGGGGACCCCCGGAGCTGGAATCTGGACAGCTTGCTTAAAGGGATATCGCAGAACATTTTTATGGAAGAGTAAGGAAAGTTTTGAGAAGAGTGAGAGCTCACCTCACTGTCTTCCACGCACTGGTGAGGGACAAGGAACTGCTTGTGCATCGCTTGTTGTAAGCGTTTATAGAAACAGTCGTAACCATTTTCTTTTCTCAGAGAAGTTTTATCTCAACCCACAAATTCTACTTTTTCTCCCCTCTGAGAGAGGAGGGGCACAAGCAAACAGCTGCATGCTGCTCAGCCACGTGCTGGGTTAAGCCACAGCACTACGCTAAGGGTGCCCCCACTGCTTGAACCAGCCCAGATGATAACCTCACAGAGAGCAGAACTGCTACGACTGCGTACAACAGTGGGTCACAGCAGACACGTAACCAGCACTTCATGTGCGCTCACATGAAACCCAGGTGGCTGCTGCTGCTTCTCCCTGCCCTCAGGACAGACTCCAGCTGCATCCCACTCCTTACTTTGATCCCATTGCCCAACACTTCCCTGCCCACTTCCAGCCCCTGCCAAGCTCTGTGAGCCACCAGGGTGGGAACCCCCGAGCCAGGCTCTCTCAGCTCAAGCCACATCCCAGTGACCAACCAACCAACCCCAGGCAATATAATATCCACACAGAGAACGATGGCTCCTCACTGTGAACATATTTTGGAAGGAGTGTGAAGTTCAAGCCCTTAGATAAGGCTGCCATCCTCAAGCACACCACTGCTTCTCTCTCCTTACACAAAAAGACGGCAAATTATTAACAAATACAAAAATAGTCCCACCCCCACTTCTTATCTCCAGAATTCTTAAGCCACCAATAACAGAACGGAAACATTTTTTGGCAAAGGAAAAGTGCCTGTCCCCTATCTCCACTGCCTGAGCTAACAGCTGACGTTTGCTGAGCAGCTCACGGTGCCGGGTGACTCTGAGGTGCTTCCAAAAGGTCCACGTGGACCAAATTTGTAAGTTTCCTAACAGTTGCTTCGAAGAAGGAACTGCCCCAATTCTCTTCTGGATACACCACACCTGGCAATCATAAAAACACAACTTCTTTCCTTTGTGGAGATTATTCATAATCGTGTATCTATGTGACAACCGAAATCCAGCAGCCATGTCCTGACCACGCTGAGTGCTTTGCTGCCCTTCCTCTCCCAGCACACAAACTCAGCTTCTTTGGAGAGCGTCAGAGATGACAGAAACCAAAGTTTATTCTAAAATGATTATACTGAAAATTAAAATAAGCAAAGCAACCTCACTATGCCTTTACCAGCACAACGCGTGGGTCAGATGTGTGGCAGTTAAGGACACCTGCCACCACCGTTCACAGCTTACCCCTGTGAGGTTTATGGAACAGGGATGGGTACACAAACAGCAGTCCTGACGTTGAGTAGCAGTGATATGCTGGAAAGGACACGTACTGCTCTAAGACAGAAGGAGCCTAACAGAGCTGTCCGTGCACACGCAGCAATTTCAACATCTCAATTTTTCTAGAGATATGGTGGACGTTCCAACTCTAAACTCCTCCAACTCCAGGCATGCCCTCAGACTGGGAGAGAGAAGAGGGAAGAAGGCAAAAAGGAGAGGAGCAGCGCAGGGCAGAGTCATACAGTCACTGCGGTGGGGAAAGGCCCCTGAGGTCACCAGTGCCACCCACCCCCCCCCCTCTCAGCACATCCCCTGCTCCGGGGCACCTCGGGACGGTGAGCACCGCTCCCAGGGCGGCGCACTCTTGTGGAGCAGAAATCCTTCCAATACTCCACAGCCGCACAGCAGAGCGGCTTCGTTCCTGGACTTTTTACATCTCTCAGGCTACGTACGTAAGTACTCGGGATAAGCGCACGCACCACTCCTGAATCACCCGCGTCTCAGTCGCTTTATGCCCGCAGTGTGGCTGTGCCACGAAGGCGCTTAGGGCCCGGGCACTCCCAACCACGAGCTCGGGCCGCTCCTGCCGCAGGTGAGCGCGGTGCCGGCCGAGCACACGTTGCCCGCGGCTGAACGCAAAGCACGAGGGGCCGCTCGCGCTCTATTACGTCGCAGCCCAACGGTGCGGCACGCGAAGTTCGCACGAAGCGCCTCCGCCCCTCCCGCGGCCGTCGACTCCCGAAGCGCCCGGCTGAAGGCCCCCGCCCGCGGCCCAACCCCGGGGATCGGCTGCCCCCTCCGGATCCGCACCGCAAGGCCCTCCCCGCGCCGCGCCGGTAGGCCAGGCCGCGCCGGTAGGCCAGGCCGCGCCGGTAGGCCAGGCTAGGCCAAGCTAGGCCAGCTCGGGCCGCCGGGCCAGGGAGGCGCGCCCGGCCGGCCCCACGGCGCTGCCCGACCTCACGGCCGGGGACGGCAGCCCGGCGTCCCCTCAGCGCTCCCCGGCCCCGGCGCGCACTCACCTCCGCGGGGCCGAGCAGCGCAGCCTCCTCGCGTAGCGCCTCAGAGAAGAGCGCGGGCCGCGCCTGCGCCGCGCATGCGCACTGAGTCGTGTGCATGCGCGCCGAGCCCGGCGCCCGCCCGCCCGCAAAATGGCGGCGCTCCCTTCCCCCCCCCCCCCCCCCCCCCCCCCCCCCCCTCCCGCTCCCGCCCCCGCCCCACCCCCACCCCCAACTCTGAGGCGAGGAGGCGGCGGTTACAGAAATAAATCCGTTTATTCTCGTCGGTTCCCGCGTGAAACGCACGCAGCGCCGGCAGCGGGGCCCCGCGCTGGCCGGAGGACGCAGAAACGGGAGCTTTCCACGGTCCTGGTTCTGCTCAGCCCGCGGGCGGCCGGCTGCAGCCACGGCGCAATAATACTGCACGGGATAGGGGGGTAAACAGTAACACGTGTTATTTCACCGCCGCCACACCAAACCCCGCGTCGTGGAGGCGGTGTCGGCCCCGCCGCGGCTCCCTGCCAGGTCCCAGCGCTGCGTGAGGGCAGCAGTACGGCACTCAGGGCTGTCCCGCAGTCTCCGTCCGCCCCATCTGTCATCCCCGTGTCTGAGGTTCGCCGGCGGACTCCAGGAACTCCTCCAAACTGCTCCTGATGTGCGGTGGCTGAGCCGCGGCGTGAGCGAGCAGGCTCGGGCCCATCTGTGCAAAAAGTGCTTTGGACAGTTTGGCTGTGGCCGCGCGGATGTTTCCTCCCGCTCCAGGCACAGAGCCGCTGCTGGTCATGGTGCCCAGCAGGTGCCACAGGACGGCTAAAACCTTCTGCTCTACTGCGTGAGGCTTCCGCGGGTACAGCTCCACTACGAGATCTGCGAGAACGAGAGCGGTTATGGAGCACTACAGTGTACAAGCTCAGAAGCGATCCCCTGCTTTGGGAGATGTGTGGAAGTACTGAATGTCAGATCATCTTTTCGCAGGAAAGGAACGCAGTGCACAGAAGCCGTCCATCTTTTGCTGCAGCATGGAGTGGTCCAATAAAAGTTGCCGGCTTTCCCTACAAATATCCCTTCTGTCCTCCCTCAGGTGAAGGGCCTGGAGAATACGCCCTATGAGGAGAGACTGAATGATCTGGGGCTGTTGGTTCTGGGGAGGAGGAGGCTAAGGGGAGATCTCACTGCTCCCTCCAAATACATGAAAGGTGATCACAGTGAGAGCGGAGTTGGTCTCTTCTCACCGGTGACAGTGGCAGGGCAAGGGGACACGGCCTCAAGTTTCACCAGGAGAGGTTCAAGTTGGGTATCAAGAAACGCTTCTTTACCGAAAGGGTTGTTAAACACTGGAACAGGCTCCACAGGGAGGTGGCGGAGTCACCATCCCTGGGTGTGTTTAAAATCCACCTGCTCAGGGACATGGTTTAGCAGTGGGTTGTTAAGAGTTCAGGCAGCATGGTCAGGTTGTGGTTGGACTTGATGATCCTGAAGGTCTTTTCCAACCTGAGCAATTCTATTCTCAATAACAATCTTTGCTTCTGTCAGTACTAGCTTCAGTGTGCATTGTAAGGGGATAAAATCTGACAACTGGTATATTGTTAATGCTCACAGTGCACTGTGGCAGATACACAACCACCTCATCCTACAAGGAGTTTGTGTAGTTAGGATGGTGAACAAACAAACAAAAGTGTGCAGAGCAAAGAAGCACCTTACCAGCAAGTTTTTCTGTGATGTCTTGTTTTGCTTTTCCATTCACAAATTGGACTTTTGTGCAGAATGGCTGCAGAAGCAAATAGCTGTCTAAATTCAAAGAACAAAACACATTAAGAATTGTAAACAGAAAATTAAACCCTCCTGAAATAAACACAATATTAAAAAGAAAAAAAACAAACTAAGAATCTTACCTAGGATGCATTAACCCCAAGAATAGAAGTAATTTATTAAGGGAATATAAGCATAAAGGGTTAATCTTAACAAGCCCTAATTCCACCGAGAGTCTGGTAAGACGTAGCATTTTCATTTACTGGAAGTAGTAACTTTCTGCTCCAAAGCCATCACACCTGAGGAATGAAAACAGTTGTGCCATATGCAAACCCCAAGAGTCTATTTCTTTGACCTGCTTAAGAGCTTCAGTATTCTGACACACTTCTGGGTGATGACAGACCTGCTATGCAAACATAACAAACCCACCTACACAGCATGGACGAGTCTAGCTATCTGGATTTCTGTATGGAAATACTACAGTGACTTGCATGAGAATAAAAGCAATGATGCATTACACAAGGTGACGACTGAATGGAAATTACTAGAAAGAGCAGCTCTTTACATTTAAAATGTAACACAATTAAAACTCTTTAAAGTTAAGAGGAAGTAAATTACCTAAGTGCTGACACAGAGCTTGAATAACATCTGTTGCAGCTGTGTAGATTCCTGGATTTTTGGAGTTGAGGTTGTTGTCTACCATGGCAGGAACTAACATGTTGATAACTGGTGATAAATTGTCTTTCAGCAATGGGATCATCTTGTGCATCGTCTCCAAAGCAACCTGATTGACTTTGCTGTTTGAGTCGTGTAAGCGAGACTTGAAAGCATCGAAGATCTGAAAACATATCCAGACAACATTCATCTGAATTCATAAATATTTGAGGTGCATATTACATTTCTTGCATTTTTTGTTACACTTCCATTGTTCACCGTAGCAAAAGATGGCTCGTATATGCAAATACTTGGGGTTCTTTCTTTAGCTAGTAGACCAACACTCGCAATTTATTTTTATCCTGAATTTTATCTCAATTCCCAGCCCTGCTCTACAATGTACAAGAAGTAAAACAACCATCTTTAACTTTCAGGATGACTGAGATTTTTGCAAGCAGTGATGTGTAACAAGACATAGCTGTACTTCACAAAAAGAATGCCCAGCAGTATCTCTGAAACATGTTTAACTTCTGTCTCCTATAGCTCAGTGACATGTTATTACAGTAATTATTACATAAGCCCTACTATTATGACCCCTAAACATTATTATAAGATATGCAACGAGATGCTAAAACGTGGGGTTTTTTGCCTTTCAGAGGCATTAGGAGTAGGTATCTTTCCCAGAAAAGATCTAGACTGAAGCTCTTACAATTTGCTCGCACTGTGCCTATCCCCTAGTTCCTAGATCAAGCCCACTGTTCTAAATTTCACCTCTTTACAAAAGGAATCTGATCTCAAGGAATTAAAAGACATTCACAGTTAAGATACCATGAAGTTTCACAGCAGTATTTCATCAATTTACAGCAAAGGCACTGCATTGTTAAAAGTCCATCTCGTTTTCATTCTAACTGTTGGCAGATCACGACTGTTGGACCTCACCACAATATTCCTCTCCTAAAGGAACTCTTTCCTTACTGGAAAGGAGACTTACCCTAAGCTGTTATGCCACAGTAAAGACCCTTGCCCACTTTCTCCAGGATAAACAAAGCTAACAAAACCTACAACTGTCTGTGACTGTGTCTCACGTCTTGATTTGTCCTTCCTGCTTTGTCTGGAACCTGTTCCTACTTTGGTATTTTCTCAGCAGTGCCATGAAAGACTGCACACAGTATTCAGGAAATACTTCTGCCCACGTGAAAGCTTCCAACTTCCTCCTCCCACTTATTTGCAGCTTACGTCTCTCCTCTTAAAGCACACCTGACCCATCCCTCGGGGTTTTCCTGTTAATCAGATATTCTCACTGCAAGAAGCAGCCACGATTTTTAGCAGAAAGTTCTGTGATGCAATGTTAAAAGCCTTTTAATTGCAAAGCTTTCGTACACTCACCTTCACAATGTTCACAACAACAAAGTCTTGATTGTTCTCCGTATCCGATAACAGTTGCTTAATTCCATTTATTCGATCACGGAAGTCTTTTGCATTCAGTAAACCTACGATGTCCTTCACATATTCTTCACTTTCCAGGGAATTACGAGGGACTGGTTTTCTACTGACTTCGCGTGCTTCTGTAGTCTCTCTGTGGAAAAGGAAGAAGTTGGTCAGCAAACACGTCAGCAAGCTGAAATGAGTCTTTAGTCTTAGACATTCCCCTTCCACATAAGGGCAAATATAAAAGCAAACAGAAAACCTTATCAAGCCTGGAATTAATTATTCTGATGGTGCCTAAAAGGAATCCGTTCCTGACAGATACACCCTAAACCTGGAAGCAGTGACAGACCCTGGGAACTCCATACTCTCATGTACAGATGTTTTGGCCTGGCTTGAGTTCCTTGTGCTTTTATTTTTTCCTTTTCAGATCAATAGGAGACCTATTAGGAGCCAAAGCTGAAAACCAGAAATGGAGGGAGTATGGTGTAAAATCTTCAGCATCCCCAGTTAGAATCTAACTACTTAGTGCCCAAGGGCACAAACAGACCATTTTTACTGACCATTTTCCCTCCTCGTCATGAGATTATTCTCCTAGACGTCAGTTACCGACAGGATGAAGTACTCAGGAAGATCATTACCTGTCAGTGATGTTGAGAGCATCTCTGGAAGTAGACGATGACCTCGAATGTCCAACACTACCAGTATGAGAACGTCTTCCTTTTGCTGAGGGTGTGTCTAATGGCATCTCTCCCAAACCCTGCACAAAGATGAAACTACTTATTAGGTTGGTTGGTACGTTCTGCAGCGCTGGAGACTAGTCTAAGTGCCACGCAAAGCACAGCAGCTATGTACAGTGGATCCAGTGTGTCTGCAAGGATCACAGGCATGCACAGGTCAGGTAACAATCACTGCATTCATTTCATTACCTGTCTTCATTTGAATACACTCCTCCCATTCTCTATAGATTCAGTGTTTGGACCTAAAGACCACCAGTACAAGTTTATGTTCCTCACCTGTTAAACAAGGTTTTCTACACACCTTTTGATGTAGATTGTTAACAAACTCCTTAATGTAAGGCAAATCCTTGGCTGGCACATACTTTTCAAGTGTTTTATCAAAATCAGGATGAGTCATCATGCAGAAGAGCATCTTTCGACCATAATACCTGCAGGACAAAACACCACGACACGTGCACCTGTGAGCACTGATCTGCTCAAACCTAACTTCAAAACAGAAAAGTTGTCAACGGTTTACCGGACTGGATCGGCCCGGTTCCGTGACGATTGGTGTGGAGGACCTGCAGACCCACGCCCCAGGAAAGGGGAAGGGGGAAAGGGAAAAGGAAAAAGGGAGATGGGCCTAGAAACAAAACAGCGGCAACGATCTGAGGAGGAAAGCTAATTTACTAAATAAGATATCAGAAAGCAAAATAACACAATATAATACAATATAATTGGACTTGAAGCTAATAAATCAAATAAAATGAGCAAGAGAGAGTGTCCGATAAACCGAAGGCCTTACGCTAACGCTGAAGGCGATACGGCAGCGAGCACCCACTGCTGAGTCGATCCCGAAGGAAAGAGCGTGTCCCGTGACCGCAGAGGGTTTTTATCTTTTCCCTCTGAGCGGAAAATACGTAAAAATGCAAAGCATCGCAAAGTCCTCTGGGGAATGTAGTTCTTCTCTTCTGAGACAGGTATACCCAGAAATATCATTGATCTATGGAGTTGGAGTATTAACTCTTTAACTCTTAATGCACTACATGTTGTAATGATGTGGAATACCAATACCAAAAATCATAAAACCATGACAAAAGTGCAAAAAGATCACTATCTATCTATCTGTGTAACGACACACCCTTTCATCTTCCCTGATAGAAACTCTGGTTAACAATCATTATCTGATCAACAGCTGAGCAAATTGAAGAATGACAACAGTCTTCCTCTTCAGTGTTCAAGTACTGGCTGCATCAAGCTGGGGCAGACCAGCTGTGGCAGTCAGCGTGGATCCCAGTGCTCAGATTCCCAGCACGGCCTGGGTAGGGCACACAGACAGAGGAGTACGTGCACGGATTCCCTCTCCTTCCTGCAGCCATGTGAGCACAGCTGCAGGAGATGTTTGGGTAATTCCCATCACACTTTATTTTAACAGTCATCAGCCACTGTGGAGGAACACGCGCTGAGCTACGCAGGCATTTCAGCCATCTCTAGCGTGCTTAGCTTAACTGCTGACTTTACTCACCTTGTTTGCTGTGAGCTATCCAGTGCAAACCTGGCGATGGCAGGGAAAGTCCTATCAGTGACACCTTTGGTTCCAGACAGTATCCACTCCGGTCCCATACGTTCTACAATATCTGACATGTGCTGGGCTGTGCATCTTCTCACCGCCGTATGCAGATGGCTAAAGAGAACACCACAGCTTAGTAAGAGCTCATCACAGAAGCTAACTAATAGAATTTATGCACCCTACAGGCATGGTGTACAACTACACTCTTATTCTTCAGCATCATCTACAACGAGCATACTGCTGGCATGCAGATACCTATCCTGGCTTTACAGAAAAGACAGAGACTGGCAGCTTTGTTTAACAGGAGAATCCGTTGGAATATGTATCACTGCATTCACTCGGAATCCCAAAAAGAAGGCAAAAAGAAAAGCAATGTCCTGCTTGTTGGAGGACAGCTGCAGCCTCTCATTCCTTTACAAAGCAGTTTTTGAATTACTAAAGATGGTCAGTTTTCTTCCATGAGAATTTATTTTCCAATTTTCCTACAAATGTTTGTGAAATATCTTAGGAAGCTTGACACTACACGTTCCTTCCATCAGCTTTATGTAAAACAAGCCCCCACGTTCAGACAGAAATCCCCTATCGTTTATACTGACTTAAAATCAAACAAAGCAGTATTGAATTGACTCTAAAAGCCATGCAGAAGCCTGTTTTCTTTAATGCAGAGGACATTACATTCTTATGCTGGTAGAAGTCAGAAAGACTGGAATGAATGTTCAAACGTGTGCAGCAAACTCATCTTGTATACAGACCCTGCAGTACCCACTGATCCTACGTGTTCACATTGTGCACTTCTGCAGACTTGGAGCGTTACTGTTTTCCAATTTTAATTTCATCACTGGGTTTTAAGGACAGTTTTACTGCACAGTAAATGAGGCACCATTATGGCTTATCTTCCTCAAGGAACACCAAGTCCAGGGGAAGGAGCTAAGGAAAAGAGCAGACTTGCTATCCACACTACTGGCTTCCCCAGCTTCTCAGCCTGACACAGCCATCCCACGCTCTTCATGAACGACTCTTCCTGTTTCAAAAGGATTTTGTACCAGGAATACCACAGCCTCATTGGAATTAAAGGCATCTCAAGGTTATACTGCGCAAAGCACCTTCACCTGACACAAACACAGCTAGCGGGGTCTATTAAAGCTGAACACGGTGCAACTCCAAATGGAGCTCAGGTTGCACTGAGTTCTGTGCTCACACAGCTATGGTCTGAGCTGCTCCCTGGCTCTGTAGCTCAGTACTAGAGTTCAGTACCTGCAGCCATGTCTGTACAGCAGCCTCAGCGCTTGTGAGTTGGGAGAAGGGGAACAGACACAGCCTATCTATCTCCTACTGGTGAGAAAACAACAGCTGTGAGGCTTAACGACTCCACACTAAGTACAACCAAGTCCCTGTTCTCTACAAGTGCCTGCTGCTCATCCAGAACAGTAGGAAACTGTGTCCTATGCATATCAGCTCCTGCCATTAAGCAGTATTCATACAGGTAAGAAACGTGGTTTTGAAATGTCTTGCTCTGGAAGCGCAACCATGAATTGAGAGTCTGCTGAGTGAGGTGAGTTGGCAGCAGCCTCCGGTGTCTTTAGAGGAGTATCTCATAAAACAAACAATGCTTTTGATTGCTCTCGTTGGTAAAGCCAAAGCCAGTTTCGTAGGTGCTGAAGACTCAGCACATAGGCTGCCAGCGTGACACTTATGATCACAGTAGGCTTGAAGCAGAAAATGGGTAAATTTTAAAAGGCTTTATGAGTTCTACACAAAATCACACCTGTGAATCTGAATAGCGATGTGGTGAATACAAAAAGAGTACAAAATGGATTTAGAAAATACATAATTTCTGTAATCAGGCAGTTGTGTCAAACACAACCGTTCCATTTTGCAGTGACGACGCATCCCATTTTCCCTCCAAACTCCCACGTGGGAGGTAATTCTCACATTCATTGTTACTGCTCATGGAGCTTCAGGTGTGCCACACAGGCTTTGGTGCCAATAGGGCCAGAGTTTCCTGATGCCAGGATTAGAGAATATGAAACTCACAGTGATGCGCCGTGCACCAAACACACACTGTACTCCGTGATTTACTCAGTGTTTGCACTGATGGCTTCTTAGCTGTGATGAAATAAATCCCCACGTCAAACACTATATTCAGACTCAGTTCAGGTAATTCTGATCACACATCTGAGTGTGTCGCTGAGTTCACAAATTGAAGGGGTCCACGAGGACGTGTCTGTGTGTTTTGAGTGTGCCACTGAAGACAGGGAGATCAGATTCAGCCATTTATGCTCAGCAGCACTGCCTAGCCAAAGACTTCTGAGAAAGTGAGGGAGTACCTAAGAGAGCAATGGTGGGACTATTTACACGGCTTCTGAGTTAAAGCAGAGCACAGGTATGGCCTGCTGCTCTTACATGCTCTCACGTGACCGCATGCAGGCATGCTTCTTAAACAATCTAAATGCAAAGGCAGATAGTTGCCTTTCAGTTTGAAGTTCAAATAATCAAAGTATGGCCCTCATTGGCTTTCAGAAGACACAATCAGTACATTCCAAAGCAACCAGCTTCACAGAATCACAGAACTGTAGGGGTTAGAAGGGACCTCTAGAGATCACCGAGTTCAACCCCCCTGCCCAGAAACAAAATAAGAAACAAAGCATTCTGAATTGAAACTAACTCTCAAGGCTTCTAGCTATGCAGCAAAACTATGGACTGATACATAATGGAGCTTCTGAAATATTTAATGGAAAGGCTAGGTTACAAGAAATTCATATCTAAGTGATGATAGACACACAGCAGATTAAACACAAGTAGGTATAAAGCTAACACACTGAAATACCTAATGGTATTTCAACAATGGCTCGGTCAAGCCTTGGCATTGCAGGAAATGAGGATATAAAAGAACAGAACAGCATACTTAACAGGTAGGGTGAAAGACAAGAATATAACTTCTGCTACAGACTGAAGTGAGCTAGAGATCAGAATCACAAACCACGGAACCAGAAATGGAAGCTTGTCATATCTGAGAGGTAGTCAAGAAAATAAAGGCCGCCACCACTGCAAAGGAAATTAAACGCAGACAGAAAAAGACTATTAAGCAGCAATGTATAGAGAACAACATGAAATCAGCCAAGATGATTGCAGGTAGAGAACTGTTAAGTTGTAGATCGCTTTTCTAAAGAGAAAGTAATGCTGGAGAAATCAGCAGCGGACTTTTTAGGTAATGCAAAAAAAAGTAATGGGGGAATTACATTTTACATTTACACCAACAAACGACGCCCTGGCAGAAGCTTTGCACAGCTGACTTATCGTACTTCCCATCTGCTGCCTATTTTGACTTCTTTTTAATGGTTATATTTGATATACTTAATCTATTCACGAGTTAGTTCTTTATAAAGTCTTTGTAAGAATTACCTTTGCCCTCCATTTATAAGAGAACAAAGTGCACGTGCTGGAGTCACATTATTAACCATAGCCTTCAGTGCTTTGTCTACCTCTTCCCTTATAAATGTGTTGGATTCACCAGCTTTGTGCAAAAGGACTTTTACTGTATTATCTAGTTCTTGATCCATGCTCTTTCTCAGGTAGGTGAACAAATCCCCTAAACAGACCACAGCAGCTCGAGAAACACCTGAGCGTAAATTCTTGACCTGCACACAGGAAAAACCCAAACAAACAATGAATAATGTTTATAAAATAAACGTAAAAATAAGAAAAGCTTCACGTTTCCCTTTCTAAGTAACTTCAAAGGCAAATACATTTCTAACTTGATTCACAATGTGTGAGAATTAAAATACATGCACTCAGAAATGTTACACAGTTACGCTGTAAATCTTTCAGTCCTTGAGCAAATCAAATAAGCTGTCGGTATCTGATGTATGAGCTGCTTTGCTGAGCTGTACGCTCATCCTTTTGAGACAGAGGAAAACTAATCATAGATGAACGTACCATTTCACTCCACCGCATCTCAGGACTATAAAGTACATATACACAGATATACACAGTCAGTGAAATATTCTGCTACTAAAATTTAACCTCTTGAGCCACAGCCAAACTCGTTTCATGGAGCTTCCCAGTCAGGACAGCCGCGTGGTATGCAGACAGACATCTAACGAAGTTCAGACCTTCGATCTTCTTCTCCCTGTGCAAAGAGAAGGTTTAAACTCGAAACACTCACAAACGTCTCGCAAAGGAAATGAAACAAGAATTCAGAAGAACCAAGGTAGATTGTAGAATAAAGCAAGGACACACAACGTGCGACGTTCTCTCGAGGTGAGCCTTGTCTGTGATGTGGCAGTAGGGCCATTTTAACGCACTCATCTCTCTCAGCTCCGTCTGCTGCTCGCAGTAGTGCCACCGTAGCCCCATTACACCACTCAGAGAATTGGTGAAGCTTCGTAGTTCACAAAAAATAACAAGACGGTATTGTAAACATCTCTGAAAGTTTAAATATGAGGCCTCCATTTACAGCACTGAAGATACATTCATTAATTTCACAGAATCCTTAAGAGTTGGAAGAGATTCTTAAGGGCCATCTAGTCCAACTGTCCCGCAATGCACAGGGACACTACAGCTAGACCAGGAGTCAAAAGCGGTTTAATTTAGATTTGGACTACAATAAATTGTTCTCATGTATCACTTGTAATAATTTCTTGCGTTTGATGCTATTGTCATCTTATCCTGCTTCAGCAGGGGGTTGGACTCGATGATCTCTAGAGGTCCTTTCCAACCCCTACAGTTCTGTGATTCTGTGATCTCGCAATGCTTTTAAAAGCAGGTGTTCAAAACAAAAGCCTTACACAGTACACCTAGTTGCAGGTAAGAAGTCTGCACGTACCAGTCGTCGTCAGCTAGCAGCGCCAGGGCTTCGGTCAGGGCCGCCTCCGGCTTTGCAAAGGGCTCTAGTTCTGATGGATCCATTACCTCAGGGCTGTGAGTGACCGATGGGGTGCGGTCTTTGTAGCGCCCTCGCGGCCCAAGAGGAATTTCATCTGAAAAGTCAGGAACCATATCAAACACACCGTGCAATCGCAATGGGACTATTCATCCAGGCAACAGACCTCAAGGTTTTTGTATTTAGATTGCTGCTACAAAGGGACCAAGTTTCACACAGACAGTTTTCCCAGTCACGCCCTCAATCATTCAGTAGATGTGAATCAACTACTTTGCATACAGCTATCACCTCCAGAAGTCCCGAACACAAATGTAGTAGTCATTTTTCTAGATGTAAAAGCAGATGCACAATGTGCTAAAGCACAGCATGGCAAGACAACAGAGCAGAATTTGGAGTCACTGGAGAAACCCTGACCTTTGTCAGCAATAGGAGTCTGTTCAGAAGAGGTTTCTGCTGTATATTTTAAAGGCATCTCAGTGACAAGATGTTCCCAGGAATGTTTTTCTTGGAGGGAGAAGGAGTTGGAAGAGAGTCCATTTGCCATTAATATCTCACATCGTTGAAGCTGCTGAGCGAAAAAACCCCTCACAAGGTGCAAACATCTCATTAACAAATTCTAGATGAAAATAAGTTTCCAAGGAGAGCCATCAACTCCAACTTCCTTCACAACTGCTCCCGACACAGTGATGTCCAAAAGTGTCCCGGACAATCCATTGTACAAACAAGACGTACTAAACCCAGCTGCACTCTGGAAACATGCCACTCCACATCCCCAGAAATTTTAACTGTCTTTGTATGTGGTGTAATGCAAGAGCTTACCAGAATCGAGCAAGGCTGAACATTTTGTCTTCTTCAAACTGGACGTTCTTCTTAGCGAAGGATTCGGGGCAACATTTTCTAATGACAGTGACACACTTCTTGACGGTGCCAATATATCCCCACAGAGATTTAACTCTAGAAAATAAATGTCAAAATGACAACAACAGCAATTCAGCAGAAGGAAAAAACTACTGTTTCCAATCCTCGTTTGTTTCTGAAGTCTTTCTTAACTACAGTATTTCAAATGTTTCCCGTGAGTGCTTTACTCTGTACTGTTTGCAGTCTAATGCAAATGACTCAAGAACAACCTGTTCAGAATTCAATCCAGAGACACCTTATGTCATGCTGAGCAGTCATCATTTCTAGTAATTAGCAGAGAACTTTAATTCCAAATTCAGCAGTGTTTAACAGCACATTATCTATGTAATACAAAAACCAGTGCTCACTGTCAGTTGTCGCATTCTCCACTTCATTCGGGTTCAGCCTTTCCCAGGGACTTCTTCCCTTTTCTTCAAGGCCTTTGCCCTCCTGATATTCTTTGCGACTTTGTTCTTTCCTTTCCTTTTTCTTCTGCCTCATCTTATCCTGGGCAGATTTTGACATGGTCACTTTTATCTACAGAAAGTAACAAACATATTGTGATACCAAATCTAACAGAAAGCACAGCTACCCAACAACGTGAGAGGTTCCTAAGGAAAACTCTGCCATGTCCCTGTTGTGTTGTTTCCTAACATGTTTCCTAATAATGTTTGCCTGTCACCAGCATACAGTCTGGGCTAACCCACAGTGAAGCCCGCAGGCCTTTAAAAGCAGTGGTGTTCAGCAGTGCAATCTGATGCCTGCCTCTTATATCTTTATGTTGCTTACAGTTCCCCAAGAAAGCTTTCTATCTCCACTCCACCACGCAGCCCTCCTCTCAGAGCGTTCGGGTGACATGGAAACTTCCAGCACTGCCCTTTGCTATTACAAAGCACCCAGGTGCTGGGGCTGTGCACGTGCAGAGCCCCACGCTGCACTAACACAGATGTGCTCACTCTATCAGCTTGCAGAGTCAGGCAGGAAACCATTTTTCCTCACTCGTTGCATCCCCAGTGGTTACAGAGTCACTTACACAGAAAAAAAACACTTTTTAGGGAGTAACTGACACAGAACAGCAAATACACAGTTCAGAGCTGCGCTCCAGCCCCAGCACAGCCCTGAAAATGGGTCCCAAATCCATTACTGAACTACCAGCAAATGTTAAAAGATCACACATTCACTTAATTTGGTACCATAAGCACTGGTAATTGGTGGTGTTTGTAATAGCCTGTTTCAGATGCAAACACAAGTTCCCTCTGGACCACGCCAAGAAGATGAAATTTATTACCTATGCTGCTCACAATCAACAAATGCTCCCACACTGCTGTGTTATTTAAACTGCACAGACACTGCAGGAAGTCACAGCACACAGAACTGTAACCCAATGTTTACGTAACAACTGTTAGAAAAGTAACACTGACTAATAAGGAAGTCCTTCCAGGTCTGATGTAACATCCTGCAAACATCTCAAGATAAGGACTGTTTGCAAAATAAGCAGTCAGAGCCACGGTGCACACAGCCAACCACGTGCTCACCAACACACTCTCTTTGTTGATGCAGCGTCGGTCTTCATCTCACAATGGAACTCCACAAATAACATAAATGAAAGGATTTGTATTCTATTGCAAATTACCCGAGCTATGAATTAATGTATTTTAATCCAGCTAATGTCTACCACAATACAGGGACTGCAAAATTGTACTCTGCTGTATTCAGACACAAAAACAGGAAGCAGGACAATAAAACAGCCCTGAGATCATACCTCTCTCTCATTTTCAACATGGAAGTGAGAAGCACTGCTGTGCTGAACGCTTCTCCCACAACGCCCTGGAGACGGCTCCTGTACACACTGGTTGTCTCCATTCTCTACACACGTTACAGTCTGGCTTTGCGTTTGTGCAGAAGGAAGACTTCCAAATACACCTGAAAGGCATATTGTGTCACACCATTACCCGAGTCATTACTTCATTCAGAACTCTGCAAAAAACTAAATCAAAACAAAATGAATTCCAGAAGACAAAAGCACTGCTGTTGAACCACTGCTGGCAATTACCAAAGGTAATGTTACCTTGTCCCACTGCGCAGGATGGATGCCCATACCTGAGGGCATGTTGGGCTGGGAGTAAAACCTCCCCTTCATAATCTGCTGCCATTCTTTTGGCACGATGGAATACCACAACCAGTAACCACAGAACTTCCAGGCACAGCTCTCCGTATTTGCATTTAAACCAGAGACTGTTCAAAATCTAAAATGTTTTAAGGATCTATTTTTCCTTCTGCCTCTTTACAGAAGTACATTTTCTAGCATTCTAAGAACGTGAGATGCAGGAGCCAGGTTAGTTTTCTTAATACCTTTACCAACGATTACAACTGCATCTTCAGATGGGACACTGGGGGAAATGGAACATGGATGGCTCAGCTGCTGCAAGCTGCATGGCGACGCTGCGGAAGCACAGAGAAAACAAAATCACCCACTGCACACCAGCAAGGCTGCACCTCTTATCCTTCCCAATTATCACCGTACACAGACATGCCAAAGTCTGACCTTCAGGTATCGCCCTATTTTCAGGTTACTGATGTTCACAGGCTTTACTGAACACCAGCATCCTCACAAAGATAGAACGATCTCTGCCAGGAGGTAGGAGAGAAAAGCAATGTTTGTAAGAGGAGCTGTGTCAGTTTAACTTGCATAGTGTGAAATTTCTGAGCAGAAAAGATGTTTTTAGAAGTACATACAGGTTGAAGTCCTTGATTTTACCTACAACCAACAGAGTACTTTATAAACAGAAACTTTCAAAGCTCTTCATGTACTCAGACTTCAAGAAATCATGCTTTGGTCTTTTTTCATGGCCTGTATTACCTCCTGACTTTTAACTGTGATTTAACTGGCACCCTAATTTTAATTAACATCCAAAAAAGCCCAACTCATTGGAGTAAGTATAAAAACTACACTAGATGCCCTGAAATGCATTCTCTAGAAAGTCTCCGTAAAGAACTCATGTGAATAGTAACATAGCACAGTCACAAACCTTTTGAGTGTGTAAGATTTCCTTCTTCCTCCATATTTTGACTCTTAAGAAGAGCCCGTGGCACTTCTCTCTGCTTCCTGTCCTCATGATCTCCACACCCATTGCCACAGTGCAAGCGATGGCCAACTACGCTAACGTCAGGAGTCTCTTCGGTGTTGAATGTGAACCATGCAGAGGGAAAAGTACTGATGAAACCCTGGAGTACGCTTCTGGTGTACTACACATTCTCAGTGTTACATTCTCAGAGGCTCTCAGACTGCTTTTAGGCACGCGGTAGGAGAATTTCTGCCTATGCAAGTCTGACAAAGCTCTCAAGCTTTCTTCATTGTTCACATGCTATGTTTTTCATCTACAGATAAACCCAAGTTCAAAATGAACATAATTAACTGAAAACATAACCTGTTTACACGGGTAGATAGTGATAGGACAAGGGGAAATGGCTTTAAACTAAGATGGGGCAGACTGAGGTTGGATGTGAGGAGGAAGTTTTTCACTCAGAGGATGGTGATGCACTGGAACAGGTTTGCCCAGAGAGGCTGTGGATGCCCCATCCCTGGAGGCACTCAAGGCAAGGCTGGATGTGGCTCTGGGCAGCCTGCTCCAGTGGTTGGTGACCCTGCCTACAACAGCAGGGTTGAAATGAGATGATCTTTGAGATCCTTTCCAACCCAGGCCATTCTGTGATTCGATGATAAGAAATCTTTCCACCTCTGCATGCTGAAAGTCATAAAATACACTTTTATTTTACAACTATTATCTATAGAAACTAAGCATTCATACAAAACACTCCATATATTACAGTTTTGATTTTAGAACAAGTCAGCACAGACTACTTCAGGGATCCTTTAGGGGTTCATCTCTGCTTTTACAAACAGCCCTCCAATTAAAATACTTTAAAGACAGCACTATTTTCACAGATGTGCTCTCCGTAGGTCAGTGCCAAGGAGTTAATGCTGCAGTTGTGGCTCCTCTGAGCAGGTTCAGCTGCTGCCCATGTGCCCTGAAGGCCCACAGGGGGATCCGGCACTGCCAACTTGGCTGTGTTCAGGTGAGCTCAAGGTGATGAAGTGAATGGAGCAGCTCCACTGGGAGAGCGACAGAGAGCTGGAGCTGCTCAGCCTGGAGCACAGGAGGCTGCAGGGCAGCGGGCACAGCCTGCAGCCCGGGAGCTCCCACCCCACCTGGCAGCACTGCATTAGTGGCTGCTGGCAGGCAGACAGTTTTAGGGCATCTGCTGCTACAGCCTGTATGACTTTGTGTGTTTTACAGCAATGTGACCATAACTATCCACTCTAAGCTTTCTACTTTCTCTGCAACCAGCAGAGAGGTGTGCTTCCAGGGAGCAGCTCTTCATGCGGTAATTCACTGTATTACATGGGACAGAGCAAAAATGATGTGTCATACAAAACTGGGGGGGGAAATAAGTGGGGCAAAAGGCAAACATTATAGAGGGGTATGTACACAGTTGCACAGGTACATGCTGTAGCCCTTTTGCTTCTTTCAACTCTAAGTGCATAACAGGTACAGCATTTTCAAGAAAGAGATCCATAGATCTGCTGAAAACATCCTAGAGGAGAGCAGTTACAGCAGCTCTAAGGTTGGACCTCAGGAGGAAAGCTAGAAAAAAAAACAGAAACCAGTCTGGAGTATAGGAGACAGAAGGGAGGAAAAAAAAGAACAACCTTCTGATACATAAGAAGTTTCTGCTTGCAGTAAGAAAACATACAAATTCTTTCAAGTAAAATGAAGTAATGGGGCTAACTTACAGCATGGGGAATTTAGGCTCGATGTGAGACAAGAAATAACTTTAATCGGTGAGAAAAGTTAAATACCAAACTGATTTTTAGAAATTCTTCAGGTCTCAGCGTGGAAGTTCGGAGCGTTCTGAGCTTTGCCCTGCGAGATGGGCCGAGGCCAGGCAGCAGGGGAAGGAAAACACTTCTCACCAGTCAGCTGCACACGCGTTAGGTTGACCTTATCAGTAAAGCAGAGTCAGCCCTTCACAGGGGGTCCCGTGCCGTGCGCTCCTACCAAGCAGCCGGTTTGGTAAGCAAAGTAAACGTGCTGCCTGATATCTGACACTGAAGGTCAGCTTCTCACAGAAGATCTTTTCATATAAGGAATGCAAAAATCATTAAACACGGTAAGTATTGCTGTGTATGTGAAATGTTTGCTTTCTGACTTCAGCTATTACTTGACAAACCTATTTTCTAATTTATCCTGAGAAGAGGAGAACGGCTTTATCTAAAACAAGGGACACAGAAAGGAGGAAACCCTTAAGCTTCTCCTTCCCTGCTGTTTCACAGCACAATCCCAACTTGACCACATACCGTCCAGCAATTACCTTAAGAGCTCAAAGGACACAAATTCACTAAACAAGCAAGAACATGCCAAGTGACACCAACTGACTATTCTGTCACACCAGTGAAGCAGGGAATACATCCGTAAGCATGGTGAGATACCTTTGCTTGAGTTACATTCTGCCACATTTGCATCTCCACTCCTCACTGAAGGGATTCTTGCAGGCTGTGCTTTACTTCCCAGCAGAGGAAAGGTGTCTGACCTGTTACAATACAGAAAACATTTTATAAATACAATTCTACACTAGTCAGAGCCTAACTAAATAGTACTAAATAGTACTAATAGCAGCCTGCATTCTTGTTGCCCAGCTGCCCTGATTTTAGGGTCAGACAATGCCCTTTTCTAATGCAGGCAAGCTTACACCTGAACTAAACTGTAAGTTTTCTGAACATTCCAAGGCTTTTCGAGCCCTTGGGATACAGTCTGTCATGCCTACAAGTTCAGCCTTCCTGCCAAAAGTCACTTCTTTGTTACCAGCTCAGCATTCCAGAGCTCTGAATCCTGTAAAACATTAATGTGTGTGTCACACAACAATGGAAATGGCATGTTGTACTCAATGTGTACTCAGTCAGAGGTGTTCTAGCCACAACTGTAGGTGGAAGAACATCACACACAGCAGTAAATAGCCCAGACATGTCAGGGATTTTAGCATTACCACACATTATTTTAAAACCTGTGATACAAAGGTAATGCACATAGAGAAGGGAAGTACACATAGGTGAGTTCAGAGAGATCACAGCTGTGAAAATCCTCTGTTTCTGAATCGTTCCAAGTCCTCTTCCATCTCAAAAACCTTTATTTTGTATGTCCCATCTTTTCCTTTCTATTCTGTTAATACACACACAAAGATAAAAGGTGTCATCAGAACAGGGCTAGAAGTGACTTTATCTTGGTCTGCTGGGCAGGAAAGGAGATTCTGTACTGCAGAATTTGTAACATTTCTCAAAAGACTTTTTAATTTCCTTAAGAACAGTTTATAAAATGGAAACAGCTCATGATTTGCAATAGTAAGATGCACCTATGCTGTCTTCCTTTCATTGCAAAAAAAAACCAACAAACCCAAAAAACCACACCTGCTTCAACACCAGGCTACAGCAAGAAGACTTCAGGCTTCCTCTTAACCCACTCTCACTCACTTGTTTCTGCCATGGCTCACATCACTTCTATGACAAGCTCAAGTCTTAATAAAATATTGACTGCTGCTGCCAGTACTTTACCAACAGTGCTGTGTTCCTGTGACTGCACCATGGGACTTTTTCCAATTAAAAACCAACAGAAACTAGAATATAATTAACCAGCGATGGTATAAAGCGATGTATTTTTTCAGGTTGGGAAATAACTCCCAGATAAAAATCAAGTTATTAAGCAAAGCACCCTCGTTGAAAAGATGAATCAGAGATTCCAACCCCGTTAATATGTGACTAACACCAGCAGGGGTTGTGTGAGACTTTCAGAGCAGAGTTAACATGCAAGTTCTACTCACATTACTCTCCTTCTCTGAGGGACAGTGGACACAGGCGAGGTCAGAGACTCCTGGCTGTAAGCTCCACTTTCGCTACAGGAGCTTGGGGAGGAGGCGTGAGAAGAGGACTCTGCAGACACATCGAGCTTAACAGTGGAATCAGGACTGTCAAGTTCTGAAAAGTTACTGCTGAGCTTTGCCCTCTTCTTAGCTGCGCTATTCCGTAGAGATCTAAGTGAGCTCTGCATCTAAACAGGATTGGGAAACAAAAAAATTCCATTTTTAATGACTGCATAGGAACAGATTCATAGAAACATGAGGCTGGAAAGGACCTACAAGATCATCTAGTCCAACCATCCTTCCACCACCATCCCTACCCACCAAGCTACTAAATCAAATCCCTTAGCACCTCATCTAAACGCTTCTTGAACAGCGCTAGGGATGGTGCCACAACCACCTCCCTAGGCAGGCCATTCCAGTGCCTGACCACTCTTGCAGAAAATAAAGCTAAAGAAATGACTACCAATTCAACAGCAGTTCAGCACACGTGGCCCTACCGGGCAACATCACTCGACATTTCTATGGGTTACATGGCATTGCAAAGATCCCTTTCGTTGCTTTACTTCGCCTTCATCTGGTGTAGGGAACCTGCTTTGGCAGGAGGTTGGACTCGGATGATCTCAAGAGGTCCCTTCCAACCTCTATGATTCTGTGAAGAACAATTACTATCTTCCTCTTCGTGCTGCGCTCCTGGTTCTTAGATGCACAAGGACTAAAGGCAGAGACTCAAACGATTTCTATCAACTGTGACTGAACTGAACACAAACTGCATGGGGAAGGACCACACCCAACACAACCATCTGCAGTACCAACGTTTCTCACGTAATTAGCAGTGCTTCGGACAAGGAGGACATAGCTGCATCATTTCTGGAAGCAATACATCACAGCTCTGAGGCATCTGACTGTGCTGCAGCCTGGTGCAGCTCCTCAGTACCGCTCAGGCACCACAGGACCTCAAGCAGCAGAGGCAGGGCCAGGATCCCTCAGCAGCAGCAGGGACAGGCACAAGCCTCTCCCAAACTGAGTGCAATGTCAAACATATTGATGCTGTATGAAACAGATGCAGGTGACATCATGCTCATCCAGCTTCTCACATTCATATAACAAAAAAACAACTGAATTCTAAGAGAGCTGGGAAGGGTTGAGTACCACAGACAGCCTGCTTCAATGGACTTAGGAGGAAGCTCAGAGTCTGAAGAACCCTTCATCATCAAAGAAGTGATCAGTGGTTTGGGGCCCTTCTAACTGAAGAAGCATTATTTCAAAGCTGATGTGAAATTTACAGTGAAGCCAAAACACCAAAAGAGTTTGGACAAAGGGCTGCTGTTCTGTCTCGGCAGCACAGTAACTGAAAACATCACGTCTTCAAGTTACAGTAAGATGCCTGGAACAAACACAGTGAGTGTGTTCAGAATCAGCATTTCTTGCTTTACCTAGCTTCTCTTGGACACTCAGTGGAATCTCACTGAAGATCTGCTGCAGTGATGACAGCAGCAATCGGTTTGAGTCAGAAACGTGTATTATTTTCTGGCTTATAATCTATCCATCGGAAAAGTGTGCCAAATCGCACATCAACAAACCTCTTCTTGGTCCACCTCCTCGTCATCAACACTCAGCTCTGAAACATCAGCTACGAGCTTCCTGCTCACTTCACTCATCCACGTGTCCTCACACTGCTCGGCTCTGCCCTGTGCCCTGCTGGGCAGCGGGCTGGCGAGGCGTGGGATGGGGGGCACAGGTCTGCTCCCAGCCAGGCCCCGCCGTGAAGCTGGGTGTCTCACCAACGTGGGCTTCAGCTGCAGAGGAGAGTGCTTCTCCAAGCTGTCCCCTGGATAAGACAGAGCCAGATGTCAGTGCATTGGAAGGATGGCAGGGATGCAGTGCTGCCCAGAAGGAGCAGCACGCCTCATTTCTGTGTCACATTGGGAAGCTGCTTTTAAAAAGAGGGGAGCTTTACTGCTCTAAATGCATTTACACACTTGACTGTATTTACTGTTACAAACATTTCAAGAGCATCCAGTCAGGCTGAGTATGAGAAAATGTTGGTAAAAATAACAAGAAAAATAAATGGGTGCCCAACAAATGCTACCATAACCAGCTGTACCAACAACAAAGTTATTGTGAAGGAACAGAATGAAATAAAATGTTGACAATACACAGAAAATCATCAACCTTCAAGATTACATTTTGTGCATTCAAAGGCCAGGTGGCTTCCTAAGAGTTAATTCAGAAAGTTTCTACATACGTGCGGGAATATGAGAGACAATGAAGATAAAATTCAGAACAGACTTCTTTAAATCAGGGCAAAATTAAATGTGGAAACTGTAATTTTGCTTAAAGGCAGGATGCTTCTGAGTGGGGGCATCAGTTTAAGCTTGACAGATTCTGAAGTCATTTTAACCGATAAGAAGACTGCCTTTATTAAGTACTTGAAAGAAAGCAGGTAAATGGTTTGAGTAATCATAACGAAATAAGCTTAAAATTATTTCAGGTTAACTACTCTATACATGAGGTCTCCCAGGACAGAGAAAATCAGACCACGAAGAGCAGCCTCTGCCATTAGCTAACCAGCATGAACTGGGATGAAATGAGCATCTACAGCCGCAGCACCACGTGATTCCCACTTTACCCAGCACTGTCAGTTTTCTGACTGCTTCTTGAAGTCACTTTAAATGCAAACGTGAAACTGCTGCTCAGTACAAGATCACCGCTCTTACCTGCACTGTCTGTTCTTGGCTTCTGAGAACTCGGCTTGTGCAGCCCCTCAAAGCTTTTTAGAGGCCAGGAGTTTGAGAAGCTCATGGTGTTATCGCGCAGCTTCTTTGGGGAGTCAGCTGGAGAGGAGAGGTGGCTGGGGCTGCTCCCGGGTGATGCCAGCGGGTAGGATGGCAGGATGAGGGCCCCCTGGCTCACATTAGAACCTTGTGAGCACATTTGTTCCACTGGACTGCGAACACTTCTCTGGGTCTTGCTGGAAAAATTCAGGCTGGCACAAACTGAGCAAAGTAAAAGAGAGCACTATCTGTGGTAATTACTCTCTCTGACAGCTCTGAAGATAATAATTAGTAAGGAAATACTGCACTCTCTGCACAGCTAGAACTGAAGGCTGGCGTTTCACCCAAGCAATTACAGACAGATCAGCTAATTTCATTTTGCAAACTGCATTCTCCCTCATGACATCCATCCCCTCTCTGGATTTGGTCAGATAGGGCTGAGCCTAAGCTCAGGTACATTAATAAAGAGCTATACTTCAAAGAGAAGATGCATTCAAGCAGACTGAATGCAGCTCTGTTGTTCACTGCTCTATATTTCAAGTCTGCACTGCATAACATTGACAGACAACTTTCAAACTTGGGTGATGCAAGATTATAAATACAGCACAGATGTTTTAAGTTAAACTGCCTCGAAAAAAAAACCCAACACATTCAAATGCAGTTTTTTCTTAGAAACTAGTTGATCAAAATGGAAAGATTCTGAATAAGGACAGGACAACATATCACAGTTCTTATTTCTTCAGCCAGCATACAGAAAGAGACTCTTCCCAAGTAATGTGCACTGCATTGTGAGACAGGTAACACCCATATACCTTTGTCTTGCTGGCAGTTATTTAATCCCAAAAACTGTAAAGCAGAGTCCACACTACCACTCTTCCCACTTGTCTGTGTGCATCCAAGTGTTCCACATTTCCCTGAGAGATGTGGCTGATGAGAGCCCACAGCACCTGCCAAAGGAAAAGCACAATTAACAAGATGAATACTTAACTTAGGGTGTTGAACTAAAATGTATACAGCATTTAACAGCACATTGAGACACTGGAGCTTTTTAAAACTAACCAGTCTCAAAGTGATTAACATAAGAGTTTCAAAGCAACCTCATAACCCTGCTCTTGGGGAAAAGCTAGAGAAATGCCACGCCGCTCCCCCAGGGCGCCCTTCCAACTCTGAGAGTCAGTGGGGCTCACAAAAACCCGTGGCAGAACAATCACATCTTTAAATATACGATAGCAGAAGGAAGACAACACCTTAAAACCCCAAAACACAGTGAGTTTCTTTACAGCCATCCCACTCTCAGCATTAACTGTGAAGAAACTGCATTCCACACGTGTCAGTGCTCCTCAAAGAACATGCAGCACTCAACCACTGCCAAGGGAAGAGAACAAGGCAGGCTTGGTCTTGCCCAGCCTCTTCTTGGCTACCCAAATACAAACCCCTGAGCCGACAACATTAGCATAAATTAAGTGCAGTCCTACATCTAAAAATCTTTTCCGGATCTGGCTTTCAAAAACATGATGTTTTTCATCTCTAAAACAATCTTTAAAGATCCTCCTTTAGGCAACACACAAATCTAGATGAGGTGTGAACCGATCCAGACTTCTAAAGAGCCCAACACGCTGTCCAGTTTGTGGTTTAGTATTTCATATCCTGCAGTCACTATCACCTGATTCTTGGTAAGTGGTATTCCAGCCAACCATGTATTCCTGCTCAGCAGACACTAAAATCCTGTGTCTCGTTATCCGCCTTCTTTATCTTCAATTCAAATTGTATTTCACAGCATTAGGAAGCTCCGGCTGAATGACACTATCCTGCACAGCACTTCTTCCTCCCTTTAGAGGGGCAGAAGGAAATTGTAGCTCAGGGGTCACCTGAGTCCACTTGCTCAATACATCCGTGCTCACACAAAGCACACCATTCCTGTCTGACCTTACTGTGAAATAATGTGGCACTATTTGCAATAGAAAGGTGGACCCATAGTCTCTGCTGGAGCTATCAAATCTGGTGAACATCTGTGTGTGTGCAGCTGGGCTGCAGAATGGGGGCAGGTGCTGAGATGGTATAACTGCCCTGAGTAGAGCTGGCTGCAGAGCTGCCTCCGGCTGCAGGCATCACCCCATGCCTGCTACACAGTTAAGAGCTGTGAAAGACACTCCAGAGCCAAACCAACAGCTGCAGGCGAAATTCCTGAAATGTTTCTGTTCAGCTCATTATAAACCTGCTTGCAAATGGCAGCTCAGACAGGTACCTAGTACTTACCAGCATCAAGAGAAGGTTGCTCAGAATTAAAATCTACGCTATTCTGAAATAAATTTCTTGACGGTCTTCTTCTACTGAAAAAGAACTCATCGCTGCCCGACATTCCTTGGGAGGGCTGTAGCCTTGGAGAATGGAGAAAATCACCAGGTGAAGGGAACTGCAGGAAGGAGCACAAGGAAATGAAGGTGCAGGTGAATAGAGTGCTCTCTCACAGTGCTGCACACTGCCCACGAGCCCCCACAGCCCCACTGTGCCCCTCCCCACCTGCCAGCACACCACGGGAGCTCCTCTGCTAACCACACTGCAGCAGCACAGCGTTCTGCCCCACGGCTTACCTGCACTGCTGCTCCACTTGGCCAATCCCAGAGGAATCCTACCTAGGAGAAAGCAGCTGTGGCTTTGCTGTTCCCACTCCCACAGGTTGATGCCGCACGTCCAAGACAAAATGGAAACAAAGAGTTGTGCTGCTCAACATTTTTAAGAGTTAAGCATTAACGTTCTGATTTACGTCCCTTAAATCATCACATAGGCAATGGCTATTTGAGCTGCGAGAACAGCATGCTTCAGATGGAGCTGAGCTCTGCACCACCTCACCCTGCAGCGAGAACCAGATGTGGGACAACTTGGAACGGTACGCTCAGCAATGGGAAGGGGCCTTTGGGTCCCTTCAAGGGACAGAAGATACTCAGTGCCAAAAGAAACTAAATCTCCAAGTCCTTTGAAGAGAGTCCTCCTGGAAAACTGAACTCCTGCTTTTACATTCCTCAGGTCTAACTCTGCTCTGCACTCCTCCCTTAAAAGGAGAAGAGTAACTCGCACACATCCACTGGCAACAAGCACAGAAGAGCTGAGCTGCTCACATGGGGCTGCAATGCAAAATCTCATCTGCAACTTCCTAAGCAAAGCCACCACGGTGCTCAAAAGCTGAAAACTTGATGTATGAAGTCTTCTTCCCTGAACGACAGTTTCAGAGCAGGACTGAGCTTTATAATAGGGTTTCAGAGATCAGATTCTCCCTTAAAATGCTTAGTTACCTAAAGGTTTGGTTCAAAGCTGGCAGCAAAGGAAAACTTAAGGACCCGAGATGCAGAAATCAGTCCGCATCCCCTCCTTAATGGCAAACGGCAGGGGCAGCCCAGCAGGAGCGAGATGCTTTAGTAGGACTGGAGCATGGAACATGAAGCTTTGGGAAGAAAAAGAAACAAATTCAGGTGGCGTGGCAGCTGTCCCAAAGGATGCTGGTTTTACTTCAAAATGAGACAGCGGCCAAGCGTGCTGAGTGACCTGCTGCAGGTCGGTGCAAGCGAGGGCAAAGGAGAACTCAGTACCCACAGAACTACAGAATCGTTAGAATTGTGTTAGAAAAGACCTTTAAGAACATCAAGTCCAACTCCCACTTCTGCAAACAGGCCATTAAAAAATGGCATTTTTCTGTCAGCCTGGACATGGGTGCGTTACTTGCGCGAAGTACTAACACCATTCTATGCACACAAACCAATGCAGGCAGAAAGAGCAAACGACACGATGCTGATGTGACTGCACGACTTTGCTCAGGTGTTCCAATTCCAGCCGCAGGAATAAAAGCTGTCTGCTTTCTTGTACACAGACTGTAATTACAGAGAACAAATCTGCTGTATGCAGGCATGAAGGGTAGTAGCAAGTAAAGCAAACCTAAGGCCACCAGAGTTTTCATTGTCACAGATGACAGGTCCCCGTGAAGGGAACTCTCAGAGCTCTCATTCTGATTTCATTTCCAGCACAGGAGAGCCTTTGCAGCCATGCAGCAGAAGTCACAGCGCTGATGAGCAGCCCACTGACAACACCCACCCGGGGAAAACATGGAGCACGGCACAAGTATACCATGACAGTTCCCCAAAATACTCTCCCAGCCCCACTGAAAATCCACAGCTCATCTCCCAGAGACTGACACCTCAAAAAAGGAATCCACAGAAAGGAGCATAAATGTTCCCTTCGGAACAGGGTCTGGTTTTGCTCCAATGGGAAATGTTCACTCTCTAAGGAACTGGAGCAGACATAATGCATCAGTGTCTGCAGAAGAAGTATCCACAAGCAAATTCAGACTCTTTCTCCCTTGAATGTACAGGTAACACTGAACATCACAAGGCCAGCCCTGCCCACACAGGGTTAGAAATGAGCAGGACCTTTGTGAAGTGCAAAGGAAAAGAACTCACAGGGTTATGCACTTGATTACCAGCCCGTTTTGTCAAGCATTTCCTAACTAGAAAACAAAAACACTCCACTAGTGCTGCTACAAGGCTCCAAAATGGCAGCAGGGCAGTAATGCAGTGAGGCAGGGCACTGCCTGCAGCATGGGGCACACTCATCACTGCGTTCAGGCAGGTGCGTGCAGCTGCTAGCAAGAAACACACATAGCTATGCTCCATCTGCTGAACCCAGGCTTTGCTCTCAGCAATGGGAAGCAGGGGCTCTGCGAGCAGCTATTAAGCAGTAAGCCTTACGTTCTGACACGTGAAGCACTGAGCTGTGAAATCAGGCAACTGAACCACGGGGTGCTCACTGTCAGAAACACAACTGATTCAACAAGACTGGCATCAGTGTTTTACTGAGTGCCTTTTTAACAGCTGTGTGATGATTCCCCAGGAGTGCCACGCTCTGTCAGCACACCCAGGGCAAAACGCAGCCCGGTGATGCCATACTGTTCAACACATGGGGCTGTGCTGGGAGGGCCCGCTGTCACACCGCCCCTCTGGATCCCACCAGCATCACAGACAGCTCTGGGTTTACAGATGGGTACCACACAGACATGCTTTCAAAGCACCTCAGAGGTTACAGAGTGGCACGAACCGATTTAACATCGCTGGCAGGCTGCAAAGCCCCGGAGGCAGAGTGTGTTATCTTCCCCACTAACCCACGCACCAACCTCACCCCTTATCTGATCAGCACAGTCTAGACACGGCCTCGGACCATTGCCATGCAACATGACCCCACAAATACCAGTAAAAAAAAAGAAAGAACAGTTGTAAAGACTGATTTCATGCATCCTTTCAGCCACAGAATGACTGCAGAAGTTAATTTTTAAACAAACTCATCTCAGAGGAATGTCTGAATTAATAATTAATTTTTTACATTTACACGAACCAGTCAACTATGCGAATGTCATGCATGATATATCTCACTAAAAGCAGGCAGCTATGTGAAGAGACATGGGGCTGCCCTTCTTTGTCCTCACTCTTCAGCCATTAAATGCCCGAAGGCAGAGGGTTTTATTGAGGCACTTTACGGCAATCTCTTCCAGTTAACACGGATGTCCAAGTTTAACAGTCCCCATGTGCCTTAAGTGAGATCACAGCTCACCTGCTGGCATCGAAGATGTCTGCATGCCACGATGTAACCAAACAAGCACCACCAAGAAGCCAGCAAATCCTGCACTGCAAATCAGAAAGGCAGATAAAGATAAAGGCCCCCTGCCCCATTCAGGCACATCTTCCAGTAGAGCACGATCGATAAACGAAAAAGAGGTGAAGGCAGGGAAACACAGTCATCAACCCACAGCGAGCAGATAAAAGTCTCAATAATAGCACCGGTGTGTTGCTTAAACTTGCATTACAGTACATAGAGATATAGCCAGAGGAACTCAAGGAAGTGTTGCAAACAGTTCATCTCATCCTAAATGAAGTCCCTGGCCACAAAGGAAGCTCTGCAGACTCTACTGGTTGCACTTGCTCTATTGATGATGGGAGTGCTTAAGCAATTCATGCACAGGTGACCAAAATGAACTCCCCCCCTCTATTCTTCCCTATTACATGTAATGATCAACAGCATTTGGTTTACCTTCTAACGAGAAGCCTCCCTGATACCCTTCCTTCCCAAGCAGGGCTGTTTGTCTTCCTCACAAAGAGGGACAGAGAGGCAGTGAGGCACCAAACCCTGCTTTGTCTTTCAGGGAACACTGTTACAGCCAGACCTTATCTTTACAGCCAGCAAGGTACAAGGGAATCGTCAGTACCTGAACACCTGAGTGCCACCACTCTTTCCCACACAGTGACAGGGAAGTGTCGCTGCAACAAGTGAGATGTGCAACCCAGAAGTGAACAAAGAGCATCTGTAGCAGGCATGGGATGACTGAGAAAAAGCAATTAAATGCGAAACTAATTAGTTCTTTCCAAAAAGCAATAAGCACAGTACATCACACACAGTATCTTCTCCCTGTAGAAGTATTTTTGTTGCCACCTACGGTATCACAGAACTGTGTACTACAGCAATGAAAGCAAAGCAAGAGCAGTTAACTTCACAGCTCGAGTTCTCCCGTTCAAAATAATGCTTTTACCAAATAAAGGCTGAAACCCATTCAGGTCCAATCCTGCAAAAATAGATGGCACAAATATATTTGGCAATAGGAGCAAGGACATAAAAATAGAGATGATTCCAAAAGGAAAGTGGTAATTTCATGCTGAAGTACTTGCACGAACCGAAGAAGTCGTCAAGGAGGAAAGGAGAAAAATTATAATTGCAAAGAGATCCGTGGGCACACAGACAAGTTTGTGCCAAGTGCTTGCCAGAGGAAGGAAACACACCTGCAGATCCTTCTGCTGTCTCCCTATAGGTCCTTCATGCAGGAGGAAACCGACCTCTCCTACCCTGTGGTGTCTGGGATTGCCCACCCTGGAGAGCTGTGTGACAACCCCCAGCCCCGACACACCCCTCAAGCTCCAATCCCTGGCACCGAGATTCGTTTTCATCCCTGTATTGTGAGATGGCATTTGCATCCCCAGCATTCACACTATGCCTATAAAAATACACAGAGTGTGAAGGCCTTTCTTGTGGCGCTGCCAGGAACATCACCAGCTAACAGGAGCACCTCCACACCCCAGCCTGGAGACAAACATGTAGCTGCCTCCCCAGGTTACATTTCAGTTCCCTGACTCCACATTTTTACAGTGCAATAACATTGCTTCATATTCCTTTTTAAAGGACTTTATTAAAAGCCACCCCTCACAAAGTAGCCTTGCTTACCATTCCCCCGGTCTCACTTGGAGCAGGAACAAGTTACTAAGC
Organism: Oreortyx pictus; assembly: GCA_036925125.1. NCBI lineage: Eukaryota > Metazoa > Chordata > Aves > Galliformes > Odontophoridae > Oreortyx > Oreortyx pictus. Next base: position 54,029,060 of record JAUPFR010000006.1, on the reverse strand, counting down.
GACTACAAATTAAATTCTGAATACCTAAGTATTCAGAATCATTATTTCAGCCTCACCTACGTTCTTCCTGGTCAAACTGCTATACAGAATATGAGGAACACGGGCCACATACACACGCAGAAACGCAGACACAGGTGCACTGCCCAAAAGCACTGACTTCAGCCATGTGCCAGAGCTCTCTCTTCAGAGCCTGAACTGAACCCATTCGTTGGTTTCGTCCCCAACAGCCCCAGCATGCAGCAGTCTGTCAGTCATCCTCAGGCACACAAACAGAAGCTCCCTTAGCTTCTGCCGGCCACTACCAGGGGTCAGCAGGGTGGGACGCGCAGCACATTTCAGCACTAAGATTTTCTATGCGCCCTAAGTTGCCTGTTTCGTCCTGGAGTTAAATCTGACACTTGGAGAGCTCAGACTGAATCTCCCAAGTCAACGTATTTACCTACAGAGAACACTGTGAGCACATCAGCGGTACAAGCCATGCCTGAGAAACATCTGTCGTTTCACAAACCTCTCAAAATGCCCTCATCCTCTTACGGAATACACCCTTTGAAAAAGCAGCCCGGTGGGCCAGAAGCACGTACCTGCTCCACATCCTTTGCCAAAGGCACCGCGTCTCCCACTCCACCTTCCCCGTCTCCGCCGCGCTCTCCTTCCCAGGGCAGCTTGTTCTTCCCGGCGCTCAGCACTCTCCGCGTGGTCGCGCCGGGTGAGCCGGAGCTCCGAGCAGCGTCCCCGGGGTGGGACCCGCAGCTGTGCGCGCTCTGCGTCCTGCTGCCCTCCAGCAGCCACTCCGTGTCGGCCCCACGCGGGGCCCCGCAGCCCTGCCCGCACGAAGGCAGTGGCACCGCGTACTCCACCGAGCCGTTCTCTCCGAGCCGGGGCAAGATCTTCCTGGCCAGCCGGGCCTGCACCGCGTGCATCACTCCGTCCCCGTCGTCCTCCAGCTCCACCGCGTCCACCGCCTCGAACAGGAGGCCGCTCTTCCCGGGGCCCATGAGCGACGCCAGCAAAGCGAACGCCTCCAAAGCGGCGTGCCGCACTCTGCGCTTGCCGTCCACCAGCGCCGGGGCCAGGCCGAAAGCCAACCGGCCCAGATCCAACTCCCGGCTGGGATAGACGAGCAGCGCGGCGATGCAGGCGGCCACCACCTCCTCCCGCACGCGGGCGTTGCGGTGCCGCAGGTGTTCCCGGCGCAGCAGCAGGCCCAGCACCCGCCGCGGCCCCGCCGCCTCCATCAGCCGCCGCAGCACGACGTGGCAACGCCGCCGCAGGGCCGCCCGCGGGTCCCCCAACCCCTTCGCGGCCGCCGCCACCAGCGGGCCCAGGAAGGCGCGCAGCCGGGATCCCATGCGCAGGGCCAGCAGCTGGACGGCCTCCAGGGCGCCCAGCACCACCGCGAAGTTGGCGTCGTCCAGCAGCGCGCACAGCAGCCCCAGCAGCCCCAGCAGCGCCGGGGCGGGCGCCGAAGCCACGGCGGCCTGGCTCAGGGCCTCCAGCACCCGCTGCAGCTCCTCCACCGCCCGCGCGCGGCTGCGGTAGTCGTCCTGGTCCAGCAGGCGGCCGCGCAGCTCGGCGGGGAGCAGCCCGAGGCCCGGCCGCTCCTCGGGGCCGCCGGGCTGCCAGGCCAGGCTGCGCGCCGGCTCTCCGGGTTGCGGGCCTCCGCGCCGCCTCCCGCGCGGCCGCTCAGGGCCGTTCCCGGCCGGCCCGAGCTCGGGGCCCGGCTCCATGGCGCGGGCGGACGGCGGCGGGGCCGGGCCCAGGGCCGCGGCCATGGGCGGCGAGAACGGAACCGCCCCCGGCGGCGCCGCGCGACACAACACCGCCGTCGCCAAGGGACGCCGCCCGCCGTGCGCATGCGCGGAACCGACCGCTGCAACGCGCATGCCCGGGGGGGGGAAGGGGGGGGAGCGCGCTCCTGTCAGCCGCCGCCGCCGCGGGGGAACCGGAGCGAACCGAACCGCAACAAATCGAGAGAAAGCGAAAAGAAGCGAAGCGAAGCGTGGGGCCCCGTTCCGGAGCTTTCTTCCGCACACAGGCTGCGCGCCGGCACCCCCCCCCCGATCCCGCGCGGTGGTACGGCCCAGGCGCGCCGTGCGTGCGAGTGCGCGGCGCTGCGTGGGGCGGCGGCGCCCGGAAGTGACGCGTGCGGCCGCCGGGCACTGCCGTGCCGGACGGAGCGAGGCTGCGGCCCGCGCAGCGCGCCCTCAGGTGAGCGGTGGGACGGGAGGGGCCGCGACCGGGGCCGGGCCGCTGTGGTGGGGGCGGGTGGAGCCGCCCCGCAGCCCAGCCGGCCGCCGTTAGTGCTCCGTTGCTCCATTGCAGCTGTGCGGGCACCGCGGCCTGGCAGGACGGGGCGGGCTGCCGGCACTGACGGTATCCGTGGTTGTGAGTAACGCTTTGGCGGCTCTGCTGCTCCGCTGTGACGTTCCGTCTTCTTTCTGCGTGCTGGTCACCGTGCCCGGAGGGGGTTCCCGTATGAGCCGGTCAGGAGCTGAGCGCGCACAGAGGGGCATCTGCTGCTCCTGGGCGGCTTTCCATAAAAGTTGTGGTGCGGAGAATGCTGTAAGGAACCTCACCTCCCTTTGCAGGTATCCCTAGATGACTTTGTTACAGACGTGTGCTTGGTGCGTGGACGGATGACTGCAGAGCTCTTGTCCAGCCTCGCTGATACTCTGTGTTTATTCCTTCCAGTACAGATTTGTAATAAGAGAGGGCTGAGCATGGCACGGCTCTCTCTGCCTTGCAGCTTTTGCTTTGTCAGCGCTGTTATTATGTTCTGTATTTAAATGCTGGCAGCTAATTTTATTCTTTCGCGTGAAGCAGTTCGTGAGAGGGCTCGTTGCAAATCAGGTGCCAGCTAAGCAGCAATGCGAACGACAAACTTCTTAATAGCAAGGTGAAAAAAGCTCACTTTGAAAGCTTTTGCAGTCATGTAGTGAATGAAGTATTAAGTGAGCGTTTCAGCTGGATGGCGGTGCTGTTCCCAGCAGAACAATGGTGATGTTCCCTGGCTGTCCTGGGTCTTGATGTATTGACACCCCCCACCCTCCCACCATTCTGACAATTCACTGAGTAAGAACTGAAGTGCTCCTGCAGCTCTTAGTGGTGGGCAGCACTGCTAGAGCATTAATGAAGCTGAAATTAGAGCAGGCATCGCGGTGCTGTCAGGTGTCACCACGGAAAAGGAGAGCTTCAGGGAATGATCACTTGGGAGTCATATGAGCTGTGGGTGGCAGCTTCCTTCTCTCTGCCCACCCTGTGCCGTGGGAAGCGGGAATCAGTCTTTCCTAATATCCAACCTGAACCTGTCCTGGTGCAATGTGAGGCCATCACCTTTCATCCTATTACTTTGACCTGGAAGAAGAAGAGGCTGACCCCCACCTTGCCACCACCTCCTTCCAGAGAGCTCCAGAGAGTGATGAGTTCTCCCCTGAGCCTCCTCTTCTCCACATCCCTCAGCCGCTCCTCACAAAACCTGTGCTTTAGCACAGGTCTTTAGACCCTTCACATCTTTGTCGTCCTTCTTTGGGCACGCTTCTGCTGGTGCTGTACACCCTGACCCAGTCTCAGCAGGGCAGCAGTGTGCCTATTGGGGAGTACTTGTTGCAGCAAAGTCCCCATAGTTACCCTATGGGGAGAGAGTCCCCCTTCTTCTGTGCTCCCCTGCCCATTCAGAGTGTAGCAGGCCTTGCTCCAGCACACCTTTTCCTGTAGTTCAGTATCCCACAGGTAATACAGTGACTTAGATAAAAACACAAAGGGAAAACTAATTTTTAAATGTTACATGTGGCATGTCTGTATAATATGAGTAATAAAACAGCTGAAAATGAAACCCTGAGTAATGCCTGAACAATTGTGTTTGTCGCAGATGGACCAGTCGTCTCCAACCTACATGCTTGCCAACCTGACCCACTTGCATTCTGAACAGCTTCTGCAAGGCTTGAACCTCCTTCGCCAGCATCACGAGCTGTGTGACATTATCCTTAGAGTCGGTGATGTCAAGATTCATGCCCACAAAGTGGTGCTCGCCAGCATCAGCCCGTACTTCAAAGCCATGTTCACTGGGAACCTTTCCGAGAAGGAGAATTCCGAGGTAGAGTTCCAATGCGTTGATGAAGCAGCACTTCAGGCCATCGTGGAGTACGCCTACACAGGAACTGTGTTCATCTCACAGGACACCGTGGAGTCGCTTCTTCCAGCCGCTAACCTTCTACAAATCAAGCTGGTGGTGAAGGAGTGCTGCTCCTTTCTGGAGAGCCAGCTCGATCCTGGCAACTGCATCGGGATTTCTCGTTTTGCAGAGACCTATGGCTGCCACGACCTCTACTTGGCTGCCAACAAGTACATCTGTCAAAACTTCGAAGATGTTTGTCAGACTGAAGAATTCTTTGAGCTCACGCATTCCGAATTGGACGAAATTGTTTCCAATGACTGCTTGAATGTTGTGACGGAGGAAACAGTTTTTTATGCACTGGAGTCCTGGATCAAATACGACGTTCAGGAGCGGCAGAAGTACTTAGCGCAGCTGCTGCACTGCGTCCGCCTGCCGCTGCTGAGTGTCAAGTTTCTTACGAGGTTGTACGAGGCAAACCATCTCATTCGTGATGACCACACCTGTAAACACCTGCTAAACGAGGCTCTGAAGTATCACTTCATGCCTGAACACAGGCTGTCCCACCAGACCATGCTGATGACGCGACCTCGCTGTGCTCCTAAAGTTCTGTGTGCTGTAGGAGGAAAGGCCGGGCTGTTTGCGTGTTTAGAAAGGTAATGGCAGAGCTGCTGCTGCAGTGATGTTCGTGTGTGTTTTCAGTCACCCTGGGTCAGGGTTAAGACGAGCATTGAGGAGCTGTGGTTTGGAGAGCTTTTCCTCTAAGTGGATTTTCTTGGAGCAAGGACCAGCAGTGAGTTTCACGTCCTTCTTGGATTTTGTGCGCAGTCCTCACAGTTACGAGGCTTTGTTTGTACCAATACAAGTAGTTATAACATCTTTTCCTCTCCGAGTTGGGTTAATAAAGGTAGCTATTTTCAGTTTGTATGCTGCTTCTAACTGGGAAGCCCTTGGAATTAGAACTAACTTAATCAGAGGAAAAGCTTCAGGCTCCTGGCAGTGTTACGTTCGTGATCGCAACGCAGTCATGCCTTCAGTCTGTGCTGCTGAGCTGATCTTCTTTTACCCAGTTCTCCAGTCAAGTATCCTCTTTAGATTAGTGCTTGGTTGCCTCACTGAAGCTAGTCACAGGAGCAAGGGGAACATAACAGTGACAGCTTTCTTGCCTGCCTGGGCTTTCTTTCAACATTGTATTGACATTTCCACTCAGCTGTGAGTGTTTCTGGGCGTATATGTGTACTTGCACATATGCTGCTCTGATGCTGAGTTTACCTTGATCGGTGCAGTAAGTGCTCCCTGTGTTAAGGCAGGCTGCCTGAGCTGACCCTGCTGCTGAGTTTTGGGATATTTTACAGAGATGGTCCTTTTTTTGCAACAGTTTCATGCTCCCGTACGTGCATGCACACTTAAGAACAGTTAGGGATGTTGTCAGTTATTTACAGTTTCCTTTCCTGATCAGTGGGCGTCAGCAGTGAACTGGGAATTGGGGCGTTGGGATCACTAGGGTTGTGTTTTTATGGACTGAAGGGTGGGGGAAGTGTTGGATGCCAAATCCCTTTGGTCAAGGGAATGAGTCTTCTCATACACCTCAGCTCTGTTACTTCCACAGGTTCTTAAAGGATTTTAACAAGGTCACATCCTGATGTAGTTTGGAATACTTTTTACAGTCTACAAGCTGTACTTCCTAATCATTTGTTCATGTCCGTGTGTGCATCTCTTTCTCACCTCTTTCTCATATCTCAGTGGCCGCTCTGAGTGGCTGAGTGTTTGCTTTCTGGTTGCTTGGTTGTTTTCAGTTTACCCTTCTAACTCTTCAGTTTATATTTTCCAGCCCAGCCCCGAGAGCTGCACCAGCACTCTGCTGTCTGCCCTCACGTTGTCCGTGATGCTTTGTGCCTTTTCCTCTGTCTGTTCTGTACATTCTAAATCCATTTTTTCAGGTCTCAGGCTTGGTGCCCTGACTTCCCCCCGTGTCACTGCATAGCTCTGGGCTTTTGCTCTTTGGCTTAGCTTGTGTCCAGGCCCTTGGAAGGAACAGCTGACGTGGGATGTGAGCTATGATCTGTGCACTTCAGATTCCATTCCTCGTTGCTCGTTTACACACAACGCAGCTTCATTAAGTTAGATTCGCTCATGCAGTCTTTCTTCTTCTCTGTTTCAGTGTTGAAATGTATTTTCCCCAGAACGATTCCTGGATAGGCCTGGCACCTCTTAGCATTCCCCGCTATGAATTTGGAATATGTGTCCTAGACCAGAAAATCTATGTTGTAGGAGGGATTGCAACCCACGTGTGTCAAGGCATCAGCTACCGGAAGCACGAGAACTCGGTGGAGTGCTGGGACCCCGACACGAACACTTGGACGTCCCTGGAGAGGATGTTTGAGAGCCGCAGCACGCTGGGAGTGGTGGTTCTGGCAGGAGAGCTCTATGCCCTCGGGGGCTACGACGGGCAGTCGTATTTACGGACTGTAGAGAAATACATTCCTAAAGTTAAGGAGTGGCAGCTAGTGGCCCCAATGAACAAAACGAGAAGTTGTTTTGCTGCAGCTGTCTTAGATGGAATGATATATGCCATTGGTGGTTATGGTCCTGCCCATATGAACAGGTATGTGCTTCTCGTGTCTGTAGCTCGGTGCTGGAAATCAGCAAAATGCACTTTTAAGCTTGTGTTCGGCAGCCAGTTAAAATACGCTGAGATAAATCGGCGTTCATCCACAGTGGGCCTTGTAAATCCTCCTGTAGCATCAGTCTAGCAGTTCAGCTGGGAAATCTGTATTTGAACTGGAGCTGGAACACAACGATGTGTGCGTTCTGAAAAATCCCTGAGAAGGGAAGACCATGAAGCCAAGGACGTACACACGTCGTGCCGAGCCAGGGGAGGGTAGGGTGCCTGACCCTGAGGATCCTCAGGCTGAGGGGAAAGGCTGAGGAGAAATGCTGCAGCCTTGTTTGCTTGGCCCCGTGGCAGCTCCCTTAGCAGTGCAGCCCCTGGGAGAGCCCTGCTGAGCTGCAGCACTGCACCAGGGCCGGGTAACCCTCTGCACCTCAGGGCTGCAAGGTGCCAGGGCATGGGTTTAACCCTAACCTTTAAAATACTCCCTAGAAATGAATTGAATCTTTCTCATGCTCAGTATACCTTATAGTGACAGGCATTTTTTTTTTTTTTTTGGTACCAGCATGTTCTTTAATTGTTCTGTTCCGTGTTGCTTTGTGTGGGTGGTCTGGGGTATTTAGTTATGCAAAGTGGTAACTTGTACTCTTCATTAAAAGTGGGAACAAATCAGCCATATGTTCCTCTGGGAAGCAAATTAATAAACAACAAGCCTAAGGAGCTGAGTGGAGAGTGAAAATGCAATCTTGCTTCTAAGAGGGGATGCACTGATTATTTAACAGAATGGTATAACAACATTGCACTAGTCATTAATGGGATTCCTCACACTTGGTATGCTTTTGTATAAAAGCTTTGTGTAGCACAAGGTAGGCTCCTAAACAGGGAAGTGTAACTAAGTAACTGCACTTGGAAAAGGAAACAGTACTCTAAGTTACAGAAATACCTAACATCAGTAGGTTACCTTACCTAGTGTGGTTCTAACCTTGTTGCACAGGCTGTTTAAAAAGGAGCATAACCGAGACCTTGCTGAGGACAGCTGGTTCAGGAGAGATGAGTGCTGGAGGTGAATGAATGCCTTTGAAGGGGAAACTCAGCTTTGCATGTCACAAAATGCAAAACTTAGCACTGGAATAGCAGGAAACATCTTCATCAAGTCCCTTTGAAGGGAACAGCTCTAACGTCAGTTCTGTGGTGGCCCTACTCTTGGTACAGCATTTTGTCTCTTCCTCAATCAGAAAGGGTTTGCCAGCACTTCCTGGGGAGTTATCAAATTGATGGATATTTCATTAGTTGCCTTTTAAAATTTTACTTTCTCTTTATTGAATAGTTTTGTTCGTATTGATTATTCAGGGGTGCAATTACTACGCCGTGCCGTGCAGTCACTATGCTCATGCAAGCTCTAGCAATAAAAGCAAGCTGACTGCTGTATAATTAAGCCCCTTTTCTCCTCTTCTTTAGTGCTTCTGATTTTCTCTTCTCCTCTTTTGTGCCTCCCTTGTGCTACTGAAGCTGCACTGTGGATGGGTCTGTCCACGTACAAAGAGCGTTTTCAGTGATGGACTGTACAGATCCAGTGGTTAATAAAATGATGGTGATAATTTCTGTTTTATCTCAAAGGTCTCTTCTGTCCTCTGTGCTCTGACCAGCAACCTCTTTACTGCTCTTCCTGAGGGATACGCTCTCCACGTGGTTGGCTTTTTTTTTGCCTCTGTTGTTTTCAGGGATGCCTGAAGGAGTTTTTGACTTCATGTGCTGCCCAAATAGACACACTTCAGATCTACATTTTGCTCAGTTTTTCACGCATTTTGTTTTATTTATTTATTTTTTAATAAAAAACAGCACTCAGCTTCAGAGGAGCTTTCTGTTCTGAACTCAGCCTTGAAAGGTCATACTTAGTTTCAAGGTGTAACCTGAAGACACGTGGTGGGGGGGGGTGAGAGCAGCAGGGAGATGGCAGAGCTGCAGTTGCTGTCTCGGAGTCTTGGAAGTGCTTTCTGGAGGACCTCCAGCTGCATGAGCACTGTGTTGTGGAAGGACCTTTGAGGTGACAGCTCTGCTTTCAGCTTTGTGTGCCACCCTTGGGTAGTACAAAGCAACCACGCTGCAGAATTTTCCACCAGCACAAGCACTTTGTCACTGTGTTACATTATTCCAGGCAGACACAACTAGATGAGTCTGTCACAGGTGTGGATTTCTTGTGGAGTAGAACTCAAATGTCACTAAAATCCAAGCCTCACAAATTGTTTGTTTGTCTTTGCAGCATGGAACGCTACGATCCGAGTAAAAACTCTTGGGAGACTGTGGCTTCAATGGCTGATAAACGAATCAACTTTGGTGTTGGTGTCATGCTGGGCTTCATTTTTGTGGTAGGTGGGCACAACGGTGTGTCTCACTTATCGAGCATTGAGAGGTACGATCCCCATCAGAATCAGTGGACTGTGTGCCGACCTATGAAGGAGCCCAGAACAGGTAGGGACATCTGGAGCTCTCAGCACTCCACTGAGCTGTTCTTTCAGTAGTTAGCCACAGTTTGACCTGCTAGAACTGCAGTGAGTTAGGCTTACAGGGACTTGTCTGCAGAGCATCGCTCGTCATCTTCGAATTGGGTCAAAGATTGCTTAATCAATTCTATAAAAGAATAAGTATTTAAAGTCCAATCTATTTTTTGTTAATACTGAACTGTACCAGATACAACCTGAAATAGTATTTCCGTTCTTCCATTAATTTTGTATTAATTTCAGCAGTTGTGTGGTCACTCCTCCATTTTATGTTGAGGCTGTAATGCATCTTCTGTGCTGCCTGCCTGAGGAGTATTGCTTTGCCTTGGGAAGGGGTGTGCGTGGAGCTGAAAAAGAAAGGAGGGTTAGCATCTGTAGAAAGAAAGGCTCTTCATTTACACCCATTTTCCTTAAGCTGGGCTGAAGAGGGAGAGGCTGTGAGTGGGCATGTCTGCTCTGCCTTATGAGGAGGTGCCAGTGAGGTCTCAGGCAGGAGCAAAAACACTGCTTGCTTCTGTGCTAACTTCTTTTCTTTTTAATAGGAGTGGGTGCAGCTGTAATTGATAACTACCTTTACGTAGTTGGAGGTCATTCAGGGTCATCCTACCTGAACACTGTACAGAAGTATGACCCCATCTCAGACACGTGGCTGGACTCTGCTGGTATGATGTACTGCCGCTGCAATTTTGGTTTGACTGCACTTTGATGCCAAGCAGGACGTCGTGGACCTGTTGCAAGGATGGAACTTGGTCGGGTTGAAGATGAACCCTGCTGCTGGAGAGCATATGCTACGTCTTCTGGAGCTGGAAAGCTGCAGGAACCTGGTGGAGTTGTGGTTGAAGAGAGGAACGAATCGTTTCCTTTCAATTGCTGTCTTTGTTACTTTGGTGCCACGGGCAGCAGGAGCAGGAAGCTCACCAGCAGCTGGGCTCGGGTGGCATCTGTTACAGGCAGGGAACTTAACAAGTACTGTACATGCCTAGGACGTGGTTAGGACATTCACTGTCTGTCTGACCCTTTCACTTTCTAGAGCTTTTCTCTCTTCCTCCTGCCTACTAAGAAACATGAAGTTTCCTGTGCTTGGGTTGAGAGATGTACGAGTGTGCTGTGTGACTGGTTCTGCTGTTTTCTGCCTGGTTGTGTCTTCATGTTAAGAAAATGCCAGTGCTTCATAATTTTTTTTATGAACAGTAACTAAAGGGCTGCCTTGTTTCTGTATCTCAAGGTCTGTAAATAATAAATGCCATAGTCCGTTGCCTGTACACTCTCCTTTGTGACCTGCTTGCTGGTAGGAGGGCTGGGACGAGTGCTAACCTGACAGCACGGGCAGGTAGAAGGAAGCTGATGCTGTGGGTTGTAAGGGTTACTTCAAACCAGGTGAGTGAGTAAATAGCATTTCTAGCACATTTAGCATGTTTGGGTTTGTCTTCTGCTTTGAGCTGGGAATTGTTGTTATCCTGAATCTCTGTTTTGATTGCGTGTTGCCAGTCGTGGTTCTGCCTCAAGTTCCTTCTGTCCTAACATGTTAATGTTTCCCCCTGTTTTCCAAGCCCAGGTAGTATTGTTTTTGAAGGTGCAATAATATTTAAACCAGTTGCTTTAAAAGCCATTTCGTTGTGGGTACGTGTAGCAGACGTTTTCCACGTGCACTGAATTTATTGGGAAGCTCCTGCGGAGCTGCTCGCAGCGAGGTGAGCAGTGGTGGTGTTGGATCCTCCAAAAGCTATCACTCAGGTTGAAGCAGCTGAGCTGTCTCCGTACAGCATGGCTCACCCCTAGCAGTGCTGTCCTGCACGCGGCCTTTGGGTTTGGCAGAATCAAGCAGATCATTCACAGTGTCAGAGTTACGGATGCAGTTTATGGGACCCACTAAGGATTTCTGGTTATATAGCAATAATAGCAGGACTGGGTTATTCCAGCAAATCGTTCTGCAGGACACGAGCAGCTGCACGGTGTGGGAATGCAGAGGGAGGGGAGCAGCTGGGGTGTGGGGAGATGTGATGCTGCTTCAGCCTCTGCATTCCTGTCCTGGGGAACGCAACAAGGGGAATGCTTCCTTGTGCTCTTCTCATTGACAGCATCACAGATGCCATCTTTATGACAATTTCTGACATCCGTCAGGAGACGAAGTTGCTTAACCGTGTTGTGCTAAGGAAGAAAGCGTTCTTTCAAGTCAGGCGTGTGCAGTAGGAGGTGTCTGTGCAGCTCAGTGTGCTGTACCGCTCCGAGGTCAGCCGTGGTAGGGTTCCATGAGTGGTGAGGACTCACCTGGAGCACTGTGTGCAGTTCTGAGCTCCCCAGTACAAAACAGACAGGGATCTGCTGGAAAGAGTCCAGCGGAGGGATACAAAGGTGATAAAGGGCATGGAACAGCTCCCTTATGAGGAAAGGCTGAGAAACCTGGGGCTGATCAGCCTTGAGAAAAGAAGACTCAGAGGGGATCTGATCCACATCTGTAAATATCTAAGGAGCGGGAGGCAAAGGGACGAGGCCGGACTCTTCTCAGCAGTGCGTGGTGATAGGATGAGGGGAAATGGCCACAAACTGAAGCATAGGAAGTTCTGCACCAATTGTACGTGGGAACTTCTTCAAAGTGCAGTGATGAAGCACTGGAACTGCACAGAGGTGGTGGGGTCTCCTTCTCCGGAGACGTTCAGGACCCACATGGACACCTACCTGTGCAACCTGGGCTGGGAGCTGCTTTGGCAGGGGGTTGGACTCGGTGATCTCTAGATCTTCCAACCCCTACAGCTCAGTGATGCTGTGATTCTGTGAGGATGTCAGTGCATATCTTTGGTTGAAATACTCTCATTGAACCTATCAGGAGCCTGTTTGCAGTAAGTGGAAGGTGGTGAGAGGGACAGAAATCACCTTGATGTCATCAGAACAAAAATAAAGTCCTTATTTTAGCATGATATTATTGGTTATTCAGTGCAAACATCGTCCATTTGCGGAAGGCAGAACGCTTCCAAGTTGTAAGATGTTCTGATATGTGGGTCTGAGCAGCAGCAATACTCGATTAGGCAGAGATTGACCCCAAATTGTGTCATGTAGTATTGCTACACTCAAAGGCAGCAGCATAAACAATTCCCTTTGTGTGCAGCCTCAGGATTCAGAATGGGAAGGACACAGTGCCCCAGCTTCAGGCATCAGCTCAAGTCGTGCTGCCCTCCTCCTGTCCTGGTCACTTGCTGTCCCACTCCTTGAAGCGCGTGGCTCAGGGGTGCTCAGGCACCACCGCTTGTAGAAACCTGCACCCCAAGTACAACACTGCTGTTGTCACATCTGTCCTGCAGCTGAAAATCCAAGGACCTTTCAGTAAGATGTCATACGATGATAAATTATCATCCAGTTCTATTTTTTAATCACCGAATGATCTGTAAAGCACTTTATAATGGGCATGAGTTTGTGCGTGTATGCGTAGGTCCCAATTTCCCCTTTTTTTATTTTACTCGTGTTCATCTGTGACCTTGTCGTCTGCGTCCTTCCAGCAGTGCTCCTATTCCAGGAGTCCTCCACTTCTCTGTGAGGGCCCTGTGTGTCCCATGCACATCACTGCGTTCCCTTTGCTGGGAGGCAGCACGTTACCTTTGTGAAGCTGCCATCCCCGAGTCCCCATCCCTCATGTAAAACAATGCAGAGCATTCAAGCTTGCCTTAAATTCTTGAGATTTAACCGAAACGCAAAGAACTGGATGATAATTCCTTTTCTTTTTTTTTTTTTGCCTTATGCTCTGTGCTGTATTTTGAACCCAAGGAGGACTCTTTTAGCAGGACTCGGTGGCTGTGCAGAGGACACCGTAACGTACCTGGATTCACACACTGTAGGGCAAATAACCCCCAAAAATAGCACCCAAAAGAAATAGTGCCAAAGGTGGTATATTTTTGGATAGGCTTAAGTAGATGATGTACAGATTGTTAATAAGAAAAGAGTGGCTCACCTTTAAAGATGGTTGAGGCTTGCCGATAACTCCACTAGGGAGGGATCTCCAACCAGAGATCCTTCCCTGGTGGTGGTCAGCCCTTAAATGGGGTCTTGGGAGAGGTGGAGTCAAACTCCACCCCTTCCAATCACACTCACTTGTGCCCCTGCGGCTGACCCAGTGCTCGCCTCAGGTGATCAATCAGTGGTTCAGGCCGTGATTCAACAGTTCCCATACGACACACACGTGTTCTCACGTGCACAGCTTTTAGCAGCAGCATTCTGCCTGTGCTGCTGCTCACAGCGTGCTCCTGGAGTGCAGCAGGAGGTGAGCTGTACGTTGCATCCTCGTTCCTCGCTGGTGTTCCCACCACGTTGGCTCTCGTGATAACACTCTGCGATGGTTGTTGTAACTATTTCATTGTGCCTGAAGCAGTTCAGTAAATAAACCTGGAGGAAAGCTTGCTTTCACACCGTTGTCGGGTGCTGAATATAAACATGCAGTCGCCTCTCTTTCCTCGTGTGGTAACCGTATCTTTGTGGTGTTACCCAAGAGCAACAGCGGCGTTTTCATGCGTTCCTCTCTGTTTTCCATCTCTGCACTGCTGGACCAGTGGCTGCTGAGCACAGCCCTGCTGCTGCCTGCCTGCAGCGTGCTCTGGGAAGCCCCCGTGCTCACTTTCCCTGCTGAAGGGGGCTCAGCATCACAGTGGCTGCGCAGGAACATCTGTTGGCATCATTGTGCAGCTGCATAATGCTGGTTTGCAGCTGGATGGATCTTCATCTGTCTTCCAGGTGGTAACATTCCCCGGGTGGTGGTTTGCATGAAGTACCAACAGGTACTGCTCTCTCCCTATTAGAGAAAGGGAAATGAAAGACTCAAATTCTATTTTTGCTGGCTTCATCTGAATGCAGACACACGTGGTTGCACCTAACGGAGGGTGGGAATTAGCAGCAGATGTCCACCACTTCCTCATACCCCCCACAGCGGCTTTTACCACGTTGCTGCCCCCCACCCCCAGCTGCCGGGTGCTTCCACATTACCTGGGAGCTGAAGGTGTGGGGTTTTACCTCCTTTCAATGTGACGCTTGGTGGTGTCCCTTAAGCAGCTGAGAAAAGCAAGCACAGAGCACTGCCTTTGCTGAGCTGTACGTCAGTGCTTCCTTGCAGCTTGGGAAAACAAGGTCCTGGTTGGCCCTGCACAGGGGCAGGTGTGTGGCTCTTGCTCCAAATCTCTGCGCTTCATCCCAAGTTGCCATTTCTCTTATTTCAGAGACCTGCATTAAAGCATGGCGGTGTTAATCCTCACCAGAAAACATCCCACTCCTCCACTCTATCACTGCAATTGCAGGCATGAAGGTAGCATCCCATGTTGAGCAAGAAGTCACAGTCGTGAGCCTGATACTGTGATTGCTGCCCCGTGGGTGCCAGCCGGGGCACCTCTCCTTCATTTGGAGCACCAGCATTCAGTCAAAGACTTCTTTCTGAAGGCTAAATTATTGACTGGAGCTTCTTGTGGCTGACAGATATCTCCTTCTTCACAGTGCAGTGATGGAGCACTGGAGCTGCACAGAGGTGGGGGGGTCTCCTTCTCTGGAGACATTCAGGACCCACCTGGATGCCTACCTGTGCAACCTGGGCTGGGAGCTGCTCTGTCAGATCAATGATTTCTGGAGGTCCCTTCCAATCCCTACAGTTCTACGATTCTGCATTCCTGGCACTGCTTTATTGAGTTGGAAACCCCCATTTCTACCAACTCCCATTCGTGCTGTCATTCCCTCACAGCACCCTTTGGTTCTGTGCAGTGCAGAAAATGCATCTGTGTGTTTTGTCAGCAGGTGCACTGCTGTCCATGCTCTGCAGCGACACTGCTGGAAATTCAGGTACTGTGCATTTTAAAGCCAAGAAATGGTATTGCTTCACTGAAGGACGGCCGTGTTACTCGAGAGCCAGAGGTAAGGGCATGCCTCAATGCTTTGCTTAATTGGAGGTGAAACTCAAGTGCTAACAGCTTTGGGCTCCGGAGGATTGCTGAGCTCACTACGAATGCTGGGATGCAGAAGATATTGCGTTGTGCCGTGGACGTGGTTTTCTGCTGCCCAATCTCTCAATGCTCTTTGAAGGATGAGAAGCCCCCTGTCTTCACATGTATCTCTCGGTGTGCTTGCAGGCCCAGCACTGCACTGCTCGAGGTGAAGGCACTGGGGCCTGGGTGCTCTCCCACCTGCAGAGGGCTGCAGTGCAGGGCCGTGGGGCTGCAGCGAGAGGCTGAGCGGGGACACAGCCCCTTCTGTCCCCCATCTGTAAGGCAGCTCCACTGCCTTCTGCTTTCTGGGTTAGGATGATGCTGATTTTTGCCTTTCTTTTTCCATCTCAGACCCATGGCAAAGCACAGCGAGTGAGTGCCTCACAGCATGCGAGGCCAGGCCTGCAGGCAAGCTGTAGGAAATCATGGGGTCACAGCATGGATGGAAGGGATCCCAAAGCCCCAACCCACGAGCAGCACCATGCTCTCGGCCTCATTTGGTTCACACAGCCTAAGCCTGTCCACACCCAGATGCAATGTGTCGCTCTCAGCAGCTGCTGCCCTGGCCAAAGCTGTGATGTTTGCAGCCCAGCTGCCGTGTCCCCCTCCCTCTGCTGCTTCCATCTCAGTGCAGCACAGCAGCATCCCAGCCCCAGCACTGCGGCTCCCACTGCATCCCCACAGGGCCCTGTGACCCCGAGTCTGTCCCTGATGACGCACAGGTGCTTACAGAGACACCGTGTCCAGTTCTCTCTGCCACGCTATTTATTTTCAACCCTGAGCTGTCCTAAATGAAAAAAAAAAAAAAAAAACACTTTACTCATTTGTGCAGATTAATTTAGAGAGCTGGAGATGATAATATTTTACAAATTTAGCATAAATTTCCCAAAGGGTTTGCAGATATTCAAATTAAACTCATTCCATTCAGGATGATAGCCGGCTAGGAGCAGCCCAGGGCTGGAACACCGTGAGTCACTGGATCATAGAATACCTTGCGTTGGATGGGATCCATAGGAACCACCGAGTCCAATTCCTGGCTCCACACAGAACCACCCAAAAAAGAGATCATGGGCCTGAGAGAACCACACTCGGCTTAGTGCTGTGCCAGCGGATGCTGCGGAGGTACCATGCACATCAAGGCTCCTGGTTCTTGGTCCTTCCCTCCTCCTGCTGGCTCCTCTTTCCCCTATCTGCATTAGGATTACCTCGGGATGGAAAAGATCCGGTTGGCTTAACGTAAAGTGACAGACCTCATCACATAGTGTCATCCTGCATTTCCGAGAGGAAAAAGAGAAATAGAGTGCGAAAGTGTGAGGAAAAAAAAAAAAAAAAAAAAAGATGTGAACGCTCTCCGGGGTCACAGCAGCAGGAGATGGGAAGTGGGACATGGGAGGGGTCCCAGGAGCTCAGGAGTGCTCACACAGAGTGGGGACAGAGCCCGGCTGTGTGTGTCCAGGGCTGCTGGCTGGGGAGGGGCAGAGGAGGGGTCTGGGTGTGTGTCTGTGTGGAATCATAGGCTGGTTTGGGTTGGAAGGGACCATGAAGACCGCGTCGCTCCATCCTCCTGCTGCAGGCAGGGACACCTCCCTCTGAAGCAGGTCACTCCCAGCCCCATCCAGCCTGGCCTTGAGTGCTTCCAGGGGGGGGACATCCACAGCCTCTCTGTGTGTGCCTGTGTCTGTGGTTCTGTGTATCTGTGCCTACACACCTGTCTGCCCACGTGTTTGTGCATTCATACGTCCCGCGGTGAGATGCTCCCGTGCGCGCTTGCAACCCGAATCTGATGATAGAAAGCTTAATTCTGCAGAACAAAAAGTTTAATAATAATAATAATAATAATAATAGTAATCTAATTTGGCAAATTCACCTTTTCAGTTGCTCAGGAGGTGTCTCAGGGGCAGCATGCGGAGGCCGAGCACACCGCAGCTGCTGCCACTGCTTAATCCAACGCAGAGAATCGGATGCGAAGCTCTGAAGGGATCTCACACGCACCCCCCCCCCCGTGACATTTGACACGCTAATCCTACGGAAATAGATTAATTACGAATGCTATTTCTGTAGGCTTAACAGACTGCCAAAAGGTCGTTGCTAAAGGATGAGGATGAGGAGGTTGTGCTCAACGACGGCTCCGCTTGGCACAGGCGGCCTCGGGGGCACGGAGTGGGGGGGGGTGGGGGGGGGAAAGGGGTGCGGGGTCACCCCGGGGGGGGGGACCGATGGGACGGGCGGGGGAAGGGGGGGGAGAACCGCGACGGGGAACGGCTCTGAGCGCTTCGGGCGCCCGGCAGATGGTAGCAAAGCTCCGCTGCTCCGTGCCACCGCCCGGCGGAGCTCCGGGGCTGAATTAGGGCCGCGGGGACGGGACGAGGGATGGGGGGCAGCGGGAGGGGCTCTCCGGGGTGGGGTGGGGGGGAGGGGACGGAGTGAATTGCCGTCGGACAGCGGTTGTGGCCGCGAAACCCCGAGGGGGCGGCCAGGGGTCTCATCGGGAGGAGGGGTAGAGGAAGGAGGGGAGAACAGCCGCATGCTGCAGGACTGACGGCAGATATCGGGCTTTTCTTTATCGGAAGTTTGCAGTGATTTCTGAAGCGGTGTTAACTTGGTGTTGTCGGAGCAGAAACGTGGGGAAGAACCGTGTGTATCGGGAATAAGGGTGAGGCACCTCCAGCATCCTCCAATGGTCGGGGCTGCCCGCCCAGCACGCGGGGATCCCATGGGGTGCGGGTAACCGCAGCTCTGCAGCACTTTTGTTTTGGGGTGTCTGGGGCCTTTCCTCTGCACCCTCGGTCTGGACAAAACACTCAGCTAGGAGCCTGGGGACTGGGAGGAAGCGGGCACTTTCAGCCCCAAATGGGCATTTTCAGCCTGAAATGGGCACTTTCATCCCCCAAAAAGGACACTCACTCTGAAATGGGTATTTTCGTCCCCCAAAACAAGCACTTCCAGCCGGGAAGCGGGCACTTTCACCCCAAAATGGGCACTTTCAGCCCCCAGAACAGGCACTTTCACCCTGATATAGGCACTTTGACCCTGAATTGGCACTTTCACCATGAAATGGGCACTTTCACCTCAAAATAAGCACTTTGACCCTGAATTGACACTTTCACCCCCCAAAACAGACACTTTCACCCCCAAATGGTCACTTTCAGCCACCAGAACAGGCACTTTCACCCTGAAATGGGCACTTTCACCCCCCAAAACAGGAACTTTCAACACTGAACAGGCACTTTCAACCCCAAATGGGCACTTTCAGCCTCCAAAACAGGCACTTTCACCCTGAAATGGGCACTTTCACCCCCTAAATGGACACTTTCACCCCAAGCAGTGCCGCCCAGCTGCAGGCCTTGCAGTGTCTGTGCAAGGAGCAGTGATCCACACCTGAAGCTCCGTGCTGCACCACAGCCATCGGAGGTATTTGTTCCCTGAACCAAGAAGCAAACAGAACCGAGGGCTCTTTCTGACGTTCTTCACATTTCCCACGGAAAAGGCAGCCACAGTGACGCCATTAATATTGAACAGCTTGCCGTAATAAAATATTTAAACTCAAATATATTGATTTTTGCACTTTAATACGGCTGCGGCGCAAACAGGATTAGCGGGGTCTCGTGTGCGGCACTTTAATTAAATCCATAAAGCACGCTTCTTCATAAACCTCCACGTGTGGCATCCTCTGAAACAAAGGGCCACGGGGAGGTGGGCTCAGCAGTGGGAGTGGAGTGTCCCAGCGTGGGGATCTGCCCTCTGCATGGCCCAGCCCTGCGTGCTGGAGCTCCTGCCTGGCTGAGAGATGAGCTGTGTATAATGTGGGTCTGTACCCGTGGGTCATGCAAAGCTTTGCAGTGTGCCCCCTCTGTGTGGGCCACCAAAACAACACACCCAGTTGTGCACAACCCCATTCTCAGACCTGCTCCATCCGGGAGCACCTTCTGGCTTAACGTGTTCATTTATAATCCGGAGGCAGAAGTCTCGCCCGATTTGATTTCCGTGAAACAAGTCCGAAATAAATGTTATGAAGCCAGAGAGCGATGAGGTGTCACATCTGAACTGAAGGAGGCCTGGGTCCCATGAGCTACACCCATCCACAGTCTGGTCCCAGGGGCTGCCCAGGGCTGCACAAGAGCTGAGCTGTGCAGGTGTCTGTGTTCTACACACAGTGCTCCCATCTGCCAGTCCATCCTTCAGCCAGGAGACACCTTTGCATCTGCTGTCCATGGGGTCAGCCCTGACAAGCCCACATTCCACCCCAAGAGCAGCTTTTGAGGTGCACACTTCCCCATGCAGTTGGGAGAAGCGAGCTGCCTCCTGTTCATCCCACACCAGCCCTACACCAAGCACAGGGAACAGCATGGGTGTGCTCCAGGCTTTGGGTTCTATGCGTCCTCCTAGCATTCAGCACTGATGAAATAGCGAGCTGTCCTCTGTGTGTGTCTCCAGGCTCTGCACACATGCCAATAAATGTTAGGAAAGGAACGTGATCATGATTTCTGACAGTGGTTGCCGTGATGCTCAGAGATGCACGAAATGAATGATGCTTTGTTATCCGTGTTATCCACGCCATGTGGTCGGGGAGGAAAAACAAAGCATTCAAATAGATTTTGAATATGGGAGATGGATATCAGCACCACTGAGAGGTGCTGGGGTGGTTGGGAGGAGTGTATTGGTGGTGGAAGCAGAAGGTGTGGCCGAGCTCTGTGCATGGGGACACACTGCTGGAGAGAGGGGCTGTGCCCACAGCCCGGGCTGTGGGGTGATGTGGGTGACATGGGGTGATGTGAGGTGACACTGGTTGATATGGGGTGGTGGCCTCACGTCGGCCCTTCTGAGTGCTGCTGTGTGCAGGGCAGGCTGTGGGAAGAGCCCTGCTTTACTGGGAGCAGATCCGCTTTGCATCAGAGCGCTGATATATCTCTGCTGTTTCCTGCTGTGCTTCAGGCGGTCGTTAACGGGCATAAGTTTGTTTGTTATGACTGTGAGAGCACTCAACATTTTTGAATGACTCCTGGAATGGATTTTAAGAAAATGGAGAAAGGGGAAGAATACTGGCCTTGGAAACAATATTGGATCTCAGGTTTGCAGATCTCCAATATGCTTTTTCTTTCTGAAGGGAACTCATGGCTGAGTGCCCTCCTTCGCTCAGCGGAATGTGATGAGTCTGAACCCTCTTCTCCCACTTCTGCTCTGTGCCTGGCTTCACCTTCCAGCAAATAACATTCCCCATTTCCTTTCTCCTGCACTGTGTGCTGCCAGGAGGGGGGCTGACACTGCTCAGGGCACACCAGTACAGCTCCACTTCGCCCACATCAAGGTAACAAAAGCTTGAGCTGTCTGCCATCTTCCTTCACGATACTTG
Source organism: Oreortyx pictus (assembly GCA_036925125.1). Taxonomy (NCBI): domain Eukaryota; kingdom Metazoa; phylum Chordata; class Aves; order Galliformes; family Odontophoridae; genus Oreortyx; species Oreortyx pictus. The sequence goes on along the minus strand of JAUPFR010000006.1, from coordinate 54,008,542 downwards.
AGTGTTTAAGAAAAGAGCTTAACTTGCAAAGTTACACTGACATTGGGAGACTTGCATACCTAATAAACCATGGCTTCTTTAACTGAAAAGTGGAGGTTTTCATGGAATGCTACCCTTTTCATTACTGCATACATCTTAGATTTAATTTGGCATGGGACACGTCAACCTTGGCTTTTGGAGACAAGGTTAGAGCCTGCAGAGCATGAAAATGAGTTCTTCCAACCCCCTCTTTTTGTCATTTCCTACTCTACCGGGCACGGGGTCTGGAAGGAAATGGGAACAGGAATTACATTCTACATGGTTTGGCATGAAATTACTACAGGAGATGTATTTCCTCTTCTCCAACAGACACTGTCCCATTTGTTTCCAAGAAGACGGAACGATTCGGGCTGCAGAGGAAGGCTGTAGCTAATACACATGCATTTTGCTGAGTACATTTCAAGATGTTCTCTTATGCTGGAGGGCCTACCACAACCTTCTGCTGTGCTTTGGAAAACACAGATCTCTCCCTGTAGCTGAATTATTGCTCCAAAGAGGCATTACAAAAACCTCAAGGTGTTTGGGTCGAGTCTGCTGTAGGTGTTTTGCTGCTTTCCATCCTGTTGGGGTTAGGGGAGCCCATGGCAGCCCCTCGTCCTGCAGTGGATGGGCAGAGATAGCAGAAGAAGGGAAAGCAAATGAAGATGGATATGAAACAAAAAGCTGTGATCCACGGAAAGAAAACAAAGCAGCAGAGTTGATACACGGCTCCATGGCCTCATCTGGCACCAGGAGCTGCTGAGCAGGGCGCTGGGATGGGATGTGCTGATGCTGCAGAGGTCGGATGGAGCTGAAGTTACTGCCTAACGCAGCACTGACCCCATGGGACAGCACCGGGGCTGTCATCTCGAGCACTGCCAGGTCCTGCTGTGACACTCCTGGCCTCTGGCTGCCAACACTCACAGCTGTGCTCTGAGCAGCCAGGACCTTGCAGTGGTACAGGGGGAGGGGGCTGTGAGGAATACCTTCTGGATGTGGGGAGGTCAGACAGCTATGGTAAATCAGTCGCTTTGTTGCATGCTGATTTTGCTCCATCGGCTTTTAATGAAGCGAGACTCTTTCGTGCCTGTTTCATCTTTAAATTCGACTTTCACTGAAATGACAGCCTCTCCTCCTTACCCTTCAGTGGGCTGTGAGCAGGAGCCCCGGGTGCACCCAAAGCCAGCTGGCTGCAGCAGGCACCCTGCAGCTCCTGCCCTGCTCTCCCATGGTGCCGAAGAAGTGCCCATCCCAGGAGGTCACCACCACCAGATCTCACAGTGGTTGCACTTGCACCCCAGGCTGTGTTCCCAGACCTCATAAGCTCAGGGTGGAGGAGGTCACAACCAGCATACAGCCAATTTCTTCTGAAAATCAGCAGGTTTTGTGGCTGGCCTTTCTTCCCAGGGCTCCTGGGGCAGCTGAGCCTGCTCTGGTTGTGTTGGAAGTCTTCCCCAGTGGTCCTCTGGATGAGACTCTGTCAAGATGGATGATAACACACTTCTGTGAATGGTAGTCCTCAAAACTGAGATAGATTCTCTCTGGGCATTGAGAGAGCTCAAACAGAGGAGATTTAGGCTGGGTATAAGGCAAAGTCATTTACATTGAAGGCAGTGAGGCACTGGAACAGGCTGCCCAGAGGTGTGGTGACGTCCCATCCCTGGACACGTCCAAGGAGAAGCTGGATCAGGCCCTGGGCAACCTGATGGAGCTGTGGTGTCCCTGTTCGTTGCAGGGCAGTTGGACTAGAGTCATAGGATCAGGGAATCACAGAATCCTTGAAGCTGGAAGGGACCTCTGAAGGCCATTGAAGAGGTGCTTTGCTTCATGGCTGAGTCCCTGGGCTTCTCTGTGTTTTGGTGACACAGCATGCCACAGGTTGGGCACGGATCACCGGCAGTCACAGGCAGCACGCTCACACCACACTGCTTTACAGGGGCTAATGAACTAAAGTGTTTATTTCATGCTCCATTTCCACAACTAAATGGCTGTAATATATAATGTGATTATTCCAGTCTTTCTTCAGCTGCACTTATGACCGTAAGGGACACGGAAAGTGTCATCACTGGGAGAAAAGAACCGCTCATGTATTTTTGCATTCAGATCGTTGTGTGTTAAATGAGAACGCTGACATGCTATGGAAACAAGTAAACTGAGTTAAAAAATATCAAAAATTCCTAGTACATTATACTGACATCTTACTGGTTTGCAGCAATCTTCAGGGCCTGTGATTAATGAATGTTCTGCCCACTCTCAAACATCTTAATTCACTTCAGTCCCAATTTCGTCTTGTCACACCCTTCAAAATTTGATATTTTCTTCTGTGATCTATGATCTGAAGAATCACATTGCAAGCCCTACCTACTGATGCTCTGGAGGTGTAACCTGCTGGATACAGGAAAGTCTCCATGGAGGCCTGGATCTCTCCACAGAAGGGGACTCCCCCTCCTCTCAGGGTAGCTGTGCCAGGTCAACTTCAGTAAAAATTCCCTCTGTGAGCAATGAATCTTACAGATCACAGACCACGAACTCTCCAGTGAACCCTCTGCCCTGCATGAGGCCGCTGGGAGAAGGATGGCATCCCGTCTGATGGGATGAGGCAGAGGCCTCTGCACAGGGGTCAGAGGCAAATCGAACTTGCTGAGAGAGGACCCTGGACCCACCACCAATCACACAGTCATAGTCACACCAGGTTGTGTGAGTCTTAATGTGTTCTGTGTGAAAACAAAAGCTCTTCTTGCCCTGGAGGTCAGTGACCCGTCCATGACTAAGCCCACTGAAAACTGAGGTTATTATTCACCCAAGTCTCTGGTCCTTTTCAACCCAGGCTACTCTATGATTGATTCTATGATTGATTCTGTGATTCTGTGAACACCATCACGTGCTGCTCGGGTGGGTGCTGGCACTGCTGCCGTCCTGCAGTATTTCTTTGCTCATCCCAGGCAAGCCTAAGAACAGGTAGAGGTTTCTCAATGGCTCTGGAGGGGGCATCTGTGCTGTGTCCAGCCATGGCTGCTCACACAGCACCGGGCAGGGCTGAGCCTTCCTCAGTGCCATGAGTTGGGTTAAACTATCTCCTGATAATTTATTTTAGGATTAATATTTCTGGATTCTTGATTGCACGAGGTGTCTGCAAGTGAACAAAATTTCACAGAAAATGGTTTCCTGCTTCCACCCATCAGTAATCATTACACTCAGAGGAAAGTGTTGTCAAATAGCAGATGGCACATTATTCTAGAATTAACTGATCAACATAAGTTTACTTTATACGTGAAGTCCACGTTTGAGATGTTCAGGTGTTATTTCATGTGTGTGTAAAGGAATACCATTTTCAAAAGCCTCAGCTCCCAGAGGGCACAATTAGCAGACTCGGATGTATAGGTGTAAATCAAGTTTTACGCTTCTACCTGATTTCCACTCCTTTGAGTTGTGACTGTGCTGAGAAACAACTTCCGTTTGTACTGAACAAGTATTCTGGGATGGAAAGAATCCCTGACCTTGTTATGCTATTTGTGTTCCTAAAATTGTGGTGCTGTGGGTGTAGGAGACCTGGGCTGCCTCAAATAGTGTTGGCATCGGCTGGGTGGACACACATGGATGATGTAGGTCAGCTCCATAAGGAGAGGAATCAGCCCTGGGCCTCCTCCTCTTTCTGCCTACATTTGAATTGCAGCTGTGAATTGCTCCTGGCTCTTGTTTTTCAGAGAGTACTGAGTGTATTTTAAGGAAAACACATCAGAAGCGAGGAAATCTGAGTGCACAACCCCCAGGAGTGGGTTTACATCCCAGTTTCGGGCTGAGCACAGCTTCCCCATCGCTGCACAGCACCCTGCAGCAGTGACTGCTAGGCCAGATATGCCTGCAGCTGTGCTGACCCCATGGAGCCCCCAGCAGCTCTGCACACAAGGCTGAGTCCTGCTTACTTCTGCTGCTTCTGTTCTTCAGCCAGAAAACACAAGCACAGTTATGCCCTTCCTGGAGCATATTTCTCCTCTGTGTCAGAAATGTGAACTTGAAAGCTGAGGTTTCATTCTGCCCACCTTGCCTGTGATTGGGGGGGTTGGACTCGATGATCTTCAGAGGTCCCTTCCAACCCCTACAATTCTGTGATTGTGTGACTCTGGGTGCTGCCTCTTCTTTCTCTTCACCTGAGTATAAAAGCATTTATCTTCTATCGCTTGATCCATGCATCAGGATGGCTCCAGCGCACTACCTAAGTGCTTCCTTTGCTTTGGTAGAACCTTCTACCAAAGCACAACCCCCTAACATACTTCTTTCTGCTCTATAGCAGTCTGGCAGTTCTATGGCTGCAAGGAGTGAAGTCTTCATCATCTCCAGTAACGCATTCTGATTTTCCTCTGGCCCCACATAATTCCCTACTTCTATTGGTAATATAAATATGCCTGGAGAAAGGGATTTCCTTTGCTCTAGGTTGTATAGCCAAATGCTTCATTCTAATGATGCCACACTGTGGTATACATAAACTGCATGCACTTCATCAGGCATCATAATAACCTCCGCCTTTTGCAGCTTCTCCCTGAAGTGCTTTTTCCACCAAGCATTCAGACGGATACCTCCCTTGCACAGGAGCAATTTACACGCAGGCAGACTCCCCTGGTGAAGAGCTCTTTCCTCTGGCATGTCTTCCCAGCTGCTCACAGTTTAAGGCCATGCCCCATCCCCAAAGCGTTTCTTTTCCAGGCTGCAAGGAAGGGGAAGTGCTAATTTTTACCATCTATTCCACTGTGCTTGGTTCGTCTTTCCCATCCTCCTCCTCTGGGCAGCGGTTCGCCGTGTCATTTGCTTGACATCACTTATTGCAGCGGTGAGATTTTTTAACCAGGCTGAAATCTATTTTCTAATTACAAATATATTTTGAGCTTTGGGCCAGTCCCTTTGCCATGAGATATGCAATTGCTCCACCAGAGAACTCGCTCTTGTTTAAAGCCCAGCTCAATACATGCAGGGGATTTTTAATTGAAGTGCCTCAGGACTTCGCTGGGGTTAGAATTAGGTCAGAAAGTATTTTCTCAGCCTCTTCCAAGGTGAAAGCATTCAACCCATTTCTGTCCACTTTTCTCATACACAAGTGGTACGGTTCCACAAATAGGAAGCAGAGCTCAGCTGTGGCCTTCTACACTACGGTTGTAATTGGATTCATAAATCCAATTACAGCAGTTTATGGGAGGAACAACTTACGCACAGATTTAAGTTTTTCATCGTTTTTCCACTTTTCATCCCCCACATCTCAGAGCCTGAGACTGCTGGTGATAGATAGGAGCAGAAAGAGTGGGTGTATGGCATCACGCTGTGCTCAGATGTTAACTCTTGCAGGAACAGGGTGGTTTCTGCACATAGGCTTGATCGTGCAGCCAACAATTTGAAAGCAGAGCAAGCTGGAGGTGGGGTAGCAAAATATTTATCCTGAGCCTCGGAAGTGCCCTGGACCAGGGGGATATTGCTGTGAATGCAGCATGGCACCAGCTGGCTGCCTTCTGTGCCCAGAAACCCATCTCTACGGTTACCCTGTGCCCTGGGCTGCCCGCAGAAGCATGAGCTGCACAATTCTCTCACTCCGAGGTGGTGGCTGCAACACTTCCACTGAAAGAATCATGGTGGCCAAGCTCCAGCAATGCACTCGAATTAGAAATGTGACCTGGAAGTGGACTGGGGCACCCACCTTGGGTACCTTTCAGTTTGGGATGAGTCCACTCCATCACAGTAAGACAGAAATGCTTTGATGTTTTTGTTACAGACTGTATGGGAACTGTTGAATCATGGCCTGAACCACTGACTGACCACCTGTGGTGAGCACTGAGTCAGCTGCAGGAGCAATTCACCTGTGTGACTGGAAAGGGTGGAGTCTGGCTCCACCTCTTTTAGACCCCATTTAAGGGCTGACCACCACTGGGGAGGGATTTCTTTCTGGAGATTGTTCCTTTGCAGTTTCTACTTTGAGCCTGGGACATGGGTGAGCATCCCATCTCTTTTTGACTGTTCCCTTCCACCACAGTGATCTTTCTCATTCTACATCTTGACTACTGTACTATTTGAACTGCTTATTCTGTTGACTATGCATCTGTCAGTGATATGTAGATGTTCACAGCATGCCTGTGGATGTCAAAAAGGTAACATTTCCTGCTGAGAATTCAGAGGTTTTTGTGTTTTTAATGCCGGGTGTGTTGGAACAAACTGGAGAGCCTAATACCCGTGGCACTCAATGGTCTCAAGCTATAAGTAGATATATGGTTATATTTCTATTTCAATACAAATACTGGAGCCTTTCTACCCCTCCTGTAGAGCACTGCAGGGGTGTCTGCTCTCCTGGGCTGTGCTGATGTTTGTGCTGAGCCTGTGCCTGGGGCTCGTCATCTCTTCCTGCAGTGTTAATACTGCAGCATTACACAAAGGAAGCAAAGTTCCCATTGCATAGAGGAATTTTTCTTGCTCCTGTGGCTTTGTGCAGCTGATTGTAAAGACTTGAGCGATGGTTTTACAAGCTGCCTAGCGAGTTTTTGTTATTTAATTGAAATTAAATTGATGATAGAATCATAGAATCGCTGAATGGTTTGAGTTGGAAGGGGCCCTTCAAGGCCCTCTGCTCCCTGCCGTGTACAGGAGCACCCACAGTTCTATCAGTGCTTGTAGACTATCTCATCCCTGAGCTCAGATGTCTGTAGGGATGGGGGTACCCCCACCTCTCTGGGCAAGTTGCCCTTCTTGTAAAAATCTCCATTCAGTATCTCTGACCTGACTCTTCCCACTTATATCTTGGAACCATTTCCATTGTCCTGTCGCCACAGACCCTGTTACAGAACCTATCCCCTTCTTTCTTCTAGCCACTGAAGGGTCACTCTCAGGTCTCCCCCAGTCCTTCCTTGATCAAATGATCAAACCTACTACTTTATAATTTGTGATAATGTAAATATTTCATGTGTGAACCTAAGACTGTCTTCAGATGCTTCATAAAGCAAAAAATCCCATACTCAGCAGAACTGACTAGCAACATTCCCCCTCTCTCCTCAGCTTTTCTGAAAGCAGTAAGAAACACTGGCCACGTGCTCTGTAAATACTGCAGGAATTCAAACCCCCTTTTGAGTGTGAGACTCTTGCACAGAAAGTGCAGAAGCATTTGTTGGAAGCATTTTCTCTTCCATATGCTCTCACTCAAGCTGTAGATGCCTGATATTGGTACTGCAATGACCTCGGATCTTCAAGGAGCTTTCTGGAAGGAGGGTTGTGCTTGGTGGAGTTACCATAAGAGGTGAGATGGGGTGTGCATCCAATGAGCCCTGTATAAGCAAACCAAACTCAAACTTGATTCTAAAGCTGTGGAAAGAAATGTAATCAGCTGCAATGAAATTCTGGTTTGTGCTTCATGTGCCCTCTGCGTCTGGAGCAAGGAGGCTGTGGCTGAGCCCAAGCATGGAGGGGAAGATGGGTCTGGCACTGGGTGCTTGCTGCACAAGAGAGCTCTGCCTCTGCATCCCTGAGCAAAAATTTTGTCTGCTTCCTTGGACACTTCTCAGTCACTCAGAGTTTTGTGTTGCTAATTCACGAAGCAATCTTCTCAGAACCTCTGACTCCTATACCTCTGTGTGCATGCGCTGCCTTGGAGACAATGAAAATTTCATTATGTACCATGAACGTGGAGTGGGGGTTTGTTTGTGCTGGGAACTGGGTGGAAATCTGTTTCTGTATTTCTTTTATCCACATTACTTTATTCCTTGTCTTGCAGCCGTGAAAGAGAATCTATGCTATATGAGCAGCAGTGTTTGACTGTGACAGAGTGAATTAAAAGGGAGTTCTGGCTGTAGATAGAGCAGAGATGCCCACGTTTCTGTGGGCAGCTGCCAGGTTCTTCCCTCTTTTTAGGTGAGGTGTGTGATGCTACAAAGGAGCCCTACTGTCACCGCTGGGGAGATGTCATTTTCACCACAACCCTATAAGTCAGACTTTACTCCTGATCAAGCCAAGCCAAGCACACCAGCCAAGTGACGAACTGCTGCTTCTCAGAATCCAAATCAATATTTTGATTAAACACAGCCAAGGAAACGTGCTGGCCCCAGCCACACCCAGCCCTGCCTGTGGGCACTGCTGGTGGCTTGGTGACCTCACAGTGACAAGGACCTTCTGTGGGGGGGTGGAATCTGGCAGGACTCTCCTGTCCCACACCACCCCCAGCTCCTGCTGGCCCCCTGCCATGGGGCTGCCCCACACCTGAGGGCCCCTCAACCCCAGAGCTTCCGCACACCATCACCTCCAGCCATGGAGATGCAAGGAAGCGGGGAGCAAGAGGGAATGTCAGTTAAGGGAACTGAAGGCTTGCACAGCTGCACGGAGGACAGAGCCTGGGATGAGAGCAGTGATGCCAGCATCTCTGCAGCTGTGGCTGAACAGCTGGGGTCCCTGGGGCTGGAGGATGCTGTTGGGGCTGGCCCGTCAGCAGCATCCCTGAGCGGCAGCCAGTGTTCCCTGGGGCAGGAGCTGATCCCCAGAGCTCAGGAGATCTCCAGGAAGAGCAGCTGGATGTCTCTGGAGCATCCCTCGTGCCTGGAGGGTTTGGAGGACCAAGCTTCCCTCACCACGCGGGGTCCATCACCGCTCAGCATTGACTCTGTGGAACGGGATGAGCGAGCACAGGCCATGACCTACCAGGCTGAGGATGGAGTGTCCTGGGTGAGCCAGCAGGTGAGGAGAAAGGTAACCAACAGGAGTCAGCAGACCAGCAGTACATGGAGTGGGAAGGCTCTGGCAGAAGCTCTGACATCTCCCAGTACGGAAACTTTCAGCAACATTGGTGCAGAGAATCGTGTCTCTCAGAAGCTGGTACAACAGAAACCTGAGGAATCTACCCTGGTCCCCCACAGTGAAGTGGTTGTGGAGCTTCAGCTGGATTCTGGCAATCTTGAGGGGTTTGAATTTGTGCTGGAGAGAAACGAACAGAAGAACGTGTTTTGTATAGGCTTCACTGGTACAGATGAGCAGAAACACAATGTTTTCTCACCAACCAGAGATAATTTGAAGTGCAGTTTATCAAGTGAAATGATGAGGAGCCATCATGAGCAAATGAGTGATACTTGTATGAAGGTGAATCAGCAGACAGCAGAAAAAGCAGTGTTCCAATGCTCCATAACTATGCTGGAGGATGCTGAGGTGACATGCGACCTCATGTCTCTCAAAGGAGGGAAGGAGGCAGAAAAAATGGGGAAAGTCTTCATCTCTGGTGAACAAATGGGTAGTGCTGTAAATCAGACAACTCATGAAACAACTCAGGTGTTACCTGGAAGTCAGCAGCCCCAGTACCGCCACAATGTGGGTGGGAGCTGGATGACTCACATCCCTGAGATGTGTGCTACAGTGGAGGCACAACTGCTGCAGATGGTGGCATGCCAGACGTGGGGCAGTGGGAGTGAGAACAGAAATGTGGAGATGACCTCAGAGCTCCGGGGTGCCTCTGTTGGCCCTAAGGATGCACAGAGCATGGACTTAACCAGAGGAATGGTCAGTGAGGCTCAGCAGACTTGCACTGTTATTTGTCTCAGGGAAGGTACCTGGATCAAGAGAGAAACAGGCAAATTACTCAAGAAAAAAAGCTAACAGACAAATGCTACTCAGGAGTGAAAGCAATCAGGAAATCCCAGTTAGCTGTGCCATCATAATTTATCCTGCTTAACAGATTTTCTTGCTATGCCTTAGGAAGAGAAGAAACACTACTGAGGTTTCAAACAAGTTGCTGTGCATGTCTGTAAACACTGAAGCCATTTTGTGGGACATGGAAAAGAGAGGAAGAATGGTGGAAACAAAGCAACAGCAAAGCAAGTACAGAGCTGAAAAGTGCTGGAAGGAGTAGAAGACATATAAAAGAGGATAAGCAATAAGAAAAAGTCCTGTGTTGTCACTATATTTTTGTTCACCAGCTCTGTCTGCAAACCAAAGGCTTGCATCACATCTTGCACCTCAGAACATCTGGGAGGAACACATAGCAGATCCTCCTGGAAGACATATTAAGGCACGTAAGGGATGTGTGGGTGATCCAAGACAGCCAGCATGGCTTTGCCAAGGGCAGAGCATACCTGACCTACTGTTGGCCTTCTTTGGTGGAGTGACAGCATCAGTGGATGAAGGAAGGGCAACAGATGTCATCTACCTGGACTTCTGCAAGGACTCTGACCTGGTCCCACACCTCATCCTTATGTCTGAATTGTAGAGGTATAGATGTGAAGGCTGAACTGTCTGGTGGATTAGGAATTACGGCTGTGGTCAATGTTTCTATCTCTGGTTGGAGGCTGTTGATACGTAGTATCAGGCCTAGGGGTTTGTCTCAGTGTTCTTCTACATCTGTATTAATGACACAGATGATGGAATTGAGTGCAGCCTCAGCAAGTTTGCTGACAACACCAAGGAGAGTGGTGCAGTTGGTATGATAGAAGGAGGGGGTGCCATCTGGGGAGACCCGGGCAGGCTTTAGAAGTAGGCCTGTGTGAAATGAAGTTCAGTGATGTCAAGTGCAACATTCTGCACTTGGGCTGGGGCAATCCCAGGTATGTGTACCAGATGGGAGAAGAACTCCCTGAGAGCAGCCCTGTGGAAGAAGACATGGGGGTTTTGGTAGATGGAAAAACTTAACAGGAACCAGCAGTGTGTGCTTGCAGCCCAGAAGGTCAATGGTATCTTGGGTTGCATCAATAGAGGGATGGCAGTGGGCAGGGAGGGGATTGTTCCCCTCTGCTCTGCCATCATGAGGCCCTACCTGGAGTACTGTATCCAAGTCTGGGCCCCCAACACAGGTGAGATGTGGAGATTTTGGAGAAAATCCAGAGGAAGGCCAGGAGAATGCTCAGAGGTTGGACCACCTCTCCTATGAAGTCAGGTTGAGAGGGAATGACTTTGAACTAGAAGAGGAGAGACTTAGATTGGATAATGGGGGAATCCTTCACTGAGAAGATGGTGAGGAGCTGGCACAGACTGCCCAGAAAGACTGTGGATGCCCCATTCCTGGAGGCCAGGTTGGATGGGCCCTGGGCAGCCTGTTCTAGTATCTGATTTAGAGGCTGGCAACACTGCCTGAAGCAGGGAGATTGGAGCTAGATGAACTTTGAGGTCCTTTCCAACATAAGCCATTGTATGATTTTGGGATTCCATGATTCCATGCCATGGCCATGGGTCTGTTTGCTCTGTAGCACAGCTGGGCTTGTACTTAACATACTGAGCCCCTGTGGTTTCTGGCTGCAGAGAAGATTCCACTGATGTCCACCATCAGAGCTGTGGGCTCCTCGCCTCCTGAAATGGCCCTACTTGTGAAAGCTTGTCCTTTAACTTCTCCTTTATCATTTTTTCCACCTATAAATGGGGACAGCAATGCTTTATTTCCTAGGTTTTTAATGCAGGTCACGCAGAAGGAAGAGAAGCTTTGCACAGCCAGAAATTGCTAATGCAACCCACAGCAAAGAGCTGCTGGCTGCATTTCTCCTCCAAATAAGAACACAAAGACAGTGGTGAGCTAGATTTGCACGTGGCATGGAACAGGCAGCGCTGACTGTCCCCTTCCCTCTGTGCTATCCACCCCTGCACTGCCCTTCCCTGTCACACTGGCTGGGAGATGATGTCAGGTTTCCTATCACTTGCTCTGGTTTACCCACACATCTTTATCTGCAGGCTTGCAGCATGAAGTACCTTCCCAAAGCACTGGCTCCCAAGTCTCAGGATAATGTGAGCTTTTCACCTTGCGACATCATTTTTAAAAGGTTGTTCTAAATGTGGAGTAATCCCTTGGCTCATAGTGTCAAGCTTTAAAGTACAAATCCTAAAGACTCAGATCCCAGAAGGAAATGAGAAAGACCCAGGATTTGCTACTGCTTTTATGAACCTGTGCCATCAAACCCTTTTCCTGAGTATGGGCATCCTTCAGACTTCATTCCATACATTTAGATGTGGCAGAGCTAGTTCTGACTTCATTTCTAAAGGGTTACGCGGTGCTTTTGGTCTCCTTCCTGGAACCCGAGTATTTACATTCTTATGGATTTTAAAAGGAAATTTACATCAGCACTGAGCTATTACTTTTTGAAGTGGGGGATTCGAGATGTGAGCATGAACGTGCAGTTTGTGTTGGTAACCTGAATGCTACTTCAAAATGCAATTCTGTGTGCTGTTTTGAAGTTCTGTAAAAGATAAAACTAGAAGAGAAACCTGTAGCATGAGAGATAGCTAGAAACACATACAAATACAAAATCATAGAATGGGATTGTAGAATGGTTTGAATGGGAAAGGACCACTAAAGGCCAACTGGTCCTATAATGAGAAGGGACACACACAGTTCTGTCAGTGCTCAGAGCCCATCCCCTGACCTCGGGGGTGTGCAGGGACAGGGCACCCCACCTCTCTGGGCAGCCTGTGGACAGTTCCTTTAGACTGAGGGCTGCTCTCTTGGGAGCATTCAAGGATGAGGTTTGGTACTCACTTGTCGCAGCTGCTTTGCACTTATTAAAGCTGATGTGACCGTAACAGGAGGGGAATTGAGCTCCTGGCCAGGCTGCTCAGCAGTTGAGGCTCTCCAAGCTCATTGTTTCCAGAATTAGCATCCCTAGACAGTTTGTTCAGGATGGCTTTCTGCACGAAGGAAACATCCTCTGCTTGTTTTCACTATGGCCGTTGGGAAATACGTTTACGAAGATCGCTTAACTGTTATCATCTCCCTGTTTTGCCCTTCTCTCACAATGACTCTAAGTCTTTAGGAAGGCATTTGTCTGGATGAGATTTCAGAATTTTTGGCCAGTTTCCTATGTGGTTTGAGGCAGAGTTAGGAAAATATATATCAACATGTTAAATGTCTCTGGAGGATTGCTTGTTTTATTAAATACACCTGCCATGATAGCCAATGGTCTTGTAGCAAACATGAACAGCAAAAGCAAGCAAGCTGTAAATGCTTAGGGTGCAAATGCTATGCTTGTTCTCTCTCTTCCTCAAGCTCAGCAGAACATTTCCCGGCAAGAGCTGATGAGCACAGTGAGAAGGAGGCACAGTGAGGCCTGGGGAATGAGCACTGTGGGGCACAGTCTGGGGCCCTGTGCTGCTGTATGGGCAGCTCTCTGTGGCCTGCATCTAAATCAATGCAGAGAGCACCTCTGATTCCATAGTCCAAAGGTAAAATAGGTATTTTACTGGGTATTCAACTTAGAAAGTAAGAATCCAGCACTTATTTTGGTGGGAGAAACGTCTAGGGTGATTTTCCGCAGTCTTGCCTTTGCAGGATATTCAAGAGGATGGGGACGATCTCTCTGTGTTCCTTTGGACAATTTTGCTTGTTCCACCGCCAGGCAGAGCTTCACAGATGTGAAGGAAAATAACGAACAGTTTGTTTTGCAGAGCAGGGCTGTGTAGTAGTTTGTTGTAATTGGCATGTGAAGCTGGGACAGAAAGGGAGCCAACTTTTGCCAATTTATGCAGCTCCGGCGATGTCTCCCGTGAGCTGATTGCTAGCAAAGTGTGCCGGCGCTTTCATTAGCTACCTTTGAACTTCTCTGGATGGAAGCAAGAAAGCAATCACTGAGTGCTGGGGGCAGGGTGAGGCGGCAGGTTTATTTTCTTTTCATAACATTTCAGATGAGGTAGGTGGTGAGGGAGGGAATCGCTTCTTTCCTCTCCTACTAATGAGCACAGATAGAATGGAAAACATGATGTGTTTTGCAGCCCCTATGTCACACCCAGTGTGCAGGATGAATGTGGGAGCAGCCACCAGGCTGTGACCTGTGGGTGCTGCGGACCCTGCCCTCGGGGTGCTTGGCTTTCTGGTGATGCGCTGCTCGCAGCCACTGCTCTGGGACGGGGCAGCCCTTCTGCAAGGAGGGTGAGGAGGAAAGGAGAGGTCAGGAGCTGTGTGTGCTGCTGCTGCAGGCTGCCGGCAGCGCTCCCACTCCTCGTGCAGCAATTGGTTCAGCATTCCCTTATGCTCACCAATGCGAAGCATATGCTCAGCACTGCAGGATAACGAGCAGCAGCTCCATCTCAGCTAACGGCAGCAGAGCTGGGAGCTTGGTGAAAGCTGCTTTGCCTGCACTGCCACGCAGGAGCAGGTGACCCCTGTGCCACACCAGCTGAGCTGGGATGCGGTGCACTGCGGTGGCTTTGCTGAGCATCAGGCACAGGCACACTGTTGGATACACAGCATGAATATTTTGGAGTCTGTTTTGGTCTTGAGTTGTAGTTCCTGCTTGTAAGAGACTCTGAGCTCCTGAAAAATGAAAAGCCATTGCATGGCATTTTATTAAGAGCGCATCAAAGTGTTTGGAGAGCCATGAATCACTTGTTGTGGTACTGCTCTGATGCAGTGACTGAGATAGGAGAGTGATTCCTCGTGGAAACACCAACAAGGGCATGGAGCTGAACCTGCCTGTGCTTCGTGTCTCCCAATTTTTGTGACATTTAAGTGCGTGCTTGTGTAGCTGATAGGAGCAGGACCAGATGTGGGGAGTGTTGGCCATCTTTCCTGTAACAAACTTATACTGCGATTGCATCTGGACCTGAGGAAACTGTGTGGGTGACAGAGCATTGGCACAGGGTGCCCAGTCAAGTCACAGAGTCTCTGTCCTTCCCAGAATCCCAGAACTACAGTGGTTGGAAGGGAACTCTGGAGATCACTGAGCCCAACCCCCTGCTAAAGCAGGTCCCCTAGAGCAGGTTGCACAGGTAGCCATCCAGACAGGTCTTGAATATTGCTGGAGACTCCCCCAGCTGCCTGGGCAGCCTGTTCCTGTGCTCTATCACTCTTTAAGGGCTGTCTGGATGTGCTCCTGGGGAACGTGCTCTGGATATCCCTGCTTGAGCAGGGGTTGGACCTGATGGACCTTGAGGTTCCTTCCCAACTTAACCGCTCTATAACTGTACAGGTAACGGTTCCTAGGCAGCTTCTGCTCCTTCCAGGGCTTTCCACTGCCCATGGGGCTGCAGGTCCCAGCTCTGCTGCCAAGAGGAGGATGTCAGTACTCAACTGCCCTTAATGTAAAAAGCTTCTTCCTTGTCTCCAATCTAACTCCCCTCTTCTAGTTTGCAACCATGTCCCCTTGTCCTATCGCCACAGACCCACTGAAAAGCCTCTCCCCTTCCTTCTTACAGCCCCTCTTTAGATACTGAAGTCATAACTGACTGTAGTTACAGATATGTGCAACTATTAGATAACAAATGCCCATTTACCTCCTCCCTGGGAAGATGCAAATCCACACAGCAGAGCCTGCAAAACTCCTGTAGTCAGTCGTACAAGGGGCAGAGCTGCAGACAGCTCATCCCATAGTTCTGATCCTGAGCTGTGAGGGTGGGCACACACCCCTTCATTCTCAGCACAGTGGATTTCGGCTGCGGTCCCATCTGCAGTAACCAGCAGAACACCGAAGGAAAAGGGAGCGAAGCACCTGTGGCATTTCAGAATAATGTGCCTTTTTTCATCCTGCCTAATTTAACGCGTGCTTCAGACGTTCCTGTCTGAGTGCTGTGATGGATCTTCCTGTAGTGAGCGTGTCTGCGTTGCTCTGAGTAGCTGGTAGCTATTCGTGCCTAGAAATAAAATATGGGTATGTTTAAATTCTCCCCTTTACATTTGGCGCTGCAGTTATTAGTGAAACCAATGTATTTTTTGGCAGTTTCTGCTATTACTTTGTGACTGCTTGCATTTAACTAATAGCCTTTCTTTTCCCCCAGACCTCTTCTGATATTCTGAGGCTCTGACGATACTGAAACCAACACTTTGCCGTAACGGCACAGCCTCATTAGGTTGACGCATTTGAACATACATACTAATAAGGCTGCCACGAGAAGGATACTTTATTTTGCTCTCCCCCGGCGTTGCCACTTGCAATAAGAGCAATGGCCCCCAGCATGGTGAGTTCTGAGGAGTGTGGGCACAGGAGGAGGCACAGAAGCAGGAGAGCCCCTTGTGCTCTCCCTCTTTCTGCATGAGGATGAACAGCGCAGGTAGCGCTTTGTAATTAACTCCCAGTCCATAATTCCCAAGCATGGGGAGAAGAACTGCTGCTCATCTCGGTGAGTGCTAAAAATAGAGCTGCAGAGAAACCCCATGCCAGCTTAGGAGCGTGGTTACATTCAGTGCTTAATTAACAATATGTTGACCGTGTTACTTGTGGCTGTTTCCTCAGTCAATTGCTGTGTTTCATGAACAACACTGGGAAACCTGCTTTGTCACATTTGTCATGGAGCTGAAATTAGATTTTTTTATTATAACAGCCAACGATGATGGGTTTTGTTGTTGTTGTTTATTTATTTATTTTGTAATGGGCTCTGGAAAAGGTTTTCCTTCCTTTCCCATTATAACGGAGCCTTCTATTTCTTCTGAGGTATTGGCTATATAAATCTAAGGGCTCTCGTAATGTCTCATTCCAGCTCTAATAGTCATCCCAGTTTTGCTGCTCAGAAAATATGAGCAAGGTAGCATTGCAATCACAGTGAGCAGCAAGCCACAGCAGCCCGGCCCTCAAAGGCTGCATGGAGCCCAGGAGAGCACGAGCTGCTCAGGCATGGCAGCACCCAGCTGAGGCTCTCTGCTTTCCAGAGGTGTTGAGTGGCAGCTATGGGTACAGCTGGAGTCAAAATGAGAGAGAAAACTGCAATTTGATTGTGTTTGGGTGAGGACTTGAAGTATATGTGCTTTGACCCTTCCAAAGGCTATGCTTCTGCTTTCCTAGTTCTTTTCCTTGGAGCTATAGAGGACTCCAGCTTATGGCTAAGGGTCAGTTTGGCAGAGGGGTTGGACTACATGACCTCTGGAGGTCCCTTCTAACCCCTACAATTCTGTGATTCACTGCTGACAACTGTGCCCTTAACTCATGCTGTCACTTCAAAGAGAAGAAGCCATGGCCCCGCCTGGGAGCCGTGCATGGCACCACATTCCCTGCACCCATTCCTGTTGGTGATGCTGCAATGCAGGATGGGGAGAGCTGAGCAGGGCCCTGCAGGCAGCCAGGCTGCCACTTCTGGCTTCTTCTCCACCTGCCTGCTGCCCAGCCCTGCTGTGGGTCTGACAGTTTTGGTTTCTCCTCAATCTGAACATTCTCAGCCCTTTGCTTGCTGCTGCTGCTCTGCTATGAGGCTGGCGACCAAGCAGAGCATCCCATGCAGACCACATCCTGCTGCTGCCACTTCCCCATGGGCTGAAACCCCAGCACTGCACTTGAGCTGTGCTCACTGCTGAGCACAGAGACACAGTTCTGTCTCTTATGTGCCTTCCCTGTGTACTGGAATTGTTCTCCCTGCGCTCAGCTCTGTGCGTTAAGTGGGTGTCACTGGGGCTGTGCTGAGAGCCCATTCCATGGCCCATTCTGCAGAACTCAACTCAAAGCGTTTCTTTTCAATTGATTATTATTATTACTATTATATCAATTCATGTAACTGGAAGAAACAGGGAACTTTTGGGTGTCAGTGAAAGAGATGACCTCCTTCTGCAGCCTCACATAATGCATATGGTTATGTACTCTGCTCTCCATAGGATTTAGAACTAAAAAGTGCAGCTTCAAAGTGCACAATGATGACCTTTTTCTTTTTAGACTGCTTCACTGCTGGCCGTGGTATGTACTGTTAAAGTCCTGCTTTCACCACGTATGTTAAACTCTGACAGGTGAACCTGACCTGAGTGTGTATCTCAGCCCCGGTGTCATTTTGTGATATAAATCATGATGCTCAGCAGTTTCCATATCTGAAGAGCTTTGCAGAAACAAAATATTAATCTCCATGGCACATCCCATGTGATGCCCAAAGCACGCAGTGTGCTGGGGTGGGTGGTGAGGCTGCACCCTCCTTCCCGTCAGGAATCATTGCGGTCTATAAAGGAAGAGCTGCTGCTGTGAACGTGACGAGTCCAGCTCCAGGCTGAGTTTCTGCTTGCTTTGTGTAGCCATGGAGGCAGAAGCTGCACACAGAAATGCCAGTTCATCCCAAACTGTGAGGACTGAAAGGTCAACGGTGCTCAGTCTCTGAAGCAGTGCTGCTTTTCCTCAGGACATCACCAAGTGCACAGCATGCTGTCTGTCCATCCCAGGATGTCTGGCAGAGTGTGGGGCAGCTGTGGGGTGCTGAGACCCCCTGCTCCCCTTGCTCTGAGCAGGGATACGGAGGCACAGGGCTGCGTGCACCAGCCCAGGGAACCCCGTGCCTGGAGGAGCCCTCCCACTGCAGGGGATGCAGCAGCTCCTGCGTGCAGAGGATCCCGTGCAGTGCAGGAGTTTGTGAAAAAAGGTCTCTTGATACCTCACGCTGCTCCACTTTACTGTAGTTGTTGCCTTAAGTTAGCACGTCGCATTATAACGTGTGGCAGGTATTGCAAGCTGTGTGACAGATGCATTTTGCGATAGGCTTGATTCCTACAAGCTCACAAAACCATTAATCTATCACTGCTACAAGGAGGCTGAGATATGCTCTCCGTTCTCTGCGCTCAAAGCATCGGAGGATACTGATTTATTTATTTTTGGCCTTCTTCCAGCTGCTTTAAATCCCTGCGGTGTGAGGAGAAAATCTCCTTCATTCTCTCCCTCCTTGTACAGCATGTCCTGAAGAAAGGAGCGTGCCAGGGTCTTATTTCACGGGGCAGAGAGACTCGGCTCAGGCTGCTCAAAGCCCCATCCATGGCCTGGGGCACCTCCAGGGATGGGGTACCCACAGCTCTGGGCAGCAGTGCCATGGCCTCTCTGCCTCTGAGTGAAGAATTGCTGATGAACACTTGAACTAACCCCCCCCCCCCCCGCTTTTAGTTTGAAGCCATTTCCCCTTGGCCTGTTACAGCCATCCTGGTGCTGGGGCCAGTTTCCTATGGTTGCTGGTGGGGCTGCCAGGCTAGGGATGTTGTTTTCTATGATAGCAATTCTTTCTTCCCCGAGATAGAGCAGGTTGTATTCAGAGACTCGCTTCACTAAAATGTTTACAGATTACTGTTTTAAAGACTCTCAGCTTGGCTCCTTGTACTTACTTTGTTTTATACACACATGTATTCTGCAGATAACACAGAGGAATTCAGCTTGTTTCATTAAAAGTGAAGGGAAGGAGACTCGGAGAGGCACAATCTGCACTCAGAAGTAATGAACTCGCTGCGAGCGAGGACAGCTTGTTCTCTCCCTGTTATTTATTTACTCGCTCGTTTGCACGATAACAGATGGATATCAGCGTGCGCTGGGCTTGCTTGGCGGTGTAGGTGCAGGAGCTAAACCGCTGCTAAACTGTCTGAAACCAGTTCAAATGAAGAACTTCTCCCCTGATAAGAGGTGAACAGTATGGCTTAATTAGATTTGCAAAGGAGGGATGCAAAGAGGGCATGATTGCCTCGGAGAAATACACCAGGGCTAAGCACAGGGAAGAAAAAGCAATGTTGAACCTATAGGATGGTGCTGGTGCGAGGGCAAGCGGGTTTTACATTTTCATGAGTAAGTTCAGGCTGGAGTGCAGGAGAAAGTTTATGAATTCAGGAGAAAGAAATAGAGAACAGTTCCCCGTAAGAGAAGAGAAATAAAAGATTTATTTTATTCTAAGGCAAACTTTAGCGCTTGATGGCATGTGATGTGTTCCCATGGAAATATATTACATGTTATAGACATGATGTGTACTTGTGCAGGAGGTTGGCTGGGGATTGAGCGCACCCTTGGTGCGTTTGCAGGTGACAGCAAGTTGTTAGGAAATGGTGGTCTGCCTGGAGGTAGTGAGGCCCTACAGAAGGACCAGGACAGGCAGATTGATGGGCTGAGGTTCACCAAGACCAAGTGCTGGGTCCTGTGCTTTGCTCATCCCAACCCCACGCAGTGCAAGGGGCAGAGTGGCTGGGAGCTGCGTGGAGGAAACAGCCCTGGGGATGGTGGGCAACAGCTGCTGAATGTGAGCTGTGAACTGAGCTGTGAGGGGTCTGGAGCACAGTCCTATGGGAGGCGGCTGAGGGAATGGGGTGGGTCAGTGTGGAGAAGAGGAGGCTCAGGGGGACCTCATGGCTCTCAGCAGCTCCCTGATGGGAGGTGGTAGCGAGGGGGGGGGTCGGCCTCTGTTCCTGAGTGACAGTGATAGGATGAGAAGTGATGGCCTGAAGTAGTGCCAGGGGAGGGTCAGATTGGGTATCAGCAAACATTCATTCTCCAAAAGAGCGTCCAGGAACTGCACTGTGATTCTATGATCAAGGATCACGGGGTTCTACAGAAATATCACTAATCAGAATTACCCTACATGCTCTAAGCAAAAATTTCCCGAGATGCTATTCTGGCAAGTAATTATTTTCAAGTGTAGCTTAAAATATGCTCAGTGCTCTTTCTTCCTGTGCATACTTTCACATACGTGAACTTTATTCTTTGCTTAATGAATATTCTTTGTTATATGTACACAGCAAACGTGGCATATTAAAATAGATCGAATATTTGACTAAAGTTTAAACTTGTCACTCAGCACCGTGATAATAAATGTCATAATTTATTCAACCTCCTGACTGAATCCCCAAGCAAATATTTCAGAAGAAGCTGCTGATCTGTCACTGTGTATGACTTTATTTGCTGGAAAATCTCAATAACCAAATTGTGGTGCTTCTGCAGAAAGCATTAAGTCAAGGTTTTCTATTGGTGAGTTGATGAGGATGGTCTGACGTCCTGAATATTATTTCCCAGCATTCTGGTTTTTTTTTTCCTGTGAAGTTGTCTCTAAAAAGCTGTTTTTATTGTGATGGGGTTTTGTTTTTATACTGTTTTGCAGGTTATTTACTGTGGATAAGCTGAGAATGAGTTCTAAACAGATATGATGGAGAAGCAGCACATACCTCTCCAGCTTCTTTTAGTTGTTAAATACTATATCTCTTCTTGTAAGGTAAAGAAAGCTATTCAGTGGGGGTTAAACCCCAGGATTCCCTCTCTGAGGTTCCCCCCCCCACAGTGCCCTGGGCAGGAGGAGCTGCGGGGCTGCAGCAGTGCGCCCGGTGCCTCCTGCCTGCAGTGCTGCTGTGCTGTTTGCTTTCCAATTTCGAGGAAGGGAACGGAGATCCGCAGCAGCTAACTGCAGAACTTATACAAGGATCTCCTTTCACGTCAGAGCTGAGTTTTCAAATGCTTCAGAAGCCCATAAACGGTGCGGGATTGGCTTTTCTGACCCGCTGCTCTCCAGGTCCTTTCATCTGCTCGGGCTCACGTGTCTCAGATCAAGGAGGCAATTTCCTTTACAACAGCCCGGGATGTGCAAGCCTCAGTACGCCAGCAGTCATCTTAGCTTTCAGGATCCGTGGACTACAAAGGGAAACCGAAGAGAACAATTGAATACCATTTCCTTGCCCCACCAGCTCAGCCAGGTACGCATCTGACCTTGCTTCTCTTCACCAGCTCATCCCACCGAGCTCAAGGGAGCTCCGGATATGGGTGAAGGGAAAGGAGGTGGGCAGAGAGAAAACTGCTTCTTTTTACCCCCTCTAAAATTACTAAGAAGTGTATGCAAAGCCATCCTTTGACATCTCAGCTGCTGTGTTGTTGGGGGGCTGCGTTCCGCCCCAGGGTCCCCAACGTTTCCAGTCTGTGTCACAGAGTTAGAAAGATTCTCCATAACTAAGAAAGGAGGGTGGAAAAGACCGCTTTTGGGCTTAAAATGTTGTTTTCTGTTCAGCTGTGACAGCACAAACCACCTTGGCAGAGCTTTTTCTTCCCTGGATTTAATATTCTGGACCTGCAGCAGCCCTGCAGAGGACAAGTATCACATGCAATGCATCTCTCACCCTGCATGCAGGATCTCTGCCAGGCTGCAAAGGCACGTGTTACTTGTCAGCTGTTTGCTGTACCCATGCTGTTAGCTTTGTGTCCCAAGTTTCTCTGTGGCCTGCCAGGTGCTGGTGGCAGGCTCAGCAGATGCGCACAGCTGGAGCACAGTTGCAGAGTACAGCTGCAAAGCAGATCCATAGAGCATAGCTGGAGCACAGCTGCAGAGTGTATCCATAGAGCACAACTGGAGTGCTGCCCAGGCTTGCAGCTGAGCTGTTCTGAGCCCACTGCATGGACATGCACTGGATGCTGCCACTGCAAGCTGGAACCTGGAATGTTCCCATGTCACTGCTCAGGACAGGCAGTGCTGCAGCAGGCATGAGCAAAGCCCTGTCAATATCCCATGGCTGCTTTTCCTACTGTGCTTGACATTAATGTGCTTTCTCTCTTCTGATGTTGCTTCTTTACACAAAATGCCATACTGGGCAGTATGAGAGCTTGAGAAAAGCCTTGTCCTCCTGCAGGAGTGGATTCAGAGCATCAGCCCATGACATTTCAATAGTAGAGATGTTTTCATAGATACTTAATTTACTGTCTTCAAATACCTCATGCTTTTGGGGTTTGTCACTGCCCTCCCTGCGCAGCTGAAGCTGTGCTGCATGGCACAGTGTACCTGGAACCCACTTCTCTGGGAGCTGCAGGACAGACAGTGAACAATAGAAACATTTTGAACAGCTTACTGCACTGCTACTGTTACATGGCATGAAAAGCAGCCTGCTTAGTGAGGGGATACAGGCAGTTAAGGAAGAGACATGTTTCCATTATAGTATGCACTCTTCTCAAGGTGAATTAATAAAGGTTTCTGATAATGGCCTGGACAGAACTTCTGTTTCTCATGGCTGTCAGCACTTGGCATTTTTTGTAATTCATCTAGGTTTGCTATGGGGAAGTCAGCTGTTCCACAAAGCAGACACTTTGCGTACACTTGTAATTTCACCACAAACAGGGGGAGGTTTGTACAGTGTGAAATGTAGCAAACTGGGATAGTGGTAACAGTTGATAAGAATTTCCTAAGTATTCTCCTGCTTATCTCTGCCATTAGCTAATTGGAGACTGGCTGGTTGCCATGGTGATGTGGATGCAGAATCGATGCTCACAGGGCTGGAGATGGAGGGGACAGCACTCAGTGCTGGGCTCTGCACTCCGTGGCAGCAGTCCTACAGCCCACAGAGGCCTGGTTTGCACTGTGGGACCCGGAGCTAACCAGTGACATCAGGAATTTGCTCCTGATCAGCTCAGATTTCGTCCATCTACTGAACCTCATCCCTGTGGTCTCTCCTGAAGCATGTTTTACACCCAGGTAAGCGCTTCTGTTGTCTTAATAAAGGCACACAAGCACAGGCATGATAGTTTCCAGATTTTTTTTCAAAATAAAAGGGGGGAGACTCAGATTGGAGATAAGAAGGAAGCTTTTTACACTAAGGGTGGCAGCACAGGCTGCCCAGAGAGGTGGTGGTGCCCCATCCCTGCAGACAGATGAGGTCAGGGGATGGGCTCTGAGCACTGATGGAGCTGTGGGTGTCTGTGCACTGCACGGAGTGGGACCAGGTCCATTCCAACTCAGAGCATTCTGTGGTCCTAAGAAATTAGACAAACTGAGATTAGAAATCAGAAATCACTGCAGGTAATGAAGTATCAGGGCATCTTAACAAGAGCTGTACTGATTTGCCCATTGCTGGAAATTAAAATTAAGATTAGATGCAGAGCCCAGGAACAAGCAGCCTAGGTGCAGAGCAGCCACAGCACCCAGAGATGTATGCAGCACCCAGAGCAATACACAGCACCCAGCGCTGTGTGTAGCAGCCAGATGTCTCCTGCTGAGCTGCACAAGCAGGAGCTCTGTCCCAGCCCAGACTCTGTGCTCTAATTATCTGCGATTATCACAGCAGCTTGTCACAGGATCAAAGGCATCTCCTGATAAGTACATTTCTGTTGACGGCTTGGTTTCATTAGGCTGTGTTTCAGATGGTCTCCTTTTCAAGCAGCCCAGGAAGGTTTCGATATTCATGCTGGAGAGACACAGAGATAACGAAGCGCCTTGCTGACTCAGCTGATTCCTGCTCTCTGCCTTAATCCAGCTCACAGATGACTTAGAGAGGGCCTTTGAAATGTCTCTTAGCCCTGCTAATTGATGTGCCTCTCAGTCAGCTCTGTGCTTGAGCTCCTCTAATAAGCTTGGTATAACCACATTCCCTTGCACAGAGCCAGGTAATTGGCCTCCCCTGGCTCCAGAGCCACCCAGGAGTGCCCGGCTGTGGCTGGACTCTCAGCAGGCTTAGGTCAGTGTGAATGTGGCCTCCATGTTGCACATGGAAGAGTGCAGCAGGGAGACAAGAGCCTGCTGGTGTTCTAGGTGAGTGCAGATGTGTCTAAGGTGTCTACCAACAGCCCCAGCCTGCTGCAGGCACTGGGGTTCCATTAGGTTGGGTTAGGGTTAAGTTAGTGTAGGGTAGGGCAGGTTAGGGTTGGACTGGGGACAAGGTTAGGTCAGGTCAGGGCTACATTAGGGTTGGGTTAGGGTAGGCTAGAGCAGGTTAAGTTGCTTTAAATTAGGTTCTGGTTAGGGTCAGGTTAGGGTTAGATTGGGGTTTCATGAAGCTGATATCACCCTGGTACTTGTGTGTCTCCTATCTGTGATGTCCAACACGCAGTCTGAGCACCACTTGGCCACCTGCCTCAATGATGGACCCCTGCAATCAGCACAGGCTCAGAACTGCTGTTTTACAGTTTTCACCTAATTTGTAAAGCAGTACTTGACTGCTGATTTATTCAGGCTTCATCTTATTTTTAAACTTTGCCTGTAAGTGGGAACCAAAACCCAAGTTGTCTTTGTGGCAGGAATCAGTGTAGCCAAGAGCATCACGCCAATGCAGTGTCCATCCTGAGCTGCAGCGGAGGCTGTCCTTTCCCTGAGCATCCCTGACCAAAGGTGGGTCCTAAGCCCTCTGTGATGAGGCCCTGGCACTGCCCAGAGCTGTGGGTTCCCATCCCTGTAGGTGTCCAAGGCCACGGATGGGGCCCTGGGCAGCTGAACTGGGGGGCACCCAGCCCTCAGCAGAGCTTGGAACTAAATGGTCTTTCAGATCCTCTCCGACCCAACCGTTCTGTGATTCTGTGATTTGGGGCTGGGGCTTGGTGCAAAGGCCATCCCCACCAGTCCTGCCTGACTCCCTCCAGCAGGATGCTGCTTTTTCCAATTGGACATTTTTGCATCACTTGAGAGCACCAGGAGATTACAAAATGTCCTTTCCTCTTCAAGGTTTTTTAATTAACATTTCTATTATCAGGCTTAATTAGCCCATCTCTGGCTTCCATCTGCTTTCCTCTGTCACAGCCTGCTGAAGACACTTTGCTATGGCATTATGCATCCCATCATCAGGAATAATAAATGAGCAACATTGTGCTCGGGTTACACAGCTTGAGCTGAAGGACCAGGCTCTGGAGTTGAGAGGTGGCTGCTCACCCCTTCAGCTGCCACCTAATTTCTGGGTTAGAGCAGAGCAAGGATTGTTCCTGATACTGCAATTACATGTGTTGTGTGGACGAAGCCACGGCAGTACTGGGAGCAGAGATTTGCAGTTGGTTTCACATTGCTCATCCAGACTCCTTCCATGTCCAATGTGTATGAATCCCACTAATTTCAGAATGTTTTTACTAACAACACCCAGGGGTTGCATTTCCATCCAGAAATCTGCAGCTCTCCCTCTGCAGCAACAGAGTGGGGCACAGAGCAACACCTGCACTATGCCCTTCTCACAACTCTGATGGAAAATGGGAGCTACAGTCTGATGGCTTTGGTCCTGGTGCTTTCTATTGGGCTATATAGGTAGCAGCCCTCATTTCTTAACCACTGATGATGAGCAGTTCCTGCACACATGGGGCAGCCTCCTGCAGCTGCTCTGCCCTCACAGACCACACTCCAGCAGGAGGCAGAAGGGCTGTGCTAGTGCATGCCCAAGACCAGTGCGCACATCCCTCTCACTTCACATTGCAAGATCTTCCCTACTTCTGCTGCTGTAGGAATTTACATTAATGTTCTTGTAAAGTCATAGAATCATTAAGGTTGGAAAAAAACTCCAAGATCACCTCTAAAATTATTAAAACCCTAGCCCATCCCACTGTGCCCACTGCCCAAGTCCCTCAGAGCCATATCCCCATGGCTCTGGAGTTGGTGACCCCATCACTTCCTGGGCAGCTGTGCCAGTGCAGCATCACTCTTTGGAGAAGAAACGTTTCCTAATATCCAACCTGACCCTCCCCTGGCACTACTTGAGGTCATCACATCTTGTCCTAGCTCTAGTTCCCTGCTTGCAAATGTAGCCCTTCCTTTCTACATGGATCTCTGAGTTGTGTACACATATACAAGTGAGTGTACATGTGTGTCAGTACTGAATTTAACAGTCCCAAAGTAAGGATTTCCTTATTTTCTGCAGTTTGCTGTTGGAGAATATTTGATACACCGGATTTAATTAAAGTCCTCTGCCATGCAGTACTTTTCCCCTCCACAGAGTGTAAACTCAGGATACCTGTGCACGAGAAGCACCTTTTGGATGCTGAGGAGAGGGCAGTCACTGCCCAGGGGTGCAGAGAGCTCAGGGGTTGGAGCCCTGGGAGCAGTGTGTTCTGCATGGAGCCCTCGGGCAGCCCAGGTGAGCTCTGTTCCAGCCAGCACACACAGCGAGAAATGGCTCTTCTTGCAAACATGAATGCACTCAGCAGCAAATATCAAATATCCTGAACAAGCACAGCAAGGCACACGCCTGTACACAAGATAAAGCTGAAGCAATAGATGACAAAGATGAACACAACCCAGAAGATATTTCTTATTAAACAGTTGCCTGCCTGATTTGTTTCCTGCATTAGTGATGATGCATGGCTGCTATTCACATTAATAGGCGACCATAAAGTATTTTTGTCAGCTGAGTTTTACCTGGAGTTAAATAAAATATTACTGTTTATGACAGATTTAACTACAGGCTTTGATGTTACAGCATCCTGTTGCTCTCCCGTAGCAGACTGAACATTTAAACGCCTCTAACATATTGCATCAGCGATCACAGCGTTGCGATAGCGTGACTTTTTAGCTTGATTA
Organism: Oreortyx pictus; assembly: GCA_036925125.1. Lineage (NCBI taxonomy): Eukaryota > Metazoa > Chordata > Aves > Galliformes > Odontophoridae > Oreortyx > Oreortyx pictus. Next base: position 53,981,671 of record JAUPFR010000006.1, on the reverse strand, counting down.
CACTACAAGATGAGCTTTTAAGCTTTTACGAGGATGCTATAAACGTCAGCAGCGAGATGAAACACCCAAACAGAAAGCAAACACTGGGCTTTGTTGAAGGTTATTAATGGCCAAATGCTGCTGTCAGCATGCACAGCCCATAATGGACAGATCAGGCAGCACTGCTGTGATATGGTGTGGGGCTGGCTCAGAGCTGTGGGGCTCTGCAGGGAAATGTCCCCACTCTGAGAACTGCTGGTGCCTGGGTGTATGGGAACTGCTGAATCAGGGCCTGAACCATTGATAAATCACCTGAGGTGAGCACTGAGTCAGTCATGGGAGCACAAGTGAAGGCAATGCATCTGTGTGACTGGAAGGGGTGGAGTCTGACTCCACCTCTCCCAGACCCCATTTAGGGGCTGACCACCACTGGGGAAGGGCCTCTTGTTGGAGATTGCTTCTTTGGAGTTCTTGTGAGCCTAGGGCATGGGTGAGCAGTTTCCTTTGTTTCAGTTGTTCTCTTTCCATCACAATAATCTTTCTAACTGTGCCATCTGTAAAATATCTTGGCTACAGTACTATTTGGTGTTATTCATTCTGTTAGCCGTACACTGGGACACAGCTGCTGTACGCAGAGCATCCTGGAGAATAACATTGCCATGTGCTGGTTTCTACACTGCTGCTTCTGTAAATCTCAGAAACATGCCCTATGGACTGCGTTGGTGGGAGCCCTGAACTCCTTGTTCCCTCTCTTCTAATGCCAATGCTGTTCTGCATTTTCATTTTTCCCAAAGATTTAATTGTGTCAGAAGTGGCATTGATGAGTTGCTGCAAGATTCTGAGGCCCTGCAAAAGTTGTGGTTAGGGTGCTTCCAATTAATATGCCTCCTACCATCTCATTTCAAGTGGAATATTGAAGTTTGAGGAGATCAGAAACAAACTGTTTAATTGCTGGACATAGGATACATTTTGATCTCCTTCAATAGGAGAAAATGAGTGAAAGCTTTGCTTCATTTGCAATTGAAATTTATAAGATGAAAGTAAAAATAGGCATATTTATGCAGCATTAACTCTAAGGAGCATTGATAACAGCCTCTGCTCCCTCCATTTAGAATGTTCCTTTCAAAATATCGAAGGAGCATTACATGTTTTATTTTTTCACATTTCCTCTTCTGTTATTACCTCACTGATATTTTACATCTCTGACTCTGTGACCCCAAGATGTAGGAGACTGGGCAATAATGACGAAAAGCAGTAGGTGAAGAAAAGAGGGTTGAGTGGCAAGTGTGAAAAGAATAAGGTGATGGTGCTGTGGTGGGAAGCAAGGCACCCAATTCAGCCAGAATAAGAGAAATTCTCTACCTAGGGCAGAAAGTCAAACCAACGGGAGACATTGCACTAAGTATTACAGCAATAACATAAACAAAGGGGACCAGAAACCCTCAGTAGCAGTGCTACATATGCAAGGACCATTCAGGAATGCTGGAGTGAAGCTCAGGATATCGGGAAGGTGCATGCAGTAATGAAGGAAATACTGGATGAAAGCAAGAACAGAAAGGATGGAAGATATGGACAAGCCCTTGTTTCTTGGTTGGAATGGTTTTGAGTGAGCATGGATGACCAGGCTCCATGGAGTGACACAGGGATGTGCTCTAAGCCCACAGGTGGGTCTGCAGGTGGGTGAGTCTCCACATTTATCACCCCCTGAATGGCTAAAGAGGAACCACATCAGTAGAAGAGACCTTATCTCCCCAGGGACAGGCAAGGCTAAAAAAGGTGCAGCGATGCTGGCAAATCACCACTGCTTCGGAGCATGGCAGTCAGATGCTGTACTCCCTTGCAGTAAGCTGATCAATGGGACATAATGGTCTTCCGCGTGTTTGGATAAGCAAAGAGAAGAGCTTTATGGAGAACCGATGTCTTGGAGAAAAGCTGTGCACGGAACACTCATAAGTCATTGCACTTTAAATTACTGTGTGCTTGAGAGAATTGATGAGGTCAGCTGGAGCTGTGTTGTTAATGAAGAGACCGAGCTTTGTATTTCAAAGGAACAAACCACAGAATTCAGCAGGGCTGCCAGTAAGGTTGTGGAGGTGGGGATCTCAGCTGAATGTGGGTAAAACCAAATAGTTGGAGCCCACAGTGCCACAGCTGTGTGAAATTTGGTCCTAAGGTAAGAAGTGCAGATCCATCTGAGAAGGGAATTAGGGATAAGCAGCACCTTCAGTGAAAGAGGGGAAGAGCTGATGGTCAGTCCCTGCTGTCCCGAGGCCAGGAATCACAGGGATGAGCAGTGAGAGCCTCAGGGCTGAGCTGCAGCTCATCCCTTAATAAGGGATATTAGTGCTCCTATAAATAAAAGGGTCATTAACACACAGAAGAACAAAGGGAAAAGTGGAGGTTCTATGTGTTGAGGATGGACTGAATTTAAAGGTAATTTGCACATTGCCCCAAAACAGAGTGTGTACATCATCTCTATTTGCAGTAAGGATGATCTATGTTAAACATAGGGACTAAAGGAATAAAACAGTTGCTACTGTACCAGATGGGATATTATGACTTAAATTGGAGAAGATGGATAATAATGAAAAGCTGTAATATGACCAAGGAGATGAGTAATTGCCTAAAGGAGAGATGAAATACAGTGTTAGTGGGGGCTGCAGGCTGGAGAGAGTTGCCAGTGAATTTTCTGAAAGACAAGAGAAGGGACCAATTTTATTTAATATTTTCATTATCAGTGTCAGTACAAAAATCAGAAATGTGCCAAGGGAACTTCAGGATAAAAACCAGAAATGTGCTCAGTAACACTGAGCTGGAAAGCATCAGTACAGCTCTTCTTAGAGAGGAAGAGATGGATGATTTTCAGCGCTGCAATAGCAGAAATGCACAGAATGTACTAATGCCTTTACATGTCTTAAACTTGGCTTTAAATGAGAAATCAGTCAGCTGGGAAGACAACCAGACGTACTGGTTGATTACAGGCAGGCCAGAGCTGAGGGAGGTGTGAGCTGTGAGTGGTCCTGGGCTGCCATGGGCAGCCTGGGACAGACCCAGGGATGCAGCCTGCCTGTGCAGTGGCTGGGCATGCCCTGGGCTTCTCCTTCTGCTTCATAATGAGAAAATGCTAGCTTGCCTGTTAGCTCAGCATTTTCCTTCTGTAGCATATTTACTCTCATTTCCTCAGGTGGGTGACTAGCAGGTTTCCAAGCTATGTAATGCATTGTTCTTTTTGTTTCTTATTCCCACTGCAAATTACAGCTTTTTCTCTTAACCTCATGTCATGGTTTTATGATTTTTTGTTGTATTGTTGATATTCCACATCCTAACATCACGTGGTGTATTGGGAATTAGAGAGTTAATGCTACATCTCTGTGGATCATCAATAGTTATGGATATGCCTGTTTCAGAAGAGAGGGAGAACTACATTCCCCAGAGGACTTTGCGATGCTTTGTATTTTTACGTGTTTTCCGCTCTAAGGGAAAAAAGATAAAAACGGTCTGCGGTCACGGGACACTCTCTTTTTCCTCTGGGATCGACTCAGCAGTGGGTGCTCGCTGCCGTATCGCCTTCAACGCTAGCGTAAGGCCTTCGGTTTATTGGACACTCTCTCTCTCTTGCCCATTTTGTTTGATTCACTGGGCTCAGTTCCAATTGTATTGTATTATGTTGTATTATTTTACTTCCTAATATCTTATTTAGTAAATTAGCTTCTCCTCCTCAGATCGTTGCCGCCGTTTTGTTTCTTTTTCGGGGCTCATCTCCCTTTTCCCTTTCCCCCTTCCCCTTGTCCGGGGTGTGGGCCTGTGGACCTCCCTCCTTAGCTGTCGCGGAACCGGGCCGAACCAGCCCACAAACCTTCTACACTTCATGTGGTTGTTTGTGAGAACTGGCCAGTCCTTGTCCTGCATCTATCCCAAGGAGCCTGCAGGCACTCAGTGCTGAGTGCTGTAGCTTGCTATGACATGCAATTCTGATATGGGGCAACTTCCAGATCTTTGCTGGGGCTTTCAGGGCACGGCGTGGCTCCCAGATTGCCCTAAGCCTTACTGTGAGCAAAGCAGAGCTGAAAGAATGAATTCTGCACCCTCACGTCTGGGCATTTATTTTCTTTGTCCAACCAGCCAGTGCTGGTACACTGACCTCCACAGGTAATTTTGATGTATTTAGGTTTGGAAGCAGAATTCAGTGGACAGAAACTGTCAAGCCAATTTACTGCAGGTGCCCTTGTGTGATCCGACTCAACTCAGGTTTTGGTTCAGTGCCCAGTTTGGGGCACTTCAGTACAGAACATGGAGGTGCTGGAGCAGGTCCAAAGAAGGACAACAAGGCTGTGAAGGGCTTGGAGAATGTGCCCTATGAGGACACACTGAAGGATCTGGGGCTGTTTGGCCTGGGGAGGAGAAGGCTGAGGGGAGACCTCATTGCTCTCTTCCGATATCTGAAAGGAGTAGGGAGAGCGGGGTTGGGCTCTGCTCACTGGTGACAGTGACAGAACGAGGGGAAATGGCCTTAAGTTGCACCAGGGTAAATTTAGGTTGGATATCTGGAAACCCTTTCCAGAAAGGGTCGTTAAGCACTGGAATGGGCTCCGCAGGGAGGTGGTGGAGTCACCATCCCTGGGTGTGATTAAAAACCATTCGGATGTGGTGTTCAGGGACGTGATTTAATGGTGGGTTGTTAGAGTTAGGGCAGTATGGTTAGGTTGTGGTTGGATTCAATGATCTTGAAGGTCTTTTCCAGCCTGAGTGATTCTATGATTCTATAACTCATGCTTGGCATATGAAATCATAGAATCGTGCGCTGGGCTGCAGCAGTGGACCTGGAGCAGTGCTACCCTCACCAGGGCCAAATACCATGAGATCATTCAAAGCCACAGGTGAAAACTCTGATTAAAGGAATTTGTTAATTTGATCTCCAGCTGAGGCCACGTGAGGAGCAGCCACAGGTTCTGCAAGAACAACAAATGCAAAAGAGGCCCCCAAAGAAGATGCCTGAAACAATAATCCTGCCTGGTACGCGTGCTTCGTGGGGATTTGGAAGTAGGTCTGGGTTTTGTTGATATGACAGTATCAATCAATCTAATTAGATCTCTTTGCATAATCACATAGCATTTACATAAAAGTAAAGCCAGCCCAGGAGACAGCTAAGAGAAACAAGGGCTGAGGGAGAAACAGAAACTTCTGAATTATAGCTATTTTTCCAAGTCTGAGTCAGCTATGCTGGAAAAAACTTGTGCGAGCTGCAAAACCTGAGTGCCTGGAGCTTACATCTGACAGAATGAAGAACAGAGTGCCTTTTAAGAATGAAAATATGGAGAGAAGTCCTGAAAACTTCAAAAGCTTCTCCGTGCTCCAGCAGAAGGACCGAGCAGTGCAATTTCTGGCGGTACCTGAATATTGAAAACTGTGCATTTAATTAGGATTCTTAGCCTGATCTTTCAAATTCACTGAAGAAGTCAGAGAAAGAGTCTTGGTGAGGCAGAGAGACTGTGCTGGGCTTTGCTGTTAGTTCTTCATGCCCGTTGAACTGTGCTGAGGTCACACAGAATGGGGGTATATCAGAAGAGAAGCACACTTTAAGCAAGAACGTGATTTAGATGATGTGCTTCTCTCACACCAAGCTTGAACAAAGGCAGGAGTTGGGCAGCTAGGTTGTCTGGCTGAAGTCTGGGTCAGACCAGAGCTGTGTGACTGCAGTGACCAGTGGCACCTGATGCGCGGTGGGAACCCATAGTGAAGCCTGAAAGAGCTATTCCACCTCTGTAATATGCACCTCAGCCTCTCCCTCAATTAACAACAGAACAAGCCTTGTAAGGGTTGCCTTCAGCATGCAAGGGACTCGGTGCCCCCTTGCCAAGGCTATAGATTTGGCCTGTGCCAATGCTTTGCTGAGAGGAAGCACCCTTGGGTGGCTGGATGGCTCTGACCCATCCTCCTTCCTGTTTGCAGGTATGTTTCAGTAAGACATTGTGTCTCTCTTGCTTTGTGGGTAGAGTTCAGGTGAACTATTAATTAATTACTGTCCAGCCTTGAGTTATTTAGTGCTAACACAGCTAGTTCATTTATTACTGGCAACTCAGAATCTGTTATCTACCACCTCAATAAACCATTTGTTTTCAACTTGGCGTTCCTGTTTCAGTGCAAGTCCTTGGGAGGGCTCTGACAGGAAAGCACTGACTGATAAGTGCCTACATGCAATCCTTCAGACACAGACCACTGACCAAGCCTGTGACTAAGAGTGGACCTAGCTGTACCTAGACTCCTGAGGAGCTTGGAAAGCAGGGGGCCCTTCCTGAGCCTTGTGACCCAATGGGAGCTCTTCCCCATGCAGCTGTGCATGGGACTCCTATATTTAATGGGATGCTGAGTCATCAGGAGAACTTCTGGGGGATGTCCAGAGACCCTCACACAGCTGGGAAGAGCCCTGCAGCCCCTTGGGCCAGGCAGGTAGCAGCGCTGCTCAGCATCCTGCTGCCCGCAGCTGAGCTGAGGAGAGCTCTCTCACCTCCTGCAGCAGCAGGAGGGGCAGCCCCAGGGCCCACCAGGTGTGGCTTTCCCTGCCCTACACCTATGTAGCAGTCCTAGCACCCAGCTGGTCTACTGAGATCTTTGCAGGACACTGTTCAACCATAAACCTGCGTTTCCCAAACAGTGACTTTTGTTAAGAGAAAATTTTAATTTGTCTTCCTTAGGAGTGCGTGTACTTGGAGAGTGACCTAGATTTTGATTAATGAAGTTAATAATATATTTTTCTTCTGGCTGGAAGCTACTGAGTTATTTTTGTTTTCCTCTTTAATCCTAAAAATGGGTTAGCCTTAAGGTGGATATGCAGATTCAGTATTACTAAGCTGATTGTACAATTGAGCTACAGTTTAAGGAATATAAGCAATTGAATGAATGCTTTTTTTTTTTTTTGGCCTGCACAAGGCAGATAACTTGTGACAAATAGACCAGAGATAGTGGCTAGACTAATTATGCTTCAACACACGTTTGAGGGTTGCCAGGTATGAGCTTGGCTCAGTGGGTCTGTGTATGCAGGTGAAGGGCAATAGACTCAATGCCTTCAAGTCATCATTGCCCAAGGACTGCTGGGCACAGCTTGGCCTGAGGGAGAGGGATGGTAACACAAAACATGTCTCCTCCCAGAGCACTGGTACTGATGGTCAGGGAGTGGTGGGTTGCCCCAGAACTGCAGAGATGTGGCACTGGGGGTTGTGGTCAGTGGGCATAGGGGTGTGGGCTGGGCGTGGGGATCTTGGAGGTCTTTTCCAACCTGGATAACTCTGATTCTATGATTGGCTTGGGGCTGAGGTCACAGCGTGTGCGGTTCCTACTTCACCCCTCAGGCGATTACTTTCACCATTGGCCCAGAAAGCTGCTTGGCAGCAGGAACTGCTGGCTTGCTGTTGGCCTCCAGCCATCTGCGGGCAGCCACCTGTACTGGGACTCACACAGCCCCCTCACTACCACCTCTACTCCCATCTGCATCTGACACTCTCAGCCTGTCCCCATCAGGAGGTCTGATTAAATTGTCTGATTAAATCTTGCACATTCATTATTTGCTGCTGGAAATAACGGGTACTGAAGAAGGCTGCAAAGTCAGCTCAGTACCAAATTGAGAGAAATGCCTTGTTTTGGTGAGCTAACTCAGGGGAACTTAACAGATGCTGATTTCTTTCTTCTATTTCATAAAAAAAGCAAGGCAGGGAGTTGTAAAGGCCTCCAACTGCAGCTGCATGGGAGCTGGGAATGCTGCATACAACAAAAGCCCCACAGCATCCCCCGAGTACAAGGGACAGCTAGTAGTATTGTCCTTGGGGCTGAAGGATCCTTGGCTGGGAATCCAATGGAGTCAAGGGTTTGCTCTCAGATAGACTCATAAAAGTACAGAAACATAAAACAGCATCTGCTCCCCAAGGCCCCACATCATCTTTCTGCTTGCCTTGGTGCACAGTGGGACTGGCAGCAGCAATCCAACCCTGAGGCTCTCAGCTCAATGTGTACGTAGCACTGCTAAGTCCCAATCATCCTCACCTGCCTCACCACCCCACCTGGACTCCATTTAAGCTCCATCCTGGGCTCTGGTTCTGATTAGAGTTCTGCTGCAGGTTTGCCTGGTCTCTGAGGGAGTTCAGGCTTCTTGTGGTCCTGTCTTTTTGCTGCCCTGCTAGTAGTTCCCCCTGGCAGTATGGGCAGCTGCCCAAGGCCTTGTAGCTTGCTCTGCTCTTCTCTGCCTTGCAGGGTGCTGTGTGTCTGTTCCTATAGATGCTCGGTAGGCTGTAGGAACTGTCTTTTGTAATGCCCTGGAAAGCCTTTCCTCCACAAGGGGCCAAGCAAGCTGTTTCTCACACCACTCTGCATGAGGCATGTTGCACTGGGAGGGTTTCTACTTTCTTGGTTCTTGTTATTATAACTCTTGGCTCAAACACTTTTGTGCATAAGAGTGGTTGAAGAAAAACCCACATGGTCGTTTTGGGATATTGTTATCAGCTCTTAGAAGCCTGGTGCTGCCAGAGCCTATTTGCAACTCAGCTTGCTTTTGTGAAGTCCAGTTGCATTACTATGATAAAAGCCCCCTTTCTGTGGTGCCATAAACCAATTGATGCTTCCATCACTTAAACTTATTTCTTGTTATGTGCCCCCAGCATTGCTGCTGGGGAGAAAAAACACTCGGAGCGATGGGGCAGCAATCCTGCTGTTGGGTTTTCAGGGCATGGTGCTGGTTTACATGTGCACAACACCCAGCTGGCTTTCTATGCTCGTTTAACTCCTACCATAACAATTCACAACCAGAAAAACCCATGGTACTGTCCAAACCATCCTTCCAGGCATAGGACACTGAGGTCTGTGGTGCTCCAGGACCTGGGATAACCAAACATCCTCACTGTGCAGCAGCCCACAGCCATCGCTCATGGCCGCAGTGCTCAGCCTGCAGTTGCAAACAGCCCTGGCAGCTGTTTTATCTCCCTCAGCTACTTTTGTTGCTAGGACTTCATTAGCACTTGTTTATTCCAATGGCCTGTTTCCTTCGGTGCTTTAAAACGGGATGAAACACCTCTGCCCAGTGCTGCGTGGGCTGTGCTGTGCTGGTGGTTGTGCCCCACGGGTGTAGCAGCAGTGTGGCTCTGCTGGGCCTGGCAGTGCTGTGCTGCTTGGGGAGGGCTGGGATGGGCACGCACGATTTCCTCCCTCTTGTTTTTCATCCAACGCTTTTTAAGTCCAGAAGTAGGACAGAACACAGCGTTTCTGACTGTGCCGGTGGGTGTTTCCAGCCGGCTGACAGCTAGGACAATTTTTTTATTACCTGTGTCTTGATGTAAATTGGAGCTGCGGGCTCAGGAGGGATGAGGCTCCCTGCCAGGGAGCAGCCTTTCAAGCAGCTTTCTGGTGGCTGGGCTGGGCTGCAGACCCACTTGTCTGTGCTCTCACTCATCTCCAGGCCCTGCGGCAGGGAAGGAGACTGAGGAGCTACGACGTGAGCACAAACGGCTCTCAGCACTGAGAGCTACAGGGGCTTTTTGAACTTCGAGACTCAGAAAATGCCTGGGTGAAAGAAATAAAATATATGCTTATGTGTGTGGAGGTGAAAAGTTGCTCCCTCCTGAGCACCCAGCATCACTGGTGCTCTAATTGGGGCCTTCTTTATATCATGTGCTGGGCACAGTGCTCCCTCGCATCCTCGTGGAGCTGCTGCTCACATGTGTGTGTCATCTGGTGGCCAACACAGTTCTTCCTCCAGGAAACGAACCAGTGCCCAGTGCTGGTGGTCCTGTGGGGTCATGGAAGATGAGCATTATTATACATATAATATATAATTATATATGATATATATCATATTTGCATTGCAAAGCACTGCAAATTCTGAAGTGCTGAACTCCAGCAGTCCGTGAAGCAGCGTAGAAGGAAATGAGTTGACTTTTGGGACTGTAGAAAAAGCACATACAGATCTATAAATAATTGAATATGCTATATTAATTTCTTTTTTTTTCCTACTTTAGCGTCTTTCAGCTCACCACTCTTTGGAAACACTTGGCTGGAAGAAATACTCTTGATGTGACAGAAGGTGCTCTGGAGCTGGTGCTTTCACTGCAGCACACTGAGTTCTCTTGGTGGCTTTCAGAGGCTCTTGGAGTCCTTTGGGAAAGCAGCTGTCAGTGCTGTGCTGTGATCACTGGTGCTCAGGTTGCTCTTGAAGTGAGCTGAGCCCATCTGCAGGGCTGAGTGACTGCATTGGGTTGAGCTGTGTGGTGTAGTTGGCCATCTCGCTGCTTTCTGTCTATTGCTATTGCTGCTGGCTCTTCCCAGGAGACCAAGAATTCAAATGAGTATTTAATTATCTCCTAGGAGATCATGCAGCTCACGGTCCACCAGGACTAACGTTGGGAGGAGGGTACTGCTGCTGTTGCTATGGACTCAGAATACAAAACACAGGGCCCACCACCAAGGCCCTTGTTTTACATGGGTGCAGCAGATCTTCCCAGAGTTCAGGAAGCAAAAATGAAGTATTCAAAGCCTTTTAAAGTGCTGTTCAAGTGGGAATTAGGGCTGCTTTTCTCTGCCCTGCTGCAGGGTGCTGGATCCAGCTGTCTGCCAGGGTTGCTGGGCTGCTGGAGATAAAAGCCTCTTACAGTCCTGTGCTGTGGCTGCTGAGATAACTGTGGAGGGGATCCTGCCAGGAGGGAGAGGCATTTTCTTTCTGAACTGGAAAGCTTGTCTTGTACTGGCTGCAGGAACATGGATCTGGCCCCATCTATAGTGCAGAGCCCCTTCCTGCTGAAGTGTGTGTGGGGGGGAGGAATGAGGGGCTGGCAGTGTGGCTATGAGGTGTCTCCAAGCCTGGCCATGGAAGAGAGGAGGATCCAGAGCCCCAGCAGCTCCCTCCCACTGCCAGCTGGGACCTCCCCATGCTGTGCTGGCTTGCTTTCTCTCAGCGCTTCCAGTTGAGTGTTGTCCTGGTTGCTGTTGCATCTTGGAGGGAGAAAGCTGTTTCTAGGTTCCTTATCTCAGTACAGAATACGTATCTGGTAATAGATTAGAGGGACTCTTCATCTTCATGAGTTGCTCCTGCACCCCTGGCTTGTAGAAAGGCTCCCATGGGGAACCTGATGGCCACTAGAGCATCTTCCCTTCCCTGCTGGGGGATGTGCTTGGAAACACTTTCTTCAGCCTCACTTTCAAGCATGGAAACTCACGTCCTTGTAGCTTGCTGTGTGCCGTGGTTCCTGCTGTCTTTAAAGGGATTTTAGATGCAGTGGAAAGGAGGAAATAAATCATCAATTTTATGCATTTTGATTTTTATTACTGCCTTAATATTATACCCATCTAATGGGAACATTTCCAACTTTGTGGTATTAAGAGTTTGGTTTCAAGTATTACCTTCTATAGTGGCAAATACTTTGCAGTTATGGACTGGGTGAAGCTGCATCTGTGAGAATGTGCTTGCGCATGAATTTCCCCAGAATGCCCATTGGATCTTCCTCTTCAGAAATAAAATACTGCAGGGAATGGAGGTTTTATTTCAGACAGCGAGTAAGGGAGTGACCCAGCAGCAGGTGGCATAGGAATGTGCTGTCTGCTGCTGAAGATTTACAGGGCTTCCAAAGTGCAACGACAGAGAATATTTGTAACTGTCTCTGATCTGAGCTTGATGTGTTGTCTCTGGGCTTTCTTTCCTGCACCTGAACACTTTCTGTTTCATGCCATTCGAAACGAATAGACGTGGCTTTCTCTCTTCAAGCAGAGGGCAGAACAGCCAGGAGATGTTTGGAAGGGTTGGACAAATGGTCCTTAATGCTAGAAGTTTTCCTGTTGCTTTGTGGTGAATGGTGACTGTAATGCATTCTTGTGGACAAGAGCACCTCCTTCCCTTTGGGTTTCTGTTTTGTGAGGGATAAGGAAGGAGGCTGTGCATCCTTCCTTGCCCCTCCTGTTCCTCTCCCCGCAGATGCTATGTGGGCCGCAGTTGATGGTGGGTGTGCTGAACACTGGGGTTTTAGGGTCAGAGCTCACCAGTTGATGATGACACCATGGCCTGCAGGTGTCCATTCTTGGGCTCAGCCTCCTTGGTCCCTCCAGAAGGTGCCTGGAGCAGGAAGCAAACAGCTGAGCTGAGGAACAGGCAGTTCTGACATGAGATGGCAGTGTTGTGAGCTGGGTGGGGTTGTGAGAGCACTCTAACAAACCAGATCCACGACTGAGAGTTTTAAAATTACTTTTAGATACCATGTGTAAGGTTTTGAAAGCAGCAAGGAGCATTCCGTGCCTGAGGAGCCATGCTCTCTGCATCAAGCAGCATGCTTTCCCTCCCTGAGCAGTGGTACATAATGCTTCCTCATATTAGCTTACAGTTGATATGTTCTTTACTAAAATGCTCTTGGCTTTTCAGTGAGAAATAAGCTCAGGCACACTGCAGCACAGAGGTATGATGGCTCTGCATGTAGATACACGCAAGTGAGCTCTGCCCTGGGCAGAGGGAGAAGCGTGGTCCTGTGGGGGCACATGCCAGGGGACCCTGCCTGCCTGGGCTGGAGGAACACATCCCACGTCTGCAGCCCCAGCTGCATGCTGCAGTGGCACTGGAGACCTTCCAGGTGTGCCTTGTGTTTACGTTCTTACTTCAGGAACGCAAAGTTCTTTTCTGTTAATAAAAATGGGAGAAAGGGGGCACGTGGGAGGAGGTTAGACGTTTCCAGTCACGGCCCTAGTGGTGTGGAAGCTCCACGTTATTCAAAGGTAACTCCATCTCTATGGAGAGTCACGGTAGTCACTACCCTATTTGAGCTCAGTGTTCATGTTTTTTTAATTAAAAGGCTAAGCTGGGAGGATTACATGACTTTTCTTTTAAAAAGAAAAAAAAAAACAAAAACCACTTGAGCTAGAGTATTAAGTCATTACCGCTAAAGAAATCAAACAAAAGTTGGAGCTGCAAGCTCTGGAGGGGAAGAAGAAAGGGCAATGGTGTATGTAATATATTTACATATTACAAAAACAGCATCTGTTCTCATCACTCCAGCCTAATCCTTTTCAAGAGCACATAGTTTTGATTTAGATGCTTTCATGCTGCTTTCTGGGGCAGATTTGATCCCGTGCCGTGTGAACATCACACTGAGCACAGAGCCCTCTGTCCTTGGGGGACTGAGGGGACACTGCTGTCACTGCTGGGGCTCTGTTGAAGGTATCAGTCTGTGGTCTGACCTCCAGGAGTACCTGAGAAATGAAGGTGTTTGGGGACTCAGACTGCTGGGCCTGTGCCTCTTATCTTGGTGCAAGAAGGGCCTGCGAGGTGGTTTCCCTTCACAGACAGCTTGGTGTAAGGAATTGCTAAATGGAGTGCTTTTCCAGGTTGAAAGAAAATCAAACAGAAACAGAGGGCTTAAGGTGAAAGGCAAAGTTTGTTAATAAGTCCTCAGCAGACCAAAGCATGGGTCGAGTGACCCCAAAGCATGTGGGAAGGAAGAAAAAACACAATGCCTCCTGAGCAGTGCTGAACTGGGAACTTAGCAGCAGCAAATTGTTGAGAAATGTAGCAAGAATTTGCCTTGACATAATGTGTCTGGGCTGAAGCTCTGCTGTAATGCTTGCACATTTTCCACTTTGCAATGCAGATGTTTTATTGACTCAGGAGTTGTCAGTGCTGGGAATAGCCAATGAGTGTGTACATCCTATACCTTGATATATCCCTGTGTGAGATTCCCACAGGAGAAATTTGGGGATGTAGAAAACTGGAGTTATAAAGCAGACTGGGAGCTCTGCAGAGTTGGGCCTGAATGAGCTGCAGTATAGGTAGGGAGCTAAAACACTGAGCTCAGTCATCAGGTTTGTTGTGTCACCCCTTCTTAATTAGGTTTGTATGATGGTAAGTCCCCGTATGTGTATTTCTTAAGAACACGTGCACGTATATATTGCTGTGTCAAGATCTCCATGTCCCTCATCTGCTTTTCTCTGAGCCAACCACAGTTCACCCCAGGGCTGCCTCTTACTCACACTCTTGCATTTTAGGCACATTCTGCAGCAAACTCTCCCCAGCTGTTTTTCTGTTCTCCAGGTTGTCCTTATCTGGTTGAAATTAAGGCACTGGGAGATTAAACGCTTTGTGTCCCTATTCCTGCAGGGAGTATAACTACTTTTTCTCGTGCTTGTCACTTCTCACTTGTTGTCATCGTTTCGAGCCCCCTTCCTTGGGAAGGAGCTTGGCCCAAGGACAGGTCTTCCCAGCAGAGGTCAGGATGCCCTGTGTGGGGACAGGCAGATGCCTGTGGCTTCAGCTCTGACAACAGAGCCTCAGGGTGATTAGTTCCACGGAAAAGACTGACAATCTTTCACAAAGTACTTAAAGACAAGAGCAACATACTAAAGACCCATTTTCCCTTTGTCCATAGATGGAGGAAAGCATTAAAGAAGCTATCTCTGGCTTCTGAAAGGGACAACTGAGGCGGGCTGGCAGCCTGACCTTCCTGCTGGTGTTGAATCCATTGCTGTTTTCTCAAAGGTGGACAAAGGTTGCCATTGGAAGCAGGGATGGTGAAGTCAGAGGGTGAACTGTTGCCGCCTTGACTAGGTGTATCTTCATTTCTAAACAACCATCCACTGTTATTTGTCTTCTTCGTGAAGCAGGAGAATTGCTACAGGTAATCTCGTTGACTGCTCAGAGTTAGAAGATACGTTCCAGATTTGTGCTACAAATAGAGAGGCATTGTTGTTTGTGTCCTAGATTCAAGGGAATGAATTTGCATGTTGTTGCCTTTATAGACAAAGCTCTTTGTAAACAGGGAAGTAAAAACAGAGCAAAAACAAACAAAACAAACAAACAAACAAACAAAAAAAAAACAACCGAAAGAGTGGAGGAAAGAAATATAAGGGAAGGTGAGAATGCAGAGTGAGGCATGTGATACCTGCAGCACTGAAGGCAGTGCCACGATGATGGGTAAGGCAGTACCATGGGAGCCTCTTCCCCCTGAGTGAGTGAAAACCCAACTAATGTCACATTAGGTTCTGAGGTTTCAAGATCTAATAGGATGTGTAATTGTGATGCTGATCGTTTCCAGCCATCCTTGTGCTGGTGTTGCTGCCTGCAGCGTTCAGAGCTTGGGTACAGCCTGCTGCTGCTTTTTTCCTCTACCAATTACGTTTTCTGATATCTTGGCTTTTTGGCAGTAGTTTCTTGTCTCGCATTCTCTTTGTTTACCACATGCCATTGTAGTGCAGCTCAGGCACTGCCTTTCTGATCAAACTTCCAGCTTTTTTGCCATTAAATCTGATTTGTTTGTGAGCAGGTTCTGCCTGCAGCTGAGTCTTTACCCTCAGCAGCAAGAGCTCTGGCAGCCATACGGTGCTCTGTGGGGAGGCCAACAGTGGCCCTGCAGGTGGGGTGCTGGAGCTCACCCCAGGGCTCAGCACTGCTGGTGACATTGAGACCAGGCAGGACTGGTTTGGGAGCTCCAAAAGCTTGGGGACCTGCTGGGAGTCTGGGTTCTTTCCATAGACTTGGTCAGCAGGGAACCTGATTTCACAGAATCACAGACCCATTGAGGTTGGAAAAGACCTCTAAGACCACCGAGTCCAACCCCAACCCAATGCCACCATGCCCACTAAACCATTTATTCTGGTGTGTCCCAGAGCCCTCAGACTGCACACCCCAGCCATGGCCCCACTGCCTTGGTAACCCTTCTGTGCTCGGAGGCACCTCTTAATTTCTGTTTGACCTTGATTTTAGGCTGGAGCACTGCCACAGCTGCTGAGATCAAAGATTTGGAAAGTGCAACAGAAAAACTGACTTACAGTGTTGACCAGGGAAGCGGATGCAGCTCCTTCAATGTGGTAAGAAACAGCTCGAAGGTGAGTAGCACATTCAAATGACAACTGAAAGGAAGCATTGCCGAATCAACGGGAGAGCTTTGGGTAGGATTCTGTATGGAAAAGTGTTTCCTGCCTGAAAGTGACCCCTGGGTGGTCAGGGAGCCCGAGGGCACCAGGCGACTTAACCTCCTCAAACAGCTTCTGCACATTGACTCTTCATTCCCATATTGGTCCATTGAAGATAATGATAATTGAGAATTTATTTATTTTTGCCTAATGTACACCGGCCTTTCCACACATTAAACCCAAAATCACACCGCATCATTTAAAATTGTATCCAGAAATGATTTCCTCTCTCTGCTAAAGCCCCTGCTGAACGTCCGCTATGCAGATTTGAAATTCGATTACCTCTCCCTGGCAGCAGAGGAGATGAGGGCTGGAGAGAGCCGGAGGAAGCATTTTGTTCAAATTTATTGTCAAACTAAATCAATCTCCATATGAAAAGACTTATATCTTTGTCGATGTAGGCTGTTTTCAGCCCAGGCATCAATAAATTGTGGGTCAATCAGAGGAAGGCGGTGAGCCGCTTTCTGGCGGAGCCCTGCTTCCTCCGAGCTCTCCATTTCTGCTTTTCGTCTCCGACACTGCATAGGTTGAAATTTTCTTTCCTTGCCTGAAGTGTCTCAGTTATCAGTGTTGACTGAGCAGCTCCCCTGCTTCGGTGTCTACATTAGAGAATGGATGTGGGAACTGAAGGCTGCGCTGTGAGGGATGGAGTGAGCACGGGGAGGGGGTGAGCAGAGGCTGTGCATGGCCACTGGTGCTGGGGATGGTGGTGCTGAAGCTCCTGCACCTACGCAAAAATAGACTGTTTCAGTCAAGCAGTGCCATGCTGACATCTGCTTCTCTGCAGTAATCCTGAGCTGCGTAATAATAAACCCCCTGTGCTCCAAATCCGGCAGGAAGAAAGCTGCTTATTGATGCAGACAAGTGCACAGACGTCGTCTTGCCCTTCCCTGTAAAACTCTCAGTATTCTGAAACCTGTCTCATCAGCTGTCTGGGAGCTGAAAGATTTGCATCCTCCAGCTTCCCGGCAGGGAAGCAGGGCAGCTCTCTGCTGAGCGCAGCCCAAGGAAAGCCCCGTGGAGGAGGTGAGCTTTTAACCTGGACCAACCTTTCTCAGGGCTTGAATTATGAGGCATTTTGATATATCAATAGCGATTTCTTGGGAGTGCATTTCCTATTTGATGAGTGTGAAATGATGCACACAGTTCAGCTCAGCCTGGCCAAACGCTTATGTGGATGGTTTCAGGATGGGGCCAGGGATCTTTGGGTACTTGGAGAGGTGCTAGGGAGCAGCAGAGCTCAGGGATGGCTCCAGCTGCCTTCGGTGCCCCGGGGAGTTCTAATGGCTCAGGTCCTTCAACACTGCCCTGGCAAATGGAACAGCTGTCCCACGGCTCCCCGTGTTTTATTCTCCTTAAGGCAGCTGCCAGCCAGAGGATGCTTAAAGAGCTGCCTGTGGTAATGACAAAGCCCTCCGGTAAAATAAAGATAAGGCCTGGTGTGAGCTGGGAGCTCACAAGTGGAGCACAAATTCCAGTCCTTCTGCACACAGGACTTGCTCAAATCTGAGGCTTATCTGCAGGAATATGTATCCCTCTGAAGGGCTCCCTGGGCACATCTCATTTAACCTTAAATCAGACTGAAATTGTGCTTGCTGCCCAGGGAAGCACTAGCAGAGCTTTAGGACACCGCTTTTAGGTTCCTGTTATGATTTCTACTTTCGTATGAAAACCTGCACATGTGCTAAAGGGCAAAGATGGGCCAGCCCTGGTATGCGAGTCAAGAAACTGAAGAATGGAACAGTCTGGAAATTCCTATCAATCTGCATCGTATTTCAGATGATTGCTGTACAAATTAAACAGTTTGGACAATAAAGTAAATGATGTGAGGGGAAATAAATACCCCCACGTGCACGCTAAGCCGTGCTACAGAGCTGCGTCGGTGCTAAGTGGATTTGTAGTGACTCTCTCTAATTCACTTCATTAGGAGAAAAGCTGTTGGAGACTTGGTGTTACTGTGATAAATGCAGTGCCCCTGAGAGCTGCAGGTGATGCATGGTGTGGCTGTAAGACAACCAGCCTGTCCCACCCCAGAACACCTGCTGGCCAGGATTGATGCCAGGAGGCTGGGAACGTGCATCAGAGCTCTTCTGGGAAGCGTGACTTTCCTTTTTGCAGGAAGCACTGGATTATTTTAGTGTGGAATCATCTTTCACAATGCTGGATACTAGGAAATATTTCTTCTCAGGAAGTGGGGTGCTGCCCTGGCACAGCTGCACAGGGAGTGGGGGGGGTCCATGTCCCTGAAGGTGTTCCAGAACGTTGAGATGTGGCACTCAGGGACATGGGCCACCAAATCTAACAGACCTTGGTAGCTGCACGAGGCCACAACCGTTCTGTCCTGGTAACAAAATGCAGGCGAGTCAGAGAGCTGAGCTGCATATGTGGCCGCACCAGAGCAAAAAAAGACAAGCAGCTCGTGGCATGTGACATGGACGCTGTTTTATTTTAATGCAGAGGTCTGAAACCATTTTTTTTTTCTTTTCTGAATACAAAAAGGGATGAATCGTTCTTGATGGATTCATCACAGCCATTTGTGTCTAACCGCTCACCGGTCCCCCGGGGCTGCCTCGGGTTGCGTGAGGAGGGGGAATGGTTTCAAATGCCGTTTCTGTGTCAGCTATTTGTTTTATTTTAAATGTAGCCTCAGTTGCCCTGCTTCCTTCGTGCAGGTGCATGGGAAATTGCACTTTCTGAGGCTGATTACCTCGATTGCTCTGAGTCGGTGATGAAGGCTGATTGCCTCCGCGGAGCCGCGGTTGGAATGGGAAGGTCTGGAGCTGGGCAGTGCATGGGGGGCTCCGGCAGAGTGCTAATGAGCAGACCTGGCAGCTGCTTCTCTGATTTCTGTCCTCATCAATCGGGAATTTTGCTGACTGAGCTCAGCAAGCTGACGTCCCTCGTTTCGCCTGTCCTATGAGCAGAGAACTTGCGGGGCTCTGCGGGGCTCTCCGGGACGGTCCCGAGTGCATCTCAGGTGGCAAAGGAGGGAACACAGCGATGGTGTGGGCTTGGGGAAGGTCTGGGATGGGGCAAGTGGAACAAGGGAGCAGGAGAGGTTTGGGTACCGGGCAGGGAGGCAGGAGCCAGGAGGCTGAGCATCAGGTGTGCGTAGTGCAAGAAGGAGGGAGTTACTGACAGAGGAGATGGGATGGAAGATCTGAACAGTGATTGTCTCGTCAGGAAACAGCTTCTTCCCGGCAGATAAAAGACAACTGTTGCAAAAAAAACAAACAAACAAAAAAAAAACCTTTGAAATGCTAAACTATGGGGAGGGTGGTGTAGGGCTAAGCGCTGGGGGCTGAGGGATAGGGTGGGTGTGCCTGCGCCGGCTGTTTGCATGAGAACAGAGGAAGAATGTTCAAGGCAGGAGCAGATCAGCGACCTGTAAGGGTTGGAAGAGACCTCTGCAGCTCTCCCTTTCCAACCCCATGTGAAAGCAGTTCCCAGAGCAGCTGCACACACAGCCTGAAGGCGGGTTTGGGTCTGTGCGGAGGAGATTCCCCCACCTCTCTGGGCTCAGTGCTGGGCTCTGCCATCCTCATGGCACATAATTTCTTCCTCATGTCCATACAGAACTCCCTGGGCTACAGTCTGTGCCCGGTGCCCCCTTATCCCGGCGCTGGGCACCACACCCCACCATGCAGATCCCCATCAGCACTGCCCACATCCCCTCAGCCTTCTCTCCTCCAGGAGCACAGCCCCAGGGCTCTCAGCTGTGGTCAGACAGCAGCAGGACTCCAAGCAGCCGTGCTCCCTGTCAGCTCAGTGTAATGTGTGGGCTCCCTGACCCGCCCGGCCCCACCAGGTGCTCTCTGCCGTCTATTACTGTCTCTTGAAAATGCGTCCTGCAATTCAGATGTGGATATAATGAGGATGATATACAGTTGTACTTCAGACCGAATGCGAGCCATCTGTCAAAAACAAAAGCTAAATTCTGTGTAATAAAAGCCACACAATGATTGATATTTCACATTAAAGGGAGAGCTGAAAAAAAAGCAATTTTGTTTACGGGCAAACCTGCGTCTGGCACATTTTTCATGTCACATAAAGATGGAAATCTCACCTTATGGCTATAGATTACAGCTATATCTCAGTCTTTATAATTGTGGACGGATAGGCACGTGATTCTACCTAAAGAGATGATTTCCCATGTATCACTGATAACGAGTCCATCCGAACTCACTTTTTGCTGCTTCCCAGAGGTGTAGTGTTTCCCATTTGCTGCACTTAGGGGAGTGCACTCCACCCGACAGAGTGGAAATTTTCTTGGTTTGTGAAACTTTTCTGTGCTTCTTCCTCGCTTGTAACCGGTTCTGTGGGGGTGGGGAGAGGGAGGGAGCAGCGTGGCTGGGGAAGGGACGTGGCAGAGCACGCAGAGTGCTGAGAGATGGCTCTGAGTGCCTCCAAATTGTGCAAAACCTTTAATTATTCACCGTGGCATTTTGTGAAAGCTTTTTTTTTTTTGCTGCTGGAGCAGGCACAGTGTGCAGGGAGCCCCAGGCTGACACCTGCATGGCATGGGGGGTCCTGGCAGGTCTCTGCAGTGTGCCACAGCACAGGTTGGGCTGACTGCTTGCTTCTGTGCTTCTCCATAAAGCACTCAGCGTTCTGACTCTACAGGAGACTGGTTAGGGATGTGAATCTGCTGGGGGATCTCTGCAATGCTCACATCAGCGTTTGAGTGCAAGCTAGATGTTGTTAGAACTCCTCAAGTATTTCCCCCAAAGCTTCTGTGCAGACTAGTGTGGGAAAATGAGTTCCTTCCAGTGGCCAACCCCTCCAACTGTGAGAAGAAGAGTTGTGCTCTGCTCTTCCTCCACAGTTTCAGGGGATGTGCCTTCCAGGTTCTGACACTAAGCCATCACCAGCTCTTCTGCTTTTCTTAGCATAGTTATTTCGAAGGTACTCCTCATTAATGCACTCCATGAAACTGAACTCAAGTCATCTCTTACAGTAACGTTATGAAACCAAACCCAAACTGTCCCTCCTAGCAGCTGTAAGCAAGCAGAGTCTTTGGCAGTTGTACTCCAGCTTTGTGTGTGAGCAACTTGGCAATGGGAACATGTATCAAAGCTGGATTTTTGTGTCTTAAGTGATATTAAACAGAAGTCAGTTTCCATTTGACCCTTAACTACTTCAAAAGCAAAGCCTGACTTCACATCAGCTCTCACCTCGTGGAAGTGCTGAGTTAAGAAATAATTGAGCTGGGAGGAGCACCTTGTAACAACGTGTGAGGTTTGATCTCCCCATCTTCACAATCAGCTTGGCAGGAGAAGGCTCCTCTCCCAGCACAGGGTATTCCCTTTGTAGAAGGAAAGGTAAAGCTGTGTTTGGTGCATGGGGCTTGCTGCTGGGACAGGGCTGGAGCAGCCCAGTGCCTTGATGCATGGGGGGTCCTGGCTTTGGGGTTGAGCATCCAGGTGTGTGCATGGGAATTGCCAAGGCAGGCCTCATGCTGGCTCCGTCAGCCTGGGAATCCAGCCCCTCCATTTGTATTCGGTGTAAGGGTTGCCCAAGCTGAGAGCTCTTCTGGAACACATTGAGCCAAAAATTCACTTCTCTCTCTTCTGCTACTGAAGTTCAAAGGGGAGAATCCTGGCCTTGTTCCAGTGCACCGTTTTCAGACCAGGCACGCTTTGGCAGCAAGGAAGCTGCAGCAGAGCCCAGAGCAGTGGCAGGATGCTTTGCATTTCTCTCCAGGACTGCCGCCTCCTGGGCCGGGAAGAAGCGACTGTTTATTGGAAAAGAAAAAGGAAAAAAATAATTCCTGAGGTGTCTGCACCTGGAATTAGTTTAACTGAAACTCAAGAGGCAGTGCCTCTCTGTTTGGGTTTGAAATTTAGGTATTTGAACTTTTCCCATCGAAGCATAACACCTTTGATGTTTTAATCTTTGGACAGGGTTGGTACAAGGAGCAGCATCACTTTTGGAATGTGATTTTCAAAGAGGTTGACTGAATTGTGATTAAAAAATCAATCGATCAAACAGAAAGCCACAAAGCTGCGACCGCGGGATCTGTGCTGCTGGTTTGATCATTAAGGGCTCTTTGCAGACCCTGCTGGGACCCACTGATGACCATGGAGGACAGCATGGGGCTGTGCTGGTCCCTTGTGTAAGAGAGAGGCAGTGCAGTGCTCGGGTGTGTGTCCCTGGGCTTTGCACCACGTGTGATGTAGGGATTGCTTTGGCTCACTTGATGGCAGAACAAGTTCCTGAGGGAGGATGAAGCCTGATGGAGCAACTGCGGGACTCCGACTTGCGAGCAGATTCTTGTGGTTTTAAATCCTCCATCAAGAGTGTGACGGCGAGGCGGATGGTTGCAAAGTGTTGCTGTGTGAGCTCCCAGCATCACGGGGGCTATGTACTGCAATGGCAGCGGCAGCTGGTGACATCCCCACTCCTGTGGGACGTGCCATCACCGTGCCAGCTGTCACACAGCCCTCACTGTGTGTGCTGCACTACTAGGAAGCAGTGGCTTCAGGAACATGGTGTTGTCTGCTCCCTTGAGATATCAGCACACAAATACAAAGCGTTCCCCAGGCTGTGCCTCTGAGCTTCCATGTATATTGCTGCTGCTTCGCTGGTGTGGGAGCTGGGGGCACTGGGGCACAGCCTGGCAGCTGCTGGTGTCACTGGTGTTCCTGTGGCACCAGGGCTGACCAGCAGCGGAGCTGCACCTACAGGCAAACAGGGGTTTGACCACAGCACACGTGTGACTGCCAATGCTGGGAGCTGCTCAAGCTTTGTGTTTGTAGCAGAAATGCTCAGTCAGAGCCTGAAGCAGTGATGGAGCACCTGGTGGGAAGTCAGGGCCAGCCCAGGGGAGCTCAGGTGCATGCAGTGTACCTGAGTGACAAGAAGAGGTACAGCCAGGATCCACCCCTTCCCCGCCCTCATTTAAGGGTTGGCAGAGGAGCTAAGGACATCTTTTGCTAGAGATCTCTGCATACTTGCATCTTTTCACAGGTAAACAGCTCCTTTCCTTCATTTCTGTGTCCACAGCTGCTTCATTTGGGCTCATGCTGTACCTAAAAACTTTGCTACCCCCCTATTATTGTGGTACTTTTCATCCTGTTATGTCATTATAGACGTCATTATAGTGTTCAAGAGCTTACACCACGTATGTGCCTTCCACCTGGCACCAGGGGTGTAAAGGAGAATGCTCAGCTTACTTGTACTTCAGGAAAGACATGTGTCCTTGTCCTTCTAGTGGAGTATGCCTCCAGCGTGTGGTTTTTTATTGAAGTAATTTCAGTTTTGAACTGGAGAACAGCAACTTGAATAGCTTTCATTCAATTGATAATGGAAAATAGACTCAATGAGGAGATGTACCATTGGCAAAGGAATTCAGTGTTAACGCTTTATTTGAATAATAACCTCTCACTGTTAGTGAAATAGGTGGAAATAAGTCAGGATGAGATGATTTTTTCATAGGCTGCAAATGGATGATTATGGGCAATGGATTGTACTGAGCTGTGCGGTGCAGCCCCGTGCTGAATGCTGCTGTGTCAGACTTGTGTGCAATTAAATACTCATCAGATGCAACCATGGTGGATAAATTAACTCCACACGCTGCTAATAACTCATGAGAAGCCCTGTGCATGGGCTGCATGCATTTGTTGTGTTTCCCTGGCCAAGCATTAATTTTTCTTGGCTAGGCCAACCAGCCTTGCAACCAGAGGATGATTTTGGTGACAAAAGGTGCAGCTCCTTGGCACTGCAGCTATGGGCTCTGTTGTAATAAGCAGCGTGCCTGTGGCTGCTGTGGGGTTTCCACGTGTGGTGGGGCCATCTCAGAGCTGTGCACAGTCCTCCTAACAGTGCGGTCTGGTTGGTAATAACACAGTGCTGGGGCTGTAAATGTTCTATGCAGGAAACAATCAGACTGCGCTGAGCAAATGCTGCTGGGGATCTTTGAACTTTCAGTAACTTCCTTGTGTGAAAACAGTCCCACAGAAAAAAGCGATTAAGGCCTTTGGTCAATGCATCTAACTCAGTGTTGCGCATCCCATCTGTCCTCATGGCACTCTGAGGTAGTTACGAGCAGCAGCATTTCATACACTTTAAACGTGGTTTGTGGGAAGCATTGACAGCTCAGAGTGGTGGTCACAGAGGGGGCTGAGCCTGCCCATGGGTCCTACTGGCTCATCTGGGGCTCTGCTGCCAGCAGGAACAATGTGGGAGGGGGGCTGTGTCCCAGCACAGCGTGGGATGCAGAGTGAAACCACGTGGGTGAAGCTGTGTGGGTGAGAGGGATGTGGGAGTGAAGGTGAACTCTCTTCTCATGTTGCTGAATTTTTCCTCTCTGGTAGAACGCAGTTTGTTTAAGGCTGTTTTCAATGATGCGTTTGGTGTTTTCTACTTTTCTCCTAATAGAAGCAATCCAGAATATCTCATATTTGGAAAAATTACTCATTATCGTAATGTCCCGCAGTGCTTTTCTAATTGTTAGTCAGTGTTAGTCCGAGACCATAACTATCCTAGCAGGATTAAATCACATTTTCACTAAAGCTAAACATGTATTTAGCAAGCGGATTTTAAATCTTGTCTGTCATAATCTTTACACATCTAGTTCTGCAGTAAATTAGAAGCAGGATGGCTGCAGAGTGGGATTCTGCAGCAGCTCTATCCCCGTTCAGCTCTGCACGCCCCTTAGGTGCTCTGCTTCAACAGGAATTCTTTTTTAAAGCCTTTTCTGAATTGGAAATAAAAACAGATGAGGCAGGAGCACGTCTTCTTTGTGCAGTGTGTGCTTCTGTACCCTGACTGCTCCACTGATAAAGCAGTAATCTGATTCCCCTACAGCACACCCTAAAGTCACTCTGTGATGCCCAAAAGTACTGTGTGTCTGCAAGAGGGTTCCAGCCCCTGTAGGGGCTCCATGGCAGCAGTGGGCTCTGTCCCCACCAGGACGTGCCCACAGCTGTGTGTGTGGCTGAGTCTGCCCTGGGAAGGCAGCAGGAATCCAGCAGCAGTCTGCCTCACCTGCTACAGCCCCTGCTGGCAGGGCTGTCCTCTTCTCTGTTCTTCTGTCTACCAAACATTTAGTTGGTGTCAAGCAGGCTTTGGATGGCCACTTTCTGGGATGTATAGAAAAACCTTCTTAAGAAAAGCTTTTGCCGATATAAGTAGTTCAGTTTTAATCTGAGAATAGCAAGAATGTGAAGTACTTTTGTAGATATTTGCCATAAATATCTTCAGTATAAATTAGTTATAATTGTAGAATACGATCAGATTTAAGTGCATGGTTGCTGCAATAACCTCCCTCTAGATGCAGTAGTCCAGCCCTGGATTTGGGATGTGTGGGTGCTCAGCAATAGGGAGGAAAGGGGTTGTTCTTCCATGGGTTCTTTAGCTTTTCAGTGCGGCTCCCAGACAGTTATGTTTGATCAGAACTGATAAAGTGGGGACACAAAGGAGAATCCGAAAATAAAGTTAGGGTGGAGAGGGGGAGAGTATGAGGTTCAGGTAGAGTTAAGGCAGGAGCTTTGAGTCTGAGTGATTTTAAGCCTTTAGAGGTTAGGAAAACATCCAGGGCAGATCCCATTTTCTGCTTCTCTCACTTCCTTTTCCATCCTGTCTTTCAAGAAGATCACTGTGAAATGACAGCAGCAAACACAGCTGTCTGGTTCTGGGACCCATCATAAATGTGAAGACAAGAAAGTGTCTCCAGAAATCAGATTTCCAGATTTCTTGCATCTCTTTGTGGAGAGATTTTCTTCTGTGTTCTGCTCTCTGCAGGAAGCTGATAGCTCCTGGGAGTCAGGTATGTACGCTTCTGCTCAGCCCCATGCCTGGGCTGGCTGCTGGGGAGCACAGGGGCTGCTGTCCGTGGCATGGGGGTGCTCCATCATGCTCCAAGTCCTGTTTGGCTAGGCTCGTGGAGCTGCTCCCAAAGCAAACAGTGGTAGGAGAAGCACATTGTCAGAGCAGCCTGCTGCACACCTGTGGGGTCCATGCGCTAGTGTGAGAGGGATAGATCACATACGAGTTTAAATGAATATAGAAGGAAAGCAATTTGAGATATAAAAGTACAGTTTGGAACTTCTATGAGTCATTTGCACTGAGGGCTCATCCTGCTCTTGAGGGAGATCAGAGGGTTGTCAATGTGAGGGGCCGTGAGATGGTAGGAAGCAAAACTGAGCCTGACTTCTTAGTTCTGGCCACAATAACTCTGTGCCTTCTTGAAATAATTTCAGTGTGATCAATAACTTGTAAACCTAAGAAAAATAGAAAGGCACCTCTGGATATCTGTCTGATGGTAGAGCAGTCTGATAGCCCATTGTTCTGGAAGAAACAGTGGAATCATATTCATTTTGAGGGTGATGATGCACTGAAACAGGTTGCCCGGAGAGGCTGTGGATGCCCCATCTCTGGAGGCACTCAAGGCAAGGCTGGATGTGGCTCTGGGCAGCCTGCTCCAGTGGCTGGCGACCCTGCTCATGGCAGGGGGTTGAAACGAGTTGATCTTTGAGGTCCTTCACAACCCAGGCTGTTCTATGACTCTATGCATTTCCAAAAGCTGAAACTAGGTAGATTTCATCTTGGAAGGAAGCTGCTAGACAAATGGAATCAGGATTAATTAATTCTGAAATCTTTAGAGAATTGTTTGATAAATATTTTTAATGCATTTTATAAAATACACATTTTATTGAAACAAAGATCTGATTTGTCACTCGCTGGCTCCAAATTAGCACTTCTTCAGAATATTACTCTTTGGGGGATTTGAGTCCTTTCACTTTTCATTCCAATTAAGGACGGTAACAAACACTGAGATCTTTCAGAAAGATCTGCCTGAGTCCTATCAGTGAGGTATCCACTGGGAGCTCGGGGCAGCACCTGGAATAATCCCTGATCACAGACCTTGATGTGGCATTTCATCATGAACAGCTGGGAATCTGCAGTATTTCAGTGGGCTGCAGCCTTGTAACTGCAGACACATAACTTTATGCCTACGGATAAACCATTGCTTTCTGCCTTCGGGTGCCTGTGAGGGAGCACTGATCTTCCACCTTTCTGAGTGCAATGCGTGTGTTAGGGTGGGTGAAACAAATCTCCATTCCTGAGTTTCTCTGCCTGTAGCTGGATTGGAGCTTTTGCCAGCAGCTGGAAGGACTTTAATCACTCCTATATCCTTCATTCTAGCCCTGAGTTGCTTTAAAACCCTTTGTGGATGTTTCAGCTCCCCTTTTTGTTTGCATTTCTTTCCATGTTCTTTTTCTCCTTTAATGACTTCCTCAAAGCAGATGGTCTTCACACTCTTTCTCTTTCAAGAGATATATTCTGTTCATCTGAAAGAGAATTTTTCTCATCTGAAGAGTGTACAAGAAGACTTTATTGCCTTGGGGTGGAACATATACCCAGAAAATGCACACTTTGCAGAGACTTTAATCCTCAGGCCTGCAGCAAGAAGAGGCTGTGTTTGCTAATATTTATGAAGCTGTCCCATTTTCCTGCCTCTGACCCAAGAAATCTTGAATTTTGGGATCTCTGTATTCAATCCGTACTTGTTCTGGAAGGAGATAAGAGCCTTTGGGTTACACCTGCAATACTGGAAGGGGACTCTTTTCCACCAGAATGGATCTCTTTTTCCTCCTTCCTTGTGATCCTGCAGCCTGAAGAGGTCTGCTGTGTCCTTTTTGGAGAGGATCTGTGTGTGAAAGCAAAATGCAGGTGTCCACTCATCCGCGCCTGTCCTCTCCCACCCTGACCTTCCTTTTCTAGTAATGAGACCAGTGCATTCTCTGGCAGGAGCGTGTCTTTCTCTTTCAGTGCCTTTGGCCTGACTCAAGGCAGACATCCAAGCCTGATGGGTGCTTCAGAAACCTGAAATGAGTCCCCTTTTTCATCATCTCACAGTGCATCCCTGCCTTTCGTGGGCTCCTGTTCAGCCAGTGGCTTGCTCTGCCAGACTCTGCTGTCAGGTGTGGGTTTTCTTCTATCACACATGAATTAATTAATACTTAAACCATCCTCAGTCAGTTTGCTTCTCTACTAATAAGATTAGCAAGCAATACACCAGGGAGGTGTATTATATCAGAGGAAGATGCGGTTGTACACTTCAAGCATATATTTAGAGATGTTTGTCTCTGATAGGACCAGAAAAACTGCAAAAGCGCCCTTGAATAATTTGGAAGCAGGGATCCCTGGTGATGTGGCTTTTCAATGCAGTCTCCAGATGCATGGCTTGTTGTCTGCAGTGGTGTTTATTGCTTCTTACGACCCAGCCTGTCATTTTGCTGGGCTCCAGGCAGCGCTGGGAGATATCAGTCCTCTCTCCTGTGCTTTAATTCCCCTTTCAGCAGCCGTTTCAGTTTATTTTTCAATTGCACAGGCATGCCAAGATGCAACATGTGCCTCACAGGGCTGTGTGCTGTGCTCTGCAGCTTCCCCCAGGCTCTTTGTGCGCTGCCTTTACAACCCTTTTCTAAGAAGTATCTCAGGAGAGGCTTCTACATCTCTCACTGCTGTGCACACAGGGAGTGTGTCCTTCAGTAAGAAGGAAAATGCTCAAGAACTCACAGGGAAACATACTGCGTCTTGCTAAGAAAATACTGCACCAGAAACCCTTGCTGCTTTCTGGGAAACACGGGCACCTCATGCTGGAATTGGACAGACCCTGCTCTTAGCTTTCCCTGGTGCTGTTTCAGATGCAGCAGATATCTGCAGCACAGTTCCCATTCCAGTTATCAGGATAGTACAAAGAGCAAGTGTGGGCACAGTGAGATGGGCACGTGCTCTGATTCTCATGTGCCTCAAGGTGGCCCAGCTGCTGAGGAGCCTTGTTAACATGCCAACATCTTGGAAAGCGAGAGGTTGGAGGTGTGCTGTGTGTTCAGATGCAGGCTGACATGGCCTGTCTGGTGCTCCACACCTGCAGTGTGCAGGGCTAGGGCAAGCTGCTGTGGGTCCATTCACTGTCTGGTTGCGTTTCAAAAGCATTAAGTAGCTTGGCAGACTAGCCAAGATGTCTTAGGTTAGACAAATTGCACACGGGAGAGCTGAGGGGATAATCTAAGGGTAATTCTTGCAGTTTGGGTTAATTTAGTATCGATCTCTTTGCAGCCCAAAGGACCAAGAAGGTCACAGTGGCATCGGGATGGAGGTCTGTAACTCTTTCAGATGAGTTTAAGATCTGTAACTCATTTTGCCCCATTCTTTTCATTGCAAGACTGCTGTAGGAGGTAAATCAGAATTCCTTCAAGGAGATTTATCAAAGCTTTGATTGTCTTCAAGGATCAAGAGCAGGGTGGATGCAGGACCAGCTCCTTGCCTCAGGTCAGAGGCATTCGGTGCTTCAGCATTAGTATTTGATTTCTGCCCAGCATTCCTCTCATTGCAGTGCTTGCATGGCCCTCAGGGTTAGAGAGGTCTGCTCTTCAGCACTAAGAGCTTTTTCGCTCATTATCCTTTTACCCCTCTGTGTTATTTTTCTAGAGAATGAGTTGCCCTGGCACAGGGCATCCTCAGGGTGCGTGTTTTGGTGGGGAATGCAATCTTACTGCAGTGCACCAAATACAAAGGGAATGTTAATAGTTAAGTGGCCTGGAGCCTGTTAATGTACTGACAGTGACTGGAGGTGTTTCCTCGCAGCTTGGCTGCTGAATGGGAGCTCAGCAGTGCCTTCTCTGTGAGCTCACGTACCCAAATCCAACCCAGTGCTCTGGCAGCTCATGCTGCGAGTCCCTGTGCTGAGCAGTGCTGGTGCCCTCTGTCCTTGGAGCAGGGCTTTGGTGAGGAGCTGGCTGTGCTCTGGGTGCCAGAGTTCAGTTTTCTGGGTGTCCGGGGTTCCCTTGAGGCCATGTCTGTGTGTCACGGCTGTGCTGCTTCCCAGCACTTGTATTGGAATTCTCCATAGATGCCCATTTGTCTCTCTGAAATAACATCTAGGTAAGTTGTCAGATCCGCACGTGTTTTGGAGAACCTCATTGCACACGAAGTAACCTGTTGTTTCACTTAACCTGCGTGATGGAGAAGCGTTGTCCTCACTTGCATCTGCCAATGAGCATGAACTGTCACTAATTCCTATTAACTGAACTGTGGGCTATAACGGCATCGGAACGTTTCCATCCATCTTCCTGGATAAAGCTGTCTGTGGTCACCCAGGGTTTCCCAATTTGAAGGAGTTTCCTATCTGCTCCCTGCGATGCTTAAATTCAGCCTGACCCTTCTCTGTCTGCTTCAGCAGTAGGTCCTGCATGCAACGGAAAGCTTCACTCTGATATCAAATGGGACAGCTGTGAGGGGGGAAAAAAGTAAAAATAGGCTTCTAAACGTGTCTGCACAGCTACTGATGTCAAAAGAGTTTACTGGCTTGTCCGATCGTTTCTGCAGGTACCACATGTCCAGCTAGATAGCAAGGCGTGCATCCCATTGACAGTGTAATCACTGGGATGTGGTCATTAATAATGAGATTGGGGATGCACAGGCAGCCTGGAGTTGCTGGGCTGGTTAGGTATATACACATACGCAGTTTGATAATAGGACCAAGACGTCTGTGCTGTGATTGAAGGAGTTAAATACTGGCAGTGGGTTTCCTCTGGTCAGCAGTAGCTGTGACTTCTGAAGGTTTTTTTATTTTTTTTTCTTGAAAATGAAGAAATTAAACTTTGGGGTAAAAAATAGAGTGGCTGCAGAGGGTCTGCAAAGGAAAACTGATTCTGGGGAGAAGTTTTAGGGATGTGAGGCACTGGAAATTAAAGCAGTGGGATTATTGTCTCCTCTGCTGTTCCAGTGAATATAAACCTGTGTATTTTCTGGGCTTCTATGAGCCTGGAGCTCATAGAAAAGTGAGATGGCGTAGATTGTAAGAGCAGAGATCTTAATAATGTGAAGGAGAGTCCCATCTGCTTACTGATGCATGGAAAGTTCCCATTGAGGATTTATGTCCCAGTCATGTCAGTTTAGTTTTATTTTATATCACGCTCTACAAAAATTGCATTCGGAATAGTTTTCTGCGTGGCATTTTGTCCCCTGCTCTCAAGTATCACTGCCTACAAGGCAGTTAATAATCTAAAAAAGGTTTCTATTTGCTGTTTAACCTGATACAATGGTGTAAGGCTGCTGGTCATATATCTATGGGAGTCTTTGGGTTATGCCAGCAGTGCAGATCAGGAGCCACAGTGATCACTGGATTGTATTAATGTCTCTTGTGCAGTCATTGCAAACCTAATCATCAGTGCAAGATGGGGTGCGTAAGCATGGAGCACAGCCCTGCCTCAAAGCACTGTGAGACCTCACCTGGAGCACTGGCACAGGAGAGACATAGAGCTGTTGGAGTGCGTCCAGAGGAGGGCCACAAAAAATGGTCCCAGGGATGGGATACCTCTCCTGTGCAAACAAACTGAGAGCTGGGTCTGTGCAACATGGAGAAGAGGCCACTCAAGCTCCTCTAGCAGCCTGTCAGTATCTGAAGGGGCTGTAAGAAGGGAGAGACTCCCCAGTGGGGTCTGTGGTGACAGGACAAGGGGAAATGGTTTAACTCTCCCGTCTTCTAGTTTGAGATTGGAGATAAGGAAGAAGCTTTTTACATTAAGGGCAGTGGGGCACTGCCCAGTCTGCCTAGAGAGTTGGTGGTGCCCCATCCCCGCAGGCAGCTGAGGTCAGGGGATGGGCTCTGAGCACTGATGGAGCTGTGGGTGTCCCTGTACGCTGCATGGAGTGGAGTCCCTTCCAACTCAAAAAATCCTGTGATCTCACAGACTTCGCTCTTCTGACCCAGTCTCCCACTGGAGACTCACAGGCACAAGCCCACAAACCCTGTTTCCAGCCAGGCCACCCCTCCAGCAACAACTCGGATGGAGGAGTGGTGCCAGCATCCCTCCGTCTTGTGCCCAGCTGACCACTGGGTTGGGGAAAGTGGGGAGTGCCCTGCAGCACTGCCTTGGGAGCTGCCCTCAGGCTGGGAATGCTCTACCCTTCATGGTTACACCACATGTTGTGAAATGGACTGTGGAGGCGAGGATGGGTTGGCCCTTTGCTCCTGAGTACCAGCAATAAGGTGAGAGGTGATGGCCTCAAGCAGTGCCAGGGGAGGCTCAGGTTGGGTATTGGCCCAGGTAGTGGTGGGATCACTGTCCCTGGAGGTGTTCTAGAGCTGTAGGGATGTGGCACTGAGGGATGTGGGCATGGTGAGGTGGGCTGGGTTGATGTTGAGCTTGGGGTTCTCTGAGGTCTTTACAACTTTAATGACTCTATGATTCTAATTGTCTTTCTGACCCAAAGGAAGTGCTTGTTTTCTGGCTCCTCTCAGCCTGCTGTACCACATACCTTTGCACACAGACGTGCATGAAGCAAGTGACTGATTTCCCCAGGGATGTGCTCCTTGATGTGATTTGCCTTAAAGTAGGAGAATCCCTTGGACATCACTTGAGGTAGACCCTGTCCAACTACCTAAGATGCGCTTTTGAACAAGCTATGCTCCAGGTGATGAGCCCTGCATGGAGTGAGGGGATGTGAACTTCTGGGTGAGCTCAAGTGGCTCCCGAAGAAGAGGACAAGCACAAAAGTAATTGCTTTACAGAGCAAAGATAGGAGTGGACAAGCAGTGGCATTCAGAAAGCATGTGGGGGGTACCCCAGTCACAAGCCCTCCCTTTTGGGCTGTGCCATGCTGCCAAACCCCAAGCTCCCTTGCCCCAAACCAGCAGGGCTCAGACGTCTCAGCATGTGGGAACCCCAAAGGCAGCTGTGCCTGGGCAGCATGCTGGTGCATGTGCCCACATTGTGCTGCTCTGCACCGCTTGATGTTTTCCTCCTGGGCCTGTGATGAGTTCCTGAATCACCCATTCTGAGAAGGCCACCGAGGTTCAGGCTGTTGTGTTTTGCGCTGCCGCACTGAGTCCTGGCAGTGAGATCTCTGCCAGGGCTGGCAGCACTCAGAGCTGTGCTCAGACTCACCTCACTTCCCAGGAGTTTTGGTTTCTAATTGTTTCCTAAATATTCTAATTCATTTCTAAATCACATTGCCATGGCAACCATAATTCCTATGCATTACGAATATCAGACACCTCTCAAATCAATTTGTTTTCCCTTGTTGCCATGGTGACAGACGTTTTGTCAGAATTATTTAGGTAGTGAGAAATCCGGAGACCTTTGTGGAGCAGGAGCTGCAGGAGGAGCCCTGCGGGGAGCCAACCTCCCATCCTGCTGCTGCTTTCCTCCTATCCTTCCTGCCCTCTGTGGGTGTGTGGGTGCTCCCAGAGCACAAAGGGGCTTGCAGCATGCAGCCCAGAGGCTGTGGTCCCACCTCTGTCCTGTCTCTCACCTCAAGAACTGTGTTCAGTGTTGGGCACCTCAGTACAGAAAGGACATGGAGGTGTTGGAGCAGGTCCAAAGAAGGGCAACAAGGCTGTGAAGGGCTTGGAGAGTGTGCCTTATGAGGAGAGACTGAAGGAGTTGGGGCTGTTTGGTCTGGGGAAGAGGAGGCTGAGAGGAGACCTCATTGTTCTCTTCCGATATCTGAAAGGTGCTCAGAGTGAGAGTGGGATTGGGCTCTGCTCACTGGCGACAGTGACAGGATGAGGGGAAACAGCCTCAAGTTATGCCAGGGTAAATTTAGGCTAGATATCAGGGAACAGTTCTTTACAGAAAGGGTCGTTAAGCACTGGAATGAGCTCTACAGGGAGGTGGTGGAATCACCATCCCTGGATGTGTTTAAAAACCATTTGGATGTGGTGCTCAGGGCCATTTAGCTGAGGGTTGTTAGAGTTAGGGCAGCATGGTTAGGTTGTGGTTGTACTCGATGATCTTTGAGGTCTTTTACAAATTGGGTGATTCTATTGTTCTCCATGCTGGTGCACATCACCCAGTTGGCCAGGGAGCTCTTCCCATCTGACAGCCTGCAGTGCCTTTCCACTCTGTTCTTTGATGGTTTCTTCATGTGGGCCTGTGTCTGTTTTCCCACCTCAGCCTGCCTAACCCTTGATTTTTAGAGCAATTTCTAGTTATCAGGTTGAAATTCTGCCTATGTGTGTTTGTTGGTATAAGCTCTGACATAAGCAGAATTTGAGTACTTTGAGAAGTCTCAGCATTTCACTTAATTGTCTCAGTGGTAGCTGAGGTTTTGGAAGCTCTGGCTTGCTGTATCTTGCATGTCACCTTTTTTATTTTTTGCTCAGAATCAGGGTTGCTTCCCAGTGGCAGTTCAATGGTCAACTCCCCACCCAGTCTCTCCAATCACTTTGAAGCACGCTGCCATCAGGATCCACCACCATGAGCAGCTGCTGTGCAACAAAGTCACAGAAAAAAAAATAAAAATCCAAAGACTGTTGGTTTAGATCATCTACAGAGTCTGTGTTCCTTCAGTCTCTGATTTGGAGAGCTATTGCTGCATCATACCATACATGACATAGAGCCTGCTCTGTAGAATCTGTCTGCATCCATCTATGGGTTGATAGCGATAGGACAAGGTGGAATGGTTTTATATTAAGACAGAAGAGACTGAGGTTGGATATGAGGAGGAAGTTTTTCATTTTGAGGGTGGTGATGCACTGGAACAGGTTGCCCAGAGAGGCTGTGGATGCCCCATCCCTGGAGGCACTCAAGGCAAGGCTGGATGTGGCTCTGGGCAGCCTGCTCCAGTGGTTGGTGACCCTGCCCGTGGCAGGGGGTTGAAACGAGTTGATCTTTGAGGTCCTTCACAACCCGGCCAGTCTATGATTCTGCGTGTTTGGTGCATCCAGGAAATAAAAGATAATAGAAGTGTTCTGCGATTAAACGTGAGTGCTGAAGTTACCAGTGAGCTCTGGAAAACGTTTATCCAGATATGAGTTGGGAACATCAGCTGTGGGCTTGGATGCCCCAGCAGCCTGGGACTGTGCTCCTGCATGCTGTCCTGTTGCTGCTGCAGGGTGCTTGTGCCTGCTTACCTGCAATACAGGGGGTACACCTCATTCAAAACAATATGCAGTGCTGCCTGTGCTGGCAGTGCCAGGCAGAGGATGCAGGATGTTGGAGCAGGAGCTGAAATCTGGCAGCTGATGTCATGTAACGCTGCTGACCATGTGATCATCAGCCAGTTAGAGGGGAAAACCCCCTGAAGAGAATGTATATTATAGAAGGTGATCAGAAAATACAAAGCAGAGCTCTTCCCCCTGCATAAGTCAGGGAGAGCAGTCAGAGGGATTAGTAAGAAGCACGCATGTTGCTGCAGCCTTTCCTGCTGCCGTGGCTTTGCCTTCCCTCCGCTTGGTGGTAGCATTTTCTCTGTCTTCCCTCCTTTCTCCCAGCAAATAGCAGTAGATGTGAGCGAGACAGCTCCCTGTTAAAGGTATGATTGAGGCTGCACTTTTCCTCCGTGATGCTGTGAAGTTTAATGCTCCGATCCTTCATGGGCTGAGCTTTCTGACGTTCAAAATACTGTCTTCTAATATAGAAGGAAGGAAAAGCTTGCAGCCTCAAAGCATCTACCCCAGAGCCCTGCACAGACCTGGCCCTGAGGGGAGGTGACAGCACAGGGCTGGTGCCCTTTCTGTTTCAGAATGCTTGCAATCCAACTGAGTTACCATTGCATTTTGCAGGAGTGAGCCTGGTGGCAGGGCTGGCTGCCCCCTTCCCCAGGAAGGTGCAGTTCCAGCATGTGGAAGCGTCCCTGTGACGTGTCACAGTGATGTCCCAGCACTCCTCTCCAGGCTGACAGCTCTGTGGTGGAGGACTTGTAGCTACTAGTGGTGACACAGCCTTTCTGAAGAGTGGTTTGCCGAGGAGCTGGGAGGCACGGAGTTTCTGTGGCATGGGGAAACCCTGCAGGAGTGCAGTGAGTGCATGGATGGCTGGGCACGGCTCTGGTGACCTCGGCACACTGTGCTGGTGGGAGGACACTGGGATCTAGTGTGGAGCAGGTGGAGGTGCTGGGAGCTGCTGTCTACCTGGCCAACAGGAGGGGGGAGGGGTCACCCCATGGAGTGCAGCTGTGGGAGGAAGCCCATGTGGGGCCGTGGCTCCTTCCCACCAGGACAGCTGGAGGTGTTGTCTGTTGGCTTCAAGTTTTGTTCCAGCTACTAAATGCCTACATAAATGCTGCTCCTTGGTGATGGGCCATATGTATTTTGCTTATTTATCTTACTTATGTGTTGGTTTTTTTTTTTTTTTTTCCTTTACTTGCTATTTTCCTTACTCATTATTACTTTTGGCTGCCATTAATGTTTTGTGCTCTGAGCTCAGCTGCTGAGGCGGTTGTGCCGAGGCACGTGCTTCTGTTTCTGTGCTGCACGGGTACTTCTCATTTTCTGCAGAGCAAAATTGCAGCACCACCTGCTGTAAATGAAATTACAGTAACGTTTATTTTATTTTATTTTATTTTTTGAAATGGAAGCGTGCCATTTATAAATAGCTTTTCTGAGAGGCATTGACCGCCGTTCTCTTTCCAAACAGCAGCAGGCTCCATCGCCAGCAACTCGTGGTTATTGAAACACTGTGAACTGGATTGCGAGTTAAGAAGCCGTATTCTTTCCTGTGATGGCCACAGGGGCTGGCTGAGTTGTGAAACTGAAAGGGAACCAAACCTTTCTATCTTGCAGCACCTTCAGGACACAGACTGCCTGGGCTCTGTGCCTTGTATCACACTTCACTGTGGGCATCCCTCCTGGGACTGATGCTTCTGTGGGGGTGGGGGGATGGAGAACAGTGCAGAGCTCAGTGCACAGTGGCACAAGCTGCCAGGCTTGGGCTCAGCAGCAGATTTTGCTCTGCCCATCTGGGAGGGGCTCTCATGTAGATCACCCCTCTGTTTTATAATGACAGAGGAGCCAAAGGTTACAGTGATCATAATCTTTAATGGCATTGAGAGCTTGACAGAAATATTGTTAGGAAGGATGTGTGGGGGGCAGAGGTGGTGCTAAAATCATCCTCAGCTCTTCCCTTAGTGTTTCTTCCTGCCTTGCAAAGGCTGAATGCTTCCTTGAAACTGTGATGATGGGTATGTGCCCCAGTGCTGCTTCCCATCACTGCATCGCAGCACATTTCCCAGTTTGCTTCCAAGTTTGCTTCCAAGTTTACTCCTGCCTTTCTGTGCCCTGGGACAGCCCCTGGCAGCGCAGCCAGGTATCCCTGAGATGCCCTGGCACAGAGGAGCACTGCCATGGATCAGCATGTGGCCGTGCTGAGCCGGGCACTGTGGCTTAGTGATGGCTTCCTAATTACAAGGGCTACCTGTCGTAATGCTGTGCATTAGAAATCATTATCTAGGATGAGGGATAAACCTCTTAACAGATTACTATTGCAAAATGTATGATACTTGGCTGTCTTGGAAGCAGCCGGCTTCAGTCTCTGTCAAGAGCGGTGTAATTACCGTAATGAGCTTTTGGCAGGTTTTGTTGGAAGTGTGGCTCTTTTTGTTCTTCTTTAGAGAAAGCAAAACAATTAAGTGGCTCTGGGAGGAGGGGGGGACTGCTGCTGGCCTGGCCCTCCCTCCCTGAAGCCCATGTGCAGAAACAAGAGGCGCAGGCATTGCTGATGACAGCTCTTCTCCCAGCGCTGTGTCTCAGGCTGAGAGCAGCTGCTTCTGGAGAATTCAGCCCTTGCAAGGCATCTGCTCCAGCTGTATGGATGTGGTGGAGCTGGTGGTGGGCATCGTCCAGCAGTGGCTTCAATTGCTGGGGCTTTGCATTCCAACCTGAATCTCCCCTCTTTTATCTTGCAACCATTTCCCCTTGTCCTCTACCTACTGACCCCGCTACAGAGTCTGTCCCTTTCCTTCTTACATCCCCTTCAGATACTGATAGGCTGCTCTGAGCTCTCCCCACAGCCTCTCTTCTCCAGCAGCACAGCCCCAGCTCACAGCCCTTTCTTGTAGAGGTGTCCCATCCCTTGGATTATGTTTGTGGCCCTTCTCTGGATGTACTCCAACAACTCTCTGTGCTGAGGACTCCCAGTCTGGATGCAGTGCTCCCGGTGAGGCCTCACCTTATTTGGATAACTGTGATTCAATCCACAACTCCTCCTCACTCCAGGAGTCTGACCCTCTCTTTCTTTATACTTTGCCATTCTGCATCTGGAGCAGTGCATGTTTAGGAGCAGCCTGTGCTGTGCTGGGCAGTGAGTTGCTGCCCGTCCCCATGCTGTGGTCCCAGCGGGGCTCAGTCGCACGCACACAGACAGTTCCTTTCTCCAATGTCAGCAGATGAGTGGATGATTTATGAATACATTTCTGTCCTAGCACTGGCTCTGCAGCCCTCTGAGGAATATTCCTAACAAAAAAAGGTTGTCAGAATATAAGGAATGCAGAAGGCTCTCTAGCAGCTAATGCTTCTTTCCCTTATGCTGCCAGCTCAGCTTGCACAGCAGGAAACAGTTGTGCTCCTGCAGCACAGAGCTTTTGTTGCTGGGCACAGTGCTGCTGGGGGAGATGTGACCTTGTGAGCAGCACTGGGGTGCACAGGGCCACCAGTCCTATGGGTTTGGGAGGACCCCAACTCATGCACTGAAGCTCGGAGCAGGAAAAGGTGGTGTGGGGAGGATGACTTTGCTCATGCTTTGCATGCTTTTGAGACGCTGGGAGCTCGAGTGTTTTACCTGCTCATATGCCAGTGCTTTATTCACATGGTGAGGGATGGCTCCAGCATTACACCTAAGGAACATTTTCCAATTGAAAATAGAATCCTTTTGTTTGTGCAGCAAACGAAAACAAAGCGATTGTGAGCTGCTCAGAGCTGAGCAGGGCCTGTTTTGCTCATTGCTGTCAGCTTTGCTTAAATCTTTGAAGCAATTGTTTTGCATTCAAGTGTATTCTAATAGCTGTCTGTATTGCTGCCTGTGAAAACCTAATTTCTGTGACAAATCATTTTCCTGTTCAGTGTGTTAGGTGAGGAGAGCTGCGTTGCTAAAACCAAACTATCTCCCTGTTAACAAAACTGCTGTGATTGCTGCTGGCATCCAAGCTCAGCACATGGGCTGTGGTCCTGGGTGGCTGCAGAGCCCCTTTCTTTTGCAGCCCTTGGCTCCTGCCATATCCCACTGTCCTGCAGCTCCTGATGCTGGAGCTGCTTTGAAGTGTGGTTGCCACGTGGATACTGCTTGCTTGAGGGATGGATATGTAAATGTAACCCACAATCCAGGCTCTCAGTGACCTCTGTTCACCTGCTTCCTCTTGTGACCTCAGGAGCATAAGGGGCATCTATTCCAGCCCTGTTTTCTGCTCTTTGC
Source organism: Oreortyx pictus (assembly GCA_036925125.1). NCBI lineage: Eukaryota > Metazoa > Chordata > Aves > Galliformes > Odontophoridae > Oreortyx > Oreortyx pictus. The sequence goes on along the minus strand of JAUPFR010000006.1, from coordinate 53,942,627 downwards.
TCCTACCCTGTATTCTGTCCCAGTGGAGTGGTGTGATGATGCCTCCTTTCTTCCCCTCTACTCCCCCATGCTGTTGAAGCTGTTCCCCCCCATGCCCAGAAATCCCCAGGAATGGGATTTCTTGGCTCAGAGGTTCATCTTGCAGGGGCAGTGCCACCAGATAGGATGCTGCTTTATGATCAGGGGCCAGAGCAGTAGCACTGTGCTAGGGTATATGCAAGCTGGCAAAGTCCATGTTCCCCACAGCACAATATTTTTGTGTCTTTCTGCGAGGGTAAGCCCAGAAAAGCTGCCTGAGCCCCAACCTCAGCACCTTTCCTGCAGCACTGGTTGCCTGGTGCTTGTGACCACCCTTGGGTACTGGTGTGCATGCACGCTTGGGCTGGGTGCTGGGCTGTGTTTTCCTGCACTACTGCATTGAAACTTCACGCCTTTGTATGTGTCTGGAACTCAGTTTTCTGGTGTCTCTAATGGAACAGTAATGTTTCTACTTTCTTTACCTCTGCTAATACAGACTGCTGCTACTGGCTGATTCTCCAAGCATCGGTAATGTTGAAACACTTGTACATGATTCAGCTACCTTAATCACTGTGCTCAGACCATCTTCAGTAACCTACAGGAGGGAAATGGGCTCTCTAGCACATGGAAAGGTTAAGAAATAATGCTTGGTCACCTTTGCAAAGCAATTTGAGCTCTATGTATGAAATTATAAGTATCAGATGAGAGCTGTGCATTATTAGCCATCTCTTATCTCCAATTGACCTTTCCCAGTTCGTTTAACACCCAGTCAAAAGAAGCCAGGACTTGCATTTTACATGACTTGGCAGTGTGACTGTAGCATCTATTAGGGTGTCCCAGAAGTGTCCATTTCCTCATCACACACCATTAGCCCTCTCTGGAAGACAGGAGAAAACCCAGGGTGCACCGATGCTAGATGGGCTTTGTCTGACTGACAATGTCAGGTTGCAGAGAACCCAGAGGAAAAAAGAACCTGTATGTGGAACTGTCCCACCACAGCTGCCCACCAGCAGCTCCAGAGGGGAAGTGGCCATTACTGGGGTGTGGCTGGGGCAAGCAAGGGGCTGTACATCACTCTTCATAGCCACCTACCTGCACCGGGTCACTCCTGGACTGTGCTGACCTTTCCCAGCATGGTGTTCCCTCTGATCTTTCCAGGTGGAAACAAAGGTCATGAGAATTTCCCTTCTCTGTAACCTTCTCATCACACCTGATGTTAAGGGAGTAATTGTTATTGAATAGTGGATAACTAGATTTAAATTGTTTTACTGTTTCAGTGATCATGTCTGTTCCTGTTTTGATTAACATTCGATACACGATAGAAACAAGGAGTCTGCAAGATCATTAATTCCATCTCTTATGAAACATTTTCAGCCATACTATGGCCTGAAGTAAATGCAAGGTGTTGGGTGGGAGGCTGAGCTATCGGTGAGGGAAAGGTCTGGGAATGAGGGGGTCAGTCTGTATGTAGTACATGGTGTGAAGTGAACTGTATCAATTCAGGCCAGGTATTACAGGTAATTTATCCTAAAGAGCAGTACTGAATGGTACAGCTGCCCAGGGAGTGGTGTGGTCAGTGTCCCTGGGGGTGTTCCAGAGTGGTGGGGATGTGGCACTGAGGGATGTGGGCAGTGGGCATGGAGGGGTGATGGGGCTTGGACATGGGGATCTGTTCCAACCTGAATGATCTTGTGATCCTGTGATTTTCCCAGCTCTGGACTGCAAGCAGCATGGATGAATACAGGCTAACCTTGCTCGTGCCTCTACCCTGTCTGGAGAGCTGCCCCTCCTTGCCCAGCTCTTTGCCTTTTACTTGAAGAAGGGGAATATTTAGCAAACAAAGTGTGAGAACAAGTCCAGAAAATAAAATGAATGCAGGATGTGGGGAACCCTGGCTGATGGGATTCCTAGGCTAGGGATCAAGGAGCAAACCCTAACAGCTCTGCTTTAGGAAAGTTTCTCCTGTGTGTCATTCTGGGAACACACTACAAAATGTCCATGGGCAGAGAAAACAGAGTGAAAGAGGTGCTGTGTTGTGCCGGGAAAGCCTCTGGTGTGTGCCTGGAGAAGTAAAGGAAGAAAACAAGCGGCACAGGAGTCAGCTGGTTCTGATGTGCCATACCCAATGGTCCCAAAAGTGCCAAATTCCCTCTAAAAATGGGAGAAGTGTGCAGGGAGACCCTCCTACTGAGCCTGGCAGAGGTGTTTGATCCTGAGTGTCAGCCTCCTCTCTTGTTTCCTTGGGGTACCCAGTTTAATTTAATCTTTCACCATGAAAACCATTTTGTCTGCAAGTAGAATGCATCTTGGCCACCTTCCACAATTGTGAGCGAATACATTTGCATACTTCTGTTATGCAAGGAGTCGTTTAAAACATTGAGTTGAAACAAAGACTTATTTTCCATCCAAGAGGATGGCCAGGGGTATCCTCCAGTAAGGAATGCATCGTCCTCCAGACCTCATGCTCCTTGTTGGTCTGTGCTTAAGAGGTATGACACAAACCTCCCATCAGCTCTGCTGCATACAGCCCATAGCTGTCTCTTGAGAAGGGCCAGAAGTGACAGGAGTCGACTGCTTTTCTTGCCCAATCATTCAGCTCTTCCTCCTGGGCAAACTGTAGCAGCTGAATTTGCACATTTCTGCAGCAAAATGTCCAACCAATGCGTGTTACTCGCCACGTTATTTTGATATCTCCAGCATCTATGGGCTGATCTCTGCATGGTGTGAGCTCTGCATCCTGCCTGAGTGCTTGTAAGAAAGGAAAAGAGCTGTGCTGCTCTGAGACCAAAAAACTGATTATCCAAATTAAGATGAATGCAACTGGGATAAGCACAGTTACAGAACGGTGTCTCCAAGCATCTGGAGAGTCGATAAGAACGCATCTCGGCTGCTTTGCCTGGGTTCCTTCAGAACAAGGTGAAGATTGGCTTCAGTGCCTTGAAAGACATGTCTCAGCCCCTGGGTCCTTGATGTGAGTGGGAGGATGGTGAGTGGGAGCAGTGTCCTGCCTCATTGCTCCCTGAGAGCAGGAGTGATGGACAAGGAGTGATGGGGCCGGGCCCACATGGCTGCCATCAGGCTATCTGCGGGGTGGGTGACAAATGGACAGATCCAAAAGGTCTTCGATCTGCCGTGTCAGCTGCTCAGCACTTTGTAAGCCTCTCATCCTTCGAAAGGACAGCGCAGAGCCATCCCTCCTGCCTCGCTGTTTGCTTTGCCTTTCACTCAGCATCCTCTCGTGGCGTAAGGACTCCACAGCTCTGCCTGAATGTGCCCCAGATTCTAGATTTTCTTCTATTTGGAAATGTTTTTTTTGGTGTTGTTCATAGTTAGTATTTGAAAAAAGAAATAGCTCGGGAGAGAGAGAATTGTTCTCCTGGTAGACATCCCACTCAGTATCCCATAAATAAATGGGAGTTAAAATCTCATCGCAATCTGGTTGCGCTGGAAACTGCTTCTGGCAACGCTACGCCCAAGGTGGATGCTATAAGAAGCTGGTAAATTACCATCACTACTCTAATGAAATATTTAATCAGATTAATTAATGTGACTTCATTAGTAGATGTGCTCCTCAGCCTGGTTCTGTTACTGCAGCTTCCTTGCCTTTTTATAAAGTGACGCGGAAAGCTTGATTTACCGTCTCCAGCATCTCCTCCATTATATCTGCCTTGCTGCAGCTGGACGACCAAATCTGCCGCTCATCCATCAGCTCCAGGGGAAAGTATTCACAAGAGCTGGCTGGAGAGGAGCCGGGCTGGGGTCAGAGTGCAATCGAGGGGGCTTCCTTTCATCTCCAGCAAGCCCCAGGCTGGCTAGCCACGTTCCAACCAGGCACACTGCGATAGCTGCTGGTGTGTGGGCATGTTGGCATGACTAGGACAGCAAGAAGTGGGGACTATGGAAGAGAGGCTTTTTGCTGATTCCCTTGGAAAATCAAAGCTCAAATCCCACAGGATAGTGTGTTTTTACTTGTTTGTTTACTTGCCCCCTGACTCTCAGTCTTTGAAGCAGCATTGGTGGCCATTGGTCACTGTCAGTGTGCAAAGTGCTCCTTTCCACGGCAGAGGTGGATCGCAGAGGAGCCACATGAAGCAGCAGGGTGAGTCACAAGGATGCCCCTTTCAGCACTGACAAGTATCATTTCTCTGCTTTTCCGTTGCTTACCAGCAGCATCTGCACTCTGCCAGTGTTGGGGAACCAGTGCCCTCTGCAATTTGTCCTGCAAGAGCTGTGCCCTTCTGACAGCTGAACACTGGAAAGCAGCACACTGGGATGCAACACACTGGAAAGCAGCACATCAACACACACCACACCAGCTCCCTATTTTGCCAGCAGATACTGCCCTCAGTGACAAGCAGGGGTGACAGGCATGGGGCTCCACAGCAGGACTGTGTCTGGTGCCTTCTCCTACAAGTGCAGAATCAATTTCCCTGTTTCATTTTACAGCTATGTGTCAGGGATAAGCATACAAAATATATGGCTCCCACTACCACTTTCTTGGCAACTAGTAATCTGAAGTTTTACTATACATTGTATTACACTCCACAAAGTTGTTGACTTCCTCTGGCTGATCTCAAATGCACTTAAATCATGGATGAATGAACATATTTTTCAAAGATAAGCCCAGAGCAAATGAATTGGATTTATTTTTAATGCTGACTTGTTTCTAATGCCCAGTGACACATGAACAAACGATTGCCATCACTTGTCCTCTTTCTCCATGGGATATTGCTTCGGGCAGGATGATATCAGTGCATTTAGTGTTATAAATCATCCCTCTGGCTTGATATTTCTTCTTTAAGGAAGGGCTGAGATTCATCCTCCAGAAGATAGATCAAGCTTTCCTTCTTGTCATGGTACCACTGAAGCCAACAGCAAAACTTGTGTGATTTGTCTGATTCAAGGACACCCCTGCCCAGGTATTTCTGACATAGCCGTCCTCACCAGGTGCTGGGTGAGGATAGGGAGGGGATATGGATGGGTTGGTGTTCCCAGGGCCCCCTGCTTTCCTGAGGCCACATCTTAAAGCAGAGCACAAGGTTGGGGCAGCTGCTTGCTGTCAGGAACAAAAAGTGTCCCGTGTCTCCAGTCATTGCCTGGCACATTCAGGTCTGCTGCATCCTTCTTCATCTGAGTGACAGTGACAAGCCCTGGTGCCAAATGCAGCAGTCATGGGCCTAGGAATGTTTTCTGCCTTTCTTTCCCATCCCCTTCTTACATTTCTAGTGTGCTTCTGTGGCTTTGTTTGAGCTCTGCAAAGCTTGGAGTTGGTGTGTTCACAGAGCTCCCTCATGACGTGTGATATCTTCCGGGGAAGACTGTCACTTTGCAGAGGAAAGTGGAGCATTTTGTTAGACCTGCATGGATGAGCCATGAAAAGAACACTCCCTTGTGCAATTGGGAGCAGTGAGCAAACTAGATTAAAATATACTGAAAGCACAGGAAGACTCCTCAGAGCTATCCCCAGGTGCAACTGAAAATTAGCATGCCTGGGGACTCTGATTCATCCCTTAACACTTCCCAGGAAAACAAGAACTCCTCTCTGCAGGGAGCAGGGACAGGTTTCCTTCTGTCGGCAACACACTGTGAGCTCACTGGGCTTCGGGTAGCATTGCCTTTGCAGAGAGATACAAGGGGTGATGAGAGGAAATGGGTGATATGGGACTTAGGAGCACAGAGGTGTGCTCTTGGCCCTGAGGCTCTGGCAGCCTAATGAGGAAGCAGACACCAGCACACTGTGTGGACTGGCCTCAGGCAGCTGCAGACTATGAAGGAGAAGTGCTGGCTGCCTCCTGCCCAGGGCTGTGCTGCTCTCCCTGCCTGGTGCCTGGCTCAGCCTGCAGCACGTGGCCGCAGAGATGGCAGCACCCACATGAGCTTGGGGAGGCTTTGCAGCCAAAGTACTGTGCACATCGTTTAGAGGCATCTTTCTTTCTGCCTGTCTCTCTCTCTCTCTCTCTCTCTCTTTTTTTTTTTTTCTTTTTATTTTTTTCCATCAGAGAGCCTGTTTTTCAATACTCAGGCACATTGTGCCGTATGTTGTTTTTCACGGTGTAATGAGGTAAGGCACCTAATGATGGATCGCTGGCATCCTTCCCAAGAGGTAAAGCCACAGAAACCTCACCCCATTTGTGAGAGTCCCTGTGGGCCTGGGCCTGGCTGCCTGGGCTCTGGGGATGGGGGCACCTTCTCTTCTGAGGGCTGGGGCCCTGCAGACATGGTGCTCTCCCAACACTGGGGCTGCCCTTCTGTGCTGGGACAGGGCTGGTTCCACCATACCAACCCCAGTGGTGCCAGAGGCCCTTTCCTTTCCCATACATCACAGCAGCATAATTGTAATGGCTTTTTAAATACCCTTCAGAATGTATGTTGGAGATCTGAGGAGCTATTAATAGAAAACGTTTTAAATCTCTCTAGGATTGTTTATGGCAGCCTCTTGTGAATTTGCAATGAAACGATAACTCTGCTGGGGAAATCTATTATGCCAAGCAGTTTGTTACATCATTTTTCAGTGTATTAATTTTAATTTCAACAGAGAAAAAGCCACAGCGAATCCATCCATCATTTCCGAACGAGATGGTGTTCGATGGCCTCGTGGGGCTCCTCCAGCTCTGTAGGCACTGTTATCAATAAATGGGAGGGAGAAATTTTGGGTAATTTCCAAATATGAGGAACTGTTACAAACCAAAGAAAGCAATTATCAGAGCCCAGGTTTCATCTCCACACTGGGGACACAGAATCCATGCGGCTTTGAACAAAGTAACCCAGGAAATTATTTTGGCGGACTCTCACACACAAACGTTTCAAAATCAGAGTAAGGTCTTCTGGTTTGGTGCTTCTCCCCTTGCTACAACCAGATGTGGTAGTGCCTGTCCTCATTGGGCTGCAGGATGTCATTCTGTGGATCTGAGTTTGAGAACAACTACTTAAGATGTGCAGTTTAAGTCCAGCACTGCTCTTCCATCCTGATTGGAATAGCTGTTGTGCTTGTCTCTCTTGCTGGGTTTGTAAAACAAAATACAGAACTGAAAGAAACATCATTATTTTGAGATCTCCCGTACCCCAGCTTTCAGCTTCAGTGTTCTGGATGGGTTGGAAAAGGCAATTTGTTGGGCTGGTGCAAATCTGAGGACTGGTTCAGGCCTTAACCTAATCCCATGGCTTTCCTGGTTCTTCCTTACCTCGACAAAGACCTGTTTCTTTTACTGGAACATTTAATAGCAAAATGAGATTTTATTGTTCTCCATTTCTTTTTACTGTGGTCATCATTTTGCTTATTTGTGCCACATCTCTGTTAGTACTAATGCAGAAGAAGTGGAAACATTTTGCCTTTTTATTAAAGCCCCTGATTTTATAATGTGATAAAGGGAAAACAAACCGTGACCTTATTCTGAACATCAGAACAATGGAAACTAGTTTAAAAGGCATTTTTTAGCCCTTTCCATCTTCTTCCAGCTCTTCTATGCTTTTGCTGGTTTGTTTTGAGGGAAATTCCCCCATTCACACCTGCACAGGCACTGAGCATGGCAGGCCAAGAGCAGCCCAAGGGTCATAGCTGCCATGGCCACATCAGCCCACGGCACAGCGATGCCCGGCTCTCCACACTTGGTGATGCTGAGCTGGTGCCAGGCATTGGCCTCTCACTCACTAATTAGTCTTAATTACCACAGAGTGGGTGCATTAATCATGCTTTGTGCTGCCACCATTATTCCTCTGCATAGCACTATCTGCAGCAAGCCAGAGCAGCGCCGGGGGAGCGGGCGTTGCTGTAGCACACGGAGCACACTTCTCTCTGTCCTCCTGCCCACATTTATCTCCCAGTCTGCCCTAGGATGGGTGATGGACAGGATGGAGAGCGCAGCTCTGCAGGATGGCAGCATCACCTCCAGGTGATGTGGGCACACGGGGGAAACCCACTCAGTGTGGCCCATCAAACCTGCAAACTCAAGTGAGCACATCCTTTCAAGAATGTTATGTTTCTGTGTGCATCAGCTTGTGGAATGCACAAACAAGCCACGCATGTTTAGCTAATGTACACATATGTGCATATACAAGTCATACACATGCAAGTCATACGAATCTGTAAGTACTTCAGCCCCGTGCCTGATCATTCAGTGATATTTTTTTTTCCTGCAGTGAAAACCTAGCTGGTTTTGTGTGACGCTTGCACAGATCAAATGCAAAATTATTCAGGTTAATCAAAATTACAGCTGAATGTTAAGTGTTGCAGAAGGCTCTTATGACATTGAATATCTGCGAATTAAAATGGCTGAGGAAATTTCATTTAACAATGAACAGTGATGCCCGAGAGAGAAAAATAACCTTCATTGTACATACGCAGTGATAGGCTCTGGTTAATATTATGCAGTAAGGCGATCTTTCTTTCATAGAACAATAAACCATTTCCTCACAGGCAAGTTACACATCTGTAACAGCTCCCAAATCTGCTGGAGAGTACAGTGCTGTCCTTCTATCCAGGACCTCCCAGACCCCCATTCTTTGCTCATGGATATACCATTGGTCCCTGTTGTTTTGTTAAAGGTTTGGGTTCTGGGGGCATTCTTGGAGGAGTTTGCTGGTGTTCTGCTTTGTTCAGCTGCTTGTAAGTCTCACAACCCCAGCTCAAAGTGGTTTCTGCTGCTCCTCATGGGAAGGATGGAGCTGGAGCCAAAGGCTGCTCTGCCCATGTCCTTGGGGCCTGTGGGAGGAATGCACAGTGCCTGGGAGTCCCCAGCACCAGCGGAGTGGGATGAGGGCACGGCTGCTGGTGGCTTGCCAGTCTGGGTAGGGTAAGGCTCACAATGGTGAGTGCTTAGCAGACAGACAGGGAAAGCCATTAGCTACCAAGGGCAGCAGGAGCCCGATAACACTGTGGCCAGGCTCCAAGACAGAGCTCTTAGTGAGGTGCCTGCACAGCTCAGCTGGTTTATGGAGCTGCTCCTCTGCCAACTCTCAGTTGCACGGTCACGACGGTGAGCAGCAGCTTTCTGCAGGTGCCTGTGGATGGTTTGTTGTCTGGGTGGCATTTATCGCTTTGTCCATTTTACAGCAGAGCTCTGTTTAGCAAACAGATGCATAAAAACCAGTGTTGGGAAAATTCATGGGCAAAAAGAACGATTGCAAACAGGCTTTATCACCGTGATGGCCACAGCATGTTGTTTCTTGCTTATTAACTACTCCTGTTGCTTGCAGATACGTGGCACAGTGAAGCCCAGACTTATTGGCTTGCTGCAAACACCGATCCCTGAGGAAGGCTGCAATGTGTTCCATCACTGAGAGGTGCTCAGCTCCAGAAGTTATCCGTCATGCCGTGCTGGCCGTGCTCTAGTTGGCACCTTGCAGCATGGCCACGCATGGGGCCCTCTCACCGCACGGAGGTGTTCCACCTCACTGTTTACTTGGATATAATGTGCTTTTACAACCCTTTATTTCTTAACTGCTGTAAACTTGCAGCAGATTTTTACTGCCTCAAATTTATACCGCACCAGTTGGATAGCTGAATCCCAGGGGGAAGCACTTCACTTGGAAATTCGGGATTTTATGCCATCATAAAACCTGTGGTGGCACAGGTAAGTGGCAAGGCTGGGTACTAATTAGGGATGCTCTGTTCTTAGTGCATTAATGGCATGCTGGCTTGCCACTGGGTGTTGAGAGACGTGACTGTGCCAGCAGCTGGAGCTGGAGGAGGCCAGGCAGGGTCAGCGAGGTGCAAGGCATGGCCATGGGGTGAGCCACACCACCCCTGTTCCTGCAGGTGCACCCTCAGCAGTCTGCTGATGGCACAAAGCTGGGACGAGTGGCTGTCACATCAGAAAGCTGTGCTGCCATTCTGCAAGAACTGCATGGGCTGAGAGTTGGGCAGAGAGCAACCTGATGTGTTTCAAGGTCAGGAGGAGACTTGCAATTGGGAGGGATAACCACACACATTTATAATGGTTGGGGCTGGGCTGCTGGGAAGGAGCTCTGCAGAGAAGAACCTGGGGGTTCTGGTGGTCAACAGAGTGACCACGAGGCCAGAGAGGTGGGGGTGTTTCCTCTGCACAGATCCAAACCTTCCTATGTACTCTGTGTGCAGCTGCTGTAGGGAACTGCTGTGACATGGGATTGGATGGGGGAAGTTCCAGAGGTCTCTCCCAACCCCTGTGGTTCTGTGACACTGTGAGATGGGGCTGTGGGGCTGTGGTTTCCCCCAGGGCCACCTTGTAGCATGACAGAAAGGTCTCCTTGCGGACACACTGCTATCAGAATTGTACTCCTGTCTGTATGTGAAGTTTTGCCTGTCCTTCAGCATCAGTGCCTGCTCCTTTGGGAAGTCTTTCATAGCATCATTTGACCTCTTAGTGGAAATAGATAACCAGCTATAGACCAGGGCCTTGATTTCTTTTCAGTCATTTAAAGTCAATTTGATGCATTTAAGGATCCCAGTGCTTTGAGGAGTAAATCCACCTCCTCTTGATTGCTCTTTCTTTAAAGTTTTTAAACATCCTGAGGAAACCAATGAAGTACAGTAGGCTTAGTGGGTTTCCAGATGGCTGTGGGCTGCTGTCCCACCTCTGAGCACATAGCTCTGCCTTTGCTGCTTTCCCACTGGGAGCTGGGCCAGAGCAGGGGATGGATTTTCACCATTTCCTACAGTGTCTTTAGTCTGTCTTCTTCTTGCCTTTCCTGTAACAGCAATAATGGCAGAACTGGGGGGGGTCATTGTGGCCGTGGCAGAGCTGTGCCAGCACTGCCCTGACTGTGGTTCACCAAAGCCCAGATACAGTGCTCCTAATGGGGCTGGCCTTGGGCACATAGCGAGGTGACTCAGTATGCTGAAGATAGCAGTAATAACATAAAAAATGAGAGAGGCAGTAGTGATGTTCAGAGAATCTTGAATCACAGAATAACAGAATGGTTTGAGTTGGAAGGAGCTTTTCAAGGCCCTTTGCTCCCCTTTGCTGTGCACAGGGACACCCACAGCTCCATCAGTGCTCAGAGCCCATTCCCTGATCTCAGCTGTCTGCAGGGACGGGGCACTCCCACCTCTTAGGGCAGCCTGTGCAGTGCCCCACCACTTCCCCATCCTTTCAGCAAAAATGCTGTCTGCTTCTGCTCTGTCTGTTGGAAAAATACTTCTTGGTTTTTTTTTTTAATTTTTTCCAAAGGTGTATTATTCCATCCAGGTGCCTACAACAACTCACTCAAATCTGTACGTAGACAGGCAGCATTGTGAATGGCATTATTTGTCTGAAAATAGTGTACAAGATGGGATAAATAAAGTGGGCTCATTTCAAAGCATACATATTATCATTTCTACCAGCAGACAGCTGCTCTTACCAATTCAATTAGTGCTTTTGACAGGTCCTGAGGAGGATGCTGGTCTATTTTTCCTCATGAAGATGGTGAGCTTGCAAGGCAAGGGCAACATGGGAAATCCCTGCCACTGCACAGGAGGCCCTGAGACCATAGCTGAATGCATGTACGGAGGGCAAGCTGCTGTCAACTGGTAGCAGAGGAGGTGACAAGTGAGGTGGCAGCCACTACGCTTAATTCATTTCATAGGTATTGGCTGGATGTTGTAGGGACAAGTTCCCTGCTCAGGATTTCTCTCTGCTCAGTGTTATCCAGTTGCTTTTGGACATGATGTTGGGTGTTCACCTGTTGATCTGTGGCCATTTAATAGGACCGATCACTATTCCTGCTGTTTCCATGCCTGGGACCTTCTATTTCTGAATACAGAAGGAAAACCAACACCCAGTGGGCAATGTGCAGAATGCTGCGTGCAGCTCCCGCTGGCCAGCAGGTGACAGCCCCAGTGAGTTCATCCCAAGGAGGATGCAGAGCAGGAATGAGCCTAAGGAGTGCCAAGGGAGAAAGGATGTGGTGCAACGAAATGTGTGAAAGAGGAGAAAGGCAACACATGTTGCAGAGCACATTGGTACCGTCTGTGTCTGCATCAATGGGACTCAGTGCAGGCAAAGCTGAGTGTGTGTCGGGAGTGAGATGACCCAGGGTCGCTGTGGACGGTGGACAGTTGTGTAGAGCAGAACTGGTGTGGGCCCCTTTGCTTCAGTGTAAGCTGCCCCTGGGCAGATGATCTGCTGGGAGAAAAATGCCATTTACAGACAGTTACTTTAATAGCTCCTCTCTTCTTCCGCCCCCCCCCCCCCCCCCCCCTTTTTTTTTGCTTTTCCAGAGTATAGGTCACTTTGGAGGCGTGGTATTACCTGCTGAATTTATACCCAGCAGGGCTGGCAGTGTGAGCTGTTCATTATTTTGGTCGTTTTTCTTTCCAGATACTTTTATTTTTAAACTCCATCTGTCTCTACCTGTGCACTTCCTGCTGCCACCCATCAGCGCAGCAGACACAAGCGGTGCTGCCAGCAGCTCGTCGGCACTCCACCTTTGTTGATGGCTTTTCATCCTAATTGGGTTACAGCAGCCTTGGAGTGGGGCTGACATGGAGGGCTGTGTGCTCAAAGAGGGTTACCGCGTACAAACGTTCCTGAGCAAACTCTCCCTTTCACACCAGGTTAAAGTGGACGCAGCGCCTTTGGCCTGGGCCCAGGAGATTGTATTGATGAAAATGTCTTCAGTTTTACAATGGAGTTTTGGCAGTCGAAGTGCATATTTTGATCTCCTTCTCGTTGTTTGCTCAAATATTAAGCAAAAGCAAGAGAGGAGCTAAGCAAGGCGGTGCGGATGCCTGTTTGCTTTGCTTGGTTACATGCTGCTTTATTGAATTTTTCACATTTGATCGCATTGATTGTTTTACGTCTGAAGTTCTCTCAATGCTCAGAGCAGCAGGACAACCCCGTGCACCCCTCTGCCTGCAGAGCCTGGGCTGTGCCAGACGGTGTCCTGTGGCACAGATCTCCTTGCCCAGCCCAGCACTTGGCATTATGCGGTTCTGTAATTCCATTTCATGCCTGACTTCCAGTCCCTAAACCCGTGCTTCCAACTCATTCCCTTACTTTGCCACTTTGCCTCTTGAAATCACACGTTTTCCATAATAATGATTATTTTAAGGTATTCACCACACTTCGAGTGATAGATATTCTCAGTTCCCCCTGCAACATGCAGGCTGCTTGCCCCACAGCTCCTACCTGACATGTTCCTGCTGTCCTGGGACACAGTCAGAGCCAGGCACGACCAGAGAAGGCCCAGAGAAGAGAGGTGCTCCATCCCTGCAGACACCTGAGGTCAGGGGATGGGCTCTGAGCACTGATGGAGCTCTGGGTGTCCCTGAGCATTGCAGGGAGTGGGACCAGGTGGTCTTTAAGGGTTCTTTGCAACCCCAACCATTCTATGACTCTATGACCTGCAGCAGTGATGGCAGGATGTGACACAATGTTCCTCAGCTTTGGTCCAGGGAATGATCGTGTAGCTGAGGCTCAAAAATCTCTCCCAAGCTCTGAAATAAATCTCTGAATTTCACCTTTCCTGTGCTGCTTCTGCAATGTGAAAAGATTTGGGACCTTTAATGCTGAGTAAGAGTTAATATAGTGCGGTAGGTCTGATTGGCATGTTGTGATGGAGTGCAATCCAAGGGGAGAAACCAGAAATGAAGCAGAGAAGACCCACAATGGGCATGGCTTCCCTTCTGGCCTTTCTATCAGTTCCCAGCAGCTGGTGACTGCCAACTCAATGGAGTTAAGTGCATAAGTACAGTTAACTAAGCATTGTAATAAAAAGTGATAATGGAAGAGTAAAAGGAGACAAAGAAAATATCTCTCGGATCCTCTGCATGAGAACAGATATCAAGACTGCAAAGAGCAACGTATCCAAGCGTTATCTTTTTTAATGTGACAACTGGGTAATGTTGGAAAGCCAACAACACTTGGGAAGAAATTTAGGTAAACATGGCATTAATGGAGGGCCCTGCAGAGGCCCTCCAGAGACTGGTTGGTAATTTAGGTAAACATGGCATTAATGGAGGGCCCTGCAGAGGCCAACCAGAGACTGGTTGGTGCTGGGGCAGCCAGGCCTGGGAGGTGAGAATCCATCACAGAGCAAAAAGTGAGCTCAAACTACCCTTGGGAACGCAGCAGTTTCTCTTGCTGAATGGCATCGAAATACCAAGCTCCCAAGCTTCAAAATATTGTTGGCATTATTAAAAAGGGACCTTTAATTTTGCATTAAGAACATTTTAGCATTGGAATTCTAGAATTAAATTATGCATGAGCCGCAGCCGCAGTGCTTCGCTGGAATTAGTAACGGTTTTCTGTTCTACACTTAAGGTGTAATTGAACCTCCTGTACAGAAGGGCTGATGGGCTGGCTGTGGGGAGCTGCAGCCATCCCTTAAAACAAAGGGACAGGTTCTGCTCTCATGAGTGAGCATGAGAAGTTATACAGCAAATCGGTGAACCAGTTTGGGAAGCTGATCCTGAGGAGAGCTGCAGCAAAGGGCACAGCTTGCACTCTGATACAAACCCTGGGGGATCCCTGAATGTCAGGTGGGCAAATGCCACCTGGGCTGGCAGGGGGCACTGACATGCCAGCAGCACTCTCCTGGGCTCTGCCCTCTGCCCACGTGTGACTGGAGTCACCGGTAAACTAATAGTCCTATTAACGCTCTCCAAGAGATAACACACAATTTTAGTGAATTCTCTTTACTTCACAGCACTTTCACATTTCAGTGAGAAAAACAGTCAGTTCAGTATCACAGAGGGAGTTTGGGGAAGCTCTCCTTTTCCCAATGGGGAGATAATTTTGGCTTGTCTACAGCATGAAGTTGATCTCCCCATCTCAGGCATCATGTGAGCACATGTCCCACACCCCAGCTTTCAAGCAGAGACCCACTGCATGCCTGTCAGTTCACAGAATTACAGCATCACAGAATTGTAGGGGTTGGAAAGGACCTCTAGAGATCACCAAGTCCAACCCCCTGCCAAAGCAGCTCCCAGCCCAGGTTGCACAGGTAGGTGTCCAGGTGAGTCTTGGATGTCTCCAGAGAAGGAGACCCCACCACCTCTCTACGCAGCTCCAGTGCTCCATCACTGCACTGTGAAGAAGTTCCCATGCACATTGGTGCAGAACTTCCTATGCTTCAGTTTGTGGTCATTTCCCCTTGTCCTATCACCACGCACTGCTGAGAAGAGTCCAGCCTCTTCCCTTCTCTTCCCGCTCCTCAGATATTTATAGATGTGGATTGGATCCCCTCTGAGTCTTCTTTTTTCAAGACCCCAGGTCTCTCAGCTTTTCTTCGTAAGAGAGGTGTTCCAAGCCCTTTATCATCTTTGTATCCCTCTGCTGGACTCTTTCCAGCAGATCCCTGTCTGTTTTGTACCGGGGAGCCCAGAACTGGACACAGTGCTCCAGATGAGGCCTCACCAGGGCAGAGCAGAAGAGGAGGATCACCTCCCTAGACCTGCTGTCCATGCTCTTCTTAATGCACCCCAGGGTCCCATTGTCCTTCTTGGCCACCAGGGCACACTGCTCATGGCCAACCTGTCACCCACCAGGACACCCAGGTGAGTGCTTGCTCCATTGGTACAGATGAATTCAAAGGGATCATTCCTGGGTGCTGGGTTTTGATACTCTAGGGGACCTACTTCAGCAGGGGGTTAGCCTAGATGATGTCCAGAGGTTCCTTCCAACCCCTGCAGGCTTGTGCTCCTGTGATTCTTGTTGGCTGAGTCTGTCTTCTTGAGTTGGTCCTGAAATCCCAGCACCCATCTGTCTGCTCCTTCTGGCTGCTGCCCCGCACACCTGAGTCCCTCGTGCCACTGCCATCTGCTCCCCACCTTGGTTCGGGTTAACAAGGCAAACCTTGTTTTTAAACCATCCAAACATTGCCTTCATTGATTTTTATGTTTTTTTCATCTTTTTTTTATGTTAAATATCTCTTCCACCTGTGGCGTTCTTGGAATTACATTTCTGGTACTTTAACAAATAGTTGCAAATTAAAGGAGAACATGCTGAAGTCAGAGCAGATGGGCTGAATAAATTTATTGATTTGGGAAGAATACCAAGAGAAATAACCTCCCTTTTTAGGGCAAGGAGGAAAATATGAGGAAAATCAGTAGAATAGTTCAGCAGTCCTCAGAAAAAAATGCAGCTGGGAGAGGAAGAAGAGAGAGGTGGGGAGGTTACACCACAAAGACAGTGTGGGCATACATGGTGTAGCGATACATGACACATATATGCACACATACAAGTGTACATGCTCGTAAACCCAGAGATCCTGATGGGTATAAACGTTATAAATGGTAATGGCACACTACAAACAATCTGACCCCAGTGAAGCTGCTCACACTGGTGAAGCCACAAAGCACAGAGGCTGGGAGGAGCCAGCAGGTGCTGTGCTTGACAGCTGAATGCAACTGCCGGGGATATTTACTTCCCTCTGAGAATTTGGCATGGGGATTAGCAGAGCCCTGTCTGCAGCTCCCTTAATTGCTGTGTACAACTGGAGCTGTCCTGCACTCCATGGTGGGCAGCCCTAAGGACCGCTCAGCTCAGCTGCTGCAGGTGAGCTCAGCTCCTGTGCTCCTTTGTGGAATCATAGGAAGGCTTATATGGGAGGGGACCTTAAGGATTATCTTGTTTGGTGCTCTTCTGAGAGCTGTTGCTTTCTGCTTTGAAATGTCACACTGCTACATCTTCCCCTTGATTGCTTCAGTCTGATCTGTGTCTTTTAGACTGAGAATGAGGGAACTTTCTTCTTCAGTTTTGTTTTTATTCCTATGCTAATCTCATTCTTCAGCTCAAGCAGCATTTCACCTTGGTGTTTTCCTGTGCCTGTATTTCCAGGCAGCAGCGCTATCCCTGGTGTTGTGCCTGAGACAGGCAGAACAAGGAGTGTATTAGAGGGGAAACACTGCCTGCTCAGCCTTTACAGCATGCTGGGAGAGTTCTGGAAGCTTGTGAGTCCATCTCCATTAATGAGCTGCTGCACTTTCTTTTTATACGTAAGATCAAATTGCAGTATCTTTAGAGCTGGAAGGGACCTCTGAAGGCCATTTAGTCCGATTTGCCTGCAGTGCACAGGGACATGCTCAGCTCCATCAGGTTGCCCAGGGCCTGATTCATCCTCACCTTGAAAGCCTCTGGGGATGGGGCATCCGCCACATCACTGTGCTGCCTGTTCCAGTGCCTCACCACTGTCACTATGAAATACTTTTCCCTCATGTCCAACCTAAATCTTAGTTTCCTTATGTCTAAACTAAATCTTGAACCTAAATGTTGGGCTCCTCTTTCACCCCTTGACTGCTTGAGCCACTCGCTGTCAACCCGAGATGCTTTGCTTGGGTGGGTAGAGTGAAGTCCTCGTTCAGATCAGACCTGATGGCAGCAGCTGTCTAAAAGCAGTTTCCCTTGCAGGTCTCCCTGATGTTTATTGCATAGAACTGCAGACATGAAATGGGCAGAATTACAGCAGTGCTCCACCCGAACTGGTGGCTGGATCTGCGTATTAATTTTCTAATTCATTAGGGAATGGCTTAAATCTGGAATGGATGAGCTTAGTAAAGGACTGAAAAACGCACTATCAAAAAATCTTGAAAATATCTTCTAAATGCTGTTATTTAGGTGCTTTTGCATGAGTTTGCTTGTGGATTGCCAATGGGCAAAGATGGATTAAAAAAATGAAATAAAAAATAAGTATGATACATGTGAAGAATGTGAAATGACCATGTTAATCATTCCATTGTACTCAGAGGGGAAGTAGAATAACATTTTTTGTTTATCTTTTCTGGCTGAAAATGAGCACAGCGTGGGTGTTGCTCCTGGCTTTACCTACAACGGTCAGTTGAAATGTAATTAACTATTTCATGTAGTCTGGTTATAGAAACATTTAAGTGTATGCTTTGGGGGAGGGGTGTCTACAGGTATGCTATACAATGAAAAAAACAGGATGTGGTGCCAGAGAAGTACTTTGAAGAACTTTCTGGACAATGGAAGCTGAAGCACTGCAGTCACTAACACTGAGAAGGATTGAATTACTTTTGCACAGAAGCTCACAGGAGGCTTCAGTGTTCTCTACATCTCCATGGAAGGAGGTGGCAGTGGTGGTTACCCTCTGCCCCCGGGTAACCGCAATAGGATTAGAGGGACTGGCCTCTAGTAGTGCCAGAGGAGGGTCATTTGGGGAGTTAGGAAGCACTTACT
Organism: Oreortyx pictus; assembly: GCA_036925125.1. Taxonomy (NCBI): domain Eukaryota; kingdom Metazoa; phylum Chordata; class Aves; order Galliformes; family Odontophoridae; genus Oreortyx; species Oreortyx pictus. The sequence continues at coordinate 53,924,514 of JAUPFR010000006.1, read as the reverse complement.
CTCAGGAAAAGCAGTCAGTGCTGGTACAGCTGCCTAGGAGTGATGGGGTCACTGTCCCTGGAGGTGCTCCAGAACTGTGAAGATGTGACACTGAGAGATGCGGGCATGGTGGGTTGGGCTGTGGTTTGGGAATGCTGGAATCTCTTTCAAGCTGAATGATTGCATGAATAACACAGTTGTATGTGAGCACAACTTTTGAGGATGGTTTACAGGCACTGCCGAGCTGATTGATTTAGGATCTCTGCTTTTAAACCAAACATTCTCTTTTTTCTTAGGAGCTGATGTCCTGCAGATTTAGGTTCCCATATCAACTTTGCAGATTAGCAGCATGGACAGCACTGTGGGGCAGGGAACCTGGTTTTCTACATCCCCACAGCATGTGCTGCTCTGTGTGCAGAGCTGTGCCCCAGGTGGGCTGTGACCCTGGCTGTGTCGCTGCATTAGAGCCTGAAACAGTGGGATGGATGCAGCTGTGCTGTGTGTCACTGTCCTTGTGCAGCCCAGCAAAGGCTTGCCAAGGTACCCTCCTCATCATGGGGTGCTGGCACCACTCTGTACAACGCTGGTTGCTAGGACATTCTTCATACCAACTGGCAGTTCAGTGCTGTTTCATCTTGCCTGCCCTACCCTTCCCCAAGGCAGTGGGTGTATGATGAGAAGCACTAAGCTGGAAGTGATCAGGCTGTGTCTACGCAGGGCACAGCTGTGATACTGCTGGTCCTGGATCTCAGAGCATCCCCAGCTGCTCTGCTCAGTGTCCCTTGTCCTGGCAGCAGCTCCTCATGCAGACCCTGCCACGAAGCCCACCTGTGCTCCGTGTGGGAGCTCAGCTCACAGTGCTGCAGCCTCAGTTGCATATAAAAATTCCTGAGCTTCTGTCTATCTGTATTATGCATTCCACATGATTTTAATGATGTACTGATGTAGCTGTGATGAATGAATTGCATTCTGTTTGCAGTGATCATTCTGGTACTGCAGGAACAGGGATATCAGTGACAGGACTCTGCCTGCATGAATGTGAGGGAGACCGTAATCTTCAGAGCTGCTGTGATGTATTTGTGCTTATATAAGTTTTGTCTATCTTGCCAGTTTCAGAAAACAATTTTGAGTATTATATATATATATATGTATTAAGGGGGGGGGGAGGGTAGTCAGGTGCGTGGGTGCAAACAAATGAAGGAGGGGGAAAATGAAGAAAAGGAGCTCTTGGTGGAGTAACTGTTGACTGGATTGCAGTGGAGCACCCTTGGGAAGGAGCACTGCTACTCCCACTGGGATCATAGAGGTTGTGAAGTTGCGGATTTGCTTCAATCATCTCAAATGTCAGAAGCACTGAGTGTGGCTGTACCTTTGCAGCTCGCCTGTCTCCCTGGCTTTGGAGCAGCCAAGTGAATCCGATTTAATCTGCGAGAACAATAGCACCCTGGGCCAGGTGGGAAGTTCTCAGTGCTTGCCTGAAGAGATTACAGCGGGTAGGAAATCTCTAAAGCTGAGTTCAAAGTTCTTGATACTTCCAGAGGTTTGAGGCATTGCTATCCCCACTCCTGATGCGGGCTGGGCTGTGTGCTCAGAATTTAGGTGTAGCACAAGGACCTCCCCACGCCAAGAAATAAATGGGCCTGGACTGGGTGGGCTGTCACTCTATAGTCTCACCCACTCAATTAGAGAACGCTCCCTTCACAGAAAAATTGTCAGAGTAATAGTATAGAATAAGGAACAAAGGCAAAGAGAACACTTGCTGTATCCATTGATACAATGGAGCGTAGTAGATATCCTGGGTCTCATTTTGCTGTAGGGAAAAAGGCTGAAACACCAATTTGGAAGAGGACTTATTCCAAGGATTAACTCCCAGTGCCCCTTCCCATGGGCTCTGGGTGCTGTTTGTGGGATGGGCAGTGGGGAGCTCTGATCCCTGCCTGGTGATGGGCACTCCCTGGGGCTCTGTGCAGTGCCTCTTAGCAGGGGCTGGGAGGGAGCACTGCTGTGTGCCTGGGCCTCTTCTGCTCAAGCCATGACAGCCTTTCACATGAAGAGATTTCTCAGGGGAGGAAATCAATTTCAAAAGGCATTTTTTCCTTATTTCTGCTCGTTATGTGGTTCAGGAAAGAATTAACTAATGAGATTATCTGCCAGAAAAATTGCCTGGCTGGTGCTCTCGAGCTCTAGTTTGTGCCGTGGATGGTGCCACACTGATAACCGCTCAGAGATGGCATTGAGCACTGCCTCTTTTCCAGCTGCATGTAGGGCTCTCACTGAGCTTCTCCTCCTGAGACCCTCCCTTATTTTTCCCCCTTTTTTTTTTATAAAAAATCTGCCTGTGGAGCTCATGCCTCCCTTCCTGACAGCAGTCACGTGGATGCTCCCTGCATCTGAGCCGAGCATATGGCTCAGCATTCCAGGCACAGTCGCACAGCCCTCCTGTAGGGAAGGTAACATCTGCCAGCTCCCGCAGCCTGTAATCAAACCTACGGAGGCAGAACTGCCAATGTCATGTCAAAGTGGCAAATTTACATCCTGGGGCAAGAGGCTTCACTCCTGGCAGGCTGTTGACTTGATTTGGGTCTTAATTATTGTCATAGTTGTAACCTTGATGTTAGGAAGGAAAACAGAGCCCACTGATGGGAACTTGGTGCTCCAGAGTGCTGCCCTGGAATCCCACCAGGCTTACCTTGGCCCTGGGAAGGCTCTAAGTCTTCTCATATGTCTATTGGGATCTCACAGGCAGCTACAGGATCACTAGGGATCCCTAGCGTAATCCCTAGGGATTTGTGAAGTGAAAATAAGGTGAAAGCTTCCAACCCCTATAGGAAGGGTTATGAAGCTGTGTAGGTGGACACTTCTCATCCGGGATTACTGCCTGTTACACAGGCAGAAGTTCCGTATCTTGCTGTAGGTGCTCCAGTGCATCTCCAGCTCCACTCAGTGGTGGGATGGAAACTATAGGCTGATAGAGCTCAGCAAAACTGAGTCAAAAAGCCCTTATTTTGGGAGGTATTAATAGCAAAGTTTTTCAAAGATTTAAGTATTGTTAGATGGTCCTAATATAGCTCAGTCTTAGCATGCTGCATCTAATTTTGGGAACAAGACTGCTTTAAAAAGAAAGAGGGAGAATTATAACACAGCAGTGATGATGGGAGGTGTAGAAGCTGTTGCAGATCAGGAAAGGTCAGAATAATTTTTCTGGCAAATTGCTGGAGTACTGCATATGTTGTGCACCAGAAGAACCCTATGGAGTTTCCTTCCTCAGAGGGTTTTGGAGGAGCAGAGCAGAGGTTTGGATGGGACAGTTGTTGGAACTCTGAATTATGGGAATGGGGGTTACAGCCACCAGAGAAAAGCCAGAATCTTACTGGCAAAGATGAATAACCTGGTGTTCAACAGCCAGAAGGAAAAGAGGAGGGAAGGGGGGGAATCATAAGCTTCACTTATGTTCCAGCTCTCAGGAAACAAAGTGGATTTTTTTTTTTGAAGGAAAACATGGAGAAAATGTTTAATTTCAATTTTCATAGAGAAATCTTTTTTCCACATTATTTCTTCCTGGATCTTCATTTTAACCAAAGAGTCTTGAAAGATATTAGCTTAATTTACTATCCTTCTGATACAAGAGGAAATACTCAGACTTATCAAATGAGGAACTATACATCAAAGGTAGAATAGATAAATACATTCTTCTGGTGCTGTTTCTTATGGAATTTACCTTAAGCCATTAAAGGTTTACTTCAGTAGTTACATGTACACCGATTTGCATTTTAGACTGCATGAATTTTAATCATCTGCTTTGAACGTGATTTAATGCCTCTGAGATTGACAATAAGATCCCTACCCTATTTCCTCATATTTAATTTTCAGATAGCTTCTCCCACTGCTTGTAGCTGGACTCAGCAAACTGATTCTGGAGCCCCACTCTGGCGTTCATTAATGTTATCAAAGGTTTGTGGGGGGATGGCGGAGATAATCTAAAGCTCATGCAGAAAAATCTGCTCTTAAAAGAGTAATTAACTTTGACTCTGGCTCAGCTCAGAGTTTATCAGCAAGGTTAGGATGAGTTGTTTAAAGATCTAATTTTCAAAAGGATTGTGGCTTCATTATCAGAGCACTGATGACCTCTGACAAATTAAGTGCTGCACTGGTTATCTCTGGGGCTGCAGGGCTCTGCAAGTGGTGGAAGGGAAGGATGAGGAGCTATGAGATATGGTTTATCAGCTTGTGGGGTGGACGGTTGGACTAGAGGATCTTGTAGGTTCTTTCCAACCTGGTGATTCTATGTTGACAGGCTTGATTTTAGGCTTTACAAGCAGTTGCTGAGCATCGAGGCTGTTCTGCCCTGCAGGTAACCTGGGCTCTTTGCTAGGTGCCCGTTGGGTGCACCCTGCTGCCCACAGAGCCCTGGGCTTCATTGCCCCCAGCTGGGGCTGGCTGTGTGTGCTGGGCATTACCTTGGACAAGGGGAGTGCTCACCACTGTAGAGAGGCAGAAGGTAAGTCAGGATCAGCTAATAAACCTTTGCTTAGTCAGGGTGTGTCATGAGTTGGGAGGGCTGGCTTTGCTTACTGGAGTGACAAAGCTGTTATGAAAGCCAAAGGGCTCATGCAGACACTGCTGGCTTCTGCAGCGCCTGACTTGGCGCTAACAGAGGCAGCAAGGATCACCAGCACAGCTGTCCTCTGCCCACAGAGAGCTGTGGAGGCTGCCTGATCACTGTCATCGTGCTTATAGATGAGAAGGGGGCTGGAGCAGCACAACACCTCCAGCAGCTGTCTGTAGGGTCTGTGATCTGTGCATCACAGGAACAGAGACCAGACCAGCCTGCAGCTGGTGGTGGTGAAGGTGGTTGGCAGTGGAGATGCTGCTGTAGTGTGGTGATCCACAGCGGTGCCTCTTCCATGGAAGTATCAGTAAGGCATTAGGAAACACCAGTCGATGTTCCACGATGTGTGTGTGTGTATACATATATAGCCAGGGCTGAAGCTGTTTATGCATTAAGTTTGTGTTTTGCAGCTGTTGGTTATGTGATGGGAATGACTGTTAAATCTAGAGTTCCATTGTTTCATGGATGCAGTGTGGATTTAAGCACTTCCCTAGGCAGCAATATTTCCCTGTTTTCTAGAACCCCATGGAGATGTTAATGATATATTAAGCACTAAGTGGAAGCTGTAACACCTTACCTGAGGAGATATTTCGGTTGTGGAACACTTTAGGAAACTTAAAATTTGTTTTCCAGTTTTGCTGCAGACTTCTCTAAGACTTCCTGACTACTTACTGTTTTGTGGCTCACTTCCCTGTAGAACGGGGCAGTTCTCTTTTCGCATACTTCCATGAGTATTCCTTTCTAGATTATAGCTAGTGGCATCACTGATGGATGGCTTTTCTTCAGATGATGTAGATAAAGAACCTTATTAATTAGTATTTATTAATCTGTTTTTTCTTTGTTCAGAGGAGAGAATGTGAACTACAAGCAGTGCTGAACATCATTTATTGAAATATCAGGAGTTTTACACTGAATCGTGGGCACATGCCTTAGTTATGCGCAATTGGAAAGTTAACTCAGAACTCTTCTGAAGGGTCTTTGCAGTCCAGTATATGTAAGGACTTCACAGTATGGAAGTCATAGCTGAGGTTGGAAGGGACCCCTGAGCCTTCCTGTGAGCAGTCCCAGCTCTCAGCATCTCCTCACAGCAGAGCTGCTCCATTCCAGCCTCTGTGTCCCTGCTCTGGGCTCCTCAGTAAGCTCTCACCTCCTGCACTGGGCAGCCCAGCAGGGCTGTGCCGTGCCATCAGTGCTGAGTGGGGGGCAAGGTCTGCTCACCTGCTGGCTGGGCTCTATGTGCTGGCCACAATCACCTTGGTGCCCACCAGGAGCTCCTTCCACACCCACTTCTCTGTGTGCTCCTTGTGCTCTTCTGGAGATGTAGAAGCCATGGCAGCTGGGGCAGCAGCTCCATTCCTTGGTGGGAAGTTATCTATCCCTATTGATCTCCTGCTGGTAGCAGTACCACTCTTCACAGTCATTAGTGAGCTCTAATAGCACACCTTATTTTGGTTCAGGATTTTTCCTTTTACCTCTCCCTCATTGACAAGGAAATGAGGAGCAAAGCTCTGTGAAGCAGTGGGTGATGTAGAGAAGAGCAGTGACTGAGTGCTGTTGGGTGTGATGTGAAAGGACAGCTGGAGCCACGCTGTCTGCCTGCAAAAACAGGGTGAGGGAAGCGTGTGTGCCATGCTGGTTTACTGCTCCCGTGCACATAGGGTCAAAATGCAGTTATGAAAGAAAACACGATGCTCTCCATGGTACGATGCCAGAAGAGACCGTTCCTCAGTGTAGGTTATATATGAGCAGAAGGCAAAAATTAAAAAAAAACAAAAAAAACAAACAACAAAACAAATTCAAAGGCATTAAGAACATTTTCTTGAGCAGATGTGGAGAGCTGTCTCCCTTCCTCCTCCTCCCTGTAGTGATCTAGAAAATCACTCCCTTGGGAGGACTGTAACCAGATGTGGGAACACTTATCTTTTTTGACTTGATTTCAGCTGTGTTAGTAAGGAAGACTCAGTGCAGTTTTCCTCATCTTTTGCTTCTCATTCTGGCAGAGTACAGGAGGCATTGGGGATGTTCCACTCTCTGTGCTTATCTCCTCCTGGTTTAGATGCAAAAGGAGCACAGCCCCAGGTACTCCTGGGTGACATAGAGCTGCAGGAGGTGCCCAGAACTTGATCCTGCCATGCCCTGCAGGAGCTGCTTCAACACTGAGCAGTGCACCAGGGATTAGAGAGAGAGTTCTGCACCCACAGCCAGGCTTTATTCCACCTCCACGTGTAGGGCTCCTTCCCAAGGTTGTGTGGGTTCGGGGGGTTCCCAGTGGCTCTGGCTTGTGACACCAAGGAGCTGGAACCTGTAGGGGTGTGGGCCCTGAAGTCACATGGCCCCAGTGATGAAGATGCTTGAGGTCCTGAGAGAGCTACAGCTCTGTTCTTGTTTAGAATTTCAAGACCCATTTAGTTGCTTTTCTGAGGTTTGCAGCTGGAGAGTTGAATTTAAACAGTAAACAGATTTCAAGGGACTGCAGTGAAAACTTACATAGATGGGGGGAGGAAAAAGTCTTATTCTGTAACAGCACACCCATGGTAATTAATCATGGAAAATTTCAAGCCAGGATGATAGTTTGTATACCAAATAGAGCACGGTAGGCTATTTTGCTTTTAAAAGAAAACACAACTTGCAAGAATGTTATCTTTAAATTACTCTTCCACGGCATTACTCTCACAGCATCCCCCTCTATTGTGAACAGTCAAAACCTGCAGTAAGGCATCAGTGATACCCAGAACAGCCATCAGCAGGGGAACTTTGCTGCTGCTTCTGCTGGCTTTTGATGTTGCAGTGGTAGGACAGCTCCAGTGCATGGACATTCAACAATAGCGCAACAGTACTTTATTGCCCACCACCTCAAAATACCTTCTTGATCTTGGGTACACGCTGACAAAATTCCTCCTCATAAATGAGGGTCAATATATGTGAACCTGCCATATGCTGGAGGTTCCCCAGGGGATGGTGCCCATACTGAGGACTGGCAGCACTGGGCGCTCTGGGCTGCTGATTGGAGGTGATTTGTGTCGGCTCTGGTGTTGTGTGTTGAGCCCTTTGTGAACCAAACAGTACTGTTGGTAAAGGAGGAAGTTTTAATCATGTTTTAGAACAAGCCACCTGTATGGGAACTGCTGAATCAAGACCTGAACCACTGATTGATCACCTGAGGCGAGCACTGAGTCAGCCACAGGAGCACAGGTGAAGGCAATGCACCTGTGTGACCAGAAGGGGTGAAGTCTGGCTCCACCTCTCCCAGACCCCATTTAAGGGCTGACCACCACTGGGGAAGGATCTCTTTCTGGAGACTGCTCCCTTTGGAGTTTTTTCACTTTTACCCTAAGGCATGGGTATGCATTTCATTTATTTTTGTTTATCTCTATCCATTGTGATAATCTTTCTAGCCATACGATCTGTAAAATACCACCCCGGCTACAATACTATTTGGAATTATTTATTCTGTTATAACTATACACCATCCCAAGAGCCTCACTGAGGAACGTTATGCTTTGCTCTGCAGGGCTAGGAGAAGCACTGGCCTTCCATGGTCCAGTGATGCTAAGGAGGAAGCTGTGTAGTCATACAACAAGTAGCTGCAAGCTTCTCCATGTGAGAAGAAGGCTGGAGGTTAGAATTGGTGTGGTTACTCTTATCCCTTTATTCTTCTGGGAGTTTGGTCGTTCAGGGCTATTTCCTGATCACACTACTGTTTCTTACCACACCAACAATTAAATGGGAGACAGATTTTGCACACTGGAGTTGCTTGCAATCTTGATGTAGTCTTTGGACTTAATGTGAAATCTGCCCTTGTCAAAAGTCAATGCAAACACAGCTCTTAGTGGGAAGTAACTGATGTATTGGTAATGAATTAAATTAATTTCCACAAAATGAGCTGATGGCAGGATTTCCATAAATTACTGCGACTTAATGCTGGACCTGCTGCTATACCACATATGAAATGTTGCTTTGCTGCTGAGCTGGAAATGAGTGTTGGCAGACAAGAACTAGCTGTAGTCCACAATGTCACTAAATACCTCACTTTAAAAAGGTCTGATAATGTTTTATGAAATGGTTTATGGATGGGTTTATGGCAGGTGATGATGGGTGACTTTGGTTCAGCCATACATGCTTTTACGGCATGACTGGATGCAGTTACCTGGTTCCCAGCAGTTCTGCTGCAGCCAATAGGATTGTTTGCATGAGTAAGGACAGCAGAAGTATTTCCTCTGTTTGCATGAGGAAAGTCGTGTTTGATCATAAGCTAAATATTTGTCTTAATTCATATCACGCTAGATTTACTGTGTAAATATTTGATTGTTCTGTTCTTTGATCAGTTCTGAAAATACCTATAGCATGTAAGGTTTTGGATGAGGAGAGATATTGTGGGTCAGATAAAGAAATCAGTTCTTTCTAGCTTTTGTATCTTGTCTTTGTTAGATGCACAAGTAGAATTTTCTGGAACGTTATACCTCTACTTTTCACTCCTGTGGCAACATCCAGATGTGATGCCTAGGTTACTTCCATACAGTCCTGCCCTCTTACTGGGGTGCTGCTGCTCTGCAGCCCTCCTGTTGTGGGAGGAGATGTCTTGCACTGATGCAGCCAGGCCTGGTGTTGCTCCTGCTCCCCTTTGGCCTGCCTGCTGCCCTGGGGACAAACTACCCCATCTCCTCCTTCCCTGTTCTGCTGATGCTTTGCATTTGCGGCACAGAGCTGGGATGCGGGAGTGTTGAAAGGCTGTTGGCAGTTCAGCTGGCAACAACAAGTTGCTTTGCTTTTGTTTCAGGAGCACTTTGAGCTTGCTGACATCACAGCTCTGCAGTACTGGGAGCTGAAAGCAGTGCCCAGCTGAGGAATGATGGGGCTGTCCATGGAGAGGTGGGACAGGAATTTCTATTGTTTGCTTTAAGAACTTCATAGTGATGCATCTCCTCCGAGACCTTTTACAGTATGCCTAATCTGTTTAATTTCTTTATATCTTATAACCATCATTATTAAACAGTAGTGGCCATGCTATCTGTAATAACACTGATGGTGAAACACTTTGTGTTGTGATATCCTCTGGTACCAGCCCCTGCTACTCTTGTGGGACACTTCTGTGACTTCCCTTCCTCATCTGAATTACTCACTCTGTTCCCTGCTGGTCTTTTCAGGATTTCTCTTGGAAGTGAAGTTTCAAACCACAGTTGGCTCTGCTCAAAGTGTGCTTTTTAATATATTAAATGAAATCTAATGCTTCTGTGTGCCATTGTCTCAGGAAGCAGGGATGCACTGTGAAACACTGATTATTGGGAGAGACGGAGAAAGCAGGGGCTGCTCCAGCACTTCTGCCTCTCTCATTGGGTTGATGGTATGGAGGGGAGATGCACGGTACAGAAAAACCTGAGTGTCAGTGGGCACTCAGACCAGGCACGGATGCACAGTGCTGACAGCAGCTGTGCAGGAGGTTACTGAAGGGTTTTAATGTAGTCAGACACATCTCTTGATCCACAGAGCCCGCAGGATTATGTGTGACTGTCGCTTGACACAGAGTATTTTACCACTCACATTTCCATGAATATATAGCAGCTAAGGCCAACACGATAGCACACTGCTTTAGTGAGAGTAAACTCAGTGTGCTTCTTATGTATTCTGTGGTTAAATACCTCGTCGTTGTCACCCAGATCTTTTTCAGGTCTCCTTATGTGACCTGCACTTGACTGGTGTCTGTCTGCAGCAGGGATGCCATGCCTGCCCCGCCACATAGCTGCAGGGGCACCATGTCCCCAGCTGTCACCAGGAGCAGCATCCCTGCACAGAGCTGCCTTCTCCTGTAGCAATGAGGGGCTCCTTGTTTTTCCCTCTACTTGCTGCCAGCTAACACTGTACTTGCTGTCACTGCTGTGACATAAGTATCTCTCTGATTCACCATGGCAGAATTTGTTCTTTAAAGCCTATTTTTTATGTGATGGGTAGCCTGGTGACAATGCTAGGCAGGGCAGTGGAAATGGGTGGCTCCTGGGCAGGCTAAAATATGATGGTCCAGTAATAAGAGTGCCTTCTTCTGAACTTTCTGCACCCTACCTGTCCCATGTCTGATGCACTTTGGCATCTCTGGAAGAGCTGGGGGATGTTTGTGAGTAAACATCCTGGGTTTTTGTGACTGTCAATGGGATGTCAGCCTGAAAGAGAACACGCTATTTACTTGCAGATGATAGCAAAGCTTACAGAACTGTAAATAACACTGGGGCTAGGTCAGCTGGGCAGATAGATGTGGGCCAGACCATGAGATCAGCTTGTATGAATTATGCACAGCCGAGGGGAGAGGCTCCTCTTGCGCAGTCAGAAGCACAGGAGGGAAAGGGAGTGGAAAGAGTCATACAGGGCCTGGGCTGGAGTTCCCAGCATTGATGCTGAAAGGGAGAGAGCAGCCCAGGTAGGTGGCTGGAGCTGTGAGTGATGTGTGCGTGACAGAAAGAGGGCCTGGACGTGGGGGTGAGGTGAAATATCTCACCCCAAAGAAGAGACACTTGGCATGCAAAGGTTTACTTGCTGACAGTACCAAGGATCAATCTATCTTCTTGGAGCTCCAGGCAGTGAGGTTCTGCCAGAGCTGTGAGTGCTGTGACCCAGAATCAGGGCTGGGTGCCAGCCCCCACCTAGGTGCTGCCTTCTGCTGCCTTTGTTGTGCTTTGCTACAGTACAGCTTCTGGTTTAGATGGGGAACTGCAAGATGGTTGATAAACTCTGCAGTTCCACACGCTACCATGGTGTGTAGGTCAAATACACTGAATATTTAGATAAGTTTAAAAAAATGCAATTAGACAATTTTTCAAGCACGATGCCAATAAACTGTTATGAATGCTTTCATGTTTACCCACACTGCTCTATTAAATGATTATTATTGTAAGCACACTTTCTATCAGTCAGATGAAGGAATATTTGCCATTAGGAAGTTAACTCTCATTTCCAATGAGAGATTGTCATTAAATTACTGTAAATTAAAATGGGATTCCCTCAGGATTTTCGAGAGATTGTATATCAGAGTGAAGGCACTGCAGTGAATAGAGCCTATATCTGTTTAGCTGATATAATCAAGCTCTTAAAGCTGAAATACTGTGCCATAATTCCATATAGTGCCATGACTTACTGGGTGTGTGCTGGCCTGGTGCTGCAAAATGCTCCCAGCAGTTCTGTCTTCCTTGCTTCTGTGGAATATTGTCCTCACGGCTGTGAGCATCACAAGTAGCATAACAGGGAGAGTGAATGTATTTTTATCTTGGCTGAGCACACTTGCTGTACTGATTGGGAATGTATTGCCTGACTTCAGCTGGAAGTGGCAAATGCATCAGAAGCAAAAGGCAAATTCATCTGCGCATAACTCATGTCAGTGCTGCCGTTGGTGTGACAAACCCAAGTTATTCCAGGCAAACACAGCTGGGCTGGAGAAAAGAAATCTGATTTACAATGCTTCAAAAGCTTGGCACAGAACTGGATGCTGTCTTTCCAGTAAAGCTCTAAATATTTTAGAGGGTTGTGCTCCCCACAATGAGGATCGTGATCTGGCATGTGGCTGCCAGGGCTTGCTTTGGACTAGTGGAAGTTTCTGTCAAGCTGTGAGAAGCAGTGCCATTAGGCAAAGACTGGAGGTGAAATGTTTTAATTAGCAGACTCCATCTCCTGCTGTTCTGCCCTCAAATTCTTATCAGTGTGAGCAGCTGGGACGCAGTGCCAAACCTGAGGATTGACCTTTTATACAGAGAGGACTGCTTTTCAAGTGGTTCCACGATAGCTAGGGCTCAGGAGCTTGTCTTGTGTGGTTGGAAAGCTGTGCAATTTCCCCGTGTATTTCAGTGCCCTGTGAGGAGAATGGTTGTTCCTTTCCCCTTTGCTCTGTCATCTCTTCATCTTGTGGCCCAAAGGACCACAGAGATAGTAGGGCCAGGTTGTTGTACCCTTGTCTTATAGTACAGAAGTACTTCCCAAAAGGGGCGTAGTTCTTGAAGATCCAGGCTCTGACCCTGTTAGGGGCCCATGGGGTGGTCCCACTGATTGGAACTGAGCTGTGTTTGTAGTTCAGCTCTCAAACAAAGGCAGTAAAAATGAATAATGAATAAGCTCCTTGGAAGACTGTGTGTGGAGTCAGACCTCTGAGATCACAGCAGAAAGTAAGTCTACTTTTCCTACAGTGCCTGGATCTAACTGGAGAGGGGGGTCAGGTAGAGCTGAGTTAGGAGGGTAGATTCTGGGTGTACAGCTCTATCATTGCTTTATTCTTGGGGTCTGAGACATGGTTACCAGAATTCAACAGTGGAATTATATTCTTATTAATTCACACCCTCGTAAGGGAGGAAATGAGATGGTTGCCCTTCTTAGGGGGCAATTGGAAAAGTCCTGGCAAGGGGTGCTTTTGGTCATCTGCTGATGGAGGAGCAGCTACTGAAGGAACGCTCATAGCCTCTTTTTGAGCTTCAGAGGCATCTCTATTTCTGGATGTAGTCCTGATCCCGAATGTAGGAAATAACAGTGGGACTGATTAAAATTAGAATGGTTTTCAAGGACCCTAAATGATGTCTTTGTAACATACTGTAAACAGAATTTCTGAAGGATTTCTGAAACATTACAGAAAAGTTAGCAGTAATGCATCATTTATTCCCTTTTCTAGCTAGCAAGCAATTAAAAGGGGTGGGAGAGAGGATCTGTAGACACGTTCATGGAGAGCCCCACAGTGCCTCCAGTAAGAAGGTGGGGGTATTTGTGATGGGTGCCGAAGGTGTGAATGGTCTCATGATGGCAGAGCGGGGTCCTGTGTGTCACCACAACCTCCACTGGGGAGATGTAGAGAGCTCAGCTTCGGTTGAGCTGGAGCAGCCTGGGTTATGGGGCTTCCCTCCTGGGCAGGGGCTGGGGGCCTACAGTGTGCCCTTGCAGGGAGCAGAGGCTATATGTTTGCATACTGCTTGAACTGCTCATGTTTGAAAACAGCTGTTGGGCTGTGGAAAGCAGATGGAAGAAAGCAAAGAAGCAACACGTCTCATTAGCCACCTGAATCTGGGCTGGTTCCCCAAGTGTCCCTGGATTCAGAGCTTGAAAGAGCTGGGGCCCAGGCTTTGCAGAAGCTATGCCTGATGCTATAGATGGGAATGTCAGTCTGCCCAACTGCCTCCTCACCAGGGCTCCACGTGGGCGAACACCTCCTGGGGAACTTCTGCAACCTGTCGCTCAGCTAACTGATTTGGATTCAGGTGAAGATTGGTTAGTTTGCTGTTAATGAAGTGCTAGTTGATGCTACAGTGACTTCTGATACTCTGAGGTTTTCTCAGGCACCACTCATCCCAGACAGCTCCGTCAGGCAGTCTTACCTGCCACCTGAAACTATCTTTTCTGGGAGAAGCCTTGTCAAACTTCACAGAAGGCCACGCATTACCTGCCACCCAAGTGGGAAAAGTGTGACTATGACTGCAGGCCATCATGCACAGGCACCCCTAAGTGCAGCCTCCAACCCTCTGTAAGACAGTAAGATGCCTGCTTTGTCAAAGCTCGTGGTTTGCATAGAGTGTTCGAATTCACTGGATGGAAAGAATGAATAGAAGATGTGTAGGGAGATCAAATCTACCAAAAATGCGTGACTGGTGCACACTCAGGTTTGTTGACATCAGCCTCTGCCTGGTGGAGCCTCTGGCATCTCTGCTGTGGATGTAAGTCCATACTGACAACGTGGCACCTCCAACAGCAGACAGTTGGTGCAGCACTGTTCCCACCTGGACAGGAGGCTCCAGATGGCCTCTTCTGTGTTCTAGAGATGAGCGAGTTGCTCTATGCATTAAATATCCTCACACACATTTATTGTATATGAGGAATGAGTTCTCCTTGCATAGCTGACAGTGGAATTAGGAAACTGGCTTCTTGAAGGCAAAAATGAGGAATGGTTTAATTTTTTTTATTGTGGACAAGGTTAAAAATGGGAATGGCAACTAGTGTATGTTTTTTTCCCAGTTATGGATGTTCAAACTGTTTACACAGCAAGATGACAACAAACCTACTCTCTATTTAATGAACTAAAGATAACTGTAATTGGTGTGAGTCAGTGTGTAGGGCCTTTAAAGTGAGAGTATTGCACCTGTGTTTTTAATGGTCCACAACACAGTGACACTAAGGCTGCCCCTGCTTACCTCTCTATAGTTCTGTGGACACCGATCCCATAATGCAGTTGCTTGTGTGCTTAGTTTAAAACTGATACCTGAGTTTATCCCTATCCAACAGAACTTGCAATTGCTTAAGTAAGCCCCACAGAATCATTGATTCTGACACAGTGCTCGATGCACAAGGTTTTGCTGCAAAATAATGGTCTGTATCTAAAATAATGTGTTTAAGATTAGGTTCCACTAGCTGGCTAAAGAATGGGTTCACTAAGCAATGTCTACTCTTCTTGTATCATATGAGGTGTTGGAAGTTTGCATGACTCAAAAATTATAACATCGTTAAAAGATAACAAAGGAAAAGGTCTGCAAGGTGTTCTTTCTTCAAAACTGACTTAGTTTTAAAGCACTTTTTGTGCTAGTACCATCACAAGTATGACCCTCTGAAGGACAAGTTGCTCACAGCTATTCTCTTTGCTGGCTCTGGGGTATGGAGCATGGAGGGATACCCAGCCCATGGCAGCAGTGCCCAGGGAGGAGCAGGAGCTCCATGCAGCACCATGTAGCCAGCATGGCAGGTCTGCTGCAGCATCAGGGTGAGCTGGGGATGAGAGATGAGCTCACAACAAGCACCACAAAGGGACTAATTAAGGTGAGCAATTTTCCTTTGTTTCCATTCTTCACTGCAGCATAATTGGAAGGCAGAGGCCTTTTCGCTTGGAGAAGGATTAATTTTAACTGATAAATGCCCTGGTTGCAAATAATTTTCTGTAGACTACTGCAGTGACATTATTCAGTGCGAAGACTACTCAGACTGCAGCCCAACAAGGCACTTAGACTGATTCAGAGTTTCAACTTCTCAGTAACTCCAATTAAGAAGAAATACTTGAGGTTAGCACATCTGAAGAAGCGTCTTGGCTCAGAGTTTTTGCTCAGTTAACTTATCTGGGCCTATCCACAAAAACAGTGTCCTCCCAGAGGAAACTTAAGACTTGTCATTAGTGGTGTGAAGGTTCTAGCTAATGCAGAAAGGGCAACAAAAAGTCGAGCCTGGTGCTCTTGGATGTCCTCTCAATAAGTAAAAAGAAGCTCCTGGGTCTGTTGCTTGTTGGTGGGAAGTGCCAAGTTCCAGGCCTGCTCCTGCTCCTCCATGGGGTTTAGTCCTTGCGTACTTCACTGTTTTGTCATCCCCAGTTTTTATGAGAAATACTTATTTTAGTGCACAGAAGGAAAAACCTTTTGTTATTTTACTGTTTGAGATTAGGATTAGTCTTTAAGGAGTCAGTCTTCACTTTCTGATCTGACTGTGATTTATCTGACTTGTTTTCCAAGGTAACTAGTAGCCTCGGGGTGTGTAGCCTTCTTTTCCCCTCAATCTAAGTCATACAGACTTTCCTTCCAACTCAGTCGGTTGTTGATCCACAAAACATTTGAAAAAAATCATTAGTTTTAATACCCTGCGATGCGTTCAGAGGGTGGTGCTGCACTCACGTGTGATGCTGTGTCCCTAGGCTTGTCTGAAACAGCATCAAGGTCAAAAATTAACGTGCTCGAACTTCCAATAATGTAGCGACAAAGGAAGGGGGTTTGGGTAAGAGGAGAAATTGGCTAATTCCCTGCTACAAGGGCTGGAAATGCCGCATGCTTCTTGCAAGAGCAAATGCCTGAAGTGCTTAAAATTACCAAGCTTCTGTGTATTGTGCAGTTTCTCAGTAATAGCAAAGAATTCTGAGTAGCTCTTATACACAGCAATTGAGTTGGGAGAGAACTGTGGCTGATGTTCAGAAAAATAAAAATAAATAAATGAAAAACTATTTGAAGAGCAAAGGGCAGTAGGGGACAGAAGCCCTTCTCTTCAACTTAAAACAATTTTGATGGAATCACTGAAAGTGACTGAAACTGCAGGTTTCTGTAGCTCGGAATGAAGCCAGACAGAAAAGGCATTGTTGGCTATGCAGATAGGCAGCTCTCAGTGAGGTTCCCTGACGAATCCAAAGTCAGTTTTTGCTTTATATAAATGCCCATGTTATAACTGCCAGTGAGATGTACATCTGTTTTCTGTAGGAAGTCCTCTTAACCTCAGTGTTTCGACTGAGCTTGGAAGTACTGGGCCCATAAAGGCTTTCCTCAGGTGGAATGTATCTGCAGGGCTGACCCCCATCGAGGGGCTTTTGCTGGATCAGGTGTTGAGGCTGAAAATGAGATGATGCCCACCTAAGGCATAAAATTCTGCAAGTATTTGTTCAGTTATTTCTTCTTAGAGTGATTTTGTTGCATAGTGGCGCCAGAGCTGCAGTAGCAGCTGGAGTCCAGGAGTCAGCACCGCAAAACTGAAAATGGGGCAGATTGAAGATGCCTTGCCTATTAAGCTAATAAAACAGGAGTAGATGTGCTAACAAAGGAAATGTTTTGGACTTGAGTTAGCAGGCATAGTGACTCCTGAGCCAGTGCCTTGCAGATTGTCCCTTTGAGGGACACATCTCTTCACAGTCTGAAAGCACATTTTTGAACTTGCCCTTTTCAAGGAAAACTTTGTTTTACGTAGAGCCCAGCACCTGTGGGCATCAGAAAGGCCAGATAGACTGGGAAACAAATAACCACACAATCAACCCCCAGTGCTTGGACTGTGAGTCAAATGTAACTGTACAACACAACCTTCCCAGGAAAAAAGTTTGCTATGTTTCTAATTTTTGGCTTTAAATATAAAATAATTTCTTTGTTTTTTTTTTTTTTCTCCCATGTGAGAAGTTTATGGAGAAAGCTGTCTCCTACAGTTTCTCCTCTAAGCATTGTACACAGTTTCAGACTGACTTGGCTGAAGGCGTGTGTTTGACAGAAAGGCACAGTTGTAATTTCTCAGGCCTAGCTGGGGATGCCAAATAAATCTATATCTTCTTGACAATTACATCTTTACAACAGCTTTGGGAAGAACAGCTAAAAAGTGAACTTATTGACAAGTTTTCTTATTAGAGAAAGGTCCTTTGGCAAGCCCTACGAACACAGCATTTCATGATGGATATCTCAGGAGCGGCAGAAGTGGGAGGCCAGTTAGAAATAGCTTTTTATTGACAAACTTAGATTTTAGAGGAAATTCTTCTAACAAAGCCTTAGCTTGAGTCATTTCACAGTGGATCG
This sequence comes from Oreortyx pictus, assembly GCA_036925125.1. Classification (NCBI taxonomy): domain Eukaryota; kingdom Metazoa; phylum Chordata; class Aves; order Galliformes; family Odontophoridae; genus Oreortyx; species Oreortyx pictus. Next base: position 53,906,682 of record JAUPFR010000006.1, on the reverse strand, counting down.
GTTAAAACGCGTACATGAAGTATGAGTAATTTTTCCTTGAGTCAAACTGCTAAGTAAATTGGTTGAAATGCTTGTGCTGATGGCACCTGTTAACAAAGGGGCCTGTCTGCAGGAGCTGGCTGATGCGGACACGTACTGTGCATTTGTGTATTTCTGAGAACAATAAGTGATGGCTGGATGTGGCCAACTGAGAGCAGCAAATGGCAATGCCAGTGCTGTTGCTGGAGCGCTGTTGCTGGAGCACTGTTCTGTCCCCAAGTGTAAAAGCAGTTTGTGCAGGGCTTGTCTGAAGCTGCTGTGGCTCCTTGGAAATGAATGACTTGCGAGGGAAGAACCAGAGAGAGAACAGGACTTGCTAATAACTCCTAGGAGTAGCACTACAAGCCAAACGGGAAGCGTTTCCGAAGTCAAATATGAGATTAATTAACGTTGTGTGATCTGGTTACACAGGAGAGCTAAAGCCTCTGATTTTTTCCTGCTCATTCCATGCTCACAACTCCCCCACAGCTGAGCTGTCAAAAAGGACTAACGTAGCTTAATTTGGTTTGCTATTTAGGACGTCTATATATAAACTTACAACAGGAACATAGTATGTGACCCTGGGGGGATTCCTTATCCACTCCTCCTCTGTTTGGCCTACTTCTGGTAATTATTTTTTTCAGGTAGGTGCTTATTCATGAAGCTCAGGCCTCATCTTACAGCGTCTGTGAAATCTGCAAAACTGCTTTTTCTGGTGTTTTGATAAAGGGAATTTTAAAGCTGAGCAGACAGCTCTTCCCTGCCAGCAAAGCAGAAATGAGGTTCCCGCATGAAGAACCCTCCACCTTGCTGTGCTGTGAGCAGGACCCTGCTGTGCTGGAACCCTTTCGATGCCCTACACTCCTGCACTGTGGTTGTGGTGATGTTCCTTCACAGCCACTGCAGCTTAGTGGGATTGAGTCAGTGAAGTAGGGAGGGAGCTCACTTGCCCAGTGATGTTTGCAGAAAACACAGTCTCCAAGTTCTGCGGTAAACAAAACAAAGACGGCTGAGATCAATTCAAAGCTGGGAGAGAAGGAACCGTGGGATGCCGCGGTGAGCACCACCTGGCAGCTGTCCTGCTGGGTGCAATAATATCAAAGCAAAAATCAAAGTAGCCCTCGCAGAAGCTGTGAGCAGTAAGAGAATGCAGCTGGGAGGATGCTCTCTGCTCAGAGTAAGGGAGAGCAAAATGCAGGAGAGGGGAGGTCTATTGTTTTGAGCAGGTGGCAATTGAATCTCCCTGTGGAATGTGAGCACGCAGTTGGGGATGGAAATGCCACCAAACGTGCAGCAGGTGTGGGATTAAAAGAAAGCACAGGATGCCTCACAGTCCTCATGCTGGACCAGGCAGGCTGGTGTGGGGCTGTGAGTGCCTCGGCTCTGCTGGCTGCATGCAGGTGGGGCCTGGCAGCGTGGTGTGGCTGCATGGGGCTGCAGGAGAAGCCCCCACCCCTCCAGCTGGCAGCTGTGGCAGGATGCTGGGGAAGCTATTTTGATAAACGGGTGAAATATATAACAATTTATTTCCATTTGCCTCACAGCATTTTCTGTGGGTTGAAATCCCACGCCGAAACAGGAAAATCATAGTCTAGCTCTGATCTTTTGACCGGGTTGATATCTGGACTGTAAAATGCTGAAGAGGATTAGAGAGGTGGTGCGGATTTAAAGAAGTAATAAAAGATTTCAGTTATTCATCAGCGTCACACAGAGACTGCATTTTCAGATGTAATAAAAAATTGCTATTTGTTGAAGTAGACAAAAGAGAAAAGCAACTGCAATTTAGTCCCGAGCAGAACAGAGACAGGATTATAGATAAAGGCATTGAAGAGCCATATTGTAACAGAGATTGTAGCCGACCTAAAACATCTTTGTAAAAGGCAGAAAGCCAAAAATTTATGTGATAGTAATGCTTAACTTGAGAAGATGACCTGTATGTGGCGGAGTGAGGGAGCTGAAGGAACAGGTAATGCAGCAAAAACACTGCAAAAGTGCTGGAAGAAAAAGCTTGCTTGAGGCACAGCAGGGGAAGGGCTCCAAGCACCTTGTGCCCACCACGAGCACCCTGGGACAAGCACCTCTGAGAACATGCAGTATGTGCTGTGCTGTGACCAGGAGGCAGTGCCCAGGTAGTGGGAATCAAGGTGCAGCAAGTTTATAACCCTGCAAACAGCTGCTTGCCTCATTCCATGCAAAGAAGAGAAAGACTGACAGAAGGTTTGTAAGGATGGCAAAGATAGAATCATAGAAGCAGTAATGTTGGGAAAAGTCCTCCAAGTTTGTCAGATCCAACTGTCAGCTCACCCTCACCATGTCCACTGCCTGTATCCCTCAGTGCCTCATCCCCATGGCTCTGGAACACCTCCAGGGATTGGGACCATCACTCCTGGGCAGCTGTGCTGATACATTAGCTCTCTCTTAAAGAATGAGTTTTTTCTAATATCCAACCGGAGTCTGGGAGTCAAAAACCAGTGAGCCTGGTTTCTATATCAGCAGTTCAGCAGGAGTAGCGATGAAAAAAACAGGAACAAATGAATATGCAATTCTCCTTGGCTACTAGAAAGAGAAATTAAATACGTTTCTCAGCACCCAGAATCACAAGGGATGCCTTTCCTCTACAGAAACACAGTTTTGTTTCACCTTTTCAGCGTATATTTTTATTTATCTTCCGATCCAACTCTTAACGGTTTCTCCTTCTTCCCTGCATGGAAATACATACATTCACCTTCGTGTTTCACAGGTATCGTACATTGTTTTAATGTGTGATACCTGTGAAACATGAAAGTGAATGTTCTTTCAGATGTGTGTGTTGATGTTGCATTACACAACCTTAAGTACTTATGCTCTTGTGTACTGATTTTCAGCAGGCTTCTGTGTGGGTCCCACCTGAAGTCGTTTGGGCCATGTTTCTGCTATGTCCAAATCTTGACAGCTACATCCCCTTGAATTACTGATAAATCATTTTCCTGAACTGGTTTCTAGGTTTTGATGCTGATCTGGTTGAGCTTCACAAGAGAACAGATATTGCGTGTCCTTTGTGCCTGGTGCCTGCTCACTGGGACCATCCAATCCCATTTGTCGTATAGATCTGTAGGTGTATGGGAACTGCTGAATTACGGTCTGAACCACTGATGGATCACCTGAAGCGAGCACTGAGTCAGCCATGGGAGGACAGGTGAAGGCAATGCATCTGTGTGACCGGAGGGGTGACGTCTGACTTCACCTCTCCCAGACCACATTTAAGGGCTGACCACCACTGGGGAAGGATCTCTTTCTGGAGATTGCTCCTTTGGAGTGTCCTACTGTGAGGCTAGGACATGGGTGAGCATTTTTTTCCTTTTATTTAGATTGTCTCTTTTCCATTACAATAATCTGTCTAAGTATATTATCTATAAAATATCTAGGTTATTATGCCATTTGGTATTATTCATTGTGTTAATCTCACACCTTACAGTAGGCCCAGGTAAACATCCCACAGGGGAAGCTGCTGCTCTGCTGAGTGGTTGTTTAGAGGCCAAGTGAGCCGGTGTGTTCTTTCATCATTTGGTTTTCTATTGCCGCTTTCTCAGAGATAATCAAGTTTTAAAGCAGTACTAAATGTGCGTGTATTAATATCTGCCTGGTCAAAGATTCCTTTTCTTTAGGGGGTCATTGCAGTTTAACTAAAGCAGATTTCAGTTTTCTGCTTGTCTCCATGCCCGTGCTAAAAACAGCTGAGTCCTCTTTTATTGCGACTCCCACTTGTCTGTCATCTTCCACAACAGTTGGAAGCTGCAGAGCAGGGTCTTCTGTTTTCTCATGGTTCTTCTTAATTGTCATCTTATTATCAGCCTGCTGTCTGTTTAGCCTCCGATTTTGCCATTTTTGTTCGCTTCCCTACGCAAGGTGTGGCTGTTCCTGGATTCTGCACTGCTCATGACCTCATGAAGGGACAGCCCTCCCCCCACTATTTCTCTGCAACACGCAGTTCGCTTAGGGACACAGTGACATCTTTGTTGTGTGCAAAGTGTTAATCCTCAGGCTTCTCGTTCATTTTGCCTGCCTTGTGGTGTCATCTCCCAGTGTTTTATGTATCTTCCATGTCTTTTTTTTATTTCCCTACCCTGTGCCTTTTCCCATTCATTCAGAGGAGTGTACCTTGTGCCTGCAGTACTGCCAACCCCTTGCAGGTTACAGGTTAGGAAACTCCTGAGCTTTCTGGGAGCACTTCCCTTTTCCAGTCTCTCATAACTCATGGCACTTCCCCCATGATTTGCTCAGGGGAGTGTGCCTCTTTCCTCATGTCTTGCCACACTGGAACTTCTCTCAGCAGCTTTATCTTATGGCAGCAAACCCAATAATGGCTGTGATACCCACAGATCCTGATGTCCTGTTGGTCTCGCAACCAGTTTGCCTCATAACGATGAGCAGGCATTGCAGCAACCTGACAGTGCTGCTGGGGCAGCAGGCTGAGCAGGGGCTGCTCTGCAGAGTGTCAGCATCTCCTTGTGTACAGTGATGCTCAGAGCTACCATGCATCGCCCCATGGTTGGAGCTGGGAAGGGGAGCGCCTCACCCATCTCACAAGGTTGACGTTCTATGGTTCAGGATTATTTCCTCTTTTGCCTTTTCTCCACCAAAGGCTGCAGTGTGGTCTGAAATAGTCCCTGCAGCAAAAGAAAACTGCCAGGCTATATTATCTTTCAGGTGCATTTCTGAAATATTGCTGCTCTCAGGAGCTTTCACTGTTCCACAATTGTAGCTCCCTGTCTGTGCTATTTTGGGAAGCTCAGACCACTGCTGGTGCTAGATATCTGTATACTTGGCAGTATTTAGGTCATTTTTCATCTGTGCATAGTACAACAGAAGAGCAGTGCAGTTACCCCCAGCAGAAGGCTGCAGGTGCCTGCAGGGCTGGGTGCATGTGGTGCTGCAGGTGGCAGCAGGTACACAGCTCAGCTTGGAGGGATGATGTGTGGCTCCATGCAGCAGCATTGGGACCAAAGGCTTTTAAAAGTCACCCAGAGAATTGTAGGATCTTTCAGGTTGAAAAAAACTTCCAAGATTCCCCAGCCCACCCCACCATGCTCACTGCCTGTATCCCTCAGTGCCACATCTCCATGGTCCTGGGACACCTCCAGGGATGGTGACCTCCGCCCCCCCAGTCTCTGGATAGCTGTGCCAGCACCTGACTGCTCTTTCTGAGGGGAAATGTTTCCTAATGTCCAACCTGCACTTCCCCTGGTACAACGTGAGACCATCACCTCTTGTTCTGTCACTGGTTACCAGGGTAAAGAGGTTTTACTTCATTCAGAAATGGTAGTTAAAAGGATCTGGGGGACAGAGGCTTGCTCTTTAAAGTGGCTTTATCACCAAGGCTTTGCAGATCAGATTGTAAAGTTCTATACCTTCTCTTTCTGCACTTCTGCTCCCTGCCTGGAGGTCGCAGGGAGTGCTGAGCAGTTCCCACATTGGGAAAGCATTGAGCAGGGTTGCCCGTGTGCAGCACCCACCCCATCACCCTGCCTCGCTTCCATCACAGATTCTGTAGAGTGATCTGTTAATTAGTGCTTTGAATGATGGGCAATCAGCTCCATGTGAGGTGAGCTGCTTCACTGCTTAATTAACTTCATTCCTACTCTGGCTTTGTTTAGTTTCACCTTCCGGCCTTTGGCTCTCATTATGTCTTTTTTGCTAAATTAAAGAGCTGCCTGCTCTCAGAATCACCTCTCTGTGATGGCACTAAAGACTATGATGTAATTGGCTGTTAGTCTTCCCTTGGCTGAATTACAGAGGTCGAGTGCCTGTGGCCTGTCCCTGTACAGCAGTGCCCGTGCTGGCTGTGTGTCCCTCTGCTGAATCCCTGCATGTTGCTGCCTGGAGCCCAGCACTAGCTGTGTGCTCCTGGTGCAGCCCCCAGTGCCCTGCTGTGCTTCCCTTCTTCAAGGACTGGAAAACCGTGCCATGCATAAACATCAGCTCAGTTTCTGGGAAAAGCAGAACCGTATTGCTGCCTGGAAGGAGAGGGACAGGATGGGAGCGTTGGGTGGAATGCTTAAGTGAACTGGGTTTGATGAGCTCCATCTTGACAAAGCAGTCAGGGGTTGATCCGTTTTAATTTCGTGTAAATGCCACATTCTGCAGAGCAGCCCAGTGCTGCCAACCTGAACCAGGCAAAGGGATATGGCACAGCACATGGCAGCGTGTGCAGTATCCATAGAACTGAGGGGAGCTGGGGTTTGAAACCTGCTGTGTACTTGGTTCCAATAGAGCCTTGCAATGGGCAGTTAGGGCTGATATGCTTTAGGATGAATAATCATTTTAATCACTTTATTGCCTTTAATTTGTCATCTTTCAGATGAAAGTATTCTCATTTATTTGCACTCCCTGAATTCTTTTCTTCCTGCTCTCTAGGCCCACTTTTAGGATGGTGTTGTTCTGACTAGTATATGAATCACAGAACTAGGGGTTGTAACTGTAGGGGTTGGAAGGGACCTCCAGAGTTCAGAGTCCAACCTCCTGCCAAAGCAGCTCCCAGCCCAGGTTGCACAGGTAGACATCCAGGTGGGTCTTGGATGTCTCCAGAGAAGGAGACCCCATCACCTCTTCGTGAAGCTCCAGTGCTCTATCACTGCACTGCGAAGAAAACGTGGGGTATGTATGTATTCTGACTGTGCTGGTAGTGCTAGGTGTTCCAAACAAGACCGTGGTCTGACAATGAGAGAAAATCCGTGGTTTGAGTAACTTGCAGATAAAGCAAGGAAGAAGAACAGGAGGAGCAGCTGCCCTGCGGGCTGGCCCTACAGGCACAGCTGGACCCCAAGTGCAGTGGTGCAGAACTGTTGCTTCCCATGCTAGTGCTCTGCATTTCTGCTGGTGATCATGAAATGCTGCCTGTGAAGGCCACCACATTCCTGGCTGTTGCAAAGTATGTTTTAAATGGGCAAAGTAAAAGAGGAATGGTCAACAAATAGGACATGCAACAAACTAGCTGAGCAATTCTGCTGGAGAGAATATATACACATACACACATTGTCGGCTCCTCAGAATAAATCAACCAGGAAAATGCTGAGACAAAGATCACTTTGAGCGAGCATCCTTATTTGTGCTCAAGAGATAGATTGCTTGCATGTTAATTGGACTGCTAATTGTTCTCTCTATGCTGCTGTGTCTGCCTTTTGAATTCTGCAGAACACTGTCTGCTGGTGCCTTCCCTCCGTAAGCTCTTCTTTCAGCAGAAGATGGAAAGGGCTGAAGTGCTCTGCATCCAGCAGTGCTGCGCTGGGCTGCAGCAGCTGGCTGCCCTGTGGGCATGTTTCAAGCCCATCCTGGAGTGTTTTCTTGTCAAGTGCTTGGAAATCTAATTTTCCATCACCTGCCAACAGGTTTTTGTAGAAGTAGATGAAAATCAGACATTGTGGTGTGGCACAAGGATTCCCCGTGCACCTGCAGCTACATGGTGAAGCAGCATAAAGCTTGGCAGCCGCTTAGTCTGTTCCTAATTAAGATTAAAAGTGGAAGTGGTCTGTTCTGGGGAAAGCAGCTCCTAATGAAAATTTAGGAGTTTGGAATTGAAGGCAAAAGAGCATTTTCCATAAAGAATTGGAAGAAATGCAGTGTGTGCTCAGTGATGCATCGTTTTTTTCCGTGTGATGTCTGTGACTCATATTGAAAATGAGATCCAGTGCAGCAGGACTTGCCAGTCACCACACCACGTGCAGCCTGGGATGATAACTTGGTGTGTTCTTCAGCTTTGGTTACACAGAGATTTTCTCAGCAAACTCGAGGTGTTGATTCTGGGCTTGGTGGGAAGTGTAGCAGAGGACTTAGCAAAAGGTTGTGTGATTCATGCCACAGAAAAATAAAACCACACGTCGAGTTTCAGAGCTGAAAGGAGAAGATGGATACAGCTCCACCTCGGCAGGCAGTACTGGCCCAGCTCTCTGTGGCAGCTGTGTGCCCTGACTCCCCGTGAGTGCTGCCTTGGCTGGATGTGTCCTGTGCTCAGTGATACAGCTCTGAGCTGAGCTGTCCATGACATCCAGCCCAGTGCAGATCCATCTGTTGGACTGAACGTTGCCTGTTGTACAAAGCTTAATGTGGCTGGAGAGGGGGGAAGCAATGGGAAGTGATATCGGAATGGTGCTGCCTGTCAGTGCTCCTCTCCTGCTGATATGGGGCTGGGAGTATGTGATGGCCATGGGAAACCAGAGGACTGTGTATGACAGCTTCTGCTTGGGATGGTGGGGCTTATCTCAGCAGGCAAAAGGAAACCTGATGGGATCCAGGGAGATGAGGAAGAAAGAGTTCTGTGTGCTGAGGTCAGGCACTTGGACCTCCTAGAGAAATAGGAAAGACTGATTCATTAAGGTTTTCTGCTGTCGTATGTGCTATGTCATCAGTTGTTCATTCTTCCACGGCTATCTAAATTTGTAATAAGAAAATGTCATATGTTGTACACCTGTCCTACGCTCTCCAAAATTAGATGTGGCTCCTTCAGCATGTACCATGCTGCTGCCAGCCTTGCAAAAACCATTCCCCAGCATCGTAGTCTTGGACTGCTCACACTCCTTTCAGCTGCAGCTGCCCTGCTCAGAGGGTTTTGTGATGGCAGGCAGTGCTGCTGGATGAGACTTAGAAACCAACTCCTCAGAGTCATGCTTCTGTCACCTCACCTGTCTGCAGCCTCTGCAAGATGTGACTTCAGTTTTCCCTCTGTACAGGTCACCTACCTACAGATCCAGGCTTCTCCAGTGCACAAGGAAACTCATGTACAAAAACAGAAAGTGTGACTTTCACCTTCCCACAGCCGTGGTGTGGTGCAGAAGCTGTTCCCTCAGGCGCATCGGGATATTTTCTGCTGGGAATATTTTGTTCCAAGCTGCGCAAGAGTGCTCCACTGAAGAACAAATCACGCTATTAGATCTGCACTTTAATCTTCCCTTTGGGAACACAGAGCTTCCTAATGTAATCTTGATGGCACTGAAAAGCATTATTACGATTTTAATGCACATAACAAATTACCATTGTCCCCTATTTGCAAAGGTGAAGGAAGATATATTTTATGCATACGCTAGAAAGAACATAGGAAATTCTGTTCTTGTTTATCCTGGTTCAAGTCTAGCCCTGCTGCAGTGAAACCTGGTTTTTGAAGTAGATGTGCTTTGGATGATCACTGTAAGATATCAGTTTAGAACAGATTAACTGGGTGACAGCCATGCTTAATGTGTGGTGCTGGGCTTCATCTGTGGTGCTCCCAGGCCGTGAAGAGGGGCCTGATCTGCACTGCATGCTGCATTCCTGCAGAGCCTCCAAACAGTTGGCTGGCCCCACTTTTTCCACCCCAAGGAACAATAACGTGTTTTTTTGTCTTGGTTGCAAATGGTCACAGCCCAGCAAAACCGCCTGGAGGAGCGCTTGCTGTTCATGGGCAGGTGACAGCAACCTCCAGCATCCACACGCCAGGGCACAGGCAATTTTCATATTCTCTCCCTATCAGGAACAAAAGAGAGAAAAGGAACTCCAGGAGCTCCTTCTATCAGTACAGAAATGCCTCTGTGAGGAAAGTGTTTGTACTTCACACGATATTATTCTGCGTGGTTACCATAAGCAGCATGTAATCTCTGGTGGGTACACAAAGAAGTACATTGTAAAAAAGCTGACTTTGAACAAATGCTGATGGGAAGCCCCAGTGCAACCGAGGCAGCAGTCCAGTTGGGGACGGGAGTGGCACTCTGCATCTTATTCCATCTTTTCTTATGCTAAATATGCATGTTTATGGTGGATCTAAGCTGAAGGATGGTGAGCTGGTCTGAGCTGTGCTCTGTGCACTGTCCTCCACACTCAAATAGAAAATCTACATTTTCAGCTATGACTTCAGCATTCAGATTCATTCAGGCTTTTAAATGAGCAAAGTCGCCAAAACCAAATGTTTTGTTAAAGAGATGCTTTTTGTGGAAAGATTACCCAAGGCGTTTTAAGGAAAGAATGTATCACATCGCTCCCACCTCTGTATCCTACTTATGAGATTGGGTTTAGGGATGTGAATTGGAGGTCTGCAGTAGCTCAGCCATGAAGTAAGGGCTGCTCACAGGGATGGTGATTGGAGGCTTCTCAGATGAAGACATTTGCAAGCAAATCATAAACAATCTGCATGTTACACACTCCTTCAAGCAGCCTAAATGGTTTAAACATCTCATATATCCAGCCAATGGTCTGCTGTGATCCTGAGGTTTATTACCTTACCAGTACGTGGGGTATTCGTGGGTCACTTGGTTGCCTGGAGAGCACCTCCCACTCTTCTTGTCATCCTGGGAGGAAGAGGACAGTGCTCCTGGGGAAGGTGACGGGAGGAATGTGCTGCCAGAGCCTCGCTCTCTCTCAGGATCCCACAGGCTCTGAACCCATCTGTGAGGGAAAATGCCCAATTCTGCTTGTCTCAAAGCAGGTGGGGAACATGCTGCCCATCACTGTCCTTCATCCTCTGGGTGCTGCCCATCTTCCCCACAGTTGTCCACAGAAGGAGAGCAGAGGGCAGATGGGGAGAAGCAAGCTGTTCCTGAAGCCATTTGGAGGGAGATTTGTCACGGGCTCTCTGGTTGCCCCTCACAGTGCTGTGCTGATCTGCTGCCCATGGAGGAAATCAAGGCTCATCAGGAGACAGCTGCCAGCCCCATCGAAGTGCTGGGAAGGTGGGCCAGGTCTGTGAAGAGCTCTGCTTTGAACACAGCAGTGCTTACTGAAAGGAAAGCCTTGGAAAATGGTTATTGTTCGGAAAGCTGCTGGTGCAGGACTAAGTGGGACAGATTGTCACCTTTGGTAATCTCTTGTAGTGATCCTGGTGGGCTGGGTGATATTACAACTGACACGCGAGCGGTGGCAGCCAGTGTTGTGTGTTGCTGTGAAATGGCACAGAGCAATGTGCAGCTTATCTTCTCTGTGCAGGTACATGAGCAGCTTGTGTACAACAGCTCTGAACAGAGAGAATGTGCTGGAATGCATTGATCTGACCCAACCTTGCATGATGTGGTACTACAAAAATACCACTGTGTAGTATCAGTGAAGTGCTCCAGCGTGGAATGAAAACTGCCATGAAGGCAGAGCTCAAAAGGAGAAGTTTTTGAGTGGCATGAATATGAGTCCTGCAAGCACGCTGCTTCGATGCGCACCTGAGGCGGGGCTAGGTGGAATTAAGCCATGTTTGACAAATATCAAACCACGTCCAGTCTGTCTCCCACTGCACAAACAAGAAGTATCCTATTGCCTTCCTCAGTAAGTTCTCCCAGCATGCAGCTTTCCAGGTAACTAAAGCTGTTCCCAGGCAGCCAGCCCAGCCCTGTTCTGTGCACCGGGGCCTGGAGCGTTTCCTGACGCATCTCGTGCATCGTGCCGGCTTCTGTAGGTCCCAGTGTGCATTACTGCACTGACAGGTAGACATTATTAACTCATGTTCGGTTTGTTCTCAGCTGTCACCATTGCTTCTTTTTTCAACCCTGCTGCCTAGCAGGCGATCCCTATTCTGGTACCTGAATATTTGTTTTTCTCTCATTTGTATGTGTGCTTGTCTCTATTGAATTTTGTCTCTTTGATTTCAGACTATTTTCCAATTTACCAAGATGACTTTGAATTCTAATCCTATCCGCCAAAGCCCTTGTAATCATTCCCATACAGATGTCATTCACAGCTTCCTCACTTGTGCAGTTGAAATCATTAATATTTAATAGAAGCACAACCAGTAGAGTCCCCGCTTGATGATATTTAATGTGTCCTTTGCCAGGAGACCACTTGTCGCATCTTTTTGCATGCATTTTTTGTGTTCCGAATCTGTTCTCTCAGCCAATTCATAATGATTCAGAAAATGCTTTGATTAAAGTAGTGTTTCATGATGAATTTAGCTCATTGACAGCAGTTTTAAGCTGTTTTCTCTTGATGCTGGGGGCCATCCTTCTAGGACAAATTCACTTGGTCTTGGTCCCAGATAGAAAAACACATCCAGCCCTTTCTGTGTGGCATCTGATACACCAACCTGCTGTTAATGAATGACTTCATACTTTACTTTCTGCTATTTGTATGTCCAGTACCTTCCCATTTTGGATTCCTCTATGCCATTCTCATTGCATCCCTGTGTTCTCAGCCAATGTTTCCTCAAGCATTCCCAGCCCCTTGGTTATGGGTGTACTCATCACACCAGGCAGAGTGTGGCCCCAATCTGATACACAGATTTGGCCCTGTGGTCTTTTTGTGCTGGATGAAAAATAAGTCACAACCATTTGGGAAACTTCTTCAAGAACTTTGCATTGGAAGCATCTCACTGCTTGGCGTTAGATGAAGTTTGAATGTTGAGTGTGAACTAAAACCGACCACCCTAAAAGATGAATTTGAACTAATTAAAACTGCAGAAGCTGAAACGGAGCTCCTGAGTGCAGGGTGAGCATGGCACTTGAGCAAAAGTAGGGGGGGTTCAGCACAAGAAGCAGAGAGTTCTGTGATTACCATCAGGTGCAGTGTGCCCAACCTGCAGCACCAACACCACGGGTTATTGGGGAGTGCAACAACTTGCCTGATAGCAAAGGTGAATCTGCAGAAAGGTGAAAACTCATCAGCTTCATAATATTCACCTGGGAACGTTAACTAATTTTAAGATGAGTATTTTGCAGAATGAAATGAATTGCTAATGACTTCACTATTTTAATTACTTTAGGAAAGGCTGCCCTGTAGGTTATCTAAAGTAGTTTGCTTGGTTAGATGAATATTACGGCTGAGATTGGAGAAATGTTATTGTTGCCATCTATCACAAAGCGCACGTGAGGTGACATGATGGTCTCCCTTTGGGTTTTGTTGACTGGATTTCAGTGCAATTGATCCAGTTCTCGTTCTGAGTAATGCCTTTGTCTTGAGGAAACTGTGAGATTCCTCTCATGATGGAAAGCATTGACAAGAGACCTTCATAGGTAATGTCCTTTGGCCATGGGCTGCAGGTGCACATAGTATGTGTCTGGAAAGAAGTTTACATTATTTTCTGTTCTTTCTTTTTCTTTCTTCTTTCACCTTTCTCCTTCCCTTTCCCTTCTCTTTTTCCTTTCCTTTCCCCTTTCTTTCCCCTTTCCCTTCCCTTTTCCATTCCCCTTCCCTTTCCCCTTCTCCTTCCCTTCCCCTCCGTTTCCCTCACATTTGAAATTGCACCTGCTAGAAGCAAAAGGTTGTTTAAAGTCAATCATAGAATGATAGAATCCTTAAAGTTGGAAGGGAAATTCATCTCATCCAACTCCCCTGCATTGTTCAGGAACACCTCAGCTCCATCAGGTTGCTCAGAGCCCAATCCATCCTGACCTTGAAAGTCTCCAGTTATAGATCATCCACCACATCTCTGGGCAACCTGTGCCAGTGCCTCATCACCCACACTGTAGAAGACTTTTTCCTTATATCCAGGCCAAAGGAACGCAGGCAGCTGGTGGAGTGGTGCTTACCTACAAGTACTGTTTGTGGCTGTGGGAAGAAGCCATGGGAGCAGGAGGGCATGCAGTCCCTGGGGCTCTGCAGGGCAGAGGTGGCTGGGGCACCTGGGCCACGCTTCTGTACAGAAAAACTGTTTCTGTTTTAGCAGTGCACAGCAAGTCAGGGAGGTTTCTTGCCTCGGCAATGTTATCCATCTATATAATTACTCATAGGATTATTGAAAATGCAACGTTCCCAGCTCGCATCTATCTTTTTCCTGGGCTCACTTACTTTCTCAGTAACAGTGTCAGTTTATTTTAGCAAGATTCTGGCCAGTATTTATCTAAGATGACAGGAGAAGGTGAATTTTTTTTTGTGGTTTGTTTCCTATTTTTCTCAGGAGTTTTAGACAAATGAAGAACTTCAAGGGAGAACTTTATTATGAAGAACTGGAAGTCAGCAGCACAGCAATGAAGTTCTGTGGGCTTAAGGCCAGCCCTGTGACATTTCTGCCTAACTGGTGGCTCTGTACCATGGCCTTTGTTCAACTCCCTTGATAAAAGCATTCTCAATAACTCTGGTCTGGATTTGCTGCCAATGGATATTATTTTATCAGTGTGGGGGTGGTGTTTAACATGGAAAGGATAATGAAGGACAGAATTGTTTTTGATCTTTTGGGGTAGGAGGTCAGGTTTTGAAAAAGTGCCCACCATGAAGTATTTCAGCTTAAAAGACAGTGCTGTTGGGATGCTTCTGCAGCCTGGAGAGCTGCTCTCCTTGCTTTCTCTACAGAGCATTTACAATCTGGATTTGTGCGATACGCTGCAGCACTGTTGGACTGTAATTTTTACACTGACTCTTATCTATGAGATTCAAGTGAAATTCCAAGTAGATGAAGATAGCTGTGCTCATGGCCGTATTTACCCAGGAGCAAACAGAAATGCAAGCACTCAGCAATGCACACGCGAGCTGTAATGAAGGTCAGTGCACCCTGGTGCAGCAAGTTTCATTGGGGTGAATCCTTTCCTGAAAGCAGCCCTTAGAAGCACATGGAGATGTGATGTGAGTGCTCAGCTAGCAGGACAGGCTCTGGTCTGCCATGGTGGCTGCACACACACAGGACAGCTTTGTCCCTGCAGGCAGGAGACACTCGTGGTTTCCTTTACTCAATTTTGCACCTGTAGAAATGAGTGCAGTGAGGTGCTGGAAGGGAGTGTGTGTGCTATTCCTTGTGCATTCCCTGAAGCTGCCAGCTCAGCCACTGACCTACTTGGGCAGGCTTTTGGAATTTCATACCTTGAAATATTTATGATTAAATACTTGCTCTGCATCATTCCCTCTTCTCCCCACTGCCTGTGCTGTGCCTGTGGCTCTCCTGCAGCACAGATCCCCATTTCTGTTTGATCTGATGCTCTGCAGCTGCTCTGCCTGGCTGTTATGTGATAAACACCCCTATCAGCTTCACCAAACCCACTAGCTCAACAGGGCCCTGCATTCCACTGAGCTGTGCAGAGCAACAGGAGCCCCACCACAAAAGCTGCTGTCACAAGACAGAATGATCAGCAAACGTGTAGGTTTGCTATGTGTAGAGCAGGGCGTAGCACCTCCACCTACCCCAGCATCCCAGCACGTCCCTGCTGCCCGCAGGCTGCCACAGGGCTTGCAGATAGGAAGGATGCTGTGTGACTGTGTGCCCTCTTGCAGGGCACAGTTACTGCTGCATTTCCAGGAGGAGATGTGCAGCCTCAATGGACAGCACAAAGTGCCACATTCCTGGTTAATACACAGCATCCTGGAAGCGTATTATATAACAGCAGTTGGTATCTGCTGCATTTTATTTAAGCCTCGCAGCATAAGCGGGAAAGTTCCCTCACTTGCAGGTTGATTTACCAGGAGAAGACGCAGCTTAGAGCTGCTTCTGAAGTTCAGCCTGGTTGTTCAGTCAGTGATGAGAGTCGTTGGTTGGTTTTGTGTGTTTTTTTCCCCCATCTTCTGAAAATTCCAGTCTGCTGTTACATTTCATTGGCAAAAAAGAAGTTGTCGTTTCGATCTATTCATACAGGGGTTCTGTGTAGGGCTCTGCCACCTCCATAGCCCCACCCCATCAGTGCGTACAGACCCCATGCTGTGCTGAAGTCCAGCCAGTGCCAGTGGTCTCCCACTGTTTCCTTTCTATGTCAGGATGTCCCACAAGCAGAGGGTTTAAAATGTCAAAGTTGTGCTGCAGTGCAGGTGGGAGGGAGAGATGAGTGCAGCCCCCAGGCATGGTGGGTTGTGTTTGCTAATACAAACCACTGGAAACCCATGCAGCTGCCCAGTGAGTATAGGTGAGCATGAGAAGCAGGTGTTGTTACTGGCAGCCGAACCTGAGCCCTCAGGGGGACAAGTGAGCCCTGGGTGGGCAGCATCAGCCCCATGCCCATGGTGCTGCTGTTGGTGCCAGGCTGGGACTGGGCTGGTGCACTGAGCAGGGCAGTGCTGGAGCAGCTGCTGGGCTTACTGAAGTGATCTGAATCTCTTTGGACAGGAAAATTCACAGTTTAGATTTACTAATAGCTAATATTTAACGTTCTTGGGGAAAAGAAAAAGGAGCTTTTTCACTCTTTTATGTCTTAGATCAAAGCTTGCTCGTTTTAAGTA
The DNA here is from genome assembly GCA_036925125.1 of Oreortyx pictus. Classification (NCBI taxonomy): domain Eukaryota; kingdom Metazoa; phylum Chordata; class Aves; order Galliformes; family Odontophoridae; genus Oreortyx; species Oreortyx pictus. The sequence goes on along the minus strand of JAUPFR010000006.1, from coordinate 53,890,611 downwards.
CTCCCTTGATCTTGCATTTTGTCCTCTTGGCTTCACAAGCAGATTACACAGGCGCAGATCCAGCTCTGCCTTTGAGCTTCACCCTTCTGCTCTCTTGACCACAGGGACAGCACAGGAACAAGTGTGCACTTGGAATATCCCCCCCCATTCTCTCCAGGACAATGCCCACTGTGCACAGAAAGTTACACACAGCCCAGTGTACCAAGAGGTGAAGGGCATAACTGGGGTTACTGGGAACTTGCTCCGTCCCATCTTTCAAACCCTTCATTTCTTGTTTTCATCATGAGCTGCAAGTTTGGGGGTGCTCAGGCAGTGGACTGGCATGCTGAGGAGGGCTGTGCACATGGGTTGCATCGTACACGTTTCAGGGACATCAATGGGCTGGACACTGCAGAGCACAACCACAGAGATTAAAATGAGGTGTTGCTGCCCTCTTCTTCCAAATATGCCCCTGTCAGTGTTGACACCTCGGACAGCAGGAAGACAAAAATTCACAAAGTGAATGATCAAAGAGCCGTAAGGGCTGATGAGTCAGTGCTGTGATGAAACCAAATGTTACAGATCAAGGCACCCGTCAGAAAGCCTTGTTCAGGGAAAGCAGCTGTCAGCACTTCACTTGTCTGCTCGCCGTGCAGATGCTAAAGCCAAGTGACAGCACCAGCATCTGCAGAGCTCATCAGGCAGTGCCGGGGCTGTGTTGGCATTCCACCTCCAGCCCAGGCACCGAGGCCCTGTGCCTGCCCTGGGCACCTGGGAGTCCCCTCCAGGGCTGGAGCACTGATACCACTGGGACGAGCTGGATCAGAGGATGCGCTGAATCTTCCCCTGCAGTTCCACCTTCCCAAAGCCAATGTCTCCCATGAGTCCTGCAAGCCACTTCCTCCCCTGGCACTCACCAGTGCTCTGAGAACAGCCTGCCCCTCTGGCCATCAAAATAAGGTGCTCTGCTACCCCCATCCCAGTTCTCAGGATGTGGCAGGCAGGGGTTTGAGGAGTTTTTAGGTGGATGTTAGCATAGGGAAGATCTATTAGTCCTTGTGTGTACCTAGATCTGCTCCATGGAATATTCTGCCATGTCTTGATGCTGGAGCTATTCCCTTGCACAGTGGAGCTTTGTCCTTCCTACGTGGAGCAGTGGGTGCTGACCACTCCAATGTGTTAGCTGGGAATTTTGCATGGCTTGATTAGCTCTAATGAGATTAAAGTAGCACGGGACGCTACCACTGAAGAGAGGGTTGCAGAGGATTGAGAAGGATTTCAAGTGGAATAGAAGACATTCCCTCCTGACAGCTGTGCAGGTGTATAGCAGAATGGGCTTGCACACACACTGGATGCTCTTGTGTGCTAAGATGACAACGGTCCCCTCCTTCCAGTGCATTGGGAACTGCCATTTTTGGCACAGGCCCTGCAGGGGCAAAGTCACTGTCTCATCTGCATGCTGCATCTGCTTCTTTTTATCCAGGTTTTTGAGGCAGGCTTGAGCCAGAGCTTTATCAATTTCTTGTGACTGTGAACCCATAGGAGGGGAGTAAAGCTGCCACCTCCTGCCCAGCACATCCCTGGGGCCAGTGCTGAGCACTGCCTGGCACCACAGCCAGACCCCATAAGGATGCACGCCCTCCTCTGTCAGTGCCTTTCCACTGCTGGAACCAGCACAGATTTCTTTCCTGACATCAAATCTCTTATTTAATCATGCAATATATTTGCCAATGTATCATTAAGCATAGATTTGTATATCCTTAAATTAAATTTAGCTACTAGGGCTGAGTTATTTCCTTCCTGATTACCCAGTTGCATGAAACAATGGCCATTAATCTCTCTCCCTTTCACTGGTGTGCTACTTTTAGAATTTACCATGCTGAGGGCTTGGAAGAACAGAGCAAACACTTTCATTCTCCTGTAAAAGGATTTCAACATGCCCTTCTCCTGCTTTGTACTCAACCTCTGCAGACTAAAAAGCCCCTTTTCTACAGTTAATTTCTCCTTCACTCTTATCTGCCACTCTGACTTTCAAGTGAGTTGATTGAAAATATGGTGCTAAATGCAGCTCTTTCATTTGAAGGAATGCAAATTATGCCAAGTCCCAGTGTGTGAATATAAACTTGTTAGCATCTTGAGGGAGGGGGCATGATCGTGGTGGAGGGGGAAGTGATACTGCTGCAGAGAGGAGAGAAAATAGGAAAGGCTGATACCCAGTGGAGGTTGTTGGAAGCAGATTTTCTTCTCCCAGGTCTGTTCACTGCTAGTGGGGAAAAAGAGCTCTGTAAATTAAGGATGTACATTTGTTTGAATGGTGAACTGCCTTTGCTGTTGCTTGCAGATGGGAAAGCAGCAAGGTGCTGGTTCAGGGCTGGGTTTGGGATGCAGGTGCCAGGAGGTGAGTCCCAGCAGAATGGGCAGTTGTTTTGTGATCACTAAGGATATGTCTCAGGAAAAGTCCATGTTTGTTGTGTGTAGGATGACCTTGATCCTCTTTGCACATCAGCAGGTCTTGTGAAAGCTCTGGGATCTGGGCTTTCTTATGCTAAGGGCAGTGGAGCACTGCACAGGCTAACCAGAGAGGTGGTGGTGCCCCATCCCTGCAGACACCCAAGGTCAGGTGGTGGGGCTCTGAGTACTGATGGAGTTGTGGGTGTCCCTTTGCACTGCGGGGAATGAGATCAGTGGGCCTTTAAGAGTCCCACCTCAGACCACAGTGTGATTCTATGAAACCACAAAGGAATGTCCCAAAACTCCAGACTGGAGACTGGAGCATGGTGGTCAGGCTGGAATCCTCCTGACAGGGGCTTCCTGTGCACGCCACTGCAGTTTTCCCTCTTCCCAACCCCATCGCCATGGTTACGGTGTGATGCCTGAGCTCCATAATAAACGATTAATTGTGCTGAGTGCTGGTTCCAGGTCTAGCCCTGTTCACTCCCAGTGGGTCTGCTTTCTGCAAGTGGGGCACTCGGTGTCCTCCCAGCTCTGTGCCCAGACCAGCTGCAAGATGCCATGTTGCTGGTGGCTCTGGTAGCAGCAGTCCTGGGGTGCTGAGATGCTGGGTAGGCCCGAGGGAGCAGGACTGGGGTTTGTGTGGGAATTCAGGACAAGATGCATTCACAGAGGTGGCAGCTTGCACAAAACAGTCCCTCTTCTATGGAGGAAAACAGTTTTTCTTTAGTGTGAACACCACAGGGATTCTGCTGCTCCAAGGCAGCTTGGGGGCACCAACATGGGTTTCCTACATCCCCTGCCAGGAACCACCGCTGTCTTCTAAAGTGGTTTCAGAAGCTGGGGAACTGAAAATGTTAAGTTCCAAAATATCTGAAGCTCGATGTCTTATTCAGTTTCCCTTTAAAGGAAAATCTTTTATGAGTAAAAGAAATAAAAGAAATTCTAATGGCATTGTTCTTCACTCTTTCCTTTGTCTGTTAAGAGAAGAAAAGCCCACCGAGTTGGGCAGAAAGCAGTGCAGAAGCCCAGTGCTGTGTGTCCAGAGGCAAAAGGAAACAAGCACACAGAGGCACAATCACATGCTCCGTTGGCACCAACTTACAAAATAGTTTGTCGTATCCAGATAACAATTCCTTGAATGCTTGGAGTTGCAAGAAGTCTGTTTGCTTATGCTTTGCTCTCTTGGGCTTGCATGCAAGTGAATGCAAAGTGTGAGCATATTCTGGTGACAGAGACCCTGCTTGCAATGTCTCGCTGTGATGACATGTGGATTTATGGACAATAAATGGTTGTCATAGAAAACTACAAATCTGGATAGGGCACGGATCTGAAGGGCTTGGCAGGGAGGGCTCTCAGTGTGGATGTCAGCTCCCACACTGATGGCAGAAGAAGGTCACTGAGACTCTGCCCTTCTGTTTCATTTCCAAGCATAATAAAAATGGAACTTCTGGTTTCACTGGGGCAAAACAGTGATTTGAAAGTAAGGGCTTTTTTTTTTTTTTTTTTCCTTCAAAAAATATCTTTTCTGAAATGGATTTATTTCCTCTCATACTTTTGGGTTCAACGAATTCGCAGCTTCTGGTGGAAAAAAAAAACAAACGGATTGGAAAGTGTGCTGACCTTCTCCAGCAGGCCAGGCCGTGAGCAACAGTGAGCAAAATACTGGCGTCCCTCCAGGCATGAAGAAACCAAGAAGTTATCAGATGAAAGAATTAAGATTTATTTCTCTAAGTTCACAACAGACTTGTGACAGGGATCTGGGAGCTCTGCCATGTGAGCTGCCTGTTATCATGACACTGTGATATACAGCGAGGCGGAGATTTCAGTGTTTTAAACAACAACCATGTGCATCTCGGAGCAGCCGCGCCAACAGCTCTGCATTATCATGCAGAGTAAGGGAAGATGCCAGAGGGGAAACGACTGAAAAAAAATTAAATAAACAGGGGTGAAATGCACGCTGAGAAAATATGCAGGGGGAAAAAAAGAACAATTAAAAAAGAAGCTGATGTTTCAAAATGGAACCGCAGAAGTGAGGTGGTGTGCAAATGCACAGGCAGACATCCTGAAGGTGTGGAAGGAGCATAGGAGTGGGTGGCTGCTGGTGTCCTGCTGCTGGCTGAGCCCACCAGGCATGGTGGTGCACGAGGGCCAAGGGAATCATGGCACAAGTACTTTGCTCCAGCTGCAAGCAAACGGACTGAAGTGCAACCTGCAGCTCCAGCAGAGATGTGTGCTCATTTGGCACTCAAGTCCCATGAAACCATTAAGCAGACACTCTTATGTTCTAAAGCAGACAAATAATCAAATGTGTTATGGAGAGGGCCATCATTCTTCCAGTTTCTGAAGTTATAACGCTCTTCTGATTGAATTAGTGTTCTGTAACCACTCTCTGCCCATACATTATAGTTAATGTGTAGGGTGCATCTGTTTGGGTCGGGACGGCGGACCAGGAGCATTTTGTTTCCTCAGCTCTTGCTCCCATTGCCTCACTGTCCTTTTAGCACTGGTGCAGGCACACAGTGGGGAAGGGGTGCGCAGACCTCGAGTGCTGTGCTCTGCAGACACAGCTCCCTTCACAGCACAGGGCACGTGCCTGGGGCTGCGAACAGAGGATGAATGGCTGAAATGCAACGTCTTCTCACAGGCAGGGGCTGCTGAGAAGGATTTAATGGTCCTGTCTAGGTTTAAACTCAATAAATCTAAGAAATGGTAGAGGGCAGCTGCCCTGGGAAGGAGCCGGTAATTTAAAGCTCAGTTACGTGCTGTCAGCTGTAATTCCCGGTGGAGATGTCTGCACCTTGCTGCTTGCCCTGCTGCAGGTGAGGAGATAATGCAGCTCACAGCGGGAGCCGGTTAGCAGCTGGGTGCGAGCTGCAGGAGAGGGGCTGGCAGGGAAGCCCTGGATCAAGTCAGGCGCAAACCAGCAAAGTGCCTGAAATGCTCTACGGGCTGGAAAGTTCTCCTGAGCTTCCAAATACCTGAGCACCTGTGATTAGTCCAGTGGTGGCATGTCCTGCATCCCCAGCAGGGCAGGCACAGCCCTGGTCACCTGGCTTGTGTGGGCACCCACCTGCGTGGCCTCAAAGGGACAGGGGGTAAGGGACACCCAAAGCACCCAGTGCACGTTCCCCTGGGTAGAAGTACCCCAGAATGAACCCTTCCCACTTAGTCTGCTAATTACAGTGCTTTCTTGGAGGAGGAAATAACACCGTGGCCAAATCCATCACCCTGTACAAACTCCTGTGCTTGGGGAAGCCAGACTTTCTGTCAAATAAACAGATTAGCAGTGGTTTTCAACTAGATCTACCGTTAATCTTTCAGCATGCTTTTCTTGGTCCAGCACTGCCTTCCCTTTACCGAAATAAAATCTTTCACAGGCATTTTATTCTCAATCTTCCTGTCACATAGATAAGTAAACCTGTTTTTACAAATAGCCGTATGGATTCTTCCTACTCTAAGGAAGAAAAAGGAAGGGGGAATTAAGGTTGGATTTAAGCACTTCTGAGATATGATTTGTTGGAAGCGTTCCCATTATGACGTGTAGCAGGTTGTTCCAAATCCCTGCTGCTCTATTGATTGCTGCAGATTGGTTGGGATTTTGCATTTAGGACAAATAAAGCCGTGTTCATAGCCTGAAAACAGTTGCCAATACGGTCACAGAGCCGACAATGAAATCTGCCTTCCCTATCTAGCATGCAGTAATAGGGTTTACCACCTGGCATTGATTTAATTTCAGAGGTGTTAATTGTTTGAGGGGGGAGGAGGGGGGGAGGAGGGGGGGAGGGAGGGGAAGCTGAGTGTTACGTACATGTGGATCTGTAGTAACTGCTGCAGCTGAGAGCAAACGCATGAACGAGAAGCAAATGCTAATGGTGCTGCAACTGTACCCCAGTGAGAGATCTCAGGTAGGGAGTTTTCAGGAAGCAGGTATTCTTTCTGGTTAAGAACTTCTGTGCTTTGCTAATGCGTTAATTGCTGTTAATGTAAAGCACACAAAATTGCCAAATCAGAGTTACTTGGAAGATTTTCTTTAGTGGGGTGTGTTTTCCCACGTGCTGTTTTGTTGCTGGCTGACCTGGGGAAGCTCAGTAGATGGATAGAGCATACATGCCTTCCCCTTTCTCTTCTCCACCGCAAAGTTCATTTTTAGGCTATAAATACATTTTTCTTCTGTTGTTATATTACAGAACATCTCTCTCCTGGAGAGAATTAGCTCTGAATGCAGCATTAAATGGCAGGAGGTTTCAGATTGGTTATTTGATCATTTATTTTTGTGCCCATCTCCCCTGCTTGTTTCTCACCCTTGGCTTACTTGAGTTATGTTATTAGCTCTTGAACCCAAGGAGCTCTAAAGTATAATCTAATCAATGCTGCATTCTAGGAGATTATCCAGTCCATCTGCCCAACAAAGGGCTTCATGAATTGTAGCTGAGGTTTCTGACAAATGCTTTTCTTGCCTTTCCCCCCCCCTCTTTTCTTTCCACAAGTTTCCCAAGAAATCTCTTTTACAGCTGCTGTCTTCTGCTTCTTAACCTATTTTTCCCAGTATTTGGCCTAAAACAATCTTGCTGCAGTTAGTTTTTGTCCAGAACCCAGAGAGCAGTGTGTTTCAGAGCCCATCGAGTCTGGAGGCAGAACTGGAGCTTGCCTCAGCACCTTTGTGACCACCTCAAGCAGCCCAGCAGCCCCTGCAGTCCTATTTGGATGTCTCCAGTGATGGAGACTGCAAATCTTCTCTGGGTAACCTGTGTTTTGGATTTCTTCCTACAGTTCACTGAGTATGTGAAGACTGTCACCATGGTCATCTCCATTCACTCTCTTAAATAACACTATCTTCTTCTAAACTGTGGTATAAAAAATAATAATAAATAAATAAAAAGAAAAACAGACAAACAAGACCACCCTGCCTCTTCCAGGGCGTGCTGTTGGCTGTGTAGCCCATTGTCATTGGCTCTGTGTACACCAGAGAGGGTTCACCCAAGACCTTTCTAGTAAGCCCACACCCAGCTGCTTCTCCCTCATCCAGGCATGATTATTGCCTGTTGGAATTCATTCAAATTTCCATTTAATTTCTCTAGTATGGTAGAATCACTTTGAAGTCTAATTCAGCTTTCTGCATGCCTGCATCCCTTTCCAGCTCCAGGTCACCTGCAGATGGGTAAGTACGTTCTGCCTCCCAGCAGCCAGGCCTTTGATGGTAAATGGCACTGGGCTGAGGGAACTGGCTCTGTCTTCCCATTTCAGCTTTCAGATTGGCTCTTTCAGACAGCGGAAGCATATTCCTTTTCTTCACAGTATATCAGAGCATGTTTCTCAGCCTTTCATACTGGAGGAGAGTGTTAATGCACTCAAACCAAGTCCTGAGAGACGTGGTGCTTTGTTCTCTACCATCCCCTTCCCTGCCCTAGCAGTGCAGCACGTGTGGTAGAAGAAGGGGAAACATGGTTTTTATGAGTCCTTCTGTATGAACGTGTGCTAGTTCTTACTGATCTTTTGGGAGCCTTCTAAGGATTTGCAAAGATGTTGTTTGATTTTGCTCTGGGGAACTGGAGCTACCCAACGAGTGCTGCAATAGCACATGGAAGGTGAGCAGTGGTTTGCCTCATTAAGGTCTCAGATCTCATTCTTCCTCCAGAATTTCTCAGATGTAGCAGGAAAGCAGTTCCAGGGTGAGTCAGCCACCTCTCTAAGAGCCTGGACAATTTCATTACCCCACTCTTCTGAAAACACTTATGTTTTCTTCCCCGTTCCTCTCTGTTGTAGTCGAGCTGTTACTGTTATGTCAATGGTGCAAACCTCATTACATGCCTGATTATAATTGTCCTTTCACTGATGAGTGAAGGAAAACAACAGATGAGCATCAAAGAGTCTGGCTTTACACTACCACCTTCCATAAGCTTTTCTGACTGTTTTGCCTGTCACCTTCTCGTCATCCTGTTGTGCAAGAGCCGCCTCCCCTGCACCACCCTGGTGCCCGGGACTCCCCTTGCTGGGCTCTCCCAAAGTGCCTTGTTCTCCCAGTTTGGTCCCATGTGACCATGCCATGAATTTTTGCATGTACCAAGAGTTACTGCCATAGCTGTTTCTAGGCGGGCTGCCTTTCTATCTGTTGCAAAATACAGCCCCAGTGAAATCTTGACATACCTCTGCAGGTAAGTCCAGACCAAGTTCCCGGATTGAAGCATCCTTAATGGATGAATATTGCACAGCTTAGCATCATTTGACAGTAGATAGGATAAGGATGCACCTACCCAGGCCAGCTGGGAGCTGCTGCCCTGAAACACGTGAATGCCTTGCTGCTTAAGGATGTGGTACCCCAAGATCAAACCCTCTTCTCCTTCCAGGCTTGTACACTTTAATTAGCATTTTGCATTAATGATCTGGGCTTCTGAATTTGAAGGGTTGTAAGGTTTGCTTTAATTATTCCTGCTTGCATCTTATCTGTATTAAGACAAAATCCCACCCTTAATTACTTCGCTAATAACTGCCTTTTTCACAGGGTGCTCTGCTTCCATTAATGGAGTCTGCCCTGGGGGGTTCCTGTCTCAGAGCTGGCTTTGGGGATGGCAGAGAGGGAGCACCCCAAGACTGACAATATTCCTGTAGAAGAGATGCTGGGAGCTGTCTTGTGTAGACTGAGCTAAAAAGCTGCCTGTAAGATCAACACACAACTAAAATGTTGGGTTGTGTGTTCAGTCCCTGTCTTCTCACTTGTATAAGCCTCCTCTGGGTGCACTCCAACAGCTCTATGTCTCTCCTATGCTGGGCACTCCCCATCTGGATGCAGTGCTCCAGGTGAGGTCACACGGCGCAGAGCAGAGGGGCAGATCTCCCTTGCTCTATTGGCCATGCTGCATTGGACACAGCATAGGGTATGACTGGCTTTAGGGCTGCAGGGGCACAGTGCTGGATCACATCCATCTGCCACCCACCAGTGCTCCCAGGTTCTTTTAGGTACTCTGTCCTTACATCCCCCAGTTTATACTGATAGTGGTAGTTGCCATGAGCAAGGTGCAAGAGTGGCAGATCCCAGTTTGTCATAAGACCATCTAGCACAAAGGCTATAGCGTGGCTATTCAGATTTATTTCAACTCCCCTTTCCTCAAGAAAGAAAATTGCATCTGTAATGTGCTGCTATCTGAGATATGTGTGAGTATGGGACCTCAGTCAAGAGTGTGCTATGGCAGTGCAGCTGCTCTACAGGTACCATCTCCTGATGTTCTGCCTTCGTTTTGAAGGTTTGCATTTTTAAATGCGCAGGTGTTGGAGGCTGTGGGTGTGCAGAGAGCATTCATGAAGAGAAGGGTCTCATAAATAACTCCTGTGGGCAGCTCCTGATAGTGATCCTACAAGGGAAGACAGGACAGATCGCATGTTGCTGCTAATTTCAGATTCATTTTCTGGTGCTTTTTCTCTCCTGTGCTCAGCATGAGATTCTTGCAAAGAGAGGATAGGAAAGTGAGTGTGCACAGGAAGTTTTACTGTTTTAATAATGTGTGTGTGTGAAGTCAGGGGGAGGAGAAGCAGCCCTGCCTGTCCTGGTGCAGGCTGTGGGTCCTCCAGGGACTTGCAAGGAGGTGTGCGTAGCTGCACCTTGTGCACGGGCACTGGGTGTGCCTGTGTGTCTGTATTCAGCCCCTGTGGGTATTCCCAAGCATTCTGGGGCACGATTACAAGTATGGCAAAGAGATTTCTTTCCTTCAAATGAAAGCAAATTTGGAGATGAGAAGGATGAAATGTGGGAGGTGCCAGCTGCAGAGGGAAAATGGAGTGCAAGAAGGACAGAGGGAGCAGGATGAAGCAGCTGCAGTGTCTCTCTGAGGGCCTGGCAACTCTGAGTTGTCCTGCACATCCCACTCCTTGTCACACACCTCCAAAGCTCCTTGCAAATTGGGCTGCAAAAAAAGCATATCCATAATTGCTGTGGCAGTCAACTGCACAGCAATGATCTGCATCCTAATAGAGGAGCTGATCAGTGTGGTTGCTTTGGCCCCCCCAGCTCCCCGTTCAGGAGCAGCTCCCATGGAAGCCTCTTACATACACAGTGGGTCCTGGTAGGGCTGTGCACCACTGCTATCAGCTCTGTGCCAAAGCACCATGTTCTTGGGTGCACCGTGTGATTCCGGACCACGCTCACCCTCCTGCTGCTCCCCTCTGTTTAAAACAGCCCTAATTCCTGTCAGACAGAGAGGGCTTTTTGATCATGTTTTCTCCTTAGCTGTGTGAAACAGTCAAATCATAATATAAAAAAAACAAAAACAAGTGGTTGTGGTGTTCAGTGATTTTTCTCCCATGAACAACCCCGTTATTTCACAGGGGTGCATTGTAACAGGTATGAAATTGGTGTTTTCGAGAGCCCTACAAAGACTTGCTTCTCAGAGAAGGGCTGTCAAAAGCCTTAAGTGAAGCACAAAAGACTTGTGGTAAAGGGGGCTTCTCAACTGATTGCTTGATGGCTGATAGATTGCTAGTGTTGCATCCAGCGCAACAATGGGAAAATAATAACCGTGATGCCCTGTGATGCTCTATTTTTGGAAGGAAATAAAGAAGTGGAAGGACAAGAGTTTACTGGACAAGAGCTAATACAGCTGGCCCCACTTTGTACAAATTCCTCATGTGCAGCAAAACTTGACTGAGCTGTATCGTGTTCCCGGGGGAGCGACAGCCCCATGGATCCGGCTTGGTAAGCGTGACTATCACAGATAAATAAACAGTGGTTTATTGAATGCTGCTTCACACATTTCATACAAGGATCTCTGTTTTGAGGCCAACAGACCCTGCGGCAAAGGCTTACAAGGAGATAATGTCATCACAGCTTCAGCTCATCAGAAGGGAACATCTCACACCCAGACGATCTCAGACAGGTCTGACACAATTAAATATATGCTTGATGTTGGAGGTGCTTTACTGGAGGTGGCTCCTTAGGTGGAGATGGCACAGACCAAGTCTTCCACCTGTCAGGAACTTGCTATGGAGAAATGGCTGGCATGTTATGTATCACATCTCATTTTTTGTTTAAGATTTGATTTTATGATCAAGAGTGAACAATAACACCCGTGCTGTTTCATTAACCAGAACCATCAGTGCACAACTTCAAGGTGATACCAATGGCGTTCGCTCAGTGTGAAGCTCTGTTATGCTGGGAAGTGCTCAGTGAGAACTTGTGACAAAAATTATGGACTTGCAGAGAGAAAGCAAAATTGTTTGCTAGCCATGCTTTAAGGAGCCTCGACTACCTGCTAAGATACATGGCGTGATTGATGAGAAGTATGCAGAAATTAATCAAAATATCTCCTACAGCAGCCAGATGAACATGGAGGAAGGGCAATGAACATGCTGGTAGATCACTGAAATGTTTTGGGATCTGTTCTGGTGATGCTGTAAGGCTCAGGATGGCCCATGATGCTGCACCTGTAGCTCACTGCCGTGTGGGGCAGCTCTGCCTTGACCCTGGGGCTGAGAGGCATGAGGTGCTCCACTGGGGTATGGCTGCACACTGCAGCACAGCTTCCTCCTTTGCATGAAGCATCTTGAATTTTGCAGCCTGACTGATGAAAATGTGGGTATTCACCCTTATCTTTACTGCTGCCCAGAGCCAGGCTGTACATTTTATTCTTTCATCTTTATCTCCCCTCCCAGAGTTACGTGCATCCACCGGTGAAGTTAAAATTCATAATTCTCTGCTTTCCTCTGATGGGAAGATGTCTCACTAAGCAAAAGCCTTTGGCAAAAATATTATTGGAATAAGTAAAAAAAGAAAAAAGCCTGACTCTTAATTCTTCTCCTGCGTTCCTTATTCAGACTTCATAATTAGGCCCTGAAGTTTGTTATATTTGGGATTTCATAGTTTACTTCATTCTTTTTAAATGTTATCCCCCCATCCCAGGGTCTCCCCTCCACATCCTGAATAACAGCTGCTGCTCTTCGGGTTGTGCACGTCAGAGCTCCCCAGCAGCTTGCTGCAGAGACCTTGGGGCCTTCCCCTGCTTGTCTGGGGGGTGCAGGCAGGATTCCAACAGTACACATCTGAAATATTGAGTCCAATCAACTATGAGAGTGAGTAATTGCCCATGCCGTTATTTATCGTGTGACGTGACAAAAGAAATGAACTTTCTGGCTAGGGACAAGGGTGTCCGCTTCACAATTTGCATTACCTAAAGCATAGCCTAATCCATTTTTAATATATATATTAACTTCCTTTTTAAAAAATCAAGTGGATACCATATGCTTTAACAGTACTTTCCTCTGATCGTTTCCTGCAAACAATTATGTCAAGATCAGTCAGCCAGCAGGAGCACAGATCTTCCCAGCTGTCCAAACAAACAGCAGTCGTTATGAGCCCAGGACAATTTAAGTGTAATTTAATAAAGGTGCCTCTATCTATCTCTGTCAGGTGGGCTGACACCAGGATCCCAGGAGTTACTGAGCACGGGAGGCAGACGGAGTGGAGCAGCACTGCCTCCCTCTTCCCATAATTGTTCCCCACGTGCAGCTGAAGATGTGCTGACCTTTCCTGGAGGCAGCAGAGTGCTCAGTTCAGAGCCTTCTGTTTTCCTTTCTCACTTCGCTCCCTGCACTTCGTTAGGCAGGCACTGGAGGGACGGGTTAATAAAGGGCGAGATTTAGCTCAGCCACTATGCAACAGAGCAGAAAAGCCAAAATCGATCAGCCGACCATTCAGGTAATGCCTAGCAACTAACTTCATACTCTGCTGCCTGGTGGGAGGGGGGGAAGTGTGTGTGTGTGTGTGTGTGTGTGCGTGCGCCCTCCTGCACACTGCGTGCAGGTTAGGTGTGTATTTGTAGTGCTTCTCATTGGTCTTTAGGAAATGTTTCTTCCCTCTAAGAGTGGTGATGCACTGGCACAGATGCTCAGGGAGGGCTGGAGTCACTGCCCATGGAGGTGTTCAGGAGCTGTGGCACTGAGGGGCATGGGCAGTGGGCACAATGGGATGGGCTGGGGTTGGGCTTGCAGACCTCAAAAGTCTCTCCAACCTGAACAACTCTACAGTTCTGTGATAGGACATCTTTTGAATCTCTCTGATTCTGCCTCACCTTCTGAAGTGGACAATCGGGTTTGGGTAATGGTTACTTATGGTGAGGAGGAAGAAAATCATATCAGTGCAGCACCTGCCCTGGGAGCTGAGTTAGAGTCTTTATCTCACTGCTAGTGGTTCCTCTATGTAATATTTAGAATTAAATTCTTTTGGTGCTTTCACTAGCTAGGCCTTTGGTGTGCAACCCTGTGGCTTGCCTCATGGATATCCCCACCCTTCAATTGTACAGTCTTGTCTATTGGAAAACAACATGGGGTCAGTTGTTCAGAAGAATGTACCCATCTTTTCTTAAGTTCCCTTAAGCACAACTATTTATGGGAAGCAAAAAGAAAATTTTGTATTTGCTAGGCTTCTATCAGTGCAGAATTAATTAAAATGGCACAGTGCACCTACAGGAGAATTACGCTTTATTATTTTTCAGGACTGTTATTAAAAATAAGAAGCTATTAGCATTAGATTTATCTAGTATTAAATTTGCTGTTCAAAAAACTGCTCAGAAAGCCCATAAAGTCAAGCAGTTACTAATAGGCAATTTTAAGGCAACTGGATAACTGAAGTGTGAAAGTCTGCAATGCCCCAAAGGTCGGATGCCTCTGAGATTTGAGTTTTCTATCCAGCAGAACTCTTAATGAATAGTTTAATTATGTGACATATTATAATGCATTGGCTCAGTGAATCTGAGGAAGTTAGCTGTTTTCTTGGATAATTTGTTTGAAAATAAGTTGAATTGTTAAAATAATCATTGACTACTTCAAAAGGTTTCCATTGGTGCTCTCATAGTTCATGGAAATGAACCATAAGCCAAAGTCTTGGCGAGCTACAAGCACTTAATTGGAGTATGTTTTTGTGAGTTTGCTTTTTCCTGTGTGATAACAAGACCGTGATGGATGCAAACAAGCTCTGGAATTAAAGTTGGTCAACCGATCAATTGCAAATGTTTTATGCAGCATGTTGCAGCCTTTACTCCTGGCTGTTTGGCAGTGGGCAACTCTGTGACCTTGCAACACTCCAGACACAGCTATCGCTGCGTCAGCAAGAGAACGTGCTCTCACAAAGGTTTAAGACCTCACAATGATAAGGCTAAGATCCTTGGAGACAGTAAGATTACGAATTTTAGGGTGATTTCAGTGAGCATTAGTTATGAAAGACCTGCTGAGGATCTTGGCTTGAGGCAGGTTCCTGTGCCCTGCTTCTTCCATTTCACATTTGGTATTGGAGCCTGAGGTGTGCCCAGGGGAAATAACACTTCAGGAGTTGTTCAGTGTCTCTACTGCCTGTGTGACTGCGTATGGATGTAAATGAAAAAGGGTTTTCCTGAGTGTAGGTGGTGGCAATGTGGGGATTGGACTTTTCTCCTGGCTGGAAGCTATAGGATGAGAGGTAATGGCCTTAAGTAGCGCCAGGGGAAGGTCAGGTTGGATATTAGGAAACATTTCTTCTCCCAGAGAGCAGTCGGGCACTGACACAGGCTGCTCAGAAAGTGATGTGGTCACTGTCCTTGGAAGTGGACAAGAAAAGAGTAGATGTGACACTAAGGAACATGGTTTAATAGGCGATATTGATGGTAGGTGGAATGTTGAGCTAGATGATCTTAAAGGTTTTTTCCAACCTTGGTGACTCTGATGTCCCGGAGCAGTCTCTATAGGCATATAAGTAACACTTCAATGAACGTTTTCCTCTTTGTTGACAACACAGCTTTATTTGTGGCTCCTTATTCCCAGCCACTAACTCACAGAAGGGTAACGATAGGAAGAGCTGAGGAATGCATCCCAAAGACTCTTGAAACCTGGAGGATGGATGCAGCGTAGCCACAAGTAGCAGGGACTTCACAGCCTCCCCCAAGAGCATGGCGATGTCACGTCTGCTGCAGTGGCATTGTTCTGCATGGAACTACCAGTCTATTTTTCACTTGAGCAAGCAGGCACAAAGGAACACCATCTGACATCATTTATCTGGGCTTTCAAAATGTCTTCAGTCAAATCCCAGAACACGGAGTAGGAATAAATGGCCATTTGACTATGGCAAAAGGTTAACTGTAGGGTGTCCAGAGACTTCTACCTGGGGACTCGTGTTGTCTGGCATGCTAATTAACCATATGGGGAAGGGAATGATTGCTGATGTGGTACATTTGCAGATGATAGAGTTACTTAGATCAGCCAAAGCTGCAATTCTCTGCTCTAAAGGGACCCTAATGAAGCAAGGTGATCAACAAGATGATGGCAAATAAAAGCTAGCACTGTGAAATACAACTGATGTAGGACAGAATAATTTGGAAAACCCATGTGACTGGAACTAATAGCAGAGACATGAATCAGAATTACAGCATGGAAGGACTGCTGGGGCCTCCCCCAGTCTCCTTGCAGCCCTGTGCTGCTCAGCTGGGGCTTTGGATAAGGCTGGCAGCCTGCAAGGATGGTGAGTTTTGGAGTGCCCACCCTCATGTCCAACCAGCAGCCTCTGGATTGCAGATTGTGGCTGTTCTCCTTTAATTGCTAACCTCATCAAGGGGAATTGGCAGGGGAAATATGCTCTTGCATAACTTGTAGAGGTTGGTAGAAACCTTCTTCATTCTATCTTTGGGAATGAACAGTACCCAGCAATTTCAGAAGCATCAGCACTGTTCTGCCTGGACCAGAGCCACATGCTACAGTCATTTTAATGGATGTTTCTCCTGTGACCAGCTTAGGTTGGATACTGGGAAAAACTCCCAGAGAGAGGTTGAGCACTGGCGTGGGCTGCCCAGGAAGAGTGGAGTCCTGGAGGTGTTCCAGGGCTGTGGTGATGTGGCACTGAGGGGTGACACTGTCAGTGGGCATGGTGGGGTGGGATGGGGCTGGGCTTGGGGATCTCAGAGGTCTTTTCTAACTGGAATGGTTCTATGAAACAGAAGCATCTGGCTTGGAGGCAGCTCACTCCAGCATGTGATGTGCAGGCAGAGAAACCTGCTGCCTCTGCCCTGTCAGTCTCAGCCACGCTCCTTCACCACTCCTTCTCCAGCTGATGAGATTCAGGCTTGTATCACGGGAGTAAATGATAAGTGGCATGGTTAGAACTAAGGAATTAATATGAGTGTTTTTTAAATTGTGTAGGTTTGAGTTCTGTGGCGGGTTTAAAGGTGATCAGACAGCGGGCAATGAGCTGAATATTGATTTTTTTTCTCTATGACAAGAACTATCTTTCTGCACTCGGCCATCAAATAAACAAAACCAACAACACAAATTAAGGGGTCATGCCCAATAAATCCCATGCTTATGAAATAGAATGAAACTACAGGACACATTAATTATGGATGGCAATTAATTTGGGGTGCGAACAGTTCAAAGTGTGAATATTTTAGTGGAAGTCCACTTACAGCCCCAGCCCTGGAAATCACATCTCACGTTCCAGTGCTCGCTTTTATTCTAAAAATATTGCTTCCATTTGTGAATGGAAGCAACAACTCATAAACACTGCCATAATCATGCAGCACCACATGCTTGCTTGATTTCTGTATGCGGGATGAGTCATCCACGTTATTTTGTATTACAATGTTATCAGAATGGATCTCATGATTATAATGCATGTAAAGCTTAGCAAGGAAATACTATATAAATTTTTAATATAATTTTCTATTCAATGCTCATGTTTTGTAGCGCACAGAGGCAAATTATTTTAACTAGTTTATTCCAGAGTGCGTAGTTGCTGTTTGAGTTGCTTTATCTCCATCATTTGAAACTCAATGTGATGAGAAAATACTTAATACATAATTTTAGGAACACTGTGCCATGTATGGATCATGTGAAGATTCTTTGTAGTATATAATTGTCTTTTTTTTCTATTTGATTTATTATTTCATCCTGCTGATTGCTAAATGAGAGACAATTTTCACAGGAATTCAGCATTTTCCACCGCGTCAGATGCAGAAAGTGTCAGCACTCTGCCTCATTGCGTGCTCTGCATCTCTGAAAGCCAAAGGAGCTTCAGGTACGTGATTTATTTCCAAAATGCAATCACCCATTGATGAGGGGTTCCTGAAATCATATGTTAGAGTGAATGTGCAAATTGGAGAACTTCAAGGTGTAGTGAGTTAAGGCTTTGCTAGCAGTACCTAGAACATATTTTATGGGCAGAGCTTCCCCTCTCAGCCTTTCTGTTGTTCTCTGTGGGCTTCAGTAAACAGGCACCACTGAGGAAAGCCCATCTGGACCAGTGGGAATGTTGAACTGCAAACACAGCATCATACAGTTGAGGCTGGGCTTGATGATCTTGAAGATCTTTTCCAAACTGTGCAATCCTATGATTCTATAAAGCCCCAATCCAAAAAGGAGGAGAATACCAGCAGTGCTCTAGGATGACGTTTGAGCTCTGTCCAGCTGCAGGCGGCAGAGCTGCAAGGCTGACAGAAGCACAATGCTGAGATAAGTTGGTTGTGTGTGAACCTGGAGCAGTAGATGCTGGAAAGCAAGGAACAGTAGATGTGACATTGTTGTTCCATTCTCTGAGAATTTCTGGCCTTTCACTGACTCACCATCGCACACAGAGAATTGCCTGGGTATGGAGTGAATCACAGAATGGCCTGGGTTGAAAAGGACAGAATCACCTCAAAGATCATCTTGTTTCACCCCCCGCGAGTGCTCTGACTGCAGTATTAATTAAGAGGAAGTTTCTCACAGTAGGGGAAGCCATTGGTAGGGGAATAGCAAATGCAGTGCACCTTGAGGAAAAGCATAGCAGAATTCCTGGTTGGGAAATAATCCCTGTCAATTCCCAAACCCTATGGCAATGTTTAGTCCCTCCGCTGTGAGCCAGGGTGTTAGAGCTGGGAATGGGAGGACTGCAGGGAAGGAGAGCCTGGGGTAGCATGCGCAGGGGTTGCCCCTTGCTAGATAACAAGTAGGAGAAGGCCAGAGGTTTGTGTGCTGCTGCCTGCGGGCAGGGCTGTAGCAGCAGGATGAAACGGGAGAACAGCTTCAGAGGCTGTTTTGTTCCCAGGGGCTGCAATGTGACAAGTCCTCCATGCACATGTGGACACAGGACACAATATATGTAGCCAAAGCAGAGGTTGGGCTGCCTTCTTCGGTGCACATCCAAAGGTTAACACGGACAGAATGCATACGAGCTGCCCTGGGCTCAGTTTTCAGACCTGCCTAGGGGTGGTGAGGATGGGCAGCAGGTGCCCGTCTGCCAGGCCATGCTGTTCCTTGATACCCATTGCTTCTCATGGAGGAGCTGTCTCCAAAGTGAGAAATCAATGTTTTGGCATCACAAGGAGCAAGAAGGGGATGGGTGAGGCAGTATAGCTTATAAACTGGATTTTAAAAGGGAAGTTGGCTTTGTTAGCACTGATTTAGTTTCAATTCTGAACGGTTATTTGAGAAGAAAAGCTCTCCTTGTGAGACACTCGCATGCCCAACTCTTTCAGCTGCAGAATAAGAAAGCCTCTTTTCAGATTTTCTGGTTAAAGCAGATTAGATGAGATTTAATATTCTTGATTTATTTGTTTACGTATTTATTTGCTTTTTAAACCTGAGGGTAAAAAACATGAGAAGATCTTCAGTTCTTTCATCTCCAGGAACAGCAATTTCATTTCAGACCTTCCTTATATGACACAAAGCAAAAAACCGTGATTCCCTTTCCCATTTAAATAGCCTACAGAATTTATTGCACATAGTTGAGAAACTCGAAGCTGCAGTGTTATGTGCAGCAGCTCTGCTACAGAGCCAGGAGGGGCTTCTGCCTGGTGCTGGTACATATCTCCCTGAACTCTGTACCCCTTTAACTGCAGGATGTCTGAAGGAAAAAGTCAGTGCTTTGATTTCTGTGTTACCATTGGCATTGGCTCCAGACAACACTCATAAGTTTTATTAAAGTGATAAATGTGTTTAAAGGGAAAACAAAGGCCTCTTGTTGCAGAAGGGGACCACTGCCTGCCCCAGTGATGCATACAGAGGATTGCCACTTGCTTCTCTGTCTGCACGTCCCAATTCTGCTCTCTCTTTGTGGGCACAGTGCTGGCTAGGACCTCTTGCTGATGGCCCCCTGGACAGAAGTTACACTCAGAGCTGTGATACTCACAATGAAGTCTCCCACCTCTGGAGTGGCCTTTGCTTTAGCATTCACTTTTAAAGTTACCTTACATTTAAAATTATCTTTTTAATCTGCCAAGTTGATCAACAAGTCAGAGAGCTCTGTCATCCTCTCATCCACCTCTGCATGCCCCTGCTCTTTGTGCTACCTGCAGCCTTTATACCATGGCTTTATGTTCCTGCTCAGACCACTGACCAAACACTGTACAGCCTGGGCTGAAGGCAGCTCCTTTGGTGCCCTGTTGAGATGCAACAGTATGCCAACCCCAGAGCTGTAGTGCCCTGGGGCCCAGCATCCCCTTGTACATCCCT
The DNA here is from genome assembly GCA_036925125.1 of Oreortyx pictus. NCBI lineage: Eukaryota > Metazoa > Chordata > Aves > Galliformes > Odontophoridae > Oreortyx > Oreortyx pictus. The sequence goes on along the minus strand of JAUPFR010000006.1, from coordinate 53,870,745 downwards.
GCAACTATGCTGCAGGGCTGTGCTGCCATCCTGTTAATCCTTCCTGCAGGAAATGTCCATAGAGGAGATATGGAAGCCTGAAATCACAGGTGTGGCCCTCTGTGTTGGAGGTACAGCGGTAGGAATGGACTGGGAGGAGCCAGAGCTGCCCTGCGTGTTGCTTATATTTCAGGCAAGCAAGCTGCTTTTGCTGTGTGGAGGACTTCTGCATTCGTGTGCCAAAGAAAGGGACTCTATTAATGCCCGAATCTTTGTACTAAGTCATTCATGCAATATATTTGTGCTCTATGGTATGTATTTCTGATGTTTTTAGGATAAACGTATTTTAAGAATTGATTGAGGTCTGGAGAAAGTTTTTCTCAAAACTGCCAAAATATAAATCTCTGCCCAAGTGGTAACAGTCCGTGGTTTAGTACTGAGTGCTACAAAGGTCTATTTCTTGTCTTACCCAGCAGACAGACAGTGAGTCCTGCTGAAATCTGGGCTGGGGGGCTCGCTAAGGGAGACTCAGCTGAACCAAATGCAGATGGTGCGGTGTTCTGCACTCTGCCTGGAGGAATGGCTGAGGTGAGGAGCTGTGCTGGGTCCCTCCACCTCTGTCTCCTTTATATCCTTCCCACACACGAGCTCTTTTAAAAAATTCTTTCTTTCAGGCTCGACAAAAACATCGCTTTTTGTTCCTTTTTAAAAAGTCACCATTTTTAATGGGGCATTTCCCAGCCCTCTAAACTCTCAAAATTAAATTAATACTGGTGGTGTTAAAGATCAAAGGGAACTTGGTCACCTCCCGAATAAGAGGCTGCAGCTCCCTGGACTCCATGATCTCTGGAGGTCCCTTCCAACCTCTACAGTCCAGTGATTCTGTGCTTAATGCATGCTTGTCTATACATCCCATGGTAGCAGCAGGAATGGTGCTGTCTGGACGATAGTCCCAGCCACCATCAAATAAAAAAACAAAACAGAGCCTATTCCTTTTTAATTAGATTGTATCAGAGCTTCTTCCATTACAGAAAAAGATGATTCGGTTCAATCAGCTTTATTCTCAGATGTGAAGCATTCTAACTTCTTTTTTTTTTCCTTTTTCCCTTTGCTAGATTAATTTAATTAGAAAAGCATTATTTTTTTGGAAAGCGGGTGCCGTAGCTTCAAGGAGCAGATTTCCATATGCAGAGTACTTGGGAAAAAAGGTAGTGAGGATAATGTTGGTAAGTAAGCCTTAGACTCAATATCTCTATTGTTGCTCGCGCCCTGAGGTTATATTTTTAATTGCATGTAATAAATATAACTTTATTAATTAGAAATTATCTGGAAAGGAAAGGAAAGAGACTTTTTTTTCTTTAAGGTATACAGAGGCTCTTAACAAAATTACTGTTCTTGGGGGAAGCTACATCTCATCTACCTTTCTTTTTGTGCTCTGAGGCTGCCAACAATATCAAGAATGTAATTTTTTTATTGCTTTTTTTTTTTGGTCTTTTCTGAGAATTGGAGGATTTTAAGCCTTCTATTGAAGGGGACATGGGAAGATTTGTGAGACACTTCCTCAGAAGGGTTGTTTGCCTTGGACCTGTGATGGGTGCTCTCTGGCTAAGGGCGTGCCCATACTTTCTATTATTTCTTTCACCCCATATCGGATTTATATATACATAATATATATATCTTTTTCTTGCAGAGCTGTGATACCTATTTTTGACTCTGTATATCTTCCATATGCAAATTCATTTCCCATCCTATCCTGTGCGCTTTAACATTTGTACATGTTTCATTACCAAAAACCTAAATGTTTGTTTGTGTAGGTTCGCACATGTCCATCTTTTGAGTTTGCTGAGGTCCCTCTGGATGGCACCCCCTCCTTCTGCTGTGTTGACTGCACCACTCAGCTTGGTGTCATCAGCAAATGTGCTCAGGGTGTGCTCAGTTCCATCTTTTGTGTCACTGATAAAGATGTTTCAGAGTACTTGACCGTAGACTGACCCTGGGATCCAGCAGCACCATTGCTGTGGTCACTCTTGAGCAGTTACTGGGATCCCAACACAGGCAGTGTTGATATTTACTGAGAGAACATCCCTGTGGGAGTACCAAAACCTTTCAGAAATGCACATTTTTTCACTGGAGCTTTGTAAATACCCCTGACAGAAGGTGGATGGAGGTACAAATGTCAGCCCTTTGCACCCAAAGGGCACAATGCCCTGCTTGGGTGTGAATTTCCCTCCACAGTTTGGCACTGGGTGATGGCACATCACCTGGTTCTGCTCTGTGTCTGCTGCAGACTGGGAGGTGGGTGGTGGTTTGTGCTCTGCACATTGAATTACAGAACTGTAGGGTTTGGAATGGACCTTCAGAGATCATCAAGTCCAACCCAAAGCAGATCCCTAGCCCACATTGCACAGGTAGGTATTCAGACAGGTCTTGAATGTCTCCAGAGAAGGAGACTCCACCACCTCTTTGGGAAATAGAGAGGGATAGGAATCTCTTGGGAGTAAGATACCTGAGTACATTAATGATTGTTTCATATATATACTAGATGAGTCACCATTAACAGGACCAAAGCAGCAAGAACCAAACTTGCTACATGACCCTTTGCCCCACAGCTCCCCTGCTTGCCACAGCAAGTTGCTCTGGGGAAACCAGGTGCCTTCTGATGGCAGAACTTTGCAAACTGACATAAAGGAGAAGGGAATGGAGCTCTGAGACATCTCACAAGGAGCAGCCAGGGCATTGCTGTGCAGCACTGCTCGGCAGTGGTGCTGGCCTCTCTGCCCTCAGAGCCTGTGGAGAAAGCGTGCAGGGAGCAGGGCTGACCTTTTGGAAAAGTTCCTTTCTTCCTTTCTTTTCTGCAGTACCGACATAACTCCTCTTTGAAGCCTTCTCTTCTGGGCTTTACTGCGTGTGCTGCTCTGCAGAGGTGAGGGAAGAATTGAGATACTTTTTGGCAGGGATGTGGGGGTGCGAGGGATGGGAAGATTTGAAGACTCCAACAATAAGGCATGGATTTCCAAATAATCTCCTTTCATGCTTGGTCAGAGTGAGACTCTGGTCATGGCTATTACCTATAATGATGTAACTGTAATTGCTTCTCTGTACAATGGTACTAAATTAAATTCACAGAATGTCAAGGTCCTTTGCATTTAAGTACCATTCAGCAAGAGGATTAATGGCTGTTACTTTTATTCCTTTCTGTGGACTGACAGCAGTTGTTTGTCCAACTGCTGTTAGGAAACATCAAGTCAAGACAACCACTTCTCCAGCATGCCTGAGGACACCATTTCCTGGGTCTGGAAACAGGAAGGAATGAGGACATTGCCTTTGGGCATGGTATCCCTGGGCAAGGAGTGGGACTCAGCCAGGGCTGCATCAGGCTCCTCCTAGGCACTCTGCAATGGGAGGAATGGGGAAGCTTAGAGGTGGGTTGCAGTGGGGGGCCATGGTTAGGGGCATCTGCGCAAGGTGCCCCAGAACAGCGCTGGTGAGCCCATGGGTTGCTTCCTGTAGTGAGCATTCACTGATCTCAGCCAAAATTTCATAGAACATTTGGTTTGGAAGGGACCTTAAAGATCATGCAGTTCCAACCCCCACTCTGGACAAAGTTGCCAACCACCCACTAAAGCAAATTTAGAGGTCTATTGCCTCAGGTTTTTTTGGAGGCCACACAGAAACCAAGATAGGTTAAAACAATGTAATGAAATACGACAACATACTTGAGCTAAGAGTTAAGTGGGTTAGGAAATCCATCATTTTCATGTGCAAGCACTCATGTAAAAATGATAGATGTCCCCAGTGATCCTATGCATGTAAAGATGCAGATGATCAGCTAAGACTTTTCCACATTTTAATTAGGGCTCTTCAGTATCTCACCAAGTTTTTCAGACTAAGTTTTTACTTTCAGTATGTTCAGGATCTAAAGTATCAGACTGTGAATGTGCATTAATGTAGGAGTACCATGCCCTGTCCCTGAAGGCATTCAAGGTCAGTGGACAGGCTCTGAGCACCTGATGTGGGTGCTGCTATGCATTGCAGGAGGGTTGGATCAGACAGCCTTTAAAGTTCCCTTCCAACTCAAGCCATTCTGTGATTAGATGATTCTGGAAAGAGCTGGGTGTGCTGGCATGCAGCAAGTGTGGAGCTGTGCTGAGCCATGCTCCAAAGGCTGGCTGTGCTGTGCTGTGCCATTCCATGCTGTGCTGTTCCATACCATGTCAGCTGTCTGCAGGATGTGCTGCCTGCTGCACCGTGAGCAGCAGGATGCACTGCACCCAGGGACACAGTTCAATCAGCTCTGCCTGCTGCTGCCTGCCCAGCGCTGCTCCTGATTAAGTCTTCAAGCTCAGAATAATACAAGGTGAGGGAGTGCAGTCCCAAGAAATTACCTTTCCATTAAATTCCTTGTCATAAATGAAAGGGAAGGCGGTTAATTCAAAGCAAAGGTGAATGAGATAAATTTACTGCAAGTCCCTTCTGGGCTGCCCCTTTGCTGAAGTTCTGTGCTGCAGCAGCATGTTGCGGAGCCTGTAGCACCGATGATGTTTGATCAGGCAGGTCAGTACTTCCTTCCCTCTGAGCTGATGGCACAGTGAATGGCTTCGTCCTTCTCGATAGTAAGGCATACGTTGTGATGAACCTCCCACAGAGCTCCCACAGTTCATCAGATTTATGAATGAGGGCCTGGATTAAATTGCCATTAAAGGATACTGCATGTGAAGCAGAGGCAGGAGGATTCTCAGGGTGTGGGTATGAATTATTGAACAACATCTATTGTGTCTGAAGCCAGTTCTGGCTTCACAGAGCAGGGTTGGGGCTGTGGTTGGTGGGGTCCTGGTGGCAGTGCAGCAGAGCTGCTGGGCTGGGGCTTGGTGGCTGCTTGTCATTGGGTTGTTGTGCTGCAGCCAAGTGACACTGGGCGTCACACTGTGAGAATTAGACTGTTCTTGCAGTGGAAATTTCCAGTATTTTTGTACATAGCATAAGATAAGTTGCTGAACAGAGTAAAGTTGAGACTGGGGCATTCTGACCTAGGTAGAATTGTCACGGACACTAGGTAAGGAAATTATGTAGGGTAGGGAGGAGTCCAGTACAGGACAGGATTAGTGTGTAATTTATTGAAGATATTGTCCTCTTATCATTGTAAAAGGTACGGAACGCACCCAAAGAATATGGGACTGGTAACAGACATTGTATGGAAATGTAATGTAGCCTCAGTGTTGGAAGTGAGTACCAGGAGAGGCTTTACCCGAGTCAGACCCAGGGCATATAACAGAATGGAGTTCACTGACGAGTTACGCAAATTTTCCTTTGTCAGCAGGGGGTGTGTGCCCATGAGTAAACTGCTCTTCATGGAGATCTTTGCCTGATGAGAAATTTTTGATCTTGAGCGTGTTTCTGCAACACAACCATTCCAAAACACAACAGTGGTGATGTCTCAGCATCTCTCCTTTTGCGCTTTTCCCCCTTGCTGCACTCTGGAATGGGGCAAATGCGAAGCCTCCTCTTCTGGAGCTGTGCAGGGGCCACGGGCTGTGCACAGCCCAGCTCTCTGGGTGTTGTGCTGCCTGTGGTAGACACTGCCAGATCAGCCTTCTTACAGCAGAACTCTAAATACCATCAACACGTTAAGTACTGCATTTAAAGATAATGCTCTACCATTTAGGATGAGAAAGGCAGTACGTGGTGTGTAGGCACTGATGCATCCATTCTGTTGGATGAATGGCTGCAAAGGGACATCAAAACGTGGTTGTGTTTGTAAAGTCATGGATGTGAGAGGGATCTCTGTGTTTTGCTCCATTCTCGCACTGCAGGCGTTGTTGGGTGATCCCTTGGAGTGATGTGAGAAGGCGGGTGGGCAGTGTATATTGGCACAGACTAGCAGGGTGTAATCCTGCAGGTCTGCTTTCAGCAGGTCCTTTGAGGCCAAAGGCATGCTAATAGCAGACAGCCCGGAAAGGTAAATCACAGGCCCAGGGGAAGGGAGCATACCTGTTTCTCTGGATGACATTGGGCACATGGGAAGAGTTGGAAGAGTCCCTGCTTTGGGTGGAAACTGTGGGCTTTTAGTACTGAGCCTGGCCCACTGCTCATCAAGCTGAAGTGTAGACACAGTGCCCATGGTGCCCACAGTACCTGCTGCTCTAGCAACAAGAAGAAACTGAGGTCTGAAAAGTGGCATTTCTTCTCCAAAGGCAGCTCACTATGCATGGAAAGTTAAAGCCAGCTGCTGTTGTGGAGAATAGGGGAACCAGGGTTTGGTCCCAGGGTCTCCCAGCAGGAGCTCCCAGCAGCGTGACTGCCAGGAATGGAGCACCAATGGGAAATGGGGAGCTACAAAGTGGGATGTTTTTTCTCTTGGCTTACAGAAAAAGATACTGATCATATCGATACACTGATCATGGTGGGATGCAGTGGAAGCAAGTGTAAGCTCTAAGAAGAAAGAAAAGTAAATGAGACAATGAGACAAATGAGATACAGTGTGAATAATAAATTGGAAGAATACAAATAGATAAGTAGGCAGTAAGTTAGGAGATAACTGTATTTTTTAAATAAGGGCAGTGAGAAAAGTTCAAGAGAATGACATAAAGGTTTAGTTGGGATGCTCTATTCACCCCTTAAATAGTGTAAAATAATGCACCAAGGGGGTTTCCAGCACAGAAAGAGACTTAGAGCTCTCACAAAGCTCGATGCAGAGCTGTGACCAATGCTATCTTCCCCACTTCTTACTTTGTAATCAGAGCTATTTTATTTGTGAAGGGTAATGGGGGCTGTAGCTGTTTTCTGAAGTGAAAAGTTATCACTGTTACAAATTTGATATATTACTCTTATTGGGAAAAAAAAAAAGCTACAGGGTGCGGCTGAGAGAAAACAACCATCGTTTATCACTGTTCTTCATACCTTCATTAGAACTAGTGCAGTTGGGAGGGACCTGCAGACCCCCCATCCTGCTGCCTGGCCCCTTGCAGGCTGCCCTGGCAGCACGGTGTGAGACTGAGGGCACGGGGTCCAGGGCTGCTGCCCCTGGGGGACAGCTGCACGGAGTTACTGTCACCCTGTGAGGGTGTCCTCCCAGGTGAAGTCCTGGTCTTAGAGCCGTGAGCTGCAAACAGAAGTATCAGGTGTAGGAAACAGAGCAGTACTATGGAAGCACTGCCCAGCCCACTTGTTTGAGGCCGCGTTCTCCTGCACCAGTCAGTGCTGTCAGCTGCCTGACAGGCATGCTCTGAAATAAGAAAATTACAGCCAGAATACACAGAAATGAAATGCCTCATGGCACTAAGACATGCGGACTGTGGAAAAGTGTAAACTTTAAGGGCCGCTGTGGGGCAATTGCCGTGTGACAGCCTCTGCTTCTTTGCCTGCATGATGGGTCCTCTTGGCAAGGCCTTGTGTACGGAGCACATACCCCCCATGGTAAGCCCCCCCTGCAACTTCCATGTCCTTGGCATCATAGGGTGGCCATGTGAAGCTCTGACCTGCAGTGTTTGAGCTTTCTGACCAGCATGACACCAATGAGGTGTAATTACACTGTGTGGTAATAATTGCATACCATGTGGCAAAATCTGATAAAGTGCTTCTGAGCTCCGAGAGCCCAGAACTGCAGTGACTCCAGCACCTGCCAGCAGCAGCTGAGCCAGCGCTGTACTGCAGAAAGGTCTCATTTGGCCAGAGTGGGAGAAGAGCTCAGTGCTGATTTGATTGTTAGCTCATTTTTGTGTCCATCTCCAGGTCACTCTGCCTCTCCCATGTCCATTCAGTGCTGCAGTAGGAGTACTGAGCTCAGGATGCTATGAGGGAGTGACAGACAGGCTGCCCAGGGAGTGATGGGGTCCCCATCCCTGGGGGTGTCCAGGAATCGATGAGATGTGGCACTGAGGGACATGGTCAGTGGGCATGGAGCAGGTGGGCTGGGGTTGGGACTCTCAGAGGTCTTTTTCAGCTGGAATATTCTGTGATTTTAAATAAATGTGCTGGACGTGGTGGGAAGATCCATATTTCGCAGGAGGAAGTGTTGGTACAAAAGTACCAACAGTTTGGCTTGATGCATGTGGCAATACTGAAGGTCATTTAGAAAGCCACTTGCCCATGTTATGACAATGTCTGTCCCATGTGGCTGTGGCCATCCCACACCTCCCCAGAATTACATCCTTTCTGGCAACACAGAGAAATACACACTGCTGAAGAATACAGTGCTGCTAATACCTACAGTCATGTGGGGAAGCTGACATTCACTGTTTTTGCACGTTAATGGTTTAAGTAGGTGCAGATTTTTTAATACAAGTCAAAATGACAATAGCTAGCAATACTGTGGTGGTAAAATGTGCAGATTTTTAATTTCATTGCAGATTGGAGTGAGCTGGGACTTAGGCTGCGTGTTTGAAAAATGACATACTTCATAAATATTTAGTGTGTCAGACTGGCAAGTGCAGATGTGTCATCATAAAATCTGAAGAAAATTGGTCTTCCTCCAGCCATTAATATCTTTCAAGCAAGCCATCGCTGTAATGAAAATTGATCAGTGCCAAATGTCTAAACAGGAAATGTCAGCCAGCAACTTGATCCTGTTTGTCAAAACCTGGGTGAGGTTTTGGTTAAGGCCAACGCTGGATCCTCTATGAGGGCTCTGCAGGAGTCTGAGTGCTGCCAACCATCTAGTGCCAGTATGTGGGAGCTGTTGGGGTGTAGGGCCTTTGGTTTCTGGCTGCCATTGGGTGCCTGGGTGTCACTTGGTGCATGGTGCTGGGCACACGGGGCTGTTGGTGCCAGCTAGCAGCTGGGCTCAGGATGTGGTTGAGTGGCATGCACAACCCTCTGAGGTGAGAAGCAAAGCAGGCAGGCGTTGTGTTGCCTTGGCAGCTGGGGCCAGCGTGGCAGCACTGCTCTGAGCACCCAGCTGGTGGGTGGCGGTCGTTTTCTCTCTCATATCTGGAATCAAATCTTCCAAATATTACATTCCATGGGAGAAATGAGCGAGCGAATAGAAATATATTCTTTTCTCCCAAGTCGGTGGTAGGGCAATTTTGCACAGGAAAGAATGATTATCTCTAGATTTAATAGACATAAACCAGTAACAGTGTTAACAGGGATGTTCTCATACTGCATAATCATCAGACATATAATGTTTAAAGTTTTCAAATTGCTTTTTTTCTAATGCACTTCTCCAGATTTTTTTTGCCTTTCTGAGACGTTTGTTAGCATATGAGGAGCTTCAGAAATATGCTTTATCTTTCTTACATTTCCTTTTTCTCCTTTTTTTTTTTTTTTTTCAATCCTTGATCAGATCTTCCATCTTGTCTTCTGTGTAAGCTTCTGTTACCAAGCGTATAATATGTCTTTAGTATACAGTATGGACTCGCTTTGAAACTCATTGAAGTTAATGGGAGCATTTCCATTGACTGTAGTACATCTGAAATGAGGACATAGTTCTGTGTGGAGACTTGAAAGCACTCTAAAGTCTAATTTCAAAGTCTAATACATACAGGAAATCTTCAGGAACTCAGATCCCATCTGAGGAATGTGTTACCTGCACAGAGTGTTTGCAGCCAACGTACTTCATATTATCCTAAGTGATATGCCAATTCTTCCTTCTAGAAATCTTAAGCAGAAATATGTCAAAGGGTAAGAATATGGTAATAAAATTTTGGGTCTCTTTTGCTTTATATTAGTGCAGTACTCTACAGGGCTGATGCTGTATTCATTGCCCTGGCCATCTGCTTTTTTTTTTGTCCTGTTAAGAGAGGGTTGTTGTGCTGTTGGATTTGTGGTTAGATCCAATGTAACCCTTCCTTGCAGTAATAAGGAAAAAATGTTATGAATATTTTGCTACGCAGTGTCATTTCAAATTTGTTCAAAAATGAAGACTCAGATTTTGCCTCCAGTTCGTTCTATTGTATGAGAAAGAATATTTGGGAGCAGCAGATTTCTGCATCTGCACCAGCCTTCCACCAGAAGGGGCAGAATTGCCAGGTTCTCTGCAATAACTGTTTCACTATATAATAATGACATAATTATTGACAGTTTAAAATTCATCTATGCACCTAAGCGCAGGCATGTTGTCATTTTATGGGTGGGACAATCCCAGCAGACACAGCCACCATCTCTCATCCCTCCACTCCCTGTCCTGGGTCACGTCCCTGTCATTCCCTGTGCCGAGAGTGGCCTGGACAACGTGATGCTCTGAGCAGGGCAGCGCTGTGCTGACCACCCTTGGGCTGGCTCTGTCCTGAGACAGGGAAATTTCAACGTCTAGAAATTTTTCAAACAGCCAGACTGGATCAGCTCGTTTTGCAGTGATTTCAAAGGCTGAGAAACAGTTTGTGTTCCATACTGCCCCAAATGGAGATTGTTTCTGTAGAGAATGGCGGAGTAATGGAAGAATAATCAAAGCTAATAGCTGTTTGGTCGCTGAAGGGCACTTCCGCAGTAGGAGCCTGTCATCCATGTGATTGCTGGGGAGTGTGGCTCCACAGGCACAGCTGGGCATCACTGCCATGTGTCTTCGCCTGACCCCTCTCTCCTCCATCTCCTGCTGGAGCTCGGAGACCTTTTCCTCCAATTCACCTGACCCAATGTGTGCCTCTACACAGCCAGGTTTCCTGATACAGCTCCTAAGCCTAACCCAGTGCTCTGCCCTGTGCTTCAGTGCCACATTTTGAGGCAATGCCTAAGAGCACTAAAAATGCTTAGCAGGAAAGAGAAGAAAATCATCTCTTCCGCTTACATTAGAAAACTGATATATGGATAAGCTGATATTGAATTTTAAACAGAGACATGTATTTCAGCCTGGGTTGACCTAGAGCTACTTCTGACTGTGTTCCTGGTAAGAAGTCACCTGCTTGCTTGCCTTTCCCATGGGACGTGGGAGGTTGCCTCTTCGAGTGCTTGGCAGAGAAGCACTGAACATTAGAATCATAGAACTAAAGCACAGCTTGAGTTGAATGGGACCTTAATCCCACCAGCCCCCAGCCCCTGCCATGGGCAGGGACACCTCCCACCAGACCTGGTTGCCCAAAGCCCCATTCAGCCTGGCCTTGGGCACCTCCAGGGATGGGACATCCACAGCTTCACCAGTCAGCCTGCTCTATGGCCTCACTATCCACTGAATGAAACATTTCCTCCCAGTATCTAACCTACATCTCCTCTCTTCTAATTAAAAACATTCCCCTTTGTCTCACCCTTGTTCTGTCACCACACTGAAAGACAGTCCCTCCCCAGCTTCCCTCTAGACCCCCTTTAGGAACTGGAAACCACTGTAAAGTGTATCCCAGAGACCTTCCAGACAGAATCAGATGTGTTTTTAGAAAGATGTGTTTTGAGAAGGAAACTTTCTGAATGCTTGATTGAAATCATCTCTGCATATCTGTTTCATCAAACCCACAGAGAGAGGAACATAATTTCTTATTTCTGTGGGAGGTTTGTTTATACATCTTACTTTAAATAAAATTACTGTAATATTTTCAGTTAAACAAAAACCACGCACAATCAATTTTTGTATGGACTGGAGCAAAACACTTAGGATGACTGAGAGGCTTGTCAGAAGATACTGTCAGGATGGCATCTGTGCACACTGCCCAAACCCTCTCACTTCTGTAGTATAAATGCAACCAATTGATGATGACCAGAGTAGAAGATGCCCTATAGAAATACCCATGACATCTGTAAGGCTTTGGCAACAGGCATTCCTCACACATCTCATGGCCCTTCTGCTCCAAGGACAGTTTTCTTCCAAGAAGGCAGTTAGAAATCTGCAACCCACAACTTGAAATGAAGACTAACTGGAGTGTGTTTTGAGCAGCAGCCTCCCACAGACCATTTATTGTTGATTACGATGCTTCCAAATGGCGACAGGCTTGAATTTAGGGAAACAAGATGGCACTGACAGATGCAAACCATTGCTTTTGGCAGCTGGAAGCTGAGCAGATGAGAGGAATGACATTTTGCTGAGGAGCTGGAAAACTTGGCAGTAGCTCGGGCTTTAAAACCACCACTGCTGCTGGGCGGATGGTTTATAGTCTTCACGGATCATCAGGCCTCATAATGGGAAGAGACATGGAATTTGGAACACAGTGGCAAAACAGAGGCGATGATCCCTTGCAGAAGGAGGAGGCACAGCCAAGGGTCTCTCAGTGAAAGCATTGCTGGCAATGCAGATCCCTGCTGCCTGGGAACTGGAAAGAGCAGGGGAAGAGATGGGAGCACGGCTGGAGCCATTGGGCTGGAAGCTCTGCCATATCTCAGTGGCACTGCATCAGGCAGCAGTGGGTGGTAAAGCAGATGTCTGTTTCTCTGTCTTCTTCTGGGGAGATAATGACAACTCAGTTAAAACAATACTGTGGAAAACAGGACTGTGAGTAAACATGAGTTTGACAAGCATTGCCTGGTGTGCATGATATCAAACAACAGCATTGTTTCATCAGTGCCTAGTGGCCCGATGAAGGCCGAGGCCAGGGAGGGATGGGGTGGTGCTGGGAAGCTTTTGCCAAGTTCTTGCATGGTACAGATCATGTCAGAGACCAAGGGAATGAATCCTTCGCCTCAAGAAGGAGAACAGTCCATGGGATATGGACAACTGGCTCTGGGATTTACTGAGGACTTGTAGGTTGGTATGGCCACTGCTCAGTGCGTGTTTGTTTCTTTGGCCTCCTGATTTAACTAATTATGTTGTTCTCATTGTCATTACTTAGACTTCAACAGAAGTAAGAAGCTACAGCTGTTCCTACACATAGAAGGATACACTCTCTTCAGCCTTTAACTGTGTAAGTTTCTTTAAAACTAGATTATGTGGCTTTCTGCTAATTTTCATTACAGAGCATGAAGTTGTTATCTTCTTGGATGAATCCCGTGAGACTGTCAGCTCAGCAAAAGAGGCACTGGACATTACAAGAGTTGTCTGGCATATTTTCTGGTAGTGCCGTCCAAATATAACTTTTTCCTTTTGTGGAAATGTTAAATAAGGAGATTATCTTAGAAATGTGATTTGAAAATCAGATTTTCTTCTCAAAATGTTGGTTGTAGAAATTTGATTTAAAAAAAAAATATATATATGTATTTACTGAATGTTTCATGCATTTTTTTCATGTATTCATTTTTTCTTTTTTTCATGTATTTCTGTGCTTTGTTTGAACCTACTGCGAAGATCATATATTCATGAACATGCAGCTTTCTGCCTCATTTAGAAGTGGAGAAGCTTCCTATTGAAAAGGTACACTGAATCTTTATCTGACAGCTTTGTTTTCCCTGTTCACCTTCCACATCTTTGCTTCTCAGTTCTTCTTTCTTCAATAAAGTGTCTTTTGAAGAAGTAAGAAGCGAAACCTAATGGGGAGTATGCTGCGCTGTTACAGAACGTGATAGCACCAAAAAGGTGTGGAATCCAAGATCATTTTCTGGTTGTTATGTATTAAATTAGAGTAAAGCTTCCTGAGGTGAGAAGAATCACTCTCCATTACCAGTCTCTTGGCAGTAAAATGTGTGGGTTACATCTCATTATCACTTAAGAATTAGAACCTCAAGGTCATGAATAACAAAATCTGTGCCGTGACCCTCTGCAGAACTGGATTATTAAGTCAGCTAAGGATATGTGTAATTTTCTGTCATTTGTGTGACCTTCACAGATTAAGGTCAGCGCAGTGCTTAACAACAGAGCACGTGTCTTCGGGGCCCTGAACAAGTGATGAGACTCTCCAGTGGTGCTGCGCTTAGCTAACAGATTTTGCAGGCTGTGGACAATTCTGGAGCACTCTCAGCCTGACCCTGGGATGCTGCACAGTGCCCACGGCTGGGGCAGGGACCTGTGGGACCACCCAACCTCAGTGTAAGTGCTGAGTGGGAAACTGATGGGCCCAAGACCACAGAGGCTTCTGTAGCACTCGAAGCAACTGCAGGAAAGACAGCCTCATTTTCTCCTTGGAGTTAAATAGTTAAATTCAGATTAAATTTGTGTAAACAGCTATTTTTTTTCTCCTTGGGGTTAGATTCAGGCAGCCTGTTCTAGTGGTTGGCAACTCTACCAATGGTGGGGGGGGGTTGGATCCAGATGATCTTTACGGTCCCCTCCAACCTACACCATTCTATGAAACAGTATTTCTTTCCATAAAATTTGTTTTCAAGTAATCTCTGTGTGTGTGTTTGTTTTTATCCCAATAACATATGGTACAGTAGATGTTTCCTAACTGCTGCACATAATTTAGCAGTGAGTAGGTGATACTATAAAACATGTACCTTGGCAAATGTGCAAGTCCTTTTAGCAAAATTTACAATGGAGCAGTCCCAAAGAGTGGAGTGAGACTGAGTGAAACTGAAATTTGAAAATCCTTTCTTACACCGCAGTCGTAATTCACCTGTGTGCTGTGCACTAACAGGCTTAGTGACCGGTGCTTGCAATAGGAAGATCTCATAAATTATCCAACTGCTTGCTGGAGCCTCTTCTCTGGGATGCCATCCAGTCAAGCTGCACTTGTGCCAAATTGCACAGCAGTGCCAGAGTCAGGATTGCAAATATTCCCTGATTTAGAGGTCTAAGCAACTTAGAAGCTTAACAGACATGGGCAGTTAAGGCAATTTCATGGGAAGTGGCTCCGTAAGTTTTTACCCTGCACTTCCTGCTCCTTTATGAGCTCTAGAAGAGGGAAATTCATAGGCTTGGTGAAGACTCAGAGACTCTTTTTTATATCCTGTTTACCATTACGTTTTTTCGTGTTTGGTTTTGGGGAAAAAGTACAAAAGATGTGGGCTGTGCCTGGCACCTCCTGTTCACCCACAGCTCTGTGCATGAGCCGCCAGAAGTTCAGGATCCCCTGCAAACTTGATGCCGAGTTTGTCATTTGCAACCTGTGTGCTGATGTTACAGCTGCTGCAGCAGAGACAGAACAAGTGACCCTTTGCTATGTAACTTCACAGCCTTTTGGTTTTGAAAAACTGAAGATTTTCTCTGGAAATCCAGAGGGAACAGCCCTTCCTCTTCAGTAACAAAATTAAAGCTCATCTTTTGCAACATATTTCTGCTTTGCACATTGCTGTTTATTGCCACATAAATCTCCTATATAGACCAGTTTCCATGACTTTGGGTACTATCGCTAATTATAGACAGCCTGCCTGCTGTCCCTCTGCTTTTACATCTGGATTGGCTTTGTTGAGCTGTTGACTTGCCACTGGGCTGAGCATGGCCAGGCCTGGTGCTTCCAGCACGAAGCTATTTTTCTGCAGCATAAGTGTGCAGTCAAGTTTGGAATCCACTCCTGCTCCTAGCAAGAGGTGTCTGCAAACCTTCTGGGGGCTTTCAAGGGGAACTGTGAAGTCCCCAGCACAACATGGCCTTCACAGAAAGTGAAAACACGGAGCAGCCAAACCCACAATCTGGGCAGCATCTATTCGCATCTCTAGCCCATCCCGCCTGCCAATACTTGTCTTGAAACAGGAGCTTTGCAGGATTGTTTGTTGGCGTAAGCAGCACTCTTGATGAGGTTTTGATAGCTGCAGTCCGGGCTGTGTGCTCAACATATAATTTATACCGTGAAGGGGTTTTGCAGATGGTGTTGCAGTATAAACAGACAATTTGCATCTGCAGTCATGTCAGCTTGGAAGGGAACCGAAGGGGCTTTTCCTGCTTGTGCTGCAGCAAGTCACAAAACTAATGGGTCATTTTGGGATGCAGAGGAGGGGAAGCAGGGATGGGGTGTGCATGTTGTGCAGATAGTCACCAGCACAAAGGCCTCAGGGGGTATTGTGGTGCGACTGCTTGTTCTGTTCATGTACCTGTTCCACAGATGATTCTGTCTTGCGCAGTGTTTTTGCTCCCAGGTGCTGGTGGAGGTACTGCTGCAGTGCCTTTGATGCCAGGCATGGTGGAGTCCTGCGAGGAGCACATCCGCCGTAAGGTCTCACTCATGTTGGCTTCTGATGTATCAGCTGCTTGGAATTTATCCAGTGTGGGCAGTTTTTTTTTCCTGTGAGTGGCTGTATTTTTATGTGAATATTATACTTTTTACGTACTTTGATTCATTTGACTCTTATTACTTCTATTCAATTATTTTATATCAGCTAGACTTGGGCAGGACAATGTTTTCTTCTTGGTGTGCAAGGAAAGGGGGAAATGGGGCATTGCAGATGGGGCAGCAGCTCTGCTGACAGCAGGCAACCAGGTAACACTCAGGGCTGTGGGCTGGGGAAGCAGCTTGCTTAGTGGCTGGGAAAATACAGGAATCCTGTGAAATCTTTTTCATCTTTGGATGGGAAATGAAGACTAAGAGAAAAGCAATTTTTCTGAGGGGACAGAAGAGCCCACAGCACATCGCTGCTGCCTCACAGCCCACAGCTCCCACTGCTGTGATGCAGATCAGCACAGACTGATATTTACTTTGTCAACACAGTCTGTGAACTATAACTGCTCTCTGGGCAGCCTTTATTGCCAGCGAGCCTTGCCTCTTGTGTTTTCACCCTATGGACTCCAATGAATCTCATTTGAGTGAAGCAATTTCTGCAAAACATATGATTTTCCTTGTCAAAACAACGTGTACCAATGTGAGATTTCAACATGAGAGTTTTAGACCAAAGCGCGTTTTGATTGGGCAAATTTAAGAATACTGCTATTTATCAAGCACGTCTTCCCAGCTTCGAAGGCAGTGAGAAATCGTGATTGATACATGGTTGGGAGCTGCTCCTTCAATCGTCACCGGCCTGTCATTACAAAGAATTGTGGCTCAGCCCGTGCTCTGCACATTATTCTTCTGTGAAATTTTGCAAGGTCAAAGGATTGTCAGCATAACGTCAATATCGGCAATCTATTATACCGCGTCGTGTGAGCAAGTTCAGAAATAACAAGTTTGCTGCCAGCATGGTATTACCAACTTGTGCCCATCATTTATCAGGAGCTGGAACTGATGAAAAAGAAAGCATCTCGCGGGTGCTGCGACTGAGTTGTTCCCTCGTTTGGCTTTGTTTTGTTCTGTTGATTTAAAGCTGTCACTTCCGTCTTCTTCAGCAATACAGCCGCTGCCAGTAGGAGGCTCGGAAATGTTAATTTTTAATTTATAAATATTCTCAGTTTAGCTTTAGGATACACCAGGGAGTATTTTATGGGGTCATTAATTCTTGTCTTGAATGTGATGTGTTGGTTTCTTCATTCCCTTGGGGCACTTTATTAATAGTCCCATGAAAGATGCCTTGAAGTATCTAACAGCAATTAAAACATGTCCCTTTGTTCCTAAATTAATCTTTCTAATTCTCTTTTAAAAACAATTTGCTGAAGAGCCCTATGTTTAGAGGAGGGCTTGTATACCAGCTGCAAATGCTTCCAGAAGCCACCCTTGGTCTGAGGGTCTGCAGGCTAGGGGTGGTTTCGACCACAAGTTCATCCACTGTCACCACCAGCACAGGAACCTGGTTCCCTTCCACTACACCTCCATTCCTACTGCCAGCTCCTCTGGGTTGCCTTAAACTTCTTAAAGGATTTTCTTCTCCTAACAGTGCGAGGTAGAAAAATGGAGGCCTCAGAATCTCTGTTTGACATACATCACGCTGCAGGAATGCAGCAAGCAACTCATGCAAGGGACTTCAGTGCTGATGGAGTGCACTGGGTCTCTGCACACACAGAGCAGAAAGAACAAGTTTTTGCTGAGTGCTGCTTTTCAGCTAATTGTGAAGGCCAAGGTTAGACAGTAGTAGTAATGTAATCATGACAACAAATTAGTTAGTGAGACGTGCCTTTAACGGGAATGAAGTGTTAGTCAATGAGACTGAGGTGCAAATAAGGTGCAGATGGTATGCATAAACCAGAGTTTTGGGGAGGAGCTCCCAAAATGGCTCAAAATCCCATCTCCGACTTTCAGTTTAAAGTAATCTGAGGTTCCAAGCAGTTTCGTTGTGGCTGTTCCAATTCAGTCTAACAGAGTTAGCAGCTCTTAATTGGGTACCATCTGATCTTAATGTACTCTGATGACCAACACCTGCAGGAGGGCTGTGGCTTCAGAGGGGGCAGCCTGGGCTGAGGTGCTGCTGGTGAGCAGGTACTGCAGTGCTGAGAGGTGCTTCGGAAGTGGGTGAGTTTCTATTCCCCCCCCCCCCTCTTTTAGTAAAACTGTGTGTTTTTGTTGTATGATGACTCGTGTATTTTCTCTCATGTGATTATGTGAACTAGGTTGGAGCTGGAAGTGTAAGCACGTAAGAAAATTTGAGAAGCTGATAGGGATAAAGCTTGTATGCTTTCTTCTGGTGGTAGAGCTTGAATGTGTGCACAGACCAACTCCTGACTGTGAATTGGAGCTTGCAGAAGAGCAGCTGCTCTTTGTAGAGGAAGTGAGGTTGCACTTTTACTCTGTGCTGTGTGAGCTGAATCCCCTGACCTCAGTGTTCCCCAGCTGGCCTGGCACAGCCCGTGATGCCTGCTGCTGTCCTATGGGCAGCCCCCAACATGGCTCCCCTTGGGCTGAGATGCCCCGTGGGCACAGCATTGGTGCTGCAGAGCCTGCTTGGTGCCAGCTGATGGGTACAGGGGCAGGGAACCTCCACAGCTCCTTTCTTTTATGACGTTTGGGATTGCAGATTATGCATGCAATTATGCTATTTATCAGTTAGTTCTCCCATTGTGACAATAGGTTCATTTCTGGGTTTGTTTCTGTGGAGGTGGGTGGTGTGAGGGGAGCAGTGTTACTGGTGCCCTTCTCAGGGCTGCACACGTTCGGTGTCTGCCTGAACTTCATGATGAGTTTCTCTTTGGTTCATGTTTGTTCTCGTTTAAACTGGCTGAAGTCAGTGTGAACTGAGCAGTGCTTTCTGTCCTTTTCCAATTTAAGTTATCATTTGTACGGTATGAAAAGCTGTGCATTCACTGAACATCTACAGCTCAGGGTTGATGTGCACGTGAGTATTGTATTTCCAGACCTAATAGTTTCACCGCTGAAGTACAGACACTGTGGATTTTAACTCAGACTCTGTGAAGATTACTTTTGTCACTGTTCTTCTGTTGTATCGTTTTCTTAATCTGAGGCCTTTGGTTCCTGCCCTCGTTCCTGCTATTGACTTGTTTGCCTCTTCCCACAGGCAATCAATTGTAAGGGGGAAGGCAGTGAGTGTTTGTGCTCCCTCCAGAGGACTCTGCTCTGTGCAGGGAGTGCCTTATTTGCAGGGCTCTTTTTCTCTTAAAACTGCATAATCTTTATTGTGCCGATATTGATGTTTTTTAATAGGGTTAAAAGTGATAGAGAGCAAAGTATGAGTGCGTGGACTCAGCGTGGCTGTCTGCCTGAGTTGCTCACACCGTTTAGTTACTGCTGTTGGTGTGGCCTAATGAAAAGTGTCCACCTTGAAGCAAACGTTGGGACCTGCTGAGGATTAAATGCTAAGGACATGTTCTAAATAATTGCAGCTTCTTATTTCTGACTCCACAGAGCTGTTTGTCAGTCGTTGCATTCATCATAATTGTTTTGTGTCTGACAAACAGACAGAAAGGAACTGTTTGATCTGGTCCTTAGGGATGGGGTGTGCCACCAGGGTAAAAGGAATTGGTGTTGTTTGAGGAAGATGCTGTGGGATGTAGATCTTCAGAGGAGAAGAGCAGGGCCACGGAGTTCCTGTAGGCAATGCCTCAGACCAAGAGAATAAAGGCAGTGCTGCAGTCTGATTTGAGAAATCTTGAGCACGTGGGATGGGGGCAGTCATGGCATGGGGAGGTGTGGCAGGCAGTTGATTTGCAAACTGAAGGGAATATTTTCTATAGAGCAAGGAGCCCATGCAGAACCAACCTGTGCCCTTCCCAGAAGGAGTGGGGAGGGAGATGTTTAAATGCCACTGGCCAGCACTCTCTGATGCTCTTGTGTTTTCGTTTGGTCAGCCTTCAATGAAAAATCCAACCTGTGTGCTCTGTGCTGGCCCATGTCCCCGTTAGCAGGACATGCTGCTCTACTGGCCGTGGCACTGCAATTAGCTGTGCGCCCACTATCTTTCTGCTGTTGATGGAGGATATTTTTCTAAGCTGGGAGGAAGAGAGGTCATGCACAGCAGTGCACTTGAGCAGAGATACTGTCCTGAGGATGCTGCGTAAATGGGATGATTGCCCTTCACTCGACTCCTGTGCACTTTGCTGTGAGGAGGAGGTTCATTCTTTGGCTTAGTGCTCTCAATGCTTTTCAGTTGTAGAAGAACCTTTTAAACCATTGGTTTTCTTTGTAAAGTACCAGGAAGGGTAGGAGGAGAGACTCAGTTACGCTGAGCTGTAGCAATGATGACGTTGCAGCCACTTTGCTCCAACTCCAGCACAGCCCCTTTTAGCTTAGGGAAAGGGCCCCCAGAGCACCTGAATGTTGATTAAGCAGCTCAGTTATCACTCAGTTGCTTTCAGCAACTTTGAAATAGCAGACTGAGAAGGAGGAGAGCTGACATGCAATGTGGCTTCTGTACTTCCAAAGCCTGTGAGCTCCCTTTCTCTTGTCTCCTCACTCCCTCACAGCACTTGGTGTGAGGTTGGAAGAAGCAATTAATTTCCTATTTCTATTTCCATTGCTAATCGTCATGCTTTGCCAGAATTGCACCTCCTTTGTCTGAGCAGCCTGACACTTGCAGCCTATTTTCTTTGTCTGCTCTGATTTCTGATTATTCAGCCCTAACAAGGAGAGACTGCTCCTCCTGTGTGTAACTCCAGGTCCACGGTGCTCTGACCACGAGTGAATTTCCCTGTTGCTGGCAGTGATGTTCTTGTTTTAAAACTCTGTGATAGGTTCCTGGGAGGATAATAACAGAAGGAACTGTTGCATCCATGTTTTCTAGCCATCCACCAAGAGATCCCTTGATGCTGGGAAGGGTTGAGGGGAAGGGAACGCAGTCGACTTCCATAGATTGCTCTTCAAATGTGTGTACTAACTCTGAAAACTGGGGTAGATTCAACAGCAGCATCCACCAAATCTCCCCACAGCTGTAGAGCTCCTGTGGGCCGTTCTGAGGACTGAGGCATGCTGGGCTGTGCATGGCTTGAATGTGGCACCAGGGCTGGGAAGCCACCTCTGCTTTGAGGATTGAATGATCAGGGGTGGGACTGGAGCTGTTCTGTCTCCACACCAACTCCTCATGCCACTGTGGACTTCTTAAGAGGGTCTGGTGATGGGGTGCTCAGCACTGCTCCTTGAGATGCTGCCCTAGGCTGAAACCTCATCAGACATGCCAGCATACAGACCTGCGTGGGAGCAGCACCTGCGTGCCCTGGTGAGCTTCCATAGTAGGGAGATTCCAGTGTTTGTTTTCCTGAAAGAATCATGGCTATTATAAGATGAGGCTCAGCAGGAGCCTAGTGATTAAGGGCAAATGTGTAGATGGTATTAATAAAGCAAGCTGTGTGAGCCTGTTTTCTTTTTAAGATATGCTGCATGAAAAGTACCACTGATTATTTTTGCGGTTTCACAGCTTCAGTGGAAAGTTGTGTGTTTTTATGGCCTGTAAGGAAGAAGAAGAAGAAAATGAACAGGTAGCGAGGTTATTGAGTTCTGTTCTGTTAGGTGAGATATCAAAAGGGTCAGAAGCAGAGAGTAAATCTCCTGTCTGACCCATCTGGCTGCCATCAGGCCCAGTTTTAGCATTATTTTGGAGTCCTCTGCACCTGCTGCTGTACCTCCCAGGCAGTGGGCAGCTCCTGCTGTGTGATGGCTGCTCCCCAGCACTGAATCCATCTCTCCTGAACTCCCTTTGCTGTGCTGGAGGGGACAGCCCTGTGCTCTGCCACCACTGAAGGTAGTAATGCAGTGTTGGCTGCACCAGATGTTAGTGCCATTAACTGCATCGATGGTGCTGTCCCTGTGAAGCTGGCAACTCTGGCAGCCCAAGAGCTGATGATCACAAAGGCAGCTGCAGACCTGGACACCCATCCTGTTGCTGCCCACTCTCCCTGGCTTTCCCTGATCTGCTGCTGCTTGGCTCTGCAGAGGCCACCTGATAGCAAAAGCTCTTGCACTCTTTAATGTGCTCTGCAGATCAGTGTGGCCTCAGATACAGAGGACTGGGGACTGAGGCTGTTCAGCCTGGGGTTTGCCTCAGAATCCCAGCGCAGGGGCTTCTTGTGCATCACATCGTGGACAGATAGTTTGGTTCCAAATGGGAAACCTCTTTTGAGCCCCACTGCTGTTGTGATGATTTTTTTTTTTTTTTTACTGGAATTCCTCTCATGAGCACTGTGTGCTGTTGCAGTTTGGCATTCTTTAATTTCTTGCTTTAGGATTTTGAAGGAGTGCTGAAGGTGCTCTCCTGGGCAGATTGCTGGGTTGCTTCTTGGGAGGTGTTGGGTCTTTAACCATGTCACTGGTCCCTTCCAAGTTGGGCTATTCTATGAACTCTGAAGGGTTATGATTAATTTAACGCACCCGAAATTAATGTAACTCCTCTATACTTTTTGCTTTATAAGTGGAAATGGTTAACAGTATCTAAATTCATATGAACTATGGCAGTAATTCATTATCTTGGTGCCTGGAGCAGCGTTTTGGTACAGTGTTAGTGTGCAGACTTCTGTTTTGAAGACAACTCAATGGCTAGCACAGCCTTAGTCATTTTCTTATTTAATATAATTCCCTTTTATCTTAAAAGCATCTTTACAGTGATAGCTTTTGTATTACTTAAGTAGTGTTTTGTGACATATTCTTGAGTTTAAAGCATGCAGTAGAAGTGATCTCAGATGCAAGGCAGTGGAGTCCAGCCCTGCTCAGCACATGGAGCTCCCTGAAGGAGGCTGCTGCCTGCAGCTGTGGGGAGGGCTGGGGAGCAGGCTGGGTCCTTGCTGCCCTGTCAGCTCATGCTGAGTGAGCAACAAGGCTTCCCAGGGCTTCAGAAAAGAGCCAGCAATTGTATGTATATGGCTTAAATGACTGAGGTTCTCCCAGGTGTGGTGTGATGTTAGGAGAACGACTAAATCCACTTACTTTCCCTATTGAGCTACCTATAGCCACTGGTGCCTGACTTCTGTTTCTCTTGGTGCTGTCACTGTGGAAACACACACTGAGGAGACTATCTCACGGTTTAGAGAGCACTGCATGTACTGCTGACCCTTCAGAGGGTGGAAATCATCACCATCCACTCCTGCCTTTCAGCAGCAGCACGGATGGGTTCTGCCTCCACTGAAATAAATCCCAACCCAAAAACCCAACAAGCTGCTTGTCCTTGGAAATTTCTCCTTCCACATTTCCAGATCTGTATGCCACAAGCAGCTCTGTTGGTGAGGTAGAATGGTATGCATGGCTGGGTGAGGTCTGCCTGGGGGTGACTGCTCCCTCTTTTCCAACATCCTGCGGCAAAGATAGGTCCCAGATCTATCTGCAGCATGCAATTGCCTCTGAGTGGTGTGGGAGTATTGGGGTGGGTATTACTTTGCACTGAGTAATAGGAAAGAATGGAGACTGCAGAGATCCACTGTGGAGCCAAATGGAACTGAAAGGAAATGATATGGCCATGAACCCCAGCAATGAGCTGGTGCTGGCCTCAGTGCAGGGTTGGCTGCAGGATGTTGCCCTGCTTCTCAGCCTGTTCACTGCTGCTGGGATGGGAGCCCCAGGGGTCCCTTCTACCCCCAGCTCCATGCTGCAGGATCAGCTGTCTTTGCTTGGAGGTTTGGGAGGCATTTTGTAATTCTGATTTATCGTGGGTGAACCCAAGCTATTTCAGTTAGTCACATGGATCCTGGGACATTTCTACTCATAACTTGAGAAAAATAAATGTGTTTAAAAGAGATGGGCTTTATCACTATGGCAAAATGATAGTGACCCATTTATTATGTCTGGGGAAAAGTGAACCTTAAAGTACTCTCTTGCTAGCTCTGATTGCCTCCTTCATTTTAGAAATGCGTAACAGATTTTCTTTCCCCCCACCCTCGGGAGCAGAAGGAGAGGACCCCAGGGGGTTGCCACCATTACTGGGGGTGTTTGGGGTTTGAAACTCAGAGATGTGCTGCCTCCTTGTTAAGGCTGGAGCATCTCCTTCCTTTCCATGGTATGCTCATGGCAATGTTATTCCTTATCTATCCAATCTTCACTTGCTAGTCCTCCTCTTAAAGTTAGATGTAAGATTGAATGAGGCCTTTGCTACTTGCATTCGTTACCTTTCAGTTCTTACATGCTCTCCCATCTCCTCTGTGAGCACTGTGAACATCTATCAGTGCTTCCATTAGAAACCCCCTTCCCCTTGGCATTGTAGCATAGCTACATGTATCCAGCCTGGATGGAAATGTGCTGATGTTTGTCTCTGCGACAATTGTTTTCTTTTTCTTGTGGACACTGTAGCAAAGGCATTCCATCATTCTTAACACTTGATGTTGTTTCTCCTCCTGGTTCTTTAGCTTATCTGCTTCACTGTATTCATTCTGCTCTGTGCTCTGCAATGTTTGTGGTTTGGTGTTTTGTTTTGGAGAAGGAATGGATGTCAGAGGCAACACTTGCTCTGTAGACAGAGTAAATTTAACAAAAACAAACAAGCAGAAAATGCTCTGAACCCTTCAGATGTGGTGTGTGCTCCTCCTGTCTGTCCCTCCCAGTGCTCCTGTACAGATCCACAGCTCAGTTTTTAAATCTGTCATTTATTAATTCATCAGCTGTAAAAGCTTCATACAGACTTCGTACTCTGCAGAGCGCCCATCACTCCAGCAAACAGTATTGAACAGTAATGGTTAAAAGAGTAAAAGAGCTCTGAATGAGAGCACTGCAACATCCTTCGTGGTACAAAGTGGCAAGTGAGAGGAGGAAAAAAAAGTGTTAAAAATGGGAGTGATCAAAAATCAGCTTTTTTTTGTTTATTTAATTTTTTTGTTTTGCACAAATATTTGCAGCTGACACTTTGAATTGTGCTTTTGGGGCAGCTCAGGGCAGCAGCACCCAGTGGGTGCTTAGCACATCCCCTCTGGGGAGACTCCAGCTCCAAGCTGTGCTGGGTTAGGGGCTGAGCAGCTTCGTGCAGGGCTGGCTGTGCCCCTGCTTGCACCTTGTCACCCTGCTCAGGAGCAGAGATGAAAGGGCATTCATCTCAAGTTATGTCCTGAGGGTCTGTGTGCTCGCAGTGCTCCTGCAGCAGTCCTGCGCTCAGCCCTTCAGCCCAAACACTGCCAGAATGTAAGGAGTTTCCCCTTCCTCCTCTTGGTGGGCAGTGCGAGGCTGCCTCTGTCTGCACCACTGCTGCTGCAGCTCTGTTTCATGCCCGAGGCTGAAACGTTTTGGGTCAGCTGCCGTAACGTGTGCTTTTGCTAATGTTCCTAATGTAATATTTATCATAACCTGCACAGCGAAGAGCCCGCAGACCCCAGCAGCTGCCGTTTCCCTTTCATTTCTCCTGTCTGCTTGCTTCTGGCAGGGCTGAAAATGGGGGAAGGGGGAGTGCTGCCAGCGGTGCCTCTCCGTGCTGCTCACAGCACAGGTTTGCTCTCTCTGCTAATCTGCTCACTGCAGCCTCCATCCCAGCCTTTCTATGGAATCATTATGCGCTGGCAAATAACCCAACCTGATGAATGTTGGTATTTAGCAGGGCAACAATTTCAGCTAAATCGGTTTTGGGAACAAAATCTGTCTCGCCATAACGTCAGGTCTGCCCGCGTAATGCAGTTTGGTGGTTTTATTGAGGTGCTGCTCAGCCCTATGAAGTGCGTCATGCCCGCAGGCAGCAGCTGCTCTGATCCCTTCTGCTGCTCTCGAGGTGCAGCACAGTGTTTGTCAGGCACGGGGAATTGTGGGCTTTCTCTGCTTCATGTGCAGTTTGGTAGCTAATGGCTGCAAATAAAACTACTGCAGCTGACCTCAGTCGCAGCTTTGCCTCTGCATCACAGCCAGGGTTGAGCTGCGTGACTTCGAGTCAAAGCAAGCTTCCACTGGAGGAGCACCAATGAAGAAGCTGAACGAGGATCAAACGTACGCGATGCAATCCGTGTTCTAAATGTTTCATGCAGTTAAAGTGAGAGTGCCTTTCCTGGGAGCTCAGCTTCTTCTGAGGGATGCTCTGCATGGCTATAGGCTGCAGAGGAGAGATTCAAGTCTGCAAACCCAGGCACAGAGCCTGCTGCAGCCAGGTGCAGAGAACAGCCTGCAGTTTGCATTGCCTGCATGCCCTGGGCAGCTGCTTTGAGCAGAGCTCGGCTGTGCCCCACACACTGCTCTTGTGCCCTGCAGCCCCAGGGTTGGCCGAGGAGAAGAGTACAAGGACCTGCATGCAGCTTTGTCCCCTCACTTGGTGGAACCAGCGATGTACATCGTGCTGCTGTGAGCTGTGTGTGCTCATCTGCATGGTGCTCCTGGAGAACCCCCTGCTTACTGTGAAAGCCTGTGCTGCAGATAACAGGGAGAACAACTTTTAGCACGTATAGAGGAAGGGTTTCATCTTAGGATTTGCTGATTGTTTCCCTTTTAGCTGAAACGGGCTTTTTCAGGGAAGACCCGTGTTTGATAGTCTTAGCTGGTATTAAAACGGTTTCCCTTTTGAAGAAGGGAGGAAAAGCTGGTTGAGACGCTGATTATTAAATCTGATCCCATTTCCACGAGGAATGAACAAGAGAAATATATATTCTTAGAACGAAAAGAAAAAAGAGAGGAGAGGTTAAAGGCAGCTTTGAGTCTGCCTGGATCAGAATGTGGCTGCACTGGTTCCTGCAGCAGACAGCTGCCTCAGTGCTGGGCTTTGAAAGGCACTGCAGGCACAGGAGTGATGTGCTCCACCAATAACCCTTCTTCTGAAGGAGCAATGGAGAAAAGAGGGGATAGAATGAACAAAGACAAAAAACAATTTAAAGGCTGAAAATCCACGCTGCAGTGATGTGCTGCAAGTGGAAATGCTGACCTTGCTGCCACGGGTCCCCCTGTGCCCTCTGCTCTGGGCAGGTCCCAGTTAGAGCACAATGCCCTGTGCTGGACTCCACAGTTCCAGGCAGGTGTAAATAATGCAGAATTGTATCCCTACTGATGCCCTGGAAATTGTTGTCTAAGAGTCTTTGAGAATCTAGCAACTAAGTCTGAGTTGAGCCATTGGCATGTAGTCAAATTTTCTGCCCAAGTGAAGTGAGTTTAACAGATGTTTATGCAAATTGGTGGAAATCGGAGTTAAAAAGTGATTAAGCAACTTAACGAGCAGGACAGGGAAGTACTGCCCAAAGCCCCCTGCTTTGGGTCGTGGTGTAGGAGTGCCTGCAGCCTGTCCTGGGCCAGGGTGGTTCTGCCCTCTGAACCAACGGTATTATAAAAGGAACAAGAAATCCTATGCACCTTTGGTGTGGTACCACAGAACCATTAGGGTTGGGGAAGACCCCTCTGTCCCCAACCCACCCCACCGTGCCTGCGGACCGTGTCCCTCAGAGCCACATCTCCGCTGTTCTTCCCCTGCGTGAGAGTCACTTGGAAACGTTCCTACCGAGGCTCGTTAAAGCAGCGATAAATACTGCAGAAATGCTGCGGAAGCATCTGCGAATGCTACTTTGTTTACTGGAGGTGCACTTTCTCCCCGAGTCGGGATTCTGTGGGTAACTCTTTAATCCCTTAAACGCTGCCACGTGGACTACAGCGCAGGCAGGGATGTGATGCATGCCATAGCACAGGTCGAGCTGCAGCTCAGAGAAAGTGCGTCCTGGGGCTTCTCTGATTGTATCTACAATGTGTTTTCCCTTAATTATCTTGTCATGATAATTCCCCTTAATTATCTTGCCATAATAAATTCAATAGGTGAATTAATGCGGAATAGTCACTATGCAGCGCTGGTGATTTCAGCAGCTTTGTTTTCGTTGTCGGTGTTTTTGCTGAGAAATCAGAATCCTTTTACTTCAACAAAGAGCCCTTTAGCGTTGATAGTGCCCTGCTTTTCTGTCGTCCCTATTTCTGCATCACAAAGGGAGGTGAATGGAGTGCCCGCAGCTTCCTTGGGGGGGGGGGGGGGGGTGCAGGAATGGAAATGCACTAAAAAGTAAAGCTTTGTTACTTCAATGGACTAGACAAAATCTGCGAACTTTAGTTGGAATAGCTGCCTGCAGCTGCGTGATTTAAAGTCTCTTGGATGCATTTTGTTTTTCAGAAGGAGGGAAAAAAAGAGTCTAAATATTTCTTGTATATAAAGATATAAAGGAGTAGAGACCTGTGAAGAGCAACTGGAATTTAATGGAGTGCAGCACTCCAGCAGCTTTTGGCCACGGTGCTGGTGGCACAGCTGGGCCTTCCCTTGCTCTCTTCCTTCCCTTGGTGTCTTGAGGAGGTGGGGGGGGCTGGGGGGTGGAAGAGCCTTTCCCCACCCCACTGCTGTCTCCCCCCCTAACACCGGTGCAGGTCCTGCTGCACCACTGCAACAGCAGGAGGGATGTCCTGCCTCCTCCTGCTCTCCTCAGTGCTGCAGTGCGGTGTGTGGTCCTCCATCATTCAGGACGCTGCATTTTGGCATCTGCAACTGTTCCCAGGAACCTTTACGTACAGACGACCTACACAAGGCCCTGGGGTGGTCAGAATCGATGAGCTGGATCTGTTCTTTCGGTGCTGGCTGATGTAAGGCACTGCCTCATGCACACCCTGTTGCTGTCAGCTGTGATACTGGTGCTCACCGTGGCTGTGTGCAGTGCTGATGGAGGAGCTCTCCATTCTCAGATGCTGCCCTGCACTTTCCGACTGCATCCCTTGTCTTCCCCAGAGCTCATAAATCTCTGAAGGTGATGCAGTGTCATCCTCTTCCTGTCCTTTCCGAAACGTGGGGTTTCAGCACTCTTTCCCCCAGGACGGCACATTTTCTCTCTGGAAACCCAAGCAGAGTGTTTAAACATTCAAGGCTAGTGGCTTTCTGTTGTAAAACTTGTAGTTACAGTGGCAGGGGGAGAAAGGTTGGGGCAGAGTAAGAGGCTGGTGAGCATCACTTGGAGGCATAGGGGAAATGTACTTGCCCAAGTCCCACTTTATTTTTAGACAGTCAGCCTGTGGAAAAGCACAGCTTTGGTTTGGTTTCACTCAGTTGAGGGCATTCTGATGGAGGTTGGAAGCAGTGCTGCACTGGGGAAATGTCTGATGGTCTGTGGTCACGGGAGCAGATCTGCCTCGTTCCTTACTGCCCCCCCAAAGAGCAGAATAAGTGCAAAGGGCTGAAGCTGGGCAGGCCCGTGCCTGCAGCGCAACAGCTGAGCAGAGGCAGAGCAGTGACCTGCAGGCAGGAGCATCTGCCAGGGCTGCCCCCACCCCATCCCCCAGTGGTGCTGATGTGCACTGCTTGCACAACTTTAAGTTATCTCTAGATTTGATCATCTGCTAACAATGGTAATGAAAGGAAGCCCTGTATTTAGTTCTGCACCCGAAGTGCAAAAGGATATTTTCATTTGCTGGGTAGATGTGACCTCAGAATACCAAACGAGCATCAATCCTACCGTAAATTGAGACTGTTTCCACAACATTCTCATGTCTGTACACGACTTGGTGGTGGTTTTAATTGATGTGAATGCACACTGTCACCTGATGAGGTTCAGCAGAGAGCTGCAGAGCGATCTCAAGCAGCTTTCTCTTACTAGCTCAGTGTGTCGGGGTCGGGCAGAGTGTGCTCCTCAATTTGGAAGCACAGCGCAGACTCTCCCGGAGATGTGCTCCTTCCCTCCTGGGGCTCACTTAGCCACGCTGCTGGCTTCCCACAAAGATCTCCGTGCTGCTTTCCGTTCGTTATATGTGTTTTAATGGCCACAGGATTGCAATTGGGCAGCAGTTGTGTGCTTGTATTTAAATTGCTGCAGGTTGGAGCCAGGCACCAAGGGCACACGCAGGGTGTTCTGTGGGCACTCCCAGGTGTCACTCGGTTCCTGTAGCATTGAGCACCTTGCAGCACTCGCCTTCATCTGCTGCTGGAAGTTGCAGTCTGAAAAATAAGCTGTAATTATCGAGCTGCCGCTCTGGTGGTTTGGGAGGCTTTTTCTTTCTGTTTCTGAGACTTTGGAAGTTTTCTGTATGCTTTGCCCACACATGAAACGGATATTGTACTTACCTGTCTAACAATGCTGCAAAGCTTTTATTTGTGTAAAGAGGTGGTTTGAATGCCTTAGGATCGAGGTACAACTCAGTCCTAAATGCAGCACAGTGCTTCCTCCTCCGTGCGGCTGTGCAGCCCTGCTGTGCTTCCAGACTCAGAGCTGTGGAGGGGGCGGACACAACAGGAGCTGCAAATGCATCTGTTTTCACTTCCATCTCCACTGCTATCAATTAGAAAATAGCCAGGACTAACCCCTGGAAATTAGCAGCATGAAGACGGATAAAGAGTGGATGTGAGCTGAATGTATGTGAGCAGTGGGAATTCATGCTGGTTTCTAGTTCCTAAAGGGAACCTTAGTGCAGGGCAGCAGTCAGGGTAAGCAATGCTGCTGCTACTAAAGGCACATTCTGTGTTTTCCTGGGAGTTTTATAGGGGCTAAAGGTCAAAACACACTGCAAGTTTTGTTATTTTTTAAATGGGCTAAAGGAACGAAAAGGTGCAATGATTACTGTAGCAGAATAAGAAAACTAAACATGTAATGGTTTTAAAACTCTTGACTTCTTGATCCTGATCCTCCATCTATTCATGCTAATGGAGATCCTCTACTTTTTGATGTTAACCTCTGACTGTGGGATTTGGGCACACACAGCCCCTTATTCATACTCTCATTCTCTCCTTGGAAGCAGTGGTGGAAAAAAAATATACGCTAAAAAACAAGAACAACAGTCAACAAAACTCATCTACGGTGGTTTCTAAGCAACGAAATACAGAAACAAGCTTTCTGTTTCCTTCCATGCTCCCCTCAATGATGTGCAGCCCTTGGGTTGGTGTCTGCCAGCCCTGCTGAGGACGTGGTGCTAATTCCTCTCCGCAGCTCCTCCGAGTGCTCGATTAAAAAGTTACCGACTTCTATGGACCTTCAAAAGCATTAGAGAAAAGTGCTGGAACGTGGCTAATTTAGCCTCCTGCGTGCAGCAGTAGATCAAGAACACACTGGGAGAGCCCTGGGAATAGAGCTCTGGGTTATTTACAGAGCGAGCGCTGGGAAGCCACTAATGAGAAGCGCTTCAATGGAGCGGAGCCGTGAGGAGCTCCTGCTTTGAGGGGGGGCCCGGGGGGGTCACGGCTGCTTAAGGATTAAGCACCTTCACCGCATTGCTGTTGCTCGGAGTGTTTAGCTGAGAACAGGGAAATCCTTCTGCGGGCGCAGGGATTGGTGTGTAGTTTTGATGCCTCTGGATAGACCAAGCAGAAGGCTTCCAGCAGGTTTTAATGGGGGGAGTGTTTTAAGAGCTGTGAGAAGCGGTGGGAGGGCTGCTATGCACCCCCTACCCCATGAGTATCCTCCCACTGCATTACTGGTCACTGTGAGCACTAGTGTAAGATAGGAAACCCATCACTGACAGTTCTCTTGGAGGGGGTCGATGGGACTGCACTTGCCGTGCCTGCATAGGGCTGTTTTCCAGACATGCTCCTTCTCAGGGTGCTGGACCATGCTGAACAGAGTGGCTAAGGAGCCTTACTATCATCTCAAGCACAGATCCTTCTGGGGTGCTTTCCTATGAAGATATTCAACAACTGTGAACGTTTTTTCAACAAAACTATGTGAAACAACTCACTTTCGCCTAAAAGGACTTCTTCCTCTAGCAGGGGTCAGCTGCCCCCTTGGGATGCCAGCACTGCAACACCACATGCAGGCAGCCGGGCTTTGCTCTGCTGGAGCTTGTGCCACTTGCCTTACCCTTGTGTGAGTGATCACAGCCAGAAGGACCCAAAGCTGCCCTGACTGCACTGGGGCTGCTGTGAGGCCCATCCTGCCCAGCTACATGTGTGTAGGGCTGCAACTGCTGCTCCCCATTCTGTTAATTGCTCCTGGCCTGGCACTCTGTTCTGTAGCTGCCAGCAGCAAACTGCCGAGTTTGAGCGGTCTGTGTTTATAACTGCTCAGGAAGTGACATTTAGATGAATAGGAGATGGTAATTTTTTTGCTTTTAGAGTTTAAAAGTGCTGTTAGCTTCCCTCTAAATGCCTGTTGTTCAATTTAAATATATAGCTTGGTTGCTGTGAGTGTTTTCCTCTTTAAAATATACTGCTGAAAAAGTAGCAGTGAGAAATTAGAAAGGCATTAAAAGCATCACAAGTCATCCATCTGTCCAACTCCTCCGTTGACCACGGGAGCTCCAGGGCTGTCCCTCTTGTTACGTTTGCAAGGATGAGCAAGAGAGACCTGTCAGTGATTTCAAATCCCCATTTTTATACAAAGGAAGCCAAAAAAAGAAAGACCTTCGAGGACTCCCATAGTTCATGCCCTGGATAGAAGTAAACACCACTCGTTATTTCAGTCTCCCGTGGGCAGCAAGTTCACAAAGTGGTGATATTTCCCTCAGAATGGTGTTCAGCTAAACAGCGTGAGGGCTTTAATGCCAGGCTCCCTAAGATGCTTGGTGTGCCTGCCCTTCCAGCACACTGTCAGCCTCGCAGGGGATGTGTGTGTGCCAGGAGGCAGGCTCCCTGCCCCACAGAGTCTGGGGCGGCTCCGTGGCCTTTCCATCCTGAGGCCAATCACTGGGATTGCATTTAATTGCTTAATGGCTGCTGCATTGATTTTTGTATTTTTAGTGCTTTCTTAGTTATGAAACTATATGGTGCTGACTGAAATTTTAGGTATTTTATCTCACGGCTGATTCATTTATCAGCAAAATAAGGTAACCTTCTTCAGTCAGGAAGGTTCTACTGTAGTTAATGGTCACAAACTAGAGTTAACTGTCATTGATTATATTAATGCAATTAGTTCTTTGGCTACATTTCCAGCCTTTGCGTTACTTAAACCATTTTTTCTTGTATTAACAATACTTAGGTCACAAATAATTTTTTTTTTGTTCTGCTAAGCAAGAGGTGGATTGTCTCTGGCAGCACCTGAGTGGATGATAAGAAAGGTCAAAGGGTTATCAGGGCTAATTAACTGACGAGGCTGCTCTGTGCACACTAACAGGTGCTGTGCTGAGGCAGGGGACTCCCATCTCCCTTACAGACCTCAGAGCAGGGAAGGTATTGATGACACCAAGTGGCATAGAAATTATGAGGTGGGGGATTTTTCCCAGGAGATGGGAAAGTCAAGACTGACAGAGCTCTCGTATTCAGCATGTCACCCACAAACAATTGCTGGAAGACCAGCTGCATCCAGGGCTGCACTGACAGAGGGTGGCAGTGGGTGGGGAGGAGACTGTCCCCTGCTGCTCTGCTCTCATCAGACCCCACCTGGAGCACTGCATCCAGACCTGGGGCCCAGCACAGGGAGATGTGGGGATGTTGGAGTGGGTTCAGAGGAGGGCAGAGAACAGAGAGGGCTTTGCAGCAGTCCATCCCGGCCCACTGAGTTGCCACGTTGATTCCTCAGCTCTCTGCTCATGGCTGCTGCCCACACCTCTAGACAAGAACAGAGGTGCAGGAAGAGGTTCCACTTGGTAGCAAAGGGTAGAGCTGCAAATGAATGATACCATATGATGCTTCTGCAAACATGTACTGCCTTCAGCATGTCTTGCTAACAGGCAATGGTTTGTTTTTTTGTCTACTTAAGAAGTGCAGTTGTGTGGTGGTAACTGCTGTGTTCCCAGTCCCAGGAGTTGTGTTCCCAGCCCAGGACTCTGGGGCTGCTTTGCTGTCACTTGATCAGTGTTCCATAATAAAAGTGGTAATGGGGTTAGGGAATGTGGACTTCACTTTCCCCTGTTCAGAGATACAACGAGCTCCCAACCCAATTAAAAACCTTTAAAAATGTTTTCTTTTGGTGACACTCAGAAACACTTGGGATAGTTTCATCCTCAAGTGTGGAGGTAAGATCAGAGTGAGGGCAGGGCTTACAGGGCACTTCTTAGGTAAATGCTTTTGGAAGGAAGTTATTAGAACAGCAATCTCTTCACATTTCCATTTTTAAAATGTTCCCTGGATTTGTGTGAATTTAAGCAGTGGATTAAATGCATGGATGAAGCAGCACAGGGAGAAACTGAGAAGCCAAAGTTTGCCTTCTGCTTTTCATAAGTGGAAGTGATGAGAAGACTTCTTGAAACAAAAGAGAAGAATGGGGCACCACACCACTTCTGGATTGCTGGTGTAGTTAAAGCTGAGTGCAACTGAAAAAGCTTGCCTCCAAAATCTTTTTCTGCTTTTTTCCATTCCCTTGTTTTTCACTCAGCAGCCAGAGGGAGTGTGAGCACCAGTAGCTGTGCTCTGCAAGCTCCTTGCTAATGCAGAATCATATGTGTTAAATAAACATTAAATGGCAACAATTACTGAGCGATAGCTGAACGTATCACTGTGCTGAATAAGCAAAAATAGTGTTCATTGTGAGCTCTCTGGCCCTTAGAATTGAGGGATTTCTGTCAGCTCACGTTGTTTTCTCTGTTGTGCTGGTGAATGGGTGTGCTAGCAGAGTGGTGTGGGGTCATGGCTTTGCAGGTGATTAAATCCTGCATGGGGCTGTCTGGGAACACTCCATGCTGTTTGCTCCCAGAGCTGTGCACCTAGAAAATGCTTTGTGTGCTATTAGGTTAGAGCAGCAGCAACTCTGTACGCGCTTCAGCTGAAGTGCTTTGGTTAGAAACTGTGAGAGCAAAAGTGAACAACTGGA
Organism: Oreortyx pictus; assembly: GCA_036925125.1. NCBI lineage: Eukaryota > Metazoa > Chordata > Aves > Galliformes > Odontophoridae > Oreortyx > Oreortyx pictus. Next base: position 53,836,229 of record JAUPFR010000006.1, on the reverse strand, counting down.
GAAGACATTTGTTTCTTGGGTAGACCCATACACAGACCCAGAGAGCGGTGATCAGTGGCTCAGTGTCTGGATGGTGAGTGCTGTCCCCCAGGGGTCAGTGCTGGGATTGATAACTCTTCAATTATCTTCATCAGTGACATCAACAGTGGGGTCAAGGGCACCCTCAGCAAGTTTGCTGGTGGCAGCGTGCTGTGGGGTGTGATCGGCACAGCAGAGGGATGGGACACCATCCAGAGAGACCTAGACAGGCTGAACGGGTGCAGGTGAACCTCATGAAGTTCAGTGAATCTAAGTGCAAGGTCTTGCACCCAGGGTAGGCAACATACACTACCAATATGAGCTGGGTGGTGAAAGTTTTGAGCACAGCCCTGCCGAGAAAGATCTGAGGGTACTCATGGATGGCAGCTGTACATGAGCCAGCACTGTGCCCTCACAGTGCAGAAAGTCAACTGTACTGTGGGCTGGGAGGATCTGCCCCTCTGCTCTAGATGAACTAGGTGACCACTGAAGTTCTCTTCCAACTCTGAAGATTCTATGATTCTGTGCCACTGACACATGGGAATGGAGAGCAGAGTGAAGGTGTAGAGGCTGAACCAGCAAAACTCAGCAGCAGGCAGAAGATTTTTTGCTCAGTTTTGGGAATTTCAAAACTAATTCTAACAATTCAATACAGCATGGTTTACAACTTTCTGTTATTATTTTTTCTTTTTTTTTTCTTTTTTTCTTTTTTTTTTTTCATACATAGAATTTTAAAGTTGTAATAGTGATGATAATTACTGGGGTTCAGTAGTTACAGGGTAATTTAAAGACTACAGAATATCATCTTTCCATGTTGAAGTGTGCTTGGACCACTCAAAACACTTTGTTCTGGGATCCCCAACACTGGAAGTGCCCAAGGCCATGGATGGGGCCTGGACCCATATCATGGCAGGGGAGTTGGAACTGGTTGGGCTTAAAGGTCGCTACCAAGCCAACCATTCTGTGATTCCATGGTTCTATGATTTTAGGATACTGTGTAGATTTTATGTTACAACTTGCCAAAGAAAAGCCAACCAAGATAGGTGCCCCTGCTGTCAGTGCCTGGTGTCAGCTGGGCTGGGGGCACAGCTGGGACAAGGAAGGGACAAGGCATACAAAGGTGCTGGAAACACAGGGTTGTGCACAGCGTGTGAGTGTAGCCCCTCACTGCCACAAACACACAGCCTGAGGTTGTGGAGCAGGACCTGCACTTACTCGAGAGATGGGCTTCGAAGTCCCGCTGTAGGTAAAGAGAAAGTCAGCACCCTGGAGCTGTGTTATGGGATTAAGTAGGATTAAACCACCCTGTAGTTTAATTGTTCTTCAATCAAAAAGATACTGCAAAGAGCCCTAATTCTGCTGCTTGTAAAACTTATAAATATTTATTTTTCATTTATGTTACTGACAAAAAATGTATTTTAGAAAATGACATTTCTATAATACACTATAATCTCCTTTCAGAGTACGTACAGATGGATGAAGGAGGATCACTGCACTTTCAGCTGAAACCAGGGCTATCTCAGCTTCAACGAAAGAAAGGCTTGTGACCATGTAGGGATAACAGCTCAAAGTGGCAAAGGGATTTTTTGCGAATTTCCTCATTTAAAACAATTTTCCTCCCCCTGCAGGACTGTGTATGAAGCAAGCACCATTTCAGACTCCACAGGCCCGAATTCAGATTCCACAGGCTGAAATTTCAGCTTTTCAAAATGATCAAAATCCCACAAACTCTGACCCTGAGAAACACAACAGGAATAGGAGGCCAAACAACTTATGGCCTGATAAACAACTTATGCTGATAAAGTGATTTAAAGTTGATTTAAAATGCCATGGCTGTTGCTGGGAGGTGCTTCTCCAGAAGTACTGCTTTGAGAAACCCACCATGGAGGACCCAACTCCCTCTGGACTCCAAAGGGCTCTGAGAGCTAAAGGGTACTGGGAGGGTTCAGCTCCATGCTCTGTGGGCACCGTGATAAGACAAGAGGTGATAGCCTCATGTTGCACCAATGGAGGGTCAGGTTGGATGTTAGGAAACATTTCTTCTCTTAAAGATTGGTCAGCACTGGCACGGCTTCCCAGGGAGTGGTGGGGTTATCATCATCCCTGGAGTTGTTAGAGATCCATGGGGTTGTGACAATTGGAGGATGTTGTCAGTGGGCATGGTGAGGTGGGGTATGCTGGGGTTAGGCTTGGGGCACAAGTGCCCTGCTTCCCTGACAGCTCATATTCCCCTAACGAGGTCATTTGTTGAAACAGAGTGACCTCCAAGGTGAGGAAAATTAGAATTAAAAAAAAAAAAAAAGAAACTGTGGGTGCTCCATCCCTGGGGTTGTTCATACGAGGTTGGATGGGCCCTGGGCAATGTGATCTAGTACTTGGCCTAGCAGGTGGCAGCCCTGCCTGTGTCAGGGGGGTTGGAAGTTGATGATCCTTGAGGTCCCCTCCAACCCACGCCATTCTGTGACTATGAAAATAAAGAAAAAGAAAGAAAAGAGTTGATGCAATTCCTGAATAATAAACTCCTGGTTAAATTGCTGTTGGTTTGCATTCCATGTAGAGGATGTAAAGCAAATAGGCACTTAGCTCAGAATCAATTCCTGAAGTCTTTACTCAGCTCTTAACCAGTCCTTGTGCAAGAGAAGAGTGCTATGGGTGCAGATATTATGGAGTTTGCAAACCTGAAGAACACCAGTGACCTGTGTAATGCACAAAGACTTTTCTAAAGCCTTAGCTTCAACATCAAATCCTCCAGTGTACTGAGTAAGAAGTTATGAAAGTGGGAGTTAAATGAATTAAGAGCAATGAAAGGGAATAACTGCATGCAAGAAATCATCTTTGTGCGGAAATGTTTGCACTGAGACTCTGTAGGGCCTCTCCAGCATTTGACTCAATCATTTTGAAGGATATTGCTGTTGATTAAAATGAATAGAAAATCTAGCAGAGCTCTGGAAGCTAGCACTGAGCTAACACTGAGCAGGAGCCAGTCAGTGATACGGACCATGCAGTAACCTGGGTCTATTTGGAAAAATGCATTGTACTGAAGCAAATGCAAGTGTCTGCCTGGGGCTCTGCAATGAGGATGGGTAGGTGTATCTTGGTGTGGGGGACAGGAAGCAGCTGTGCGCATTTGGTGCTATGGGAAATATGCTTGGAAGTCATCAGCTGTGGGGCAGCTCTTGCCCTCCTTCTGGATGTGGGATTGCTGGGACCAACCCCAGGACTTTCCACATCCATCTGGTTGAAAGGGAGGAAGGGCATTGTATGACCAAGTGAGTGCTCGGGGTACATGTCTCATATGAGCTCACCCAGAAATTCGGGCTTGTAATTTATTAAGAAGATTGAAATGGCTTCAGTATATCCCACTGGGATCTCTGTGGGAAGAGGATCTTGTCTGTGAGAGTGCTTTGTTCTGCTAGGGAAAGGCAGAGGGGAACGGTGGGAGATGTGGTGGCAGAGATGCGGTGGGAAAGCCAACAAGTGCAGTCTGCAGAGGAGGTCTGCTGCAGTGCTTTAGCTGAAGGCTCTGACTTTCTTCTCTGGGTACCTTTGGACCCAGAATGAGTGTGACATTGCTCTGAGACCTGCACTGCAGCAGGAGGAGTAACGGTGTCAGTGATGTGCAGCCAGGTGAATGCTGTCAGGATAAAGACGATACAGGTGCCCCTTACTTCACAGTCTATCAGTTTATGACTTAATTGCTTCTGTTTCTGATCCAGAGTAGGAAATGGCCTAGAAAAGGGACATTGGCAGCCATTCTGTGCTGGCAGAGCAGAGGTGTGAGTGCACCCTGATGGGCACAGAGGTCCTAACACACAGCATCGTAGCAGTGAACACCCACAGTCACACTGCAACGTGCATCAGTAAAGCACACTTTCCAGTTGTTGGGAGGGGGTTGGTCTGCTACCACTCATCTCTTTCCCTTGCTATATTTGCTTCTGTAATTAAACATTTTTCCCCTTGTATCATGGCTAATTTGAAAGCTTAAATATTCAGAGGTACAGCAACAAGTTTATTGACGTTTCAAAATATCAGAATCATTCAAGCCAAAAAATAAATGCAGTGCTTGATACGAAGCTGTGCACGCGGAACTGTTACATTTGCGTGCTGCAGCTGAAGCTCGTGATTGATTTTCCCAGTGCAGGCTGGAAACCAAGCACGACTTGTGACTGTCCTTTACCTCGAGGAGCAGCCACAGCAAACTGCCGCCCCAGCTTTACGCAGGGCTGGTGTGGGACTGCCTTGAGGTGAGGCTGGGTCTGACAGCACCCAGTGAGCATTCTTTCCCCACGTTTGTCACCGCTGTTGGCATGCCAGCACAGAAAACCCCATCCCACACTCCCATCTCGTGGGAAACAGAACACAAGGAAAACCCCTACTGAGACTGCGACTGCCAAGTTGTTCATTAGGCAGGAGCTCTGATGCAGATGGAGCTGAGCAGTGCATGCTCACAGGCAGCTGGTAAAGGTGATCCAAGCACTGCCAGCCAAGAAGAGACTTTTATCTCAAGTTTGCTCAATGTCTGGGCCTCCACTAATGAGGGGGTGGAGGCAGAGCTGCCATGTCTCTTTGAGAGCAAAGCCCTTGGAAAGCACCTGTGTCAGATGGATGAAGGCTGCGGGGCAGCTCAGCACTGCTGCTGCCACCCACACTGCAACTCAGCACCATGCTGCGTGCAGAGCAGGACTGGCAGCCTGAACAACACCTATGGGCTGGGAGCTGCCAGGTGCTGTGCTGGCACAGTTGATAGCTCCATGGTGGGCTGACTTGCTGTCTGTTCCCCCCACGTATGGTGCTCAGGGAGTGCTGGAGTGTGTTCAAAGCTCTGGAGATGGAGGACCATATCCCCCGGTGCTGCTTGCATGCAGCTCACGTTGAGGACTTGTCTCTCAGCACAGCTTCATCTCTATCATTCCATTGCTTGTCTGAGGCATCTGCTTGTCTCTTTTACTTAAGAATCCCATTTAAAGATAGGCGCTGCTGCTCATCACGCCAGTTCTGACCATAACAGTATTAATAATATATTCTGTGGCTGCTGATTTGATAGCATTGCACAGTTTATTTTATCACATACTCATCTCCTGCTTGTGAAACACAAGCAAGGACTGCTGTGGTGCTGCTGGTGGTGGTGGGGAGGTCCAGCATTTCTCAGCATCAGCTGTTGATGTCCTCTGAGCAGAGGCTATGAGGAGTGTGGATGTGTCTCCCTGAGCAAGTTGGAAGGGTGGGATGGTGCAGTTAACATCCTCAAGTTCATGCTGACTGCCTGGAGAGGTCTATGAGCACATCACATTGATGCCTCTACGATATTCCAAATATTCCTTCACTTTTTGCTCATGTTGGCAGAACGAGGGGATGGCCAGGGAGACTTCTGCAATCTATGTGAGCCAGCAGGACTCTGAAGGCACTGCTGGACAGGCCATCTTCAGGCTAATTTCTCATTCAAAGTGGCACATTTGAAAGTAACTTTTTCATTTTGCCCCTTGTTTTTGCTTTTCATTACAAACCTGACAGGCTTAATCTCAGAGGATGAGGAACAAACTCAACGAAGAGAAGATACACCGTGATCCATCCCACAGGAGGAGAAAATAAATGTAACAGTGTGATCTCACTGTGGGCAGTGACACACCATTCTAAGTTTCCCATTCATCACCTGCAGAATATATTTTCTATAGCATTTGCTTGCAAATGACTTCTCTGCCGTAGGATTACTATTCAGAAGGGTAACCATCTTGGCTAGAGTTCTTTAAAAGAAGAAAAATTTCCACATGATTGCAGTGAGGAGCTGCCAAAATTACCTCTTGGTATGAGACAATATGCTCAGAGGAGCAGCAGTAATTGTTTCGCATTTTCTCAGAAGGAATTGAAGATAAGGCAGGATGTGCTTTGTTTGGAGTGTCAGTTCTCCCAGGCTGCCCTGATGCTGGGAAGGATGGGCCTTTGCAGTGCCTATTTTCATTTTATGGGGAACGAGTGGGCAGAGCCTTTAAGTCACAATGGAAAATTTGGTTTTTCAACCCTGTTATTCTTTTTCCTGGTCAAAATGTAGAGAGTTTATGGTGTTCTCTGTAAGGCTTTGTTTGTTTTAATGACATAACCTACATATCACCAGGACCTGCATTTAGAGTTTTCCTCCGTGGGAGATGAACAATGTAGAATAACTCATAACCTCTGCTGTAAAGCAGTGAGAAATCCCATAGAAAGGAAAGAAAACATATAGGCCTGGCTGCAAGGCAGACCAAAATATATGATGAGATTTGTGCCATGGAAGAAATAGGAAAGAAAGGAGCAGTGCTACATGGCAGTACTGATAGATGCGGCCTGGAAAAATGCTCTGTGACACTTGGGGGCTAAGAGTGCATTTGGAAAGCATTGATTCTTTGCTACAGCAGAGATTATTTGGTGCAGGATTTATACAGATGCACTAGACTGTGTAGACTGACTTCGAGACTAAGGCTATTATTTGTAATTTTTGGAATGAAACCATATGTATGTGTTGCATACAAAAGAAATCTGCATTGATACACGAGTCACTGACCAAATTCTTATTGAGTCAATGATGCTGAACCATTCCTCATATCCACTGAATTCAGCAATCATCTGCAAAATGAGACTAGAGAGTGAAATGTTTTTTTATCTCCTGAGAATAAGGTTATTCCTTTAATCATCATCCAGAAGAAAGAAAAGTAAGGAAAGGGAAAGCGGAAAAGGAGAGAGGAGAGAGCACAGATAAGAGATGAAAGGAAGGGAAGGGGAGGGGGAAGGGGAAGGGGAAAAGGAAGGAGAAGGGAAGAGGGAAGGGGTAGGGGTAGGAGCAGGAAGCAGGAACAGGAAGGAGTCCAAGTTTCTTTTGTACCAGGCCTAGTTACAATTAATACTGCACTAATGGTAAAGTGCAAGACTCTAGATGTAGGGAGAACGGTTGAGGGGAAAGCTAACAAACTGGGCATGACATTTTGGAAAACTCACTTTGACCTGAAGTTTTCATGTTTTTCCTCTGCCCCTGGACTCTGTGAATTTGGGTACAGGAGTCACTGTGCACAAACTGACTTTTTGTTTTCAAGCAAGAGGGTGTGATGGTGGAATGAGGCTTTGCAGGTGTCCTACATGGACTGTGGTTAGGGGGCATAATATTTGGTGTATAAATAAATACGAATGATACCATGGAAGTAACCATTATCTATGAATACCACATCAATAGTTGTAATTTGCTGCTGCAGCTGTGATGATAGAAGGCTGGAAAGAGGCAGGCTTTGTAGGGATAGGTAGTATCTTTTATTAGTCCCGAATCCATTACATAGATGTGACAAAACTGTTTGTACATCCGAAAGCCCTCCTGATGTCACTTGGCCAATCAAAAACACTGCCTTTCCCTGCAGGCTTGTCTTCCTGCTGCAGCAGCAGCTGTGAGAATTCCATCTCACAACCAGTAACAGCCCACCAGTAACTGTGTGGAGATCAGATTAAGACAACCCTTAACATTTCCAGAAATACAGAAAGGGAGAGAAATTGTCTGGAGCTTAACTGTCAAATGGAGAGCTCTGTGGCTCTGCCAGCTGCATGCAGGACGATGCCCATCCACAAGGCTTTCACACTCGAGGTGATCCCTGCAAATAGCAACACACGTGGCACTGATCCCTGCCGACAGCAACAAGCATGGCATGAGACTGTTGTAAATTCATCATTTTGCTGATCTGTATTGAGCAGGATTTCACAGAGCTGGGGCAGCTCAGTATCTCCCTTGTCCTGGGCCATTTTATGTGGCCATTCAGCTGTAATCTTCAGCCTGTCTATGTGTGATCTCTAGAGGTCCCTGTCAGGCCCTGCAATTCTTTGATTCTGTGTGATTCTGTGTGTCTTTCCATGCCATTTAAGGACATAGTGACAATGCTACTAAAATACATTCAATTTGAGATTGTTAATGTTCTCTGTCTCTTGTCTATGAGGAGGAAGCTGTACTCCGGACCCCTCTGCCATCCAGAGAAAGGCAAATTTCCGTGAGGACGAGCAGCATAGAACTGACTAGCATCACTAGGTAAGAACCTTATGATCAGCAGCCTGAAACATGTGTTTTGTATTCTTCTATGGCTTGGAACAGCCAGTCACACTTTGCTGCATCTGAAACAGGGCTGAGCAGGGATTATTGAAAGGCACTAGTAAGCACTTCTGCTCAGCTGGGGAGGGAGAGGGGAGGGCGGCTCGTGCTGGGGGTGTAACGCTGCCTTGAAGACACAGATAGGAGACAGATGGAATTGAAAACTTTCTACTCAGACCAGAAAGAGAGATCTGAATGTATACACATCCTGCATACATTCCCCATATGCACACCCTACGTACATGTCCCACATACACATCCTATATACATATCCCCCCACACACACCTCATATACATATCCCCTGTGCACATCCCATATCCGTATCCCATAAACACATCCCACAGACAGCCGTTCAGGGCTGCAGGCAGAGATAACCGCCCCGTAGCTGGAAGGAAACCAGATACACCATTTTTTTTCCTACTTCAAAGGAGACCTCCAGAGGGTGCAAAGGGGCTAAAACCAATCAAAGCATTTCTAAATTCTGAATTTCTATGCTAGAGCTTCAAAACTTTAAGTTTTCAGAACTTGAAATGTTATTTCTATCCTTCCAGAGGGATCATTTTATGTAGTTCTGTGATTTGTGCATTATCTTGTGAGGGAGATGTCATACAGTGACTTGCCATAATACGGTACTTTTGCTGAAGCACTCTGGTTTTTGCAGTTTCACCACTTTCAGGGCTCAGGGGGAGTGCCAAGCACTTTTCCCCATGCAGTTACAACAGAACAAGGTGACATCCTGACGCCAGTTCCACATCGTATGCCTTCCCCACAAGAGCTCTCTTGGTGCTCATTCCGCAAGTGTTCTTTTATACCCCTACCCAGGGTTAGAAAAAAAGCATTTTGGGGGCTTAAAACAGCAAGTGTGGCATTACTTTTCATCTTCTAAGACTCCAAGAAATACGTATACTTTGATTTAAAAATGCCATCGTGTCACAATTCATGCCCCCTGAGCACAGCTCTCTGTGAGTGTTCCGCACTGCAATACTGCTCTTATTTATTAAATCCCTGATAAAGTCATGCTTAATGCTCCCATAATAGAATATGCATCTTTAAATCTGCTGAATATGTGGTTTGTCACTGATGCAAAGTGCACTGATTAATTAAATAAGACTTAGAGATTCATAAAGCAATTGCTCTGGAATGAAATGTTATTTACATCTAAGTGTATTATCAGTTATGGAAACTTAATTTTTCCCTTCTACAATCTGTCTTGAAGCTCCACTGATACTGTAGCAATCTCATATAACTTAATGATTTAAAACTAATTTTTGGTATCGAGCACACGAAAATCTCTGCACTGTTTGTCACAATCGATGATGTTGATATTTGGCATAATTTACAGTCTTTAGTGGGGATGAAGAGAACAAGGGAAAGAAAACCAGGTGTGAATTCCTGCCCAGTTGTTTGAAGTGAATGTTTTTGCTGTCAGAACTACAGCACGTAAATGTGAGTCCTCCCATCACGATGAGTTTTCGGTAGTGCAAAGGTTGTATTTTCATGGGTAATGTTTTCAAGCTGCCTCAAACTCTGCTGCCGTTGGCTTATTACCTATCAGCTGCTTTCTGGCAGTTAATCAGCCAGCAGCAGCCCAATTCAATCCCTTATCAAGGACTTTATCACGGCTCATCAAATGGACGAGAGACCGCTCCATCCGTCCAATGGGATCTTACTGTCACAGCCACATTAATTCAGCTGTGTCACCAGGGGAAACAAAAGAGAGCAGAAAAAGACAAAACTTCGTCCATTCAATTCCTGTTGTTTTCTCTTTTTCATGTAAATGAAAAAAAAAAAAATAGAGTGATGCATCAGATATCTTTCTCTCTCCTTCACCAAGGTCTCCGTCTTTAGGTTTGCTTTTAATATAACTAATGCATTAACAGATAAAGGGATGAAGGTTTGCATTGAATTTAGGGTTTCTAAAGCCTGATGTGAATTGGTGGGTGGTGTCATTTGGAAAAACATTAGCCCAAGTTCTGGTCTCTGGTGTTTTCCTTGCTCCTTTAATACCACGGTTCCTGACAACAGCTCCTTCTGCTGGGTCTCTTATGCAGTTATCACTTGCAGCTCAGGAGTTCAGCAGCATTCTTGTTCCCAAGGCCTTACACCCGTCACTAAGAAGCATTCTCATTGCTCCTTTTGTATTAAAGTTCAGCCACACACGACATTCATACATAGCATGTAACCACCCCTGGAGGTGTTCAGTAAGTGATTAGATGTGGTACTGAGGGATGTGGTTTAGCGAGGAAATATTGGTGGAAGATGGATGGTTGGACTGGATGAGGATCATGGAGGTCTTTTCCAACCTTGGTGACGCTATGATTCTATTATTTGTCTTGCTTGTTAATGAACTGATGTGACACGGTTCTCCTTCCTTCCTTCCTGTCCCAGCAGGTCCCTCAGGCCTTCTGCTTTTACCACTTTCTATGTAGGGATCAGGAAATGTCTCATGTTCTTTGGTTTTCTGTCTTTCTTGGTGCCACACTTCGGGCTCTCCTGCTTTGGGAGCATTCCCCAGCAGTAACTCAGCACTGTGTGTTGTGTCTGGGGAAAACCCCTCAGCCTTTTTCCCAGCACACTCAGTCCTTCCTTTCTGGTCCTTGTGGAACTGCCAGAGCTGGCTCTCCATGGGAGGGAGTGGTGAGCTTCAAGTGGTCTACAGTATCTTGGAAGAGTTATCCTATCTTCACGAGTAGAAGAAAAATAAGAATGATTTTCTATAGAGAGATAGTGAAGGCTTAGACTTCATCAGCAATCTTGTTTTAGTTTAACGTTTTTAAAGAGATTTGGAAAATATTTTTAATCTCTGAATGGTGATAGTGTACAACATGAAGTGCTTGTGGATTGAAATGCTTTGTTTCAGGTACACTGATGGACATTTAGAAGGGGTTTACCGACCCCGGGGGGCACAGGGCCGCTCTTCATGGGATCTGCCTGTCCCACTGAGCCCCGCTGCCCCTCATCTGCCCCTCCCCATGCTCAGCCCCATACATTTCTTCTCTCCTTTGTGGAGCATTGTGCTGCAAATGTGTGCTGAGTAAATCTGTCATCAGGACTTTTATTATGCAATTCTGATGTGCAAGAATAGTATCTAGGCTGTTTAGTGTCATTGATTGCTATTGAGCTAATGAGCCAAGTGCTAATCAATTCTCTAGGAACTGCCATGAGAAACTATTACACCTCCCACAGTGCCTGCATTGACTGCTTATTGGCAGAGTGATTGTGTTATCTGCCTCCAATTCCACCATACAGACTATAATAATCTAGCAAAATAATTTACTGTCAGTGCTATGTAAGGCATGCCTGAGAACGATGAGGGAGAGCAAAGCGGTGGTTGCACGGAGCCTCTTCATTGCCCGCTGCTTGCACTGCAGCCTCCTCTGTCCCAGTACCCCATATCTCATTGCACGAATCAGATACATTCATCCCACTGATTTTCTAGCATGAGAAGTGCAGATCTACTTCAGGGCTTCAGAACAGTGTTCCGTGCCATCTCACAGGGGAGTGGGTGCTTCTCTGGGGGGATGAAGTGGTGTACAATAGCAAAAGGGCTGAGTGTGAAACAGTACCGGGCAGCCCCCAGATCAGAGCTGTGATGAATCAAGCACATCACAGCAGAAGGCAGGAAAACCTTCTAAGGTTTGGCTGCAGGAGAGTCACACCAAACTAACACAGGGAGTGTGCAGAAGGCAGAGATTAAAAGATGGATGGAAGTTGGGACTGCAAACAGAGGGCTATCCATGTCAGGAAAAATGATGTGCTTACGATGTGAGGGGAGAGTGAATTGTCTGGGTAGAAGTGGAGGGGAATACAGATACCTTGGTCAGCCTCAGGGTAGCTGGGAACCAGCAATCTGAGCCTCGAACAAGCTGTGTGGCATAAGTAACATAAACTAGGCAGCAGCATAATAGGCAAGTAAATACCTAAATTAAAGTAGAACTCTGAATTCCTGAAAGAATAAAGCTGAGCCGGCTCTGGGAGGGGCTCCCAAGGCTGGCAATGCTGTTGAAGAGCAGAGTGCCTGCCCAAGCTGGCTGGAGCGACAGAACATCAAGGCTGAGAAGCAAATTTCTTTTTTGATGGGATCCTCTTGGCTGTACTCAAGGTGATTGATCAACAGGGTGCATAACCTCAAAGGCTGTTGTTGTTGCCATTGAGTTCAGCCTCCTATAAGTCCTGGGAAAAATGTTTCTCTGGAGGTGTCCCAGAGCTGTGGAGATGTGGCATTGAGGGACATGGCACGGTGGAGTGGGTTTGAGTTGAGCTTGGTTATCCTGGAGGTCTTTTCCAACATCAGTGGTTCTTTGACTCTATGATTTTAAGGGCTTGAGGCATCTGAAGATCCAGAACGAGGAACACAACTTGGAAGATAATTTCTGAATGCATCAGAATTGCTGTCTGAGTAGTGAGCCTGACGTTTCTTTCTTGCACATGCTACCAGAGGCTGAAAAGAGCAAACCATAACTGCCTCTGTGACGGCTGCAGGGCTCCACTGTGGGCTCTGCAGGTAGCCCAGCCCTGGAGATGCACACAGACACCAGTAAGGCAGCTCTTAGTAGTGTGGTAACCACACGTGTCCCTTCTTCTCCTCCAACTCCTTTCCCACTGGAATCCGCCTGACTGCAGCTCCTGCCCATAGCTTCTTGTTATGCCTGCCTCGGTTAGATTAGAGAGACCTTTAATACCTGTTGTTTTCTCCCTGTGAAAGCACTTAGATACTGTAATCAAGGCTTCTCCTAATCGTCTTTCTGATGAACTAAACAGATTAAACTCTTTAAAACCCTCTGGGTAAAGAACTTTCTCTAATAGACAAATTATTTTTGCAGCTCTTTTCTGCCCTCTCTCTAATTTGTTGAAGGCTTTTGAACACTGGGGAAGTTGGATTGTGCAGTTTTACACATTGAGGTCTTCTCTCCCAGAGCCAGGCAGAGTCAGAGATGTCCAAAGCCCATCAGCCTGGCGTTAAATGCTGGTGCTGGTGGTGAAGAGACATTTGTGTTGTTATTATTATTATTATTATATTTATCCAAACCTCCTCAGGTATCTTTCAAACTCATTGCATTACAGGACTGCAAAGCTGGATGTCTCCATCCCTGTTGGCATTGCTGCTGACATCCTCCCTCTTGTAACCCACGCCACCAGCACTGAGTTGTTGTCTCACTCACTGGCATGCAATGGCTGGGCCACAGCAGGTCCTGGCAGGTCTATCCCTAATGCATTCTCCCCACTCCCACCCTTTTTACTCCCTTTCCTTCTCAGTGTGGAGTTTGTCTTCAACCAATAGGTATTTCCAGGCTCCCATTTTCACAAAGCTGGAAGCCCTGAGAATATCTGCATGCATCTGATGCACCCAGTCATCCTTCTTAAGCCTCCAGTGCCATGAAATAATAAAATCCCCTCCTTTTTCCTTTTCACAGGTTTCATTTTTCCATAATAAAACCGTGTTTGTAGTCTCACATGTAACCACACTCTCAGTTCACTGACCTGAATATTATTGCTGCTTTTCTGTCCTTCACCTGGGATTTATTTCTGGCTAACAAATCTATTTCTACTCAAACCTGCCTCTTTGAACGCTGACATACATTTTAGCCTCTTGCACTTTTCCCAATACTTAAATGTGTATCTAAATGTATGTGTGTGCATGTACGCTATCCCATTGACTTCTTTACTCGTCCTGCTTTTGGCAGTGAGCTTTAAAAAAAAAAAAAGAAAAGTAAATCAGTATTAATAAATCTTTAAAATATATCTTGCCTGTGAAGGCACATGGGAAATAGTTGACCATCTTGGAGTGAAACAGCACTCTGGTTCCTGTGCCTGGGGGAAGGAATCTGACTCGGTTACACCACCTCCATCCCACAATGTGGCACAAACCCGGCTGCTTTTCCCCCATTCTTACAGCAATTATACATCAGGTGTTGCAGACTCAGTGTCCTCAGTCTCCCCATGGGATGAGAAGGTCCCTGCGAAGACAGGGAACTGACTTTTCTGCTTTTTTTTTTTTTTTTTTTTTGCCAGAAATTGAGATATTCTCCCTCTAGGCAGTATTTTAGTTTCTAGCAGCACAGGATGAAAATCAGATGAACCAAGTTCTCAGAGAGTGTTTTGGAGTGTTTCACTTCAGAGAAGCCATTTGGAGGTACTGGCAATAGTGAAAAGTGCTCCAAGCACTGAGCACAGCTCCCGTTGCCTGCAGCTGGCTGGATGGCAGCACAGTGACTGCGCAGTGTTTGTTGGGTGCTGGTGGCAGCCAGCACCCCTGGATGGCAGCTGCAGCTCCTGGGCAGGGGAGAGAGGGAACGTCTTGCAGGAAGTTAAAAGGAAAAAGCTTTCCTCTCAATCAGATTTCAGACACTCTTCTACCTTTCACAGACCGGGGGGTCCTGGGCTGCGTTAAAAAAGGGGTTGCCAGCAGGGAGAGGGACGGGATTGTCCCCCTCTACTCAGCTCTTGTGAGGCTTCATCTGCACTACTGCATCCAGGCCTAGGGCCCCCAGCACCACAGAGACACAGAGCTCTTTGAACGGGTCCAGAGGAGGGCCATTAAAATGAGCAGAAGGCTGGAGCACCTCTCCTATGAGGAAAGGCTGAGGGAAATGGTCTTGTTTAGCTTGGAGAAGAGAAGTTTCCAGGGAGACCTCATTGTGGCCTTAGAGGACTTGAAGGGAGCAAATAAACATGAGAGGGAATGACTGTTTACGTGGGTTGGTAGTGACAGGACAAGGGGGAATGGCTTTAAACTAAGACAGGGCAGATCGAGGTTGGATGTGAGGAAGAAGTTTCTCACTCAGAGGTTGGTGAGGCACTGGGACAGGTTGCCCAGAGAGGCTGTGGATGCCCCATCCCTGGAGGCACTCAAGGCAAGGCTGGATGTGGCTCTGGGCAGCCTGCTCCAGTGGTTGGCAACCCTGACCATGGCAGTGGGGTTGAAATGAGATGATCTTTGAAGTCCTTTTCAACCCAGGCCATTCAGTGAATCTATAACGATTTTTTCTGTTCAGCAGAGAAAGGATGAAGGCAGAACTTGGCCTGCTTCCATGCAGGTGCAACATGCTTCACACATGCATGGCAGTGTGGGAGCAGGCATGCTGGGGCAGCACTGGGGTCTTCCTCACCCCATGTCATCGCCCGGCTGCTTTCTCCCGCTGCTTTAACAGCACTGCAGCACCACAGCCAGTTGTGTTAATAGGGTATTAATGAGAGCAGCTACAGAGCTCCCCGGTTACTCGCAGCTAAGCAAATAGCGATTATTCTGTTGTTAACGATTTTGTTCTACTAAGATAGCTCCACTCCATTGTGTTCTCTCCTCTGGGTACCACTTTCCAGCCAGAGTTGACTCACATGAGTACACTTCAGTTAATTTCTTTTTCCCTGTTGCCATTGAAACGCTGAAGAAAAATGCTGGACTCGGGCTGGGCAGAAGAGGAAGGCTTAGCCCTGTGTTAAAGTGCCAATATCCATAATGTGGGCACCTTAGCTCAGGTGGCCACCTGGATTTTCACCTTTCTGCTTCTCTTGTTCATGATAAATGCATGGGATTCACTTTAACAGAGGTCAGATCAAGTCAGTAAAAAAAAAAAAGTTTTCTTTTCAGATAATGAGAAATCATCTAGTACCAATTTTTAGGAAGTACCAAAATGTGTATGCTCTTTAGCAGCAAAACTGCAGACAATGGCAGGTTTTTGGGTTTTTTTTTTTTTTTTTGTAAGGCAAAAGAAATTAGGGAGAAGCGGAACGGGAGGAACAAGCACATTTTTCATGATAAAGGAGGAGGTTCTTAGAAATTAAGGAACTGAACCATGACTGATGAGTTCGGGTTAAGTTCCTGCCTCACCCAAGGACTCTTTGTGCAGCTTGGATAATTAAATTTCTTTGTTCCACTTTGTCTCTCCACAGCTTTTCCTTCTGATTGTGTCCTAGTTGCATGTGGCCTGATATTGACACAGGGGTCACCTTCTTTGGTGCCACTGCCTGTTGCTGCAGGCAGCAAAGTGTATCTGAAATGGGTTGGGAATAGCTGCATGGCACTGCTCCAGAGCCAAGTGCAAGCTGGGTGAGTGGCAGAAGGCTCTGGGGCTCCTCCTGCAGCAGTCAACACTTACTGAAGTGCTGCCTGGTCAATGTGCAGCAGTGTGGGTCCCGGGAGTTTGCCCCACGTCTCATTTGCCTTTCCTGAATGAAAAAATCCAGGTGACACTACTTTCCAACAGCAGTGCTTGCTTTACTTCCAGGACTTGATTCTCCATGTCCTCTGCTTTGTCCTTAGTGGCTGAAGACAGCAGGAGAGACTGCTTTACTGACGGGTAAAGCTGGGGCACCTCCTGTTTCAGCAGGGTTTACACTGCCTTTAATTCACGGATGGTATTCGCACTGAGCCATATCTTCAAAGACCCATAGTATAATACAAATTAAGCACTTGGGGCAGAAGAAGATATATAGCATAATATCCTTGTTTCATTCCCATTAGTTCTTTTCTCTATAAATAGTAATTGTGCAGTGTGTAACGCAGTTCCTCGTGTCAGAGTTTATCAGGGAGGTGCTTTGGCAATTGCTGAAGGAAATACTAAGGGCTGTGCCTGGTTCCAAGCACAACTTTTGGTTTTGCTGTTAAAACCCCTGCCAGAGAAGCTCCCAGCCCAGGTTGCACAGGTAGGCATCCAGGTGGGTCCTGAGTGTCTTCAGAGAAGGAAACTCCACCACGTCTCTGGGCAGAAGTTGTTGTTCCACTGGGTTGTATCAGCCAACCCTAAGATAACACAAAGCCTTCCTGTGCAAACATGTAGAAGGGGGAAGAGAGCTTCTTCCCTTCTGCAAACAGCACTGACTGCTGCCTGGTCACTCTGAGTCCAGACGAACAGAGATCGCTTGATGCAATTGTTCTGAAAAGCAGTCTGCGGTTCAGGCACTGCTTTTACGGACTCCCAAAGCGTTTCTGTTTCATGCTGACGTTGAAGTTAGGTTCTGCACAGTGTTTGCTGAGTGAACTCAGAACTTCTGGGGGCTGTTTCTCCTGGCAGAACTCTGCCATGGGACCATTCACCTGCTGAGATGCTTCACTGCAAACCGGTCCTATGAACTGATCCCCTCCAGGTGAGTGCTCTGCATCCATCCCTGTGGCATGGTGACGCGTCATGCACTCAGGCAGCAGACTCCTAAACGCCAGGTTTCAGTTCTGAGCACTGGAAAAATAATTCCTATTTCATCCTTAGTGATTGCTCAAGACACAGGAGGTCTCCTTAACTTGTTAAGGAAAACAGGGCCTGACTCTGGAGGAGAGGCTGCTAGTGCCATCTGTGGCACTGCTGGGATCTGCTCCATGGGAGTGTGGCTGATTGCTGGCTGGGGGAGGCCAGGCCAGGAGCTCTGCGGGGTGTTGATGGAGTGCATGCGGGAGAGGAGCGATCACAGCCCGCAGCGTCGCGGTCGATGCCATTAGCAACACCTGGCAGAGCCCAGGAGGAGTGCTGTTTCTGGCAGGCATCTCCATTTCCAAAGAAAGGAGCTGATTTATGATGAGGAGAGGCTGCTGGTGGACTGGCTCGGTGCTGGACAAGTTAATCGCTTGGTATGAGGATCCTGTGATTTGTTTGATGCTCCCAGCTTGAGTCGCAAAGATTTTGTGTCAGGCAGCATTTATGCAGGAGCAAAATGAGCCTTAATCTCGTTCATTTTATTTGAAGCCCGTGGGGATAGATCTGTAGTCCCTTGGTGGTGGGAAGCTGCTCTCCAAACCCCACAGCAGGAAGCATGGCCCAAGGCAGTTCTGGTGCAGGAGGAGCCCTACTTGGCAATGGGTGAGGCTCTGGGTTTTCTAAGGGTCTCACACTGACACGGCTGTGAGGGGGGGATGAGTGTGCACCTCGCTCTTTGGGCTTCTGAAGCCAGTCATGGTGATGGCTTGCTGGCACAGTAGGTGCCTCAGCTTCACTGACCCACATGGACAGAAAACTTTCAAAACTTCTTCCCTGGGAGGTGCTATGCATGGGGTCACTGCATGCCACAGAGCAGTGTGGTATGAGATGTATCCAGACATGCTTCACAGTTAATGCTAGGAGATACTGGCATAAGGTTCCACTGAAGGGAAAAGTTCTCACCCAGGACTGAACTCTTCAGTCTGATCTAGGATTTGACCTAGTGGCTGGTAACCGTGCCAGCAGCAGGGGATTGGAACTTGATGATCCTTGAGGTCCCTTCCAACCCAAGACATTCTATGACTCACTGGTTCTATGATTTTGCAGTGCATCAGCACAGCAGAAGGGGAGTGGAGGAGGGCAGTGTAAATGCTTGAAATGAACAGGATGCTCTGTACTGCATGTGCTTCATTTTACAGAATCAAGTTCCAAATATTTGGGTCTCCACCTCGACCATATATTCAGGTGCACAGCGAGGTTTGGTTTTAGAACATCAGGGGGAATCCATCCTCTGTGAATGAGTCATCCAAGGAATGATATTGGAACACTTTAACTGAACCAAGAAATGTACCTACCCCAAAATAGAAGTGTTGGGGTTTAGCTTGTTCCATCTGGGAGCAAAGATAGGCAGTGTACAGTGCAAGGTAATGAATGCTGGTAAAAAATACAGAACAAAGTGCTGGAAAAGCACTGTGAAAGGCTGCTTTAGGTTTGGTATTTGCCAAAGAAAGGCTGGTGGAGACACTGAAGGTGTGGTGGAATTTGTTATTCTAAAGAAAGGGAGAAGGACAGAATGAAGGTGATGAGGCAGCAGGAAGCTGGAGGAGGCAGCAGTGAGGGTCTGCAGGAGGGTACCACGAAGCAGTGGAGCAGAGTCACTGTATGGGATAACACAGGCTGTCCCCAGGCCTCAGCCCTGTGAGAAATAAGGCATCCTCAAAAACAGAAATAAAGACTCACGGCTATGGGTGACTAGCAAGGAATAATCTTTCAACTATGTGGGTATAATCAAAATGCACGAGGCATAAAAATGGCAAAGGATATAAAAAGCAAGAAGGAAGACATCTCTGCACACATTGGAAGTAAGAAGACAAAGCCCCTGTATGAAGCAGTGAAGAGAAACAGATGAAGACTAAAATTCAGTACTTTATTATTTCAGACTTTGGATAAAGGTGAATTGTTACCTGATAGTTACTGCAATTAATTATATCAAAGAGAATAGCAAGGAAAGAGACAATAAAAGCGTATTTAGATAAATCAGACGTTTTCAAGCAATTGGAGCTTGATGAAATCCACCCTCAAGTACCTGCCACTTACCCTGAAAACCTCTGCATCAGTGGTGGCTATGGGCAGGAGGAGCAGGGGCAGGGCTCCGCCTGAGCAGGAAACCAGGATGAGTGGGCTGAAGCCCTTAGCTTGTGGCAGACAGGGCAGTGTGAGCCTCAGGATCAGCTCAGGTTGCTCCAGGGCTTATCCATCAACACTGTGAGCATTTCTAGAGAGGAAGGATCCACAGTTTGCACAGGACCTTGCTCTGATGCATTCAGCAATGCCACAACCCCAGAAGTCAGAGGGTTTCATTCACATCTCAGCCTGTAGACTTTTGCAGAGCAATAGTTGGCCATTACCTGCTAGTGCTTCTGCATACAAACACCATGCCACTGAAAGCAGACTCCATGTTGTAAATGACAAAACGCAGTAAGATTAAAAATTGAGTGCTATAGATAGAATCGACTTAGTTTTTCACATTAGATGCTAGGAAACTGGTTTGAGCAACCCTGTAATTAAGGTGATGGGAGCACCCCAGCTTAGGTCAACTTTGATTCCTTCTAAAGACATCCTTCCATGCTAAGGCAATTTGGAGTGTAGCCATGAAAACCTTTTGCATTGTTATTGGTTTGGCTCAACTCTAATTGAAGCTCTGAACCAGCACATACTGGAGAAAGGTTAATATTCTTGTATTTTGGTAGTATGCTGTTTTTTTTTTTTTTCCACAGAATCCAAACATCAAAACCTTGAATGCTTATAACCAACAACTATTCTGGGGAAGAATGTGCCTATAATGTCATCTCTTTGTTGTTGTTGTTTCTTTGATGGGCTTTCTCATTATTACTTTTTGCCTTTTGCAGAATCTCTTTAATAGAAAAGCAAGACTTCTGAATGGATTTCATATGCTCCTTGAACTGCTCAAGCCTTTGAAATAACTCAGCTGGAAGTTTTAGTCGATATGAATGGAGACATTTAAAACATCTTTGTGCTCTTCTGTCAATAAGAGATGGCAAAAGGCTAAACAGATGGAATTAGACAGCAGAGTGAGAGATTCAACCAGTCCTAAGCATCCTCCAGAGGGAAAAAGCCATTCATTAGGAATCGTAATTGAGAAATTTGATATGAATTTGTCAGTGTTTGTAACTGAAAAAACAGCCTTCATACATGAGTGAGACTAGGGGTAGAAATAGATGAATCTACCTATTAATGATTAATTAGGCACTGGAATAATTCTAAATTGCTTTTTTTTTTTTTTTTTCCAGCTCAATTTGCAAATTCTGTGTTCTCAGAAGTACACAGCAAGTAGAGAAGCAGCAGTGAGTGGTCACACTTGTGTGAGCCATCATACAGTGGCCTTCATGGCTGGGTGAGTGAAGGAGTGCATCTGTGGAGAGGAACTGCAGAATGACTGAGGAAGCTCTGAGTCTGGAGGAGTTTGGGGAGTTCCTCCTGATGTGGGCTTGCGGTGCTTTCCAACAGTCAACAGTGCAGCACAGTGCTGCTGGAGTGCCAAGTGCTGGATAAGATGCCTTTTGAAAGCAAAGCCTTCCAGCTGATCAGCAAAGGAAGGCAACGCTGCAGAAAAAGGATGAGATGATATTGTGCCAGTCAACTTTCATAGTCCTCAGATTTTACCTAAATACAGAGGCTGCTCCAGAGATCAGCACAATGTATTGTGCCAATACACGCCCCTTGACTTGATTGGATTTGATCCTCATGAATTGTTTGAATCCATAACAGCTGTGGTAGAAAGATTCTGGGTAGGGAACTTCTGAACAATTTGTGAGCATAGTCCTCAGCCTTGTCATGTTGGTGGTGTTGTGAGAGAAGTTATCTCGTCCTTAGCACTTCCCAAACCCTGCACATGCATAACAACATACTGATACTGTGAATTGGTCAGCATCTGAGCGACTGGAACAGGTCGAGGAGCATGGGAGCATCTTCCATTAGCCAGCACTTCTAAGTCAGCTGCTAGAACAGAAACAAAGTTTCCAGGCTGAAGGCAGCTATCAGTGGTCGGTACAGAAGTGGATCTCTTGCATAGCTCAGGTGTAACATTTGTAAACCAAACAGCATGCTTGATTCAACCCATAAGTAGCTAATGGTTCTCTCAGTGACTTTGTAGCAGATTCTATAGACTTGCAAGTAAAACGTAGCTTTGTTCCTCTTACTTTTCCTTCAGCGAAAAATGCTCCTCAGGCCTGAAAAGGAAAGATGGGCTCTCGACATGTTCCTGCCTGTAGGCCATACCTGGTATGTGGACTTAGGCATCGTTCAGCTCACACACACTTTTCCTGTTGCCAGCTGGGCTCCACTGTATGACAACCAAGTCTGGATTCCATGAATGCTGAAATAACCCACCAGTTACTCGTGGTGTGGAAGTCATTATGCTGTGGCAGATAGCCATTCATCAAAGCATGTAGTCTTGTGTATCTCAGTGACGTTGCCTTGCTGCAATATTTTTTACCTCTGTGCTCTCCTTTACCCTTCAGAGTTGAGCCCTTTCCCATAGCAAGTTGCTCATCAAGATGTATTATCTAAAATAACACCTTGGCATGAGGAGGATCTATGGAAAATATGTTGCGAAGTAGTTATGAGAGGAGCACCTGTGCTTTCTTCAGTGGGCACTAGGCAGTGGATCACACTAATAGTGCTGTTTGCAAATATCAAATAATAATGGAAAGCATGACAATAATGAAGTAAGTAATCAGATGAACTGTTGAGCACAGGTGCCTACATTTACAACTCTTTCATCAAAGAGAAAATTAAGCACTCTCAGAATATTACTGCAAATTGCTTGCTGTTATATGACTGCTAATCAGGTGGAGTACATAAATGCACCAGGAAAAATCTTCTTGAGCAATTATGGCAGTAGATGATTAAGGCTCACAGCACATCATGGGACAGAGAATGGGCTCCTTTCTTTGCCCACAGATGTAAATGCTCATTGCAAAAACCCTTTGGAGTTACCAGCAGCTCTGATGAAGTTTGGCTGATGTACAAAGTGTGCCAGAGCACGGCTGTGTCACCGCTCTCGTGTCACACAGCCCTGGCACTGCATGAGGCCAGGTCTCCTCCTAGAGGCTGGGGCCCATGGGGGCTCCCAATAAAGTTGTGTGGGTAACTGGGATGTGGGGCACCCCTGTAGCCAACACCACAGCTAGAAGTCAGCTGCGAGGTCATGCCCACACAACCCCAGCACCATGATGTGGGGTGGGGAAAGCACTGGTTTGCTGCTCCTCATCTGTTCCCAGCAGCTGCAGGGAATGGAACCCGAGAGTCCCAGGGAGGTGAGCATGTTCACACCAAGATCCAGGTTTTCCAGTGCATCATCTCTTGTCTTTCCTGTTTACATGGCTTTTGCAGAAAACGTGCTTCCCTGCCTCCTGTTCCAGCCTCTCAGGCAGCTGATCCAGCCCTGCCTTTTTTCCAGCTTCCTCCTCATTCTGGAGTTTCTCTGAGATGCAGTGATGTTGCCTCCTGAGCCAATATGGGAAGTTTTTGAGCTCCTCATGCCTCTCAGCCTCAGATTTACTGTTCACCAGAGCTGCTGCAGGCAGGTCTCTTTCTGTGCCTTGCTGCTCTGAATGTTTCAGCTGAGGGAAGAGAATAATGAAGTTTTGGCTGTGAAAGGCAGCAGAAGGTGGCTGTGCCTGGGTCTCAGCCCAGTGGCTGATGCAACAGTCCCCTGCTGGGGGACCATGGCTGGCAACAGTAGAGGTACCAGGCAGGGAGCAGTATGTTGTTGCCTTCTTTCCTCCTCCTTGCTAAACCTGTGCTCTAAGCTACTGACAAAAAATGAAATAGCAGTCTCCTGGCATGGCCCTTCTACAGGATGCCTCATGGGTATCCTTCTATGCAGGATGAAGAAGAAGAATTATGCTATACTTACAGAATGCAACTGGAGAACTTGCCTACAGCCCAGAGCTCATGGCCGTGCACGTGTGGAGGAATGCTCCATCCCTGGAGATCTGGATATGCCCAAGGCCATGGATGGGCCCTGGGCAGCCTGATCTGATGATCACCCAGCCCAGGGTAAGGGTTGGGCACAGGCAGCTGTGAGGTCCCTTCCAACACAACCGTGCTGTGATTCTGTGAGTCTATGACTCCTTGCCAGCCTCCTGGCTACAGATGAGGTTCCAGGAAGGTTCTTTCAGCACAGCAGAGGCCGTGATGGCATTTCCCAATAAGCTGTGCATTAACAGAGCAGATGTGACATAGGAAATAGCTTGTGTTGATACTTCGTATCATGTTTGAATCCACGACCAATCTGTTTTTAGATATTTAGAGACTATTCCATTCCTGCTAGGTGTAGACAGTTTCCTTTAATTTAAAGCACACAGCAGCATCCCCTCAGTTTGCTGTGCTACCAGTGCTATCATGAAAGTGTTCTGTGCTCTTGTTGTGCTGAGCATGGATCCTTGTGTTGTAAGAGCGTGCAAGCTCTCTGTCAGCCTCAGTGACTCAGGATTAGTATGGCAAGCCATAAAGAAAAATGAATTGGGTTTTGGATATCTCAGGATAGAAGATAATATAATCCTATTATTAAAAAAAAAGTGGTATCTTCATCTGCTCTTCTCTACTGCTTCCTCTGCTCTCTTTTATTGGGTTCTATAAATCCTTCTATTTCCTTTCATTTAATTTCTGGTGAGTTTGGGGTTGTGCAGCTGTCCCTACACTTATGCTTGAATAGTGGACGTGCTAATATCTGCATGTATCTGCTTTATCCATGCATGAAAAGGAAGGTCAGTGGTTTTTTTTTTTTTTTTTCCATCTGCATGCTGGCCCCCAGTGCCACCTGCTGCTGTCCCAGCCAGTGCATCACACACACGGCTCGTGATGGAGAAGAACTGGAGCCCAGGCAGAAAGCTGCTGAGGCCACCATGGTTGCTGAACACATCCTGCAGGGGTTAGCTGGGGCACAGTGTCCCTGGGTAGGCGCAGTGGGTGCCTGAGAGGTGCCCTGTGCTCTCTGGGTGAAGCCCTTGGCACAATTCATCCCAAAGCCTTTGAATGCAAACTCCTCCCCACCCCATCATGCACCTCCTGGCCAGTGCGGGACCTGACGTGTTCCTTGGGGAATCGGTAGCTCCATTTCCCCTGTGACCAGGATAGGCTGCAGCACCCAGGTCAGCAACACCGAGCCTCAGCGCTGCTACCTCTAACGGCAGGACGATCCAGGCGCTGCAGCCTGCATCCCGCTCTTGTGGACGCTGCAGACAGCTTGGAGATGTGAGGACCGAACCTTCGGAAACCAAAAAGCCAGCAGACCTCCAAACGGAGCCTGCAGGCGGTCCTTTGCAATGCCGCTTCCCCAGTCCTCAGCCATAAACCAACATCTGCAGCACTCTTACTCCGTTGCCAAATGGTTACGTTTGGGATGCACTCGGCAGCCCCACATATTTCAAGGCTGAGAGCAGCGATGTGCTGAGAGCCCAGAGCACACCCTCGATTTATGAGAGCGCTTCCTCTCAGCAGATTATCTGCAGGATCCTGCCGGCTGCCGCCCCGGTGGGACCACTTGCTTCTGGAAGGTTTGCAAATCTATATCTTAATTTGATAGCAGCTGCTAGCAATATAGCTTTGACACCCCTACATCATCCCTCTTCTTAAGCCATAAGCTGCGTCTCAGAGACACTTATAAGCTTTTCTAAACATAGTTAGAAAGAGAAAAAAATCCGATTATATAGCGTCGGTTGGACCACAAGGATTTTGTAAAATCTTCAGGGTTTTGAGTCACACAAAGATCGTTACTGCTGCAATTTCTACATATTGTATTCTTAGAAACAGGGAACTAAGTCGAGGTACGGCTCCGTGTGCCGGCAGCAGCAGCCGGGTGCACGCAGCCACGTGTCTGCAGCAGCATCTGCTGTATTCCACACAACGACCTACGTGCACCGGCAGGAGCTGAGCAGCAGAACTAGAAACTCGTCTCGGGGTCTGTCATTTGTAATCTGCTCACGTCCTTGCAGAATCTTAACCCACAAACACCAGCAAAGCTACCGGCGCCTCGGATGGGTTGTTTTCTTCTGTCAGTAAAGCTGCTAAATGGAAAGAGACAGCCAGGAATATTTGCCTGTAATTATTCACAACACTGCACGTGCAAATCTCTCAGCAGCTTCCACCAGTGGTACTCACACTGTGTGGCTTCTCTGCATCCCACAGAGCAGCCCTGTGGGTCCTGGTGGACAAGAAGCTGGACATGAGTCAGGAGCCCAGAGGGCCATCTAAATCCTGGGCTGCATTAAAAAAGGGGTTGCCAACAGGGAGAGGGAGGGGATTGTCCCACTCAACTCAGCTCTTGTGAAGCCCCATCTGCCTGCACTACTGTGTCCAGTCCTGGGGTCCCCCAGCATCACATAGGCACAGAGCTCTTGGTCCACTAGAAAGATCAGGGTGCTGGAGCACCTCTCCTGTGAGGAAAGGTTGAGGGAACTGGGCTTGTTTAGCTTGGAGAAGAGAAGGCTCCAGGGAGACCTCATTGTGACCTTCCGGGACTTGAAGGGAGCATATGAACAAGAGGGGGTATGACCTGTTTACATGGGTTAGTAGTGATAGGACAAGGGGGAATGGCTTTAAACTAAGACAGGGAATATAGAGGTGGGATGTGAGGAGGAAGTTTTTCACTCAGAGGGTGGTGATGCACTGGGACAGGTTGCCCAGAGAGGCTGTGGATGCCCCATCCCTGGAGGCACTCAAGGCAAGGCTGGATGTGGCTCTGGGCAGCCTGCTCCAGTGGTTGGTGACCCTGCCCATGGCAGGGGGTTTGAAACAGGATGATCTTTGAAGTCCTTTTCAATCCAGGCCATTCAATGATTCTATGATGACTCTATGATCCAGTGTGAGTCATTTAAATGGACCTCTGGTGCAAGTCCCATGAGTGCTTGCAGTACACACAGACACTGTGTGTGTGCACATACCCACGGTTACCTGGGTCTGCCCTGGACTCTGCAGGCTCCCGAGGGCTGTATGGTATCTCTGTGTGACAGAATCTCACAGCATATATATTTTTGGAACAATTCAGGCTCCTAAATGATCTTTGCACTGCTCTTTCCCCATTGGAAATGTGCACGTGTGTTGCACCGTAAGTAAATCCTCTGCCTGGTGTTTCAGCATTGTATTAGAAGCATTGGAAACATTATTATAACAATGAAGCAGGCACACAATATTATTCAGGACACAACCAGAGAATAATGTTCTTGCCATTGTGATAACGGTATGGAAAAATTCTCCATAGAACCAACCATGGTGACGTGACGGAGCCAGTTTGGGTACATGACTGCCATAGGTACTGCTCTTGGAGACATTTCTGGAAAGTGCAAATCCTTCTGAGGGTGAATGGTTTCAGGTTAAGAGTGGCAAGAGTGATCTGAGGTCTGGCAGCCTTACCTCACAGTGGAAAAACAAACAGGCTCCATCTGTTTACATAATGAAAGAACTGACTTCATCTCTACTTAAGTACTTGCTGGGGAGAAGATTTCTGACAGCAGAAGGGCTCTGAAATTGATCAGTTCCATAAGGTCCAGTGCCTGGGAGCAGCAGGCAGGCAAGCCTGGAGCAGAAAGAAGACAAATCAAGCCATTGTATCATCATGAGTAAGGTGATATAGGTTCCCTATTGCTTGAAATCCTCCCTGAAGACAGCATGCACTTCTCAGTCTCTCTGCTGTGGGGGGATTTCCCAGCCCACCTGCAGACTGAGCACCAACCTCTGTCTGTCTGGGGAAGAAGAGAACAAAGTTAATGCTGTTAACAGAAGGAATCCAGTACATGAGGAAAGTGAGTGTACTGTCAGTGGGAAAAAGGTTTAGAGGCTAGCAAGCAAAGAAAGATAAAGTCACTCATTTAGCTTAAATCAAAGCTACAGTCATTATGCATATGTCGTGGAGTGGCTTTGTGTACATAGCTTCAGACTTCATTGTATTTACTGTCTTCTAATTCATACAGCCATCTGAGCACAGGCTCAGAACTGACACCATGTGTTGCTGAACAGCCTATGAGGAGAACCATGTGGTAAAAATAGGGTTAGACCAGTTTAACGTTATTTTTGGCAGAAGAATCATCACTGCCTGTAAAGATGATGTATTTGCTCTTGCCAATTGATCCATCAAAGTATTAATGCATTGGTGCATTACTAACATGCAGTATTTATGTACAAATCCTCCAACCAATGCACATGTGGATCTGTATATAAAAGTATTTTGCATACGCATGTCTGTTTACATGCATAAAAGCATGCAGTGAGTGCTCTGCCAAAATCCCATCTGCTTCCACGATGCTGTCTCACTGCTGACCACTCCCTATGCCCCAGCTTCAGGCGGCTGCATGTGGGGGCACCGGGGCTCCCTAGTGTTGGACAGGACACCCCAGGCACCCAAGGTGGAGCTGAGCTCTGGGACTGTCCCCCTTCCCTGCTCAGCTGAGCCAAGAGCTGCAGCCCAAGGCTTTTTCCATGAGTTTTCTCCTTTATAACCGCAGTCACTCAGATAACATGGATTTAAAAATATTTTATTGGCTTTAGTGGAGCTGCTGGGGCATAGCAACGTTTAAAATTTCCTTTTGTTTTTGCTCTCGGTGAAATCTGAATTTAAAGGCTTAATCATCTTCTGTTTATTTATTTGATTCCCTGTTTATTTATTTACTTGGTTTCCTCCTTGCCTCCCTCCAGCCCTTCGGGTTCCTGTGGAAAAACAGAGATAAGTTAATCTGAACAAAACACGGTAATACTTGAAATAGTCCTCCCCTTCAAATTGCAGGGAACGGTATCTACCTGTCACGCACATTCCGGCTGTGCAGGCTGTAATCGCAGGCTCCGTCAGGCAACGTGTGCTGGGGAGGATTCCTTGTCCTCACGTGCCTGGCTGTATTTCACCCCGAGATGACCACACAGCAGAACCCAATGGCCCCAACAGACGCTACATCTCCAGCAGTGGTGCTGATCAAAGGCACAACAAAGTGCTCCCATGAAAAATCAGTGGGATGCGCTTCACTCCCTCAAGGGACTGTCCTGCTATGAAAACCTCACTGCAATGTTCATACCCGTTTTTAGTTTCAAAGATTGATATAACTTTTTGGCTTACTTCACGCTGTTAATGACATCTGCCTCAGCATTGCATTCTGTTTATTGAATCACAGGACCATAGAAGGTCCTGAGTCAGAAGAGACCCACAAGGATCACACAACACCACTCAAACCCTATGTCAGAGCTATGGGTGCTGTGAGGAGTTGTAGGGCCACCACGAGAAGTTGTAGAGCAGCCATGAGGAGATGTAGGCCTCCATGAGGAGATGCAGGGTTCAATGAGAAAACTGTAGGGTGCCAGGAGGTGTTGTAGGGCCACCATGAGGAGCTGTAGGGCAACCACAAGAAGTTGTAGAGCAGCCATGAAAAGCTGTAGTCCACCACGAGGAGCTATAGGGTGCCATGAGGAAACTGCAGGGCCACCACGAGGAGCTGTAGGGTGCCATGAGGAACTATGGGCCATTATGAGAGCTGTGGGCCACCATGAGGCCTCACCTCAGCGTCCTCTGCTCCGGACTTAACAAACCAGGAGACTCCAGCTGCTGCTCATACTTCTTGCTCTCTTGCCCTTCACAATTTTCATATCCCTCCTTTGGACACTGACTCATAGCTTTATGTCTTTCATATGCTGTCATGCCCAGAGCTACACCCTGTGCTCAAGGTGAGGCCATACCAACACAGGGTATCATTATGTCATAGAGTCACTGGATAGTTTGAGTTGGAAGGCACCGTTAAAGGCTGTCTGGTCTCACAACCCACAGTGCACAGGGTCACCCACAGCTCCATCAGTGCTCAGAGCCCATCCCCTGGCCTCGGGTGACTGCAGGGATGGGGCACCCCCACCTCTTTGGAGCTAATACTTTGAGCTAAGATTTTTCCTCCACACAGTTTTATTTTATAAAGCTACAGATGTACAGTCCTTACAATATTTTTTTGTTTTGTTTTGTTTTGTTTTTTTCCATGACATATTTATTTCTACTTTTATTTCTGAACAATAGATAACCTTACAGCATTATTTGTCATGCGCTAAAATATTTATAGCCCCCCATGTGAAAAAAAGTAAAGTGATTATTTTTCTCAGGAAATTAGAATGTTGGCTGGAAACATGAAACATTTTGGGTTTTGCAGATAAATAAAACACTCTCTTCCAGGACTGCTCCTGGAAATGCTGCGCAGCAGCTGGATGTTATTTTTAAAGCTGAAAGCACTCAGCTTCCCAAGCTCACACTCCAGGTAGGAAGAGGGAGGAATTATTTTAGATGTTCTGCCACAGATCTAACAGAAAGAAGCCCACCACCCATTACCAGTGACAGGGAGAGAAATACAGAATGGAAAAGAAGGAATGTTTGTGTGTTAATAAAAAGGGTAAGCTAAAAAAAACTGCAGCAAAAAGGAGATTTTGGGATCTTCCTTGTACAACAGCAACTCTGCTTTTCTATTGCTACTGGATCTGTAAGAGCAGAGGCACAGCTCACCCCTGGGGGATATACAACCTCAGGTTGGTGAAGCCAACCAGGTCTGCACTAAGTAGGGTTGGAAAGCAAGCAGATTTGGATGGTCAGAGAATAGACAGATGGTTTCTAAAGTGCTGGAGATCAAAACGTCAGCTGTGAATTTCTGACCCTGTGAACCTGACCTTTAGACCAGTACTGTATTTCTGACCCAGATCCACACAGAACCCAGCAAAATATGGTTATAACTTCTGCCTTGTGTTCCAGAATAACAATTAACAGTAGCGCATTGATCTCTTAAAACTATTTTAATGAGGAAATGCCAAAGTAGGTGTCAACTACGGAACCTGTGTTGGGGTCCACCTGGCAAAGGTCACCTTTAAATTGAAGAACAAACCTGTTCCTTTGGATTAAGTTGGTGCTTTGGGCATACTGCAGAAGGTGAGTGTCACAGTGTCTTGCTCTCTAGCATGAAACTGCCAAAGCCAATATAAATCTGTAGCATCTTGGAGGCACAGCAAGACCTGAACTATGAGACAAAGTGTTCTTGTTTCCTTTGTTGCTGCTGTACCTTGACTCCTGGGAAGCAGCAAGGCTCAGGTCTGCCTTTGGCTGCTGCCACTGATATCTGTTTCTGTATGTATGAAGTTGGTGCATTTGGGCTGCGGCTGTGTTCCCTGGGACTCACCTCACTGTGATCCTTCGTGGTGAGGCTCTGCCATGCTTGAACTGGGTCATCATTTCTCTTGGGGAGTCTGAACAGCTCTGTTGTCTTTTTTATAGCCTAGAATTGTGAAGATTCGTGGCCATTGCTGTGTGTGCTACTTGCTTTGCTCCCTTTTCCTTTCACTCTTAGCTCTCCCTGGTGGAAGTGCCCAGCCAGCTGAAGGCTTCTCCATTATTCCTTACCATGTTCCACTTTTGATTGCTGTATGTATTTCTAATTAATGCTGGAAGCTAATAACCTCCGTGAGGTCGTGTATTCTAGCCAAAATGAGCCCTGAAGGTAGCAGATTCTTACTAGAAAAAGTACGTATGTGGAACTGCTGCTCATGTCCTGTTCTGCCTTGTAGGGGCAGGTGTCTGCTGGCCAGCTGGATCTGTTTATGGTGACAACATATGCTGAATTATCAAGTCATGGCTACCATGCTAAGGCACCACAGCACTGACTGGGCCAGATAAGGCTGGGGGAAGCAAAAGCTGCTTTGAACTAATTTTGTTTTGGCCCTGTACTGTTTGAAATACTGTACTGAGGTGATGCAAACAAGGGGCTACATGGGGAGCTCATGCACCATGAGTAGAAGGTAGTGGGGATAATTTTAGTGACTGCTGTGGAGAGGCTCAGAGCTCTCACTGCCTTTGCTGCCAGAGTGGTGTTGGGCTCTCTGCCTCACTGTGCTTGTCCCCAGCTATCAAGCAGAGGTGTTCTGATGACTTGTCATCAGCAGCAGCTGATTCTGTTGGTCCGCAGCCTTGCCTGCTATTCAGTTTGCAGGCCCACATCATCCCAGAGAGAGCTTTGGCCGTAGGGATAGTCATAAGATGTGAGGCTCCCAGACAGTACAAGCGGATTCTAAGAACTTTCCTTTAAAAGCTGGAGGTCATAGAAACAAGCATCAGAGCTCTCCAGCCTCTCCTGCTTGATCGCTTCCCTGCAGAGCTGGCTGCTTGTGCTCCTGAGAACAAGTGCTATTGTCTGCTCTGCTTCTGCTAAGCCCAGGCAGAGCCAGCTGCTCCCAGCTCTGCCCAGGGCTGACTCCTCTCTCCATCACTGGGTTTCTCCATGATGTGCCCCTGAGCAGCTCCCTGCCGACCTCCCTCACTGAGCCAAGGCTCTCAGCAGCAAGACTTGCTGACATGGATGGTAGCCACGTCACGATAGGCCATGTTGGGTCCCTGAACATCAGAAGAGCGCTGGATCTCCATGAAATTCCTTATGAGAGAAAGATTGAATCGTAGGTGGCCGATGTGTGTGGCTGATGTCTGGATGAGGTGTTCATGTGCAGTGCCATCCATTTCCAAGGTTAGCACAAACCTTGGACTGTTTTCATGCACAGCCTGATAATTTGGCAGGCTGCTTGAAGTGGGGGAGGAGTTTTTGGCAGAGCAGCTGAATGGCAGCCAAAGAAGGGTAAAAGACACTCAGAACAACGTTCATCACACATGTTTTGTGATACTCCCCACTCATAACTAGGGTGGACTCAAATTTGCTCTTTTACACATCTGTCACCCAGATATAATCTGAGAGTTTGGGTTTCTGGCAGTGATATCCAATGGAGATGAATGCTAAAAGTGAACTTCTTCAATAATCCAGAACAGGGCCAAGAGGGTCTGTAATACAGAAAGAAGTTCAGGATACCCGCACTAGTGCTGGTACACACGCATGCTCACTGCATACCAACACTAGTTGCTATAATAACAGAACTCAACAGATGTGGGTGCTGTGCTTCACACTGGCACACCTCAGGGACAAAGATGAGCCACAGTAATGAGCAAATGCAAGTTGCTGTTCTTTCCATTGTAAACTTTCTTATACTTTGAAAAACTTGTTTTGCATAAACTGATTTTTTTTCCAAAGAAAATATTAGAGCTTTACAGTTATTATTTATTGTTGGACAAAGTGTAGAACAGACTGCAGCCACTGTCCCAACAAGATGCTTATACACAGTATTTACCACAAAAATCCAACTTTTCAGCAACTCTTCATGAACTGAAAAAAGAAAATGTTAATAGGAGCTTGTTAATCTGTGAAAACTCTCCATCTGCATCTATAGAGTGGCTGGCAAATAAGTTTGGGCCTTATTAAGGAGCTGACAGTCAGTGTTTCAGTTCCAGCCTACCCACTGTCCCACGAGGCTGCCCCAGTAGCCACAAATCTTTGTTGGCTGTGGATTCAGTGTTCACTCCTGGGTTATTCCTGATCTGTTCTGTACTTCTTCAAACACGTTTTGCTGTCTCGTCTTGGAAAGGATGTCAGAGGACTCGTGGACTGCGTTTCCAGACAAGAATTATCTTATTTCTACAAGGCTCTCACTTTAAACCTCTCACATTACATTTCTGATACTCTTAGTTTTAATATCAGCTTTTGGGTTTAATAACAAATAATCCATGGATACATTACAGTTGAAGCCAAAAGTCAGATTTTCAGCATGAGCTAATGGGCTGGACAAATGCTGAGCTACTTAGTGTCTGAAAAGCTGATACATTTGGCTGTTTATCACTGGCTCTCCCTGCTGTGGGCAATACAGAATGGTGCTATAATCTGTCTGATATGTCACAGGGTAGCAACATTTTTTTTTTTTTTTCACAGAAAACTAATCTATGACAGCAACAACTTGGAAGTTCCCAGACTTGCAAGTGAACGTCTGATGAAAATTCCCATGTTCATATTTTCTTCAGTAACTGTGAAATCAAAAGCGCTTCTAAAAATCCATCAAGAACACTTTGGAGTCATGGGGAATATCCAGTTTAGTCTGCAAGAATTACTAGATGAAAGAGACAGTGGAAAATAATAGTTGGGCAGTCTGGCCTCAGGAAAACATGACTGAAATGAGTAAAGCCATTATGGAAACCTATTTACCCTAGTAACCTGTAACTACATAGGCTTTTCTGTTGTTATTCCTGGACTCGGAGCTCTGTGTGATTAATGGATCAAACAGCGTAAGCTAGACCTGAAATATCTATTTGAAAATATTATGTTAAATGCTGCTGCACAGTTCCGTACTGCCTGCCTGTTAATAAAGTCACAGGAGAGGAAGAATGCTGGGGAACTGTCTTATCTGTACAAATAACACCTTGCCTTTTGGAAACAGAACAATCTGCTTTGGAGGCCTCTGCTGCAGAATTAGGTGACCACAGAGGACGCTGCTTCAAAAGGAATGCAGCTGAGTCTCCTACCAGAGCTCTGCTCTGTAGCACTCCTATTTAGTGCTGGACAAACCAGTCTATAATGTATCTCCTGTGGCACTGTGCAACCTCTCTGAGCTCCAGCAACGAGGATTTAAAAAAAAAAAAAAAGAGCCAAAGACAAGGGCAGATTTAATGAGGGTTTTTGCTGTGCAAAGTCTGTGGCACAAGGGCCGAACTAATGGGGAAGGAACAGAATGGTTTGCACAAGGCACTGTGCTGCAGCACCGCTTCAACCCTCTAATGCTGTGCAATAGGATTCTGCTGAAACTTGGATGTTGGCGAGCTCTGCTCTGGCTTCCTGCACAAAGACAAATGTTGTGCTACTCTCAAGTGTGCCTGGAATGTAATTCTGCTGCCTTGCCATTCGTCTGTGGTACCTTTTCACATTTGTGCTAATGAGAGTTCTTTTCCAGAAGTCCGGAAAAACAATGCAGCAAAAAACTCCCCCAAACCCTAACTTGGATGCTGTTCATTCTGTGAAATAAACATTTATTTCTGCTTTGGAACAGTTTATATTGCTTTGCGCTTTTTGTTTTTCAAAGCAAAAGTTATCAGTAAATGGAACTGTGATCCGGTTCACAGAATTGTAGGGGTTGGAAGGGACCTCTAGGGATCATCTAGCCCAACCCCTGCTGGCTGCAGAAAGCAAACGCTGCTTCTGGGCTGTGAAAATCAGGAGGCACTGGGAGCTGCTCACGGAGGTTTCTTTTCCCAAGAGATCCTCATCAGTGTTCCCATTGTAGGTTGATCCCAAGGACGAGGTTCCCCATCCCTCTCCTAGGCATGAGGCTTGCTGCACCCTGCCCTCAGCTCCCCACCAACCCTGGGCTGACAGTTGCTGCCTCCTGTGGCTGTGGTGCTCTTGGCTGACATGCATTAAGGTTGGGAAAGACCTTTAGGATCTCCAAGTCCAAGAGTCAATCCTAAGCATTCCCCCTCTCCATTTCTGAGCCCAGGACTCCCTTGCACCTCAGTCCAGCAGAGTGGAAGCAGCAGTGATCTGAGAAAAAATAAAGTGTATTTTGTAGTCAGAGCTTAGGGAGGAAAAGAAAAATCAGATGAGGCTTCCTGGAGCTACACAATCTCTTGAAAATAAATGAACAGATTGCCATGAATGAATAAGCTGCTTAAGACGCTAATTCACATTCAGGAGGCCATGGAGCTGAGGGTACCAGTGAAGATGACAGAAGCATTTCCCTCTGATTGTTCCTGCATCGTGCCGTTTCATTTCTGAAGGTAGCAAACAGAAGGTAGCCGTGCTTTGCACACAAACCACTCGGCACAGATGGCTCAGAGTGCGTCTGTCGGCTGCGAGCGCAATGCACGGCTGCTGCCCTCGGAAACTGCAGCACCGTCTCAGGGAAGGAAAAATGGGGAAGTTCAGCCAATAGCAACCAAAGGGCAATGAACCTCATGGCCTGCAGGTGAGTGCTCAGGCACCACGTGTGTCGTGGTGGCAATGGCAGAATGGATCGGTGTCCTGTGCCTGTCTCAGCATGGGGATGTGCAGTGGGGATGCCTCAGCAGCGAGGCTCCAGTGCCTGTCCCCAGCTGGCTGCATGCAGCACAGCAAGGTCAGAGACAGTCACAGAACCCTGAATTCATTCAGGTTGGAGAAGACCAGTTCTAAACTGTTCCTTATTTGATCTGACACAGCTCTGGAAATTGGGTAGTTTGATGGAGTTGGGGTTTTTTAGATAAGCCATCTCTATTAGCTCTTCCAAATGCTGTTTTGGCAGATTCCCTGAGACCTCAAAATGGACAGACCGTGAAAATCTGAGCAAAAGTAATAACTTGTTATAAAAATCCTCGAGTTAAGCTGCATTCAGCAGAACAAATTATGAATATGCAATTCAGGCTGTACCTACTGGGCACGTAAGTTGCCATTGCTTTTAGCTTTTACATGTGGGCAAGTCTCATTCAGCAGAATGGCATTCTGACATCCAGAAATGTAATTACAAGCTCTTACCATCTAACAATGGATTAAGTCAAATTCTGCTGCAACTTACACCTTTGCAACAGCTAATGCTTCTACTTGATTGGGGATGGTCAAGGAGGGGTGCTCCTTGGAGGATTTGGTAGAGAATGCTGATCACACATCAATTAAAGGCATCTGTGTGTGGTGGATCTCAAATGTTGCACAGCTGACACTGATGGGAGCTCAGACACTGACACAGGAGGTACTCACCTTGCTGTCTGTATAAAGCTGACCTTCCAGAGCAGCCTTGGAGCTGCTGTGCCTTGTCTTGCAGGGAATCAGCTTGTTCAGACAGGCAGACTGAGGATAAAGGCAGTGAGCGTGGAGATGCTTGGGTGCCTGCTGTGCACAACCACAGCTTGAGGCTCAGTCAAGTTGGCCAAACTATTGAACTGAGGTTTGTAACGCAAGCAACAGTACTGTAACCAAAGCAGGGTTATCAGTTCCTGCCTGCAGAGATGAAGAGTGCCTGGCTAGTGGCCTGCAGCCTGTTGGGGTCCTTGTCCCTGCTCTGATGCTGGCAGCCTTGTGTTGCTGCCTAAAAAACCTGTTTTACGGTATGGGTTTTTTGGGTTTATTATTTCTTATTCTTTTGGACTGGAATTTGTTATTTATGTACAAAACAGATTACTTATTCCTGTGGCTTTTCCTATGTTTCCCAGTGGTTGAACTATAGGCTTGCTTTGTTTTGTCTGAGAAATATGTGGTTTCAGCTCCAGA
This sequence comes from Oreortyx pictus, assembly GCA_036925125.1. NCBI lineage: Eukaryota > Metazoa > Chordata > Aves > Galliformes > Odontophoridae > Oreortyx > Oreortyx pictus. The sequence continues at coordinate 53,799,866 of JAUPFR010000006.1, read as the reverse complement.
TGGCATGGTACAGGGTAGGAACAGTGGGGCAGTACAGAATCTGTAGAGGTTTGGTAGTGCAAAGTAGTTCCAGCCCTGGTTGAGGCACAGGGCACATAAGAGCCTGCCTTTAGCCCTGCAGGCACAGAAACGTGCCCACATGGAGAGGTGTGGGTTGTGATTGGACCATGAGGGTAACAAGGGAGGAATTCAGCCCCAAGGAAACTCTGAAATGCATTTGAATTGGACAAAAGCAGTTCCTTCTCTCTTGGCTCTGTTGTTCTAATTTGGACCAGGTGGAAACCATTTCTCTGCAGCTGAAAAGTCAATGCAGCTAACAGCAGTAAAAGCTCTTCCGAGCAAAGACCAAGAGCTGCTGTGATATATCGCTCCTCCTGCCACAAGTAAAATGTGTGACGCTGTGCTCTGATTGTGAGAGTGATCTGACAGGGATAGGCTGCCTGGGGTTGAGGACTCTGCTGTAAGGCAAAGGAGCAGGGCAGGAATAACATCCCCCCCCCATAAATAGGAGTTAAGCTTCTCCCAGGAGAAAATAGAAGGAAAATCCAGTGGGAGAGTCATTACCTAAGAGGTTTCCTCTTTGCCTTTGGAATAATGATCGTGTATTAAGTACTGACGAAAGTACAGTGACTGCTCGGATGCAAGTAACTGGGAAACAATGTGAGAAGTACTTTCAAAGGGTCATCCTTCCTGTACCTTTTTTTTTTTTCTTTCAGCGGTTGGTGGTATGGGAGTTTTCTTGGCCATTGGATTTAATAGTCATCAGCGGACCAATCCTCCACAAATCTCCCTGAATCGCTTTTGAATCCAGTAATACCTTGGTGTTACCTGGTGCTAGAAAGTTGCATACATTTTATTATCTGCTAGCTGAAAACGCCTCTGACTTTTGTTAAATTTCTTTGAAGATCCTTCTGCTATTCACTCTCCTTGAGAGTGGAAGGTTGTGTGTGTAACTGGCGTATAGAGGTCACTGAAGAGTGGGAGAGCAAAGAAAAAGCATGGTCCCAAAGGAGATGGTGGGTGGAAGTCTTCCCTTTTTTCTTAAATTGAGTGTATGCGAAGCTTTCCAGCTCAACTCTGGAGGATATCCAAGCAGCACAGGAGCTATTTTTGTTAAACTGTTTTCTTGAACAGCTGCCTACTTGTGAGAGTCCCTCTGCATTTATTTTCTGTCTTGATATTCCTCTGGTGATAGAATATAGTCATTTAGACTTGAATAAAAAAGGAGTTAAAAGCCTACAGTTTATGCAGGTATGGGTTTTCTCAGTACTTTTCTGTTGTTGCTGAGGGTTGTTGAATTTAACTCCTAATTACATAGGAGAATTTTGCAGATTAAGTGGTGTTGATGCTTTAAAGTGAATTCCTTGCTGGCAATTCAGAACAGCTCAACAGCCTTGTGTAAGGACACAGAAAGTCTTTGGTTCCTGTGTCTTTATCAGACTAGTTTACCTTGAATTTTAGCACACTCTTCTGCAAACAAGATGTTAATATTTCTATGTACCTGATTATCACAGTGAATGTTGTGCTTATACACAGGTGTAAGAACACTAAATGTCACTTTCATGCCTTTATATAATATCTGAGGCTCTGTTCATTACAGCAAGATCAACATGCATAATAAATCAATACAACTCAGAGTTTCTGTAGCACTTACAAGAACAGTCTGATTCCTGTTGTCAAAGATGCAATTATTTTTGGTTTGTCAGTTTGAAACTTTTCAGGCTCCAAGGACCAGGCAGCTCAAGTCTGATCTGAGCGTAACGCTTATTTCATTGGTGCCTCTGTGGGCAAAGAGGGCTGTGTTTCCTAACACGTGGCTTTCTGCACCAATCCTTCTCGCAGTCTCTCTTCTTGAAATTCTGCTCTCTAATCCCATTCTCTCGAATAACACAGTTTCATTGCTGTCAATCAAGTTGCAGTGTACTCTGTCCTGTTGCCTGCATGTTTGAAGGACAGATGGAGTCGAGCTGAACCTAGCCCCTCCACCACCATGCTCTGTACAGCCTTCCCTGCTGCTGCTCACTGACCTGAAAGCAGAAAGCTCCCATCCATTTTTCACCCAGTGGAGTTCATTTATGTGGCTATTAAGGAGGAATTCTCATAAGCCAGTCTCGATCACTGTGAAAATCATGATAAGTGGCACTTAGCTTCCTTCTGAGCAGTTATGCCCTCAGTTGGAAGGTCAGACTTGTTTGGCAGGCTTGCTCTTGCCAAATCTACTTTGGTTACTACTTATCTTGTCATTTCCTGGAGTTTGCAAACTTGTTTGGGTTTTGCTTCCCTGTTTCTTATGTTTGAAGCTAAGATGATAACTCTGTAATTATATAGACATGCATTACCCTTTTTTTTTTAAGATTTGTGTGTGTTGTTAATGGGATCTGTTACACAAATGAACATATAGCAGCTTGTAGTTATTATTGGTCCAGAAAGGTAACCATTAAATCCATCTGTTGGCCACGTTATTTCCATGTTTAGCAGGAGAAGAAGACTCTTGCAGTACTACTGAACCAGGAACACAGTGCAAACTATTTCACTTTCTGGGCCAATGAAGCCGAGGAGCATGAGGTGCAGCCGAGGGCAGGATACAGTCCACAGTTTATGATACCACGATCTCACCCCACCATATGAATGTCCTGTCAGGCAGTGATGTGATCAGCTGTTCAGGTATGGATGAGGGTTTTTTCCACTCTCGCTCCCAGCTAGCTAAGTGCTGTGCTTAAGCAGATCGCTTTGTCATGCCATTTGGAACTGCACATTATTTTCTCACTTTCTCTTGAGTAATTTCTTATACTTTTCCTGCTTACCTTTGAATAGAATAGCAGCTACTTTGGTCATCCATCAAAGTGGAGCTTGGTGATGGGAAGTTTTACAGTAATACCAGCTGATTCCTGGGCAGAATAGGCATCAGTGCTCTGCAGAGATAGAGTTGTCAGCACAGATCAAAAACCTTGGCAAAATGAAATGATCCTTTCTTCTGCCGTCAAAGTCAGAATTAAGAAGACAGCAGGAGAGATACAGTGGTATAAATAGCATGCAGATACAGTAGTGTAATATTTGGGGTATTTAATGCCTTAAAAGCTGGGCAGCTGACGTTGCCCCACAGAGCATCTGCAAAACTGGGGCGCACTGCATGTGGCCTTCCTAAGCGAAATACGTTTTCAAGGATTATTAATTTTACCAACTTGAACTTCAAGCTCAAGGGTGGAAGAAATTCATTTAGACTGTTGACAAATACTCTCAGCAAAGTTCTTTACATTTGGAAAAAGAATTAGTGTAACTCAGTGGACATCAGCTCACTCAGAGGTGGGAGTGTCTATGTGCAATGTGACATCAGTGCCCAGGATGTGTGACAGCGGTGTTTTGTCATTGTGCATGCTGCATCTCTGGATTAACAGGACCAAAACCAACAACTGGCACCTGAACTCACCACTTTGCAAAACTCCTTAAGCCGTGGCTTGCTCTATGGCTTAGGAAAAGCAATGTCTTTTGTCGTTTTCCTGTGGAGATGTTGTGCAGCATTAGACCAAGCAGATCAGACAGCTTCTGTCACCGCAGGCGCATGCAGACGGTGCTGGGTGTCTGTGTTCCTCCTGCTCCCGTGGGCTGTGATGGGCACGGCCGCTTGCTCCTGTCAGAGCGATGCAGCAGGTCAGACGTGTCCTGACAGGGCAGGTCATTGTCACGATCCTGCCACTTCATCAGCAGCTGCGTGTTAGCAGAAATCTGTCAGTTCTGAGCGGTTTAAAACGGAGCAGGAAGACTGTGCCAGAGCTCCGGAGGCAGAAGCAGCAAGGTCACTGTGCATGCCTGCCATGTCGCAGGCAACCCCAGCCATGTCTTACAGCCTGTTTGTGCCTTAAGTCCCAAACAGTTGTCCCAAACACTTGCTGTCTGTTACTTATTGTTCTTTATATTCGTGGCCACCTATGTTAACCTGGATTTTCTACTTAAATACAACTATTCTCTCTCCGGTCTTAGCAACGATATCTTACACAGCTACTGACTGTGCTGTTGGCCCTTGATTTTTCTCACCTGTACAATCTTCCTCTTGTCTGAGCAGCTCTCCATTTACTATCCACCTTGCTGCTGCTTTCTGCTGGTTCTCCTTTCATGTGGATCCTGGTAGGTGTGGGTTTACCCTGTGTATATGAGCAGAGGTAAGCTGCAGGGTCTCTATGTGGACTTAAATGCACAGTAACACCTCATTCAGAGGAAATTAGGCCTTTCTATAGAAGAGGATTGGACGTAAAAAATGAGCTTGAGAAATAGGATAAACGTTTGGGGTAAAAAGAAGAGGAACTCCAGGTAATCTGGAGCATCTGGCTATAGCAACCATCTTACCAGTGGAGGATGGGAGGCAGGCATAAGGCTCTGGATATGTGAACAGTGGGGACATCGCTCCGTATGTCCTGTTGTAGTTTCAGGGGTTTCACAGGTCACTCAAAGCGCTGTAGAGGATCATGTTCTCTTGTGCTGGATGATGAACCAGCCTGTAAGGTGCTTGTCTGACAACTTCAGTGCAAAGGGGATGGGAGTGCCACCTGTTCTGTTAAACCCATCATGCTCCAGGGATCATGTATTGTGTGGGAGAAGGGCACTTATTTCAGCTGAGAGTTCTGCTTCATAAGGAAGCTTCACAAAGTCCAAAATAATCTGGAGAACAATTCCTCTAGCTGCAGGGAAATGCTAAACAGCGTCATCATCATCTGGAATAGCTGTTATAGCTGTGAGGAACCAATAGCATGGCTTCTGTACCCCAACAACTTGAAGGCAAGAAGAAATCTATCATCCCCTATGGGAAACAAAATATCTTGTGAGGGTGGTTTTCAGTGATGATGGGTTGGAACCAAAAGGGGCACCCAATGAAGCCAAGCACACCTTGTAATCATTTTAAATCCTCCACAGAATGTTCTAATCCCTCTTCCTCACCTCTCCCCTCAATTTCTCCTGTGATCCATAGGTAGATTTTGCAGGTCATTGTATGGATTCAGTGTAGAAAACCTGGAGATTAAGAGGATATTTTCCATCTCTCTATCTTTGGAAAGCAACTTTCTTGCAGAACTAGTGAATAGTTCTACATATCCAAGTTCTCACCTGTGCCTGCAGCTGGTCAGCATATGTTGGGTGGCTATGGGTAAGATTATATGACAAGTATTAGTATTTGTTTTGGGAGGATTTTGATGATTTGGATGACAAATATTCAAAACAATGCATCTTTGAGTATTTTAAGAAATAGAGCTATTTCAGATTCAAGGCATCACTCAGAGTTTCCTTTCAGTGTGCATTCAAAATGGAATTCTTTGAATCCTCCCCAAAGTACTTAACAAGGATTTTCATGGAGGATAACCTGTCTTTTCTCCAAGCGACTGAAATGCAAACATTCAGTTGTATAATCTGTTTTCACTCACTGAAAGAAATGGAATAAGAAAAACTGTTGGCTTTTTGTTGTTGTTTTCCAGGCTTCTGCAAAGGAGAGAAATCCAGGCAAGAAAAATGTTTGGAGCCCATGGGCTCCGGGTAATATTTGTTTCCTAGAACACTGTGTTTGCAGATGCAATTATAATGGAAAAATCTAGCTTTTCCAGAGACCTATTTTATATGTAACAAAACTTTGATCTATGGTATCTGTTGCTTGCTCACGAGGGGGAAAAAAAAGGAAATATTGCAGAGGGAGTGCAGGGGGAAAGGAGAAAAAAATCAATATTAGTAACATAAAGCAGAAATATATTAAAGATGGGTTTGTGGAGCTCTGTTCTGAGCGTTAAGCTCTGCAAATGGCACATCCTTGGATGCAAAGGGGTTCTGAGGGAGCTGGTGGTAAGCAGTGATAATAATCAACAGTTGGTAACCCAGAAATCTGCATGGCATGCAGAGCAGGATTTCCCAATAACTAGGGAAAAGGTGAATTTTAGAATGGAAAAGTTAAAATTCTCATGGTGAAAAAAGTAAACGAATCTCCTTTATTTTGAAATGTGATTTTTATTTTTATTTTTTTTGCTGCTCAGTATTGTGGAGCATTTGGCATGATCAAAGAGGTGCAAATCCCATCCTGAGTAAGGGACCATTTCTAAGCCAGAACAAGCTTTGATATTGATGACAAGACCTGAAGATATTTCACCTTAGAAAAGCTGAAAACACAGTGCATGTGCATTGTAGGGGTACTCTGAAAAGCTTTGTACACAGATCCTCCAGATGATACTCTTTCCAGCCTGCTCCCAGCACAGAGACATCTGGAAAGATGTATATGAAGCTGATCTAATGTAGATCTACCTTAATGTAATTCTGATTCTCCTCTTTACTCTCATTTTTATTTTCTGTACTTCCTTCTCATCGTTCTTCTCACATAGAGGTGCCTATTTTGGTATTACATTATTTGACTCAGAAACTATCATTCCACTGTTGTTAATGGAATTATGTCATTGGTGATGCATGTACTAACTCAGATGTTAACAGCTGGGCAAATACTGGTTTCACTTTATCATACAGGAAACCTACAAAAGTGAGGACTAAGACACTGTTTGGCAATAGTTTTTCTAAATGTGTGGATATATATACTTCTTGATCACCAAAAAGGAATTTTCACATGAGAGGGGATAAAAAAAAAAATCCCACCCACCACCCAAAGATCAAACTTGCTTTGATCTGTTCTCATTTGTTTCTGCTCTCATTAATATCCAACCCACGCTTCAGTGGTGCCAACAGTGCTTCTCTTCAGCACTTCATTCCCCTACTCCAAAACACTTGGAAACCCCAGCAACCTACAGGATTACATATTCCTCAAGGTACCTGTGAAAGTTTAGGACTTGGTGTAGTATGGTAGAAGAACACTTGAAATCAAAGCTCATCGCCTCAATGAGGATTAGTTTAACATATACAGTAAGTGTACAGCATATTTCCTATTCCATAGGCTCCTGATGGGCTGGGAGATAATATACGTTCATAAAGTTCCCTTTTGAAAATAGTTTATAGCACTGATTGTATGCTGTCAGAGCTGATCATATTCCTACTTCTGCATCACCACAATTTTAGCCAGCTTCAAGTGTGCATGGCCATCATCTGGGAAAATGAAGCAAACATAAAAAAAAAAATCGTAAAAAACAAAAAAAGCTTTAAATGGAAGTGTAACCCTGCCACTGGAAAAGAGCTTCCTTCCCAGGGAGGTGGCTGGAAGGCTTTTGATGCACGTGAGCTCCATGTGGCAGATTGACATGGTCCCTGAGTATTATGAATGAAAAACTGTGCTGATGACATTTTCAGGTGTAGTAAAATATTCCTTGCAAAATACTGTTTGTGCAGAAAGAACTGGTTGTTGGGGGAAGTAAGTGTAAGAGAGGATAGGGAAGTCAGGATGGTTGGCTGCAGAGGATGGAGGGAAGCCTTCTGTTTCACAGTCTGCTTTCCAAATCCCCCAGTTGCAGAAGGAGTTATTAATGATCTCTGTGAAGCTGCACAGACCAGGCCCAGAGGTTTCTCATGGGTGTTGTGATCCTGGTGTGAGACTGGTGGCTCCAGTGTCAGTAACCCAGAGCAATGCCTGATTTTGTCACGTGGCTGCTGCTATTTATGCTGCCTTCTCTTTGGTCTTCGAGACTTCTCGAGACTTTGAAAGGTCTTATTTTGATCTGAAGTGTGGAGGAAAAAAAACAGGTGTGCATGTTTCTGCACAGGAGGATTTGTTCATTGCCAGGCAGTCTTGTTGGTCTGTGCCATCCTGGGTGTCACTGGTGTTGGAGTTATTCCCAGGAACTGAAGGGAGGAATGAACCCATCACATTGTCGTAGTTTTGTAAAGCTGAGGGGGAAGAGGTTTTTTGCATGTCAGACTTGCTAACTCCGTGTTCCTTTGCAGAAATGTTGATATTCATGTACAGGCATTAGGGACCAGTGGGAACATCTGCCCAGGACACATCCTCAGCACAATCCAGTACCTGCTGCCTGCAGAACTGTGAGAGCAGGGAAAGCACGCAGCACTATCTTTAAAAATTACAGCTTCCAAAAATCTCTGTGATGAGACCAAAGAATTCAGCAGCCATCCGCTCATGTTTTGTTCGTGGGTCTTTCTGGATACCCACAGCTCCTGCAGCAAGGACCCCACAGTGTGGCTGTGTGATGTGGGGATGTGCTGTGCTCAGCTGTGTGACATCGGGATGTGCTGCTTCCAGCTTTGCTGTGCAGCTTCCCTGCCAGAGCAGCATCTGCCTCCAGCTCCTAGGAAAGACAGAGCACCCTTCCCTGTTAACTTTGCCAGCCCTTCACAGTTGTATTGACCTATATCCTGTTCCCCTCAATTCTCTTCTCCACTGTGGCGGAGCAGTTTATTTGGGGAATATATAAACAACCTGAAAATCTAGTCCACAGCAATATTTCAAGCTGATGGCTCGCACATTATGGGAGCCTTTAATCTTCCTTGGGATAAAGTAAAGCCTAAATTACCAGCTGGCTGGGAAATGCTGTGATGTGGAGCTCAGTACCAGAATGGGCTGACTCTGGGCGTGTGGCCAGGAGATTATTTGCCTGACAGCATAAAGCCCCTGATGCTGGTTAGCCTCCTCCTTGCCCCCTCGATCTGCCTGCATGGCTTTATAGGCCTGATTTGCAAATATTTAAGGTCTGTGTTAAAATTAGCAAGAAAATATTACCTGTTTTCTTGCTGAATAATTAATGAAATTACTGAAGAGTGCTGTTCAAAATGTTATCATCACCTCAGCCCTTGAAAATACCTTTTAGGTTAATGCTTATTTCAAAGGAGATGCTCCAGATTTAAAATTGTAGCTATTAGGCAGCTGAAGTTTATGTCCTACACTTATGTGTCTCCTTATGACGTGCATGGTGCTTGGTGCTTTGCTGGTTCTATATCATTTTCTTATAAGAGAAGAGCATTTTAATTTGTCAAGATTGTCTCCTGGCAGGTACTTCCTTCTAGAGCAGAATTTCAGTCACATTTACTCTGAGTTTGATAATTTTCTTTGTGCTTACAAATAACAGCAGTTTTCACCTTCCTCAATTGTTAACATCTCAGAAATGTCAATAGCCAAAAATAATACTGACACGTTTGTACACAGTGCAGCTCTGCTGTAAAACGGAGTCTTTTGGAGTCTGTTTCTTACTCATAAGTGAAAAAATGATATCAAACATCTGTAGAAATACCATCCCTGCATGTATTTTTAACTTGCAGTGGAAATAAGGGCTGGGTCCTGCAACAAGTTAACTATTTCAGCTCTTGCTCGTTGCTGATGGTTTAAAAAACAAACAAACAAAAAATATTTTTTGCCTTAGTAATTTATGCCCGGTTTCCAGCTGCAGTTGTATCTGTCCTATTGGGCTGAATGGACTGGCAGATTTTAATTTGATCCCCTCTTTGCTTCAGTCCTGAGATGCAAACTGTATCTGCAGATAACAATAACAATGGACCTGTTCTCAACTTCTAGGTTCTCTGCCTTCCTCAGAGGATGAGCTGCACAAGTACTGAGATCATAGTCTGAGATTCAGGGCTCTGAAGCAACAGCAGTTCTCAGTTTGTGTGGCTGGAGAGTGGGGCATCCTTTGTCCCCTGTGAAGTTGCAAGGGAAAGGGAGCTTAGGCAGCGTAAGCAGAGCGCAGGAAGGTGGGCTTTTTTTGCTGAGATGTGACTCTTCATCTGCAATTTTTCAGGAGCTTAAATCCTGAATGACAGGCCAGGGTAAGTACAGCTCAATTTTCAGGCACAAGTGGTGTCATGCAATATATCTCCCTGAAAGACTGCCAAGGGTCTTGGGGAATGGAGGAAAAAAAGTACTCAAGAACTTGACATTTTAGAGGAGTATAAGAAAAATGGAAAGAGGGCCCTTTGGGTCTGTTGTGCATCTTGTAGTCATTACCAGTTTTGATCCTCTCAGTGCCAACAGAAGGACAAAACGATCAGGCAGAGCTCTGCTGGGGCCGTGTTCCTTTTGCCTGTTCAGCCGGAGCACATCCTTCCCTCCCCTTGCTGGGACAGGAAGAATAAAGGAGAAGAATACAATTACCTGAGGGGTTTGTGCTGAACCTGCTACATGGATCGCTTGTTTTGACTGAGGTATTGTCTGCAGAAAGCTTTTCAACCTTTTTAAGCCAGAAAAAATTGAAAAGACTCCGTAGCTACAGGAAAGATATGATAAAGGAGGGGAAGGACTGTGCTCAACCTGCGGATGCCCGTAGAGCACTGGTTCCCCTGGGCAGATGGAGGAAGAGCTTTCCAATATCTAAGCCAGGTTGTTGTGCAGTAAGTAGTTGTGGAAGTAGTAAAATTCACTCCTTCCAAGCTGGAATCATCTTCCACTTCCAGCTGCCAGTACAGACATTTGCAATGAGACATCCTGAGACCTAATGAGAAGTCTGCACCTCTGAGGAAACAGAGTCACCATACCTGTTGAGCAGGCTGAGGAGCAGGGATAGGAAAGGTGCGTATCCATCCACGAACCAGCAGTTTTAGTGCTCATTTCAGCAATGTGCCACTGGGGAAAAATGAATTCTCAAGTTTGTGCTCTTGGTAGGGAGCATGTAGGCAGTAGGAAGAAGATTGTGGCTGGCTGTCCCAAACCAAGGGATGGTTGGCACCTGTGAGTGGAGCCTGATGTGCAGTTGTGCTGTGTGGTCTGAGCTGCCCTGGGCATGTGACCATGAGTGTGGTCACTGCTGTGCAGTGCTGGCAGCTCTGTGCTGTGGTAATGCTGGCGGCACTGGGAGCACGGTGTGATGTGAGCTTTGCTGACACCAATCTGCTCAAAGGAGCTACAGCTTTTGCTCAAAGGTTGTTGAAAGTCCATCGTATCAATATTTGCAAGTGAGAAAAAGTTTCTGAGCAGTGATGTGACTTGCAGAGTTAACATCAGCAAGCCAGTAAGTTGCCTTGGCACTTCGTTGAGTATCTCTGTCACGACTGCCTTGCAATAGCAAATCTGCCTATCCTTCCTGCAGCGTGCTGTATTGATCACTGTGTCCTCGTGGAGTCCCAGCACAGCTGGGGATGGAGGCACCTCTGGATTTCTCTGATGTGGCACCACAGCCAGGGACTTTTTGAGGTCCCCAAAGAGGAGACCCTACAACCTCTCTGCTCCCTGTGCCAGCACCCCCTCAGCTCAGGAATGTTTCAGATGGGCAGGGGGTTGCTCCTGGGCACCTGGCTGTGTGCAGTGCCTCTTGGACGCCTGTGTTATTTTGGCAGCTTATCCTGGAATGAAGACCAAGGTGAATGGGGATAAGATTTTTACAGCCCCTGGATGCACATTTGAATCTGATTGTCAGGTTTGGTACAGCAGTCTGAAAAGTGATTGTTTTTTTCTCTCTCTGTACCTGGATAAAATTTTTCTCACCATTTGCTTGCTTCACTGTGGGTTCACTTCATTTTCTGAGCTATCTCCTGTTGTTACAGCATGTGGCTCTGCTTACTGCTTGCGTTCAGCCCCTCCTCCCCTGCCACTGTCCCCTTTGCTGTGTGCTTGGAGCTTGTGCAGGTGCTGAATGAAAAGCAAAAGGGGACAGGGAAGGGATTCTGGGGAAGGGCACGGTAAAGGGGGGAGTGGGGGGGGGGGGGGTAAGGGGGGTGTGCCAGGCCAGGAAACCTCATGCAGGCTGCTGGGCTTCGTGGTGGGATGTCAGTGCATTGTGCAGGCGTGGCAACTGCATGGAGTGCTGCTGCTGCTCACTGCATCTGCATCTTGTGCTGCAGTCCCCGGGGCTCTCTGCAGCTCTGTTGCCTGCAGTGACCACACAGAATATGAAATCCAGTTCTTTTCTCTTAAAAATATCGAGCCCATGTGGTGATACTTTCAGGATAATTCCTTCTGCCTCTTCACTTCTTGGTCATTGTACTCCTCTCCATCTAAATCTTAAGTGGCTCTTAGGGAAGAAAAACAGAAAATAGAGCCTGGTCTGTTAGAGACTTCAGTCTCACATTCAGCTCACCTGAACGCCCATCAGCACAGCCTGTGTTGCCTTTTGGGAAGGCCCATCTGGGAGCACAGGGCCGGGTGCTGGGCATGTGATGGGAGCCTGGGGAATGGGAAGGTCACAGCACTGCCTCCCCATTCCAGAACTCCAGGATGCACTGCTACAAGGAAGGCATGAAATTGCAGCTAATGAAGGCACAAAGTGAGGGCAGTGATGTTTTTCAGCACTGTTTCTCTCGTCTCAAATTTTACACACTTCCACTGCTTGAAAAAAGTACATATATATACTGTTGCTCGTGCAGGTTAGCAGTACTTCTGCTGTCCCTTCTGTGCATTTCAAGGCCTGGCTGCTGCCATGAGGCATGCAGCACAGCGTCGGTGCCATCAGAGGGAGCAAGGAGCTGCGGTGGTGCGGATTTGGTGTAGATGAGAGGTGAAGAGCGAAGGTTATTAAAGAAGGATGGAGAAGCCGACAAGGAGACAAATGCCAAACACTTGTGTCGAGAAGTTTGGTGTTAAATGTGTTTGAGTAGACTGTAGTTATGAGGATGAAGTTTTTAATGAGTGCTTGATGTGCGGGCAGATGTCGTGTGGGGATCCTCTGCACACAGAGCTGGTCTCCAGATGAGCCTGGCCCAGAGAGAAATGGGCCAAGAAATCACTGCTTCAAAGTCCAGTTTGATAGATAACAGTTGGAGTGTATGTGTTCTGGCTCTTGCAGCCACCCCATCTAGCCTCCCCCTCCTCCTCGCGACACCATGGTGAATGAATGTGTTATTTCATTGGTGAAGGCCATGCTACATATTATAAAGTTAATCAATACTAACAGCAAAGCAAAACCTACAATTCTTATTTCCACCCTCTGCTGGGCTCTTATCAGTACCAAAATGCTCCGTCTGTCTGCCTGTGTATTGAATAATTCACAAAAAAAAAAAAAAAAAAAAAAAGAGCTGGTTAAAAACAACAGCAAGCAAAGCTCGTCAGTAGGAGTGTACTTCTGGTGCTTTCCTTTCTGTGGGGTCCCAGGGCCCCTTCTCGGGTTGGGGGCTGCAGCAGGGCAACGCTGTATGCAAAGCTGAGGCCTCCTACATGGGAGAAAATTTTAGTGGGGAGACTCTGAATTAGCTAAATTGAATCAGAACATTGCAATGCCGTTCAATAACTGCATTTGCAGCAAGCATACTTCAAAATGAACAAATCATTTTGACAGAAAACTGAGCAGCTGATGATAAACTCGTATGAAAGCATGCGATTGTACATATGAAAGTGATACCCCTTAAGAAGCCCTTAATACACCCAGTGCTATGGTCGTTAATATAGCATACGTTCAAGATACTTCTACCGAAGCTTTCAGTTCTCTTTTCTTGTTTGTTTAATTCCATTTTAATGAAATGTTGATGGAGGATGAGTAATAAGTTGTCTTTGGGCATCTCAATAGCAATCATTATTTCCCACTTAAAATTAAATTACATTTAAATTTTGGTTATATACTCTTTAATAGCTACAAATGATGGTGCCATTATCTTAATATAGTGCAATTTATCACCTATGAAAACAAATAAATAAATAAATCTGCTGAAGGGAAGCAGTGAACAAAGAGGGGATGGAGATTGAAGGAGAGCGGGCTCTGGATGGGAGTCAAGGTGCTGTCTGGTTCCCTGCTGTGAGTGACCAGGAACCTCATGCAGGGTAGTATGTCACTGCAGAGCAGTGCTTGGTGGGTGATGTGCAGAGAAAGGAAAGTGTTTGCTGATGCTTTCCTCCAGAAAATGCTGGTGAGAGAGACTTTCAAAGAGCCGACCTTTAATTCGGCAAAGCTGTCCCTGCAAACCCATTTTATTTTAATCCTTGAGAGGAGAGAACCTTTTAAGTCAAGTGGAAAATCTTAATAAACTTTCATGTTGTGAGGGTTTTTCTGCTAATTCAGTAATAATCTCTGTCAGCATCTTTCTCTCCCCGCTGCCACCTGCTCCCAGCCCCGGCCCTTCAGAACAGGTTGGGTGCTCCCTGGGTGTGGTGACCCCAGAGCAAGAGATGTGGACCCACACGGCACACCCTGCACCAGTGAGCATCCTGTCTAGGTGTGTGTGTTCAGGGGGATGTTTGCAGCTCTCCTGTTGGGGTGGTGATGGGGGTATGGTACCCAATCCCCCTTCTATCTGACTGTTGCCAGTGCTGGCTGTGCCACCCACCCAGGGCCAGCCCTATGGCTGCAGTGTGCTGCATATACATAGAGGTTTATCAACTCTGCAAATCGATCTGTTTCTTAAATTAACTGGGCTACGGTAGTGGTGAGACTGCCTGTGCCAAATGCAACATCACGCTGCCTCTGGCAGGCATGAAACGCAATGCTCTCCTCTAACTGATAGGCCCTTATTCCAGCCTTTCTTCTGCCTCTCCAGCATTGCCCCACCTCAGTAGTTTAGTCAGGGACAGAGCTGATTCCCTTCACAGCATCTGGCGTGATGCCTTGCTGTGGCTTTGGGAGAAGAACAATGCAGAGAACACACTGATGTTCCAGCTGTTGCTGAGCAGTGCTGCACGGAGCCAAGGCTGTTACGTTTCTCAGCTTCACACATGGAGCTTGGGGGGATGGAGCTGGGACAGCTGGGCAAAGAGATACGGCACAGCACATGGCAGTGTGTGCAGTAAGCATAGAATTGAGGGGAGCTGGCCAGGGGAGGCAAGCACAGCACAGGGACTGGCTGGGCACTGACTGGCAGGTGATTAGCGTTGCGTTGTGAATCGCTTTTTTTGTAAATATATGTGATGTTACTTTCATTACCATTATTATTTTCCTTTTGCCTTCATTTTCTGCCTTATTAACTAGCTCTTGTCTCAACCTGCAAGCTCTGCTTTGTTGTTATCTCCAGATTCTCTCCCACGTCCACTGTAAGTGAGCAGTCGTGTGGTGCTGAGCTGCTGCTGAATAAACCTATTACTGGTCAGTTCCTTCTCTGTGTTGAAGCCTTCCTCAGGCTGTTTGCTATGTCCTGTCAGCAGGCTCCCCGCTGCAGCCCATGCCCAGCTGCAGTCCTTGGATGCAATCTGCATCACACCCTGCATACCTTTCCTTTCAGACACACACACTTCATGTTCACTTTGTCTGAAAAACATTATTTTATCAGTAAATAAAGTTGTGCTATTAGAGGTGAGCACGCAGAAAGTTACAGCTCAGCCGCGCAGCAGCAATGGGCTGCACAGCTTATTTAGCTACTGCTTTCTTCTCTTGTAGCCATTTTCTGTGCACATCAGGCACCGTGTGCTCTGGCTGGATGCCTGTGCTTCAGCGTAGGCTGACACCTTAATGATGGAAACGGGAAAGACAAGTGATTCATTTCGCAGAACCGGAACACCCCTACGTTTCAGAGAGCTGGGCATGGTAATGCCTTGCACGGCACCTCAGCCGTGTTACACGTAAGACTGACTGAAAGCTGGAAATAAGCCTTAAAGAAAATGACATCAAACTATTTACCCGTATTCAGCCGCGGCCAGCAGGACTTCATGCTGATGTACTGTCAACACATCTCCTCTGCCTTATGTTTAATTCAGCGCGGAGCTTGCAGTGGAATAACATCAAGTCAAGCTTTTATTAAAATTTCCTTCCTTGAAGTCTCAAAGCCACCGGTGTCATTAGAGTTTAAGCATGGCGGTGCATAAGGAACCAGAAGAGCTGTTAGGAGGAACGAGCGCACTTCTCGATTAGTGCCAGATTCAATTAGCTGCCTGCTCACCCAGGGAGCCCTCAGCACTGCAGGCTGGGGGCTGAGGCCACTCCCCCAGCCAGTGCCACGCATGCTGTGGTGGGACAGTGGCTTCCATCCCCTTCTTATCTCAATGCACACCTCTGACAGCACTCAGTCCTGCAAGGGGATTCTGCGGTTGTGAACCAGAAGGGAGCTGTGTGGCACAGTGGGCTGCAGCGCGTTGGTTTGCTTGTACGCTTTGATCAGTGTCTGTGATGACTTCCTCTGATTTTTATGGCTGAAAGTGCTCTGCTTTTGTAGCGCGAAACAGAAAGAGCCAGTGATCTGGACTGGGGAGAGCAAAGCACCTCAAAAGCCACACAGCCATTAATTACAAGGGGACTGTTATATCACTGGGCTCATTTTGGAAGAGTGGCTCACAAAGTCCATTGTTAGAAGGAAATGATCAAAAGGAAGAGCAGGTTTGTTAAAGAGATCAAGAGGAAAATAAAAAAAAAAAAAAAAGAAGAAGAAGAAGAAAACTGAAAGTGCACATGGAAAATTAAATATTTGCTATAAGACACTGAGTAATCTGAGAGGGGAAAGATGGGTTCCTGGCACCCAGAACAGGGGTGCACCAAGAAGCCACGAACCCCAAGTCGGGTCAGCTGGATCCCCCAGCTCCAAGCTGATGGTATCTGGCTGGGGCTGGGAGGGACCTTGAAATACCCACTGGAGTGACACAACCCTATCCCCATCCCTGTTCACATTCCTGTCCCCATCCCCACTGCCACAGGGAAGACAGGATGGAGCCCTTCAGTTAAATGGAAACATATTGCTTGCAAATTCCTCATGTACCTGTCTCTGGCACATCAGCATAAAGAGCAAAGGAAAACCAGCTTGTTTGCCGGGTTGGTTTCCTTCTCACGATGGCTCATAGCAGCACTGCACCTCAAGCATCAGCTGTGATGGTTGCTTAATAACAAGGAAGGAGCAGCCGAGGGTCGGCTGAACTTTATGGTGCTGAGTTAACATACGCTGCCAGTGTTGTCTGGGCCTTTGGTACATCAAAGACAAAAGCAAAAGGTTTCTCAGCGCAGCTGAGACAAATGGGGGCATTTCCAGCCTTCCTGTCACTCATGCGAAAAGCAGCAGAATGCTGTGTGGAAAATGTTACCTGCATCTCTTATGAATCTTTAATGAGGAGGAACCTTGCTTCGTTTTAAGATGCCAAGTCACCTGTTTCATGCAAGAGACACCTTGGGGAAGGCCAAGGAGGAATCGGCAGTACTGGAGCTGAGTCCCCACCACCACTGTAGCTGTGCAAAATGTTTTTTGCTTAAATAAATTAGACAACACAGGGCAGCAACAGTGTGAAAGGGATTCATGCGCTGTTATTCATAGCACTTCATAGAATCATCAAGTCATAAAGGTTGGAAAAGATCTCTAAGATCACCAAGTCCAACCATCGACCCATCACCATCATCCCTGCTGACTGAAACTCCACACAACACCTCCCTCTAAGCAAGTGTGTTCATCTCTTGAATACAGACCTCAGTTACATGCCCTGCTCACATCATGTCATCTCCTACAGATCACAACCCTTAGCACTGGGCTTCTCCCAGGCATTTTTCTGCTGATGAACACCACAGTGCCGCAGCAGCAGGGCTCGGGTGGAAGCACTGCCCTGGGTGCTGGGACCTCAGCACCTGGACTGCAGAACGAAGCCAATGAAAAGAAAGCAGTGAGGAGGGGAAACTCGTGACTGGTGTTTTCCACAGCATCTCACAAAAGTGCATGCTCTGAGAGAAAGGGAGCTCACTAGAGTACGTTGAGTCATCGAGTCTCATTCCTCTTCATTTCACCACTCAGTGTCTGCTGGTGCTTCTGGTTTTAGAGGGGCTCCTGCACTGTTCAGCCTTTGCTGTGCTCACCTTGGAGAAGTTTGCTTCATGTGCTGAGGCCAAACACTGGGGAAGATGAGCTACAGTCACCTATTTGCCATACTGTTGTGCCTAAAGTATGAATGTTTAAATGACTGACACTGTAAGTTCCTAAAAAAAACGTGCTCAGCCTTTGAATGAACAGAGGCACTGATCTGTGCATGTGGCAAGGTGTGATGTTTGGGGCCTGATCCACATCCTTGGATGACATCCCAGCCTCCTTGCTGCAGACAGCATGGGACAGAATGCCAGACATGGGAGCCGGGAGGAGCTGGCAGCATCCTTGCTTTAAGGTCTGGTTTTCAGGATGGATACTAGGAAATGTTTAGTCTCTGAAAGAGCAGTGATGCACAGGCACAGCTGCCCTGGGAGTGGTGGATTCATCATGCCTAGAGGTGCTCAGGAGCCATGGGGATGTGGCACTGAGAGATGTGGGCAGTGGGAGCGGTGGGGTGGGTTGGGGAATCTTGGTGGGCTTTTCCAACCAGAATGACTGTGACCCTATGAATGTAGGGTAATTCTTCAGACGGTTTTGCAAGTTCAGGAGTCTGGCAGTGTAACAGGTAAGTGGGAGCTGAAGTTAAACAGTAACTCACTCACTGAAAGGTTTGTGGCTTCAAATATATTAATTATGACAAACTGATTACTTCTGAGGATTTCACAGTGCTTGCAGGGAAAGGTATCTGGTGGCTTATGCGAATAGATTCCTCTCAGCTCCCTGAATCTCTTTAACACATTTGGCATTTTGAAAAGTTATCACTTGGGGCAGTTAGAAATCAGTTTTTACTTCTGTGTCTTTTTTTACCCTCAAAAGCACTTAGTTTTACATGAAAACAAACATTCCCATATCTGAATAACAATGTTTCTCTCTGATAACAAGCTTTCTATCCTCCCCTCTGGTTTAGACCTTCTGCATTCTCACATCCAAGGAGGCAGTTCTGGTCTGTCATTTCAGGAGAGCCCACATCCAGCACAGAGACAAGGCTGTACCCCATGTCCCCTCCTGTAGGGCAGGCAGCCCCATGCTGTGGCACCCAGCACTGGTGTGACATCCCATGTGTGCCCATAGCACCCCGTGATCCAGCCCTGAGCATCCTCCCCTGGCAGTTTCCTGTTCATTATCCTAGACCAATAAATGGGAGAAGGAAAACATGGGGAAAGGAGAAGCTCAGGTGTATTTTGTTTGCATGCTGGACCTTCAACGATGAAATTGTAATTATTAAATATATAAACATAAAACAATTACATTTGTGATCACGAAATGATGCGGTAGATAGACCATGTCACCATTTTCTTCTCAGGGGCTTCTGAGTTCCACCTCAACCCCAGCTCCTCATATTGGTTCTCCTGGCATCAGTGGCCCAGCCCCACTCCTCGCTGCTCCTCCTGCATCCACAGTGTGATTCAAGTTGCACACGTGCCCCCATGGTGTCTTCTGGTGAATATGACAAAGAAAATCCACGTTTGTTTCAATTGTAGTGGTATGTAATTGTTGGAATAACTTTACTTTTGGGTAAAAATGGTGCTATACTTTTCCAAGTTGTGTGAGGTTAAAGCAGGCTGGCTGGGATTAGTGCCATTTTTTTTTTTTTTTTTTTTTTGCACACCCCCAAGGATCTAGGCTGTGGCTTTCACCAGGCTCAGAGGATGAAGGAGGCCCTCCTAGTGTCCTCCAGGCAGGCAGGATAGAGCCAGGAGCTGGCAGCTCTGCACTAGTCCATGTCTGGCTTCCAGCAGCTTCTGCAGCCCGTTTCAGGTCTGGTGCCATCAGTCACTTTGCCAACTGCATGGCTCAGGACACAGCTCGTCCCTCTGCCTCCAGCGCCTGGGCTGGCAGCCTTGTGCCACATGGCTGCTTCCACAGCTGCTTCAGCATGCTACATGGAAAGCTATGGCCTAAAAAACTCAGGTTGCTGCTCTGTTAGAAATCAAAATACTCTCTTGCAGCACAGCGGTGAAATGAGAGTGTTCCAGAGGCAAGTGGCCACAAAACGCTCAGGAAAAGCTGAGTCTGACACTTTGAGAGAGGATTGTTCCCCGTTCCAGACCCAGTCAATGCACAGAAATTGAGTGGGTAGAAACTGTGCACCAGATGTGCTGCTCTTTGCCATATTTCTACCTATTCTGGCCCATAGGTCTTCCACAGTGCCATTTTAACCCAGTAACATTCAGTATTTGGGTGCTGTAGGCTGACATCTCATGGTTTCTGTTTTGTGGGATAACCAGCAAGGAGCAATGTCGTGTTGTGATTTTCTGACTTAGAGCTTTTAATCACCTTAAATAGCCCTTTCCATCATAAGGAAATCAGTTGGCAGTTGAACTTGATCTTAGAAGTCATTTCCAACCTTAATGATTCTATGACTCTGTAACTTGGGGCAAGAGGTGTTGGCCTTAAGTTACACCGAGGTTCAGGTTGGGTAAGAGGAAAAATGTGTTTTCCTAAAGAGTGGTGATACACTGACACAGTTGCCCTCGGGGTGGTGGTATCACCATCCATGGGGTGTTCCAGAACATGGGGATGTGTCACTGGGGGATGTGGCTGGTTGGTGTGATGGGTGGGTTGATGCTTGGACTTGATCTTAGTGGTCTTTTCCAACCTTACTGATTTTATGTTTCTGTTCTACAAATTCTATACTTCCAGCTGTTTCTGGTCAGCACCTTCCTCCTCAAGGGTCGTTGCTGGAGGTGTTCTCACATCCACCTTCCCCTCACTCATGTGTTTGCTTCCATATGCCATTTCCATGCCTCCCCCCACACACGCTGCAGCTCTCTGGGCTGGCACCCACTTGCCCTGAAGCTTCAGCTGGACAGCCCATGGTATTTAGTCTCCCATTGATTATCAGACCTGTGCCTTAAAAAAACCCGACAACTAAACCCAGCCCCCCACCAAGAGCACAAACACATGGATTTGGAGTAAGGAAGACTGCAATAAGCCATCTGGGTGACCTTCCTTGGGGTCTGAAAGCAATTTTGGTGAAATGCTATGGAGAAAATGCACTTGCCATTGAATCCTTATTCCAATGGAAAGTTTGCAGCCAGCTCATTTAATTGATCACAAGTATCCATTGGGTTATTCAAAGGAATAATTTTCAGATTATGACTGTTTCTGTGCAGTGTATTAATCATTTACTATTCATTATTTCTGAACTGTGACTGACCGCCTAAATTGAGTGCACTATTTCTGTTCTTCTGTTAGGTAATTGAAATGCTCTTTAGATCGGAGTAATTAGCAGTATGACTTTTCAGCTGAATTATTATTTACCCTAAACTAATGGAAAATTCTGGGAGTTGTGAGCTATTATGCCCATTATTTGGCAGCGATCTGAATTCCGTCAGATAAAGAGCGCTACGGATTTGTGAATCATCCTGAATAAACCTGACAGCTTCTAGTTGTAAAAATATTAACTATTCTGTTTTTTGATAATTCAGCCGACTCCAACATTTCAGAACACTTCAGACGCAATTTGTAACCAACAAGGCACATTAGTTACAGAAGCCTCGAGTTTGGTGTCGGCATACTAATGCCATCTCCTCAGGATGGTGGGGAAGACTCATTGCCATGCCTTCTGTCTCCCACTTCAGTCTGTACACCGGTAAGACAATAGCTGACCAAACCAGCTGATATGCATTCTGCGTGCGCTCCTTCGAATGTCACCGTGAATTTGTATTTGCTCCTATTTTGTGTTCACATCGCAAATATTTCCCAGCAGATGACTTAACCACCTCAGATTATTAAGCTGCTTTATTGAAAAAGAGGTCGTTCAAACCCACAGTTATGAATATAATGCACGGGAAGTGCATTCATTGCACTGTACAACTTCATGACGGAGGTTGTGATGAGGAGGGGTTTGGCCTCTTCTCCCAGGCAACAAACAGGACCCGAGGAAATGGCCATGAGGTGTAGCAGAGGAGGTTTAGATTGGACATAAGGAAAAACTTGTTCTCTCAGAGAGCGCTCAGGCCCTGGGATGGCCTGCACAGGGAGGTGGTGGAGCCGCCGTCCCTGGCAGTGTTCAAGAGGCATCTGGATGAGGAGCTACAAGATATGGTCTAGCAGCTTGTGGTAGCAATGGGAATGGGTGGACGGTTGGACTGGATGATCTTGTAGGTCCTTTCCATCCTTGTGATTCTATGATTCTGTGATTCTAAGTGGCACGGCTGGAGCTGCAGAGCACTCACTGCACGGTACGTGCAAAGGTGGAGCTTTGATCCTCAATTCAATTCAGGTCCAGATTCAGTACGCATCATTTAAAAAAAAGGAAAGAAGAATAAATAAGTAATAATAATAAAAAAAACAAAAAAACACATAAACCCCAAATTCCTGTAAATATTTCCATTGGGCCTCAGTGGAATTAGTAAGCACCAGTCACTACAGAACCAAGTCCTGCTCCCTCTGCCTTGCAAGTGCACCCTGTGAGCTGCTTCCCACGAGCAATTTGTAAAACATTTTCTGCCCTTTGCTCACTTGGGCAGGAGATCCTTATTTAACTACATACCCCACCACTTTGCCATGCCCACTGTGGGGCAGCACTCCGGGCACGGCTCCAGGCTGTGCCAGGTCCTGTGCTCTGCACCATGTCGGATGGAGGAATGTGTCTGGAAGGTTTTGTTATTGTTGTTGTATTGCTTGTATTGCTATTACTGCTATTAATTACCTATTTATAGAAATTACAGAACTGCCTAAAAAGTTTCTCTTATCTGTGCTGCGCGCTGGTCCAATCTCTCTCTCCCTCACTGGCTCTTTATTTTCTAGCTGCAGAGCATGATAAGGAAGCATTGTAAGGATAGCTACTCCTGTTTTGCATTCAGAACACGAGGCTTTGTGAGAGGAAATGTCTTGATGTATCTGCTGTTTTATTTTTAATGAAAACATTTCTCGCACTGAAAAAAAAAAAGAGGTCACGGCACATCTCTTAGAGTACAAATTATTGCATATGCACAGAAGATGGAAAAGTGCTGAGGATGGAGTGGGAGCACTAAAATCCCCACTCAATAGCACCTTTATAATATGCAAATAAGGTGAAAACAGGCACCATATTGTTGGGGTTGGAGCATGTAAAAATATCATCCCTGAAGCAACACCACTCCCCTGAGACTATACACTGAAAAACACAGCAGGAGAAGTTTTTCTTTTTGAGAAAGATTCACGGGAGAGGAAAAACCACTCACGGACAAAAGACTGAAGGCTGTGATGTACCAAATATCCTCTCCATCAGGGCCTGAGCACAGGGACTGAAAAAGAAGTTATCTCAGAGCCTGAGCAAGGAGTGCTTCTGCTCTCCTGGGATCCTGTGGCTACCTTTGCTCCTGCACTGAAGCACTGTTGCTCTGTGCTGCAGCCTGACTGAGCCTCAACCTCTTCTGAAGGAATGGAAGAACAAAAAACTTCCATTTTTGTTGTTGTTGTTGTTCTGAGTTATTTGCTCACAGTTCTTTATGGCTGAAGTAAAAATAAATAAATAATAATGAATAAATAAATAAAATAAAAATAAAAAAAACCCTGCACTATTAAGAGCAGAGGAAATTGAATACAAATGGCAGATATTCATTTGGAGCTCTCCCCTGGATGTTGGCTTCACAGGGTGAGCACTAACAGGGGTATCTGGGCTCCAGGAATACAACATCTGTGCAGCAGGACCTCTCCTCGCTGTGCTGGATTAATACGATTTGTGCCTGTTGGTGTCACTCTGCATCGAACAAAGCTCTGGGCACTGCTTCCATAGCACCCTGCAGAAATAAAGAGGTTTACTTGCTCAGTCGCTGTGGGAAGCGATGACCTGAGGGAGCAGCTACCTCTTGCACAGTCACTACCCCACATCCCAGGGCTTTCTGTGCACAGAGCCAAGCAGGAGGGGGTAGCCGGGATGTGAGAGATGGCAGAAGGGGCTCAGCATGTACAGAATGGGCTCAAAGTGCACCTGAGTACAGATCCCACCTGGGAGAGGTGGGAGCATCCCACCCCATGTGGACATTGGAGGGCTCCAGTGCTACCCTTCTCTGCTCTTCCATCCCCCACTTCGAGCAGCCTGCAGTGTGCCACAGATCTGTAAACGCAGCATTTTTGCATAACAGGGATGTAAGAAGCACTGTATTAAAGTACAATTTTTTATTTAGGTTTCTGTCATAACGGATAGATAGGTTGAAAGACTTCTGGCAGGGTCCATAAATCTCCTTCCAGAGTTATTAGTCAGTTCAGGGCTGCACATCCAGCCCCGTTTCCAGGCAGAGGCAGGAGATGCTGTCAGCAAGCCGGGGGCTGGGCAGGAGGAGAGGGCCAAGAGGCCAGGGCAGCCCTGCCTGTGGGCTCCATCCCATAGCCCCAGTCCTGACTCTTCCCCATTGTATTCTAGGCAGCTCTGTGTCCGAAGGATCAGCACCTCCTGAGAGAAGGGTTGACATTGTGTTTTCTCATGGAAATGAGAAGCAGAAGAAAGGTTCCGAGTGGCATCTTGACCGCTGAGGTCTGATGTCTTTGCATGCTGCTGCTGTCATGCTCAGCTCTTCCTTCTGTGCAGCTGCAATCACTAGACTGGGTCTTACAAACTGGTAGCACTAGAACTCAGCACAGCATGTCTCCATGTTTCCTACGGCTCATCCGCCGGTGGAGATGGAGGGCATGCAGTCCCATCTGGCCCTGGGCAATCACGTCCTGTCACACAGCAGCCAAAGGCACAGCTGCAGCAATTAGCACGTCGCACACAGCAACATTCAGCACTCCGATGTTGGAAAGCACCAAGAGAAAGAATCACGTTAAATATATTCCACGCCATATGTATGCAGCACGTGCGCGCAGGTCATGCGAGGCAGTGTGTAATTTTAAAGCGTTGTGTCATCCTATCAGATTCTTCTTTGCCAGAATAAATCTATAAAAATGAAGAACAAGGCTCCGTGCCTTGTAAAAAGTAAAATTCCATTTCACTTTTTTGGGTAACATACTTTTCGTTTTACATTTCCTATTTCAGAGTCAATCAAGGCTTTCATGCGCACTAAAAATCCTTAGTTAACATTCAGCTGAGCCGAATTTCCTGAAGTATCTCCTGTGCATGTGTGGCACATCAAATACCACTACATTGAAATTCCAGTCGAGTACTTTAGTTTCAGCAGCCCTGTCTCGTGTCTGACCTGAGTGTTGGTGCCCTGCTGAGGTGCAGCGGGTAGGTGGTGCTTTTGTGGTAACCGCTCAGGTTTCAGCATCGCTGCACCCCAGTACTTGGCCAAAACTGTATTTTGTTGCCAGCTCTGATGAGCAGCTCCTCCTTTTAGCAGCCCCTCACTGCCAGCAGCAATCCTGCCATGGGACCAATTGCCCCATCACCTCCTGGTACTTTGGCCATGTATTGCATGGGCCTGGGTCATCACCCCGAGCAGCTCCCGCAGTCTCTGATGCCCCATTTCTGTGGAACAAAGAGCGTTTCCTTCAGGTGAAAAATGAGGAAAATCTGTACACAGGGTTTTTTTTACTGTTCGAAAGTACTTCAGTTTTACAGGTTACCACCATAGACCTGTGGCTCTGCCTCTTAACCCGACATACATTTAAGAACAGTGAGAGGCTCTGTGCAGCAAAGACCACTGGTTCTGCGTAGTCCAGCGAGCATCTGCTGCTGCTGGCTGCTGAGCTGTGCCCTCCTTGCTCTCTGATGTGCCTGTGGGCTCCACATCATCTGGCAACATTTCCCACCAATGCTGCTCAGCACAAAACCTTGATGTGGCTCTTTCATTTTTTTTCCTAAGCATTTTGTGACAGCTTTTTTTTGGGTGTCTTGTGGACTCAGCACGCTTGCAACATAAGGGGAAGTAAAAAATACCTTTATTATCAGGTGGTTTTGAACATGCATGAAACCTTCAGCTCCGCCCACCTCTGCAAGAAGCAAGAGAGCAACGTGCGATGGTTCAGAAGTGCTTGTGTGTAAGAAACAATTCCCTGACTAATCCCCCGGTGTCTCCCTTCTTTTCCATCAGCTGTTTTACAGAGAAGATTGCCAGCATGCAGCCAGGGCTGCCCACTGTAGATCATTACAGACACAGTATCTGAAAAGCCTGCTTAACACATCTTTGTGTAAGCAGTCTTAAAAAGTGCTGTTCAACTTTCAGATACTCAGTGTATATGTAATTTCTGTTCCTATGTGGTCAAGAAAAAATCACCCTCAGACCTTCATTCATGTGTGCTTGGCAGCCCATCCTATGGCAGAGCAGCATGTTACAAACCATGGTTCCTATGGGGTGACACAGTCTGGGTGCTGCTGGAGGGGCTGCAGGAGGAGGCAGCATCACTGGAGGAGGTCAAGGTGGGGAATGGACTCCTCACCTTCTCTGAGAGTGCAGGGCTGTGTAGACAGGAGATAGACAGGACTGCCAGTCCCTGCTATGTCCTCTGAGTTTTTTTCCATGGAGTTTTGCCCTACAAAGAACGTAAAATTTTAATGCCAGTGCACATTAATGCAGAAGGCTGGAGCAGGTTTCCCAGAGGGATGGCTGATGCCCCATGGCTCTCAGTGTTCAGGAAGCAATGTTCTCAGTAACACGCTTAAATTTTGGTCAGCACTGAAATGGTCAGGCAGTTGGACTGGGTGATCTTTGTAGGTCCCTTCCAACCATTCTATCCCATCCCGTCCCATCCCTTCCCATCCCATCCCATCC
Source organism: Oreortyx pictus (assembly GCA_036925125.1). Taxonomy (NCBI): domain Eukaryota; kingdom Metazoa; phylum Chordata; class Aves; order Galliformes; family Odontophoridae; genus Oreortyx; species Oreortyx pictus. Next base: position 53,773,695 of record JAUPFR010000006.1, on the reverse strand, counting down.
CATCCCATCCCATCCCATCCCATCCCATCCCATCCCATCCCATCCCATCTGAATAATCCAACTCGAAGCAATTATCATGGGTATATGTAAAACTTGTAACCATAGTAAAAATCAATAAATTTAATTCCTGATTTTCCATTGAAAGTATTATTTATATATTTTATTTTTTTCATTGAAATAATGTCTTAATCTCACATCACATTCATTTCTGCTCATTAATGTCTCTTTTTTCTCATTTGGCCAGACTCTGGCCTTGCACACAGTTTAGAAGAGCAGCTTGGAGCCCTTCTGAGAATGAACCTAAGGCTGCAGAGTGGTGTACATGGCATCCACATGTCAGCCTGTGCATTACACTTCTGGGAGTCATGATTTAAGGATGTACACATGTTTCAAGGACTGAGAGATATAACACATACAAAGCCTGATAAAAATGATTATGGCATTAAATTCAATCTGGCTCCCTCATCACTGTTTTTGCTTGGATTATAAAAATTGTTGAGGAATGACATATCTTCTGTTTATGCTCGTGGTCATAAGCTTCATGGTACCATAATCCCCAACCCGGGAAAATGTATTCTGTTGATAACGTGATCACGTCCACAAAAAAAGAATTATTCAACTGCTTGTGCTACCTTGGGCCTTCCATCTCCTACTCTGGAGACCCCAGCAAAGCTCCCCATGACCTGGCAGTCAGACCCCTGCAGAGAGCTGCCCTCAGGCCCTGCAGGCAGTGAGACCTCAGGACCTCTGTCCACATCACCAGAAGGGTTTTACAAAGTCAAACTTGAAACTTTGGTTATTAAATGCATCATTCTTCCCTACACTGGCATCTAGCATCTCAAATTCCCTTTCTCTCTCTATAAGGCTTTACTTATTTGCAGAATATTATTACTTTTCCTTACAATCTTTTCTTTAGGTTGAATAATTATAATTCCTTCCATCTTTCCTCATCAATCATAATTTCAAGAGCCCGGTGACCCTTACTGCTGTTCCCAGGCTCTCTGTAGCTCCCTCACATCTTGCAGGATGCTCAGTGGAGACCTTACCCATGGCCATTGCATGTGAAGGTCCTCTTCATCCCACCTGAAACACAACTAAAGCCTAGAATGTTGGCTGACAGCTTCTTCATTGCCAAACTCTAATGCTGGGGCAAAACATTGCTAACAACACAGCATATATGAGATAATTTATCTTCAGTAACTTAGGAGGTTATTGATTGGACATGTTTCTCAGCTTTGCACCTTATTTTACATTTGTTCACATCAGTCTCCATTGGCATCTATTGATTATAGACATCACTTACAGGCTTGAACCCATTCTTTTTCCATTCTTATACTTCTTCATTATCTTTTTGCATTCTACAAATTATAAGAAACTGTGAGATAAAATTATCTCTATGTACAAAGTGACCTGTTTTGGAAAAGCTGAAGTATGATAAATGAAAAAATAAAGATCCTCTTTCTACCGTACTAAATAAAGTCATCACAACCTTTCAGAGAAGCTCTCTGAGCACACGTGCTGACAGTACAAGGTAGCCTTGTGCAGGTGGTGGAGAGACCTTCCTATGGAATGCACTTTGTCATCCCAAAGAACAGGTAACACAAACTATGAGAGCCAGGACACTGCTAATCTACCTATTCTCTGGCTTTGATTTTACTTGAGTATCAATTTTAAGCTGCACCTCTGGATCCAGAAAGAATCCTAGGAATAAAAGGGTATTGGTTTTGTTCAATTAAAATACATATTGCTGGCTTTGTTGATTTGATTCGGTCTTGATAATAAGCGTTAATAATTCCTTTTGGTTAATTGAAAGAGAAGATCTTAAAATGTCTGTACCACAGGGACATTAATGCATTTCCTTTCTGCTCTGGGAGGTGTGCATTTGCTGCAGGGGGTTTCTCCCTCTTCAGTTTTACAGCACCTTAAGCTTATTTTTAAAAATTTTGTAACCCACTCTGCTAAGTGCTCACTAAGACCCAGTGAAAACATGACTTTTTTCACCCTCTAGTTAATAATAAAAGCACACTCCATCCCGTTCCAGCTGGCTTGAACAAAGAGCTGAGGGATTTGCTAAGGTGTAGCAGAAATGCTCAGTCAGAGCCTGAAGCAGTGATGGAACACCTGGTGGAAAGGCAGGGCCAGCCCAGGGGAGCTCAGGTGCATGCAGTGTACGTGAGTGAGCAGAGGTCTGGAGCCAGGATCCACCCCTTCCCAGACCTCATTTAAGGGTTAGCACTGGATTCTGCAGTACAACTGTTGCCACAGCTGAAGCAAGAGGATCCTGGGGTAAGTCTTCACACTCTGCTTTCAGGTCAGCACTAAGCTGCATTTTATTAGTAATGGTGAAAATTGTATTTACTAGGCTGTACCTGTTAACTTCTGTAGGAAGAAGATGAAGATTTTTGTGTACATCCCTCTGCTCCTGCACTGATGCTGCTGTCTCATCACAGCCTGATTCTGACAGAGAATCATTTGTGACAGTGGAGAAACTCTGGATTTTGGGAAAACTCTCCTACTTGTCAAAGCTGCCTGTGTCAAGAGAAACCACAGGAGATGATGCAGCTCCATAAGCATCATATCTCTGCCTCAGCCTGGGATACACCTTGAGTTAGATAAGCTGCAGTAACAGGCACTGAGAGTGCGCAGCAGGGTGCTGGGCAGGCACCTTCCAGGAGTGAGGTCCTCCAGAGGTACAGTGGGAGGTTATGACACTCTGCTAAGGAGTGAGTGACCAGAAGGGCTGTGCAGCTCTTCACACACCTGCACAAGAACCTGATCTGCTCCTCCAGGAGCTCAGTGCTGACTGGGTTGGGCTGTCTAGAACCAAGGGATGTGGAAGCAGAGTAAATGCAATGAGTGCATCATTGCCCTGTCGTGTGCTTGCCTCTTCTGTTATTGTAGAGAGACCTGAGAAAGCCTTTTTTCTGAATGAAGCTAATGTGGATTTAGGTTACTTGTATCCCTGATACTGCAATTAGCAACAAACTATCAAAGCTGGGAACACAGATATGATAATACCTGGTAAATAATGCTGAGAAGTGGAGTTGCAGAACAACACAAATTCTGGTCTTTTCAGAGATGAAAAAGAAGTACAGAGGGATAAAAATCTTACCAGGTGGTGAACTCTTGCATCATACTGAAGGTATTATAAAAAAAAGCTGTGTGAGCATAAAGATAAATACTGCAGCCAGCTTAGATGAGAATTTTTAGGGGAAGACAATCTGGCCCAAGCTTTGGAATTAGGCTGAAGTTTCAGTGAAAACATAAATGTAAACAGGAGCTGATTAGAAATAAAGTTGGGGGGGGGGGGGGGGGAGGAATTCAGTGAAGTCTCAATTGGTCTCAGTTCCTAAACCTACACGATCACATTCCCATAAGTGGGCTTCCCTGGGCAGAGGAACCTGCTGCAGTCTCAGTACCAGGACCATTAAGTTCTTACAGGTGGCCTTTGCATCACCCCATGAGTGCTCTCTTCAACAAAGCGGATTCTCTTTCAAAAAGCAGATTTTGTTCTGCCTGACAAGCAGTTCTCATCTCCCTGAGGTTGCCTGGAAACCCTCCTGCCCCGAGCCCAGTCCTGCTCTCAGAAATATGGAGCACATTAGGGGTAAGTGATGGGACTGCTCTGCTGACAAAGGTGATCCTGCATTTGATTTTTAGATGATGCTGATTTGGATTCAGAGGCTTGGTGTGTTTTGACTGCACTGAGTTTCATGCTGCAGTTCTGAAACACCTCTACTTGGGATATTCCCATACCACACTGAGTAAGAAATAATAATAAGAATCAACTTGTTAGGCTCTAAATTAACTGCTTCCAGTGGACCAGAACAGTGCAAAGAAAGGATAAGGATGTACATTACAATACAAACATTGTCAATGTTTTGTTCTGAGTTTCCCGAGCCAACATCAAAGAGTTGATACTGGGGGGGGGGGGAAATGCAAGTTTTCTTACTCAAGAAGTAGAACAGTGCAACCGTTTCCTGTCACTGTAATCACAGCCTTGAGGCCCTGGAGACCCTGATGCAGTAACAAATTAGGAGTGAAAGAAATATTTCCAGGGGCAAGAAAGAGTCAGCTAAACGTTAAAAACACTTTGACATAGTAAGGAAGTTTCGGGGGGGGGGGGGAGAAAGGACCAGGAACAATTCAGTACCCACCCAGTACTTGCTGCAGTCTCAGAGATGCTTCCAGGCAATGAGGGCTGTGGGCACCCCATGCGTGTGGCCATGCAGGGGGCTGAGTGTCTCTGCAGCAGAGGCTGACATGGGCTTTGCCGTTTCACTTTGTGTGTTGGAGTTTCCTATGAAAGGAGCCCTACTTCAGCCACAGATGTTTTTTATGAGAGATTTAATTACACTCTTCGTTTTACTTCTTCCACACAGAGCCTCTCTGAAGATCGATACACGCTACGTTTTGGCAGCTCATGGATTGAGTTCACCCAGAGAGTTGTTCCTGAATGAATATTCACATGGCGCGTTTGAAAGTCAACAAATGCTGGATTGATCTCCTTAGTGCTCCTCAATGCTGCCTGCTCACACGTGTGGCTCTCAATGCCATCCCCTGTGGACTGCCCCACAGGTTGGAATAGTTTCCAGCAGGTCTGGGCAGACAGGCTCTGCTCTTAGGAAGTACAGCCACAGAAGTAATGCCCCACTGGCCAACCTGTTAGGTATAAAGCAGAGGAAAGGAAGAAAAAGGGTCCTTGTACAATGATACCGCTTTGTTATGCACCACAGCATCGTCCTGCTTCAGCCACAAGGACTGAATGTCATGAGACCTGCTGCAATAACCAGTATCTGATTAATAGGTCATGATAAAAGGAAGGGACTTAGCACTGTGTCAGGGTCCGTTTGAATTGCACAACTCTGTTGTAGTTGGTATCAGGTTTATGAGCCCCCGTATCTCAATGTATTCTGTTCGAAATCAGGAAAATACTGTGGTTTTACTTGGAGTGTCTTTGTGGTGCACAGATAGGAGAACTGCAGTAAGACAGGACTGTAAAGAAGAGAGGGGAAAAATGATGAACAAGAGGAATTCTAAAATGATTTCTGCAATTTACAGCCTGCAGAAGCAATAAGAGACCCCGTTCTGCCACTGCTTATGTAATATATGTCCTGTATGGTCTCATAAACTACGTGGCTGCAGTACTTTGCATAGCCTTTCTGTATAATTAAGATGGAAATGGGTTTTGTGGCTCTAGCAGCAGAGCTTCCCAAGGATGGCAGCGGGAGGGGCTGGGATCACTGCAGTGGGGAGGCTCACGGCTCGTGCGGCTTCATAGAGCAGAGGGAAGCATATACCTGGACCCACCTGATCCCACCGTGTGTTTGCAGCACCCATGGCTCCTTAAGAGGCATGAGGGCTTTCTCGAGAAAGGACAACAGTATGGAAGGGTACTCTTGATGGACCTTGGACAAATGCTTTCTCCACTGCTGTCACAACCCCAGAGAGCCACAGACAGGCTCACGTGAGCCCAAGCCTGGGGGCTTACCTTCCCATCCCCACCCACCCCCATCCTGGGGCACTGCAGCTGCAAACGCCGTAAATGTGGCTTCGTAGCCACAGTCATCTTGGCCAGAGGCAAGTTCCTTCCTGGTGCTCTGGCCATTGGGCATGGATGGTGGTGCTTTCTGTCCATTCCTGTTGAGATGTGACCCATGGATGGAGCTTGCTGCCCCAATTGTTCCAAGGGGCTCTCAAAGATATTTGTCCTTCATAAGAAGCTCCTTCTTTAGAAAACATTGGATCAAATCAGACCACGCATCATTTGCATGCATAAGAATAAGCACATCAGCTCAGAACTAGGGTACATCACTCTCTGTGTTCTCTCTTAAGTGGCTGTGAGAAACAAATGCCCCAGAAGAGCAATAATACAGCAAGAGTATTTGACTGCTTTATTTCAAATTTTTCTATGAAGCAGAAGTTTGAATATAACATTCTGGAAATGCTGATGTGTGAAGTCTCCATAATGAGCTTATCTGATCCAGCTTACCTGAGGTGCAGAGCCAGGCTGTGTGGGCTCTGGAACAAGGGAGGGTACCTCAGCTGGTTGAAATGACATGTCTTCTGAGATAGTTTAAATAAGTTATGTTCTGATATACAACAGGAAAACTGTTGTAAAGGATTCTTTTTCCATGTATTTTTGGCCCTCCTGACTCCTGGTTCCTTTCCAGACCATTTAAGTTTACCAGCACAGCACTGCTGTTCCAGAGCTGTGGATCCCAAAAGCACTCCTGATCCCAATGCTCTGGCAAACAGCTGCAAGAAATTCATCCTTACATGTTTACACAAAATGCATCCTTTCACCATGCCTTTTTCTATCTTTCTGATAGAGGTGATGATGTGGTATTTTTGTACAAAACCCTGTGGTTGTGTTTGAACCATCCAGCAATGAACCTGAGCTGCTGAAAACCTGGGTCAATACTTCCAACACCAGTGCCATCCCACATTCACCACTGTGTCGGTTCATAGTTCAGAGTGAGACGAGACCATTGGAGGAGCCCTGCTCTTGTGACGTTACTCCTGGGTTTTCCTTTGCCACCTTTCATCACATCACCAGGAGCTGAGCACTGAATGGGGAAAAGACTCTCCCTGGGGATGCTTTCACTCTGAAATTCTCAGAGGGACCGCAGTGTGCAGACTTCTTGTTCTGTCTGCCCCGTGTTCTATTCACAGAACACCAATGGTTCAATGGATGCATGGCTCTGCAGCACGGGCACTCATGGGGAGAAGGCAGAAGGGCCCTGAGGCCACTTTTTCCTTTGTTGCTTGTATCTGAGATTATTCTTTCCTAATTCTCCAGACGCAGCTTGGCTGTGCTGAAACAAGCAGGCAGTGTGGGTACAGGAAGGAGGGCATGCACTGTCTGAGTTATTAATTTCAAGGGGAAAGGAAAAGGTTAATTCAAAAGACTGAAAAAAAAAAAAATGACTCATCCTCAAGCTGAAAAAAGAAAGTGAACAGGAAGAATTTTGGCATTTATGATTCTTGTTGTCATAGAAACTGAACTTGATATTTCTATAGAGCGATCCGTAGAGGTAACAAATACTGTATTTTATAGCGGTGATGAATTAAGATCAACTTAAGATTCCCAATACATTGTCAAGCAGATCAAATACTGGTTTGTTTTGTATTGCCAGGTTGTTATCAGAGTCCTTAAAAGTCATTGCTGATATATTTAAATGAAACTGATCCGGTATTTGCAGGTTATTATTAGAATACATAGAGGCTGGGGGAGAGGTTTTACAATAGCCCAGCCAGAGTGCTCAAATTTCCATCAGAAAAGAGCACATCTGTTGGGACACAGCTATGTTTGCCACCACACAACTTCTTCTGGCACCTACAGCCATGACCTGCATAGGAATTGGTTCTGTGCAATGTTGAGGATGTTGAGGTAAGTTCTTGCGGGTGAAACAAAGGGGCAACCTGGACCATGGGGACTTGTCCCTTCTGTGGACAACAGCTGGCACAGCTTGGGGTCTGCTGCCTTCTCTAAGCCTTCTATATTTGGCCCTTTGGTGGCTGATGTGACCAGCATGGCTTGGCTTCCCCAAAACCTGGGCCTGTTAAAAGTCTGGTGGTGCCACACGCACGGTCTGAGGATTTCAGCTGGTTGAGCGCATCCCACTGGGAGCACTGTGCCTCTGAGACCACCAGAGCTGTATACTACAAAGCTGTGGGGCCTATTTTGAACATGTACAGTTACCTGCCACGTAGTTCTGACTGCAGAAGTTCTCTGAGTACGTTTCTGCCTCGAGGTAAGCAATTATTAAAAAAAAACAGCAGATCACATTTGTTTCAAACAGGTCAATTTATGCATAACATATTGCAACTCTTTGTACATTATTTCTCATTATTTTAATAAATGAGCAAACAAAGGTGTTTATCCTGGAAACGCGAAGTATTTTTATCAGGGATTCATTTAGCTTCATTTCCCATCAGGATATTTTTTGCCCCTCATTAAGTGGGTTGAACAAATCTGCTGTCAAAGTCAGGATCCACTTGTTAAAAGCTGAAAATTGTGGTCAAGATAATCTTCTGCCTCCTCTGTGGTATAGAAGGGAACTGCTGACTTTCCAGACAGTCTTTCACATCAGATCTATTTTTCTTTCTTTTTCTTTCATGAATCTCAGAGCCTTCTCCAGTCACATCTGTTAAAAAATCCCGTCAGATCGAGGCAATGCACTGCAGCATCACTCACGTTAATGCAAAACAGAGGGCAAGAGAAATGCCTAATACCTACTGGATGTTTCGGGGCTCATACAGTTAACGATCCTTCTCCTGCCTGGGCTGCCCTATGCCTCCGGTCAGCAGTGCTTGCTTTGGCATCTGCTCAGTCAGCGATTCCCCGCATGTCCTCTAGCAGAAGGCTTTTCCCATGCTGCTGACTTCGTCGCTTCCTTTCCCCATTGCTCCCGTGGCTAATTTCACAGCCTCTCACTGACTGCGAGTGATGCAGCATCAGAAGCACGGAGCGAAAGGGATGAGCACTGCAGCAGAGCAGCAGCGCTGGTCCAGTGCTGTAGGCAGTGCCATGCACAGGAGGTGCTCTGTGCGCTGCACGGGGTGGGGGTGAGCTGCAGCCAGCAGCTGCGAGGGGAGTGCAGCCTCTGCTCCTCCTGCCAGCAGTGAGCACACCTGAATTAGGGATGTGGCTAACCCCACGCTTCCTGGGTCTTGTATTTAGCTAGTGCTTTAAAGGATTGGAGAGAAAATTTATATGGGACAGCAATGAAAGGATTAAGACCAAGATTACGGAGGTGAAATGACATTTTCTGGGCACATAAAAACCTCAGGGAAGAGAATGCGCACTCATACGCAGAATAACTCTTTCTCCCAGACTTACAGTGGAAGATGCACTCCTGTTCCCCTGTTAGGAAGGTGCGCCAGTGAATGGCCAGGCTGGGAGCCCAGAAGATCCTTCTTGCTGCCTGCAGGGACACACACCTCTGGGAGTACCCGGCTCCTTTATTTTGAACTCTCGCTTGGTGGAGCTTTTGCAGCACTCTTTTTATAACCCAGTATTCAATCTATTCTTCTGGTAGATGAAAAGGAAAACCTCTCCATTCTCATTTATTCATAGTAAAGTTTCTGAAAAGTGTGAGAGAATTTTCTGCAATGTACCAGAAGTCCTTCAGGTCCACTAACAGTCAGAAATGGCCGCTGGGGAAAGCTGCAGCACTGCTCTTGGAAGCGAGGGGCTCACTCAGGAGGAGGTCAGTGCTTCCACTACCACGTGCCATCACCAGGAGCAAAGCTAAACAGATGAGAAGCTGAGGCTGCAGCAGGCATAGCCTTGCTTCTGAATGTAGCTGCTCTACATTCAGCTTTCTGGAGCCTGAAAATACCTACAGCATTTCGGAGAGCTGGAGCAGGTTATATGATCAGCCACCGCGTTACTATTCTGCTTTGATAGCTTTATTGATTGTCGTGTTGTTGCAGAGAGCCCCGTCCCAATGCACAGGACTTGTTCATAATTGATGTAAACCACACAGATTTATGCTGTTGCTAATTCTGTGGTGTACTGACTAAGCAGCTTCTTGAGGTAGAATAGCCCTGTCCCTGTGGTGTGCTTCCATCTGCCTAGAAACTCACCGTCCACTTACGGATCATATTGGAAACTTATCTATCCTTCTTTTCCATATAACGTGAACCACATAGCTAGGAAGAAATATGTGATGTTGAGGTGTTAATTTATTTCCATGTTTTGCTTTTAAGAGCGCATTTCCCAGAGAATACAGAAGCTATTGTTTATGTCATGTTTGATTTCCTTTCTGGAGATGGGAGATGGACAAAGATTTACTACAAGTATTCCTTTCTGTGCCAAGGGAATGGATACACATTAGTAACTTGACAGAAAAGATGAATTCTCTGGTGCCACTGCTGCTGTCCACTCTCCAATCTCCCTTTATAATTAATTAGCTGTCAGATCTGCTAAAACTCAAATAATGGATTACAGGAATGTGAGGCAAATTGGCCCTGAAATTAAGACCTAAGTCTGGGATGGTCTTCTTCCTGACCTTGCAACTCTCATTATTGATTTTGAGTAATTTCCACCTATTGAAGAAAAACAAGAATAAGGCAGAAGAAAACAAGAGGCTTTTTAAGGGACTCTGTGCCAGGTTTGTTCTTAAAGATTTGCTGCCTAGGGCAGTGAGCTCTGTTTGCTACCTAAGTACGCTGACCCAACTGAAATACATAATGCTCGTGTGTTTCTAGGCTTCAGACTGAAAATAAGGATCTAGACAGATTGTCGGTCCTTAGCACTTCACTTCGAGTAAAATATAATTTGAATAACTTGACTGAGTTAATAAAACTATTCAAGTTTATCTTGATTGCCAAAACCTTGATAAAACCAAGGACATCTCTGGGAAAAAATGCAACCTGCCTGGGCCTACATTTACATTAACCAGCGTAATTTCCTTTATTATGGGACAAGATAATTTATTAATCTTGAATTCATGTAATTAATCTCTTTTTAGTCTCTGGGTAAATATATTTAAACTCCAGTATGTTGTTAAGGACTGTGGCCCAGCCTGATTGGCCCAGCATCCTGCTTCCGAGAGCCAGATGTGGGAGAGATGTAGCACCAGTACCTCCACCCTGCCCTGCTGGCATGCAGGGTTTGACGGCCACCATGTCTTCCTCCTCCTGCTGCCTTGCTCATCTGCTGCCACTGGAAATGTTTCCTAGGTAAGGGTGACATAAAGTACCGCGTTCTGTAGATAACAGGATGTCTAGCAATGGGAAAGCAAGAGCTGACAGAGGAAGCCTGGCTGAAGCAGCAATGAGTTTTCTGATGCACTCTGAATCAATTGGTTCCAGCATTCTCTCAGTAATTTGGACACCTTGCTGTTGTACAGAAGGCCTGTGATGTAATACACCTGAAATTTGTCATACTTCACGGACTGTGCTTCTGGGGAACAGATAAAAGAACGAAGAAAACCTTGATGTGAGGAAATACCCAAAATACAGAGCTTGGACTCTTGGTTTAATTTATAACAGGGTCATAGGAGAACCTGCAGTATGGCCATAGCAGTACAGGAAGGTAGCAAGGGCTCCTCTGGCCACATCAGAAGCACCCACTTTGTCAAATAGTTGCATGCTATCTGGCTTAATGGGAACTAGCTGTGGCACTGCAGGACGGGAGGAGATGCCTTGTCATGAATAAATAAAATGCATGAGCAATGCTTCCTTAAAGGAAGGATAAAAATAGAATGTGAAACGTGAAGTCTGCGGCACGCATCTCGCAGGTTCGGGAGGTGTGTCCTGGAGAAGTAAACCCAGTGCAGTTCTGATACGGACTGCTTGCACTGGATTCCTTGGGAGGGAGGGGGATAGTTACTGGGGGGGTGGAGGGATCCTGGATTAACTGAGCAGCCAATAACCAGAGCTAATAAGGACACCTTTAGCACCTGCATGGGGGGTTATTTCAGCAGTATGCTGTAGTTGCTTTAGAAGACGCTTGAAGAATTCTGCAAATTCTGTTCAAACCATTTCTGTTATTATTTGAAGAAGGTATAAATAAATAAATCAACCTATCATTAAATTCCACGATTCTATGATTATTTTCTCTGCTATCTTCCAGATCTCAGGTCTGGAAGTTCCAGCAGGTGTTATGGCCTTAACAATTGCTCTTTTCTCGGGGGGTCCTCAGCCTAGCTGGAGCCAAACTAAGGACACTGTGGGGCTGGGGACCTCAGCAGGGGTTATGGTGAGGTGAAGCATCGTGGTGGCCCAATCCCACCGCCCTGCTCACCCCCCTCCACACCTCAGCACAGGCACAGCTGGCTGCCAGGTTCCCATTGCTGCTTCTCCATACACAGCAACCACACTTCCATCTCAGGCTGGGCAGGGGGCAGCTCTGGCTGCTGCAGCTCTGCTCCCCCTGTCTCTCTCACCCAGAGACCAAGGACCTGTTGGGATTATTTCTGGGAAAGCCTCATCCTCAGTGCAGTCCAGCCCGGTGCCTCTAATCCCCCTCACCCTTATTCCCTCTTTAATCTGAGACCAGGCAGCAGAGAGATATTATAACTACAAAAAGCAATTACATTCACTCCTCACAAGTTCTTCACCACTTGTCTCCCATCACACCCTGATGCTGAGAAGATATCAAGCTCTCAGAGCATTCGTTTTAACTTTCAAAGCTTTCGGTCTTTAAATATATCATTGTCTTTATCTCCTAAGAGCTCTCGGTGCAATAGCCTTGGTTTTCAAAGCAAGATGTGGAGAATTCCTGGACAGCGCCTATTATCTAACTGCATCTTCTTCACTCTTTTCAACAGTTGCTACCAGAGAGAAGATTTATCCACAGAGCCATGCTGTTACCGTGCTGTAGTGCATGCAACAAAGACACTGGAGGTAATTCAGGGAGATAACACAAAATCACAGAACGCTGGCAATGTGGGCAAATCTTTTTTGAGTACATAGGGAAAAAGAGCAACAACACAGTTTAGAAGAAATAAGAATGGAAACGTGGCTGAGACAAGGGAAAAGACAAACACAGAGGCTGTTTACAAAACAGATTGAAGAGAATCGCTTCATTTCTGGTCATCCCAGCAACAGCAAACCTCGTAACTGCAATGAGAGTTCTGAGATAAACCAGGATCACGGTTCCCAGTAAGTGCTGCCTGCCTTTTTTTTTTTTCCTTAAATATTTTAAAACTCGATTGAAATTAAAACAATACAGAAGTTACTAAAAAAAAAAAATCTATAAATGGAGTCTGAATTTCTACAGCTATTGGCCCATTTTACACTTCAGACTTATCTTTGGGTGACAGGAAGCCAAAACTCTGAAATGGTTTAATTAGACTGAAAATTATATTTAATAAAGTTCTGCCGAAGAAATATAAGCAAATTTTATTAATTTCCCCAAGAACTGGATGTATAAAGCTGATGGCAAATTACGCTGTGCAAATTATGATCATCTGCAAGAATGAAGCTCAGAGACAAATAAATGTGATCACTTTTTGCATCATTTCACAAGTGACCCCAAAGGCTCCCTCCACCCCCAACAAGCATTTTTGCAAAGCAGTAGCTACATTCATCCATCCCAGACAAGCTGTGGTGATGTCTAATGTTAACCACTGCCTGGACAACATGCACCACAAGCCTTCTGGCATGGCCTGGCATGGCCTTTTTGCAGGCTGATGGGACAAGGGCTGGAGGGCTGCGAGGAGCTCACATGGCACCGTGCAGCAGCACTATGACCCCAAAGGCAACAAGCATGGGACAGCCTCGCAGAGCCAGGCAGGGCAAGAGGAGGTGGAGCAGAGATTTCGTGTCTGCCTCCAGGTACATAGAGAAAGACTCCTCTCAGATTTGCACAGTGGAGGAAAAAGGGACACAGGATGCAAAAGGAAAATTCCACTGTGTCTATGGAAGAGAATGCTTTGTCATGGAAATACCTAAGCACGTTATCCAAAGAGAAACTGTGAAGAGCAAGGATTTGTGAGCCACAGCGGTATATACACTGGGTAAATTGGATTAAAATCAGAGAACTTTTCCCTTTATTTTTTGGGCCCAGTCTCTGAGTGGCAAAGTCTGATGGGCAGAATGCCCAACAGCTCTTGGGAGAGGGCTGCACAGAATCACAGAGCTGTAGGGGTTGGAAGGGACCTCCACAGATCATGGAGTCCAACCCCTGCAATGCAGCTCCCAGCCCAGGCTGCACAGGTAGGTGTCCAGGTGGGACTTGGATGTCTCCAGAGAAGGAGACTCCACCACCTCTGTGCAGCTCCAGTGCTCTATCACTGCACTGTAAAGAAGTTCCCATGCACATTTGTGCAGAACTTCCTATGGATCAGTTTGTGGCCATTTCCCCTCATCCTATCACCACACACTGCTGAGAAGAGTCCAGCCTCGTCCCTTCACCTCCTGCTCCTACAGGGAGCCTGGAAGATTGTGCCGAATGCTCATCAGCTTTTCATGGACCTTCCTAAACTGACTGGTAGGCAGAACTGAATCTGCTAATGCCTCTGTCCCTCTATACTGTCCTCTGAAAATTCCACTGTTCCTTCATACCCACTTCTTATCCACATACGTGTATTAAAATTATTACCTGCACTGCCTTCCTAACAGATCACAAAATTGTTCTGAACTATTCCTTCCAACTTCTTTCATACCTAATAAATATTGTTACGTCTGTCCTCTCCAGAAATCCCTCATGCCTGCTGTACTCAAGCCTGCTGTTCTCTGTAAGCTTTTATGAGAGCTGCAACTTCTACTATTTCCAACACTGCTGAAACCAGTTGTCAGTCCCAGCGGTAAGGAACCAATAGCAGTAAAGAGATGGGATTGTAGATATGGACTTCTCTCAAAAATGCTTTTGGAATTTGACGACCTATCCCTATTGCAGTGCCAACACAAGCATTCAGAAAGCTGTGGCACGAAGACCCAATGAGTACTTCTCAGTCACATAATGAGGCAGCGCCAACTTTTGGTGTTGATTTGAGCCCTACTTTGTACCTCCTGCTGTGGTGTGCGAACAGCATACAGCTTCAGTGAATCACTGTTCACTTTCATTTGGTGGCATCTCAGCTAAGAGAATAAGCAAGAGCTGCTTTTTAAAGAGGGTGGAGAAAGAGCACTGATCAAGCTAAAGGAACTGAATATAGTGGTGGGTGCTTTGTCTTTAGCTGCAGTTCCTGCTAGCAATAAGCATGCCCTTGGTTTAGAAAGCTGCTCCTTTGGTTCCCAGGGAGCCAGATAAATGAAAGCGATAGGAAGGACACTCCACTGTGTATCACTGCTTGGGATCATTAGTGCAAGCAAAGAGGCTGCCCTTAAAGGAAACACGTACAGGGGGTGGGGGGCTGTGGGGAGCAACTGCCAAGGGAGCATAGAGGTGGTGGGGATGAGCTCTTCACATATCTATGCGGGAATAATAGGAAGCAGGAAATTAGAAGAGAACAGTAATTGATAGAAAACTGAGGGCCCAGAGCTTGATATGGGATGATCTGAGACAAGTTCACAAACTGTACAGGCCAGGACACCACCACCAATGCTGGTGGCTCTGTAGTGCCCCCAGTTCAGGTGCCATATTCAAGTATTTCCATTACCTCCAATGCCTTCTGAAGCTGTGGGTGGGACAGTACCTTCCTCAGGCAGCCTCTGCTCCCTACTCCGCATGGGGCCACGGGGGCAAAGCCCCACATTTTGCTACTGGCATCGTGGAATTGTGGTGGGATGATAAATGAGTTTCCTGGTAACAAAACACAACATTCCACCAAAATAGATACTTAAAAAATAAGTTAGCCTGAAAGGTAATTTTTCTGTTTAAATGCAGCTCTGCTGGATAACTATTGGTTGGTCACACTCTGAGGCTGTTCACCCACAAGAAGTGAAGGAAAGACACTGGAGGTTTTGGCTGGGGACTGCCAGAGGGCAGAAATAGGAGCTGGCTCTCACTAAGGATCACAGCATTAGCCAGAAAATACTGCCATACTTGCCACTTATTCCAAAGAAAACATAGATAACTAGCTCCTGTGGATGATGCTTCAAGTTACAAATATGTTCCCAAATCTTCCCGGAATATTATTTCCTCATCCTCCTCCCCTCCAAAACTTCAAGTATTTCTACTGTTGAAGGGAGAGAATATATCATACTGTAAGCCACGTGCCACACAGAACAACAAGGAACATCTCAACAATACCCAGGCTAAAAACAAACCAAGAGAGCTTTTGTTGTTCACTGTTTTTAGCATACATTAGGTGTGAATTGTGAGTGCCATTTAATTGCAGCACTGTGTGTGTGATTTGGAAATGCTGCACAGAACATTATCAGTTCCACAGGAAACAGATGGAAATAGGCTGTGAAAAAATGCTGTGCAGAGCAGAGAAGTGGCCTAGAAAGTGTGAAAAGAAAGCCCTCAGAAATAGCACATTTGTAAGTTATTCATATTGTTTGATTTATTTACACTTCTGTTTGTATACAGTGAGACCAGACAGGGTTATAAGAGCTGTTGATGGCTCCTGACAACACAGAAATAATGGACTGATGTCAGATTTAGTACTGATTGAAGGAAAAGCTTAGTCATATTTCCCAATTGATTGTAGCCATAATTATCGAGTTGCTCATTTGTTTCTCCACCTCCTTAATGTCAGTATTGCTTTTTGTGTTGTTGGCTAAGACCTGGAACTTCCCTCTCTGTTACTGTTTTTCTGCCCAGCAAGCAGCTCACCTTAGGGCAGAAGTCCTCATTCTTTGATCATGGTCATCAAGTCAAGATGCAGTCCCCACACAAAGAAGCAAAAGTCAGGCATTAAACCCAAACCCAAGAGGCATATGGCAAGAGAGAAGGTCCAGAAAGCATCAAGTGACCTCAGCACAATCTGTCACAGAAGACTTGATTGAAACATGTTCTGTAAATACATCAGGATGCCCTGCTGCTCTTTGTTGGGTTTAAGTCACACTTCTTACAAGCACGGGTAGAGGAAACAAGGTCACAGGCTTCCCTGCTTGCTCTTAGCCACCTGGGAGGACCAAGCCTTTGGAAGGGCTGACAGTGCCTTGTCATGCTGAATGGTTTTACTCTGTGACTCAGAAAGAACTTATATGCCTTCTTGCATACACTGAAAATGTGCTTTTGCATTTGGCCTTGGCAGGGGTACTCTGCACTGTTCCGGGCCCCTCAGAGCTGTCCCAGTGCAGTAGGAGATACACGCAGCACTGGGAGGATGCTCCATTCCTGCTCCGTGTGTTTGGCAGCCACAACTCTCTGACAACAGGAAGGATCCCCTGAGATGCAGCACCCTGGGCCTGACCAGAGCACCTGACAATTGCACCTGAGGGTGCAATCCCTCAGCCTGGCTGTGCAGAACAGTTGAGATAAGGATCCCCCGCCTTGCCTCAGCTGTACCTTCAGGATTTGATAAAACAAATCTTTTATCAAAGCCTATTTCCAATGAAGGTAGAGAAGAAAAATGACAGTGTAATTGCTCTCATGTTTTAATTTTGGAAGTGTCTCATCTGTTTAATCTCAAAATCTGGGAGAATATATCAGCCCCATCCTCCTACAAAGCTCTGTACTATGTGCACCAGGAACACTAAGGACACCAGCACCTCTGTGTGCAGCCTCTGTGCCAGAACAGGACCCCACACTGACCTGCTCCAACCTCAGGTAGGAATGCCCAGGGCTGCTGGGAATTGTTTTGGCTCATGCTAAGCTGCTGAGATGCTGCAGTCTTATTTCTCCTTGGCTTTTATTAATACAGAGTATTTATCCATCCCTGCAGCAGGAGCAAAAGTTCAAAATAGTATATATATTTTATGAGCAATATTTTTAATGCTTCTTAATAAAACAAGGAAAGAAGACAGCAGACTCAAATGCCCTTCGTTAAGTAACAGTGTATACAAGCAGAAGGCTTTTCAGAAGGTTTCAAATGGAAACAGTTTCCATTTGGAAACACTAATAAGTTACCATGCAATTTTCTAGGCTGCTAAAACACACCATTCTCTAGAATAAGAACAACAATACACTGCTGGTGTAGGAAGAAGATGGGTTGCTTCCCTAGGCAATAAAAAAAAGTGCACTGCTATGTCCTCATTGCATTAATCCCCTGGTGCAAGCGTGTGTGGGTAAGAACCATGCTCAGATGGGATGTGGCTTTGGCTGCATCTCCGCTACAGCACGGCAGAAAAGTTACCCTGGCACTGCCTGCCCTGCAGCAAACAGCCCCAGTGAGGAGCAGCTGAGCAGCAGCAGTCGTGCTCCCACCTCTCACTGGTGCAGCACAGTGCTGGTGGCAGAGGAGCTCTGCTTGCAGCCAGCAGAGCGTGGAGATGCCTTCAGGTTTCTCGTGCTTGCTCAGGAGCCCATGCCAGATTGCAGGACTCCAGGCACTGTGAGAACATAAAGAAAGCATATGGTTGGTTCTTTATCTGTTTCACAGTCCTGCTCCTGATACAGCTCAGCACATGTGCGCAAGCAGGAGAAAAGACTCCAGGATGAAAAGCACTCGTTTTCTAAAGGAAAATGTGTGCGAGTGGGGAAAATACACAACAAAAATACGCTTTTAAAGCAGTTATTGATAGCACTGAGCATGATAGAACCTTATGGATTGTAAATGCTGACAAAAGGGCTCCAAATAACTCTTCAGTGCGGTAATAGTGACAGCAGAGTCAATAGCATCAACCATCTCCCAGTAATGCCCTCAGCAGCATGCCATGACCAGCCCCTATCAATCACCTCCAGCCAGCCAGGCTGGGCTTTGGGGTTCGCTGGGCAGCACCGGGGTCTGCATTTTGCCAATGCTTACAAAAACCATGAAGCACAAAAGCACTGTCACTGACTCACAGATCAGGCAACGCAATGCTGAGAGGAAAAGGATCGTTCAGCTCTAGTAGAAGGCAAAGGGAACCTTATTATTGCCTTCCATTCAGAGGAGGCTGGAGAGAAAGTAGAGAAAGGCTCTTCCAATAGGAGAACAAGTTGGGGTGGGAGGCAGTGTACACAAGCCTAGGTGTAAGAGACTTTGTTAAAGCGAGAGAAATCAGATGCTGGCAAGGCTTGAGAAAAAGCAAAGGCAATGGGAGCTCCATCCTTGGAGACATCTCTAGCACACCCAGACAGGGACAAGATGCCCTTAGGGTCTCTGCTCTAATATCTCTTCTGCTTCAACCTCAACAGTTTCAGATTCCCTTCCAGATTCCCACCAGCCTTCCACTGTCCCCACAGCCACCTTCCCTTGGGGGTACCCCCACTGCTTACTGTGCACACACCACAGGGGGAGGGCCAGGCATAGCAGAGAGTGGGGGGAGAGCCCACCACCCCCACACATCCCATGTGCTCCTGCACGAGACCTCATCCTACAGCCCCAGCAAGCACCTCGCAGCGCTGCTGCTTCCCAGCACCCACACTGCCACATCAACTCGTTTAATTTGTATTCAGAGCCATTCCCTAGAAACAAGTCAGCTGTTTTATTCCGAATCCTTCACTTCAGTACCAATTTTGACATTAGAACTGTGCAATGATTAGTGTTTTCTGTACTGCACACAGGTGGGGTAATGTAGTCTCTTGGTGCAGCACTGTGCAACAAGAAGCAAGCTGGAAGAAAGGAGAAGCACAGCAATGAAAACACCTCGAAGGAGTGAGTGGGAGGGATTAATCCTTAGACTTGGAACCAAGTTGATTTAGTTTTATTATTAAACAAAGTGTCTGTTCGCTCCATAAAACACCACCTGCTAAGTAACTTTGGGGGAAAAAAAATCCATACACAGAAGAAGGATTTTAGTTCCTCCAAAATAGCTTTTCTTTAAGCAAGTGTGCACCAAGTGGATATTGTAAAGGAGAAAGAAGGAATTAATAGAAGATTATTTATTACCCATCTTATTAATGAAGTTGGTTAAACCTGCTCTTTGTTCCAAAACAGGGTACACCTTTAGTGGAGTACTGCATACACACAGGGATGCTGTCAGCTACCTACAAGCATTTAATTATACTTACCAGTATATTTCCTGAGCTTCAGTGTCTCCTGCCCTGCCCTGGGCACCACGAGGAGTGCAGCTGCAGTTCTTTCACCACCTCCATATTTTTACACACAGATAAGAACCTCCTGAGCCTTCCCACCAGCCCCAGCTCTCAGCCTCTCCCCACAGCAGAGCTGCTCCATTCCCTTTACCTCCTCTGTGTCCTTTGCTCCTCAGCAAGCCCCCATCTCCCACAGTGGGCAGTCCAGCAGGGCCCAGCTCTCTAGCTGTGCTCCCTCATCCAGCTCTGCCTGGTGCTGCCCACTGGGGGCCTTTTGGTCAGCACTGTTCAGGTGTTCTCTATTTCCTGATGATGCCTACAGGCTCTTCTAGTTCACCGCCCTTCAGCACTGATATTCCATAGGTGTTATCCTTTATGGAAACCACCTTTAAGTTCAGCATCCAGATGATTTTATGCACCGGTTCCAGCCTGTAACTCCTGGAAATTACTGTTTAATAATATGTTGTGCAGTAGGCTTGTGGTCTTTGTTACAGAAGTGGATTTTGATGGCTTGGCTTTGCCAGCTGCCTTGCATCCACACACCACACCCAGCAGCCTTTGGGCCCTGGATGGAGTGTCTGTTCCAGCAGAATCCAGAATCCTGAAAAGGTCATGAGTGAAGCATGGTCACATGCTGTCCCCATCTAAATACATTAAATAAACACTCTTATATCGAGGTGTTCCTCCTTGCTACAGCCTGCAGCAGCACAGAGCTGAAGATACTTTCACAAAGCAAAGACATGAGGGGTGAGAATCACAAAACTCCCTTCTGTTCATCTCACCTTCAGGAAGGCAGATCCATCAGACCCCATAGGATCAACATCAGGCAGCATGCACTCAGACAGTTGAGAAAGGGACAGATATAATGGCATTAAGGCTCAGTTCCACACGTAATTTCATCTCACAGGAAAGCTCTTTGCATTGAATCTTTCCCTGAATTGCCACTCTGTGTAGGATACATCTTGTAACTACCCAAACGTGAGTGGAATGAAGGGGAATTTAAGCTGTTCTGAAGCCCTCCATCAAGCTGCAGGTGACAATATGTTCCCACAAATCACATTCCCACACTGGGAGGATGCTCCTCAACCCACCAGAAAATAGAACCAGGAGCCAGAGCCACCGCACGGCATGGTTTATGGCTCCTGAAGCTTTTACAGTCACAGCTTTGTGGTACAACATTACTCACATGTAGCCCCCTCTTTACGCCTTCTATTTTACAAAGGAGCCTCAGACAGCTGAGCAATCCCTCTTCTAACCTGTCTCCAGGAGTATTTAATGCCTTAAGACACGGCAGCATGTTCCAGGACTCCCTGGGCTGGGATGCAGAACCCATCCTTAGCACAGCATCACGAAGCAGTCCATCTACACCCTTGGAGATGGCCAAAAGTCACCAGGACACACACTGGGGGCAGCCCCACTGAGCAGAGCTGGGACACAGTGACCTCCAGATGTGATTTCCAACCTCAGCTCTCTGATGTGCACATGCAAAACCCCCACTAAGCAGGACCTCCAGCACTCAGTATTCTGAGGAATTTAATGCTAATATCTACTTGTTAGAGACAGAGGATCTCCCCAGACAGCAAATTCTGAATTGTTGGAATAGAACGAGTCGAAAAGTGATTTTTCCACCCCCTGCCCCAGAACAACTTCTGTAGGAAAAGCATGTTGGCTTTTTGTTTTGTTTTTCCTTGACAAGAGTCAGACAGCATTACATAAACAGAAATAGAAGCAGCCTCCGCTTTCTCCTGTGCCTTTCTTCCCGAAGACTAAAGCTCTCTTCCAGCTATAACATCAGCAGTTTGGGAAAATCTATTACTGGAAGCAGCCTTGTTCCCCATCTGTCAGTACTTGACAGGCTCCCAACTTTGCCAGTGTCTGAAAACACTTAATTTTAAGAGTAAGACATCTCAAGTTAAAAGTACTGTATTTGATTAGTCAATTAGAAATTACCGTTTTGCTTTCCCATGTACATAAAATACGTAAATGAAGTTCCTTACTTCTCAATTCAAAACAACAGGAAAGGGGAAAATCTGAGCATTCACCAATAATTTTTGCCTTTACTTTTTTAAAAAAAGGGAAAATAATAAAAACAAGAACTCAAATCACAGCTTTTCCACTTAAAATATATTGATAGATCTACTCACTGACTACAAGTTACTCAGAACCATAGGTAAAGGTGGATATTCAGGCCACATTTTATTACTTCAGCCTCTTTCAATAAACCTTGTTCTTTTTTCATCTTTCATTCACATTTCGCCTTTAATGCAGTTCCTTTTTGCAGCTGCCAGACTGCCTGCCTGGTTTTTTCTCCTAGCATTTTTTCCCAAGACTTTATACCCTTCTGCTCCCTGAGTCTGCTGAAACCAGAGGCTTTTTGCTTTAAGTCTATCATCTCTATCATCTCTTTCCTGGCACTCTTGTTATATCTTTTTTGTTGGAATCCTGAATTCCACCACTTGATGCGTGTGCATCTCTCCTTTGGTAATGGTACCTGCTACTCTCTGGATCCTCACCTGCCCTCCCATAACAGGTGACTGTTCATATGACAACATCTTCCTTTTCTTGAACAAAACCCCTGTCCCTGGCATTTCTCAAGGACATGACAAGCTGACTTTCTGGATTTCCTATTTACATCTGCATCTAAGTGTTACTCACTGATAACATCAATGATCCTACTGATTGCTCAGCAAACAAGGGAGCTCTTCCTTGCCTGATACCAAAGCCCCTGCATGAACAGGTCAGCTCCTTCCTCCTTAAGAAGGGGGAATCTCCCATATCACCTCTCCAGGCTCAAGCAACACAGGGACACTCCTCCACCTCATTCTCCACATATGTACAGAAAACAGCTTATACGCTGGATGCCCAACCCCTGGAAGTATTCAAGGCAAGGTTGGATGTGGCTCTGGGCATCCTGCTCGAGTGGTTGGTGACCCTGTCCATGGCAGGGGGTTGAAATGAGATGATCTTGGAGGTCCTTTTCAACCCAGGCCATTCTGTGATTTCTGTATCCAAAGGGAATTCTGGCAGCTATACCCAAGTCCACTTGGATGTCAAAGCCAAGTTTCTGCCATGTCCAGCTGATCCATGCAGAGCTGTTTCATATGGATTGTGAGCACTCCTCCTATAAATTCTACAATTCTCTTTCCTTGGTTTAGCCAGAAATTTACAGAAGAGAGAATTCATTCATGTGTAGAGAGAGTCCAAGCCTCTAACCTCCAGTGAGTGTACAAGCATTCATGATTACCCATGCCAACAGGATCTAACCCTGATTTTCTTCACTCCTCCTGCCATGGTAATCTCATGTGTCTGAAGTTTCATGGCTCTGCCTCTCCTTTTTGGGAGGAAGCATATTACTGTTTGAGCTTGTGACATCTGGTTGCCCAAAGACCAAGGATGAGCCTGCATTAAAGCCCATTACCAGAACTGGTATTTCTCATATCACACAGCAGAACACTTCTTCAGTAGCACTTGTGATGGTGTATCCCACGTCCCACATGAATAACAGAGTCCCCAGAACAACAGCCCCACAGATGCAGCTGCACCCCCAGCCCAGGCTGCTGCCCAACACACCCACCCAGGGAACAGTCAGAACATCCCTCACATCCCTCCAAAGCTTCTGTAGAGTGCAACCCAACATCAAAACAGTGCATGGACACAGTGCTGCAGCCACGGTCAGGGAACAGCACACACCTTCCACCTGCTTTATTCACCCAGCAGAATTTAGCACTCTGTTCCCACCTAACGAACCAACAATAGATTAAACAGGGCAGGAGCAAACTGCTCATGTTGGTTTGGAGCTTTTCTCCATCAAAATCTTCTTGCATTGAGCATTTCCTCTAAGTCTGTATCCCTTTCATATCACAGTAGTGGTATAACACTAAAAACTGGTTTTTATACAGGTGTTTAGATGTATGTAAGTAGCATATGTACAGGTATGGGTTCACTTTCTGCATGAGAGGCACAGATACAAATAATGCACTTGTGTAGATGTAACAAGTCTTCATTATTACAACATTCAGGCACCAGAATTCCATATAATGATGATTATGTCACAACTGGCAAGCACAGGTAAAAGATCCTTCCAGATGTCTGTATCTTAGCTTAGATGCAGCTATCAATGCTATCAGAATGCTAACAATGCCCTTCCAATCAGTGCTATCATAACATCTCAAGTAACCTGATTTAGGTACCTTCAGTATCACAGTCAGATGCTTTCCTTGTTAAGCTCTAAAGAAAACAGGGAAGAGCTCAAATACATAATGATTTCTCTTTGATGTAAATGCTGACAACTGCAATGCAATGGAAAGCTCAGCAATGACAGCAGAGCAGCAAGGCCCTAGGCTGCAGCAAGGGAAGATGTGCATAAATGCAAAAGTTGTGGGCACAATTAAAGAAGCTGCTTACCTTCAGAAGGCCTCAAGCAAGCAGGGACCTACAGCAAAGTCCTCTTGTCTCCACTGCCAACCTTTCAATGAAGGTTGGGAAGGGGTGGATCCTGGCTCCAGCCCTTCCAGTTACTCAGGTACATTGCATGCCCCTGAGCTCCCCTGGGCTGGGCCTGCCTTCCCACCAGGTGCTCCATCACTGCTTCAGTCCGTGACTGAGCATTTCTGCTGCAGCAACAAACCTATGCTCTGTTAGTAAACCTCTCTCAGTGCAATGAATGAAAGCAGTGACCTGGCCCCATAATCAGAGGTTTTTCACATCAGAGCGCGGGAAGCCAGAAAAGCTATAACATCATCCTCTTCAAATGTCAGTGGCAGCTCAGCAGCATTCCTGTTGCTCAGACAGAGCACTGTCAGAGGGGATTTCTGCACTGTTCCCAGTGCCTGACGGGAGTGCCTTGCCTGGGAGATAGCTCAGTCTGGTGTGTTACATCTCACTGCTCCAGAAACAGAGCCAGCAGCTGGAAATTTGCTTTTTCAGCCTTTGAGCTTGAACTGTGTCTGTTTTTTTTTTTTTCTCCCTTTTTAACCCTACTAAAGACTGCTGCTTTTGAAAATCCTCTGGTTTAAAAATGATACACCACTATTGGAAGAAGGCAGGTAAAATAGCTATGATGAAAGCAAAGTGTGGGCGAGAGCTGCAGCTCTGGCAGCGTGGATCAGCTTAGGCTGCCTGTGTAGAACTGAGTGCAAATAACCTAGCTCTGGTAGAGCAAACTTCAGCAATGGAAATAAGCCTGGTCACAATGATGACAAGAAGCAACCACTACCCCGGAACAGAGGATATTTAGTAGAAGACAGGACAGGCAAGCCTGTGAGGTTTCATATGCTGAGGAAGAAACAAAAATAGGAAGAAGCAACTCACGGGAAGAAAACAGAATGGATATGCATGTCCAGAATCTCAGCGAGCAGGGCACATTATCTACTGATAGCAATGGTAATGAGAAATAAAGCATAATGTCAAACTAGAGGACCCCAGCAGCACGAGCTCAGTATGCAATGGAGTAAGGAAGCTCCCAGCAGGTGACGGCTGGGCAAACCAGTAACACTGGAATTCAATTTATGTGCCAGCCACCTGACCAGGGATTGTGGGCAAGGTCAGAGCTCCTTCCTTTTTAAGACAAGGGGAATGACAGGCAAGGACTGAAGAACTCTGGAGAATTATTAGTGATTATGGCTAATCACTAAGCAGCAGTACAATGTGCTGGAAAACGGGAGAGCAGTCAATATTACACAGATCTTCAGCAAGAGAAACAAGCAGGAGTAAAAAATCAGTGAACTTAGTTTTACTTCCCAGAAGAACTGTGAAAAGTCAGCGTGATAAATTAGGCACAGCTTGGTCTTAATGAATCACATCAAACCAATCTATTTTCTACCACATGAGACAGTAACAATCTCATGATTTCTAGCAAAGAGCCACCTGATAGAGTTTCAAAAACCTTTCCGCAGTCAAAATACCCCACACTGTGTTCTCCTGGACAAACAAGAGAAGCACAGTCTAAAATATGACAGCACAATGCTTAGAAGTGCACAACACTTCCACATTACAAAGCAAGAGCAACAGAAGACAAGAGCAAGTGAGCTTGGAAGTCGTTCCTGCAGAAAGGTTATTAACATCCATTGCCAAGAGGAGGACCACATCTGCACAGGTCGGCCAAGGACAGTTTTTTTTAGCAGCCTGGGTGACATCTCCTAAATATCACCGCATCAATATGGGACAGGTTGTAAATGTAGCAGAGGGCAGCCCAAGTCAGCAGCAATTCTGCCATGATAGGACTGGAAAGACAGGAATTAGTCAGATGAAAAATGCTCCAAGTACAGCGCTTAGGAAGAACCTACATTTATATGGTGGAGAAAACAACTTTGTCTACAACTGAAACATGCTGAATCAGCAATGCCACGCAGCTATGAGAAATAGCCTATGACCCAAGCACTACCTGGGAGACATGAAATAAATTCACTGCTCCAAGTTGGTTGTGGTTCTGTGTTCAGTTTTTGTGCTGCATGTGTAGGAAGAGGATGGCCAGCTGGAGGCTGTGGGGAAACCAACTCCAGGAAAACATCTGGAAAAACTCAGCTTAGAGGAGAACAATGAGCAGAAACCAGTTCCAGGGGGATGTGGGTAACAACTGTCTGCTATGTGAAGAGCTGGCAAGAAACATTAAGTAATCCATATTTTTGCTTATTGTGCATGGCATAAGGAAGGCAAACAGGGGAAAGAAACACACAGGAAAGTTTTCTGATGCTGGGAAGGAAGCAGCCCGGCAGTAGGCTCCTAGGAAGGTCTGCAGGGCTGCCATCTCTGGGGTTATCAGGAGAGATGGGGCTGCCAGGAGAGATAAAGCTAGAGCTGATTCTGGTTCAGGGTGTCCTTTGTGCCTCCTGTGCCCCAGTGTTTGCTAAGGAAGTGCCAGATAGATTGAAATGCTTCCTGGCAGTTCAGGCTCACAGTGAGCAATAGGTTTTCTTTCTCAGTGTAACTGATTACAGCAGTTAGACAGCCACCATGGAAGGTCCTCCTTAGCAAAATTAACGTTCTAAGTTAGTTTGCATTTTTTTCCCCACCATCAGCAAGAACAGCAAAGTCTTGTCAGAGCAAAGCATTGCTGTTTTAAATAAAGGAGGCATGGATTTTAAACATGGTCTCTGTAAGATTCAAGGTGTGCCAGCCCTACATGCCTTATCAGTAAGGCAAGGCTTGTCTGTGTTGGCATGGGCCAGCTGCTCCCAAAGGGAAGATGCCAGGTCCCATTTTTGGGTTTTGAGGTCTTGGGTCCTCTAGACAGTGCTGCAATAGCACAGCTCAACTGCACATGGTTTCCTGGGACATTCTAAGCGCTGCAGCTTGGATTACAATCTCTAAAGTCAAAGCAGATCTACTGTGATGATCTCAAGGGTTCCTAGCTGCTCACAGCTGTCCTGTGGTGGCACAGTTCCTGTGATCCTGACAGGAATTAATTAAAGCCCTTGATCGGCATATTTTTAGCGTGGAATTAACAAGATCTTCAGTATCCGTAGGTAAACATAACTGCTGATGCCTTGAAATTTACACCAAATCCCTTTAAACTGCTAAGTTCTCTACCACAGCACTCACATGCTCGCTCTGTGGGGGCTGAGGCACGGGGGGATATGAGCTCTGATGCACTGGGGCAGCTTGGGGGGAGCACACACTGGGGGCACTGCCAGACCTGTATGTGCAGCTGACGTGGGGGGTCTGTGGTTTATTTAATGCTTACAGGTGAAGATAACATGAATCGCTTATTAGTCTCTTCAGCTCAGCAGACAGTGGGTTTGGGTATCTGTTAGTATTCATAAAGAAACCCAGTGCATTGAAAAATGCTTTTTTTTCTGATGGGTAAGTAATCTTGCAGACAGGGGAAGAAACTGATTTATTTCTCTATGGTATCTACACCAAATTCCACCTGAAGAATAAGTCTGAACATCTCTTTGTGTGCATCCAGGGAAGCAGATTGTGGCACAGCATTGATACAGAGCCACCAGGCTGAGACTGGGCCCCCGTGATCCTCGCTGGCACTCTGATCAAAACTTGAAAGTGGGAGCAGAAAATGATCTCCTGCCTGACCCGTTCTGCCAACACCTTTTTCCTCCTGGAGAAAAGTGCAAGTGCTGCCTTGAGGATCAGGTGGTGTGCTTTATTTTAGTGGTGATACCCTGTAGTGTCAAGATGTTTATCTTAAAACTAGAGATGTATTAAGTCACAATGTTATGAGGAGAGGTGAAAACACAAATCAAGATATTTTGCAGCAAAAGCTGACTCTTCAAATAACATTAGCTCCCAGAAGGCAAAGTTGAACTGAGCTGGAATGTCAAAGTGCAGCTGGGCTGCAAGGCTGGGGGAACTGGGAGCACCCAGAACTCAGATGGGGAGCACTGGGAGCTGCTGATTTGAGTTAAAGTACTCTGTTGTGGACAAGAACATCCATTCTGACAGGGTTACCGACTGTATTGTTTATTTCAATTAAAGCGGAGTTGGTTCAATGGTATTTCCTTTCACCATTAGGTAAAATTTGCACCCTGTAGGGCCCCAGATTAGACTCCCAAGTGAAGCAACTCCTGTATGAGCTCTGGATGAAATGAATATTTGTAAACTAAGCGAACTCAAATGTAAAGGTGTTTGGCATGAGATTTCTTCCTTATGAGCAGAAGAGTCACTCCTGAGAGGAAGCTCCATGCCTGGTCCTTTATGGGAGGTACTAAGGGCGGCGTGCACCTGAACACAGCAGCATGAAGCTGGTCAAATGCAGCTGCTGGCACTTCTGCAGCGATGCACTGAGCCTGGGCACACGGCTCTCCTGCCAGGGCAGCACACTCAGGTGCTGTCAAGGCCTTTCACGGTGATGGAGACCTTGCTGTGTTGCAGGTTATGCTGTCTCTATTGCTAATTGCCCTAGTTGTTGGAAGCTAGCCGAATGGCCCCGTGCCTCATTTCCAGGCTGATTTTCTGCTTGCAGCCTCTACACTTTGCATCACACTGGTCATTTAAATGCTCATTTGCAGAACCGCCTCCTATCACTAATCTTCCTCTGATTACCACTGCCTATACTTGCAGATTTGAGTCTCTGCTCCTCCCTTGCTGTTCTGGGTTAATAACACCTATTTATAAGGTTTGCTAGGATTGTTATTGGTATGGGTGTCTTCTTGAAACCCTCTTGTTTTCCACTCCTCTTACATGGGACAGGACACAGCATTTTCAGTCACCAGACAACGATAAAAATGAGAAATTTTGGCCTTAACCTTACATGTTTTTTCCCCCAGCATTTCTTTTTTCTTCCCTATATACACATTTACTCCGGGCACCCTTGTTGTCATTGGAGCCCCTCTCTTCTAAAGGAAGGAAAATGAAATTGCTCCCTACATGCCCAGCTCCTGGACCTGCGACTTCCCACCTGCTGCATTCAGAGGAAAACTTCCAGAAGTTTGAATGGCTCAGTCTGCAGTGTTTTTCATTGGAGAGTGCACTATGTAAAGATTAAGAAGAATTTACAAACACAATTAAATACATTCAAATAAAAACGCTGTGCCAGGCCCTGAGGTCCTTTACTTTGGTTTCTTAATATAATGGTTCTCAACCACTGCGTATGGCTGATCAGCCCTTTGTTGAGACAATTGCTGCATAATAACAGCGATTCCGGCCCTGTGTGAGCTTCTGCATCACTGGGAATTGCATATGCACTCCTCCCAAGGAGGAATTCTGCCCTGAGTCCACAGGACACGAATCAAATCTGCCTTCCTTAATGCGAAGAGAGTCCTCAAAAGAAATCCGAGCTGCCTTCGCTTTGCAGAATTGCTTTAGTGAAGGGCTTCTTATTAGCAGGATGAGTTCTCCTTTTTTCCTCCTTTTCTTTTAAACCCAACCCTCAGGGGAATTACCAAAACCCTTTGTTATGCATTGTTTAATTTATTCACTCTCTTGAATTAAAGCATGTAACTGGAACAAATCGGGTGACACGTGAAGCTTTAGTTTTAGGAGACTGCTGCCAAAACGCTATTGTTGAGAATCAGAAAGCTTTCCAGGTGGATACTACTGGAATGGATTTTCTCCGTAGGGACCAACAGACAGGCCGTGAGGCAGCTTTTTGCCTCTGCCAACCACTGTGGCAAACATTTCCTCATCAGTGAGCAGATCTATATGAGTATCTCTACTGTTGTAATAATGATCCTTGGTGGGTGATTTTGTAGGTTTATTATTGAGTTCATGCCTACATTAAAGTTGATGACAGTTATTGAGGTTTCTGTAAGTGTCTTTCATATCCTGGGACACATTCTCCTGTGGGTAATTTCCATTTGGATTTGCCCTGATACCCAGCTGAGAAAGGAAACGCATGAAATGATAGCTCGCATTAACTGGGTGCAGAGTTTACTCAAAGCACCCAGCAGAATCCTTTATTGTTCAGACAATAAAAACGGCTGAATGAGAGGTTATTTTTTTTGTTGAATCAATATACACATAGAAGAACTGCTTGCCACTCTAATATTTGTATGAAATTAGTACCAAGCACTAAAGCAAAATGCTGTGAATACTGTATTGTTTGTGTTTACGACACCAGTGTTTACACCCACTAAGAAAACTCACTGTGTGCCCCTATGGGCTACAGACATCAGCTCTGGGAATATATATTACAGGAGCTATAACACATTACATAATACAGGACAGTTTAAGAGCTCGGTCAGTGCTGAAATAACGTGGGTTTGCAGCTCTCACCTGTCTGCACGCCTGCCAGCTCCTCACTGCTCAGTGCTGGAGCTGAGTCCCTGAGCAGAGCCTTCTGCTGCACCTTCTCTTCTTTCAGAGACCACTGTGGTGTACCAGGGTCAGCCCTTGGCTGGGTCAGTGCATTCCTTAGTTCAGATGAGTGCAGTGCATTTCAGAGGACTAGTAGGGGGATGGGGCTTGTCTGCATGCACAGCATGCCACAGCGTTAATGGCTACAGCAACTCTGAAATGAATTAAATTCTGTTCTGATCTGTCACTTCTGACCTGTTACAATAACTGTTAGAAACACTGCATCCAAATAAGGACACTGCTGCTGTCATCGCCTCAGGCCATCGTTGGCACAAAGAGAAGTGACATTTAGTGCTCTTCAACAGAGATCCCATATTTGGAGAGTGGCAGGCCTTCTCTCCTACCCCAAAAAAGAGTTCTGCCTGTCTGCCTATCCTGCCAGGTGCCCACACAACCCCAGGGTCACTGTCCTGGGGCTGCAGACAGCACAGAGCTCAGGACATGTCCCACTGCCTCCAGAGTCACAGCCCAGCACTCTGCTGCCATCTGACCCCAGGGACACAGCAGCCTGGCCACAAAATCATTCTTTCCATTGCTCACAGACATAGAGAGGTAACAGCATTTTGAGAGGGCACCCTGAACAGCTGCTCTGACCAGGCTCACTCGTTAGTGCTGATAAGTAAGGAAGTTTCCAAAGACAGAAGCCAAGAACAGATGCAACAAGTAAGCTCTTATATCTTGACATTCACATCCAAAGTAGTGCAGAAGACTGTGGTAGCAAGGAAGAGCATCAGCCTAGCAGAATCATTCTGTTGAGGGTCTGTAGTGACAGCAAGAGCTAAGGACAGGGCTGGTGGGCTAGAGGAAACTCAGGCAGAGGACTGCTTCTCCTGTGGGCACCTGGAGATAGGGAAAGAGTTTTCATTGGAAAAAACAAACAGAAAGCAATTGTATCAGAGATGCTGGCACTGTTACCCATTGTTTGACCTAGGAAGCAGCAAAACAGCTGACGAGCTATTTTTATTTATTTATTTTCTTCCCATATATGATTTCTGGTGTTGGAAAAAAAAACCCACCAAGTTCACTCACTCTGCAAGTAATAGGGCCTCCAGCTGCAGAACAGTTCTCAGAAAGCAGCCTTCGTGCAGAAGGTGCTCTCCCTCTGCAGGCTAGCTCTTAAATGAGCCTGGGGGGAGGGGGAGATGGACCCTGGTTCCACCCCTTCTGGTCGGGTGGGAAGCACAGGTGAACTGTTTGCTCCTGTGCTTCTTGGGCCATCCCCTCCCTTCACCAGCTGCTCAGCTATCAGACCTGATGCAACAGTTGCCCTACACCTATTCTTCCACTTGAGCAGTTAAAACCATTTGAAGCAGATCTCCAAAGGAAAGGCACAAACTGAGGATGGGAATCTAACTACTGTCATAGGAGAGAGAGAAAAATACCATGTGCCGGGGCTTACGTGAATAAAGTAAGAGAAAAGCACTAACGAAAGGATCCCCCTCTCTGCTAAATGTGTGTTTTCCTTTCCTACTTTCTTCAGCTAAAGATTTTCCCAAGCCCTTCAAAATGTCTGTACCTTTGCACTGCCATCTTCTCAGATAATGCACCTCGGGAGGCATGGACAAGGTGCTGTACCCAATTTTTCTGACTTGCTACCAATGGCACAAGCTTTTGCAATTAACTGCTTATATAAAAAAGTAACCCTGAAAGGAACAGAAAAAATCAGAATTGACTCATTAAGATCATAGAGTTTTCTGAAGGAAATTGTGCTGCTAAGATTGAATGAAATTCATAAGGGAGAACTAGTCCCATCGTGTAATTATCATACTCCCATCAAATGTATTCCCACTGCAAGCCACTCTTTCATAGGCCCAACACATCTCATCTCCAGTGTGCATCAGAACAATGGCAGCTGGCACTGAAGAGCTGACAGAGCACTGGTGCACAGCAATAAAATAAAAGTAGTTTCAAATACTCAAAACAATGAAGAGGAGGATTTGCTTGGCTGCGAGAACACGCTGCCTTCTTCTCCTGGGTACTGCAATCAGAAGTCAGAGCAGATCAGGGAAACACTGCTGGAAATGTCCTTTTTTTTTTTTTTTTTTAGGAATGAATTCAAAGGCTTTTTAGCTTGAAAGAAGCAGCAGCTCTTGTGTGGCTGCACTGCATACCTGCAGCTGCTGCTCTCAGAGAAGGCGTGGAGTCCTGGGTGATTATCACAGCAGTTATTTTGGTGAAGAAAGAGGAAACCCACCAACACATGGCACTCAGGGATGTATCTGCAGAGCTGCAGCTGCCATGGGGACACTGCATCAGACCCGCAGTTTTCCCAGGCACCTTCAGGTTCAAGCCACTGAAAAAATGTCAAAAGCTCTCTGACCAGATTAGAATAAAGTACAACTGCACCTAAGGAGCTCTTGGACTTCTGCACATGTCCTTTGCTGGTTGATGGCTTTTCTTTGATGTAGAGTCCAACTCTGAAACCCAAGGTGCTGAGAAGAAATGCAGGAGCCATAAGCCAGAGACCGACTCCTAACACAGCTCTAGAAATGTGCAGGTGGAGAAGGGCCATTTGCAGCTGCTGAAGTTAGCAGTCACACACAGGGGCACGTAGTAGAGAGCAGAGTGTCTACAGGGAGGTTTTGCTTTGTTTTATCCCGTGGTACACTCCTGCAACTTAACACTGGGATTTGAGAATTAATTTTAAAAAAAAGAGGTTGACACTCCAAACCTGACAGGGCTCTAAGAAAGATTAAAATAGGAATACTTGAGAATTTAACTGCAGTCTAGGGCACAATTAGTGAGCAAATACACCATTAATTGAAAGGATCAAGGGCATAGCAGGACTATTATGAGAGGACTGACTGTAGTAATATCACGGTTAACTGAGTGACTATTTGCCTGCACTTGAATAGAGAGCAGAACTAGTAATTAATTACTTGTATTTCCATTTTCCTCTGGAGCTATGCCACTTTCCAACTACACTGATCGCCATTGAAAATATACTATTTCTTGGACCTGGACTGTTGAATATGATGCCTCAGCAGTAAAATTTCTGATTCATTGTGGCCTGTGTTACATCCCCTTCCCTGATATAGTTTGGTGAATAAAGTGAGCACTTGTGGAGAGAAGCAGGAAGAATATTCATCACTGGGATGTCCCTGAGTGAGAGCTGGGTCTGAGAACCTGCTTTTGTATGCACAGAGAATTGCTTTGTTTCCTTTCTGCCAGATTTATAGAACTGTGCTGTGTCTCATCACTGAAATATACATTTCAGTGTACATCCTCCACCTCAACACCCATTGACATTTATGTGTCACAGATCCCCCACTTGAACCTCTTCCCCTCACTTCAGTACAATAAAAAACCAAAAGCAAGCTGCTTTCTTTCCTGTTAGACTAAAACAGTACAATATTTTCAAGGTTGTTTCAAGTGATGTTTGTTTTATAAATAAGATGTCTCCAAGTATATTCATTTTCTGTCTTGCTTGGAAGAAAGCCTGTGCAGAAACAATTTTTTAGTAAAGAGCATGACACTATCTTGCTGGGGATTTTTAAGGCACTTTTGAGGAACTGTTCAAGCAAAGAAAAGGAAGATACATACATTTTAACCTCCCAAATGCTTCCCAAAAAGGTCATATTGCTGCAAGTCATGACATTATGAGCCTGATCTCATGAAGCTGCTACAGAATGGCCTACAGTCACATTTCTTCTTCTCTTAAATCAAGTCTGAATTTCCTTTGCAGACATAGCCATATGAAGTAGATGTAGGGTGAGGCCCTGTGCTCTGTGTTACATCCAAAGTGAGACAAGATGATCACCATGGTCTCTTCCAGCAAAAAAAAAGAAAAGGAAAACAGAACAAGAATTGGAATGGATGGCAGCCAGGTACCTATTACTCTCTGAGTCTGCTCTCCTTATGGCTCCTGATGCCACCGTCTGCCAGCTTCGACAGATGCTGTTCTTCCAGTGGGCAATACAGACATTTAACTTCCCTGAGGAGCAGCGCTGCTGCCTTCCACCATCTGATTATGTGTTTTGAGACCCTCCCACCTGCTCTACTGGGGTCTGCATTCAAAAACCACCTCCCATGAGGGGCAGCTCTGAGAATTAGATGGATGAATAGTTTGCAAACACACTCAGTAGGAGGTGGGCAACAGACACAGATGGATACATCTCAGTCAAGAACTCAACATCTTTGACAGAAGACTATACAGCAGACTCCGAGACACTTGGAATCATAGAATTATAGAGCAGTCTGAATTGGAAGGGACCCATAGGGATTGCTGAGTACAAATCTTAAGTAGGTCTCGGGGAAAAAAACATTGATGTCAAATAAATTTGAGTTGGTGTGTTCAGTTAAATGAGCTCTTGTTGGTTGCTTTCTTGAAAGTATACATCTTGCAAGATTTTTAGATGGCAGCTTAATGTAGACTCTTCTCAAACACCGAATATTAAAGACTGCTGTATCCAGACTAAGGGAAGGACAGCTCTTTGCACAGCCTTCCTGATGGACCTAGCTTAACATGCCAGTGGTTTGGGATACCTGCTGGATTTGAGCTCAGCTTGCATAATATGAATTGCATGATCTCTTGAGATTCCTTCTGAACTTTCCTAGTCTATCCACACAGTACCAGATGAGAGTCATTAGCCCCTAAATTAAATCAGCAATTGGTTGATCATTAGTGTTGTTAATATTAGTATTCCATGGCATGAGGAAGTGGTACTCATTACTCATTTCCAGGACTAGGGAATCCCATCCAAGAGCAGGACCACTCCTGAAGGTGCAGCTGCTGTTTAAAGTCTCTGGGCAGACACAACTGAAGCAGTCTGTAGGTTTATAGAGAAAGTAACCACTGTTTTTAAGGAGTTTACTTGTTTGCTTTTAAATTTGTTCCTTACCCATAACAATAAAATAGGAAACATTTTGCTTTCTTTGTGGATGCCCTTCAACACAAGATCTCCCCTGAGCTGTGTTGGTGGACCTGTTTTGAGGCTTGGATGGGATTATTTCTTGATCAGTTAAAAATCTTCTCACTTTTCTGCTGTTTTCTGCTTCCCTTGGGGAGCACTCACTTCCAAAGGTGATTTTGCAAGCACTTTTCAGGACTGTAATCTGGACTTTCATTTTATGGGACATTTCCACCAATGCGCATAATTTCAGTCCCAGATTCAGTGTCTCAGGTTCTACTTGTAACCTCTGCAAGAAAGCACTGCTCATGCATTCATTTATGCTCAGAGGCCACAGCCCACCAGTTCAGTATTTCTCTCAGCAGTGCTCTTATTTTTCAGAAATAAGCTTGCTCTATTTCCTTTATGCACCCCCAAGCTCTTATTTTCACCTCTAGCATCAAATCAAGAGCTGGTGCTGATCCAGTGGCTGACTTGCCACTCTGATCCTATCAACATCACTGCCGCCCTCTCTCAGCTCACCAGGCTTGCACATTGGTTACATGCTGGCCTGCGTGAGCATGTCATGATTGGCATCATTTTACCTACAGTTCACACAGTCCATTTTTAACTTCTGTTCCTGTTTATCACATCCAAACTTTTTGTTGAGAATAGTTGTATATTTATTTGCCCATAACATAGAGAATAGTAATTTTTTGTGAAGGAACCCTCATTTGGCGATCATCTCTTAGCAATCTGGAGCTTGCAAGTATTACACAGTTTCCTCCATTTGTCCAATCTGCAGTCTCACCCAGGAGAGAGCAGATCTTTCCTAGGTAAACCTGTGGAGTTGACTTTGGCCCTGTGATGTGCCATGATGGCCAGGAGTAGGGCTGGCTCCACCTGCCCAGTCTTGCTGTATCAGCTTGGTACCTCACATCATCCACTATGTGGCTGTGGCTCATCCTTTCTGCCTGAAGAAATGCTGCAGAGTCTCCTGAGACCCCTGGGCTAAATGGACATTGGTACCTACCAGGCATGGCTATGCGGGTTCAGCCCACTCAAAGTTGAACTGAAATGTTTGGGAGAATTCTTTTAGCATGTTTAGCATGTTAGGGTTGGAGAACATTTCTCCATCCTGTTTAACATGTAGATTTCTTCCCGTTCTTTTTTTTTTTTAGGTACAAGAAATAAATATTTATAGTTCCTGCCTGTCTGAACCATGACTAACAGCAGTTTGGCCACAGTTCTTCCAGGGTTTTATCACAAATATGATGCATGAAATCCTATAGACCTAAACATTTTCTTCTCATGGCTGGTAGCTCTACTGGTCCTGCATCTTTTGCAAGGTCTCCCTCCAGCCTTCCTAATTTCCCTGGGACAGACCATGTGCTGCTGCCCCTTGCCCCCCCATTCTGCAGGAGCACACCATGCATGGTGTCTGGATTGTGTCCCGAACACACTCCTTTTCTACTCCTGAGAAGCTGAACTGCAGCAGCCAAGTGGCCAACAAGCAGCACAGAGGGCAAGGAGTGGAGAGGAGGAGGAGGGAAGGGGATCATCAAGATGATCTACATCAAGACAAAGAGGGGAAAGGAAAGAAAATGCAAGTAGCAAGTGATCTGTGAAAACATCGTTTCAACCCGCACGGCTTCTTACTGCCGCTCTCTGCCATTTGTAGCAGCAGAACATTCATTCACCACACACGTTTTGTATTTCCCCAGGTAGCATTTTGCCTGCTAAGAGAAGACGTCCACAATTTGGCTCTGTGTAATCCAATTCATGTTTGTTTGATATAACGATTTGTTATTAAGGTTAGAAGATTTCTTTCACACAATTAAATGAGAATTGTTTCATACGCATTTGGGTCTGTGATATTCATTTTTAATACAAAAAATATTTTGATTTCCTTGGTTGCCTGTGTTCACTGATCAGTTTTAGATATGTGGCCATGGAAAAATAAGACAGAAAAATAAGGGAGCAGATGATATCCAATCTGACATCAACGTGTTTTATCTATTCTGTGGTTACTCTTTGTACTGAACTGGAACCAACACAAATTCCTAGAGAAAGGATATGAAGACAAACAAACAAACAAACAAAAACCATAACAAAAAAAACCAAGGGAAATCAATAAAATAAAAAAATTCACGTCTGTTTGGACAGATGAGGAATAGAAGGTTTCATTGCTTGAGGTATTTTGAATCAGTTTCTAAGGTAGAATCCCACTGGAAATAATTACTACTTCTTTAACTGTATGATAAT
Organism: Oreortyx pictus; assembly: GCA_036925125.1. Classification (NCBI taxonomy): domain Eukaryota; kingdom Metazoa; phylum Chordata; class Aves; order Galliformes; family Odontophoridae; genus Oreortyx; species Oreortyx pictus. Next base: position 53,736,384 of record JAUPFR010000006.1, on the reverse strand, counting down.
GAGAAATACATGTGAGCTCCAGCACTTCTGGGGGGCTAGTTCATGACATCTCAAGGTACTTTAAGTATGGAATAATGTTCTCCCTTGATACTGAAAATTCTTGCAAAATAATGCATTTCTCCATATATGTTTCTTTCTGTGAAACTGAGATTTGCTTCCCTTATTTCAGAGATAGAAATCCACGCAAATACTCCATTTTGCTCTGATTCTGGTGGGAAAATATCTCCTCTTGGACAGGCATAGGCTTTCACGTATTACAGAATCACAGAACCGTAGGGGTTGTGGAGGACCTCTGGAGCTCCCCCAGCCCAACCCATCAAAGCAGTTCCCTTGAATAAGTCGTACAGGAAAGAGCCCAGCTGAGTTTTGAATATCTCCAGAGAAGACACAACATTATTGGTTTTATAATCCAAACTAGTCTGCTCAAAGTTTTAAAGCACAGGGGTTTATGGACTCATTTTGCAATGTCATGTACAGCCGTGGAATCATTCAGGTCAGCAAAGACCTTGAGGATCATCAGGGCCAACCATCAGTCTGACACACCAAGTCCCATTACTAAACTGTATCTTTCAGTGCCACATCCACACTTCCCATAAAACCTCCAGAGCTGGGGACCCCACCACTTCCCCGGGCAGCCCATTTCAATGCTTGACCTCCCTCTCTGTGAAGAAATTGTAACATCCAATCTAAGCCTCCATAGCACAATTTAAGACTGTTTCCTTTAGTTTTATTTATTAATTTGATTTCTACTTAACTCTTGGCTTCAAAGATACCTGCTTACAACTGCTTTTATTGCTGAATGTTGCACTGGTCAAAAGCCCATGCTGCCCAATCCAGCTTTCCAGTGAAAAGCTTTACTGCAGCTATGCAGGACAGCACCGTCCACGCTCGGGTCAGTTCAGTGTCCTTAAAACTTCACCATGAAGAACACCTTCAAGCAAAACCTCGAACCTAGGTGCCTTTCTCAGCTAAGGGAGCTAGTTTTGTTTAACTACTATTACTTTTCCCTCACTTCTCACAGAAGTCTGGATGCACAGGATGTTTTCTTCCTTATTTTGCTGTTTTGATTACATTCAGTGCACTCTTACACCTAGCAGTGGCTGCTCCAAGGAGTGCCCATTTGCAGTGTGGCACAGCAGGAGAACTGCAGGAACTGGGAGATCAAGCAAACCTTACTGTTATACAGATTTAGTCACAGAAATTTCATTTTCTAATTGTCATTTCTGTTATCTTCCTAAATATGCCCTTTGGAAAGACACATGGATTCTTATAATAACATTATCCTTTTTACCATCTGATCATTATAAAAAGACTCTCAGGATCTTTAGGAAATGGAAAACCCCTGGGGTGTTCTCTTGAAAGACAAGATCAGCTTGGCAAAGCTGTTTTGGTGTTGAGTGGATGCAATTGCAGATGTTGGCATTAAGGGATGAAACCAGCTACACGGAGTTAATTTATTTCAGATAAGACATGCCCTCTAGGTGCATATAAATCATATACCCTGTAGACTGCATATATTTTGCTGCACCAGTTTTATTTTTTTTCTCTAGCATTCAAAGATCCTCTTGGTTTTACAGCACTAAAATCATCGGTACAACCATTTCTGCATGATTTTCCAGATAGCTGTAGGCTTTCATCACTGTTAGCATCAGTTACTGAAGTGAGTGAAACAAGCACTCTGCAGCAGCGTTTTCACATCCTGCATGCATATGTATGAGCAAAGATTAAATAGATTAGAACTTCTCAACCTCAGAAAGAAAAAAACACTGAGAATATCATAGCAGCCTGTAAAGTCAAAAATGACACAGGAACAGCGAATAGGGGACAGTTATTTATTACTTTCGTAGCAGAAGTTTGGACCCCAATCAATTTCCCAGGTAACACGTTCAAAAGGAACACAAGAGAATATATTTTTTTTCATCCAAATGTTGGGTGAACATCTGTCAGGAATGACATTATGTAGTTGTTCTTGCCTTGGGGCAAGCGATGGACCAGATGTCCTCTTGATGTTCCTATTCAATCCTGTTTCCTGTGATTCCATAATTAGGTTGCAGAACTCATTGGCATAAGCTCTAGCAGTTGTTGCTTATAAATGCACTCCAAAAAAACCTGACGTGTAGAATAAAAAACTGCAAAGAATTGTTCAACCCCACAGCCTAGGTGTGACCCCTACCCAGGTGGTCTCTGCTGGCTGTTTGCTGGGGAGCAGTGCTCCATACCACCCACACTGTGGGTGTTGGTACCCACTCCCAGCCAGGCACATGGTGCAGGCAGAGCTCGGTTCCTGCTGCATCCTCAGTGTAGTTCAGGAACAAGGGCATTTCTCAGCATTTACCGTCTGGAAAAGGCTCCTTCTAAAGGAAGCAGGGGCAGCGTTCAGCGTATTTGCAGCTAAACAATGCATCGCTGTGTCTGTGACAATGGTGCAGCTTATTTGCTCAGGGAAGGTTCCAGAAGAAGCTTGGAACCAGGTAACAGAGAGACTATGGGGTTGCTGTTGGGATGCAGCTGCAGTCCAGCACAGTGGAGCTAAGTGCCAATCCAGGCAGCGCCCATGGCTCAGAGCTGTAGGAGAGCATCAACAAGGTGAAGAACACACTAAATCTGCTGATATGTTCTCAGTGCACCTAGGCAGCAAGAGCAGACTGTGGCCAGAAGTGGGGCATGCCTGGAATAAGAATTCCACTCAGCTCTGCCAACTACCTTGCACTGTCACCCATAAAACAGCAGGTTTTTTGTGGAACTGTATTTCACAGCTAAGCTACTCCTTGCCACAGAAAAAAAAAATGAGTCTGGTATTCCAGTAGAGCACAGCTAATGGCAAATTAAAACTGCAGCCCATACCAGAACTGTACCGGTTGCCACAGAACTCAGCAGTCCACACTGTCACATGCAAGAGGTACAGAACGTTACAAAGCTGAGCAATTTTCAGCTCGGCTACTTCCTTTATGGTGTCCAAAACTGCCATACATAATGGTGAAACCACCTTCAGAAAATTTTCTGAAGGATGTGACACCACAAATCTGGGTTATGCAACTGCAAATCCAGACAAAGCACTCTTTGCTACCTAAGCCTTTCCCAAATATACTTTTGGGAGGACGGCCAGGTGCTCCCTTTAGAAAGGAAGGGATATTCAGCCAGAAACCACCAGCACTTTGGTCGTTGTATGACACAGGAAAGCCCTGGCTCTGGGTGCAGGTGTTGCCCAGAGCACCAGTCTCTCACCCCATGTTTCAGCCACAGCTCTGAGCTTCCTATAGGACACAGGATCACACAGTCCAACCATCCACCCATAACCAATAGCTCTCACTAAACCACTTCCCTCAACACAACGTCCAAATGTTCCTTGAACACCTCCAGGGTTGGTGACTCCACCACCTTCCTGGGTAGCCCATTCCAGCACCTGACCACTGTTTCAGAGTAGTATTTCCTAACGTTCAGTCTGAACCTCCCCTGCTGCAGCTTGAAGCCATTCCTTCTAGTCCTATCACTGTGTGAGCAGCACACAACCAGCAGATACAACCCCATCAGCACAAGGCTTGGTTCAAATCTTGGAGAAAATGTGGGACAGAGAGCATTGAAACAGACCATAATGCAGTCAAGCTTACTGAAGGAGCATCATTTTGCATTAATGTAGTGCTATCAAGGAGAGCCTTGGCGGCATAACTGCTTTCTCTAACTGAGGTAGATTAATCTGTCTGAATTTTTGTGGAACATTTAATAACACGTTGAAGAGGAGATAGTCCATTGAAACGGATTAATGTAGGATGTTGCAAACTGAGTAAGGAACTTGGATTAAGGGAAACAGAAGGAAGTATTGAGCTGGGATGGCTGGTGAGCAGCAGAGTCAGCACAGCCCACCTGTAGCCATGCCCTTCATGCAGGATAGCAGACAGATGCAGCTGCAGGAGCCAGGGCTGCTCTGTGGCCTTCCATCACAAACCTCCTGTTCTTCCCTGGGGATCCTGCAAGAACAGACATTCCTCTGAAACACCCAAACTGCTTCTACAAATAGTTCCCGCTCACCTCCAGGGCTGAAAAGCACAACAAAGAAAAGATTTGTATTCAAAAATCGCAGCATCTCGGCAAGTTGTTGGCTGCAGTTCAGCTCTGCAGATGTGCAAAGGATGCACTGCTCTCCCAGAGCAGCCTTGTCCATCCTTGCTCTGCACTTCGCCAATTCTGGAAATTTTCTCCCTTGCAATCCATAGATTTGAAGTTGCTTTCTCCCTTTATCTCTTGTTTTGGATGCTCTGAAAGGGGAAGGGAAGGGATTTTTTAGGACTTAATCTGGCACATTCACCTGCCCTTTTCTCTGAGACAAGCTGTGTTACTCTGCATCTTGAATTAATTTCTCCTTCTTCTATAAAACAAAATGGAAGACAGCATTTTTGTTTTAAAGTGTAACAATGTCTCTTTACTCGATGTACTTACAACAGGTATTTGCATTTTCAGATCATGCTCATTTTCAGTGTCTCACACAAGTTTTGAGCACTGTAGGATGCGATATGGGATGGCCTTCTCAGAGAATTCAAGTACTCAGAAACATATTTTGAATCTTCTTCTGAAGTGGACAGTATTCAATTCCCAATGCTGGCAAGCAAAAAGAGCCCCAGTTTCCTATTGTATAGTTAACAGAATAAGCAGTTAAAATAGTATGGTAGTCAGGATGTTCAACTAGAAAGATTATAGCAGTGGAAGGGAATAATCAAAAAGAGGTGGAATGCTCACCTGTGTCAGGCTCACAGTGGAAAAAATCCAAAGGGAGCAACCTCCAGAAAGAGATCCTTCCCTAGGGGTGGTCAGCCCTTAAATACGGTCTGGGAGAGGTGGAACCTGGCTCCACTCCTTCCAGTCACACAGGTGCACGGCCTTCACCTGTGCTCCCACGGCTGAGTCAGTGCTCACCTCAGGTGATCAATCAGTGTTTCAGGCCATGATTCAGCAGTTCCCATACACCTATGGAATCAGTAGTGTAATACTTTGACATACGATGTCAGATACACATCCAACAGCAAGAGAAAGCATAACAGTAAATAGCATCAAATTAATGTGAGAAGTCTCCAAGAAATTATGCTATCGAAGGAAGAGTAACAAAATGTCTTCACTGCAGTGAAACAGGATTCTGTTGAGAGATGAACACAATCAGCACAGCACCAGAATACAATGCTGCTTCTGTGAAGCTGCTTCTTTTCAATACAATACTACCCCTAAAATTTTGGTGAGCATGCTGCTAAACGCGGCACCGGAGCTGCTCCTTTGATGTCTGCAGAAATTAGCATGGCCTTTGATACAAACCTAATTAATTTGTACCTCCCTCGTGGGTTTTCACACACATATTTATTGATCTGGAACATATGAAAGGCAATTTATCAAATCTCTTGCTCCATACATTGCAATAAAACAAAAGAGCATAATTTAGCGTGTTGAATATATTTCTTCAGTTCATTCAAACTGAACAAACCAGCAGGAACAGATAGAGGAAACAGGTCTGATTAAATTCAAGAATGCCACAGTAAGAAAGGGAATACCTTTGGCAAACTCTTGTCTTGGTAAGGGCAACATTTCAGAGACGATTAGCTGAAAAGGCTGCTTTCACAAACATAGGCATTTGTATCTTCTACATGAAAAACATTGCTTCCCTTTTCCTATTGCTACACATTAACACAAGGCATCGGCGATATAAGAATGGAATGCTTACCCTGTGTTGGGGTAAAATGACACCTTTGCTGCCATTTACTGCAGCTGATGGTGCTTTTGCAGAATCATAGATATATCAGAGCATCTCTGGAGGTTTGTGGCCCTGCCTGCGTGGAGGGGTTTGGAACCTGGTGACCCTTGGTGTCCCTTCCAGCCCAAGGCATTCAATGATTTTGTGATTCCATTTTACTTTCTGAGGGTGGACTAACAGAAACACCACATTATGGTGCCACAACAGTGTGGGATGTCACAGGTTTATTTACACACTGGGCCAAGCACTCAGTATCACCTGTTACAAGGCAACGGTCTTGTTCTTTGCAGATCGATTAAAGCACCATTTAATTAGCAGGGCATATTCCAAACCTGGCCTATGAAGCTTCTTCCTCCTGCTGCTCTCCATCTTTCATTGAGAGGTATGAGCACTGGTTGATCCACAGGCAGAGATGCTGCTGCCCTTGGTACTTCCCAGGTGGTGCAAGGCTTGGGGCAGCTGAGCAACACACTCATCAGGAATGGCTGCAGCATCACAGTCTCCTCTTGCTCCCCCATGGACACTTGACATCCCAGCCAGCAGCACAGCCCTGATTGCAGAGCTCAGTCCTCATTCTCCCCATACACCAGGTGGGCGAGTTTTTTTCAATTCATACATCACTGACAATTTGCTGCAGCAATTCCACAAAATCAGTGAGCTTTAAAAAGTTAATGAAAAACAGTATTTTTTCTGCGAGTTGTTGAAAGTTAAGTAATTTGTTGCATTGATCTGGGAGCCTGGAGATTTATTACTATGTGGTGGGAAAAAAAAGCACTCAAAACATTACTTTTTCTTTTTTTTTTTCCCCAAACTTGTATGGTGCTTCATGCCTGCTATGCTGATAAATGAGCCACAGTGGGCATGCTGCCCAACCTGCAATGATAGACAGGTGCGAGGGCCACTCCTTTCTAAACTGGGCTCTTACATATCTTCCTGATTTTATATTAAAATTATATATTTTCACAGCTGACAAGCTGAAACCTGCATCTGCAGAGCCTGTGGAAGAGCAGAAGAGGGGATGTCCACGGCCACTTTCCACAGGTGGAGGGTTTAGGGAGAGCACAGCCAGATCCCTTTGGGAAGAGCAGGATGGCAGCAGTCATTGATTCCTTTGGTCTCTTCAGTCTTCTGACTTTTTCTCATCATTCCCAATACTCAAATATTGATTAAAGCAATGAAATTATCCAAATCTTAGGTATGAAAAATGGAATAATAGCACTGAGGATAAATAATGCCATTTAAAGATAATTCAGCTCATATAGCATCACACAGTACATATGGTGGTATTATTAAATCGGTCCTTAATGTGGACTAAAATAACTTACGGAAGGATTGAAAGATCTTGAAGAAAAAAATAGATAACTAGTTCAGGGTTAAATTAGAGAAATCACCTGGTAAGTGCTGAGCAACAAGCTCATGAATATTGGTTTAAGCTATATGAGAAACTAAAGAACTGCAGAAGAAATCAGAGCTGCTTTTTGTTTGTACAGCTTAAAGAGAAACCTCCAATTTTTAAAACCTCCAAGTTGCTGAATGCAACGCACAGAGATGAGCAGTGTCACCAACACAGGGAGACCTTCACTTTATTAAAAACAAACAGCCCCTCCCCTCAGTTACAGAGGGCCCAACCTTGTCTGCAACTTGTAACCATTTCAATAACAGCCCAGGTATACAATTCCAGAAGGTGACTCCCTACGCTTTTCAATATTCTTTTAGAGTAGTTGAGAAATAGGATGGCAATTAACAGTAATGTCCCCCCAATTCTGTTTCCTAAAATAGGAGTTCAGGTCCCATACCAGGTTCTCCATACTGAAGCCAGCAGCAGCAGCCACAGAAGTCCCTGCCAGGAATAGAAGTGTGCAGAGGCAGCACACACCTGAGCAGGGCCAGAGCTCAGGGCGCAGTGCATTTGAAGGAAACAAACATTCTCTGGGTGCTGGTGGCATTAAGCTAAGTGGAAGGGGATCATCTAAAGAATTAAATCTGAACTAGGTGGATGTGGTGAGAACCTGAGCATACAACTCTGTCCAAGTAGCATCCTCTGTTGCTTTCTGTTCATTACTTCCTGGATGTTTCTTTGCTTTGCCTGAAAGGATCCACTGCTGACAGGTTTTGCACATCAGTTATTGATAAATTTGCACATTTCCACCATCTATGACCTTGTGTCCCTTCTCACAGTGTCTTGCAGGGAAGCAGCTCTTTTTTTTTTTTTTTTTTTTTTTACCTGAGCTGGGAGTCTCTGCAGGTCAGCATTGTGTCTTGGGTGTCAGTTACCACTGCTGCAGAGCCAGCTGCAGCCCTTGGACCATCAGGGTCCCACTGCAGGACACAGAATCAGAACAGCTCAGGTTGGAAAGCTTACCTTAAATCCTATCCAGCTCCAAACCCTGCTGTAGATGGCAGTCACTAGCAGAGGCTGTATCCACAAGGCACATCCCAGAGGAGGCCATCCCTAGGTGATGACAACGTACCTCCAGAGAGAGAAAAATGTATGATTTAACAGCATTTTCCCTGAAAACCACCACATTTTGCTGAAATATAGAAGGGAAATAATTTGAAGTTGCTCTTGAGATATGACATTTCTGGACATCTTAAAAAATAAAATGAGCCAAGAGGGAGACAGGAGAAAGTGAAAATGGAGCAACTGTCTCATTCCTAGATAACAATTGATTTTGATCACTGATGGAGCAGAGTTAAGGATGAAAAATTTCCAGCCAGCAATATAAGCTCTAATTCTAGTCTTCAGAGTCAAGTAATTCAAAGGTGTTTTGTTTAAGAGTAAGAGACTTCTGTAAGAGTAGTTGTCTTTTCTTCTCCTATGAAGATGGAATGTCTTTCACTAATGAGGAAAAAAGAATTCTGTGCTTATCAAAGTGCCCCCATGAAAGGTGACTGGAGCAGGAACCAACTCAATTCTTATATGCAGGTTATTACACATACCTTCTCTTAAGAGGGCAAACAAACAAAAAAATGAAAGACTTAAGAAGAAAATGGGCAGATTCACAGCTAATTAGCATGCTCCTACCACAGACATTATAGCTTTCAGAGTGACTGCTGAATCCTCCCAAAAGGAAGCTGCACACAAGGGCTATGTGTGCTTGTCACTCCAGAGCTCCTTGGAACCAGACAGCCCTCATTCCTTAAAACCAAAAGTGACCAGATTTAGATCAGACATTCAAAGACATTTCTCACTCACACAGCAGAAATGCCACAGCACTGTCCAGAACCGTGAGTGCCCCATCCCTGGAGAAGCCCTATTAGTAGGGGTATGGTGGGGAACTGTGAAGTCCCTTCCAACACAACTGTGCAGTCAGCTTTCCTCCCCTGTCTCCTTCCTGATTCTTTGGTCTTACCTTGCAAGTTTTATTACCCGCAAAGAACAACTTTTCTCTACCACACATTCCCATTTGACCCCTTGAGATCACGTTTTTAACTTATCTACGCTTAGCTGTGTTATGAACTACAAGGGCTGCTCCAAAAGTAGTACCTTCTGTTTTATTCTGTTACCAAGGAGTCGGGGCAGATGCCAGTGGCCCAGAAGTAGAGTCTGACCCTTCTCAACAAAGCTGCACTGTCTGTTGTTGCCACACAACAGATGGCAGCAGAGGGGCACCCTGATAGAACAACCTCTGACATGGAAGTGCTCATGGAACAAAGGTGTCCTTGAATTCCTCCATTAAAAAAGTATGTCATCCACTGACATTTGTCAACACTTGCTGTATGTTGATGGAGACCGAACAGTGGGTCACCTCCTCCAGGGCAGTCTGTTACGAGCACCGTGTGCAGCTCTTGTTCACCACTGGCAAAAATACAGGGCCAATGGTGGTGACTACACTGAAAAATAACACTTTATAGCTGAGAATGTGCTCTATCAAATAGTAGCCATTGTAGTTCCCTAAACAAGAGGCGTTGCTTTCAGAGCAACCACTGGACTTGTACTCTGTTCTCAGTTATTCCATTTTAGTGTGCTTACATCCAGATGTAAGGCAACCAAATACCCTGTAAAAATATTTCTACTTTGTGGATGCAAGAGGCCTTGACTTCAGCCACACCTGCCTGTGCACTCTTAGATAGTTTTAATGTGTAGTCTAAAACCTATTTCAGAAATTGCATTTCTAAAATAGAAAAATTATATTATGTATGCAGTACCAAATCCAGCTGAGTGCTGAATGCCATCAACCCTCATTTCATCAGGAGCTGAGGGCACTTAACACCTCGCAGGGCTGAGATTAGAAACCTGGCAAGAAATAACCAATTGTAATTCAACTTGTTCCACTCTGTTAGTAATTTCCTGGCCTGAGACCATCTGCTGTTCAGAAGTAGCTTTGCTAACATCGTGGGCAAGTCACGAAAATACATTAGAACTGTTCCAAAACTTTCTTCGCATATTAACGCTTTACTCTTTTAGTGATTTTTATTTTTTATACGGTGTCTTAAATTCTTATGGTTTTTGTATGTTCAAACCAACTGAAAATATAAATTTCCATAAGCCATAAACAGAAAATATTGCAGAGCCACAGGAAAAGCACTGTATTTTACTCAGGCACGAGCCTTCAGGGCTTACCAATCATGAATCTAAGTGCACCATTACAGTACCTCCTCAGGAACTCCAGTGCAGGATAATAAGGTACCTGGGCACTGAGGAACAGGCTAGGCTATGAAGAGGAATTCAGAGTGATGTACTTATAAATAGGTTTTCTTAAAAAGAAATGTTTAGAAAAAGAGCCAGTCAGACCTAAGGGACCAGCAACCCCAAAGGAAGGTTCTGTTTAGTTTCAGTAACTCCACTGTGTACAGGTACAGCCCTTTTACAAGAGTATTTTCTGTCTCCGGTAGCAGAAATCATAGAATGGCCTGGGTTGAAAAAGGTCCTCAAATATCATGTAGTTCCAACATCCCTACCATGGGCAGGGTCACCAACCACTGGAGCGGACTGCCCAGAGCCACATCCAGCCTTGCCTTGAGTGCCTCCAAGGATGGGGCATCCACAGCCTCTCTGGGCATCCTGTTCCAGTGTGTCACCACCCTCTGAGTGAGAAACTTCCTCCTCACATTTAATGTTAATCTTCCCATCTTAGTTTAAAACCATCACCCCTTGACCTATCACTATCAACCCACGTAAAAAGTTGTCAAAAAACCCTATCCTGCTCCCTATGGAGATTTTCCCTGTGGTAGCAGAAGCATTTTGTATTCATCCTTGGCTGCCTTCTTCATATTTTCCTTCCATCCATACACAAGTCAGGGGCAGAGTGAGTTGTTCCAGTTGTCCTCTCTTCTTGATCTTGTCTCCTCAGAAGTCAGTCTCACAGAGGTGGAAGTCCAGAGCTGATCTCCCTACAACTATCCCTCTGGAGGGAGCCCTTCTGTACAGTACTAAAACATTTCTCTCTCTTTACTTCTGATGCTCCCATGTCCCAGCATCCCAACCCTACTTATGCTGTGCTGCCTGCAGTTAGGATAACATTCCTTCTCCTGATGCAGCCACATGCTGCAGAGGGAGGAGGCTTATGATATGAAAGCATAAAGCTTTTAAAATGCAATAATCTGAGGTCACCAGGCTGTGCATCACTCTCACATAAGAAATGTTTGGAGCTAAACTGGTTTATCTTCCACAGGACTTCAGAATTACAGTGATGGGGACCTGACTGTACTCTGACTTACACAGACAGCTGCTTTTGTAACTAAACCACATTCATCCACAGCAAGCTTGCACAAAACTGCTAACATCCATTTATATCACAGAAAATGAAAAGGGAAAATACAAAGATTGCATTGAGGAAAGAAAGAAATGACATCACTAGACAAGAAGGATCTTCGGAAGTAAGCCTGGACCCACAAGTACTGTTTTCTATGACAAAGGTGGTAATGTCTGAAAAGATGCCCAGTTTGTATGAATGGGATTCACCATTGTTGTTCTCATTACTGTAATATAATGCAAAGAATCAGAAAGTTACTGAGAGAATTTTACTGAGAGAATTAGCAAACTTTTACCTCCTGTTACCATGGTGATGGAAAAATGTGAATGAATAGTTAGTTCTCAGACATGAAAAGGTGAGTAACACGAAGACAAAGTTGCACAGAGGTAAGTGGCCACATCATTAGGTGAATGGACCAGAACAGAACAGAAAACTCCACTGTAGAAAGAGGTTATAGGGCATTTGTAAAAAGAAAGAGAGCTGTACAGCAACTTCCAAAGGAGTCAGGGAAGGTAAGTCATGTCAATATTCCAAAAGCACTACAGAACACACTTGGCCTTTATTTCTGGCATCTGGATTATAAGTAAAAAGGGAGATTCATATGAAGAATGAAAAGAAAAAGCTTGAACATCTAGTATAACCTGGGTCATATAGAAATGGGGAAGAAATTCTTTAAAAGATAAAGATATAAGGATCTACTAAGCATCCATCTGAATTCACTCTGAGCCGCAAGGTCATTCCAGGACATGCACTCTGCCTGGAATCATTTCATCCTCTGCCTTTTTACCCCATTCCCAGTGTGAGAATAGATCTGAAATACCAGCATGCTCATAGAGATGCTTAAAACTTGGTCATTTTTTCCTCACTCAATTCTGCTGCCTTCAGGCAAATATAGAGCTGGTAGTACAAATGAAAATTGCAGTCTAAATAAAAGAACGCTGAGAATAACATCTTTTCAGACTCTTCTGCCACGAGCCAGTGGTTTTAGAAATGGACATTGGCACTGGTTTTAATAAGCATTTCGAAACCACACTACCTCTCAGCTACGTGAGCCTTTCATTACTCCGGCTGTGAGCCCTTGCCTTGTTATGACTTATTCCAAGTTTACAGGGGCTCAGAATCCATGGAGATGAATAATGGGATTTTGAGGTACATTCAAATTAAAGAAAAACAGGAGTGGAGGAAATTATGCTAAGTTAACTCAAATTGTTTTTAAAAGCACTGATGAAACAAACAAAATTGAAACTGCACTTTATTTCCAAGTTTGGAAATTGGTGCCATTTACACATTTATGAATTCCTCTATAAATGTACAAAAATTTCAATATAGAAAGTTCGACTTCTTAAAAAATGATTCATTGAAGACTGATATGAAGCATTATAATATATTAAGGTCTGAAACTTTAAATTCTGATGTCAAAATTCAGTGTTCTGAAATTAAATGCATTTTATTTTTTACTAATTCACTTCTTTATAGAGAGGTGTGGGTTGGAAGGGATCTGTAAGACCGTCCAGTTCCCACTCCCCGCTGCAGGCAGGAACACCTCCCTCTGGAGCAGGTTGCTCACAGCCCCATCCAGCCTGGCCTTGACTGCTTCCAGGGAGGGGCATCCACAACCTCACTGGGCGACCTGTGCCAGTGCCTCACCGTCCTCACAGGAAAGAATTGCTTCCTGTTATCTGGTCTAAATCTCCCCTGTTCCAGTTTAAAACCATTTCCCCTCACCCCGTCACTACCTGCCCTTATAAAAAGTCCCTCCCAGCTTCCCTGTAGGCCCCTTCAGGTACTGGAAGGCTGCTATAACATCTCCTCAGAGCCTTCTCTTCTCCAGGCTGAAGAGCCCCAGCTCTCTCAGCCTGTCTTTGTAGCAGAGGTGCTCTCGTCCTCTGATCATCTTCATGGCCCTCCTCTGGACTTGCTCCAACAACTCTCCATCCCTCTTATGCTGGGGGCCCTGGAACTGGACTCAGTTCTCCAGGTGGGGTCTCATAAGAGCAGAGTAGAGTGGCAGAATCACTTACCCCACACTTCTCTTGATGCAGCTCAGGATATGGTGTTCTGGGCTACAAGGGCACGTTAAGAGCTCATGTTGAATCTCTCCTCAACCAAAACCCCCAAATTTTTCTTCACAGAGCTGCTCTCAAGCCATTCTCTGCCCAACCTATATCTGCACATTTCAACCTACTGTAGTAGATTTCCTATTCCAATGAAATTTCATTATTCAATCAATTAGACAGTGATTAAAAAAATCCTGCATCCAGCAGAGAGGTTCATCTCCATAGATTTACTGCAGAACCGAGACGATGGCCAGAGCACCAACAGGTTTTATAACACCTCAACAAACAAGGCCAGTGCTTGCCCCAGGCTGCATTACAGGCTTCTGCAGGAAAAAACAGTCTTCCTCTCTGGATTCCTTCTGAGGTGTGGAAATGCATGGGTAAAGAAGGCTAAGGCTCCATCACTGGGTAGAGTAACAGCCAGGAAAAGGTGAGCCATGGACTTATCCATCCATGCACAGATGAGAAATATTTGGGAGAAGGGCTCCAAAAGAAAAAGTCTGGGGCTTTACTACCTTGTCAGAGTGCAGCATTTTTCTTCATAGGAAAGATAACTGCCCTGTGGAGGACATCCAGCTCTCCTCCTCTGATACCCAGGGCTCTCATGTTCACTCCAAGGCTACAGCTGAACACATGAAGAATATCTTGCCTGAGAAACGTATGCTATCTATGTTTTCCACTTATTTTACTTACACTTGCCACTCATGAACGCCCAAAGCTCAAGTTCAATCAACAAGCCACCAACCCTATAATTATCTTTGAGGCTGATGTGACTCACAGCAAATTCAAAATCTTCAAGATTACTCTCACTGCATACAACCAGTGCACACTGAAGAGGACTGCAGTGCTCTCGGGACCCAGACCACAATTTAGAAGATTTGAGACTAATAAGTTCCAGTATTGTGGCAGATCAACAGTGAACATAAACCCATCACCCAGCCTGCAACTTATCCTGATTCACTTCAGACAGACAGCAAATAGAGGAGTGGTTCTAAACATGTGGCACAGGCTGCACATACAGACAATTTTGTACCACAGAACCGTTGAGGATGGAAGAAACCTCTCTGATTCCCAAGCCCAACCCTCAGTGCCACACCTCCCCAGCTCCTGAACACCTCCAGGGACAATGACCACAGCCCTCCCTGGGCAGCCTGTGTCAGTGTCCCATTGCTCTGAGAAGAAATCTCTCCAAATATCCCACCTAAATAAGTTTGGCTTAGCAATTACAGGGCTTAGAAGGAAATCTCCTGGGAATCCCCATTTTTGAGACAAAGCCATCATTGCTCAGCATAAACCTGTGGGTACCTACACCAGAATTCAACTCAGAAAGCCTTAAATCGTGACCTCAGTCAGAGACACTATAGTAAATTCAACTCCAAAGTAAAGCTTTGGAAGTGCCTATAGCATGGACATGTGGGCTTCACCAACAACTGCTTCAAGCTACTTCTCTGCTATGATTTGCTGAACTGCTTAGCAATGCAGACAAAAAGATTAGCTCCCTTCTAGCCAGAGGACACACACCTCAGTGCAACTGACCG
This sequence comes from Oreortyx pictus, assembly GCA_036925125.1. Taxonomy (NCBI): domain Eukaryota; kingdom Metazoa; phylum Chordata; class Aves; order Galliformes; family Odontophoridae; genus Oreortyx; species Oreortyx pictus. Next base: position 53,721,362 of record JAUPFR010000006.1, on the reverse strand, counting down.
GACCTGCCCCACAGCTGAACCCCCCTGCATTTGATCATTTGAGCCGACAACATCAGACAAGCTTTCTCCTTTTTTAATGAAGTTTTTAATCCCACAGGTACAGAAGGACAGTCACAGCTTTAGCCTCCACCTACCTTGGCTTCTCAACCTGTGGAGAGGGGGAAATCTCTCAGCCCATCCAAATGGGGCACAAAGTATGAATTCTGCTGAGTCAGGTGCATCAGTGTCACCCGCTAGTGGTAAATCTTTTCAGCTGGGATCCCCAGACAATCCACTAATACAAAAACAACTGCAAGCATGTTTCCAATAGTGCTCATTATGGAGTTTATGTTGTTGTCTTCATTTGGAAATCATTCCACAGCTGTCACCAGGATTGTAAAGCAGGATGGGAGCCAATGCTAACTAGGGATTATTCATTGAACTCCAACAGTACGAAAACCAATGAAGCCAGACACGTATAGATTCAACTACAGTGAAGAACTGCTTAGAAAGAGCTTAGACACCTACCAGTCCTCCAGGGAATAGGAGGGTCATTATGGATAACACTGAAGTTCCAGCTCGACTCATAATGGACTGTAATTTTTTTCTTGCAATCTATGATCACATATTGGGTGGAATAACACTCCATTACAATGAAATATGTCATATCTCACACTTCCTGTGCCTTACTGTTTGGTAGAAAGAGACAGCATGATAATCTTAGGCCAGAGTGTATTTTACAATATCATTACAAAGAGGAGTTATTTAATGAACAGATTTTTGTGTTCATAAGGACAAAGGATAAATATTTTTCACAGGGGATTCTTTTCACCTATTTATAATAAATAAAATCAGACACCAACTAGTGGAATACCAAGTCTAAATCTATAGTAGGCAATCACAAGATCTTTTTCTAAATACCTCTGGTTAATCCGCTGGGTTTTACAGTGCTCAAGCTTTACACTAGTGAAAGATATTATGATTGGCACAATTTCCATCCTGTTGAATGAAAACATTAATCCTTACCCAGCACTTCATAAAAAAAAAAAAGCCAGCCCAAGTTCTGCTTAGAATTTTAATATTTTTTCTGTTCATTTAAAAAAACAAAATCACAGGGCTGCATCTAGCCCTCTAATGCAAAAGTTGAATAATTAAATATAAATCATTTCTATGCATGACTCAGAGGGCTTCTAATTATATGTTCTCAAGGACTATTTCTAGGAAATTTTATACATATGATTTACAACCAAAAGTCTCATTTTCTTTCATAGTGAGTGCCCTATACCAACTCTTTTCAGTGAAATGAAAGCAAATTCTACCAGCACTGTCTCCTGCAATGCATGATCTCAGAGCTGTATTCCCACTATTCACATCACAAGCTTATGGCTTTGCTTCACTTACAACAAGAGATAACAAACATGGAAACGCTCTCTTCATGCAACATGCATTTATTTAAAAACTTTGTTCTCTCACGTGGTAGCAAAGATTTCAACTGCTTTATTTTTGCACATGGCACAGGATGGTATGAACCAGATTTTCTTTCTTCCCAGACTTCATGTGCCAGAACAACATAATATTTTCCAGCACACAGAGGCTGGTTTCCATTTCAACCCTCAGCAGGTCTGAACCAACCCAGTTAGGAAAACAAAGATAATTCACGGCAACTGAGATTGACCCATCTTATTTTGGTACAGGCTGAAAACATGCTGACAAAATACTTCAGAGGAATTGCAAATTATTTTTTTCCCCAATTTCATACAGTAAAAACATCAGTGTGAGCACTCTGGTAGACAAATAATAACAATAATAAAAACTAATTAGTTATAGAATTCACTTGATCTGTTATTGTGGAAGATGCTATAAATGTGGAGCACTATGATGCTATTTCATGGTTAGATGTGAGAAATGTGAGAAAAAGGACACTGTGTTGTACAGAAAAATGACCAGGAAGGTCTCCTGGCTCCCCCATATCAATTCCAACAGGGTGTGGTCCCTCTGGCTTTGGTGCTGTGGTTATGCTCACATGGCAGATGATCAGGACTGGCTGCCTTCAGCAGATCCTGAAAGCTATGTTAACATGAAATCACTGCAGTGGTTTGAGCCACGTAGTGACATGTTGGGCAAAGTTTAGTGAATTTAACTCCCAGCAGTAACGGCTAAACCTATAAATAGGACAGCTCATGCATCCTAGGACAGAGATTTGTGTGTGGTCCAGAAAGTGACTGCAGCATGGAAAAAAAAAAAAGTCTACATTATTATTCAGTCCACATCCAGGATCTGCAGAACTTCCCAGTCCTGACAACCCTGTCCTCCTCCACTTCCACAGGTCAAACACAACCCTACAGAAGGCAACACAAAAGTCACAGTGACTCCTCCAGGCCAGAGCACACTTCCAAGGGTACAGTTTGCTGTGTAACAGTAAAGGGGCCAGCACAAAGAAGAAGACATTACAAAAGGAAGGAAATGAATACTTACTGAGGATGTCTCTGAGGATCTAGGCTTGCAGAAAAGAACTCATCAAAGGATGGATCTCTTGCAGGAGATCATCTTCAGTGAGGGTCAGCCCTTAAATGAGGTTGAGAGGGTGGAGCTGCTATTGTCTTCACCTGTGCTCCCAGGGCTGACTTTGTCTTTTCTCCAGGTGCTCAATCAGTGGTCCAGGCTGTGACTCAGCAGTTCCCATACAGAAAGAAATTATCAAAATATGTTTCTCTCTGTAGGCCTTCAAGAAAATCAGCAAGTAGATCTGCCTTCTTGTGGACTGTCTGCAGCTGTTTGCAGCAGCAAATTTTAACATGACGTCTGTCCAGTTTGATTTGGTACAATTGTAATCCTGCTTTGCACTGCTTGGGTGATTGAATCCAACGCACAGACATGAAGAATTGAGGCCCAGCTGAATTGCTCTCTGAAAAACAAATGTGCCTCTCTGGTGAGAGGAGAACACATTTCTCATTTAAAAAGAAACAAAACAAACCAAGCAACATTATTTTAAACTTTCTAAAGTCTTATAACACATACCAAGCACCTACTATTTCTCTAGTGGTGAAAACAAATTGCAAACGTTCACAGATTTTAAAACTAGAAGGATCCTGAGGGCAATCTAATGTGATGCTGTACAGACTCATCACAGATGATCACTGTGTCACTACTTGGTAAGTGACGATGTCAGTAAGTGACATGGGCAGATCTGAAGTCAATCTCTGCTTGGCACAAGGCACACACACACACTCCTGTGTATTTAGCCTGCAATATTTCAAAGGCTCATTTTAAACAAAACTGTGGATTCTGAAATTACATTTGCCTCTGATGAATGTGGTCCATGAGTGCGTAATAAACTGATCCACTGAGTAAGCTGTCAGAGACAGATCATTCTAAAAAGCAGATGGAGTAAAAATGAATATTTTCGAATACTTGTGCTTCAAAAATTTACTCCAGCAAAGTGTAAATCAAAGGAGATAAGTTTTAAAATATGAAGTGCTTGGGACTTCTGTGCTTAAGATAAATATGCTCTTTGCTGCTTTTTTTGCTTAGTCGTGGACACTGCTGTTAAGCTGCTTCAGAAAATACAAAGGAGACAAATCAGTGTGCAGCCCAGCAGGAAGAGTGTCATCCTTGTATCAGCATTTAAATCCCAAAGGAGCATTTGTTCTTGCTGTGCCTTCATCTTTCTGCAAGTATGTTTTATCAAACCATACAACCTTTTCCAAGGAGAATAGGTTGCTCATTCTGAGAGTCCTTATTACTGAGCTAGATATATCACAGGAGGATATAGTGCAAGGAAAGCTATTTTGACAGAGTTCTTCAAAAATTAGATGTTCTGACCCAGCAGATCCTTTGTATAGCTGATACCCTTACCTCTATGACATAACCATAAAACCAAGGCAAATACTGTCCACAGTAACTCCAGAGGGATCCGAGCTGTTAATGAAGCAGGGGCGTCTACATGGGCTCTTTCCACAGGCCAAGATATTGAGCCATTAATGGTGTGCCACAGATCCCAGCAAATGGCCCACACCAAGTACCCCGGTGAACGTAACCTCCTGCTCAACGTGCACATTGCAAATTGCTTACAGATACCTCAACATGAAGGAAATCGAAAAAGAGAAGCCCCCACAGCACTGAGCTTGCAGATCACGGTGCCATTCCTACACAGTGAAGTATCATGTGTGAACTCAGCATCACCATCCAGGGTTCCCTGAGCCAACGGAAGGTGCCTTTGTTCAGCACTGCTTTACCTGTCTGTGCTCATACCGACTATGTAGAACAGTACCTCCACTGAAACAACAGGCTATATACATAGAGTCAATCAAACCACATTTTTCTAGTTTGAAAAAATGTTCTGAGAATGGCTATGAAGAGTTCATGAGGAAAAAACTGATCTGTTCTTTCTGACTGCTGCAACAAATTGGAGTATACCTTTGAGACTAATTCCTAGCTCAGCACAGAAACAGTGTGGCTAAAAAGAAACCAAAATTAATGACTCCAAGTTTCCTTCAAATACAGAGGGAAAAGTCTCTGATAAACCATCTATCCAAATGCTGCCAGGATCTCTGGGCTCCCTTATAGGAGAACGGTGTGAATTACCTGGTTGCTCTATTGGTAATGCAGGAAATTATGCTCTGTTGTTTTGACTGTTCTGAACATCTATGAGCAAAGAAAAGGCTTTCAAGATGCTCCACAACTGCCACAAGGGCAATGATCAGAAAAAGAGGAAGAGGGAGTGAACACTACAAGGAAGAAAAGGCTGAAGCTCCAGCTCCTTAGAGCAAGTTACAACAGAGATTCTTAGCTGGCTGTTCCTGGACTTCTCAGTAAGATACCTGAAGGAACCGGATGGCTTACAGCAAAGATTCTCTCATGTTCTGGCTTAAGGTAGAATATGGCTGCACCCATTGCTGTGGGTCATGGCTTGAGCCTGTACAACCACAAGCCCTCCTTTTCTAGAGTGGAGGGCCGAGAGTGTGGTGTGATTCCTGGCACAGGTCTCCCACAGGTCACTACAGAACCTCTAGTTTTAAGGGAAAAATAAAATGATTTTCTTGTTTGTTTGTTTTCAGTTGAAATAATCTGAAAGTTTTGAAGGACTGTAGAAGATAAAGACCCAGTCTATTTGTCCTCGACTGTTACTTAGTAGGGGTGGTTCTTTATGTATATTTTGCCCTGAAACAGAGCCAGGTTCCAACTCAGAAGTAGTTTAAGAACCCAGGAGTGGGCTGCCATACAGGAGTGTAACTGTGGTCTGTAAGTGTGTTATGCTCAGGGAGAAACGCGAGGAGCTGAAGTTTTTGTCATTGTATCACAGCTCCTGCCTTCAACCACTCAGACCAGCCAGTTTCTCCCAGCGAGCTCTCTGCTTTCTGCTTTTCCAGGTCACACTATGGACAATTAATGATATTCTGAAAAAATATCTTTTCCAAGCAGGAAAATTTTGAAACTTCCCCACTTATCAGGGGATACACTGCAAAGGGCTGGAGAGGTTAGGCTAAGTGAGATAGCAATAGCAGCTGCCATGCACCACCACAAAGTTTTGATTAATCAGCCCACGTTTAATGTGACCACAAACTGCTAGATGTTCCTGACTATCCCAAGGTGTCTGTCAAAGGCAGGGTCTGATGAAAGGCAGACTAGCTGGCTGGGAAAAGCTGCCAGAAGGAGATCAGTTGTACCCAAACCTTGTTTAAATGGCTGCTACTCTTACCTAGTAGTTCTTCTGACATAGTTCTGCTCTGATCCCCACCTCTGGCAGCCAGTTTGCTGTTCAAAACAAAGAAAAAAGGGATCAGAATTTCCTTTTCAGGTGCCCTCTGCACAACAGATTTCAGTATCCTTTAGGAAAAATCAAGCTACTTTTTAGATGTGCCAGCTCAGATGTATTCTAGCTGCAAAAGCAAGCTCTTTGTAAGCTATTTTATACCACTTTCTAGCAAAAAAAAAAAAATTAAAAATCTTCTGCTAGACCCCATGCTGCCATAGCTGAACAGCTTCTGGTTTTAATTGCTTGTTCAAAATTAGTTTACATATTTCTACAGTGCATTAGAATCTCCAGGACAGACAAGTCCTTTATCTCTTTCTGTTTGACAATAAGCTGATTTCTCTCCCACATTCCCTGGGATAATTTGCTCTAAGAACACATGGAATTATTACAGGAGAATCTTGATGTAAATGATACCACTTGCCAGAATGTTCAATTTAATAACCCTTATAATGCCTGCTCACAAAAGCACAGTGATTCCTGAGAAGACGTGTTTTCCAAAGCTTTTCACAGCAGTTCATCAAAACCCAGAGGAACTCCAATTGCTAGTTTCTGACACTCCACCTCCCTAAGCAAGTACTAGCATCAGAAAGCAGCAAGCATCACTGGTGACATGCTGCTGAAAGGAATCTGGATGGGGGGGAGAAGTGGTCTCTAAAAGCAAGGTAAGTGATCAGGCCAAGGCGGATTTCCACATTAAGGGAATGGGAAGATTTGGGCTGGACAAAAAGTATGGTGTATGCAGCTGTCACATTCAGGAGACAGCTCTGGGGGGCCAGAGGAAAGGCTGGCTGCTGGCTACGAGGTGGGAGCCCCCACAACCCCTCGTGGACCCCAATGGCTCCCAATCCAAGCGCTACTGGGACACCGCTGCTAAGCCCGCCCCTCTGCTCCGGCCCCAGCCAATCCCACCTCTGCAGAGAGCCAGGTGCGCTCTGATTGGTGCATTCAAACGGCAGGGCCCTGCTCCCATTGGCCCTGCTCTGACCGTTTGAGCCCTGGGTGTAGGGAGGAGTGGGTGCCCCCATGCTGCGGGATGGTGCTTTGGTGGGCACCTGAAAGAACGATCTGATGAGTCAAGGGCTCTCTCTGCTGAGTTCTAAAAAAAAAAAGAGGTCTACTAATGGGAAAAAAAAAGAAAAAGAGTTCATATTTTAATCCTCTAGTGCCATTTGTTTCCTTTTGCCAATACAATCTTCAGGTTTCAAAAACTAATAATAGAATAGTTTCAACCTATAACACAGAGCAATTAATAATCGTCTTGTTAAGATAGGATTTCTTACTACTTACTCACCAAAATAGATAGTTTGGTATTCATTACAGCCCTTTGCAAATTAATTTTAATCTGGTGAATCTTCATCCAAGAAATCTTCAGAATTCTTAATCTTAATTTATGTCATGCCTTGAAGACATTTTAACGTGGCACCTCATTTTGAAATGTAGCAACCTGACTTCAAAGACTAAAACAACACCTGATGACCCCACAAAAGGACTTCAGAAGCCAACAAAAGTCATTGACAGCTCAAAACTTTATTTTTTTGATGTGGCCTATAAATGAATAGAAAGCAAGCTATAAATTAAACTTCGCATAGCCATCAGGGCTGCACTCTGCAGCTGCAGCACACAGTGCCATGATGGACAGGGTCTGCAAGAATGGGGCAGAGGCAAGCCTTGGATCTATAAATGGTCACTTGCTTCTTATCTGGTGTTCCATACAGGAGATAGCACATACGTTGAGGCTGTGGTATTGACACAATGGCCCAGATGGTCCTCTCTGATTCATCATATATTTCATAGTGCTGTGTTGTACAGCATCACTCACCCGCAGTAAAAATGCACTGCATATTACTGCATATATCACAGTGATGACCACAAAGAATCAGAGTCATTGGAATTGCTAAAAATCAGAGAAAACTGAGGTACACCCATTAAAAACCAGACAATAATTAGCAGATGCCTTCTTTCACTGCAACTGCAGCTATCAACCCTGCTTTGCTGCAAATACAATGGAAAAATGAGGGCCGATGCTCTTACTTTTGTAACTAAACATTTTCTAGCATTTATTGCCTCTGCAGATGTGTGTTCAGATGTGATGAACTGAACACTTGCAGCATGTCTGGGTGTATCCTGGTTTGCCTAATGACCAACTAAATGTCTCATCAGACAGCAAAATCTCTCCGTTATTTAAGAAATACATTGACTTTTGTTTGGGCCACATGTAGTTATGAGGTATCAGAAGTTGAAAGTGGGGCACACAATGTAGTAAAAGTTGTCAAACCCATATAGAACATAACAGCAATTATTCAGGCTCCATCCGTTTAGAATTTCAGCTCTTAAAGTGTGATAATTAATTTTTTCAATTCTAAAAGTCAAAACATTGTTATTATGCTCAAGTGTAATATCTGACACTGAAAATTCTAGTAATTTTGTTTGTGAAATGAGAAGTAATGAGAGCATTCTGAAATGTTGTGCAGGAGTTGCTACTAAAAAAAGGAAACGGATTTTTAAAAAGCACAAATGTGTGATCTGCAGCTTAAAAGGAATAATATGTAAGATTATTATTTATACAAGTATAATAATGTGAAAATAAACACAGGTCTGGGATATGGTCTCAGTTTGATTCATGTCTATAAATAAAGGATTGGAGAATGTTAAAGAACAGCAAAGTATAGGACATAATGATCGCCTTGTAAGATGGAGATAATTCCTCCGTAGTGTTCCCCATTATTGGAAATGGGACTGATTCTACTCAATGCTTTCTCCAGGGGCTTGAAGAAGGGAGGATTCAGTGACAGCTCCAAGCCTGTGTGGATGACACAGCTCCTTTGGTCTGTCTGACTGTGCAAAGGGTGAGGGACACTAGGAGGAACCTACAGACAGAGCAATTGGTCACATCATGGCAAACAAGCTCCAGCACACATTAATGTGGAGTGTTATATCAGGGGGGAGGGAGCTTAATTCAGTTCAGCTTGCTGTTGGTAGGTCTTTAATGGCCATGTGGAAGGACAGACAATATCGCCAAAGGGGTGGAGCAGATGCCCTGGTAGAAGAGACAAGAAGGCTGAATTTCTCCTCTCCAGACAGCAACATCATGAAGGCGGCAATTGTCATGAATACGAGACTGTTCACCAGGCTCCACAAGCTGAGGACTAAGGAGCACTTACTGGAAATAGGAAGGAAGCTTGTTTAAAACTAGCAGAAGGAAGTAATTATTTCCTGCACGTGCCACCTGTTTTCAGAGAAGAATTGTTTTAGCAGCATGAAACAGATAATATTCAAGAAAAGGGAATCAGTGAGTAGGAAAATGCTGGCTAGAAGCTTATCCTGCAGCACTTACAATCCACAGATTGGTGTTAGGACACCAGCCACAGTCTGGAAATCAAAATACAAATAATGTTTACCTATAACTGAGCCTGTTATTGATACTGTGCCTGTGGTTAGTTTAAGTAGATCAGTTATCACTGACTTCTTCCTATACCATTACCAGCACCACTTTCCCTCTCATCCCCTCAAAATCCAGCAAGGTCTGACAATTCCAGTTCTAGAGAGATGTTTTTCAAACTGGCTGGTCTGGTTGCATAAATGTCTATGTGGACAACACATGACTTTGTAGCAGCTCCTATTTATTTATGAGCAGTCTCCATTTCTCCCTCTGATAAGCTATGTACCATTTATAACAAACAGCAACCAACTTGAGGGATTTACTTCTTAGCAGTGCTTCTGGGAAATGGACTTGAAAATACCTATAATACCTGATCCTCTTACACAGTGCAAAGATTTTATGACAAAACTATTTGAAGATAGACTTTATTCTCATTCTTCTCCCAATAACATGCTGAAGAAGTCCTCTGTCTAAGGGGGAAGTGCAAATCCAGCAGCCCAGGAGCTGCTCTGCGACCTGATCCTTCAGCCTGAGTGACACTGGCCATTATTCAAATTTACATCATTTGAAAATGTGGTGGACAATATCAGAGTTGTTCCCTGTGACTCCTTTGAATCTGTCTGGCACAGCTCTCACTGGCTATTCTACAAGCCCTTTCCAGTGAGGGATAAGCAGGGAAGACATGGGATCCCTGCCCCCAGCCAGCAAAATCTCTTCACAAATTCAGAGTGCTTTCTGTTCTTTTGCAATAATTTTCATAGCAGCGTTGCTTGATTGTACTACAGTTGATTAAAAAAATAAATCATGAATTCTGTATTTAAAAATCAAGACAAACAAATTAATGGTGGCTTTTCAAACTTCAGTGTTCATGCTATTCTGTTCATCACGCATACGATTTATTACCTTAATTTCCTAGAATCATAGAAAGGTTTGGGTTGGACCTTTAAGACCGTCCAGTTCCCACTCCCTGCTGCAGGCATGGACACCTCCCTCTGGAGCAGGTTGCTCACAGCCCCATCCAGCCTGGCCTTGACTGCTTCCAGGGAGGGGCATCCACAACCTCACTGGGCGACCTGTGCCAGTGCCTCACCGTCCTCACAGGAAAGAATTGCTTCCTGTTATTTGGTCTAAATCTCCCCTGTTTCAGTTTAAAACCATTTCCCCTTGTTCCGTCTCTACCTGCCCTTATAAAAAGTCCCTCCCAGCTTCCCTGTAGGCCCCCTTCAGGTACTGGAAGGCCTCTGTAAGGTCCCCTTGGAGCCTTCTCTTCTCCAGGCTGATTTTTAACTGTGCTTTCTCTTTTCTATGATTTTATAGTCAGAGCTCTTTCAACTGGTGTAGAGGTATTGTAACAATTTATCTCAAGAGTATGAATACCTGACATGTTCTGTTGATGAGAAACCCACAAAGGAATAGTTCATAGGCTTTGTAACACTTGTTCTCAGACCTTTGCTGTGAAATCCTTTGACATGAAAGGAAATGTATCATCATTGCCAAGAATACTGGTAATGAGGTTATAATAAATAGAGTGGGTGGCAGAGATGATCTGAGTGGTGTGGTAGAGGTGGCTTTGTTCTGGAAGATGTAATTATCATGCATATAAATAAACATTAACAGGTGTATGGGGACAGACAACTCCATTATCATGTGCTGGGGGAACTGGGGAGATGTGCCTTTGAAAGCAGAGCTTTCAGCTGCTAGTGGAGATGTTTGGACTGGATGTATCTTGGCTTAGATAACCAAGAGCTAGGCTCTTAAATCAGGGTAAGTCACCCTGGATTCTGCTTGTAACTAATGAAGAGGAATGAGAGCATCAAAAGGGCAGTGGTTATGTGGGTAAATCAGCTGAATGGCAATGAACTGCCCGTTCCTCCCTATGGACTCTAAAGGGAGTCCAGAAAACTGGCTCAGATTTAGATGTCTAATATTTATATGAGGAAGGGATTTCTCTGTAACTCTATGTGAGCTCATGGGGAGACATGGGAGCTAAGGAGGATTAATGTATCCTTGGCTACACAGAGATAGAAGAAAATAAAATGATCCTGGCTTCAATGTCCTCAGCTCTTCCTGTGTTCTGCTGCTTCTGCAGTTTTTGGACTAGGAAACAATCCTTACAGGTACAAACATGGATACAGGGGAGCAGAGTAGTGCTGTGCACTGTATTTTCTGTATGGAAGAATCTACCAGGGAAAAAACAGAGAATACAGAAAAAAGCCTTTCAGTCTAAATATTTTATTCCAGAGGAAGTTAAGAGTTGATCACGGTGTGCATGTATTTATGCTTGTTCTTGTTAAGAAAAGGTTCTTCAATTCGTCAGGCAAGAAAATGAGCTCTACGACGTAAAAGTTCAGGCTAGACTTCCTGAACACTAGAAAGCAATCTCACAAGAAATAACAAGGTGTTAACGTGGTACAGGAGATGTAATTGCATGTAGCAGACACTACTGCTTGAACTCCGTAAACAATGAGTAGGTGTTTTTCTAAATAAATTATCCTCTACCAAATCATAGGAGCTGATGCGAAAGGACAAAGCCTGCATTTTGTTTTTTGCAGTAACACTGCTTAGAACTTGAAAGCATTGTTGCAGTGATCCAAACCCCCAGTATTAAATCACATGCCAATCCCCCCCTGCACCCTCAGGAAAAGTATTATTATAATGAAAACTGGATAGAAAAAAAATAGTAGTGGTAACAATAATCAATAGCCATTAAATCTTTCCATCACAAGACATTCAGAATCTGCTACATTAACTGTTAAAGCCAGATCAAAATGCATTTATTAGGAAACATTATGTTTGAAGCAAAACTTCTGCTCAGATTCAGTGATACAGTCACTCTGCAGTGAAGTGGGAGATGGTTTCATGGTGCCAGGTAGCTCTCCCCCCTCAACGGAAGAAGGGGAGACAATGTGATGTGAAAGGGCACAGAGACTGAGAAAAGGACAGGGAGATCACTCACCTGTTACTGTCATGGGCCAAAGAGATTCAGCATAGAGAGATTTGTTGCTGATGGTTAACAGGATAGAGCAGTAAGAAAATAAAAGCAAACTAAAGCCACCTTCCTCCTCTACTTCTTCCCCTGAGCAGTGCGGGGCAATGGGGAATGAGGCTGCAGTCAGTCTGCAGTGTTTTGTCTCTGCTGCATCTCCATGGTCACTCTGCCCCTGCCCCACACAGGGCCCCTCCCATGGACGCTGTTTTTCTCTACTGGATCCCCCATGGGTTTCCCATGGGCTGCAGCTCTCTAAGCACTGCTCCAGTGTGGGTCTGTACCACGGGGCCCATTCTGCAGCCCCCCCAATACCAAAATCTTGTCATGTTGGCCCAATGCAGTATTATCCAACTTGAAAAAAGTCAGGAGCGTATGTCAACAGAGCTGTGTCTGCGGAGCTGTACAGTTAATTCATGACATGTTTCTATTAACATATCCATGCTCAGCCCATTAAATGGCCTCGTGTCACCCAATTATCTTCTAATCAGCTCTGCACGCGACACTGAACTCAGCACAATCTGATTCAGATACAGAGTCTGTACAGGCAGAGATCCAGCAGATGTTCTGGAGATCCTGATGAGCTTCCTGTTGCCCTCTGGGACTATTTTGGTACAAAAGGCCTCAAGTTAAATCTATGACCATGAGGTTGTGGCTGAATCACTTTCTGATTCTGCATAATTTCTGGCATTAGCAGCATTCAGACTGTGTGCACTATTGCTCAGAGCTGCCTGAAACATGGGGACATGGAGAAGGAGGAGGTGCATCAATTGACAACTGTTTCATAACGTAGGGCTTAGCTCAGCTGTCTGCTGCCAGCCCCCTGCACCCAGCTCACTGTGGCACCAGCACACAGAGTCGGCTCATTGTAGTACAGCGCATGGAACAATTGGGATATTTTGGAGGTGGCTCTCACCATTTTTAAGCTGGAGATAGAATCTCTGACTTACTTATAAACAGCATCTTCTGTTTCATTGTTTTCTATGTGCAGAAGGCAGTACGGATCTCTAAGCTAAATTTCATCTCACCATTTTGCAGCTGCGTGGGGACCAGGCAGGTGGGACAGTGGCACCGCAGCACCAGGACAGGTGCTGAAAGAGCACTGGAATCTGAGGAGAGCTGTTTGTTCATGTGGTGTACAGAAGAAATAGCTAACACACGTGGGTGAGATCAAGTTTGTTAGTGATGATCATTCTGAATAATTAATCCAGACTAATTTCCTGAATTAATAGTGCATTTTCATGGGGATTACGGCAGACTCCTCCTGTTTGTGCAGGTGTTCGTAGGTGATTTCATACTAAAAAATATTCCCATATTTTTTCTTATTTAGGATTTTTTTAATACATTCAAGTATCCTCCTGAAGGCACTATTGCCATGAGATAGGAGTAACAAGTCGCAGCTACATTACATGAGTATTAATTCCTTTTGTATAAACTGTGACATATCAAAAATTCCTTGGAACTACTCCTTATTTTGAATTATTCTAGGCAAGCACTAAGCACTGGAAGGGGATGACCTCCCTGGGGAAACACTGGGTCCTTACAGGACCATACAAGTTGATGGCCATGTGCTGCCTGAGCGCTCCTGGGAAGGCAGCTCTCCCACTTCTATCCTTACATTTTCAGACGTATCCATGAAAGCCAACGCAAGGCTCCCTCCAATCTCAGGGAAGGAAGGGTCCTTCTGGGGGCATTGAACATCATTTCTGTATTATAGTCAACTATTTTAAAATTACTGCATTTACTACTGCCGTTTCAGGACTTCAAACACTGTGGAGTGGGCAGTGAGACAAATTTGCTTTTCTTAACAGATGCTCACATTGCTGCTTGATGCATGTTCAAAGTTACCCATGAGTTTCATAGGAAGGTGAATGAATTCTCTGATCGAGACAGCTGGTGAAGTCTGGTCTGATCAGTCTCAATAATAATGCTGTGGTAAGGATGACTTTCCTTGAGAAGGCTTCAGAAGAACTGTGTTTACTGAACCATGATAATATTAGGATCAAACCTGCTCCGGTTATGAATTAAATATCATCTTTTTTTTTTTATTTACTAACCTTACACACTCTCTCTGGATCTGAAGATTTGGTTGTGTTCATTCTATCTTACTGGTAGCAGGCTTTCCAGCACACAGTCCGTCCCTCTGAGATAGCCTTTGGGCCTGGCACCCTCTGGTAGGTGTCCCTGCTCAGAGAAGCAGAGGACTCTGCTTTTTGCTATGTGCAAAGCAAAGTGCTTTTGATATATAAAAGGCCACAGCAATGGAAAAGAAACGTGTCATTTTCAAAGTGTACTATGACAGCCTTAAACTAAAGAATTTCTGAGATCTGAACAGTTAAATGGAAAAACGACATGAAACATAAAATAGCTAAGCAAGGATATTGATTAAGCTTTGAAACAAAAATAGTACCTAGTAATTTATTATTTATAGTCGGACTTAAAACAAAAACTGTTTAGTTAGAAAAAAGTGACCTACAGAAAGTTACAAGAATAGGATAGGATAGGATAGGATAGGATAGGATAGGATAGGATAGGATAGGATAGGATAGGATAGGATGGGATAGGATGGGATAGGATGGGATAGGATGGGATAGGATGGGATAGGATGGGATAGGATGGGATAGGATGGGATAGGATGGGATAGGATGGGATAGGATGGGATAGGATGGGATAGGAGGGGATAGGAGGGGATAGGAGGGGATAGGAGGGGATAGGAGGGGATAGGAGGGGATAGGAGGGGATAGGAGGGGATAGGATAGGATAAGATAGGATAGGATAGGATAGGATAGGATAGGATAGGATAGGATAGGATAGGATAGGATAGGATAGGATAGGATAGGATAGGATAGGATAGGATAGGATAGGATAGGATAGGATAGGATAGGATAGGAGGGAATAGGATAGGATAGGAGGGGAGAGGGAGAGGGAGAGGGAGAGGGAGAGGGAGAGGGAGAGGGAGAGGGAGAGGAGTTGGAATGTACCTACAAAAGTTCATCAGATCCAGCTGTCTGACCACATCAGAGCAAACCAAAAGCTAATACATATTATTAAGGGCATTATCTAAACAACTCTTTAGGACTGGCAAGATTAAATCAATAGGTTTAGTTACTGCGCAAAAATATAAATCTAGATGGAGTTTAATTAACTATCAGCTGTTATGGCATTACACTTTCGTAAGTACAACACATTCACAATAGCAATCTGTGTCATTTTCACGGATAGCTCATCTTTTAAATTAATTTCTTTGTGCAATTTTCATGCTCTCCTCTAAAATCATTCTTCTACTTCATTTTATTTAATGGAAACAGATGGCAAGACCTGCTCCTCATCATACACCCTGTGTGCTTGTATATCTAATGAAGACATTCCGTTATAGCAAAGCAGCCAGGGCAGGTGGGACAGCTCTGCCTCTGAAGCCCCCAGGAGTGTGCTATGGCAAATTCCAAGTGATGGAGTAGGTTAACTGAGTTACTGTGGTAGGATACCATGTATCCCATAGGATTATTTATGTCACTGTAACTGTCCAGGAACAGATGCCTATTGCTGCACTATAACACATTTCACCAACTGCACTACAACACAACACATTTCATTAAATATTTATTTGTAAAAGTAATTTTCTGTCTAGAAAGAAGTAGTGAACAGCTTCTCTCCCTCTCTCCCATCCCTTCCTCTGCACAAGCATGTGCTGATATTCTTCTAAAATAAACCTCAGACTGCGGCAACACAGACTAGAAAAATGTCCTCTGGCAAAACTCTTATCTTTATGTTTCGTGCCCCAATAGACTTTTTTTCTTTGCTGAATTAGCACAGCTGCTTTTTGAACCCGTGAAAATTGTGAGCATCAAAACACCGTGTGCTAAGGAGCTCCGTGGGGAAGGCCTTCTTGCAGATCGTGCTTTGCTTGGGCTGATGCAGCTTCTTGCCTTCTACATTTGATGCCTCCTTGTTCCTGCATTAGAACAACGTGTAAGCTTTCTCTTCCTCATTCTGAATACATTTCCTATTTCATTCTGTTCAGCAGCAATTCTGCTATCTGCCTATTTCAAGAGGCAGAAATGGTCACAATGAACTTAAATACATCTTCCATTTTGCTGAATTTCTTTATGTCGGATCAACAGCTTTGTAGCAGTGATGCTACAAAGTCTAAAGAAAAATGGCTTAAAGTCAAAGAAAAATATACATTTGTCAAAGAAAAGAAACAGGTTTGCTTTAGGATTGACACAGTATACAATGTTTTCTGAACTCCATGTAGATAAATTCACTGAAGGCTTTTGTCACTGCTGATGTGGTTGGTTAAAATTCTGCACTAATACACAATAATTATCAAATATGCACCAAGCTAATATCTACTCATGATTATTAGGATTGTTCTGTGCAATTGATGCATTTGTAATTTTCTTAAGAACTTGTTTGGAGTTTCCACATTTCATTTTTGGGGCATGGGGATTCTTTTCTTCACAAGGAATTGGATAAAATTGCCTTACTTTTCACGTGACTGTCTGTTACAGTCACAAAATGTTTTAGGGGAATAAATGCATCAATTCTGAAAAGTACTGCAAATTTTATATATTCTCTTCAAAATACACTCAAAAGGAGATGCAACGTATTTGAATGCAATATTGCCAGATTTGAAGAGTCATTTTTGCCCAGGTGAGCAAGTAATGTGGTTTCTTTCCATAAACATGAATTCCTGGCTGAGGGAAGCGTTTGCTGCTAAAATAAAACATGAAATGAAATAAAAGGAATTAAAATAAAATAAAGAAATAAAACGAATTTGGAATAACCTTCCTCCTTCCCCCCTCCCTCATCCCTTCCACTCCCCACTTGATTTACTTATTAATTCATTTATTCATTTATTTATTATTTATGTGCAAATCTTTATTATAAGAAGGAATTCTTAACGATAGTTCTGTGGCGGTTCCATTCTGGAAATGGAAATATGTATTCATTGAGAATCAAGCCAAACTTCATAGAAGTGACAGAATTTCTCTCTAAAGCTTTGGCAATGAGCTATTCTTAAAATGGCTGATTTCCTGTGGATGGAGAAGAACATATTTCCTGTTTCACTGCAACACATTTTTAATTATGAGTAGACTATATCTGGATAAAGGAGGACTCTCTGAATATAGGTTGGAAGAAATAATCATTTTCCCCTGCATGCCAAGTCCTTAAACTGGGATTGAAGCCACTGACTTGTTTAATTAACTCTAATGATCAGTTCAATTAAATAAATGCTAAGCTGCACAGACTAGAACCCTCCATTATCAACTTGTTTTGCAGGCAGCTTGTTAGGATGCAGATGCATTGCAGCCTCCAGGCAAGAAGGTTCCACCTTAGGGGCATGGGGAGCCACTGCAGCAGCTCCTTTCCTTTGCAGCCTGACAGTACACGGGCACAGTGTTGTCCAGATGGAACACGCACGGTCCCCCTGCGCATCCTGCCCTGCAGTTATGTGTGAGACAGTGTTACATAGTTTTGTGCTTGTTGATTTAGCTTACTACCAGTGTAGGTATCACGATAAATGATGACAGATTTGCCCTGTCAATCAGATTAAGAAGAGAATAGCAAAACTAATTTGGCTTATCATCAAGAGAATAAATCCTGTCGGGAGGCTGTTGCAGAGTTTTCTGATTCACGACAGCTTCGTCTTGCAGAAGGATCACAGGCACTGCACTGTGAGAGTGGCTTTGGGCATATTGTCTTTGTTTCTTGTCAGGAGCGAACCCGAAAATCTTGCTGCAACTTTTTCTGCATGTGCTGAGGTCATGTGCAGGAGCTGCTGGGCCAATTACCACAGTAACCATTCCGATGCCTCAAGTCATTAATTCTGGAATGAAGTAGTTCCTCACAACTGCGGATTCCTTCGAGTCAGCTATGATGAAATTGTTGTGGCTGGGTGGGGTGGTACATCCATTTATTCCATTCAGGAGGAATCATGAGGGTGGCTTAGAACTGATGCTTCATTGCTTGAGAATCATAGAATGGCCATCAAGGTTGTCTGATTTGGTTGTGCAAAGAGCAGAGAGAGCAGAGGGTGCTCATACAGCTCTGCTTCCCAAAGAACCAGCCCTCTGGGAGGTGGGAGAGGGGTTCTGAAGGCACTGACTCTGCTCCTGAAAGAGTGGGACTCGTTTCTTAATTACCCATTGAAAGCTCCATGCACCTCTTTGGGAAACCTTGTCATTCTGGGGAGTTCGTTCTTGTAGTATTTTCTGCTCTTAGGCACAATCTCTGTCTGAACTGTGGGTGCCACAAGATTTTGGCTATTGCTTTGCGTCGTACCTAGCATGCAAATGCTTCTGGATGGATTTCAGTACAGAGCTCTTGCTGCTGAAACGAGCTGTAAGCCCAGACGCTAGCTGCTAAACCTTCCCACTCAGATAAGCATCTTTTTCTGCCTAGAAATGTGTGATATAAAAGGCTGCTATTAAGGGTGAGTTCAAGAAGCTGAAATGTGTTCTCACAATTGCTGTGCCTTTTCCTCTGTTAACTCATTTTTAGTTCACATAAATCCTATTTGCTAAGCTATAGTCGGTGCTCACTGGCGGCAGATCAGTGCCCAGACTTCATCCGTGTCGGCTTTTGAGGAAATTTTTCTCCTGAATGGAAGCGGCTCTGAATGAGAAAGACAGCAGAGGATATGAACAGATTTTCTTTCACATTAATGCTCTTACGGCTCCTGCCTACCTCTTTTGTTTTCTTTCTTATCCATTTTCCTTTTCGAGCCCCACCTTCTCCACCCCTCCACCAGAGGTGGAATTAGGTGTGTTTTACTCATCTGCAGACATTATGAACTGCTGCACACAAGCAGTGAAAGCAAGAGCACAGAAATCTCCAGTGCTGCCCAGCAATCCTCCCCAGCTGTGCTGCACATCAGATGTGCTGGCAGACCTGGGAGGAGCTGGGTGGGAATGCCAGGCTGGCCACTGTTTGCATGGGTACTGCCAAGACTGTGAGAGTAACATCAACAGTGGCAACTTTCAGCTTGGGCGCAAAACCTTTTGGCTTGCCTGGGTCACACAGAATGGAGAGTTGTTGTCTTGGGGCACACAGAAAATATATAATGTAGTTAATACATGTGGGTAACAAAACTTCTTTTATTTTTTATTGTTTTTTATTTAAACATTTTAAAAAGAGAAGGCGACAAAAGCCATAGAAACACATACCATCTAGGAGGTGAATTAAAATCACAGGTGGGAAAAGGGTGGTTGAGAAGAAGCAGGAGATAAATACAGGCTGCTTTTGATGAAAATAGAAGCCAAAAGCATTCACATCAGCATCTGAAGTAGAAGGCAGGACTTAGATGCTCAAATTTCAAACTAAGGCAAGCATTTTTTAATAAAAATATTCATATAAAATAACATCTCAATTGAAATCTCCCTCTCTTATCAGTAACAAATCAAAAACAGAATTCAGTCCAAATTCACAAACCACATTTTTTGGGTGTATAAACAACCTATCCAAAGCCACACGCTCTGTTCTGTTCAGGAGCACCACCCCAAGGATTTGAAAATAGAAATGGTGCCATTCCCACGGTGCCTGGACACCTTCCCAGGCTCACGGACAGCAAGGAGTGCTTCTGTCCCACTCATCTGAGGGTTCTATGGGGAAATCCCATGCTGAGGTGCCCTTGGACTTCAGCCTTTGTGTGCAACAGCTGTACAGAACTGCTCTGCAGGGCTTGGAGTGCAGGAGCTCCAGTGGTCCCTCCCAGCCCCCACAGTCCTGAGGTTCTGTCATTGCATCCATGGAAACGTCCCGTGGAATTGCCAGTAGCAGCTTTATGACAGAGCCACAAGAGGCCTTTTGGAAAACAAGAGCAACGAAACAGAAAAGATCTTTGAATTCAGAGCCCTTGAGAGAGCTAAGCTTGGTTTGTAAAGGATCACTTGCAAATATTTTTCATTTGAATACCTAAGACAGATAAACTTCTTTCTCGTTCTGCCTTGTGAGAGGTGGGATCCCATCTCCACGACAGTTTGTCTGTTGGGCACTGGGCAGCTGCGGGCAGCAGATCTCTGCTTTGCCCTCAGTTCCCCCAGCCACGGCACGAGGAGCACTCCCTCCTCCTCACCTCGCTCCCTGTGCTCAGATCACCCACACATACCCCACTGCCCTCTGCCAGCAGCCCACATACCAGGAGGCCACGGTGCCCTCATCTGCTCATGGCAATGATGGAACAAAGTACCCAGCAAGGTGCTTGGCCCTGTGAAGTCCAGCTCCCAGTGACACTCGTGGGCTCTGTAGCACAAATGATTTCGTGCAGCATAAAAGCAAATATATCAACAAAATGAATTGTCCAATTCTCAGACTGCTCCTCGTCAGATGAAGATTTACGTTGTGTTTTTTCCCCATTGAAAGGTTATCAATCATGCAGCTTTACTGCTGTACCTGGCTCATGGGATGACTCCAGATCTATTCATCTTGCAGCTGTGCCTTGTCTGGAGGACAAAAGCTACCTGCAGAGGTGATGTGAGCTCGGCCCGGTCAGGAGAGAGGTCCCTCTATCTCATGGCAGGCAGTGAGAGCACTCGTTTCCATCACAAACAACAGCCTCCAGAAATGACAGGCTGTGATAAAGGCGTGTGTTCCTGCAAGCTCAGCTTCTCAGGAGAAAACAGAGATCGGTGACAAGCAAATCTGTTCTGCAAACAGACACCTTCCTGCTGCTCGTGGCCTGCCCCAGCTCGCTGACAGCTCCCAGCCCTGCTCCTGGCTGTCCTCCCCCGTGGGCTCTGGTGCTTTTGCTGTGCTTCTATCTGCACCATCCCTTCAAAGAGCTCTCAGGATAGTGCTTGTTTGGACAGTTGTCTTTCCACGATCCTTCAGTAAAACATCAATGAAGTAAAATCTGAAGAGTGCCACATTGTAAAGGACGACATTATCACAGGTGCCTGTATAAATATTTGTATTGCACACACGTACTGTGACCCACTGTTGCTGGAGGAAAACAAGATGTCAGTGAAGGCACTGAGAGCAAAGGGCTGCTTAGAACACAGTCATGTGCTCATCCAGAGGAGGGCCAGGTGGAACAGGAACGATTCAGATGAGGCAGGACACATTAATAATCCATCATCCTTTGCAGTTTCCAAGTACTTCCATGTTCATGGAAAGCAATGGCTGTGCTGGAGGTGCTATGGGCACTGTGATTCCACGCAATCAATTAGAATAAACCTTCAGTAGGAGATGCAATGATTTCAGTTATTCTAATTTAAAATTGACAAGCGCAAATACAAAGGAGCACTGCTGTTAAGTAAACAGGGCTTGCTGCACTGATCTCTGCCCCAGGGGCAGGAGCAGGGATGCCCTGTGCCAGGAGCTGCTCTGAGCAGGTCCAGATGGGCTGTGCTGGCACTTGGGCATTCAGAATCACTCAGTTCTGGATGAACAGTTGCACCCCACACTTCTTTATCTGCTCTGGAACGTGCCAATATAAGTGTACAAAGAACAAAGAAGAGTTTATGTTAGCAGTGACTTAAATATAGGCTGGAGTCTGCAGTGCTTCTGGTAGAAATCAGTGAGTCAAAGAATGCCCCTTATGCTGCCTTTATATCACACCATGGCTGAGCTCTTCCCCTTGCCCCCAGAATTCATCTCAGTCCTTCACTGAGAGAAACAAAAGCAAATGTTTGAGTTCTTCTTTCTGAGCCTGAAGGCTGGTGCCGTGCTTCCTGGCCATGACGTGTGGTGCTCCTGTTGTGTCCGAAATCCTCTTTGGAAGATGTGTTTCTTTATTTTGCAGTCCAAATCATCTCATCAGAGCATTTCAAACTGCAGAAGTCAGTGCCTCCAAACCCACAGCACCCCTGAAGAAGGCTCCATGGCAGCTGTGGCTGCTGTTCAGCCCTCTGCCCCAGATCACCAGCCCCAAAGGAGAGCCTGGTAGCCCACCCCAGCAAAGGGGATCACCAGCAGCCCTGCCAGGCTGGTAAGCAGCCCAACTCCTGTTTGCCTTTGTCTTGAGTTTAATTCCTGAGCAAAGAGCAATGCTTTATGTAAATATACACATGGTAAGTGTTTAGGTCCAAACCACCTTAGATAAAGAGCAGATGTGTTTTTCTGGTACTCCTGGGCACATCCTGCCACTCCTCGTACCTCTCCTGTTCAGTAAATGCAGGCAATTATCAGTGCAAATGTGTCTGTCTGAATGGCACTGGTTTCAGAGGTGAGGTGCTTCCAGCTGCTCCTGAAAGTAAATGGAATATCACCATTGATGAGTCCTCCTATCAATAACGTTCATGAAGAAAGGGTTTCCAAAGAAAATGATAACTGCCCACAAATCATTCAGATTTGATAAAGAAATCATTAGTTTTATTTACCTTAATGGAGGTATCTAATTTCACTTCCACCTAGTATTTATTATTGTTTCTCCCTGCCTGGGTTATGTTTTTAGCTTTCCATCATACCGAAAAAGGAATATAAGAAGAAAAAGAGACGAAGAAACACAATGTAAACCAGAAGTGAGAGTGTTCAATCAGGCAAGAAGAACAGCTATCTAAAATCCCATGAATAAGGTCAAGCAAAACTAATCATTTTTTTTTTTCTTTCAAGAAATGAATTTTGCTTAGGGCATTAAAATCTAAAGCAGTCTTAAACTGTATGAGACATACTTGCTATTTTTCATGCCAAAACTCTCCCATTTTAGGGAGATCTGATTGCAATTTCAGAGCACATGCATTATTAACAGAGGTTTTCTTTGTAATCCAACCTGTTCTTTAATTTGCTTACAGAGCAATGAGACTGGAGAGCTGCTATATGATGCCTGTAGATAAGAATATATGGTGAGGCTCTGGAAAGGGCTCATGCAAGCTGCTAAGAAGTCTGTTCCTGGAGGGCTTTGGGGCTCAGCTGGGCACTGCCCCAAGCAGGGTGGGCTCAGTGTCAATTCTACTTGGAGCAGGAGCTGATGCAGGGGACATCCTGGGCTCCTTTCCAGCACTTTTGTCTGTGATTCCACAACTACACACCATAATTACTACAATATTTTTGTTGGATGCATCATTTTCTTCACTAGGAAGAACCCTCCCAAAATTCTAATGAGATAATTACAGAAAGAAACAGAAGGGCAACTCAAGACCAACAAAGCTCACGCAGCACTTCCAGCACCTCAGCCTCACTGCAGCAGAAGTTTGTGGCAGCATATTTGCCCATCTTATCCACACAGGGATGTGGGTACTGCACGTCCTGCATCACTGCCTCTGCCTACAGCTCTCAGAGAACTCCAACACACTGCACTTCCATGGTTCCAGCCTTTCCAGGCACTGTGAGAGCCAAACGTGGGGGTGGACCTACCACTCCAGGAAGACTGATGCTCTTTTGCTTTATTACATCATCTGCTCTGTACTAACACATCTCTGGGTAGCACCACACCAGCTAATTAGGTTTTTTTAGTAACACTGAACTGAGGTTTATTTGCAAACAAGTGAACAGAAGTAGGGCAGCGAGTGGTGGGAACAGAAGGGAAGGGAGGAAAGGGAAAGCACTGAACTGAGCAAATAGAACAGGACTCAGTTCCTAAAGTACAGGCTGTCTGCTCCCTGTCCCTGCTGAGCATCCTGCACTCAGGGTGACAACGTGGGCTCACATCCCTGCAGCTGCAGGTTGCACAGGGCTGCAGAGCTGGTGAGTCCTGTGTGAGCTGAGCACAGGAACAGCAACTGTGGAAAGGGAACAGGGAGGGAAAGGAAAGGGATTGCCTTAGCTGAACCCAAGCAGTGAGAAATACAATGCATTGCTGCCACCACATCATCGTGGGCTGGAAGGTTCCTTGTTAGCAGCCAGGATGCCTCAGTCCCAGGAGGATGCACGCAGGTATGAGGAGCAGCAGGACAGGCTCCAGTAGTGGCAAGAAAAAATAAACAGCAAAGGCTCCATGAAAACCCAGTATTTTGAAGGAGGCCCTGCCAAACCAGGTAATACTCCCCTATCTCTAAATACAACTCTGACAGTTTTTGTGTCTTTGATGTATATATACTGTGAACAGTACACATTTTAAACCATTTAGTAGGAATTTGAAATACATATTCAACTTTTTCAGTTTCCAATCAAACACTTTTCTTTCTGTGGATGTGATTTAGATGTTTCTCCTGGCAGATCTCATTTCAATTACAACGCATACTTATAGCGATTTTTTTTTCCCCTTTGGTGATATGTTTACTATAAAAATAACCAACATAAATCAAAGCAAAATCTCTTAAAGCCATTCAGAAGAACTGCCAGTGTTCAGATATGTGTACAGACTGGGAGAGGGACTCACTGAGAGCAGCCTTGTGAAGAAGGTCTTAGGAGAGCTAGTGGACAGAAATAGGACATAAACCACCACTGGGTACCTACAGTCTGGAGTACCTGCAGTATTGGCTGCACCAATAGAGGGCTGGCAGTGGGATAGGAGGGGACTGTCCCTCTCTGCTCTGCCCCACCTGGAGCACTGCATCTAGTTCCTGGGCTCAGCACAGAGAGACATGGGATTGCTGGAGTAGTCTAGAGGAAAGCACGAGAATGCGTGGAGGTTGGAGAAACTCCCCTATGAAAACAAATGGAGGGAGCTGCAGGTGCTAAGCCTGGAGAGGAGAAGATTCTGGTGAGAAGGCTCTATTGAGCCTTCCAGATCTTAAAGGGAGCTTGCGAACAGGACAGAGAGTGACTTATTACAGTCTATTAGAGATAATAACTTCTTTAGCCCTTGTCCTATGTTCAGATGGAGCTTTCTAGGTTCCTGTCAGAGCCTGATGCCCCTCATCTTTCTGTCAGGCATCACAGAAAATAGCCTGGCCCCATTCTGTTGTTATTCTCCAGTAAGATGTAAGAATATCTTAAGCCTTCTCCTCTCCAGTTTGAGCAGTTCTAGTGCTCTCTACCTTTCCTCATGGGAGAGATTCTCCAGACCCAATAACCTTCACAGCCCTCTACTGGACTCACTTCAGCAGTTCCCTATCTCTATTCACCTGGGGACCCCAGAACAGGACCCAGTGCTTCAGCTGAGGCCTGACCAGGGCTGGGCAGAGTTAAAAGAGAGGAGGTTTAAAGCTCTAGTGGGGAGCCTTAGATTACTTATCAGGAGAAAACTCTTTACTTCAATAGATGAGGCCCCGGTTTTGCCATCCAGAGAAGCTATGGATGTCTCATCCCTTGGATGGGAGCCTGGGCAGTCTGAGCTGGTGGGGGCACCCAGCCCATGGTGGAGGTGGAGCTGGAGGGGGGGGGGGGGGGGCTGTAAGATCGCTTCCAACCCAATCATTCTGTGCTTCTATGATTCTGTGATTAATTCTCATATTTTAACTTACTTCAAGAATATGTTGCGTCACCATTTTCTTTGGAGATAAGCAATTTGGAAGCCAGACTCGTAAGGCATGGAGGGGGAGAAATTTACTCCCTTTGTTAACTGCCTGCTCTTTCTCCCTCAGGGAGACAAGGTCTCTGCTTTGAGGTCTGTGGCCCAAATGAGCCAGAAAACAGCTCTGTCCAACTGTATGTTGCTGGAGTAGCAGAAAAGAACTCTATTTAATGACCCAAGCGTGTATCCAGCAGCAACAACTTGGCTGTGAAGGGATTCCTAGAGGTCTGCACCCAGTAACCTACTCAGGGCACTGATAACATAGATCAGCCTGGGTACAAAGCAGGGTTAGTGTAGTATCCAGTAGTCAGGCACTCCTTCACTCCTGCTGATGCAGCTGCCTCCTGCTCCTCTCTGTGTGCTGAGCCTGTCCTCAGTGAGCACCATACAGGGGAACTGAGGCAAGCTGAGCTGCTTGTGTGGTTTGTGCCCTGAAAACATTGCTGTTGTGCCAAGCCCACTGAGCATGCAAAGAAATCACAGTTTGTGCAGACAAACAAGCAAAAAGCAGTCACAATTCTTCATACAGAGACTCACAATATTGTTGTCTGACACTGACTGAGAGTTTACTCATCACCCAACCACTAGTTCATGAGGTTGCCAGCAAATAATTAACATTCTCTGAGCACTCAGACCTGTAAGGTATGCAAATATATTGATTAGGAAATACTGCAAATAGTGTCCTTCGTGTCCCCCCCCACCACTTTGTTTTGTTCTGTTTGTTCATTTCATGCTGAGCACACCAGGAAGGAACTGAGCATTCAACACCAGCACTGGGGCTGCTGTGGCCATGGTCAGCATAGAGCTGGAACAGAGCTGAGCTCTGATTCCCAGTGCTGGCATTCTAGATCTGAGCTTGTTACAGCCGATATCCCTGAAAACACCCTTTGTGTGAGCACAATGACAAGTGTAATTATTATTTCCTATCCTCTCTTCACCTCTCACAGGTTCACCTCTCACAGAGCCCTCCAACCATTCACTGCTAACCCAGAAGCCAGCACCTGGAAAGTCCTGCAGATTAAAGAAAAGTAGCCTCATAATGAGTGAGATTCACAGAGAAGCAGGCAAAGAAAAAGGTGGAGCATTTAGGACAACCCAGTTTCAATATGCTATTAAGATGCTACAACAAAACTCTGTCAGAAAATACAAGAGGCTTTCAGATACCTGTTGATGGGCTAAAGTTCAAAAAAAGTTCCACCACAGGAGACACAGATGTAGCCATGGTTAACATTCAGAGAGAAATGAAGCATCATAAGCAGCGTGGATGGTCTGTAGCCAGTGGCACTGCTCCACAGAACCACCACAATGCCCCTGGGTGTCAGAGTCCTCTCATACCAGTACTTGAAAGTATGAGCACCCACTCAACACATGTATAATGCCATGGCAGGGTGTGGTTGGATGTAGCATACAGAGAGGTACTCTGGGTGCTGACAAAGGATTGGAGCTTCTCAAGGAGAGAGAGCACAGGCCATCCAAGAAGAGCTTGGTATCAGGGTAGCTCATTCTTCCCAGGAGTGCTGAAATACCATCAGGGCCACGTGCAAGGCTAGACAGGAATGGCATCACCTTAACATTGGAGGTGTTTGGGGTGGTTTGCATCTCAGTACATCATAGAATCAAACCATTATTTTGGTTGAAAGAGACTTCCAAGATCCCAAAGCCCAACCCCAGCCACCTCCACCATGCCCATATCCTTCAGTGCCACATCTCCACGGCTCTTGGACACCCCCAGGGACGATGACTCCATCACTCCCTGGGCAGTGGTGTCAGTGCCTGCCCACTGAGACAATTTCTAACCTCCGGAGCACATCAAGCTCATGTCCCTTTGTTTTTCCCTTGTACCTCAGCCCACAACATTCACCACGCAAGCACAGTTCCTAAAAGAGCATCTTCTGTCACATGCAGAAACCTAAATGTGAAAAAAGTGTTCTGAATCACTGCTGGTACTTTTTTTTTTTCCACAGGATCCTCAGACACTGGGGTTGCTGTAAGGTTGCTCCTTTCTACTGAGCACATATCCAAAGAGCTGTATTAATAATTCAGAACACATTTCTCAACTACATAGCATATACTCCAACATTTCTTGGAGGAATATATTCCTGCTCTTAAGGATCATTTTGTTGCCTTCTAAGTCTAACATACTTAGAAATGAATGCTACTGGATTTCCCTGCATTGTTATCAACACAGATTACAGAACTTCAAGATATAGGAGAACCAGAAATAAATAACGCAAGAAAAATGTTTGATATTACTGCATGCAAACAAAGCTGTTTGCCTTTTTTTCTTTTTTTTTTTAAAAGAAAAGTGGCTTGCTTTAAACCCCCAAAAAAGAAATACATAGTCATAGAAAACCTATGAAGCTGCATAGGTGAGAAGGGAAGTTGAGATCCCACATCTGCAGGTGTCTCCTCACACCCCAATGGGGTTCCATCCCACTACACACCCCAGCCAGATGTATTTCCAGATATAAAGTTCCACTGAGATACAGACTACTTAAATTGAGATTACACAATTTGCAAGATGATCAAGGTTGATGATGGATAAGCTGTTGTTTCTTTAATTATTAATATACTCAGATACACATGCAATACAATGGAAAACACACCAGTGACAGTAGAGCAGCAAAATACCAGGCTGCAGCAACTGAAGAAACACTCAAACACAAAAGCAATGAACATAAAAATAAGGAAAAGCAGCTACTTACATTCAGAACACCTCAGGTACGCAGGAATCTCCAGATGAGCACCTCACTTCCACTGCCAACCCTTAAATGAGGGCTGGGAAGGGGTGGATCCTGGCTCCAGGCCTTTGCTCACTCAGATACATTGCATGCACCTGAGCTGCCCTGCCTTCCCACCAGGTGCTCCATCACTGCTTCAGGCCCTGACTGAGCTGTAGTATGACAAAAATATTAAAGGGAAATCTAATATCTTGCTTTATTTTAATGGAGAAACCTCTTTTTTTCACCTGTGAATAGTTTGTTCACCTTCGAATAGTTACAGAACTTGGAGTTCTTAGATTTTATTGTTACTTACTTCCCAACTCTCCCAAAGCCAAGAACATTAAATAGTCCATTCCATTACTATATTCAGTAAATACATATTTTGCATCTAATTTCTTTTGAAATATATATTAAACTTTTATGTTTTCCCAAAGGGAAATCCAGGAAGAAAAATCTTATTAAAGCTTTTCAACCAATCCCAATTTCTTGTTCAGTCAACCTCTGTGTACTTCCTGTGCACAGATGTAATCAATTATAATGTTTCAGAGATTACATCCATTATTAAATAAATGATTCTTCTGACCTCTGACACATCTTGCCAACCTGCTCCCAACAGGGCACAGATCTGCAGATCTATTTATGCATGTAGCCCTTATCTGCCACAGCTACTGCTGGAAGTTTGTTTTTGGTGATGAAAACACTGCATTCCCCATTGTCTTGCATGACAGGAGACAAATTTAACTTATTTTCTATTGTCGATGGCCTCTTTTATTCTGTGGAAACTTTCTGTTATCTGTTGTCTTCACCATTTTGGTTCCAGTGTTGGTGCATCCTACAGGCAAGGTGATTCACAGTGCTGGGCGAGATGCAGATGTGCAGAACTAGCTGAGGAATTCCCCTTGCCATGGCTTTTCCTAGCTGAGGTGCTTTGCTTTCCTGTTTCTCAGGAACACAAGAAGACAGCGGTGCTGTTGGATGCTCCTTCGATGAGCACATTTTCTGGCATGCCACACCATGCACATGGATGCAGCTTGGCTGGGCATGGCCACATCTTTGGGTAAGCTCTCAGACATTCATCTGATTCAGCGCTAATTAAGTCAACACAATTTGAATGCCAAACCTCTATGACAACAATTTTACGTGCGCACAGGAACAAAGGAATGCAGGGTTGGAAGAAACTGCTGAGTTCCCAGCTCTGGTGCTCTGAGGTTGTAACAATTTGTACCTCTTTATGAGCTCATTGAGCCTGAAAGAGGAGATGTCTGCATTCAGTGCTCCACTTGGAACACTGCTCGTGACTCTACAAGCTTTAGTGTGTAAAGTCTTTCTTCTAATGTCAAAACCACTTTTCAAGAACATATTTATTCATGGCATGTTTATTATCATTTGTCCTTGTGCCAAAATTATTTTTAGAGTAAATGACATTTTACCCCTACCTGATATTTTGCCCTTCACGTGTTTGCAGAGAGCAAGCAATTCCTCCCTCAACCCTGGCCTGTTCCAGCTGCAGAAGGTAGACTCTAGGGCTCCCCTTGTGCAGCATTCTCTGCTCCCAGGTTCTGCCTCTACCTGAAGTTTTCAGCCTGAACAGGTCTTTCTTCTCATTTCAAGTGGCATCTTCTCATCTCATATGCTGCTGTGGAAACCCACAGCCCTTCCCTGCATAACCACTGCACATAATCCTAACTGAAGTTTTCCACCTTTCACTGTCACTATTTTCCTGGTGGCTTTTCCAGTTTTCTTTCCCACACTGCCTTTTTTCTGTTTCACTCTAATTAGTGTTCATGTACTCCTCCCCAGACCCTCTGGGCACATCCCATGCCCAGCCCTGCATCTCCCAGCTCCTCTTGTCCCCACATCCATACTCACTGTCCCCTCTTCTTTCTTCATCTTCTCACATTCCCAGCTCTGCCACCATCCCTAGCACCAGATCTCTTGACTTAGCATCATTCTCTGTAAACTCTGCCAGGCACCATTACAGAGAGAGCAACTTGCACCTGTGCTATGATTGTAGAATCATAGAATCACCAAGATTGGAAAAGACCTCCAAGATCATCTGATCCATCCATCCATCCATCCATCCGTCCGTCCGTCCACCCATCCGTCCACCCATCCGTCCACCCATCCATCCACCCACAACCAATATTTCCCCACTCAAAATTGACTTAAAACCAGTAAATATTCAAATTATTGTCAGTGGAATGAATTTGAGCACGGGTTTGAAAAAGTTCCTCAAGTAAACAGTGAATCTCCCTTGTACCTCCCTGTACAGAAGCTGGCAAATTCGGAGCTGCAATGCTTTAATGAAGTGTCTTTCACAGTGTGATTACCCACTGTTCCTGCAGTCTTGGGCTGTTTGGCTGCCTCTGAAGTGAGAAGGAGCAGCAGACAGCTTTGAACCATTTGCTGTAAAAAAACAAAGCCGGGGAGTGATGCGTGCTGAGCTGGCAGCTTCTGAGGGAGGAGGTGGTGGCCCTGGAGGAGCGCTCAGCTCCGTTCAGCACTTAGGCTTTGTGCTGGGCACTGTGACCCCAAGCTAGCCCACTGCAATGCCAAAGCACTCCAGGCTTTTCATCTGAGAGCTCAGCAGTCACATTTTGGCCTGAAGGAATATTTGGCTGCTTGGTCTTCTTTCCCTCGAAGGAAAGTAATGATGCTGGAGAAATCTTTGGTTTCAACAGAGAGTAATGTTAATAATATTTCCTTTCAACTGACATCTTTCAATTATCTTTAACCTTTACTGAACAGTACCCTTTGCACCTCTGTTGCCATTTCCTATCACTTCAGTGTCACAGTTGGGAGAAATTCCTCTACTGCCTACAGGCAAAACTCAGCATATTGATCAAGATATGAGGAAAAAAAAAAAAAAAGAAACAATACTGCTACAGAGCAAAATGGGTCCCATTCTTGGGTACCTCTTCCTAAAAATGCCAATAACTGAACGTGGTACCCGGGGACCTCCTTGGTCTCAGGAAGTGGTGGTGCCCTCAGGGACAGGGGCAGGATCTGTCTCCACCCTGCAGGCAGAACTGGTGGGCCATTCAAGAGTCTGATGATGGAAACGTTCAGATGGAACCATCTTCACTTTCTCACCGGTGAATTTCAAACACTGTGGATCCTGGTAAGCATCACATCAAACCTGTTTCAAATATAAAATCAAAATAGCATCATATTTTTTTTAAGTGTAAGGCATGGCTTACCATGAAATAAAACCAGACATCTGAGAGGAAACAAATGCTGAATAATATCTGTGAACAGAATGTGAGAAGATTTTGCCAACAAAACATGACAAAAGAAGATTATTTTTAGAGACAAATGTTCTGCTATTCTTGTAGTGACCATTCTGTGTGTAATTTTAACAGCAGGACCAATAGTTATTCAGTATGTATTCACATAAAAACCTGAGCAGGTGAGGTTTTGTTACAATGACCCATAAATATTTCAGCCAGTTTACACCCCTCCAGCTGGGCTTTCATTAGCCAGATTGACGTCTGTCCTGTCAGTTCAGAAAGCGCTGTGTTATCTGTGACAAATGATTTTACATAAAGGCTCATATTTGGTGCTTTTGAGTTTTTTCCTCCAGGCAGCAGCATCAGGTTGCACAGAACGACCTTGGCCCTCTGGTTGTGTGTGGTCACCACTTGTATCTCAAAGACTAATTGCGTTCTCATTGACATCAAGAAGTTTTGACTTTTGTCTTCTGCAAAGCTGGAGCAGGCCAGAAACCCCATCAAATCTTGGCTCCATTGAAGGTGCTGTGAGTTAATGCTGGTGTAGCTTGGACTGCACGTTACAGCTCAAAGCACAGGACCAAGATTTCTTATCATGTTCCCACAATGGTCAGGGTTTTTATAATCATTTTTGCCTGTGCAAGCTGCTATGCATGGTTCCACTTTCCTTCGCAGGTGAAAGAGTTTCTCAACAGAAAACAAGGGAACAGAAAACCATGAATGAGGAACATGGGCAATTGGAGCACTGCTAAGGGGCGCCAGGAGATACTACAGGAGCATCCACATGTAGTGAGCAAAGCCTGCCTCTGGGGATGGAGGTGGATGTGGCTGAGGTCACAGTTGCTTTTTTAGGCTGATTTGAGTCACTCATACAAATTGATGAGTGGAGTTGCCTAAGGCTGAAGCTATTAAGAACAATATGATGCATCAGTTTATCCAACGTGAGCTGACCTGGCATGAGCCAAGAGCGTTTTGTGCATTTTGTTTCATGCATTTTTGTGTATGATGATCTAAAAATAATGCTTGTTCGATCTATCTCATGTTAACAGGAGTTTGTAGGTGCGAGGAGGTGGAGGCAGATGGGACTGCTCAGCCTGGAGAATTCTCAGAGGAATTTTTGTCCATGTACAAAAATACTGGATGGGATGAAATAAAGAGGAGTCAGACTCTGTAGTAGTGCCCACTGCCAGGAAAAGAGGCAATGGGCTCAAATTAAAGCACGTGTAATTCTATCTGCACACAGGAAATACTTCTTTCTCTTTGGCCTTGGAGCAGTTTGCACTGAAACACTGTGTGCTGTCAGCCCTCAGATGGGTTCACAGTCTGACACACACTGTGCTGGGCACTGCTGGCAGTGTTGAGGGAGTGTGGATCGGAGGAGATGCTCTACAGGAGGTGCCTTCACTGCTTGTGATTCCAGGAACAGTGTCTAGGTTTAGTGCTGTTCTCACAGCATTGTGGTGGCCCAAAGATCTTTGAAGCTGGGAGGAGTCCTCATTTCAAAGGCTTGTATTGAGGCACCAGTCCTAAACTTCTCATGGTTTGAGAAATACACAGGCAGCCATCATCAGTCACATAAAACAGTTCTTTAAATGCAGTGTGAAATAAATCACTAATGCAGTGGTCGGGTGAATCCAATACTGGAAACCAAATAATCTTCAAGTGGTGCCATGAGTTAAGCTGAGCCTTCCCCCTGGAAGGAGCATGATATCTTCTTTCCACATAGTTTCCAGATCTGCATGGGTTTCGAAAAATCCAAGCTGTCTTATAACTTACTCACAGGCATCCGAAATAGATCAGGTTTCACTCCCTGGTGTCTGCTATGCTGTACTTGTGAAAAGAGAGCCTTTTACCTTACCTTCTGAATGCACTGTTTAAAAAAAAAAAAAAAAAAAAAGCAGCACCAAAACGATCTGTATTGGTCTCTCTACCGCATATGAGTTCTCACTCTGAACTGAGGAAACCTGATATAGAAGCACAGTAATGAGAGCAGTGTAGGCAATGTCAAAATGTCATTGAATTACTAGAGCATTGCTGACTATCATGCACTGCACAGTAGCTCTGTTGTTCAAAGGGGAGAGATATCTTTATCTTTTGTTCCTGAGTGCAGTTAATGTTTGAAATTCTCCCTGAAGCCACCACAGTTTAGCACTATCACTATCAGGTTAAAAATGGATTAGGCGATGCTTTTGGTAATGCAAATTGTGAAGCAGACACCCTTGTCTCTAGTCAGAAAGTTCATTTCTTTTGTCACGTCACACGTTAAATAAGGGCACGGGCAATTACTCAATCTCATAGCTGACTGGATTCGATATTTCAGAAGCTAAGCTAAAATGATCTTTGTTCTACTGACCACAGGGTTGTTGGTTCTGTATTTAACTGTCAATACCTTGCAGAGTACGGCAACGTTATTTGAAAAACTAATGAATGCACAATGTTTCTACTTATTTCTGCATTCAAAAACCTGAAATAATCACTTTCCTGCATGGGCAGAAAAGACAGATTTTTTTATCTATATTGAGTTTATCTGTATCTGAACACTGATTTCTCTGGTCTCCTGTGGGAAGAAGATGGCAGTAGATGGAGACAGGGCTGTAAGACCCATGGGGTCAGCCTGAATGTGAGTGAAGAACTGTGCTTGCTTCAGCGTGAGGCAGCTCCCGCAGGAAAGGGTTTCCAACGTTACGGACAATTACTTGTGTGAATTTCATTCACCACAACTGCATGGTCATCAGCATAATTTGAACAGATAAGTGGACAAGTGTTTAACGTCATTGACATAGAAGGAGAGCCATTATTAGCATGAACTCTGTGTG
Organism: Oreortyx pictus; assembly: GCA_036925125.1. NCBI lineage: Eukaryota > Metazoa > Chordata > Aves > Galliformes > Odontophoridae > Oreortyx > Oreortyx pictus. Next base: position 53,687,158 of record JAUPFR010000006.1, on the reverse strand, counting down.
CCACAGATCACTGCATGGCATACTGCAGGCATTTAGTCTGGGACTTCCCGTTTGACACAAAGGAATTTGGCCAAGATGCTAGACTTAATGAGCTCTACTGATGAAAAGTGCCAAGACAGCTCTAGTGGCCTCGGTTAATCAAAAGTCTTAACTGTTGATGGGAAATAGAACCGTCCTTCAAACCTTAAGGCCTCTACAAGCTTATTATCCATTAACCATTTCTGTCCCTGTGGAGAAAATGTGCTGCCAGGTATATTATCAGAACAACGTATAGCAGTTACACAAAACTTAACATACTCAGTTGTTTTCAGGATGGCATCCCCTAAACATTTCTAGCTAAGCCATAGAAATTTCACATAATGGCTGACATACTGTTGCATACACTCTTTTCTTCCTCACCTCTCATGGGTCCCAGACAGACAGCACACTGACTCCCTTAGGGTCTGCTGTCCCCGAAGTATGAAACACTTACTCTAGAACATTTATAACTCTGCAGACTCCTGCACAGCCCTGCATTATTTTCTGCTTGAACAAGAATATGCCATAAGCTGTTATCATTTTATATACGACCTAATGATAATGATAAAGTAGATTCTTTCCAACCATTCCACTCCACTCCATTCCATGAGGGATCAGCAGGCCATAGCAAAGATTTTCAGACAGAAGAGGAAATCCAACCCATTGCAATAGGATGAATGTAAGAAGTGTATGAGTATCTGCTGTTATGATGGAATATAAATTTTATGATCACTTTTTTGCATTTACATCTGAATCCCTAAACCAATGATTTAATAAACAAAATGTGTGTGCTCAGGCCTGCTTAGTCATCCTGTCCCCCCTTAGGGAATGAATGCTTTATAAAAGAAATAAACTGAAGTCCCAAAAGCAAGTGGCAAATCAGAAAAAATCTTTTCCTATGCTGACTTGAAGCCCTTGAGGAGATTTTTTTGCTGTGTGCAACAGTGTAGAACTGACCACGTGAATGGGCTGCCTGAAAAATCACACTTGGTTTGTTAAAGAGGAAAGGGCAATAGTAAAGAACAACAAGTAAACAACTAAAGAAGATTGACCGTACAAGAAAAAAAAGACTTCTAAATACATTAAATCATAAAAGCAGCCTGTGTCTCTAAGAAATTCACTGAGGTCTGTGTTCATTCCAAAGGGAGGGGAAAGCCAATAGATAAAGTACAACAAACACAATTTTAGAAATCAATTTAAAATGGCACAACTAAAACTGCTAATTAAGAAAGAAAGATTTCAATATCTGAAATGAAATGCTCAAATAAATGTCAGTGTGAAAGGAAATGTTTGCTCGATCCATCGCTTTGATGCGCTTCTACGCATAAAAATCTCTTTCTAATTAAACCACAATTTCTGTTGAGGAGAAACCCATGTCTTGACTGCTTCCACACCCTCACCATTCATTCCTCACTTCCAGTGTGTACAAATGTATGGTTGGTCTCCCAGCTCCCAGGCTGGGCTGACCTGCAGCCCCTGCTGAGCCATCCTGGCTGGATGTGGCTCTGGGCAGCCTGCTCTAGTGGTTGGTGACCCTGCCCAAGGCAGGGGGGTTGAAACAGGATGATCTTTGAGATCCCTTTCAACCCAGGCCATTTTATGATTCTACTTCAAAATGGAAATAGCATGGGGCTTCAGCTCTGCTATTCCTGTAACAAGGGTAGCTCCAAAAGCAATGCCTCCTATTTTTTTCCTCTTGCCTGTGATGTCAGAAGTGGATGTTGACGGTACAGAAGAAGAAGTTGAATCTTCCCACTGATATTGCATTAAATTTTGTTACTGTGTGACAGATGGCAGCAGGAGGACAGACATGGTGTCTGACATGGAGGTGCATATGAAACAAACGTGGAATTTAATTACTGTGTGAAAAAAATGCCACCACTGGCATTCACTGACGCTTCCTGAACATTTACAGAGACCAAACAGTGAGTGTGAGCTCAGTGAACAGTGGGTGGTGTGGTTCAGCAGTAGTGGCAGAGATCATGGCTCTCTTCCACTGGTGCAGACTGTTGAAGTGCAGCATGCAGTTCTTATTCACCGCTGGTGAAAATGAAAGGAGCATTCGTTCGGATGCCAAGGATGATAGGAGGGTGTGAACGTGATGTGGGTGCCTGTGTTCCCACTGCGTATCTTCTGCGTACAGCCAGGTGTGCTGATGCCATCGGATGGATTTCCCAGGCACCTCCCCAGGTCTGGCATGGCTCTTTGCTCCTGGCACGAAGCTGTGGGGGTTTCTCACCCTCAGATGAGGGTGTCTGTTATTTCCTTGGGGCTGTGGCAGAAGCAGAGGAGCCAGAACTTTTAAAGCACTATCTTTTGGAGGAGCTGTTTGTTGGGATGTTGTGGGAGTGTCGAATGGAGGGACAGGAGCAGGCAGCCCAGTTTTCTGCACTGCGTGTTTGGAATGTGGCTCTCAACACTGCACCTTCCCTGCCCCACTGAACACAAACAGGAGGAGTTACAGCACAGACACTTTCCACCTGACAAGGATTGTTGCCACGAATCAAGGAAAAGAGAAAAATCACTTCCTTGTGTTTTGCCAGGGAACTCAAATGCTTTAAGATTTAGTGTAACACAGGATCTGTTTAAGTGGTAATTGTTCTTTGTTTCAGACTACATCAATTTACAACTGGAACACTATGGCTGTCACTGAAAATGCTTCGTGTATTTATTTACAGGCTGCAGGAAAGTGAAGAGGCACACAGGCTGCATTTTAAATACAAATTGCTTCAAGGTACCATTTGCTCAAATTGTTGTAATGCGCATTATGAATTTAATTTTAGTACATTTTTGCTATATAATAACCTGATTTGAAAGTATAAATGCAAATTAAATTTAAATAACCTGTAATTTTTATGTGATGTGATGTTTCATAAATATTTACCATGGGCGTCTCATTACTGAATCAACCAGTCCTTATACTGCATAGACAGTAATAAAGGCAAGGTCATCTCTTAGTACAAGACGTATGTAATACTTATTATTAAACTTGCACTCTGCAGTATCTGATTGTTCTTCAGCTCATCTGTCTGCAAAGAGGTAATCACAGTAGCATCTGAGTGCCTCGGTCTTTAATGCTTTTATATCTTCTTCTGATGTAGGGAACGCTTTTATTACTGTTACCTTTACTGGGAATCAAAGCATAGGGAGATGCATTTTAAGTACATTGAGGTATCCACCGTGCTGACAGCACTGTGCTGTGAGCACCTTGCTGAGTCATCCTGTGAGCATACATCATGATGCAAGCATAGTGCTGCGAGCATCACGCTACATGAGTTGTCCTACAAGCATGCATCATGCCACAAGCATTGTGCTACAACGTACATCATGCCATAAGCAAGCACTGTGCTGTGAGCATGGTGCTACCCCAGCAGGGGTGCAGCACAGAGGAAGGACAAAAGATGGAATGAGTTTTCAACAACAAAAACAACAAAACAATGAAACAGAAGCATGAAACTCTTGAGTTTCTTACTATAAGCAAATAGCAAATGTTCCTGCAACACGTGATGCGGCAGACTGACGTTGCCTTCCTTCCAGCAGAGGGACACACTTAGTCCTGGCCTCAGGCCAGTTGTAGGATGGCTGCAGGACCGCATCATGGCTTAAAAGGATTTATGTTACACACAACGTCTGCAAAACCCAGAAACGGTGGGTGTTTTTCCAAACTGAACGCTGACCTTTCAGAAACATCGAGCACCGTTTCCAAGCGTTGTGGCTGCAGAGATTTCTGCCTCTCGCTTTCAAACCCAGTCGTACCAGGCCATGTGTTCTCCATGGGAAATTAAATATTTTAAAACAAAGCCTCCTTTCTGTTCTTGTGCTGTGGTCCCACTGCACACCTGGGTGGAATTAAGGCTGCCTAAAGAGAGGACGATGATGTCCATGGACTGGATGAACCCCATGAACAAAGCACCCTCTGACTGCCACTAACGTCCTTGGCAGCCAGCAGCCAGCTGCGTGCCTGCCCAGGAGCTGAGCCAGCTCTGCTGAAGGCATCTGAAGGACCAAGGCCAAAATGGGGCCAAGTCTGACCCACACAGCCTCTGCAAGAGCTGATAGGTGTCCATACACTCTGCCCTGCCCGCTAGGCCCAGCTGCCAGCAGCTTTGGCAGTGGGAGCAGCACCCTGAGCTCAGGGCTTGGTGCTGTTCATTGACAAAGGAGCAGAGGGGTGATAAATAGCTGTGTGTTCAGCATCAGAGCTGCACTGGGCAGGCAGGGCTGTTGGACCAGCAGCTCCAGGAGCAAGGCAGCCTGGTTTTGTTAGCTCAGATAAGGTCTGTGTTTGTGTAACCAGACAGCTCACATGGACATATATCCTTGCCCACGCATGCAGAAATGACCAGGAGGGCCTGGATGTGGAAAGCATCCTTTCTTGCCAACAGAAAATCAAGCTGAGGAGCCAAGTGGAGATACACGAGGTTGGTGCAGTGAAGAGGCATTGGTGCCCAAACCCTCTGCCTGCATAGATTGGGATAGAACGCTCTATGTGATGTCCATCAGTCAAATTATCTCAGCAGGGGTTAGGTGCTCCCTGCATCTAGCCAGCGAATCAGTGTAGAATACAATAGAAAATTACCAAAGGCTGGAAATAGTTGTTCTGCGTCCACCACAGGAAAAATGTGTCTTTAAATATTTCAAAGCCATGCAAGGATGATTAATGACACTGCTTTTCACATTTGTGTTTTAAAGGATTGTGCTTCTCCTCACCGTCACCTAAAATGTGAGAGCTGGAGTCTGAGCTTACCTTCCACGGGAGCTTTCCTGCCATTACTTTTGCAGAAAGCCAAAGAGGATCAGCAGTGAGGATGAGCACTATAGTGGTAAGTGGTGTCTCCTCCGGAAGGTGACAGCTGGTTTCCAGTGCCCTGAGACACACAGCAGTGGGAACTGCAGGCCCCTCTCTGCAGGGAGTGCCAGCAGTTGTGTGTCCACAGGTCTTGTTTGGGGTTTGGCAGGTGGTGGCCCAGGGAACTCCCTAGGGCAAGAGCTATTTAATTCAGTGATCCAGCCAGTGCAGAAAAACTGCGTTGCTGTATCTCATTTAATGTCTCACTCCATTTAAGCCTGCCCTCCAGGGAATTATCCTCTCTTGCATTCCTTCCTTTTTTTTTATTTATTATTTTTATTTGTATGATGTATACCCTGGATATACTACTTAAAGATTAAAGTTTTGAAACTCTTCCAGCTGGAATTCATCAGTCATTTTAGTCACCGCTCAAGAAATGGACACTGGTTTTGTTCTTTCTGCTTTGAAATATTAATAACAGGAGCATTTGAACATGTCCAACATATATTAAACTGAGAGATTTCATTGAGCAGTATCTCTTCCAAAACCTAAAGAACTAACTGCCACTTCATCTCCATTAACTCTACCTTGTGACTGTGGCTGAGCTGCTCCAAGCTGGGACAGCCCTCACTGATGCACAAAGACAAACAAAAGATCCACTGCTGCCCTCAGAACTTCCAGGTTCTGGAAGAGAAATAAGAGCAATAATACAGTTAGTATGAAATAATAGATTGAGGAACAAACAGGGTTGGTGGAATGCCATTTAATCACTTCTACTTCCTGAAAAACTGCACAACTGAGCCAGAAGCACCCACAGCACCCACAGCACCCACATCATGGCTCTCTGTGCATGCAGGAGAGATCTGAGCACTCCTGTGGTAAGGCAGATACCAATACCCTTACATGAACCCAGAAGGCATTTCTCTCATCATTTCTCTATGACAATGTCTATTTACCTTCTGGTTACTGTCTGGGGGTAGGTTTTTGCAACTGTAACACGTTTAATATACTCGATGGTATTCTCCATCCATACCCACTGTTAGCTTTGATCCCAGCGGGCTGCTCAGAGCTCATTAAACAAGCAGTCATCCCTGTGCAAAGGAAATCGCTGCAGTTTACCAATGCTTCTAAATGGTGTTAGTGCAGCACAAGCACCAACATCATGCTTCGTGACACTGCTCAGATTGCTGTGGCAAGCCATGCACTTTAGTGTTACAGCCAAAACAAAAGCTAGCCCTGCACGAAGCACACCAAGTTTTGATATAATTACAGGGTTACTGGTGCCATTAATCATGGAATGTTCATGTCCTTGTCACTGATTTAGTCTTGTCTTCAGGACCCTGGTCATATTTTAAGACAGGGCAGCTTAAGAAGGCCTCAGACACCCATGATGTAAGGCCATCATTTGTTTAACCTGGTCCACCTTTGGGCTACTGTGGCACGAGGGTCCCACCATATCCTTAACAACTGCACAACCCTGAGCACTTCCTCGATCTGCTTTGACATGGGACAGTCCTCACATGAGCTGAACTTCTTGCAGGACTCACAAAGCTTTGTGGCTTGCATGGTTAATTTTCTGTCAGATCTGCACCTGAGCCCAGCTGCAGGGCACTCACCAGCACTTAGCAGTGGGCAGTGTAGGTTCTGTTGGTAGCAGCTGCCCCACAGAGGCATTGGTCCACAGCTTTGTGTGGTGTTGGTCTGAATGTCCTCCTGAAGAGCCCCTGGATGTGCCCTGGACACATCTCTGCTGGGGCAGAGTGGAACCAGAAGGACAAAGGTGCTCCCAGCCTCAGCCATGCAGGGATTCTGGGACCCTGTGGGCATTCAGATCCTTCAGTACATCCATGACAGTCCAAATGAGAGATTTTTCTGCTAAAGCATCGCAAACTCAGGGTTAAATTAAATTCCCCCAAAATTGAATGAAATCACAGTCCAGTTTTGTCAACACAACACAACATTTTGAGACTGCTACACATTTGTAAGCACAATAAATTTGCATCCATGCCAGACATCTCATTGCCCATGAAACCTGCTGTTAAACGTGTCTTTTCCTACTATTTCTCCTTGTGTTCCTAATACTGTGTTTTCTTGTGCGCTATTTGAATTCTTTCCTCTGGAGTTTCTGTTCTTTCTACTTTCGAGGGGAGCCATGGAAGAGCTGTCGAAGGCTCCAGAGTTATTTGCTGGGGTAGGATTTGGTTATAGAAAAACCTAAACCAGAATAGATGTTATAACCAAGTGACGCTGTCCAGGCATTGTGGAAGGAATGCCAGAGAAGTTCTGCTAATTGTGATGTGCTGGTGGTAAGCACGCCTTTCTCAGAGAGCAGTCCCAGACTTGTTGTACAGACCCCAGGCACCAGCCCCCATGACATACTGAATTAAACAGCTGAAGGCTCAACCTCCTGTGCAGCAGAAGCCTTTCACTGCCATGTTGTGAGCTCCCCTACAATTTCTAAAACACATCCAAGCCTCCAGAAAAGTGGCTCCATCATGGAAAGGCATGCTTTCCAACCACACACACGGTGGCAGCCCTCTCCTGGACTGTTTGTTGGCCTTTATTATGTTTAAATAGCTATACAGAATTGACCTTATTAATACTGCTGATGATAGCAAACTTCCCTTCTACTCTTCTTTTCTGTTTATTATTCTAACAAGAGGGGAGGCCATATGTCACTCTGGGAGCAGCAAATGATGTCTAAGCCAGTCGTGATTACCAGGCTCTCTACCTACTTTTCTATGGCTGACTTGCCCTTGTCATTTTGCCAGAATTTATTTTGCTTTCTTCTGTGTCATTGGAAAAACAGTTGAGAAAATTGGTCCAACATCAGGCTCCTGCAATATAGATAGAGCTTCTGTAGCACAATGATGTGGCACTTAAAATGACTGCTGGCTGGATAGTTTTTGTTGCATTCATATATGATGCAACATCTAAGCTATAATAGATGCAATTTAGTATGATTTAATGACATTGGAAAAATAATTAAGACCACAATGAACTGTTTTTCATTTTGAAATTAATTCAAATATTTTACCACCTAAATTTATTAAAGAATAACAAGGCACTTACTAATTCTAAAGGAATCCAAAAAGTGGAACAGCCAGCATGAGCACATGAAATGCACGGCCCAGGTGCCTGTGCAGGTGGGTTCCTGATGCACACAGGGAAGCAAACAGGCTCTGAAATGCTACTTCCATGCTGGAGATGCGAGGAGCCCACCTGGAGCTCTGGGTGATGAGGTGGGGAATGGCAGATGAAAGGGTCTTTCAATTCTAAACTCATTTTAGAAATACCACTGGAAATTACAAATTTCCTTTTGATGCTGTAGTGAGTTTAAAATAGCAATACCCCTTCTATACCCTCTGCCTTTTGTGCATGCAGTAATGATTAGGGGCCTTGAGACAGGTTTTACACTGGGATAGGTGCAAGGAAGTTGTCTCTGCCTCCTGCTCCCCTCTTCCAGGCAGACAAGCTTCAGGTACAGCGAGCAGCACAATGACCCTGCCATTTAACAAGCTCTCTAACAAGCTCCTGGCCAACCATGGGAGTGCTTTGTGCTCTGTGCTGGATGCCCACATCTTTGGGAGCCTCTCAAGGGCTGAAGGTGGCTGTGGAAGCCACAGCTCAGCTCGGGCTAAAGAACTACAGGCAGCAGAAGGAAGCACGTGGCTACTGATGTTTTGGATATGAAGGGATCTGTGTACACCCCACAGTAGGGATCTGTGGGGCACAGGACTGCTCCACGATGGGTGCTGAGATGGGAGTGAGCAGCTGAGTGCTTGTTTGCTGGAATTTTTTAAGCTACCATGGTTAAAAGTAAATAAATACTGAAGGGCAATGTTAGCAGTGTGATTTTAATTTGTTTAATCAGATTATGTTGTTTTCTTCTTTGCTGCGTTCTAATTTGGATATACAAAAATGAAATTAATATTAAATTCTCCTATTTATTCAGATTTAATGAGATAACTGCAATGCCTTGCCAGCACTCCATTGTCTTTCAGATGTGGCTTACCGTCTTTCCCTGAGCATTTCCTCAGCTACCCAAATTTAGGAAAGAGAGCCAAAAATCACCTATCTTCTGGTCATTTCAGAATCATGGTGTTAACATAGTCATAGAATCACTCAGGTTGGAAAAGACCTCAAAGATCATTGAGTCCAACCATGACCTGACCATACTGCCCTAACTCTAGCAGCCCTCCACTAAATCATGTCCCTGAGCACCACATCCAGATGGTTTTTAAATACACCCAGGGATGATGACTCCACCACCTCCCTGCGGAGCCCATTCCAGTGCTTAACCCTTTTACAGACCCTTTCTGTAAAGAAATTATTCCTGATAAGGCCATCTCCCCTTGGTCTGTCACTGTCACCAGTGAGCAGAGCGCAACCCCGCTCTCGTTGTGAGCACCTTTCAGTTATTGGAAGAGAACAATGAGGTCTCCCCTCAGCCTCCTTTTCCCCAGACCAAACAGCTCCAGTTCCTTCAGCCTCTCCTCATAAGGCACACTCTCCAAGCCCTTCACAGCCTTGCTGCCCTTCTTTGGACCTGCTCCAGCACCTCCATGTCCTTTCTGTACTGAGGTGCCCCAAAGTGAGCACAGTACTCGAGGTGAGGCCTCACCAGCGCTGAGTACAGGGACAGGATGTCTTCCCAGTGCTGCTCACCTCCCCATTCCTGATCCAGGCCAGGATGCCATCGGCCTTCTTGGCCACCTGGGCACACTGCTGGCTCATATTCAGACTGCTGTCCATCAACACACTGAGGTCCCTTTCCATCAGGCAGCTTTCCAGCCACTCCTCTCCAAGCCTACAGGGTTGCCTGGGGTTGTTGTGACCAAAATGCAGGACCCGACACTTGGCCCTATTGAAACTCATACGGTTAACCTTGTCCCATTGATCTAGTCTGTCCAGGTCCCTCTGTAGTGCCCTTCTCCCCTCAGGCAGATCAACACTCCCTCCCAGCACTTATTAAATGGGATTTAGTGGGATTAAAGGGCAACGTTAAGAGTGGGATTAAAAATACTGCTGCTATGTACTGCAGCGATGAAGGAATGGATCTCGGTTTACTGAGAGAGAGATATAATTATCTTTTGCGTTGGACTCTGGAGTTCTCTGTTTTCTTTTTCAAGATTGAAACCTAAGCACGTGGCAATGCAAACCAGGCAGCTGACACTGAATCCTGGAAGTTGAGCAAAGCCAAGAGAAGAGGGAAGTCATTAAAGCAGTTTGCATGTCGCAAAATTAAGGTGCACCTGCTGATAACAACCGTGTTTGTGTTTGGCTGGCCGCTTTAGACTAAGCGATAACCAAATCCTACATGCTTCAGGCTGCTGAAAATCCTGTTAGCAGGAGGTAGGCTGTAGCAGATTAGCACACATCCATTCTGTGTACATCATTAGAAGGTCTGGGCTCCCCAGTACTGATTTCATCTCTCTGCAATGCAGCCTGGAAACCAGGAGAGAAGAATGCAGGGTTTTCTTTAGATGATTCACTCTGCTGCCACGTTTTCTTATCTCTTGTACTTGCACGTTGAACACTGGCAATATACAGTCATAAACAGCAGGTTATAGCTGCAATCAAACAGATTCTTCCCACCAGAAAAACATGTTCCAAAACTTCAAGGGTTGAATTCTTTCCTCCCAGGCATGTCCTTGGCTCAATGATTTCATTGCAAATGGACATATGGAGCCAGAGTCTGGGCTGGTACATCCAGATTTATGAGAAACACTACACATCATCCTCCAATTTCAGTCTGAGAGCTGTGGATCTTGGCACAGGCCATCCTGAAGCAGAAGGTGGTGGTGAGTGACAGCTTGATACATTTCTGTCATTGGCTGCTTTAGAACATACACTTGATTTGGAGGAAGATTTGTTGGTTAACTCTGGGTGTATTGTACCACTCTGCAGAAACACTGTGGTAATTATTTTGGGTATGGAACAGACGTATTCTTTTAAAATCACTGGATAGTACTTTACCTGATTACCTTCATTGTGAATCCAGCCTTGTCTATCTGCTAAGATTTCCCACTCAATCAACACATGCCTCTAACTTGTAATTATCTTTGGAAATGTTTTCATAATGTGCAACCCTTAACCTTTTTTATATGTTGATTTATTGCCTCTGAGTTAAACCCTGATGTTCAATTTCCCGGTGTTGTTACTAACGTCTCCTTCCAGAGAAAATAATTTACCTGAAATCTCATGGAAAAATGAATCGAAAACCCAATGGTATTTACATGCGGCCTTTTAATCATTTCAAACATAGAGAAGTTTTTGATTTAAAATTACTGTAATTTTACTTCAATTGTTCTTGGTATTATCCTCAGACACAATTAGGAATATACACATAATTAACCAAATGGAGTTTCCTTCCACAAACTATAAATGCCTTAGATATAAAAAATGCCTAACTCCATTTCAGATATCAGCTGTTAGAATAACTTTCATGACAAGGATGTTGGCTAGATGTCCTCTGCTGCTTTGGAGTCCCGAGCAGATGCAGAGAAGCAGGGCAGCATGTGCTGCTGGGCCTCCCACTCACATCCCACTTCAGGCCAGGACTTCTGCTGCTCTGGGGTTGTTCCTCTGCAGAAAGGTTGACCTCAGAGAAGGGAGCGTGGGGCTGTAGGCTGACATGTATATGCCTCCAATATGCAGCAGGAAGGAGATGCTGAGGTCTGAAGGCACCAAGCGGCCGTGCTGGTTCTGACCTCCCACTCCAGTCCCTGTAACCAGGAGGAGGGAGTTTTCCTGATCTTATCTGAAAGAGCCTTCTTGTAAGCAGGAAGCTGTGCTGCTGGTAATACTGCAGTCTGGTGGTTTTCCATTAAATTGCCTTCTTAAAGCAGCATCCTTTGCCCACCAGCGCTGCTATAAGGTCAGGCTCTCTCTCTGCATTTATCCGTCTCCTGGGCTCGCTGTGCATTTAGAGTTTGAGTGCTGCTCTGTGTGCAGTTATCGTGAACTCAGCTGGTAGGTCTTCATAAAAAGCAAAACATGCTCAGCTCATCCAAATCTCAATCAGCTTTCATCACTCTGCACCAGAGTGCTGAAATGGAGCCGGCTTGGGGCCCAGTACCTATCAAAGCAGATTTGAATGGATGACCCTCATTTTACCACCTACGAATCTAATAAACAAACTGTTGTTACACTTTATTGCACTATCTGTCATGATAATGAAGTTTTATTTACCATTTCCAAGAACATTTCACTTTCAGAGATGTTATCAGAACGAGCACATCAGCTGCATCACTGATACACAGCGAGAGCTGCCAGGCCCCAGAGTCCCATGTGTGGACTCATGTCTGTGCCCGGATGCTCCGCTTCTCAGGATGCATTGTTGCCATGGATTTGTTGCTTTAGTTATTTCCCGTCCCACTTCAGTTTCAGAGAGAGCTTTCAGCTGCAGGCTGAGATCAGTCCTCATGCTCACACTGCATGTCCCCCTCCCCATCCCACGCCTTTGGGTACCCTGGGCTCACCCAGGATGTGTCCCCCTGCAGAATCCAATTGCTGAGGCCCAGGCTTCTGTCTGCCACATCCCAGCTCATAGAGCTCTGCCTGACACCAGCTGGGATGTGCTTGTTCTGTTCCTGTCTGGTGCCAGCTCCATCCCTATAGGATTTCATAGAACAGTTTGAGTTGGAAGGGACATTTAAAGGCCATCAGGTCCAACTCTTCCACAGTGAACAGGGACACCTACAGCTGAGACAGGTGCTCCTCTCCCAGTTCCGGCCTTCTTCTACAATTATCCCACTCATTTTCAAACGAGCCCTTGAGGGCTGTGTTGGTGCTGCCCTGCCTGGGCATCCTCCCTGCAGTACTGCAACCACTGCCTCAGCAGCGACAGTGCTGCTCAGCCAGACATCCTAAAACAATTTACTTCCCTTTTCTTTTTCTTCCTAATAATCTGCTGGTGCACTGATCCATAAAACTTAGGAGAAATATTTATAAAGGTGACAGCCCTGACGTGGAGAATTAAATCATAACGCGGGAATGTGCCAATTTAGTGGCTTATGAAGTTTGAGTTAAAAAAAAATCAACAACAGCAACACGAAAGCAGATGAAGAACTGTCACAGCTGAGAAAAACAAGCAGCTGAGAAAGAATTAGAGCTACACACTTCATATCTATGACAAGTACAGAAAGGCTATGAATGTGTGTCAGGTGACAGGTAGGCATGCAGCGAGTGGTAAGGACCGTGTTATAGCATCTTCTACATGAGCAACCTGTACTGAAACAGCTGTTGTTTGGGAAGGGAGAAGTGCCTCTGTTGTAGCTGAGAAAACAAATGGTGAAGCAGAAGAACAATGCACAAAGAGAATTTTTTTTCACAAGTTTTAGGATTTGTTCACTGAATAAAAGGCAGCAAAGCTGCAGCCCCACATGGCAATGGCTCCATACTCCCCCTCCATCTCCAGCTGCATAGATCTGCTGTGGTAAACAAGGTGTATTTTGGTAGTGCTGCAGCAAAAGAGCTTTTGAACAGAGATTTCTACCGAACAGGAGACAGGAGGATGGCAGAGTTAAAGGAGAGCAGTATGAGAGCCACTCTGGCAGTGGAAGGTTCACAGTGACCGCTTCTACCCTAACTGCTCCGCTTCCTTCTGTCACTGCTGAACTCCGACAGGTTTCCAAAGTTTTAAACTGTTTTTATTCAGGCGTGTTTGTGCAACAGAGCAGAGAGTCCAAAGCAGCCCATGTGGGAATACAGATGAGGACAGATAGCACATGTGAGAGAAGGGATGTGCTTCCCCGAGATCCTTCCAGCAGTCACCCCACCACCACGATGCGCCCTGTGCTCGTGCTGCAACGGCTGCCATGGAACACATAGAAGGGCCTGAGAATGTCAGAGGTGGGAATATGGCTCCTGTAGTGTCAAGGTGGGGTTGCTGCTGCCATGCTTTCTGTGGGATGTCATCCAGAACCAGGGGCAGCGCTCAGGGTCATTCTGGAGGGCTCCAGGTGTTTATTTTATCCAGCTCTTTTGGTTTGGTTGGTTTGGTTGTTGGTTTTGTTGGTCGATTTGGTTGGTTGGTTTGGTTTGATTTTGTTGTTGTTGTTGTTTTGTTTCTTTTTTTTGCCAAATAAAAGCACTTTTGATGTAGATGGTCCTTTGATGCACACTGGGTTATGTGTGTGACCACTTCTATGCTTAAAATGGAGGCATTTGAGAATTCCAAGAGGCAATTTCCTATCCAGGGCTGACAGGCTAAAAAACAGGGAGAAGCATTTTAGCTAGTTTAGAAGTGTGTCATTACAAGTTAGGAACACCGACCTTCTTGTCCTTACGTGTATGTGGAACACATACAATGTACTAGAATAATTGAAAACAGGAAAATTAAGGAACCTACAATTTTCTGCTATTTTTCACAGAATTACAGCTTACAGAGAAGAACATCTCTCACTTTAAAATCTCTCAATGCCTGTGGGAGGAGGGCCTGGGGAGCAGAGAGGCTGCCCACCCCAGCAGCTCGCCGTGTGACAGTGGATGAGAGGTGCACCCGCAGAAGCAAAGCAGTGGCAGCAGGGATGGGAAGAAGGAATTGGGCTGTGTCAGATATATGGCTCCACGCCAACCCCTCCCCTTTACACCACTACTGTGGTCCTAGTCCAAGATTTGTTTTAAGCACCATCAGACCTTTAAATGATTTCAATGAGGTTTTAGTAATTGCATTGCCATTCTCTGTTATCTCCATAGAACTCCATGCCAGCACCAGGTATGTGCCTCTGACTCTAGGACTCTCTCCAAAATGTTAATTCACACTCTAAAATTCTCAAGCATTAAAATGTATGGAGCCGGGGGCAAAGAGAAGCAATGAAAATTGCAGGATGGACGAGCAGGGTTTGTCCTTTTTTAATCATCCGGAGAGATGCTGCTAACAGCAGATAGGAGGCAGCCTCAGTGCAGAGCCTGCCATTTCTGTGCCTGGAATCAGCCTCACCAGCAAACAGTGCTGTCTCCAGTTCTTCCCCACCTTTTCTTCCCAGGGTTTTTGAGCTTTGGGTAGTGCTGCTTGCAGCAGGGTGCTCAGGGTCCTGGCAGACTTTTGTTCTGACCAACAAAGCAAGAGGACCCTGTCCTTCTATGCTCCTGCTCATTTTCCATCAATCGCTCCTGGTTTTCCTCACACAGCCAGGAGTGCACTACTCCTTCTTCTCCTCAGTTGTGTGCAGGCAACGATGGTTGTGTCAGTCAGAGGGTGCACAGTGATGACAGTCATGCTCAGAGCCCTCAGCTTCTTCTTCAGGACTTGGTTCAGCACTATACCACGTGAAACTGGGACACAGCAGTGCTGAGTGTGGGGCTTCTGTAGGCATTGGTGCTTAAGAAACATGGGAAAGCCCAGGATCTGCATTCAAGGTGCCTTATAAAATTTATCTGCTTCTGCTGGAATCATAGGGAATTCTCTTTTTTCAAAGAAAAACAAAAAACAAGAAACAGATGTACTAGAAGTTAATTCAGATTCCTGTGGTAGAAACATGGTTGTTAAGGTTGATTTTGGCATCAGAATAAAGGAGATGCAGCAGCTGTGGACACACTGGGTTATACAAGGAGGTTTCTAACAGTTTCTAGTAGCTGGGTTCCTGGAACAGCTTTCCGTTGGAAACTCATCTGTGAATGAAATTCAATTGTTTCTTGGAAAAGTGCCTCTGACAAAGTGAACGGAGCTAAGCGGCCCCACAGCTTCCTAAAACTGCTCCAGATCCTTCCTGCACTGATGTTTCAAGTGATGAAGTAGCACGCACGTCCTTTATTATTCACCAAATGAACACAAGGAACTGGAAAAGAACAGAAAGTGCAGAAGCACTCCTCTCTGCGCAGCAATAGCCCAGTTCGTTCCCTTCCACCAGTGGGTCTTAATAGCCACACACCCCTTGCTAGCTACCAAGGAAAGAGCAAGAAAGGGAGTTTGATTGCTGTAATTTTTAAATTTATCTCTAGCAAAATAGAGATAACATATGGAAGAAAAGTACGCAATGCTTCACGCGGAAGACAAAAAAGGCAGTGCTAATGGCAAGTGAAACTTCTCCATGGTTTGTTCCTTCAAATAGTAAAAGAAACTCCTGAAAAGGAAGTTCAGTGCTTGGAGCTGTAAGGGACCCAAATGGGTCTCCCAGGGAAGGAGAGCCTGAAGCACCCAGGGTGGGGCCACCAAACAAGGGGCAGCACATCTTTGGGCAAAGGATGTGTGCTAGGGAGCAGGACATGCTTACCTCCAGGGGAACAATGGAAAAAGGATTAAAGAAAAAGAAACCCAAAGGATTCTGAACAAGAGAAAAATCAGTGAGCAAAGAGAGTTGATTAAAAAGACATTGAGAACAGTAATGGCATCAGCAACAGAGAAGCTCCTGGGAAATGCAGCGAGGAGCTGGCAAAGCTGCTGTCTGCTCTGAATGCTCACTTGCTAACCTGTGTAGAGAGGTGCTGCCTGCACACTGGCTGAACAGCATTGTTTGAAGGCACACTCTTTTGCACCTGAAAAGAAGCAAAGATGAACTCAACTTCAGCTCACTTTACAAAATACTTAGTGATTTCCTATCAATAACATGGTAATGGCTGATGATGGGCTGTTATTGCTAAGACACACTTTGACCAAAGTAAAATAATCTCATAGAAATTCCCATTGACATCTCCAGTGAATTATGTCCAGCTCTGTTTGATGCTTTAACTGTGGCTGACCCAGACAAAAGCTGGAAGGGAAAAAATAGGTGTTAGAAGCATTATAATTTAGTGACACAATATTTCTAAAGAGTTAAATAAGCAAAAATGGACATGAATGCTCTCTGGGCTCCAGGGAAGGGCTATCATGCTAAGTGGTTTGCTGCATTAGGGCTGTTATGTGCAATCTTTGCAAGGCGCTGCCATTCAGGCACATCACTGAGCAGGTTTGTGGCTGGCTGCTCCTGTTGGCACCCGGCGGAGCTCTCCAGTCTCCTTCCTGCTGGGTTAGAAACCTCAAAAGGAGCTGGTGAATGAGGTCATAATGTTAAGGCTGCGTGTAGGACTGTGCCTGGAGAAGCAGCCCATTCTCTGCTGCAAACAGCCGGGGGAGAGCTGCCATGCAGAACGACTGCCAGTCTGTTGTGTGTATTCTCAACATGAAACATATCACAGGTTCCCTGCGTGGTTGCTTAACGTGTTTTATAAACATATTCAACTAATTTGCTGGCAATTAGAGCTGGAAATTATGCAATCGCTTCCAAATGGTATAAAGGTCTCGTCATCCTGTTGTTCACTACTTTTTAAAGAAAGTGGATGGATAGAGCCCTCAGGGACCACACCGCTCCCTCCCCAGCCTGCCTGCAAAGAGACTAATAACCTTCACAACTGGGCGCTTATCACAGAGTCACAGAATCACAATCACAGAGCTGTAGGGGTCGGAAGGGACCTCCAGAGATCACAGAGTCCAATCCCCTGCCAAAGCAGCTCCCAGCCCAGGTTGCACAGGCAGGTGACCAGGTGGATCCTGAATGTCCCCAGAGAAGGAGACCCCACCGCCTCTGTGCAGCTCCAGTGCTCCATCACTGCACTGTGAAGAAGTTCCCACGCACATTTGTGAGGAACTCCCTAAGCTTCAGTTTGTGGCCATTTCCCCTTGTCCTATCACCACACACTGCTGAGAAGAGTCCAGTTGGAACAGTCTTCTGAGTCACCAGTTAATGCAGGAATGTTAACAAGGAGCATCATGTCTTACACAGGCACAAACTGCTGCAGGTTACCTGATTTTAGTGAGAAGAGTATTTCGAGTCAAAACAGACAGATAAAAGTAAACAAAATTGAAAGCATTTATTACGTTTTCTATTAATCAGCTCGAGAATTCCTTGAATTCAGGAATGATTTTCCAATTAGAGAGGAAGAAATATAGACTTTTGCATAAAGATTATTCCTGTGTCACTGTTGTAATACATCTAAGATCCACACGTTAAGCTCTGAGCATGTATTCAGAGAGCACGTGCCTAAAGATTCATTTAATCTGAGTCTATTTTAAAGATTTCCAGCAAGTGGACTCCAGGGAACAGCCACACATTGACAAGGACACTACCACATCACCTCTTACAGTTTTCTCCTCCTAATTCCCTTATTTTTTTCTGTTTGAAGTAACTGGTTGATGTGACGCACTCATTTAAAACAGAAATGAAATTTGACAGGGATTAGAAACTCACAAGTATTGAGAGGAATCAGGAAGAGTTACATATATAGAAAGTCCTGATCCGTGGGCTAAAGAGAGGAACAGTCATTGGCATATATCAGCTATGAGGGCTGGAGAATGACGACTAATCGGCACATTGCTGGCAGTAACAGCATGCAGCAGCTCAGTGTTTAGAGGGTATCAGCATTACAATAAAATCCCTTTGGGACTTCTGGGAAGCAAACTTTCATTACACGGACAGAGAAGGAGTCCCAGGTAAGCATTAGATCAAAAAGTTGTGGTGCTCCTCTCTAGCTTCTAACTGAAACCACTGACTTACATATGCTGTTTGCACAGTGTCATCTCTGCACAGAGGAAATGATTTAGCCACTGAAAAGTCACACAGTGCAGCCAAGGCTCTGGGCAGCACCCGAGAGGCTGCAGGTCTTGCTCATAGTAGCGGGGCAGGTCTGGATTCCTGCAAGAATCAAACCCAGGCTTGACCTAGGGACCGCTCCCTGGGAATCCGACAGGGCTCTTCCCTGAGCACTGCCACTGCAAGAAGCATTTGTCCACAAAACCATGAATGTGTGAGAAAGAAAAGTATCCTCTGGAAATCAATCTCAGAGAACATGTGGCTTGCTACTGCCAAAGGATGTCTGTTGTGATTGCTGTGATCCAAACTAAATGCTGTAATATTTGGGAGCTACTTCTCTGAGATTTCCTTTGGTGCGGATACCATAAAATAATGTTTAGATGCAACATCTGAGAAGGGTAAAGGACCAACCTTATTTCTCTTATGATTACAACAGGCATGACATTCCAGCAGTGTGCCACAGCATGCTCCTGCCCTCACTGTAGAGCTGCTGTGGCCCCACAATAAAAGCTCTGTCCCTGCCCTGTGCCTCCCAGCACTGGGGATGGGAGAAAGGGATCCTGGTGGAGCTGGGAGCCCTGAGAGGAACCTCTGGTCAAGGAAGAGATGGGCCATGGTGAGCAAGGTACAAGTGGAAGCTCCCTGTATGTGTGGGAGCTCAGCCAGATGGGCTTTTTTTCCTGACGCAGAGTCACATCTCCAACATTTTGCATCTCCAATGCATTTTAACAACGCTTTGCTCAGACTTCAGGAATGGAAGTATCAGAGTGTCTCCTGATCTTCAGCTCGCCATCTTCAGCCAGGAGCCATGGCTGTGATCATGATATATTTTGGCACTTGGTAATGGGAGCACCCTGGTCCAGTTGGTGGTCATTGTGAAAGAAAAGACCTTTAATGTGGTGTTTTGCTAAGGGCCAGAAGCGCTGCGCTGCACCGCCACTCTGCCTCAGCACAGCTGCACTGCCATGGAGCAGACCCCAAATCCCTATTCATGAGAAGCTGTGACTGCATTTTGCCTGAGGCAGGAGTGGGGACAGCAGCGGGTGGGCAGATAATGACATAGGCACTCATGACTTATGAGCACAGTTCTGATAAAATAAGCAGAAGAACATTTTGCTAACATGACCAAAATAATAATGCTTTTACAGCTAGAGAAGTGTGGCTCCAGTCCCAGCTACTGGACATGCTCCCGCCATCTGCTGACTGCAAGGAAATAGCATTAATCTTAATGTTGTCAACAGGAACAGAAAGCTATCTTGGAGCTTGCTGCTGCTTCCTCCTCTTCTGTGCTGTGCCTGGAGGAGGAAGGAAACCTGTAGCACCACTGCCAGTACGGTGTGTTTTGCTCAGTGTGCATCTGGGAAGCATGGCAGCACTGCAGTGATAAATGTGCGATGAGAAGTGACACAGCGCAGAGCAGAAGGAGCTGTTATTGCTTCATTTGGTGTGACACCCGTACTGGGGTTGCACCCCTAACCTCTCCAGGAGGAAATTAACCACCACTGTAGAAAGATGTGCAAAAAAAAAAAAAAAAGAATTAGGATGGAGTCATACACCTGTGACAGATCTTCACCCAATACTTAATATCACCTTGTGTTGCCTTCTGGTGTGTTGAGTACTTGGGCTGCTGCCTACAGCACCCAAAGTTCACACGTGCCATTTCTTCTGAGCAGCGGCTGTCTGACACCACTCCTGTGTTCCTCCAGCACATGATTTCTGCTGAGACACTCATACCACAGCTTTTTAAAATGTCATTCTTGTCATTACATGCTGGATTTAAAAACATTATTTAGATTTAAATACATTTCCTCATGTACACACATGTAATTCCAGAAGGAAAATGTTTGGAAACTTTTTGCAAGTTATGAACTTCACATTTGTATTTAACAGCTTTCTAGTACTGCTGTGTAAGAAAACATAAATATGAAAAAAAAGATTAGTAGACAACCTTCTGGATTTATCTTCTGGCTGTTCCTTCCCTTTGAGAGCCCATTCAGGTGGCAGCAGTCTCATCCTGGAGATGGCATAGCATTGGCTGCATCCACACTCTGCTGCCTTCTTCAGGACAGGCTCAGAAAACTCACAAATAGGAAGAGAACTAGACAAAATCAGGACAAAAGCCAAGCC
Source organism: Oreortyx pictus (assembly GCA_036925125.1). Lineage (NCBI taxonomy): Eukaryota > Metazoa > Chordata > Aves > Galliformes > Odontophoridae > Oreortyx > Oreortyx pictus. Next base: position 53,666,713 of record JAUPFR010000006.1, on the reverse strand, counting down.
ACAGAGCAACACAAAAGCAGAGGTTAATCTTGAAATGAAGTTTGCCCTGTGCTCAGTCCCCTCAGGCATACTACACTCGCCACTTCTCCATCTCCCTCCCCTTCTTCACTTTGCAGCTGACTCCACAGTGTCCCAAGGACACCTTCTGCACATGTAATGAGTGTCATAACAATGACAATGTTGACTTAAAGCTGTAAGTGCCAATTCTCCTTCACCTGTATCAATGAGCAGCTTGGAATGATCTTCAGATCACGGATGCGCTTCGATCATAATGATTTATAACCAATTAATGAGATCTCAGATAGAATGTAGCAGAATATGTGAACACTTTATGTAGATAAATCGACCACCCTGCAGCACATTTATCATGGGACAGGTACATATGCAAGGCCGGTGCATGCCCTGCAGCTCAGGGCAGATATGCACCAGCACTGCAGGAGCTGTCACTCTCCCAGCAGCAGTGATACTGCAGCTGGTAATGGAGCACTGGGAACTCATCATGGCACGGCACAGCAGCATCCAGGAGCCCAGTGCAGCACTCCACGGCTGTGAGCAGCAGCTATTCCCCCTGCAGAGCCGGCAGTGCAGGGCAGAAGCTGCCCAAAGCTGGCAGAGGCAGCTGGCTGTGGGCAGTGCTGCTGGGGCCTGGTGCCTGCTGTCCATCAGCCATCCCAGCACAGGAGAGGTTACAGCAATTCCTCTTTGTGTAAAACGCAATTGATTTAGTGACAGAAGATGCAGAGCTTCCCCTTCTTCCCATAAGCTGCGGGTGCTGAGTGTTTCACTCTGAACCCAACATAGTACATACTTGCAAGCAATGATGTGGGCCATACTGTGAGTATAGAGCCTTCCCCCATGCTGGAAGCACAGCCCCCATCACTCAGCAGCCATCCAAGCACACCCCACAAGCTGCACACATCCACAAGCAGAGCAGAGCGCACCGTTCTGCTGCCTGCCCCATCACTTCCACAGCATTCCTTACACTCAGTGCTTGATTTATCCTCTGTTCATTTAATAACAAACGATTATGTGTCTTCTAACTGTGATTTATAACGATGAATCACCTTCTCCCTGCAAACGCTCGCATGGGCTCTGCAGCCCTTCACGTGTGTAAATCTGAAACGCTGTTCTACATTGGCAGGATAGCCCCAGGCTGTCACACCGTGGCTCTGAACATCAGAGCAGTCAGGAAGAGCAGGTAGGGGAGGTGCAGACCTTGTTGATGGAGGAGCCAGCCCAAGGACCTGTAGTGGCCAGATGGGCCAGCATCCAAAGAACAGCAGTACAAGTTCGAGTTTACGCCTGGTCTGCACTGCTGATGGGAGACCTCTGGCCATGGAGAGGTGTTAGGTGGGCCTGCAGCTGCCTCTGGGAATTACCCTGCTGCTGAGACCCCCATCCATCTGTGCACCTCAGTCCTGTCCTTGGGGATTGTTAGTGTTACATTTGGCAGACTGTGCACCCCTTCATGCTGCAGCAAGTAACCATAAACCCAAGTACAGCAACCATGGATACAGAAACAACAACAAAAATCTGCTTACCCTAAGAAAACCTCAGATAAGCAGGGATCTCCAGCGAGATACCCCTGCCTCCACTGCCAACCCTTAAATATGGGCTGGGAAGGGGTGGATCCTGGCTCCAGCCCTTCCAGTCACTCAGGTACACTGCATGCACCTGAGCTCCCCTGGGCTGGGCCTGCCTTCCCTCCAGGTGCTCCATCACTGCTTCAGGCTATGACTGAGCATTTCTGCTACAGGAACTTACTGTAGGAATAATTTTATTGAGTTAATTGGCTAAATGTAAACAAGCTGTTACAACAAAATGATGATTTTGTATTGCAAACGTTCAAAGATCACGTCACTTCTCTATTTTACATTCCTTCAGATGGTACCGTTATTTTCATTTTAATGAGTATTTAAGGATATTTGTTGCATCTCCTTTAAGCAGCACTCTCATGGCTATTCAAGCATTTACAGTCCACAGCTAACATTTCTAGAGTACCTGGAAATAAAATGAAAGGCAGCAGAACTGAACAAGCCAACGTGAGAAAGAAGGGGCAACGCCATGGGGGGTGGGTTATGCCTGGAGCTGTACAAAAACGCAGCAGCTGAGAAGTGAGCATTGAGAGCAAAGCTCTCCTCTGAGTCCCAGATGGAGCTTTCTGGGAGGGAAGGAGAATCCAGAAGGAATTTTTGTTAAAAAGCCTTTGTGCTGAAAGGACTGGGACTGGAGATACACTAACCTGCCTGACAGTGCCCTCTGTACCCTGCTCTGGGGACCTGCTATAGGGGGTAAGACTGAAGGAGCTCCAGAGATCCCTTTGGACACCTTCATTTCTGGGGTTCTGTGACTCTGGGCAACAGGGAACAGCAGAAGGTATCCTCACCCATTGAACCAGATGGACTTTAATGTCCCTTCCATCTCAACCCATTCCATCACATTTTTCTATATCTCGGTAACCAGGAGCCCTCCTGCTCCAGTTGCAGTCCTCCTACCCACAGGAGCTGCTCAGCACCTGGGAGCTGCGGGAGCTGCAGGACAGAGCAGAGGCCCAGCAGCGAGCCCCAGGACAGGGCTTGAGGAAGCTCAGGGGCTTCTGCCCAAGGATGTCTGCCCCCACTCCCTGCCACTGCAGCTCTGTTGCTGAGAATAGGACATTCCTGGCTGGGAAGGAGGTGATGGGTGAGGATCCCCAGCATGATCCTCACAAGTAGGGTGCAGGGCTGGGAGCAGTGCTGTGTTGTGCTGCTCCAGGCCACCCAGGGACTGGGGAGACAACACCCCTCATAAACCACCAAGCCATAAAGCCTCCAGAACATCTCCTCAGTCTAATGGGAATGACTTTGCCCACCTTCCCCCAGCACTTCCATAGGGGCAGTGTGGAGCCAGGGGCTCTGGAGATGTTGAAACATACCCTTTCTCCCCTCTGTGGGTTGTATGGGCTGTGCTCACTGGGCTCATGCCTTCACCTCCATCCTTCAGGCTCAGCAGCCCTCAGATGCTCCAGGCAGAGCTGTGCTCCCAGCACTCTGTTCTCACACACAACACGGACATTAATGCATCTCTAAAATGCATAATGCATCAGCTTTATTCCAGCTGATAAATAAAGGCACACTTCTTAGAGGTTCAGCTTGTTGTTGGTGGGTTTTTTTATTATTATTTCTTACTGCCTTGAAGCTTTAGAGGAGTATTTGGAAGTGTATTTAATCCATCCAATGCAGTCTCAAGAGAACCAAGGCTTCAGCTGTAATTCTATGCTGATGCTTGCCTGAGCTCATAAAGCACCAGGACATCTGATGCAGCTTGAGACAGCAGCTTTAGTACGGGGAAAGCATTTGCAAAATGAACCAGGGATAAAACAATTAACGTGTGCCTGCACCCAGGGCAGCACAGCACTGCCCTGGCCAGGATCGTTCCTCATTGGCAGCAGCAGAACAGAGCTGTGCTGAGCTGGGCTGTGCTGAGCTGGGTTGTGCAGGAGGAGCAGGGCACAGCCTCCCCTTCCCAGCCCTGTTCAGGCTTCACCCTGTTCAGGGCCATCCTCTCTCTTTGTGCAGGGCTTCTGCAAAGTGAGAGGTGTCCACTGCCAAACACCTGGGGAGCGATAAATTACCAGCCCTGCTATTTAATTAACTTTACGTATTGCTTTTCAGTTTGGGTGGAACTCTGATGATAAGTCGTATATTTGAACCTACAAATCCATTAGAATGAATAGGGTTGTAAAAGCTTTTTCGCTCTAGCTATTATTCTGTACCAAATGGCCTACACACAAACACCACACAAATGTAATTAATTTTCATCACAGCAGCAACTTTTACCACTGCAATGATCACAAGTACCCAGGCTTCTTATTGCAGCAGTCATTTTTTGTTTACATTTATTTGTAAGCTAATTATAATGCTCACTATGCTCTTTGGGGGGAAAAAAAAAGGGAAGAAAGAAAGAAAGAAAAACCCAGAAGCCACCCTATATCACGTTTCATTTGAGGATTTCCAGCGGCTGCTCTTAATTTGAAGTTCTGAGAGACCAGCTCTGCATGCTGGATGTGTGTGTGTGTCATCCTCGTGCCACCAGCGGGCAAGGACAGGTTCCTTCTGCCTGGAGAGCACTCAAATGAAGGAGAAATGCCGTGGGTGGTGGGGAGGGCAGCTCAGGGGAGGAGGAAATTGGGAGGTAGAGCAAAGTGATGGTGTAGGGAGAAAGCAGCACCGTAAAGAGGGTTGACACAGAACCACACACACTGCAGTGTGGGGCTCATCACCCAAATTACAGCGGATTGATTTCTCAGTGCACCTCATTAGAAATACACCTTCATGCAGGGTCTGTTACTTCCCTGGGCCCCTTTTCAGTGTTCTAGATTCACGCAGTGCTGATCCTGGTTTGCTTTTGCTTTCAGGATACAAAGACTCATCTACTTCAATGTGATTTGGCAGTGCTGCGGAATCATATGAGTTAAGCGCATACAAAAAGTGCCAGACACCGTTGCTGGGCTGATGTTTGGATGCATTAACATTGGCTAATGCTGGTCTGGCTGTTGGGGCTCACTGCCTTCTCACCAGTTGTTACTTTGGATTGATGTCATCACTGTCAGCTTCTGCTCCTGCGCCGATTAATACTCGGGAAAGTCAGGCAGAGCAGTTCCTCACATCTGAGGCAGACAATGCACAGCTAATAGAAATACAAATAAAGTTCAGTTTGCACTGTAGGAGACTGCACTTCATAAGGGAGGAGGAGGCTGAGAGCACAGGGACGAGGGCTCTCAGCACAAGGGGCAAGTCCTGCCATGCTGACTGCAGTGCTCAGCAGCATCCCCCAGGCCCCAGCCTGCTCCCCTGCCCTCTGCCACCAGGGAAACACTACCTGCAACCTCAGGGCAGAGGGAAGATTACCTCACCCGGTAATCCTCAGTGCCCTGGAAGCACTTCGGTGTCACAGATCAAGCTCTGGGTGGTAAAATCGTTGCACAGACACCAGTTCCCCGAGGAACGTTTACTCGACATGCTACACAGTGACCAAAGCATTCCTGCCTGTTTGTAATTAGGTAACAAAGGAGGAAGTAAGACGAGAAAGGTTGAAGCACAAACAGGCATAGTGCAGGCTGAGTTCCTAGTGTGGGGGATAGCCGCAAGTTGCTCAGTGTTCAGCTCCGCTGCATCCTGTGAAACTCCATCTGTTTTCACACTGAATTAACATGAACACATCTCTGACTCAGGTGGTCATTTTACTGAAATAGCTGCTCTATAATGACCTGAAGGAAGGTTGTAGTGAGCTGGGGGTCGGCCTCTTCTCTGGTGTAACTGTGATAGGCTGAAAGGGAATGGCTTTAAGTTGCACCAGGGGAGAATCAGACTGGATATTAGGAAATACTTCTCCGAATGAGTGGTTAGTGCTGAGATGAGCTGCCCAGGGAGGTGGTGGCGTCACTGACCTTGGAAGAATTGAAGGAACATTGAGACGTTGTGCTGAGGGACATGGTTTAGAGAGAATGATTGGTGATAGATAAAGGGTTGGACTGGATGATCTTGGAGGTCTTCTCCCACCTTGGGGATTCTATGATTCCAGGTGACTTAGAGCTCTGTGGGAAAATCAGCTTCTCCAAAATGTTTGTGTTCCATTTCCATCTTCCTAGGTCCAGCAATGAATGGAATCCCCCAACATCTGAAGAGTGATTTCTCTTCTTTGATTTTCAAAAGTCAGTGAAAGAAATGACTCAAAGGATTTTCATCATATTTTATTATTGTTGTTGTTATTATTATTACTACTACTACTACTACTATTTATTTCGAATTTGTTTTCTGATTTTGAAGAAGATACATTTGAGACAGTACCAGGAAAATACTACAAAAGCAAAAAAATATGAATCCACCCTAAGGTTGGAAAAGGCCTCCAAGATCATTCAGTCCAACTGTCCACCCATCACCTATAGCTCTCACTAAACCATGTCACTCAACACAACGTCTCAACAATCCTTGAACACCTCCAGGGTCAGTGACTTCACCACCTCCCTGGGCAGCCCATTCCAGCACCTGAGCACTCTTTTGGAATGAGTCTAAAAACCAATGGGAACAGAGAAAGGTAGGAAGAAACAGGACAGAACACAAGCGCAACATTTATCTTTGATTCCTTCTCACAAATGGAATTTCCTTGTGACACTTTTGCCAAAACCACAGCCCGGATCACTCTCATTCCCTGCCCACCATGGACACAGGAACATGTGAGCTCCCACAGAGCACCCATGCTGCTGGAGCCCACTCCCACCCGCTGCCCCACACTGTGCGTGTGGCTTTGCTTCGTCCTTCCAGAAAGGCAGATCTGCATTCACGTTATTCTAAATGAGGTCAATTTAAACAGAACAAGCATGCTGAGTCAATACTATGAATGATTTAATGTTATGAATAATAGATTATTAACCATAATTTAATAATAATTATTATATGTAAATTAATTTCTTTTACTGTCCTCTGGGCTCCCTGGCCTTCTCACTGCATACTGATAGGCTTTCTGTGGTTCTTGGGGGCCTACGTAAGGAAGGCCACTGCCAGCTCCTGAACCCAAAGCAGCAGCTCCTTCCTGAACAGCCCCTGTCCCAGCAATGTACAGCCTGCTTCGATCGGAGGGGTCATGGCATTCCCTTGGCACACTCAGGCCCATTGTGTCCTGGGGCTGTCCCTAGCATGAGCTGGCCAATGTCTGTGCTCCTAAACTCCTTCAACACCCTTGGCTGCCTCCGTATCATCTGCTGGGATCTTCCTCTGGCCTGTCCCAAATCCCAAACTAAGGCCAAGGTGTTTGGAACGGTGCTAACTATGACAGGCCAAGCCCATCTGAGGTTCTGCATCAGAGAACCAGCCCCTTCTCTCTGAATTAGCTAGAGGAGAACTCTGTGACTTCATTTCTAACTTCTTTAAAGGCTGTGCATGTCAGTGCCCACCAAAGCCCTGTCCCCAACCCTCTAGCTGCAGCCACCCCCATTGTCCCAGGGGGTTTGTTCGAATTTTGCCAAAATCAGTGCAGAGACATAACACTGCCTTCAGGAGCATTCACATCCGGGAGCCACACTCAGGTTTGGGTGGGTTTTGTAATTCTGACAGTAAATTGTTCCAACAGCAAACCATTTTTGGACTTAGAAAGTTCCCTTGTGTTTCCTGTGATGGGACAAACGTGGTGCATGTCACTGTAAGGATGGCAACATATGTGCCCAACAGTTCCACCCATAACCCACCAGTACTGGATGCAGGATCTGCGAGGGGCAGGTGTGTAATTTAATGCCCTTTTTGCTTGTATTGAACAAATGGTGACCATTTGAAGAAAGCATATAAAGCATTTGAAATTGCTGCTGTCGGGAAGTTAATGAGACATTTTCTTACTCCATTTCAGCAGCTATAAGACTCCTGTTCTACATTTCTCTGACAAAGATTGTTGCATTTAATAGTCAAAAAAGAAGGCAGAAGGGGTGATGTATAGGTGAAGGTAATTGTATCCATATGACTGAGGGTAATCATTCGAGGGAAGGGATCAGCTGTGAGACAGGAGCCTGTATCTCTGCACCACAACTTGATGACTGCTTCCTGAAATTGGCACCATCTCAGTTGCTTCAGCCCTTAGAAAGTTTGAACAGATGGCATCTCTTTCTCTAACTGTATATCTGATTTAGTTTGCATATCTCTTTGATGAGGTTTATTTGAATTAATGGGCTTCTCGTTGTCTGTTACATCATCACGTTAATCGCGTTCAAGAGGTGGTCAACTGTGTCAGTCCTGTGCTGGCCAAGAGTCGGGACAAAGTGAAACCCACACAAGCAAGTGGTGCTGAGCAGTGAAGTCACTGCTAGCAATAAATAGATCCATCCCTTCCAGCTCAGATGTGGCTCCTTGCTACCCAGCCTACATACCCAGGGAAGTGAGTGATAGCTAGATTAATCATTATATCCTCTATGTCATTACTGCATCAGCGTTATCGGAAAGCAACGTTCTCTGAACCTTTTGCGAAAAAAGATATCTAAAATCAGATATCACTTTTCAGACATTACAGAAATAAGGATTCCTCCTTCCTGCTTTATCTTAAAAAGAACGCTCTGAAATAAAAAGTCCCCTATTAATCACACGCAAGGGCTCAGGCTTGGGCTGCAAGCATCTTCCCTGTCTATGTGGCTTTGGAAAGAGGAGGATGTAAAACTCTGAAACACCTCACAGAACATGTGCAGTTCACTGCATCCTCCCACAGGAGCTGCCTGACCGCTCGAGCTGGTCACTGCGCAGAGCATCTGTGCAGCTCTGCTCGCTGCTGCATTGGAGCCCGACCTCGGCTTCTCCTGCACAGTAGTCACGAATGCCCACAGAAGTTGGTCTCTCCCAGCAGTCCAAGGAATGGATCGTTGATATGCAAATGCTCACCCAGATCTGAATGCAAACAAGGGGTACTGTGGCTAATGAGTATTCTTTTATGCTATTTTTGCTGCAGCTTAGAAGCAACGCTGAGGAACTGCCACCGTGTGCCCAGGCATACATCATCGATAGTGTAGCACCGAACAGCTGTTGGGAGCAAATCTCATGCAATTACTTTGCCTGTGTTGTTTCTCCCCCATGTTTTTCAGACCGTTCTGTCTCTCTCTGTCTTTGTATATGTTACAGAGAATTTCAATCAGATATCTCACAGTGGTTACTCTGTAGCACATTCCACTGACAGGAGAAGACTCAGCTCCCAAGGCCCAGAGGCTCCAAGCTCTCGAAGCCTGGGGCAGGTTGGTTTGTCTTGTTTTATTCGGAAAACAAAGGAACGATTTCTGCCTATGTCTCAGGCAGTGTTCCCAGCTGCGCTTTCCCACAGGGAATACACAGCCCAGCAGCCCCGTGCCCCAGGGGGAAGATGAAGGTCAAAGCAGTGAGGGAACCTTTCCCTTTCTGCAGGGCTAGGTCTCTCCCTCTTTGCAAGAGCAGCAGGTGCTTCCCACTGCACAGAACCCAAGTGCTCCATGCAGCAGGGCAGCCTCCCACCCACCGGGTGTGCCTTGGGAAGCAGTGCTTGCCGGCCCCAAACAAATCTGTTCCTTGCATTGCCAAAAGTTAAGCCCAGGTGCAGGGCCTGTCCTGTGCCCTGCTGGGGGCCAGCAGTGTGTGCTTGGCCACTGTTAGAGCAGAGCGGAGCACAGAGCTCTGTGGGATGGCCCCCTCTGCCTGCAGCACAGTGCTGGGGATCATCTGAGGCAGTGCTTCCACGGCTGAGACACAAACCAACACCGGCAGAGCCGTACAGATATTGCCTAACAAATCAGGCTATCGTGCTGCCTAACAAGACAACATGATAAAAGCAAGCAATAACAGTAACAATTAATATTTCCACAAGAGTCGCCTTTGAATGTGAATTATCCAAAGGTCTTTTTTTGTTGTTGTTGTTGTTTTTTTTTCACTACAGAATCTGCTATAAATAAAACTAAAATTAGGGTATAGCTGGTAGCGACTCTGTGTGATGTTTGATTTGGGTATTTTCTTTTTCTCTTCGAGTTTACTTTATTTTTTAAAATCTCTGTTGTCAGTACTTAAAATCATCTGCGGGGGGAAAATCTGCTGTTGTCTCTGCATCTTCTGCTGGCGGCTGGGACCTGACTGCAGGGCCACCCCAACCAATTTATCCTGCCTTAAAGCGCTTCTGCGCTTCCACGCTAATGAGTTATGAAACCTGTAATTAGTCTATATCATTCATCGTTAAGTCTGTCATTTAGCCTTTAAATGGAAAGGTTCTATTTGTGGTATATGCTATTTAGATAATGAGTATTTATTTTTATTTGATTATAATTATTTTATCTAGCAGGCACCCCTCCGTTAAGGCGCCTGGGAAGCTGTGTGTGCGATTAGGAGGAGCATGAACCTGTAAATGCAAATCCTGATAGCGCGATGTGTAAGAAGCAGATAACAACAGAAGTGGGAGATTTGCTTCAGAAAAATGCTCGCGGTGCAGATCCACCAGGAGAGCTGCATGGCAGCTGCGTGGGGGCTGCAGGGCAGCTCTGCACTGCAGGAACCCAACCACAGGCAGCACCTGGATCCAAGCACCCATTTTATTTGCCCCCCCCCGTAGAGCTGCATAACACTGAGCATTGCAACCATCCTCCAGGCAGCCTCTGAGCAGCAGCTGTGCTGGGATGGTGCTGCTGCTGCCCCCTGCTTTGTGTGGTATCCCTGCTACATCCCTTTACTAGCAGCTGGACTGCCTCACAGTGATGCTGGTCCTCTTTCCAACCCTCCCAGGATGGAGGTGGTGTGACAGCTCCCAGAGGGACCTCTGCCACACAGGAGTGGAGCAGAGGAAGGGGCTCTCAGCCATGGGATGGCATGGTCGGACTCAGCACCTGCCCAGATCACAGTTGATGGGCTGTGCTTAGATCAAGCACATCACCTTCCAAGCAGCTTGCCCTGATATAGGGATGCCAGATCCTCCAGCACTTCCGAAGCAGTTTGTTCTGTGCTTAATCAATCGCTCTGATAAAGGTGTGCTTCTAATTTTGAACACGTATTTTGAATCGGTTCCTGTGCCCTTTCCTGCCAGAACCAAGGGCCCTGGTCCTCTGCTTTCTGAAGGCACTCAGGCGTTGCATTCAGTGAGAGTCCACTCAGGCATGGAGCTGCTGCTTGAGGCAGAGCAGCAAACCCCTGTCGGAGTGGGTGCTCTTCAGCTTCTGATGGCTTTAATCAAAAGGTAATACTGTTCTGAGAGAACCGCTTTAGCAATGACCCCGTCTGTTACAGCTCCTGAGTAACATGGGCATATTGCTTGTCTGAACAGAACTTTTAACTATCTGTGAATAGTCACAATCTGGGAGAGAAGGGACATTAGCTGTGCTCCCACCACTGCTGCCCCCTGCACACCCCCATGGGACACACAGCCCCAGCAGAGGACCAGAGCTGCATTTCCACTGGGGAAGAAAAACACTAAGGAAAATTAAACACAAAAAAGAGGAAATTGGAGTTGTCTTATGTGTCTTGACTTATCTTAGAGAACGGCACCTCGTGGCCACGAGCTTCTGGAAACAGGGAGGCAGAAACTCCAGTGCTCACGGTGACAACAGGACTAAAAGTGCATCCATCTGACTTGTCCTTGGGCACCAGTGATATTCTCCTGGAACAGGTCTGTACTCCACAGTGTTAATTACAACTGAGGAATATACATCTTCTGGTATGTAAGGTGATTGGAAACACTCTCCTGGAAGAAAAAAATAAAGTAGGTAGGTTTTTTTTGCCATTCAGAAACTTTAAATCATGAATGCAGTGATACAAAGTGAATTAAAATCACCTCCTGTCCTTCAGAAGTAGTTTGCATTGTTCTAACTGCCCCGAGGTAGAAGAGCTCTAAAAATCATTTCTATCCAACAGCAGTGATTTACTGTGCATCACAGCACAAAGCAATCCCATAAATTATTCTCATGTCTGAGTTCTTCAAAATGTTCCTGTCCTACGACAGCAGTTAAATCTGTGCAAAAAATAATAATAATAATAATTTCAGTGCCATAAAGCATATTCAGAATATTTAAATCAATCCAGCACTGACCAAATAACCTTTAATATCCTTGGGTCTCTAGGATTAAGCGACTCTGGATGCACACTACACACAGAATCCCAGACCTGTGATGATAAGTGTATCATTTTATGTGTTTCACTTGAAAGCACACAGTGCAAGAGAGCAGCTGTAGGTGCCCAGAGCACAGCAAGGTGCAAGCCTGGCTGCAGCACCCCTACAGCTGAGCTCCTTCTGGAGCACCACACATGATCCAGGTATCTCAGCTTCCCATTGTTGCTGCACATGGCAGTGACCTGTAGCCCATCAGCCGTGCCCTGCAGGAAGCAATGCCTGGCACAGCCCCCAGCACAACACAGTTTTTTCTGCTAGGGTTCACAAGGAACAGATATTTCTGGGTGAAAATTTTGTGGGGGAAAAAAAAAAGTTGTGTTTTTATTTTCATTTTGATTTCTGTGTTAAAATTTAGGGCATTATATAAAATAAAATTGCAAAGCAGCTATTAAAGTGAAGGCAAGAACTGAAACAATCTGCTCCCATCATTGCAGCACCGGTTGTTCCTCCATTCCGGCCTGCTGTAAGTGTATCTCTGCCAAAGAAACTCCCTACTGCGTTCACAATATTTAATGCTGGGTTTCAATACAAGCACATGTGACGAAGCTGGAGGAGCTCACCCAGGTGGCAATTCCAGCTGGGAATTCCAGTGCTGCCTGCACTTCTCTCATGGCTTTAACAGTGCAAGGAAAGAGGGCGAGTAGCATCTGGTCATTATCAGACTGGATTGATGCTATGGCACCTGGCAGGGCTGGGAATAAATCTTCAGGTTTGTTTCCAGCTGTATCTTCTATGACACAGTGCAGCAAAAAGCAACAAATCCAGAAGAATAGGCATTTCAATAGGAGCTGATGAACTCATGAGAAATGGTATGAGCCACAGAGGCCAAGAACAAGCGGGTGATTCCCTGGCTCTGGACACAGCTGTTGGAGAGGAAGGATCAATAAGCAATTAGGGCCAATAGAAACAGAGAGAAAATTATGGAGAAAATAAGTCCTTCCTTTTACTTTCTTGTTAATCAAAACTCGGGGAACAAAAAAGCCCTCTGTAACCAATACATCCCAAGTGACAGGTGAGATTTGTTCTGCTGCTTTCCCACAAAGCACTCTGCTCAAAGCGGGAGTGTCACCAATCGGAGAGGGGAAAGGGGCATCGGGTGGCACCACCAGCTTCATTTCTGCAATGCCATTAGAATCACACAACCAGAATTAACAGGCATTAAGAAAAGGGTACCCCAGCTCACATTGTGTTGTAGAACGTATTTCAGGAATTTATTCCCTGATTGGATATTAAAAACAACCATAGTATAGTACATCTGGAGAGAATGTGGGATGTCTCAAAGCACGCACTAGGATGGCTCTGCTGTCCAGCACTGTATCATCTCCTGGTTTGTAGCTCACCTCATTTTCCCCAAATGCAGAAGAAAAACCATTCATGGGAGTCAAGATCTCAGAGTGCTGAATACAAAGGAGACCGATGTGCTGCGCTCCTCTTTCCACGAGTTCCACAGTGACCGAGGAGCAATGCCCCAGGTGCCAAAAAAACACTGATGTGATCAGACTGAGGGAAGCACAGGGCTGTGTCTGAAAGTCACTAAGTTGATACGGAGCACAACCACCATTTCTTCCCTAAGTTTTTACCTGAGTAGAAACATTCTGAAAATTGTTGGGTGAAGTTAGAGAGAAAAACTTTCCTTTACACTGAGACCCTCTGGGAATGGAGTGCTCTCATTGTGTTTGCACAAGACAAAACACTGAGGCTTTGTACTAATCCTGATAACTAGTTGTATCTCAATTATTTTGCAGGATCTCAAATCCAGTGTGCAGGGTTGAGCTGAACATCTGCTACGGAAGATGTGTACCCACGCAAGCATTCTTCTCTTTTTCCCCAGCTGAATATAACTGAAAAGTCCACAGATTAATTCCCACCACTGATCATTTCAAGTATCAGTTTAACTAAAAATGATAGGATTTATTGCCAGACCTCAGGGACTTCACTCAGCTCTAGAGAGATGAGCTCCCTGCTTCTTACATGAAAGTACGATCGCTTTCAAAGCAGAACTGCAAAGTGCCCCGGCTTGTGCCCATCCTTTGGTTCTACCAAGAGGGAAGAGCACAGGCAAAGCAAGCAGGGAAGATGTCTGACAACCGCTTCATCTGTCTCATCTCACAGCACCTCACCCCACCCTCAACCCAGCTACCGGAGACAAAAGAAGCAGCTTCTCCACTGGTTGGATGCCTCCTACTCCGCAGGCATAGCTCAAACAAAGCAGTTATACAGGGCTCCTTGTAGAACTACGTATTCTATAATGAATGAGGGCTCAGTGATGTCTTCTCCAGGGACAAATCCCAAGCACTCTGGGAAATCTGTACAAATTACTGGAGGAAAATGTGCCAGTTGCATCTTCAGAAAAAAGACGCAAAATAAATTTACCTAGACTTCAATTCAAACCAACTTCAAGCAAGACTTATGAGAGAGAAATAAATGCACAGAATAGGTGCAAGGTATGCAGAGCAGGGTTAGCTGCTGCAGCCGCAGCACCACGAGCACGAAGAACAGAGCAGAGCAGATCAGAGCCCACCCACTGCTGCTGGGACCAGGGAGGGCTGCACTGTTTGCCGCAAAGTATACTCCTGTGATCACAATGCAGCACACGCAGCTCTGGGCAGTGTCACGAGCTTGTGGGTGTGGGCCAGAGAGCTGCAGCTTCCCATCAGTCCTGTGATGCACATGCAGCGCGTTCCTATACTTGTGTTGCACACAGTCTGTCTGAGCACCCGCTTTCTAAGGGCCCTGCTGGAGCCCATAGCCCAGAAGAGTCACTGAGTCACGTAACCATCACCAGAAACACAGGAACAGATCCCACTTCACAAAAAAAGAGTATTGGTATTATGAATTTGGTAAGCTTATTTTTCAGGTTGCATAAATGACCCCAAACTGCTGTCATTCCTGGTGTTTATCATCACATCTACATGTGCACCAGGCCTCAGCCCTGCATCTTCTACAGCCCAAGTCAGCCATTTGCTGCCCGTAATTTTCATGAGGAGGGCACATTTTTAGTTTCTTTCGGCTTATAGCTTCACAGTATTGAGGAACAAAAAGGTCAGGAATATTGAAGAAATGTAGTGAAATATCACATACAAAGCAGAAGCCTTTCATCCGGTATGTTTGCCAGAAGAAGCTGTTTGACACAAAGCTGCCCTGTCTGTGGGCTGTCAGGACACTGCGATGTGACTCAGCCTCATGGGAACTGGGGGCCAGCACCTTGCCTAAGGAAGCACTGACACTGAAGAGGAGCTTAAGGGCTAGAAAGATGGGAAAGAGCTGTGGGCCAGGAGGATGAGGGCTGCTATCACCAGTTGGGCTTGGCCCCATCACTGTGTCACCACGTCACTGTGCTGCTCAGGGACTGGAGCATCACACAGCTGGGTCCCCAAGCTGTGCCTGCAGTGAGTACACGGCAGGAAAAACTCCTGTGCATGCATGGTGAAGGTTTGGCAGAGAACAGCTCAGCATTTGAGGCATGAGCTTGTGCTGGGTGAGCTTAAAAGAAATCTTTACCAAAAAAAAAAAAAAAAAGGCAAAAACAGAAACCTGTGTAAAGTGTTTGTAAGGATGTATGTGAATTATCTATGCTGGTTTACATAATAAACCCAAAGATGAGTCATTCAGAGGAGGGTGTGGGGGTGTTACATTTGTCCTAGCATTAGAAACGTGGGCTGCAAGGAAAATGACACAGTAGCTAGAGAGCAGGAATAGTTTAGATAAAAATCAGGTATAGCTCACAGCACACAGAAGAATAATAAACCCAAAGCTCATGTTCTTCAAAGGCAAAAAGACCACTGCAAAAGAGGACATTAGCAACAGAAAGATCTTCATTGAAAATAGAAGTTCCGTCCAAGCAATACAAAGTCAAAACTCCATACGTTTTCAGAAGAGAACTGCAAAAATCATAAAAAACACAACCAAACACCACTGAAGAACTAAAGCTACAGCATCCACTGGGTTGACAGTTGGCCTGGATGACCTCAGGTGTCTTTTCCAATCTCACTGATCCTACAATACACAGAGCAGCTGGACAGTTTTTAGGGAGCTGATGGATTTCCTCACACCCAGGAGTAGAGAAAGTGAATGTTCTTGGGGCCATGCTGGCTCAGGGTGACCCACATGGCCACCTGACACACAGGG
The DNA here is from genome assembly GCA_036925125.1 of Oreortyx pictus. Lineage (NCBI taxonomy): Eukaryota > Metazoa > Chordata > Aves > Galliformes > Odontophoridae > Oreortyx > Oreortyx pictus. The sequence continues at coordinate 53,650,963 of JAUPFR010000006.1, read as the reverse complement.
GACAGCAGCAATCCTTAGCAGCACAGCTGGGCACAGCACTGCGATGTAGTAGCCCTACAGTTGGTCTTCTGCACCTCCTGAGTGGTCAGTGCAAGAGTATGATTGACTTGCATGCATTGTTTAGCTATGTGTATCCAATAGCTTGAATTCTCAGCAAGCATCAGTTTGCACATCCCCACACTGGCAGGTCCTCCTGCCCTCCTGTCACCTCAGAGCAAAGCAAAGCTCTCAGCACACTACCAGCCCTTCTGCCTTGTTATTTTGCTGCTGCTGCAGGAAGGAGGGAGAGCAGCAGGCAGATGTAAAGGCAACTAAAGCAACTCATCGAAGGGTAATGGACACTGAGCAAGGAATTGTCCACGTGTAAAATTTGCCAAGTATCTCAGCAAAATTCCTCTCTATTCTTTCAAAGGATTGGATGTGACAGCAAGCTTCATTCTCAGGCTATTAGCAAGGAAATGAAAGCCAGCAGCTTAAAATAACATAGGAAACTGCAGCTAAGCAGAGCTCCAAAGAAGGAAAGCATTGTATTCCTTCCCATCAGGGGATTATAACTGTCAGGCACATGAACTTGTCTCCCCTTTTCTCCTTGCTGCAGACAGCACAGCTGTCCTGATGCTGCTCAGCAGCAGCTAGCTGTGATGGACCAGCTGACTAGGGTTCTCCTATTTCTACCATTGGTTGTCCAGAGGAAGCAGCAAGAAAATCTTGCTCCCCTAGACCATCTCCTGATTAGCAGGATCAGAACTCAAGGGTGTGCCATACTTCTCACCTCCAGTGGAGCCTGGCACATCCAGACACCAAAAAAAATGCAATCATAGAATGTCCCGAGTTGGAAGGGACCCATAGGAATCATCAAGTGCAACTCCTGCACACAAGATTTTCAATATGAAGATGTGCCAGGAATATGTTGTTATTAAATATGACTTCTGGTTTTAAACAAATAATCTCCCAACCTGTCTATGCATTTTGAAATTATTAAGGTGAAGGTACAGAGAAAAAAAATTATTTCAGAAGTGGTTACTTTATCCTATGAAACTGTAGACTGTACATCAGCATTCCAATTGCACATCTCCCACCCAGCTCTGTCAGAAGTCCATGTTTCCTCATACTCTGCATTTTCTGAGTTCTCCCCGGTCCTCATTGTTCTGCTGCTAAAACCTTTTAATTTATACATACTAGATATGTGTGCAGTCACATTACAGACATCTGCATATAGTGGAACAGCATCCCTTAGTTTAATTCATTCTTCTCCCTCCTTAATGCCAATACTGCATTTACAGAGGAAGTGCACCTTCTCATTTTTGCTTTCCTTTGGTAAGCAGCCTCCCTACTCTAACCCATCTTCCCAGGTCCATGAGACATGAGCTGCCCAGCTGGAGTGCCTATCTGAAGCTGAAGGATGGCCCCCCGATGGCTGTGATCACACAAACTCCTTACCACCTCTCTGAGACAAGCTAGTTTTAACAATGCATGGGGACAGAATAAAGGGATACAAACTACACTCATAGAATCATAGAACCATTCAGGTTGGAAATGACCTCCAAGATCCCCAGGCCCACCCCGCAGTGCCCACACCCCTTAGTGCCACATCACCACAGCTCTGGAACCATGACCCTACCCCCTCCTGCTAAGGCAAGCCAGGATGCTGTTGGCCTTTGTGGCCAGTGCTGGCTCACATTCAGCAGCTGTTGCCCACCACCCCCAGGGCCTTTTCCTCATTTCAGCTCCCAGGCACTCTGCTCCAGGCAGCACGTGGGTTTGGTGTGATCAAAGCACAGGACCCGGCACTTGGCCTTGTTGAACCTCAGCCCATTGGTACTGCCACGAATACACCACTCTCCAGGAAGGGCAGTACCATCTGACCAGGTCTGTAAGCAGCTGGCGGCTGCCATGACTGCACTGTAATTACTGCAAACTAATCACAAGATGACCTCAACCCAAACGATTTTTCGTCCCATTTTTGTGAGACCAGAAAATCCAAACAATCTGTGCAGTCATGCTTCCGTGAGCCCAACGACTTCAATAACACCCAAGCTGAAAATAAAATCTACGTACAAAATGGATGGAAACGAGGCAAATTCTTCAGACTGGAGCAGGTACATTGTAACAGTACACAGAAATCAATACGCTCTTCAGCAGAGTAACTGCCACCTCCCGTGATCCATCACTGACCAAGTACCAGCACCTGTCAACAAAGGATGAAATTAACTGAACATGGAGCTTATTTAAAAAAAAATTAAAAATGAACACATAAAAACACTTGCAGAAAATGAGAAATTTTCCTGATTTGGGAGTGCCCCAAAAAAACACCGCCCAAATTGGAAGCAGAAATCTAGAAAACAACATTTGGATAAAAGTGTGTGAGGAGCTCAGTGAGAGGCGTAGCAGGGACCCAGCGAACAGGAGCAGCCGCGTCACGACGGTCTCAGCCTGCTATCCCATCATCACAAATACAGTCCAACTGCAAAGAAGAGAGAAGATTCCTATCTGAAACATTACATAAAAGCCTATCAGCTGCCAGTGATTCAATCTGATAAATTCTGATGGCAAATATGAATATCAGCGTAATGTAATATTGAAGCTGTATTAGAAGCGCTTAAAATGAATACAAATTTCATCAGTATTACTAGGGTTCATGTTTCCCAGCTGATTTGTTCTGGCTCATATTCAGACTTAATAGGTAATTTTGGAACTAGCTCACACATTTACCTGCGGAATTTTAATGGTCGCTCTCTCTCTAAGAAGTCTGCAGAAGTTTTTGCCTTCAGTGCACACAGCAAACATCTCCCAAACTGCCTCCCACCCCCAGTTCTGAGCAATTCCTCTCACCTTAGGTAGGGAATGCATTGCGTTTGTATACAAAACAAACCAACCCCACCAAAATAAATAGGTTAGATCCCTGTTCACGCCTCAGAGAAGTGATACCTACCAACATCATGTTTCAAGTACGTGTCAAAGCACTCCTGGCAGTGCTGCATCCAGACACACTCTCTAAGTGCCATCACACCTTTGCAGCACAGCTGATGCTTTATGACTGAAAGACTTTACGCTGAGATGATTAAAGTAATAAAAAGCCTTCTGAATAGAAAAAGATGGAAGAAGAGCTTACATATTCATAAAAGCTTTATTTGTTGCCATCTGCTTGGGGAGCTCTCAGTGGTTTATAAAAAAAAAAAAGCAGCAAGGCCAAAACAATGGACCTGTTGATCAGTTCAGCAGTTGACTTGGTTCAAATTGGAATTAAAAGACAAGTATAAATCCCTTCTTGTGTCAGCAACCCCACTGCTGCATGCCCTTGGACCATGGGCCAATACAGAGCCCCTGGGGGGAACTTTGCAGCCAGTTGTCACCACACTCATGGAGGCACATTGCTCTTGTTCTGCCACATCTGGGCCAGGGCAGCAGTGAGCCAACATAGGACAGCAGATCACTCATCCTCTGTGCTTCAGGTTACACTTAATCATGTCTTTTCTTTGCTTTATTTGGTTGGGGAAAGACAAAAGAATAAAAAAACACAGTATCTTTTTTCTTGCTTATACTTCAAGTACCCCCAGTAAGTCCTACTTTATCCATCACTTACAATAACCAGAGGTAAGAGCATACCTAGCAATGCCCTGAGCCTGGGCAGAGCTTAGCACAGCTTCCCAAGGTAGAAACACTTCCTAAACCTGCTCAGCATGCACCAGGTATAGGCCTCCAGAACCAACCTTGAAACTCACAGGGAACAAATACACCTTGGGCAAGATTCTCATCCCACCTGATGCCTCTCGCAGCAACCTGAGTGCAGAAAAAAAGCCAGCAGCTGGCTGCCAGAAGGGCTCCCACTTCCATCAGCAGCTCTGCACAAACTGAGCATGCCACTGCCTGCAGCACCCAGTGAGGGCTCACTCCCACAGATTAACAGTGGTTGGTGACCCTGCCCACAACAGAGGGGTTGAAACCAGATGATCTTTGAGGTCCTTTCCAATCCAGGACGCTCTATGAGCATCCCGACAGTGCCCAGGGCCACGGCTCCTCAGAAAGGGTTAACGGCTGCTGGCTTCATTAGTACAGCATGAATGAATACCATTTTTCTGAGCTTGAGGGTAAATTAAGACAATGTTTAGTTCTGCTTGTTATTAGCTCTGCATAAATTCTCCCAGGAGCCTAATTAGCTCCGTCACAGTAAACGTCTCCTCTATTTACACAGAGGAATGAATTCACTTTCTATAGATTTTGCCCTTGTAATAAGTGACATCAGCAAACATCACACCCCACCTCCTGCATGGGCCAGGCCCCACTCACGCAGCCCATGCCCCTCCAGCTCCCACTGCAGCCATGTGGCACTGGGACTTCAGCAGAGGTACCTGGAGCCCAGCCCAGTGTTCCAGGGAAAGTTAAGGCTGCCTGGAGGACAATGAAAACTAAAGAACCTGTAAGAAAAGGAAAGGGAAAGCGAACACCCAAGAGACAGTCTCAAGATACAGGACTTGATTTCATTGGGAAAGTCTCCTCTTCAGATCTCAGCACTTCCCTCATGCAAAAACACTGCAGGACACAAGCACCTCCTGGGATCCTCTCAGGCCTGAGGCAGAATAGATCCTTGCTTGCACCAATATCTGCCTGGTAGGGATGCTGCAACACCGATCCTGAAAGCAGCAGCCACACATCCTGACAGCCTGATCATGAGTCTCCTCCTGACATTAGTTATCTTTAGAGATTTGTCCCAAAGTGCAAGTGGTAATATTTCCATTTTAACATTTTTGATGGAAAGCGCATCATTATGCAGAGAGACCTCAATTCAAGAAGGATATTTTCCCTCTCAATTTTTTACACAGAGCTGCCAGGTCCCTCACTGTGCAGAGCCTTATCTGAGAGAACTGCAGCTCATGGAGTGAGCCCCAAGCCCACTGCCTGCCTGGGGGAGGGTCACCAAAGAGCACCACCACAACCCCACAGCTCTGGGCAGAGACATTACCACGATATGCCCCAGGAAATACTGCCTGTAACCATCAGGGTCTGCTGATGCTGAGCACGAGGCCCTTCTTGCAGTCCCACCTGAAGAAGGGTCAGGACAGAGTCAGGGATCCATGGGGCAGCAGTTGCTGCTTCCCTTCCAGTTGAGCTGGAAGACAAAATCTAAAAGAAGAGCCATGGAGGCTGCATGGCACAAGTAACTACTGACTACAAAATGGTGTGCACACCTTCTGAGGTCTTTTCACCACTCGTTACATCAAGTTCTCAGACTGTGCCGTGCTGCTGTTCAGTGTTACAGCAGTGCATGCAGCTTCAGGCCTAGAGGGTGGATCACATGAGAAATACACAGGAACTGTCTCTGCAATTTGGCTTGATCACAACTGCATTTTTAATACTTTCTGGTCCTAGCAATATGGTGTTGGAAGTGCTTTACAAGCCTCAGGTGATGTTCTCCGTGTGAAGAAATGAAAGAGGATTAATTGTAGGATTAGAGAACAGCTTGGGCTGGAAGGAGCCATAAAGCCCACCTGGTTCCAACCCCCAAAAATGTAAAGGCCATGGAATCATTCAGTCATACAAACACACTGGTTGGAAAAGACCTCCAAGATCCCCCAGCCCAACATCACCCCACTGCCCACAGCCCTCAGTGCCACACCTCCACAACCCTGAACCCAGGGACAGTGACCCCACCTTGGGCAGCTGTGCCAGTCACCACTCTTTAACAATACCCAGCCTGAACCTCCCCTGGAAGTTCTCAGAATTGCAGGGCTGCCGGGCCAGGCAGGTTCCTGCTGCACTGCTTTGCTTTCCTGCAGCTTTGTCACCTCATGGCCACACCAGCTTGCCTGGCCTAAGCAAGGCAGAGCAAGCTAAGGGCTCCTCCAGGCTCTGCCTCTGCCAGGAGTGCTGTGATTGCAGAGGGACACTTGGGTGACACATCTCTTCTTAGGGTGCCGGCAGAAGGAGCATTGTCATGGCTGAGGAGGGTCTGAGGGCTGCCAGGAACTTTATACCACCCTGGGATACTCTCCTAGCTCCAGTAGATTTCCCTGGGGATCTGTGTAAGCTCATCCATTGCTACCAAAAATTTTATAAAATATTTATGACACAGCTGATATTTAAAAGATGACTGCATAAAATTCCTAATAACTACTGCAGTTCAGTGGGAGCACCCTTAATTGACAGAATTATAAAACTGGAATTATCAAGCAAAGCAATACCCTGATGAGCTCACTAATTAGTTCCCCATAGTTCTTCAAATATGTCACAGCTGTCCCACTGGGGCACATTCACCATACCCAAAGATGTTTGGACAGCAGCAGGACTGCCCACTCCTGCAGTGCAAGGGATGCTGAGTGGCACGGGCTGCAGACAGCCCAGCTTCGGAAACCAGGGCTGGAGGACAATGAGTACCCATCAATCAGCTGCCAACGTTGCAATGAGAATGAAATTGTGGTAGTAAACACATAGGCCTGAGCTGGCACATGGTTAGGGGAGAGGTGCAGCAGCAGTGAGCTCAGGGACCCCTCACCCTGGGTTAGGCACTGTCGGGTTCTTCTGCACTCCACGGAGCTCCAGAACGGCCTTAGAATAATGAAGTATACAAAGGTGATAAAGGGCTCTGAGAAAAGTGGTTTATCTTGTTTTAGATGAGCTGAACAATGACTGCATGTCTTGTATTGTGAAACAAAAAGCGTGGCCTTTCACACCTTCCCGGGGCCCCATTCAGATCTCCATTCTCCCACCCCAGGCGGAAGAACCTTTGTTCACACATCGTTGGGCAACCTAAAAATCTAGAACTCCAGGAACTTTAACTCACAGCCTCTATTCCTGGGGTACTTGCCATGGCTGAGTTCCCCAGCCAATCTTTAGCAGATTACCCCTGAGCTGGAGATGGAAGAGCTGTGATCTCCCACCCAAGGACCCCTGGCATCTCATCTCATCCTTGTCTTGTGACTCCTGGTCACGCTGAGGGAGACTCCCTCCAGTCTAGAGGTCTGGCTGCCTTGGCACTGAAATAACAGGACATGCAGGGAAAGCTCTGTAGGACTCAGCACTGACTCAAGGCATCTCCTGCATCTGTTACACAAAGGAATAATTGAGTCTGAATTGAAGGCAGTGAAATCCACAACTGTTGGCCTCAGCTTTGCTCTTAGGAAGGTCTCATTGACTTCATATAGGTAAGAATAAATTCTGTTGACAATTTTGCAATTGGAAATCTCATCTAAAAAAAACATTTAAAAAACTGGATACAGGGTCTTTCTAATTGTCTCCACCATTAACTATAGGTATCTTAAAACTGTAGAGGAGGGCTATAAAGGTATTAAATCATCCACAAAAAACAAAACTCAATATAATTCCAGAATGGGGAGACAAAAATAAATAAATTGGTTTTTCACAGAAATGAGTCACTGCACATCCTCTACAGTCTGAGGAAAATGTCAGATTTCATCACCAATTGAAAACACGTGGTTACAGATGAGCAGATCCAGAAGGGCTCCCACCACTTCTCAGAGGATGAGCACACTCAGTGGCTGTCACTGGTCCTCCTGCTGCCATCCTCTTCCCAAGCATGGAAAACTCCCTTCTCCCCCCAACCCTGCTGAGTGGGGTCCCAGCAGGCACTGCTGGGCACAGCATGCCTTCCCTGAGACCTTCTATAGCCTTATCTGGAGCTGAGACACACACCTCCATCTGTTTTCCTGAAGATCTGTCTGTTATTTAATCACCATGTCAATACCTACAGTCAAGAAACTTTAATATGTTTTGGTTAAAAAACAGTACATAAAAGCTGAAAGCCTCAAGCTTTCTCTACAAGGCACCATACAATGCCTTCCCTTATCATTGGGTGCTCACATGCAACACCCACACGTGTCAGACAGCAGTTCTGGTGATGAACTTCCACTCTGTCATTGTGGTCTCCACAAGGCACCTTCCTGCTCACATACTCCAGATCACACCTGTGCTTTTAATCAGTGCCACAGATTGAACCAGTGGAAAAATGCTGCTTGCAAGAGTCCCAGTGCTCTCCCCAGCAGAGTATCTGACTCACACAACAATAACATCAGAGCTACACCAGGCTACTGTGGCTTTGTCTGGTGGAGCTCTGAGTACTCCAAGGATGCAGCCCCCACCCCCCCTCCCTTCCTTCAGCTCCCCCAGAACCTGAGCTGGCCCCATGAAGCCCAGGCTCTCTCTGCTCCATTGGCAGCTGAAGGTGGAAAGCTCCTCCAGACCTGCTTCAGCTGCATGAAGTCATTTCTCAGCATCTCCTCACACTTTCCCCTGCTCCAGCTCCATTTTTCTAAGCTTTGTTCTTTTCCCTTCACAGGGAGGTGCACAACTCAATTTTTCGAACTTCATTCTGAGAGATCCATAATTATAGGTTATTTTTCTCCCCCACACATACTACAAAAAAGGCAAAGATTAAGAAGGTCTACTACCAAAACACCTATGACAGCAGCACAAATAGCACTATAGGAATTGCCCAGATGAGTGGATTGGTCCAGCTTAGATCAAGAAGATACTGATCAGCTGGTATTGTTCAGCAGCAGAAGTCATTTGTCTTCAATACGAACACAATGCTTCTGTTGTTGCACATCAAGTGGGGACTGGCTCAGATCTCACAGCACTGATGAGCTGCTTTCCAGAGGGCAGAAGAGAGGTCTGGCTTAGAGCACAGCTGAAAATAAGATGAGGGAACGGTGCGCAGGGAACACATCATAGAACATAGAACAACTTGATGAAAGGAGAGTTATAATGGCTTTGTATATAAAGCACCAGCTCCATCGCTCTCCAGATATGACAAACCACACGTCTCCACAGACTTGATCAAATGAAGAGGAGGAGGCCTGCAGGCTCACCCTGCTTCCAGTCAACAGCTGCCTAGCCCTGTGCATCCCACTCCTCCCCTAGGAACAGTGCCCAGGGAGCGGGTCCCATGGGGGTCCCCTCTGCCATGGGTGCAAGTCCCTGCCCAGCAGCACCTCAGTGCTTCACCTGCCCTAGTACACAGAGCTTTTGTTCTCCCACCACAATCACACATAGGTCAGGAGGGATTTGTTTCTGTGCTGGCTCAGCACAAACCAGTGGAAGAAAAAACAGTGACAAAATATTGCTGGAGGAACAGTGGCAGAGTCTTGATTCACAGCTCTTTCTCACCGCCTAATTTGTTGGTTTGAAAAAGATCAATGCTGTTGGTCTCTGACAAAATCATAGATATGCTACTATTTGTAGATCAGTTCAGTGCAGTTACAATCCCAGGAGAAATCTCAAAGCCAAATTTACTCATTTTCTCATCGATACGGACAACAGTAAGCACTCCCCCCCAATATCTGCTTCTGAGGCTGAAGATGCCAAGGAAAACCTGCATGAGAAAAAGCAATCCCAGCAGAATCAGCTTTGTGCCATCAGGTGAGCAAGTGAATCTCAGCCTCATGCCTGTGCCTCTGCCCAGTAAAGGGCCCACAAACACCATCAGAGATTGGCATCTCTGGAGCAGTGCTGAGGAGGGGCTGCAACTGCTGCTTGTGTGCTGCACTTGAGACAGAAACCTCATGAGACCCAGAGAGCAAAGCTCACTAGTTGCTGCTCTGCAAATAAGTTGTTTCTGTTGCTTGGTATATTTAGCCACTACAAGCATTGTGCCAGAATTCTCCACTTTTTGCACTTAATACATACAGTGGTAGCTTGCTCCAGAAGTAATGCCTCCTATTTACTCCCATGAAAACTATAATTGCTACAAGAGACACAATAACACTGCTTGATATGGCAAATCACAACTACAAAGCATTATTCTGCCACATAGCCACCACTGTTAGCTCTGTATTTTCAGCAGCTATGAACAAGAGCTGCATGTCACCCCTACAACAATCTGCACCAGCAAAGGTGACCACTCCAGCCACCACTGTCAAACTGTAGCACCCACCACCTCACATCCACTGTTTGCTTTCCATAAGCATCCAGCAAATGTTGATAAATGACAGTGGGTGCCATTTATTCCTCATGGAGAAACTCAGTTACACCCTGTAATGCTATAATACGCTGGAAAATATTGCAGGCCTTTAGCTACAGCAAATGAGAGCAAACCCATATGCAACAGGCACAGATACAGAAATGAAGAAAAGGAGCTGCTTACCTTCAGAAAACCTCAAGCAATCAGGGATCTACAGCAAGGTCTCCTTGCCTCCACTGCCAACATTTAAATGAGGGCTGGGAAGGGGTGGATCCTGACTCCAGCCCTTCTAGTCACTCAGGTACATTGCAAGCACCTGAGCTCCCCTGGGCTGAACCTGCCTTCCCACCAGGTGCTCTATCACTGCTTCAGGCTGTGACTTAGTGTTTCAGCTACGTGCCCCTTTGCTTCATACACTTTCCCATGTCAGACACCATTCAGTCAGACTGCCCCTCTGCTGCTATGTATCACACGGCAACAGAATGCATTATTGTTGGGAAGGTTCAACTCCACTGCCATCCCACCAACAACTGCCCCCAGTGCTCCAACAGAGTAAAATAGGAGACATTACTTTCAGAGCACCCTCATGGATGTGCTCACCTCTGGCCACGCATAGACCAATCATTCCCGAGGCACTCGGCTGCCCACCCAGCCCCCACCTGCACCAGCAGCTGCAGGACATCCCAGGGCATGGCTGTCAGCCACAGGGAATGGTGCAGTGTGCCTTTACAGCAATGCAGCACCAGCTTGACGGGCCCCAAAAGTACAGCAGAAAGAGAAAAGAGCTCCCACGGAGCTCCCAAATAATGCATGCTTGGGTACTGTGGGACCATTTGTACAGCAGCTAAAAGCATCTAACTCCGTGCGGCCTTGTTCTGAAAGTGCAGTGGCTCGGTTGCATGTGCATTTGTCTCATCGTCAGGTTTATGTTCATCACTCACATTCCTGAGTTACATAACGTGGGGTCACACCAGGGATCCAGGGCACTGAGCAGCCCCTCTGCCCCATCTGCATAGATGGAATTCTTACCTATGAGGGAGAAGAGGAAGCCTTCAGACAGTGGTGTGTCAGATAAGCTGCTGAGAGAGAAAAACAGAGCAGCTCATGTGCTGTGGTCACATTTCTCCTGCTGGACCCAGACTCAGTTCCTTCCCACCCCACTGCAGATGCCCTCACCCTGGCTGCGTGCAGCAGCACGGTGACCCCAACCTGGGGGGCATTGCTCTGCTGGGCTGTGTTTGTTCATTCCTTGCATTTATTGGCCTTCAATCCCACAACTGGAACACGCAAAATGACAATGGGAAGCTTGCAAGCTACAAGCACGCTTTTTAGGCAGTTTGTCTTGGAAATGCTCCGTAAAGGACCAAGCTCACATTTAGAGCACTGTTTGCACCGAATGAATGGTTCTTGCTGCACTGTAGCGCTGATTCTGCTGTTATTTGTAAAGCTAAGGTTGTCACACCAAAACCTATTGGAAATGAAAACATTTCCACGGTATCGTTTGTATTTTGCTTTCGTGCTTGTTTGTGTTTAAAATACGATTGCTTATGGTAGGTACAGGGAGACAGCGTGCGGTTAAGGCAGAGATTACTTGCTTACAGGGAAGTTTTTTCAATTTCTGAATGCAAATATTTGCTTTCTGCTGTTTACTGTTAGGTGTTACCTCCACCTAAGGCAGCCTAAGGCTACCACCTCTGCTGGGCATCTGCTGGCCCAACCAGCTCTGTGTGCTGGAGTGACAACTAAAGCAAATTGTCCTCATCGTAGGTGGCGATCAGAGCCCTGCAGCCCTGCTCTGTGCAGGGCAGGTGTCAGGCAGTGAGGTCCCAGCACTGCACAGGGCTGTGGGTGCCCTATCCCTGAAGGTGCCTGAGGCCGTGGATGGGCTGTGAGCAGCTTGAGCTGGGGGCAACTAGCCCGTGCAGGGGTGGGACTGGGGGCTGTGAGGTGCCTCCCAACCTTGCTTTGCTCCTGTGGTTCTTCATTTTTCACCAAATCATTCCTACCTTCCTCTGCATTTTGGCTGAATTAGCAGCTTGTCACAGCACAGGGTGTACAGAACGTTACCTGTCAGAGAGCTGCTGCATGCCCATGAGAAAATGAGCTGGCAACCTGTGTGCCAGCACTGAGAAACCTTCTGTGCAAAGCCAGGAAAATCAGGCCGAGTGCGTGAGTGATGATCTGACAGCGTGAAGGAAAGGAGCCTCATCCAAATATGACAAACTGATTTGGTAGAGGTAATTCACTTTATTACAGTAAAACCTGATTGACGTCACGCAGATTTTCTCCCATTTTGTGTTTTTGGTTTTTTCTCCCCCTTATTTATACAACGTTCTGTACAATGCAAAGACTTTGACCTCCAGGCCTCTGTGAACGCTGTTTTTTCTTCAAACTTTTGATCCAAGCAGGTCACTCCTTGTTGTGCTTCAGAGTGCTGCCTGTCAGTGCTGGCACAGAAGGTAGAATTAGATATTTTATTTGCATGGATAAATGAGGTAATTATCCTTACTTATACATCACTATAGGATCCATCTGTTTTAATTGGATTACACACGTAATTGGACAGCAACGTGCTAAGCAGAGAACAGCAGGTGAAGTGCTGGCTCCTGCACGGAGCTCATCTCCTACACGGGAGCATATGATAACAAATAGTACGAGCAACTTACTCCAAACCACTGCTGCCCAGGCAGAGCTCCCATTCACATCGGTCTCTTCCTGGGCTTTCATTGCCAAGTCTCCATAGTCTTGCCATTCCTATTTTTGCATTGTATTTTGGGATGCACTGACAACTTCATTTTTGTCCATTATAAACAAAAGTTCCCCAGTTTTCTTAGATTTCTCCATCAGGAGTGCTCCCCCTTTGAGTTATTCTAACTTGTTATGAGACGATCTGCTCAGTGTTGCTCATCACCAGTCTTCATTTCACGCTGCCCCTGTGCTGGCAGGAGCTGTGGCTGCAGGGCTCACCTTGAGCTCCATAGTGCCTGCAGGACCTCCCCCACCCCATGGACCTTCCTCTTCTTGTACGCTGCTTTATTTCTTCTTCCTAAATGATTTCTCCAAAGCAGCAACAGCTGCCTTGCTTGCCTTCCACGCATCTACCAAATTAAAGTGAGTGCAGTTTTAGGCTGAGGACAGGAGAAACTCCATGTTTTGCCAGCGTGCATGGCCCAGGCTCTCAGGTGATTTCTGTTCCCTGCCTTTTAGGTATGTCATGCTCCCCTGGCTGAGGCCATGCCCTGAGCAGTGCCGTGCCCATGCCAATAGCACAGCTCTTCTGGCTACAGTGCTTTGGCAGGTGCAGTGCTGCTTCCTGTGCTGCCAAGTGTGCTGGTCAGTACCTGTAATCATGTGGTGATATATTAAAACCTCCTGTAAACCAATTTACAACAGGTGAGTGATTGCTCTGCTGGAAAGACTTCAATTTTCATTTCTTATTTTTCAAAGCAGATACTTATTATAATACAGGTTATTAAATCTCAAAGGTTTATCATGTATTGAGACAATTAACTTCTTTTAACAGCTCATAAATGCTTTATTGTGCATGGTTCTGAATAAATATTTGATTCCATATTAGACCTGTACTCATTGTTGGCATTGCCTGCCAAACCCAGGGCTCACATCTGTTGTGATTGAGCTGTCACTGCCTCTGCTCACTGCTCCTCACCTAATGGCCACATTCCCAGTGGAGCCCAGGCACTGCCCAGAGCTGTGGGTGCCCCAACCCTGGAGGTGCCTGAGGCTGTGGATGGAACCCTGGGCAGCCTGAGCTGGGGGCACACAGCCCATGCAAGGCGGAGGGCAAGAGGGGCTTCGGGGTCCCTTCCAACACAACAATTCTGGGATTCCATGATTCTATGATTAAACCCAGCTTAGACTAGCATGGAGGGACAGGGAGAGTTCACTGCTATCTTTTATCGATGGAAGAAATTCAAACTGAGAAGTGGAAAATCTGGAAACAGAAAGTTTCCTGGTGATAGTCAGGGCCATCATGTTTTATTCTTCTCTAAAGATTTAACCATAAAACCAGTAATGTCCTTCCTGCATGCCTGGGGTCCTCCTCCATTTTTGCCGCCGCCTCCAACATTAGCCAAATGTTTGGGGAATCATTTTGTTCCAAATCCAACCTCATCATTATTCAGACAATTTATGTCCTCCCGTTCACAAGGGCTGTTATAACGAGAACAGATGATAAGAAACCATTCTTCTGATAATGACTTCAATGGGAGCGTGTGGGATACCAGTCCTCTCTGCATTGTAATCCACCAATTGCTCTGATGCACGCAGTGCTTTCAGCCGTCTGGCACTGCTCCTCAGACCATATTGAAAAATATGAAGGAAATACACCCATTGTGTTTCTTGGGAATGATCAACACTCAGTAATTCCCCTCATTTAAGGAAAAGTGCAGCACAGCCACGTCCAGCTCCCTTCTCTAATATAGAATGGTCCTTACATTCTAATTGGGCAGTTTGGGTTATGTTGGTAGAAGAGATAACAAGTGAGCAAGGCATTAAATCGAGAGAGGAAAAGTTTGGTTAATTGTTGACCATCTGGAGCTGAGGCTGCTGGGTGGGTCCTAGCTGCAGGGATGTCCTCCCATGCTCATCATCCCCAGGAGAACCCAACAGCAGCTGCTGCTGTGCAGCTGGGCACTGCTCACCCACATGGGGAGGCTGTGGGACAGATGTGGGGTGGCTCCCAGCCATGCTGACCACAGGAGGTAAGGGAGACAAACATAGAAGAGCAGTTATTATATTAAAACTCCAGCGTGTTCTCTGTGCATGTTTATTTTCTGTCTTTCCTGTAAGGAAGTCACCAGTGGTGCTAAACAAGTGGAAATTACTGTGTGGTTTTCCACTCTAGAGAACACGAAGCAGCTCAGCCGGGAAACATTTATACATCCCTTCCATTTTTGGAGATTTAAGTGCCAAAGTAAAATGCGCATCTTCCATCGAGACCCCCTCTTCCTATGTAGTAGAAATCGAGAAGGGCAACTTTGTTTGCTCTGCTCCTGGCAATGCCACATCTTCCATTTCAGATAATGCACTGCCTACTGACTGTCAAAGCCCAGAAGAGTCCTGAGCAAAAACTCAGCTGCTGTCTGCCCTGCTGTTCCCCAAGGTGGGGAAAAAAAAACAAAAAAAAAAAAAACAAAACCTCAGATGAAATCTACTGGGGTGCAAAGAATTGATGAAAGAAAGGCAGTCTGGGAGGTTTGAGTGAAGGGGAATGTCTCAGGTGTGGCGGGTAAGGAATGAGCAGAAAACAGGCAGCTCTTGTGCTGGGGGAAGAGAGTACAAGACTACAGGGACAGCAGAAACCTCATTTCACTCTGGCTCCAAGGGCTGATTTAGCCCCACTGATCTATCCTCGGGTGTTTGGCACGCAGCATCTGCTGAGCTGCATCCCTTAAATGCCTCTTCAGGGTTTTGCTGGTTTATGTGTGCTCTACCCCTTTCTCAAGGCATCAAAGCATTTTGCAGCTGTCTTTTAGCAGTGCATGGCCAGAATGATGTCAGGAAGTGTTCTGACCTTTCAGGAGCTCAGGAACTGAAGAATGGCACAGCACAGAGTAAGCGGGGTGCCCTTACAGCCCTGCATCTGTGGGATTGCCTAAACAGCCTGAGGCTGCAAGGACTGCAACAGTGATGTGCACTGGGATGTGCAACAGGTGCGTGCTTTGGGATGTGCAGTAGGGCTGTGCAGCAGAGGTTCACCAGCTGCCAGCTTTGATTGCAGCAATGTGGGCTGCAGAGGGGACAGGCAGCTGGAAAACATGGTGTGCACTGCTAGAGAAGGACATGGGGTGTGGGGAGCTAATGGGTGCAGCCATTTAGGCACAGGCTGTGAGGATGCACTGTGTCACAGGCATGAAAACACATCCATGATCCCATCACCAGAGAGAGAGGAGGAGGAAGAAGGGCAGTTAGACAAGCAGGAGTAGGCATTTTGAGCACAGCATCACATGGCAATTTTATCTTCTTTTATCTCCCTACAAACCCTCAACAGAGCAGAGGGGCAGCACTGAGCTCTGCCCCCTGGGACTGCAACAGGGCCCGAGGGAAGTGGGGCAGTGCCTGGGAAGGGTTGAGTGGGGGCCAGGGAAAGGCTGTGCCCCAGAGGGTAGCGGGCACTGGAATTTCTATTGCAGCATGGTAATTCTGCACATAGATAACCCACTTCAAGTAGAAATTACATTTAAAAGGTGACATTCTTCAGTGATTAGCTGTGGAATACCCATTACTAGAGCAGAAAGTGGAAAACGCAGTGATAAGTTCCTTGAATAAGAGAATCTTGATCAATTTAAATCCTTGCAATTTGGCATAATATTCACATTGCAATTCCACTCCCGCACCTGGGCTGCCTTGCTGCCTGTGTTTGGTTCTCACACCAGACATCAGCTGCAGTGGCAGCTCCAGCCTCCACACAGCAGCTCTGCAGGTTGATGCCCAGGGTGCCCAGGGCCTGCCAGCTGGTGTTCATACATGGAGGGACATGGGCACGGTGAGCATCCTGGCAGCACGGCCCTTTGTAAATTATCTTTGGTGCTGGAACATCGTTGCAATATGATACACACATTTCTGATCACAGAATCGCAGACTCACAGCACAGTTGGGTGGGAAGGGCTCTCACAGCCCCCAGCCCAACCCCTGCTGAGGGCTGAGTGCCCCCCAGCTCAGGCTTCCCAGGGAACCTCCATGGCCTGGGGCACCTCCAGGGATGGGGTACCTGCAGCTTCCTTAAGACCCCTTCCAACCCAACCATTCTGTGATAAGACTGATGCAGCTCCAGTCGGAAACATTTTGTGTTTCTACAGCCACAGCTTTATCGGATCTCATCTTAACAGCCCTCAGTGCCCCATCCTCACAGCCCCATCCTCACAATCCTATCCAGAAAGCTTCCTGTGCAGATCAAAGGGCTTTAACACAAAGGCTGGAGATGCCATAAGCACTCCTGAGCAGTGGGAGCAGTTCACCTGAGCCTTGCCAGCAAAACTTCCCCTTTCGGGCAGGTACTTAACTCTCAGCAGTTGAGAAGTTAATTATCATTCCGCTGGTGAGTGTTATTTCTCAGAGCCCAGTCTCAATTACAGCATCTTTTTCCCAGGTTTCTGTATTGCAGATTTATTATTAGTTTATATGAGTAAAGTATTATATTTTCAATAAAACTGGGCTGAATTTTCTCATCATAACAATCATTAATGTTTCTCACTGGGTCGTGTGCAGTATTAACATGGCCATCAATCCATGCTGTGGTTGCTGCAGCTGCCAAATTAAGGACTCTTTAAAACCCAGATTTATTACACGTGATCCCTCTTGACTGAGCTGGAAAGGTTCTCTGAGTGGATACGACTTCCAGATGATCATTTGCAATAGGGTTTTGTGCTATTGTTCCTTTTTAATTTAGTTTTAAAAAGTTGGAAGTTCTGTCTCATGTAGAAGTCCACTTCCATAATGAGGGGTTGTTATTTTAGGAGAGCTTACAGCTTCTCATGATAGGACATACTCTCATCTTTCAGACTCTCATTGCTGTGCATTCATTTGAAGGAATAACCCTTGGATGTGTCCACCAGTGCATCTCCCTGTGGTATGAATGATCTATGTTATTTTTGGTGGTCTTGAACAAGATGAGAAGGATGTGCAGCTTTACACAAACACACACATAACTAAAATGTTCTGTAGCGGACACTCTAATGACAGTGTGTTCTCCTACAGCTGGCCTGCTCAGAGTGAACGATTTCCTTCAATTTCCCTAAGGCAGAAATAGTTTTCTCTTGGGGAGATAACTGACACCATAAACAGATTTTCTATAGGCTTTCCAGAAACAGTTCCATTGAATCTTTCCTACACTATTCTCAAGTGCAGAAAATCCACTTCTGCAGGAGCCTGTCCTCATGGATTGGGGTGGTGATAGCACTGTGCCCTGCTGCGTGCCCAGGGGCTCCTACCCACTCCCTGCAGGCAGCGATGGCCAGATAGGCAGAGCTGGGTGGTGGAGCAGTGCTGCTTCATGCTGCAGCTCTGCCTGAAACACATGCTCCCCCCTCTCCCCTTTCTGCCTGAATTCTTTCCTTCCAGGAGTTTTCACTTTGAGGTCATGTGGAAGACTCGCCTGCCATTTGTTAATAGCCTCTCTGCAGCCTTCCTATTACCCACTGTCTGAGAATACGACAGGTGAGAGTGAAGTCACGAGCACCAGAGGAACTGCAGCTCCGAGGATATCTTGGCATCAGCATTACCCTCCTTGCTCTCCTTAGGTTTTATGTCTGAGCTTTTTCCAAAAGGTACAGCAAATGGACACAGGATGCTCTTGAATGGTGCTAAGATAGTGAACTGTGCTAAGACACCCATTTAGTCCTCATTTCAGATCAGTGAGGGCAGGTCAGTTGTTTAGGAGTGGAGGTATTGTTAATGAAGTGCTGCCCTTCTCTAGGCATTCTTTTTTAGCTTGCCACCTCTTCCCTGTAGTTCTACACACGGCGTTGCTATCCTATCCCATCCCATCCTACCCAATACTATACTAGCTCATCCCACCTTATCCCACCCTATACTTCCTATCCTAATCTATCATCACTTCTCATAGATAACAGAGATAGAATGTGAGATAATGGCCTCATGTAGTGCCAGGAGAGGTGCAGGTTGGATATCAGGAAAATGTTCTTCTCTGAAAGAGCAGAGGGGCACTGCCATAGGCTGCTAAGGGAGGAGGGTTCACTGGTCCTGGGTGTGGAGATGTGGCACTGAGT
Source organism: Oreortyx pictus (assembly GCA_036925125.1). Classification (NCBI taxonomy): domain Eukaryota; kingdom Metazoa; phylum Chordata; class Aves; order Galliformes; family Odontophoridae; genus Oreortyx; species Oreortyx pictus. Next base: position 53,632,303 of record JAUPFR010000006.1, on the reverse strand, counting down.
GACGTGGTCAGTGGGCATGGTGGGCTGGCGGTTGGACTTGGTGACCTCAGAGATCCTTCCCAGTGCAAGTGATCTATGACATTCTCTCCCATTGTCAACCCCTTGCAGTGCACATCACAAGCAAAGCATTGTGTGCTCCCTGCCAGCCCTCCTGAGCCACACCTGGCACTGAGAGCCCCCAGGTGCAGAAGGAGCAGCACGGAGATGCCCCACTGTGCTCAGAGCTAGCTGGTTCCTGAACTCCTGGTTCCATTTCAGCTCACAGAAGAGCTGGTGTAAAGCCGTGCACAACCAGCCCATTCTGTTGCATTATTTATCATTCGTCATCTCTCCAGGGGACTGAGAATGCTACAGATGCCAGGTTAGCACTTTGTAGGACACAAGAAGCATTTTGTCGTTTAAGATATTCTTATTCACCTTCCCTTGAAGATGATCACATTTAGAGGAAAAATTCCAATCAAAGGAATGATCTTGAGTAACACAGGACACCTCTCTACAAATACGTTCTGTGTGAAAACAAGCCCCATTCCTGACTGTCTGCCCTGAAAGAGCAAACCTAGCAAGACCTCATGCCTTAAAATGTTCATTTAAAGGCCCTTATTACCATTTATGGCAGTATTTCCTTCCTCCATTCTGTGTAATTCCTTGCAGACCTTGGATTTCCCCGATCTGATTTAATGAGGCTGCTCATACAGAAAGCTTCCATGGCTCCCAGGGCACAGGGAAAACATCTGTGGGACAGGTGAGCTGGGAGGGGTGGCAGCAATGATGGATGATACTGATGGAAGCTGGACCATGACATCTCTCTCTCTCTAAAGGAACGTGAAAAATTGGAAAGTTACAGAAAAGACCCACAAAAATAGTCTGGCACTGAATGAAATGCCCAAAGAGCTCAACAATAGCATCAGAAAAGGGCCACAATGTGACCTGACTGCAGTGGCATGCCATCAAAGGAGAAAAACTCTCCATACTGACTCGCTCCTTGGGCTCATCAGAGGGGCAGCACCTGATGGCAGCATTTGTGGCCCTGTCCTTGCACAGCAGCTCAGCAGCAGCCTCACTCCTCTGCCAGCCCTGCTCAGACTCCACACAGGGCAGGGGCTGGGGGCCATTTCCACCCTGTGCTGCTGCATGGGCTCAGCTGCACACCCTGCAGCCCCCGGGGCACTGTGTTGTGCTGACCTCCAACACCTTTCCATCAGCTTTTGCTACCTTCTCCCTTCAAAAAGGTTTTTTTTTTATTTAATCTCACTTGGTGTCTTGACCTCTACACCTCTGCCTTTCACATTTCCTTAATTAGTTTTATATGGCAGGAACAAACATTCCCTTCTGGTGTGACACGTGCTTTGGATACCTGCCAGGAGCCTGGTCCGTGCTACTGGCTTGCTCTGGCCTCCAGAGCTGCACACTGGGGGTCTGCTGACTGCACTGAGAGGAGCACCCTCCCCTGCTGCCTCCCCCAGCACTCAGCCAAACCTGCAAACACAATAAGACACAAAAGTTCGTAACTCTCTACAAACCAAATGTACAGAAGGACCACAAACGATTTGAAAATCTCTTCACAAGGCAGTAAGTGGGGTTAATATTTTCTGATCTAGTTAATAAGCTTTTGTCGGGCATAGTTTTCCTGCTATTGATTCCCCCAGGGAGACGCCAGTTCCTGTGGCACAGATGAACTTATGCCTTTGCACATACAGCAGTACATGGGTACCACAGCAGGATAACCCACCTGTTGCTGAAACACCTTAGTGTTATTTATGCCAAGCTAGCATCACCAGGCTGAGGTCATCCCGTGATCCTGGCTGCTCCCTTGGCTCCATCTGTTACAGGGAATGTCCATTACACTTAGTCATGGATGTGGAGTCCCCGTGCGTGGAGGCAGAGATGTACCACTGAGGGACATGGGCAGTGGGCATGATGGGATGGGTTTGGGTTGGACTTGGTGATCTTAAAGGTCTTTTCCAACCTGAAATAATGGTCTGTCCACTAAAGCAGTCAGGTCATGGGAGCAAAGCACCCTGCTCACCCTTGCTCAGTGCCCTTGCTGTGTGCTGAGGGGCTGTGCAGGAGAATGGGCACAGGTTGCTGAGACCTTCCCAGCTGCTTCTGGGTGGTTTTCATCATAAGCTGGAGCTGGGTTTTATGTCTCTCCTTCCTTATAAAGGGAGTTGTTGAGTTTTTTTTCTCATTTGAGTTCCTTGTTTGTCATACTTCTGGCAGTTTTCATTCATTTTCCATTTCTTTCAAGGAAATGTAACTGCCTTTCAGGAAGTCTTTTTATGGAAGATTTAACAACTACTTTCTAGATGAATGAAAGACAAAGTGATACGAGTGACAAATGAAGGTTTTGTATATTTTTGCTTACTGGCATATTAAAAACTACAGTCGGTACAGACAGCACAGGAATCAGGCGGCGTGATTTGCTGCTGTTAAATGTTTCATGTGTGAGCAGAAACAAGTGGGCATAGCACAAGATGTCTGAGTTACTTCCAGGAGAAGCACCTCAGCAGCTGTGCTTCTGTAGCACCCTTTGTGACTCCAGGAAATTCATAGAATCATTCTGGTTGGAAAAGACCTCCCAGATCCTCACCCCACCCTGCCCACTGACCACGTCCCTCAGTGCCACATCCCCACGGCCCTGGAACACCCCCAGCAATGATGACCACATCACTCCATGGGCAGCCCATGCCTGAGTGCTCTTTGGGAGAAGAGCTGTTTCCTCACACCCAACCTGACTCCTCCCTGGCACAAATTGAGGCCAACCCCTCTGTCGGTGGGCAGACTGACTCCACCACACTGCTGCAGCCTTCTTTCAGGGAGATGTAGAACGACCAGGACACTACTGGCTCTGGAACCAAGGTTTTCTTTGTCTCAGAAGTACATTCAGGGAACCACAAAGAGAACGGTTAACCTACGTGCAAACCTAAAATAGTGAGAATTGAATTTGGCATAAATAACAAAAATAAGCTTGCACCTGCTCCAGTCTATTTGTTGCAGTTATTGCAGCCCAGCACTGCTGCCGGGAGCTGTGAGTGCCCCATCCCTGGAAGTGCCTGAGTGCATGGATGTACCCTGGATGTTCTGGGCTGGGGGGTTTCCTTGCAGGTCCATTATCACTGCACATCACATTTTCCTCACTGTTTTGGATAAAATTTCTCAGAAGGAACTCAGAGAGGAAGTTCCCCACACCTGAAGGACGATCTCTCCTCCCCTGACTCCAAGCAGCATTTTATGCACACAGTGTCCTCTCTGCTCATCCTGCTGAGTTGCTCTGGACCCACTATGGCTTCTTGTTAACTGCCCCATGGCAGTGCAGCCATCTCACACCAGCTTTGCTGGTTGTCAGTGTGACCTGGGTATACCTTTGTAGCAGCCAGCTGCATCACTCCTCACACACCACAGGTGCCCAGGACGCCTTTCAGCCTCCTCTCCACCGTGGCAGTTACAGCTCTGGCCAGGCAGTGCTTCATCCACGCTCCCATGGAACAGTGTGGGCAGAGCTCTGCTGCTGGGCCGGGCTCCACCATGCTACCCATCTGTCAGCACTGATCTGGGCTGTTCTGTTTGTTCTGTCTCAGTGCTACAGAACCAGGAACCCAGGAGGCACACGATGAGGCTGAGCAGATGCAGATTCCATCCTCCATCACCCTTACACCATCACTGCCCGTGTCCCCAGGCCCAGCTCTGCCCTCCTAGCCCATGCTGCTTGCCCTGCCCTGCCCCCAGCCCCATGGGCAACACACACCCCATGGAACTTGGTCCCACTCCTGCCCGTCCTGCAGCACTGATCCTGGTGCCACTGCTCCCATTTGTCCTCAGGCTTCACATTGAGCACAGACAGTGGATGGAAACAGTATGCAGTGTTAATTAAGGCTGCTATTGATCCCTAATGAACCTGGCTCCTAATAACCACAGTTATCTATTGACCATTAGCTTTTGAGACCTTTTGATTCACTGACCTTGATATCCCAAAAGTATATGATTTAATGGGGAATGACACTCCTGTTTAGCCTGAAACACGTCCTATAGGCTGCTATATTAAAAGATCAGAGATAAAATATTGGAAACATTTAAAATAAATCATACTGCTATTGCATGCCTGTGGTTCTTTAATATTACTCTGAAATGACAATCTTTTAAATTTAAAATAAACCCAAACAGATAACTGATTAGCATTACCCTAAGTAATGCTAATAAGCTTGCATCTTCACTATGTGCTGATTTCATCCTTAGTAACAAGCCCAGGAATTTGCAGCTTATCAATTAATGAAGTAATAGGCATCCATAGCGGTAGGGAAAATAAAACATTTTAAATGGAAGGAGACATTAAAGTCATTTCTGCCTCATTTGCTTTGTTTTACAAAGATTGCATGCAAAAGAAAAGAAGGAGCCAGATAAAAATCAGTGCAACACTGCGCAGCTACACAAAGCTATAGAAAACAGGAGCAAAATGGAAAAAAAATCACAACCCAAGGTCCTCTTTAATCTCTCTCTCTTTTTTTTTTTTTTAAAGCTGTTTTCTTACAGGACCTATACTTTCTGTACAGAATGACCCAAGCGTGTACCTACAGTCTCAGCAGTGAAGTGGGGCAGATGCCTAACCCTCACCCTAACCCCAACCCTTACTCCAACCCCAGCTGCAACCCCAACTGCAGCCCCAGCCTTAATCCAAACTGCAACCCCAACCTCAACCCTAACCCCAACCCCAACCCCAGCCACCATCACCATGAGGACAGGCTGCTGTCTTTACTCAGCCCATGCACAGTGCCTGGGGATGGCTGCTCTGTCCAATGTTTGGGAAAGCAAAAATCCAGGCAAAGCTAAATCCATGGAACTGATTTCATTATTTGCTCACCAGCACAGCTGTTACAGGGATATTCGTGTTGCGATGTGTACCCAGATAGTAAGGGGTGCTGGTGTCATCTGGTACATGTGGTGTCCTACAGGATAGCTGCACACATTTCACCACACTGACATACAGCTCTGTACATTTTAAATGAGACCCTATGAGTTGTAAATAAGCTAAACTGGCTCTATGGAGCAGGTCTGGGCAGAAGAGTAAGGCAGCAATGTGCACAACTTCTCTACAGCCACCCCATTGAAGCAGGACCTACTGTGTTGGCCCAGCATCCATTCCTTGCCCTGCTGCTGTTACTCCAACCCAGGCAGGGTAAAGCTGTGCATGGCTGGAGCCTTCAATCACCTCTGAGGCCAAATTTTCATTTGTTTTATTGTAGTTATTATCATTGCTATTATTATTTTGAAAGCATTACTGTCAGTGTTTCAATAGAGTAGTCTCAACTATAGCAGTAAATGTTATTACTAACCGATGGTTTAGGGTTATTTTGCTGTTGAAACTACCCATGGAGCAGGAGTGTCCTGTCCTGGCCGTATTCTTGATAGAACACTTTGACGATCAAAGCTGTAGTGCTCTTCTGAGTGCTTTCTTGGCACTGCTCAGCACCTAAAAGAACTGACTCAGTGGCCCCTGGCACTGCAATCCAGCCTTTGGTTGCTGTCTTCCAGGCACCATTTCCATTCTGATCCAGATCCTCATCACATTTACTTCTCTTTATTTGGAGTGCCTTCAGCAAAGACTCAGTGAAATGCTGGTGCAGGCAGCCAGAAGGAGCCAGTCCTTCACAAAGGCAGTGAGAGATCCAGAGTTTGTCCATGGATTTAGGAGTGCACTTTCTCCTTTTGGTATATTTATGCTATCCAGGGCTCAGAATATTCTTGTTGTGTGTATACATGCAATTACCTATCAGCAATTAGTTACCTAATCCAACGTGGAGGCATGGAGTCAGCCCTGAGGCCATAGCAAGCTACTCTGACACCTGGCAAGGAGTTTGGAAGAGGTGGAGGGAAATATGCCCAGGCATGGGCACTTTAGAGTCCATGGTCTGGTTATTCAGGTTTGTGGTTGGCCAGCCATGGCCTTGGATCATCCCATGCCACATTGCTGGTCATCTCTTTTCCAGAGGAGATTGACATGAAGGGCTCCAGGCATGCTTTCCTCTGACAGTTGTGTGCCACAGTGTGCAGACACAATTTTGGGGTTATTTGTTTCTGTCTGTGCAAGCAGCAGAGCTCCCCATCTCCTGGTCTGGTCACCTTCTGCATAGGCAGCCACGGGGCAAAGGCTGGCAACCCAGGCTAGTGCAGCCCCCAGCCCTCTGTGCCATCTCTGGTCACACAGGAAAAGGGACAAACACCTCTGTAGGTCTGCACCAGTCCAGAAGGCACCTCCACACATCTTAAAACTTCTAAAAGATGAGACACACTCCCCAGCACCCACAGTCCCCTCCGAACCACGGTCCCTCTATTTTTCAGTTGATTACAGAAAGCTTCCTTTAATTTGTTCACTCTCACCAAACAGCCAGTTCCTCCACAGATTATCTGCTCTCAGTTTTTATTATGTACTTGTACTGCTTGGGGCAACACAAACCTAAGCAGCGTTCTGGTGGTGGAGCTTTGCAGAGATGACCTACAGCACACACAGAACAAGAGAAACACTGTGTCTGGAGCAATTACAAAGTAGGTGCAAAGCAATGACAAGTGATGACAAGTAGAGGAGACATTTAGACAGTAACAAGGAAACTCGTCTGGAGTTCACATTTAAAATCCATTTGCCTGGCTCTGGCTCTTGCCTGCCAGTCCACGAGAATAAAAAATGACTGGGGTTGGGTAGAGTTATCAGCAATCGGCCACCCATCAGAGAGCAGTCTGACAGGAAGATAAAAAGCAGAAAAGAGAAATAAATCCCTCATTCTGCTGAAAGTGGGCACACAGGGCAGGAAGCGTCACTTCTAATATCCTGCAGAAGGCACAGGCTGCGCCAGGGCATCCCCACCAGGTCAGAGCATGGCCAGCACAGTTTTACATGACAGCAGAGGCTCTCCGAATCTAGAAAAAAAAAAAAAAAAAGAGGTGTATTAATTAATTAAATTAGAAGAAAACGATGACAAGATTAACAAGGAGGGGATCTAAATCACTGGAGAAAATTAAAATGTCCCCAATATCTGAGTAATTTGATCTTGGAAAGTCCCTTTCCATCTGCAGCAAACCTGGTAGAGTGCAGTGCTCTTGTGCCCATGATGCCTGTGGTGACTCGAGCTCACGAGGCCAAGATGTGGGGAGTCCTGGGCCCAGCAACATGTGGGTAGGAGCAGGAGCCTGGAGAGCCTCACAGGGGCATTTGAGGGAATACTCTCTAAGCTGTGCCAAGCTCCTGCTCCATTCCTCCTTCCCTCCATTCTTTATACTCTATCCCTCCATCTCTCCATCCCTCCATTTCTCCATCCCACCGTTCTCCATTCTCCATCTCTCCACCCCTCCACCCTTTCTTTGCAGGCAGATGTGACCAGCAGCAGTGACCTGGGAGAAGCAGGTCAGACCCAAGGGGTCAGGACATGCAGGATGCAGCTCTTGTCCAGCCAGCTCCACACACAGCACTCAGTGGCTGATCAGAAACTTGTGGTACCAAACAGGACACCCTCCCTTTTAGCAGTGCAGGTCATTCGTTTCTAACCAATTTCCTCTCTTTATGTATTTCAGCTTTTCTGTGTTGCTGCCCACTTTCATGCTTTTCTTTGAGAGTGCGTCGCTGCATCCCCATTAGTCATTAATAACACTTGTTTCTTGGAGAGGCTTTAAGATGGCTCTCTGTGCAGCACCCAGCTGAGCTGCACTGGCACCAGACCAGCAGATGGATCAAGACACTTAAATGGCCATGAGATATCAAATGCATTTGAAAAATTAAAGCTTTGATTTTGATTGTGTTTCAGCAAGATGGAAACTAAAAGGGAGTTTGTGCAGAGTGCTGTCCCCAGCACAGTGCCTGGGGGTGGACTCTGAACACAGTGTAGAAGCATAAAAATAAGGAAAGAGAGGGAAAAGGAGAGGAGGCAAGGTGGGGCAAGACAAAAAAGAAGTAAGCTGTGAAGGAGCAGGGTTTGGCAGTGGGCTGTACAACATGTAATGGAACCTGCTTTTATCATTTATGTTTTCTGGTCTCCTTATAGATGTGCTTTTCGAAACAGATTTTGATAAGAATCACAAACGTAGTGTTAAAGCAGTCTGCAGGGTGCGTTAATTAAAAGAAGTACTCCGCTTTCTCAGATCCTTGCCTTGCTGTGCAAACTAGAGGAACCTTGACTGCATACCAGAGGGCAGCACCATGCCCTCCAGGGCCTTCCTCTGCAGCCCAGGCTAGCAGTTTAAACCCATACTGCAAATCACACCTTTACCAGATTCAAACCACTTGCCCCTGCTTTGGTAAGTCACAAAATCCTGATTTTCCACCCCTCTCAATGAACCCTGCAGTGACACAGAAGAGAAAAGAATCAGAAGTGTGTGACACAGGCTGAGCTGTGACTTCGCAAGGGGTTATTTGTGTTAGGTCCCGGCAGGCCTTTGAGCAGCAGTATGTGAGTAGGAAAAGCATGGAGTATGAGTAATTGCTTGCACACAGCTGGTGGCACAGTGAAATGAGGCCAATTACCTTCACTTTGCATGGAGAGCTGCAGCAGCCTGGTTTGAAACGGCATCCTCCAAAATCTCCACAGCTTCTGGTAGTCCATTTGCAAATCCCAAGGAATACAGCCCAGGAATATACGACCTGGAGAAGTCCTCCAGACATGTCCTTTGTGAAGGGCGCTGTTCAGGCAGGACTAAAGCTATACTTAAACCCTCAGACCACTAAGGAAGGTAAAATATCTGCTTTTCAGCTTGATCCCATGTGCTGAAAGGAACTGCCGCTCTGTTTTTCTGTGCTCTGAAAGGAGGGATTAGGGCTGGGTAGCAAGAAGAGCTTCCAAATGGTGAAAGCTGTCAAACACTGGAACAAATCCATGGCTGAGTGTGGCACTGCCACCACAGCCATCCGTAGCTGTGTCCAGATTGATGAAGTGAGGAAGGCTTCAGTAGAACTTCCCCAAAGCACTCATCAGACGCTGCCTTCAGTTACATGGCATCCTGAACCTTCCTCCTGAACTTCTCTTTTACTTAAGTCAGACCTCTCTCTGCTTTTCAATCTTAAATTGCATTTTTTATAAGCTGATAAAACGTTGGTGAACCTGGGCAGAATTTAGTTCTACCAAAATGAGAATAAAATACTGGGGAACGTGGCAGCAGTAGAGGAGAGGAGAAAGCAATAAGGAGAAGAGGAAGGTATTCCATGACAAGAGAAAGTCTCCACTTTTCTTCAGCATCTCCTTTGACAGAAACGTGGTGCATCCCACAAGGGGTCTGCAGCATTAAAACCAGGGGCACGCCCTGCTCGGGCCCCATGTGGGGCAGCATGGGCTCTGACAGCAGCTGCTGCCCGAGATAAAGAACCGTGTGCTGCTTATCGACGGAAGCAGAAACAAGGAACCTCATCACTGTAATTAAAGCAATAACCAGATTTTATCCAAAGAAAAGTAGCAATTAGATGGTAGTCATTTCCTTAAGTAAACCACACTGCGTTACTAAGTAATCAAAAGGATATAAATTGTGCTATTAAATCAAGACAGGTAACATTGCTTTGCAGGGTACGTCTCTTTTGTTTTTCTTTTTTCACACTTTTCTGGCAGCATCAGGGCACTGAGGCCCCGGCACTGCCCAGAGCTGTGTGTGTCCCATCCCTGGAGGTGCCCGAGCCCGTGGATGGGGCCCTGGGCAGTCTGAGCTGGGAGCACACATCCCACGTTGGGGGTGGGGCTGGGGGCTGTGAGGTCCCTTCCATCCCAACTGTGGTGTGATTCTGTGATTCTACAGTGTGCAGGACACTTCCATGTACTTCCAGTTTTATTTTTAACCAGCATAATAATGCTGAACAGAATGTTATTTTGTAAAGCCAGCCTTTTGCTCTCTGAAAGACTTACCCAGGGAGGTGAGCGTCTATCAGAAGTGGGTCTGGTACCCCATGGTGAATGAAGAGTGGCCAGCGCAGAGCATGCAGCCTGCTGGGTCTGTGAGTGAGTCCTGCTCAGCCTGGAGGGGAGGGAAGAGAGGAGCTGAGGGCAGGGACTATCAGTAGGAGCAGCATGTCTGAGCCTGGAGCTGCTGCAGCTCTGCAGGATCAGCAGCAGCCCATAGGCAGTGATGTGGCCTCAGCCATGATCCCATAAGGCACAGAGAATGGGATCCAGAGCTAACGGCAACATCAGCATGCACTGTGTCCACAGGAAGCCCAACAAGAAGTCTGCACCTCCCTGGCAAGTACTTCGCCCAAGCCAAAGGAGAATTCTTCCCTCTTTTGGTTATAGCAAAGACACACAATCATGAAAGGAGGCACTCCTGGCTGTGCCAGCACCTGACCACCCACCAGCTCACCTCCTATCAGCTCAGTGCCTATCAGCTCACTGCCCATCAGCCCTGCTCGTGGGTCAGGGGTTGCCTTCAGCATGGTTATCCCCCAACACAGCATGCTGAGGCTGGCCAGAAGGTGATCACCTTTGGACACAGGACCCTAGGGCAGGTGAGCAGCACCAGGGAGAGTCTGAGATGGATTTGCAAGAAAGAGAGGTGGAGATAAGTGACATGCCCAGCAAAGAATCTGATTTCGTTCTGCATATTTCTATATTTTTTGCTACACTTGCTTGCCTAGCACAGTGGAACAAGTGAATGCCTTATCCTCACAACAGCCTGAACAGTAAGAAAAGCTTTGCAGTTAAATGGTCCCAAAAGCTAAGCAGTAGGGAAGAACAATATACTGCCATAAAATATCTTCCTGCTGTTCTAAATGTCCTGGAATGGGAATAATTTCTGACACATTTGGAACCCTTTGCCTGTGGGAGCACAGGTTGTGGGGCTGTGACAGGGAAGCTGGCAGGATGGCTGGTTTGGAGCTGACAGCCTGGGAAATGCCAAGAGGAAAGCAATGGGGCTGCTCAGCCCCTCAGATATCATCTGAGAAAACAAAGGTGATGTTACCCAGGCCCAGTGTGTGTGGGAACAATAGCTGAGGCAGATGAGCAGGAAAATAACCCAGGTGCAGACGATGAGTAGGACAGCTGCCTCTCTGAAAGCAGCCTGGTTTACAAGAAGCCTATCCCCAGTGAGCAGCAGAGTGCCTGCCACACAGTGGCCAGCAGCACCCGCCTCCATCTCCTTGTCACTTTGCAAGCCTTGCTGCCTTACCTGCCTGCTCATCTCCAGGGCTGCCCTAAACCATGCTGCACCTCTGTGCCAAATGCCACCTGCATCAGAGTGCCGAGAGCCACGTTCACAGCAGCATCCACAGACAGCACAAACATGGCAACAACTGTGGGTAACAGTGCAAAATGAGGCCGATTTTCCCAATTCCAGCAATGGTCTGATGCACTTTAAGCCCTTGGGGATCCCTTTAAACACCACTGGATCTTAATGAGGCCATTCTTCAGAGCACACCAGGTGAATGGCCTGAGCAGCACTCAGTGAGGACTTTCTCAGCAATTTTGACAGGGCTGTGATTTAGCCCAACTTTGGAGTAAGGTTGCATAAGCAAAAGTGTTTTTCTGAATAGCTGCAGGCAAAATATTCCAGAGCAAACCAGTGATAATACATTTATATGACCCAAATTAACAGAATCGTCCTCCTGTTCACATTTCCCTGTTGATTTAAGGCATTGCCACAGGCTCAGTGGAACTGTACATCTAAGACCATTCTTCACCCAGGTGTACCTCCAGAATGATTGGGTTTTCTCAAAAGCTATTTGTCTCTGTGCACCTTAAGAAACACCATTTCTGAGAAGTCATAGGTTGTTCTAGTGCCATGATGTACTCCTGCCTTGAACAGGATCTTCAGAAGCAGGGTACGCAAGTGACTCCAAAACTAGAAGACCCATTCTTACTGTTTTCTCATGGAAAGAGAAAAATGTCAGGACCCACACAGCCTACATGGGAGCAGAGACTCAGGAAGGTTCACTGCAACCTACTCAGGACCTGCTTCTTCTTAGCATCACTCTCTGTACCTGGAGCATCTCAATGTGGCTGCTCATCATCTCCAGTTACACAGAGCAGGGAAGACAAGAAGCTTTTCTCAGTGCCACATCAAATCTCCACGCATTTTAGCAGCAGCCTCAGACACCAGGCACTCCCATCATATGAGCACAACTGTCTGTTCATGTTAAGGTGCACACAGTATGACACAACTCCCTGCTGGCATTGCAGGCCAGGACTGCTTGTTCCTCTCCTCTGGAAATGATCTACTCAGCATCATGTCCTCAATTATATAACCCAGAAGTACTGATAGTATCAGACACAGCCTCAAAAGAGTCACCCTGGACTCCCTAAGAGAGAGAGCAGCCACTCAGCTTCAGCTGTCTGTGTCCACACATCCTCATCCCTGATGCTCAAACCATGGTTAGGTGCAGCCAGCTGGACGGGCACTTGAGACCACATTTCCTGGGGAGTGGCAGAGGTGGCCATTGAGTATCCAGAGAGAAGCAAAACTCAGAGCATGAAAAACAGGTCCAAGAGATCTGTACAGCTCTGAGACACAACAGCACACATCCCTCCTGCGTGTGTCACGCAGCACAATTCAATGCAGTGCTGTCACTGACTCCTGTGTTCTTCCAGACACTGTCACTCCAAAAATGAGACATACGCAAAAACAACAGGAAAGCCTGAAGACATATTTCTGTACTTGATGTTCCTCGTGAGGTTTTCTATTCTGGGGATAAATGTAACCTAAGCATGGCAGGTAATTCAGAAGACTGTTTTAGGACATAAAAAAGCAAATAATGCAGGCAAATGTTCCTTGTAAAGGTTAAGGAAGTGAGGAATGATGGGTGGAGTGGGGAAATATCAGGACTGACAGGAGAACGAGCAATGAAATAATTCAAGAAGATGAGCAGCTGCAAATGTGAAATATTGGCACTGGGAAGTTGCAAGCAGAAGAAATGGCCAAGGAAGTGAGAGGGGGAAGGAAGAGGAAAGGCAGCAGAGCAGACACGTTGGGTGTTAGCAGTCCTCAGGTGACATCCAAGCCCTTTCTCTGCCCCTTTCATGTGCACTGGGCTCTCTGCAGAGAGGAGCTCTTATCTAAGCTTGGTGTCTGTGGAGTTACTTGGCGTCCAGGTGGATATCAGACATAAACCTTGAGCAAGAGGAGACACACCAACCTGAGATGCCCAGGAATACTGGCTGCCTTTTGAGCATGATCCCCACTCCCACTCCTGACTGCCCACAGAACCTTTCAGCATCACTTCACTCATTTGCAGTGACATGGTTTAGTGTCAGGTGCTGGCAGGACCTTCTGATCCCATAGATGTATTCCAACCTAACTCATTCTACGATCCCGATTCTCTGGTGTGCTGACCACGCTGCAGGATGGGGGAAAGTAGAAATCATTTGCATATGGAGGTAAATGAGGGCACGTGTGGCAGCAGCCAGCACTACTCCTGGCAGCACCTTATGGGGTTGTGCTCCTCATGTCAGAGTGAGGAGCATGCTGCCTTCAGCATGCCTGCAGCCATTTTAGCCAGACGATGTCAATGTGGGGTGTGCCACGAATGACTGCTTTGGTTTCCTTTGGAAAGGGCCTGAGGAAGACGGTGCTTTGGTGTTGGACCTCTTCTGACCTGAAGTGGGTGCACCCATCATTCTCTAAGTGGTGTCTTTTCTCCTGTGTTACTCCCTATTGTTTCTGCTTTCTTAGGTTGCAGGAAAATGAATTAAGCATCAGCTTTGGGACACTGTCTAAATTAGAAATGATGTCCTTGTTTCATCTTGCTTTTAGTTACTCAAAAGATGCATATGCTTCAGCTGTACAAGAACGACATGAGGAGTGCATCTCTTGATCTACTTCAGGCACTCTACAGAGTTACACAGCTATTTAATTTTGCAGGGAATTCATTATAGATGGAGTTACGGATGTGTTAGTGAAAGAAGTAGATCTTCCTATTCCTAATTTATGCTCATCATATATCTTGTAGGGAAACAACAGCACTGTGACAAGAAATTTTTGAGCCATGGCTGTGACAGCAACATAAATAAGGGTCTGCCAGTGCCACTTACCTGCTCAGAGATGATACATGCGTTACAACGCCTGCCTTCTGCTGCTATTCAAATGCAAAAAATGGCGTTCGTAACCTGATCATTATTTTTAATTTCCCCAGCAGACAGAGCTGATGTTCAGTTACGTTTTGACATCTCAGTAATAGCATTGTTTCATTGCTCATGGACGACTTTCCCACAGCAGCACAGTTCAAGTGTGAGGTGGGAGATATCTATTAAGTTTGTGACAGTATCTAGGGACACAGAGCAAATACGATCTACAATTTGTGTGGAATCAGTTGGAAAAGAAAGAGGGAAAGAGGGAAGGAAGGAAAGAGGGAAGGGAGGGAGGGAGGGGGGGAGGGAGGGAGAGAGGAAGGAAGGAGGGAAGGAAAGAGGGAAGGAAGGAGGGAAGGGGGGAAGGAAGGGGGGAGGGGGGGAAAGAAGGGCGGAAGGAAGGAAAGTTAACATTTCTGTTATTCAGCACGAGGGACATTTTGGTCTGAATGGCATAGTCAGCTCTGTCATTCAGTATCATGGAAATCTGTGACTGAACCCAAACTCTTTGAGTTTGTTATCTCAGTGGGTTACGTGCTTTATTTTCATTTCCATCCATGGAGAGAGGCAGTACGTGAAGAGCAGAGCTCAAATTCCTCAGGAATCCATCTGGTCGACAGTACTGCTCTTACCTGGAGGAACAGAGACAAAACAAATCCTGGGGAGAAACTGAGCACGGGCAGAAATGTGATGAGTGTGCCAGGAGAGGACGCAGTGCTGGTGGAGGCAGCTGTGAGCAATGCAAGGAGCAGCACAGAGCACAGCGTGGCATTGCTTCTGGTCAGAAGCAAATCTCAGGCACCTGCACTGTGCATCAACAGCCCTCCACAGGCAGAGCTTTGGTGTCCGTGGTTATCAGTGCCCGAGGGCTGGTTCTTTGTGTGGTGTCCTCCAGCCTTTGCTCCCACAACTTTTACCATCTTTGCTGCCCTGAGGAATGAACCCCAGTCCTATAAAAGCGATAAAACTTCCCAGCTCCCCCCGAGGGGGCACAGCGAGGCCTGGCAGCTCAATGACACAGAGCTCAGAAGTCCCTAGTGAGTAACTTAACTTACTCATCTTAAGTAAGGCTGCATTTCCTGGCATTGCATGTGGTTTCTTGATTTACGCATTGCTTCAGTGACCGTAGGCTTGTCCAGAAGTAAGGCCTGAGGAGCATCCCTGCAGTCACAGGTTGAAGGGGGAGGGGCATCCCAGTGCAGTGCAGTGACATTGTGACGTCCTGCCCAGATATCCTGCTCCATAATTCATTCCACTAAGCCTGACTTCTCTCTGAGCCGCTGTGTAATTATTAAAGTGTAACCAGATAGAGACTGTAAAATTGAACATCTCCAGAAAAGATGTAATACTTGTAATTCAGCCTCACATTAAATCTTATTCCCCATTTTTTTCCATCTCTGTGCTCTTATTTCCAGCCACCACATGTGCACGTGACAGCTTGCAGCAAGCATGCCCCCTGCCCCTCTTTGGCCATGCCCACAGCTGCCCATCACAGGGGCTCAGCCTCAAGCCACCCAGCCTGACAACACCATATCCCTAACCCTGACCCACACCCTAACCCTCCAGGCCACGGGGATGAGAAGGCTGAAGGTAGCACAGGGGTACTCTGCCCAGGGGGTACACACACATGCAGATGGAGATATCATTTCCATCTTTGTTTTGCCAACACGTTCTCACTAGTGATGTCAATTAATTTTTAAGCGCATTTGACGTGGAAAACTGTTCGTCAATGTGCTTTGAGTATCTGCAGAATGAACAAGCAGTGAGTTTTGGCTCCGCTTTAGGGCACTGCGGTTTTTAATTGATGGCTTTTCTGGCAGTACAGAGAGCTGGGGACCTGGCAGGGCTGAGGAAAGGTCAGTCCTTGGCTGAGCTTAGGCCCCTTGCTGCAGTCGCATTTTGCAGACAGCACGCTCTCATTCCTCCCTGTCCTTATTGGTGCACTGTGGATTTCAGGCCTGGCTGTTGAGCTTTTGCTGTCCTGCACTTGCACAGGAGGTGCTCCTCTGAGCACCTGCCCCTTCCCATTGGCACGTCCGTCAGCTGCAGTGCGGTTTGCGAGGCTGTTAACAACGGTCTGTCGTAGAATCATTAAGGTTGAAAAAGACTGCTGATCATTTATTCCAACCCTCAACAAAGAGCTGGGGAAGCTCCCTCTGGTGCAGACCTGCTGAGGCACAGATGCAGTGGGATTCTGAAAGGGAGAGGAGATGAAGGGTGAGATTTGGAAGTACGTCAAATGCATTTTGATTTACAGGCACAGGAATCTCCAACACGTTGACATAAGCAGATGAATCTCCAGAATTTGGGCTTGTGGTTGGTGATAATGCTTTGGCAGAAACATAGCAACATACAGAAAGGTTCTGGTTCATAAAACGCTGCTCATTACTGCGCCTGTGCACAGGTTCTCCTCTCTGGGTAATTGCCTCCTAGAATGCCTGTGTGTGTGTGTGTGTGTGAGTGTGTGTGCAGGAGGTGCTGAGCTGTGTCAGAAGGTATGGGGTGCTTTCTCCTGGATGAGCACTGCTGGGCATGTGGACAGCAAAGGGAGGGCACCACAGAGCTGCCCCGGAGCTCTGCCAGCAACCCTGGTGTGGTGTGGACACCAAGCTGTGCATAGCCAGACTTACACTGCAGCCAGACCCACACCACAGTTGTCCCCACACTGCAGTCAGCCCCAGTTTTGCTAGGTTTTTTTCCATTCAAACAGCAGGAATGCGTTTGCTACAGTAAACAGTTGTATCTGCTACAGTACCACCTCTGAGATGCATTCTCTGTTGAGCCTTGGCCAAGTTAAGCTGCTGGAATTGGGATCAATTCCTTACGGAGAATGATTATGAATCCTTCACATCTTGTGAATTCAGATGTTTATGTTGAGGCTTTGTAGGAGAACAGAGACTGAAAAAGCCATGAGGGCCGCAAGGGACAGAACTCTGATCCCGGGGGATGCTTCAGTGCCCCACGCACAGGGCCAGAAACGAAGACAGTCCTGAGGAGAACACAGCTGTGAACCTGCTCAGGAGTTCGTGTCTGACAGAAAACTCGTCAGAGAGCTGATCTGTCACTATGTGTCCTCTTTCAGAAGTGTCACACATCCTGCACTGATCCTGCAGCTTGATGGCTCACTTATTAACAAACCAAGGAGTAGCAGCTACCTCATCATGCGTAACCTTTCTGCGGATTAAAATGCCAGGCTATTACTAAAGATAAAGGATACGTAGGGAGCAAAACAAAAAGCAACGACAGTGTGCTGCCTTGTCACTGCCAGACATCCCCAAAGGCCATTTCTGGCTTCTGTACCTTGAATGGAAATGAAGGTGACAGGGAGGGGTCAGCTGCAGGATGCCTCAGAGCCGGGCCCACCACGTGAGCATCCCTGTGTGGCATCCATGACATTGGGTGTTGGTCATGTGCATTTAAAGCACAAAAACCTGAAGAGCCTGGAGACTCAGTGAGGTGGTATTTTGAGGTAAAGAACCTGTACATGTGTACTGGGGAAGGACCGCTTCAGTGCTTTGCTGCAGAGTTACCCTGGAGATGCAGCATGAGCCTGAGCCTCCTTCATGGCCAGAACACATCCCCTGTGGGTATCTGCATTACAATTGATCCTCTAAGATGCAGACTTCAAAGAGGACTTGAGAATCCACGTGCAGTCATTCCAGCAGTGCTGTGCTCCGCATTTCTGCATACCATAGCCAGCTCTGCCCTGAGCTCCCTGCAGCTGTGCCACATCCTCGTGTTCCCCGTGGCTGTGGGATGTGAACTTTTTATGTGGGGCAGGGAACCCTGCAGAGCTTTTCACTGTGCTCTGCCTCTCTGTGATGGGAACGTTGCAGGTGTAGGGCACTCTCCTAGTTTCCTGCAAACAATGGGGCAAACACATTGTTCCCCTTGGAACAGCTCATGACTTGAACAAGACATCAAACAAATGAGAAAGTGATGACTGCAGGCAGCTGCCAGCCAGCTGGGGATGAACAGGGCACGGCCTGTGAGCAAATGGCAGGGAGAAATCAGGGATTCTCTGCTTACTGCTGTGCTTACAGAAGGAGGATGAGCTCAGCTGATGCTCTTAAATGCTGTGGCCAAAACAGGTGGTTTGTTATTGAAGTGCTCTCTGTGCCTTTGGCTGAAGGAGCATAGCACGTCTTTGTATACAAGAGCTTGGGCAGAGGCACCGCAGGAGCGCATCTGCTTGGGAATAACTGCCTGCAGATGAAGGTGTGCTACCTGTGGTTCCTCTGCCCCATGTCCAGGGCTGTGGAGACAATTCTTTTTGCCATGGAAGTTATATCCTCTGCAAAATCACAGACAGGAAAAGGCCATTTTCCTTAGACAGTTCCCTGTGCATTTTTCTTTTCCACCACATATCACTGGCCTTGCCTTTGGGTCTGAAATGGGGCAGCCTAGTTGGTCACTTATCCCATCAGCTTTTCATTTTCCTCCTGAGAAGGCTGAATGAACTGTTTGCTGTTCTGTGAGCATCGCAGCAGGCTGCAAGCATACACAGAGGGTTATCTCCCAGCCCCAGTACCAAACAAACCCAGCAGGGGAGGAGCATCCCTGTGCCTAGTGCTCCGATGCTGATGAGCTACAGCACCTAAGGCTGAAAGAGGATGGGCTGTAGTAACCATGCCCTGGTTGAGTTGGTGATCTTGAGGAATATGGGCCTGGCAAAGAGCAAACTCAGCACTCAGACTCAGGAGAACCCCAGCTGTGTGCAGACTGTCCACAACTCACCTTGCTGTGTGCGTATTTGATGACTTTCCCTAAGCTTTCCAGAGCTCATGCCATTCCTCTATTTGTGGAAGTGCTTCTGATGCCATTTATGTCTTAAAATGTTTATTACTGAAATTAATGGGTGCTTTATATTGACAGTTATCTTTAATTGCTGGCAAACTCTCCAAGAAATTATGGCATATCATTTATTCAGGAACATAATTTTATGTCCTTTTGCCTGGAATTAAAGCAGCAGAGGTCACATTTAGATGCATGTAAATACCGAAGACTATTTTGTTCTCTTTCTGCACATCATACTTGGTGCAGTATAAACCTACACTGTATTACCACACCCTCCCATCCCCCCCCCCTCCCACAGAGGTGTATTTGAGGATGTAAGCACAAGAACAGGAAGCAGTGCCACAAGCACAGCGGCTCGGGAGATCTGCCTTCCCAGTTTCCCAGGCTCAGAGCAGGGCCTGCTGCACTTCAGCTATAAGGGACAGGTATTTCCTCGTGTCCTTGGGGCCCCCAGCAGCTCCGTACCCCCCCCCACTGACTACGCTGGTGTGGGCTGGGGCAAGTTTTCATGTTGTCCTGACTGAATTGCTCTTCAGGTTTTACCCCCCTGCTTCACAAATAGTGCTTCCAGAGCTGCTGATGCATTGTCCTTCAGTGCTGGGGCTGAGCACCTCAGGATCCCTCTGTGCTGTGTGCAGACTGTCCAGCAGAACCCTGCAGGGAGGTGCTGCAGTCAGGTAGGCAGCAGTGCTGGGTTAACCAGTCCTACCTGGGTAACCAGTCCTACATGGGTAACTAGTCCTACTTAGGTCCCAACTTTCCCTTCATTTCAACAAAAGGTCACTTGTTTAAATAGGACTTTCCTTGCCTAAGCAGTCCTACAGGTGATCTGGAAAAGGCTCCTGTGTCAGGATTGGGATTGGACCACTGTTCTGCTCCTCCGGACAAGAAACAAAGCAGTTCATGCCATTGCTCCAACTTCATTTATTTCTCTGCACCTCGCCATTTCCTGCTGTAACTGCAGCATCGCAGCCTCAGAGCTGTCTCTTCCTAACTTCCCAAGAGGAAAAGACCTGTTTGTCTTCCTAATAACTACAGATACTTCTTCTTACTGCAGCATTCCTCTATGTAACACAGCTGATGTTTCAGCTAGAGGACGAGGTCACTTTTTGGTAGAAATCAAGACAACCATTAATATAGAAAAGCAAAAATAAGATAAGGAAACATCCCGTAGGCTTGTTCCCTGTAGATACATTAACACAAATGTACAGGGAGTGCTGCGGAGGAACTCAAGTGTTACTCCAAACAGATAATTAATGTACATAATGGTATTTACTGCGTTCTGGTGATTCTCTGGGGAGTTCATCTCCTCAGTTAAGAGCAGAAGAATCGTGACATGAGCAGTTATTCCAAGAAGACCCACATGCTCGGGTAGGCAGGATGAAGAATTCAAAAATAGAACGAGATGAACAATAGGAAATTCTCCTTCTTGAAATGTTTGAGGGTTTTCTTTTTTTTTTCAAGGTGTTTTTAGTTCTGATTCAGAAAAATAGTTGCAACTTTTTGGTTTAAAGCAGCAGGATTTGTTTTCCGTATGAGTTTTGGTATGCTCTCCATTTTTGCAGGGACACCAAGAAACAGAATCAGGCATGGGGATGGGGTTGCCCAAGTATGGATGAAGGGATGGGGCTACAGGGATGGGCTGCAGGAAGCTGCATGGCGGTGGTTTCGCAAAGGCTGAGCAGATATTGTCCATTAATGGCTGATGAGTAATGAAATAATCTCCCGCTTAGTTCTGACTGTGAGCATATCCTGCTGTTAATCATTTTGTTACTCCACTACTGGTTGTTCATCACGTTGTCATACAATGGCTTGTAATAGAAAAAGGTCGGGAAACTATATGTGTTCAGGGAAACCTCTACAGAGGATCTCTTTACAGAGACCTTTATTATTATTGATTGCACACATCAGCCCTCTGTGGAGCTGTGTAAGGAACGAATCCAGACGGAAACCACTCATGAGAGGCAGGGGCGGCTGGAAACCAGAGCTTCCCACAGAACGGACACTCAGTGCACAGACTCAGGCTGTTGCTCTGTGGGATGAAGGCACTGTGAAGTGGGTACATTCATCCCAACTTTCTTTTCCACCTTTTTACATGAAAATATGCAACACAGAATCAGAATAAGAAGGCAGATATGATTTCAGCTACTGAGGTCCCTTTCTCTGGGATTATGATTTGCATCAATAACACCCGAACAACCAGTCAACCCCTGCAAGTAGAAAGTAATAATGAACTTATTTTCACATTGATGAAGACATCCACACATGACTCTGCTTCCTCAGTGCCTAAGGAGTCTTTGGCCCTTTACACTCCTCCCCCACGGTTTGAAGGACAGCCTGTTGTTCATGTCCTATTAATGTGGCAATAGAATGGAAAATGTTGTTAAAATCTCCTTCCTTCCACTTGCACGCCAAATAAATGTCTGATAACTATTTACAGCGGGTGTCTGCTGCATTACCTTTTTTAACTTATGGAGACAGATAAGGTCACATTTCCAGGGGCAATAGCATTATATGGTCTGACTGAAGCCCCGAAAAGACAAATACTCAGCATTAACAGAGGGAAATAAAACTGAAGACCATGAATATGGATTAATGAGAAGAGTAATGAATGATAAAAGTTTTGTTGGGCAGAAATATCAGTGGCTGCAACTCCCGTTATTTGCAGCATTTAATTTTACATTTCAGTAAATAGAATGATGGTTGTCAGTGCTGGGCAGCATCGGAAAAGGGAATAATTGCAATGCCATTACATTCTGTAACTGCTGGATATTGTTTTATAACTGAAAATTAACTATCTCCAGCATTGCTTTTCTGCTTGATGAAAATACTGGCCATCCACGAAGAGAGTTGTCCATTAACATGTACATATGGAAAAGATTAATGTGTATCCCCTTTTCCTTCAGACTTCGGTAGCAGACCTCTTTTGCACTAGTCAGATCAAAGTTATTTGCATATGTTTTTGTTCTTTCACTTTTAATCAGATTTATTTGTAACACTCCTCTGAATGTTTTGTTGGCCGGGTTAAGTGGGAGGCTTCTTGCAGAACTCAGTTTCTAATGACACACATTCCTAACTCTCATCACCATTTTCTGAAGTCTGTGCAGGTAAGGCACGGCGAGCTGTTCATTTTATGGCATTAGAATTAGCATGGAAAATACCAACACTGTGCACCAATTTGGTGCTAATGATGTTTTCTTTCTGCAGACTCTTGGGGAGAGCAAAGTCACTCCCAGTACTGCATGCAGTGCCAAAGCAGGACACGTTTGTTCACACTGCTCCTATGGAACCTCAGCAGCTCTCACTGCTGTATGGCACACGTCCACAGCCTGCTGGTGTTGTCTGCACTTTCAGCCTCACTGACATGAAGGTCCAGCTTCTGGTTTCTACAGGAAGTTTGTTTTCATGAGTTGATTTGATTCTGGTATATCCAACTATTGGGTCATCTTGATTCGGAAGGTTGGTGCAGAGAGATGCACTGAATCCAAAAGAGAGATGCAGTTCCGTCAGAAGAGAAATCTCATTCGGGAAAACAAACAAACAAAAAAAGCAAACACAAAGGATCGTTTCTTTTCAAAGAGCAACTCCTGCTCAGCTGGGAAGCAAAGCTGTGCAGAGCTGTAGCAACAGACACAGAGACCATGAGCTTCAGCTCCTTCAATGAAGGATAACAGAATCATGGGATCATTTTGGTTGGAAAAGATCTCTGAGATCTCCCCAGCCCACCCCCCAGGCCCACTGACCACGTCCCTCAGTGCCCCATCCCCTTGGCACTGCTGGCTGCACCCCACAAACAGCCTTTGCTGCAGTGCTCGGGGACCAGCAATGGCAGGAGCTCCTTCCCATGCAGACATGAGGGAGACAGTGCCAAGCAGGACAGGCCCAGCATCTGTCCTCATCCCAGGGTGGGTTTCTGCCAGTGAGAATGGGGCATTTCTTCATAGAGCTGTAGTGAGGAAGGGAAAGTTTACTGCTGAAATATCAAGGATTATTTTGTGGGAAATCATGGTTCTCGTGAAGCAGGATGAATTTCCACCAGTGTCTGTACCCCAAATCCTCTGTCACTTCTTCAGTTGTATTCCACCTTTGGCAGAAGCTGCGTTCCTTTCTACACAAACATCTGTGAAATGGAAATTGTTGGTTTGCCCACAACCTTCTCTCTGAGAGGTGGGCTTTCTGCAAGGACCTGCCACTTCAATTAAAGACAACAAATGCTCCACTTCAAAATGCTCAAACATCTATGGAAAAAAAAAAAAAAAAGAAGAGAACCACCAGAAACTTAAAGCACAGTCAGAGATATTTACCACAGTCACTCAGCAGTGAGTTCATAGCGACTGAAATGTGCAGAACTCGCACCATAATCTCTCAGTGTCCTCCCCAGCCCCCAGGTTGCCCCTGGGAGCAGTCCCACACCAGCACGAGCTCTCCCTGGAGCACATGCACATCCGTGTGCCCCCCCAACACCCCATGCAGCACAGCAGGGATTGTGGCACCAGCAGTGTGTGAAGCCATCACTAGGGACAGAATCTCCCAAAAAGAAGCTGCAGAAAGCTGTGAGCATCACAAAGCACTGCTGCTTCTGAGCTGCTCACACTTTGATTTTCAGCGCTATATTTGTTCAAATACCACCATTTGTAATTTGAAACGTATTATTTCTGTAAGATTTCCCACTAAAAGCTCATCTCCCAGAGAAATGAGACAGAAGAACTGTAACTATGGTCATAGAAGAGTGCCAGTTAAAACTTCTAAACTATTAGCCAAGGAAATCGTTCACAGAGTACTGTCCTCAACACTGCAGCTAACTATGTCGCATTCAGCACCTCTAAGGCACATAAAAAATAAATGCTGGAAAAGAAAAAAGAAAAAAGAGCCCAGAACTCTGCCTTCTAAAAGTAAGAAACCTGCTGCAAAGTTCTTTCCGGGCTGCGTGGAAATATGAGCACATCACTACAATGACTCATCAGAAACACCGGCAGAGAATTTCCAATTTTCCTGATTTAACCTTCAGAAAACACCATTTCATCAGAAAAAACCTCTGCTGGGGATATTCCAATAGAGGCAGAGCAGCTCAGGTAACTGCACGCGAGACAGTATTGTTGGAAGAAAGAGATGGCACAACTGCTGATTTCTCAACAAAGATGAACTGTATAGAGTCACGGGGACTAACATCTAAAATTTCAAAAATAGATTTTATCAGTGTGGATCTTTTGAAGAATCACCTCAGTTTGGTGTATGCGTGTACACAGACATCCATAGATATCAAAATTTAACAGGTGATCCATCAGTGGTTCAGGTCATGATTCAGCAGTTCCCATACAGATACACACATCCTCTGGGCTGTTCATCTCTTAACGATAATCTTGCAAAGTTTCAGAATTTACAACAAAAAGGAGGGAGGGGTTTGAATTGCTCTTGGTGGCTTTAAAACTGTGGGACATGAGGGAACAAGAGTGGGATGAGAAGATATGCTCTTGACATGTGTTTGGCACAGCTGTGCAGGCACGGCTGAAGATCCTGAAAGCCCCGTCTTAAATCCCACATGTAGTGGGATTGCCTGGTCACAGCCTGACCCAGTGAATGAGCATCTGAGTGAGCAGAGCAGAGGAGCCCAGGTCCACCCGTCCTCTCGCTCTCTCCCTCTCGGTCGTGCTTCTGGCTTTGCTTCCAGGAGCACAGATATGCTCAGAGCATGCGCGGGTTGAGAAAAAATAACCAAAGAAATAAAGGCAATTCATAGCTGAAAAGTGGTGTGACATGGGTCGGCAGTTTCACAAGGGCCTCTCGATTTACTGACGTTCTTTCATCTTCCTTTGAAGTGGTTTCCCCGCACAGCTAACATCAAAGACACAGATCTCCTCTTCCTTTATTTCTTAAGGGGTTGCAGGAGTGGATGACTAACAGCCATCAATAGCACCAATTTATCCCCCAAATCCTCTATGGCATCAAAGGGTGAAACTCTGGCTTCAGCACAGCTGAGAGCAATTTGGTCCTCGTGGGGTGAAGTGCCAGGAGGAGAAGGCAGCCCACATCACCACACAGTGCACAGAGTCCAGCTGTACGGCAGCTCTTCCACAAGCCTGAAATGAAGGAAATCAGCAGCTTTCTTTTCTGTCTTGTTTTGTTTTCCTCATGTCAAACATTCAGGCTTTGAACTTTTTACAT
Source organism: Oreortyx pictus (assembly GCA_036925125.1). Lineage (NCBI taxonomy): Eukaryota > Metazoa > Chordata > Aves > Galliformes > Odontophoridae > Oreortyx > Oreortyx pictus. Next base: position 53,607,326 of record JAUPFR010000006.1, on the reverse strand, counting down.
CAGGCACAAGTGGTGATTCGCCCGTGGGTGCTCACAGAGCAAAGCAGCTGTGCTCCTGCAGTGCCAGGCACAGGGCAACTGCCCTGCAGCACCAAAGCAGCCTCAGGTTGGACACAGCATGGGGCTGCCCTGTGCTGCAGCAGCACTGCAAGACATGCTGTGCACCCAACAGCCAACATCTGAGCACACAAAGCAGCTGTGGGATCCTGAGCCCAGGGGCAGACTTGCTGGAGGCATCACCTCAATAGATGCCTACAAGGTGGACAGATTTTTATTTGCAAGTGGTGCAAGGATGTCAGAACAAAAGGTACTGAGGGCTGGGCATGTTTGAAATGTCACTGTTTCTTTAGGTCCGAAGAGCAAAAATAAATATCTGTACAAAATACAGAAAATTCAGGGAAATACAGACTTGCAGAAAAGCATTGAGTTTCTGGAACTCTGTCAAAAGCCATGCCTGTCTGGGCCAGATCCACAGAGGGATCGCCGCCACACAGGCACTGGCACAGCTGCCCAGGGGGTGGTGGGGTCTCCATCCCTGGAGGTGTTCCAGAGCTGTGGGGATGTGGCACTGACGGATATGGGCAGGGGGCACGATGGGGTGGGCTAGGGACCTCAGAGGTCTCTTCTGACTGCAATGATTCAGTGATGCTATGATTCTATGAACCCAAACTGTGAGCAGGAAGCTGGTGTCCCAGGTGCTTCTCCTCCTCTGAGCTCAGCAGAAGGCAGACACTTTGCTTACTCTTCCCAAGGTCTCCATTTCTTCCAGACAGTTTCCTGTCCTTCCATGGCTGTAATCTGTCCTTCTGAAGTTTAACCTTAATTCCACTGATGCAGCTCATTTATATCACCTTATGTTATAACATGCAGACATACAGATGTCCATTTAGTGCACAGGAAATTGTACTTCAAGTACAGGCAGTAATGGTATTTGCTCCTCTGATCTGTACCATAATGGATTCAGTGTTTATGTGCTACTACAGAGTGATGTGTGTGAGAAATTTAGACAGCATGAAGGTATGGCAATATACTTTTTACATGCAGCCCTCCTTGTAAAAAGCGATGGTGTTCCTTGCATGAGCCTCTGTAGCAGCTATGGATCACTGGATAGCACAACCTTAGGAAGGTGAGTTCTCACGCAGTAGCTTTTCTGAGGCACATCGGAAGCAGCATAGCCTAGGTAGCTCTATGTGTTTTAAGCATTTAAGCTTGAAAATAAATCCCTTTATTAAAACATCGTGGCAAGACTTTTTCCATTGCATTTCTTGGACTTCTTTCTTTTCTCCAGCTGCCCCAGGAATGAGCAGAGCACTGGAAGCAGAGCTCACTTGCCATTCAAGCCTTGTAGCCAAAGAGTGCCGGCAACCCTCCAGCTGTCAGTGTGTCATGTAAGTTGAAATGTGCCTGAGCTGTGCCCTGAGCAGCCGGAAGGAGCAGACACTTGGGAGCTCAGGTCTGTGGGCATCACTTGGGCACTTCCAGCTATAGGTGATCATGGACCACTCCCTCTGTCCATTAACTTTCAAGGGCATCTGAGAGATCAACACAAGGCAAGCTGGAGCCAGTGCTCTCTAAGCCTGGCTCTGCCTCTCCAGGCTGGAGAGGTGACGGATGGGCCCTGGGTGGCCTGAGCTGGGGAGGAGAGACAGTCCACAGCAGGGGTGGGCATGGGAGGACTGGACCCAGCCATGCTGTTCTGCAAGGCTGTGGGTCTCTGACTACTACACCCACCTGTCACTACCAGAGCTAATGCGCTCTGCGGGCACAGTACAAAACCTGCCAGCGTGGAAAATCAATGGAAAAAAATGCAAAATATTTCTTATCACAGGTGGCTGCTTTAGATTATTTATCACAACAAGATTTCAGAGGGTCTCCTGGGAACCCACCATCCTCAGGCACTCACAAACCAGTATTAATTCCAAACATTATTAAGACACATTTAAAGCCCTTATTAAATGCAATCAAGTCTGATTTAGAAGACTGGGAAGGTAAACATAATTAAAATTAACACACTGCCTGGAATATAAATTCTTTTTCATACAGCATTTGAGAGTCATATTGTGAGAAAATTAATAACCTTAAGCAGTGGTTTTTTGTGGCCCACTGAGAAAAGAAAAGGTTTGGTTCTCCTCGTTAAAAACTTTACGGGCTCTTTGAAAGAGAGATATTGAATTACTGAATGCTAAGTGTGATGGCAATGACACGATGCTTCCTCCTGCACATGGCAGAGCACACGGCGCACTTTCACTCAAGTTTTAAACAGCCTCCAGATGGAGAGATGGCTGCATGGCACCATCACTGCATGGCTCATGGCCCAGAGCTCCTGCTGATAAACTCTGCCCCAGGGCTGCCCAGGTGACAGTTTCAGGTGATTCTGAAGGAGGTGAGGGACAGACAGCACTGGTGGGCAGAGAGCAGATGCTGGGTTGTGAGCAGCATGGCAGGGCCAAGCTTCACCAGCAAGCTTCTCCTGAGCTGCGTGCTCTGAACTACTGCTGTTTTAGTTTTCTTGTTTATAAAACAGGCAGGAGTTGGCAGATGGCAGTGAAGGCAAACAAATCTACTTCCACTGGAAAACAAGTTAATTTCTTAGCTTTTTTATTTTTTTTTTGTGAAGTTATTTTCTTGAGAGCTGTTAGATGCAAAGCCGTAATCCCTCCTTAATCCATCATAATGCCATTTGTTGAAAGTCCTGTTTTCACTGCTAATTGGGTTGCTGTAGATAAACCTTGACACTTTCCATCAGGTTGACTTCAAGAGAGCACAACAAGCGCAGGGTTAATCTGCACAAGCAGGATGAACATCCCCTGAGGGCACCGAGCACCGGGCAGTGTCAGGTGGGCATTGAGCGAGCACCTGGCACTGTGTGAGCATCAGATGGGCACCAGCAACTGAGTGGGCACTGGATGACATCAGGCCCCTCCTGAGGCAGCACTGATCCCCAGGCAACTGCCCCTAGCACCCACCACCTACAGCCACGTGGGGTTGGAATGAAACAGCTGGTGCGGAGGCCGTGTTTGCAATATTACAATGCCTTCAGGCTTCCATGTTTACTGTACTGAGTGAGGAGTTACCCAGTGATGTGATTAACCTTAAGAAAACAAAACAAAAATCAGCAGTTGTCATGTCTGTTTGAGGAAATGGAAAGGGAAAGGGAAAGGGAAAGGGAAAGGGAAAGGGAAAGGGAAAGGGAAAGGGAAAGGGAAAGGGAAAGGGAAAGGGAAAGGGAAAGGGAAAGGGAAAGGGAAAGGAAACTATGCATGCTTGAAGGAATGGATTTGATTGCTGGCAAAATCATCTCAGTGTTTGAGAACTTGGTCACATTCAAGAAGACTGAAAGAGAGATAACATAAATCAGTATTTTCATAATAGAAGATCAATCTCCCTTCTCGTTCTAAAGGAAAATACCTTTTTGTGACTTTCAGTGTTAGAGTACTGCTATTGTACAGCCACAGTATGAGCCATTCCAAAATGAGAGGCAGCTAGTTCAATATCTACGCCGGCAGAGGCACAATCTGCAGTCTGTGTGCTTTTTGGTATTTTAAAGGAAAATGGCTAGGAGCAAGAAGTGTTTATCACATGGAATTTGCAGGTGCTTCTGGCTCAATGCATTATTCACCAAGGTGGCAAGCGCTGCTCCAGGTAGGTGTCAGAGGACTTTGCAGCACGTTTTGTCTCAGGCACAAAATCATACTGCGGACTTTATTCAAATTCCAGCTGAGGATGTTCATTTGTGAACAGCTCTGTGAAGGGTGATGAAGCTTGCACTGACCTGCACCTGCTCTCATGCGCTCGGCACAGAGCTTTGGACCACTTGGAGCAGTCACGTTGCTGTGGGTTCATTACAGATTGTTCCTCAGTGATCTACATTTGCATCAGTACTGTTTGAAGTTACACTGATATGTTCACACAGACAAATAAATAAATAAATAAATAAACAAATACTGAATAGAGGGTGCAGAGGATGTGCGTGGAGGAAATGCCACTCTGCCCTGGTGAGCGGCAGTGAAGTTCGCAGTGAGGAGCCCTGGTGCTAACCAGGCCATTCAAAGAAAGATGCTGACTCCCTGTGCTGCAGGCAGTGGGCATGGCTGTGTGTGCTTATTCATCTCTTGCACATGGTTTGCTGACTGCCAGGCCTTGCATCAACCACATTTCACTGTCTCTTGTAGCTGATTTTTATATGACGCTGTCTCAGCATCATGTGTCACAGTGTTAATTTGCTGTAAACGTGTTCAACTAAGAATACTGACAGAGGTCTGACCACAGGTAACATCTTTTAGGAAAAATTAGTATAGTTTTGAAAATTGGGCAAGTTTTCTTGGAAATGGTCCTAAATGCCCTGATGTAGCTGTAACAAGAAGAACAATATTTGCCAACGGCCTTGGCAGGCTGATCACCAGTGGAGCAGATAGAGACTAAACATCAATTGCAGAGATGGATGTGTGGAGGAGGGGTCTGGCCCCACAGGCCACCTCCCAGTCACTGCTGAAGAAAGCAGAGCAAGGGAACACGTGAAAAATAAAGTCTCATCCAAAGAGATTCATCAGTGTCTGTCCTGTGGGGATCTCTGTCCAGTGATAAAGAGTTGTAAGGAGAGTGTTTTGGATGTGATTGCAGCTCTTACTGCTGTTGGAAAAAAGCCTTTTGGCAGCATCAAACTTATATACTTTTAAAATAAAATTCTGTAATACTAAGGATATGATTAATTAAATAGCCTTATTTTTGTTCAAACACTGTGCCAAAGGCCTTCAGTTTACTCCTTTGCTCTCTGTTGTAGGGAAGCAGTGCTATACACCAGAGATTGGCTTAAACTGACTTTGCCGTGGTTCTTACACTGTGATCTCTTCCCTCACTTCTCTCTTGGCATAAATCAGAAGTGTCAGACATGTTAAGAGTGCTGCTCAGAATTGATTTTCCTTTGTGACAATGAAAATCAGTCACTTTCGTGGGCCAGGAGTCCACGGAGCCGTGCCTGCCAGGAGGAGTGGGGCACGAGGAGGGGCTGCTTCCTGGCAGCTGACAGAGATTTCAACTGGAGATTCATGACGTAGATCGTCGAGACGCAGTATAGCCTCGAGGTCAAGATGAAAAAGGCTGAAGTCATATTTCTGTAATGTGAAAGAGTCTGGGAATGCAGCAGAGTCAAGCACGCCAGGTGGGAGTGAGGTACTTAAGTGCCGGCAAGCGTGTGTGACATGCATGGCAAGCCAAGTGCTTGCTTGAGGGGTGCATGAACCTTCGAGTACATTGTGTGCTCAGCACGTCGTCAGAAGGACAGCAGCAGATCAGCTGCAGTGATGACAGTACACCTCTCATTGCTGCAAGGCCCCACAGAGCTGCAGACACTGTGCTCTGTGTCCTGTGCCCTGCCCACCCAGGATGCCTGGCCCCTGCCTGCTCAAAACCTTCCTAGAAGTTTTAGAAAGGACCATCTCCAGAAAACGTTCTCAAGCCATCCACAGCCCGTGGCACAACTGCTCCTTGCATCCAACCAAAACACAGTCCAGGAGCAGCCTTGTTTTCTGCTACGTGTTTTCTCAGTAACGCCGCTTTAAAAAGACATCATACGCCCTTTATTGGGATTGAATGGTTTTACTGTATATCCCCCCTCTGCAAGTGTACAGGAACTGCTCTGACTAGAGGAAAACTCAAGCTGTGCAGAAATAGCACGGGAGCTCTACGTTCAGAAAGCATTCCAATTCACTCCGTGCAAACACCTCCGTTTGCTTTGGGTTCATGCTAATTTATACCGTGTGATTATAGCTTCCTGGTGCACTTGGTTATCTTCTCAGCAATGCCACACTCATTCGCTTTGTATGTAGAATACTACGGCTCTCAAAAGAAGCACGAGAAGCAAGCAGGAAAAACTGAAATTGTTGCAATGCTTGCAGTGCTTTCTGAGTTTCCACAACTGCCTTCACGCTCTCTAACTACAGCCATCAAACTGTAGGAAACCCTATTTCCTATTTTATGTATGTACGGAGAACACAGGGCCAGAAGCAGCGCCTCATGCAGCTCCTGGGGGCTCTGCTGATGGTGGCATTCCTGCATGCCCCTTTGTTTCTGGAGACAGAATCTGTAACAACTGGGAAAGAAAGAAGCAGCCGAGACAGTCCACAGTTTTGCTGTGCCTCGGAATTTAAGATGCAGCACTGAGGAACCAAAGTCAAGGCTTAACTTTCCTTGTGGGAACAGTCCCCAGTGACCAAACATTCTGTTTAGAGAGAGAATAACAACTTTCCTTACTACAAAGGCTGCAAAAAAGTCACCTCTCCTCCTTCTGATGGACTAAATAAGACCACTTTGTTTTCTACCATTTCTACCAGCATCACATGTATCCTTTGAAATGGAAAATCTTGGGCTTCTTAACAACAGAAGCACAATGGCAAGCACTGCTTGGAGGCTGCTGAAGCCTTCTGGGATTTGAGGAAGTGCTACAATCTCCTTGTTTTCAAACGATTTTTGTGTCATTTTAATCATGTTTTCAAGCAAGAAGATACTGTAATGGCAAATCACATGTTTTTGGTATTCCTCCAAAGTCAGTTCTCCAGGTTTCCGTCCCAGATTGAACGGAGGTGAACTGGAGATGATGGGCAAGTGAGGTGTTGAAGCTCTCCTGTCTGGCGTGTGCATTCCCAGCAGCCCCTATAGCTACTCAGGGCCATTGTCTTTACTGTGCTTTTTTGTTCTATCAAGTTATAACCTTCCTTATTATTGTTTACTTCAACCAATACATACGTGCTGCAAAAATAACATGAATTGAAGTTTCCTCATCCAAAGAAGTAAAAAAAAAACAAAAACCTCTCTTTCTACTGATATCAGAGGGAAAAAAAATCCCTTTTTTCACAATATATGTGAAGAAAATGTGACCGTCATTTCTTTCAATTTTTCACACCCATTTCTAAGTGGAGGTGACTTCAGCTCTTATTGCTTCTTTTATTTCAGGGAACACTATCCCCAGACCAGCTCCTGTGTTCTTTTACACACATTGATTCTCAATTATTTGGCTTGAACTATTGCTTGTTATCTGAAGTCACAGTGAGTTTTGCTTAAAAATTTATCACTACGCAGGTTTTGTTTCTTTCTGTTTTATGTCCGGTTACATCCACATCCAAGGTGTTCCTTGATGCTTGTTCTTCTCTTTTTCTCTGTAGTTTTTCTGCCTTCCTTACTCCCCTTGTCTTTCTGTCTCTCCTTTTTCTCTCTTGTATTTTATTTTCTCCTGTTTCCCTCCCACCCATACCTCCACTGTAGAGGTGGGGAACCTGCCCCAACTGCCTGCTCCACCACCTACTTTACAAATGCCCTGGACTCCTTCCATTTGAACTAAGGCTGTGTTCGTTCCTGCTTCTTTTTGTATCTATTTCATGCATTTAGGCTTGCGATCACTTGGAAAGCTTAATCGCATGTATGAATCACCTTGTTTTCATGAGGTCCCAGAATAGCATTTTTAGCAATTAAACTTGGATTGAACCTGACTCCTTTCTTTTGCCTGTGGCAAGCTAAACCACAGATGCCAAACAAATTTGCATTAATGAGTTATTTTCTTGTGAGGAAGAAGATATAACCTCTTCTGGCTGTTGCTATGCACATGCATGTTTTGAGGAAGCAACAGCTTACATTGCCTAATGATGCCAAGATAATCCAGCAAGGAGGGGCACACACTGGCTAATGGCAGCTGCCCAGCAGCAGGACAGGAGCTCCAATGGGTTCAGCACCAGGTACCCAGCCACCATGCACACCCCAGCCCTTTGCCAAGGGTGCTCAGCCACCTCCAGGCATTAATCATGCATTGGTAGGTGCTGGCAGAGCACAGCATCTTGTGGCACTGATTCCAAACCCAGAGAGCCCATTAGCACGCTAATTAGCTACTGTGTACAATCCACGAGAAAAAGAGAAAATGCTCTTACAACCACACTCATTGGATTCCAAATTGAGAAGGCATTTTTGAAATACGATTATGTTTCAACGAGCTAAGGATATAAATGTGTAAGGTGATAATTTCCAAGGGAGAGGGTTTCACCTGTTCTTGAAAAGGACAGTGGCTTGCACAATGCACCTGAGTACTGCAACCAAGAACTCCTCAGTGATTCCCATTGCTGTGGCCATAATGCTGCAGGTGTAATTAAATGTAAGCAAATAGACACAGCTGAGAGCAATGAAAGACTTCCAGTATGCCTTGAGATAAGCCTGAATGTCACCGGTGCTCCTTTTTGCAATTTCTACCCAACTACACAGTTCTCATCGCTGCTCCTAGACACAAGTCATTTGCCTTAGGTGGGCATTGATGCCCTGTCGCTGGTTCTTATCAGGTCTTTCCCTGTAAGCATCAAACCTGCTCCGTGCTGGGTGCTTTTACAAATGGAAGTTATGGATTATTGTTTTTTTTCTTTTTTTCAAACAGAGAAATGACAAAAAAAATAGAAGAAACTCTTTAGATCTGTCACTGTAGGATAGTTCATCATCCAGGTTTTCCTGGTTAGTTGTTACCCTCTCACTAGATTCTGAGCAGCCTTCAAGACCAGACACAGACACAACCTTGCTCCTCCTCACTGATTTCCTCATGCAGTACAGTGATTCAATTGTTCTTTCTATATCAGCATTTCCCAGATTCAGTGCTGCTGTTCTCTGGACCCAAACATCCTCTCTGCATGCAGTTCACATTCTCCATTCTTGACCCTGAGTTTCTATGCAGCTGCATTAGTGTTAAACAGTCCTAAAAAGAGAATGCATTTTCCCACCCTGCATCCAAGAATAAAATCCATAATCAGGTTATAAGTGATCTTAAAGTAACCACAGATTTCTGACGAGCAGTGGCTCTTCATTTCATAACAGTGCCTACCATGCAGGGTCTTTCACTTAAGTTAGATACTCACTGACTTTGCCTCTTGGGTCACATAATCAGCAGTTCTACTGAAAACAATGAAGGTGCCTTTAATATAAACTACCGTTCTCTCCTCTCTCTTTTGACCACATTATCCTCTTTGATTCCTATCCACATAATTCATAGCTAGAGGCATTTATATCCTACCATGTGCCTCACACACTAAGACTTTAGTTGAAGCAGTTTTCAGATGGCTCTTCAACAAAAGTTTCCAGTCTTGCTTCCTACCTAGATATCTGGCACAATGCTTTGACAGACAAAGCAATACATAGCCTCAACTCCTATGTTCCACTTCTTTATTCAGCAAACTACATGTGAATGTGTAACAGCTAATCACAGAAGCAAGTGTGAGAGTAACTAGTAATGCATCTGCAGAAGGGCCTGGAATACTGATGCTTTGTGGGACATGGAAAAGCCACATTATCAGTATTCCATTCCACAAGGCCCTTTCAACTCACTTGGCAAACATTACTGCTCAATTCCAAAACTGTAAGGCTGGGTTTTAAATTATAAGAAAAAATAATAATTCCTTAAATATAATGCTTACAGCTGAAACAACTTTTTTTTAACCCAACCTGCAGGTTTTTATTATTCGTTAGTGAAATAAATGAATAAAAACATACATGTATCTTGACATTTTAAAGCCTTTAAACTTATTGTCTGGAAGTCTGCAGAAGATGGCAGAAATCCACTGAGAGGACCTCCACTGCACCGAGATGGAGCTGCTGGTGTGGCCAGGTACTATTTTTAATTTTGTCACTCCAATTTTAAGCCTCCCTGATTTCTGGGAGTACCTCACCTTCTGCTCTTCAGAACAGGAGAGAAGCATGCTGCGAGTTCTGAGAAGCAGTCCTGCACAACCATATAATTTGTTTCCTTTTGCTTATTGTTTTGAGATGAAATGAAAGCGGTGATGGCAGAATAATACAAATGGATAGAGCCTGAAGATCTACCAATTCTTACCTCATATTTTCACACTTTTTTTCCTTCTTATGATGTGCTAAGCGACTAAGAACCACATCATGCAACCAGGAAGAAGGAGGCCCATGACAGCAGTCACTGTACCAAACCACAGGTCACTCAGCACATCTGTGGTTGACTTTGTGCCCCACTCTCTGCACTTACACCCCACAGCCTTCCAACTCAGGCTTTGCTCAGCCTGCTGACTGCAACACACTGCAAATGGTGCATGAGATTAAATACTGCTACCCACCTGGTGGTGACTGCCATCTGTGCTCTTGTCTAGGACACTGAATTCAGGACAGAGAGGCAGAAAAGAATCTGGTGAAGAACACAGAGGAAGATTGCTGTGCAGTTGCCTCTATTGGAAGGGCATGGCAGCAGTCTTTTTGAGTGCTTGTACACATCTTCTGAATAATTGTGATATATATACACACAAGTACCTCATCCAACACCCTAAGAGATGGCCTTCTCCAGGCTTAAAGTAGCAAATATAACTATAAACACTGCAGTCTATATTTCTATATTGCCTGTTATCTGCACTGAGCTCCGAGTACCTATGTAAGTTTCCTTGTGTTGCCAGTCTTTCCAGCTTTGACTTGATTGGTGTCACAAGGAGTTTGATAACAAAACTCAGCAGAGTCCTTTGCCTGTGAGTGGTGTGATTTGCCAAATAAATAAATAAATAAATAAAATTAAAAAAAAAAATGGACCTGAAGTTTCTGCCAGACTCTCTTTTGGGTTACTTTGAGTAATAGCAATATAGAACCTCAAAGAAAAGGAGAGAAAGTGTGTGATTTTAAGAATAAATAAAATACACAAGATGGAATACCTTTGTGGACACAGTTGGAAACCAATTCTAAAGAAAAATTAAGTGCAGTTTTGCAGTTGAGCAGGAAACTGAAGCATGAAATAGCTCACAGTCTTCTTTACAGATCATATCAAGCTGCATGTTTTCACCTGTACTATCCAAGGTCAAGAATCATGATTTCAGAAGCAGTGACATATTGTAAAGGCAAAGGGATCAGCATAAACAAGGAGATGCTACAAAAGGAAGAAAAACATGAATACTCACCCATCTCTGAGGATCTAGGCTTACAGGGAAAAAAAAACTCCAAGGAAGAAATTCCAACAACAGATCCTTCCTCAGGGACAGTCAGCCCATAAGTGACGTCTAAGAGGGGGTGTAGCCTGGCTCCATCTCTTCTGGACTCACAGGTGAATCACCTTCACCTGTGCTCCCAGGGCTGACCGGGTCTTTCCTTCAGGTGCTCAATCAGTGGTTCGGGCTGTGACTCAGCAGTTCCCATACACATATCTACCAGTTTCTGCCAGCTTACTGCTGAAGTAGACTTCAGGTGAACACCTTGGTACTGTGAGTCCAAATAAAGGTGAGGCTATGACCAAGCGTGAATCCACCAGTCTCTGGGGAAGAGGAAAGGCACTAGAGGGTTGTCTGGACCTGAAATTTAAACACAGTCTATGTATGAGTTTAACAGAGAAAAGCTCAAGAAAACTACATTCCCGTGAGGGCTTGAGCACAGAGACCAGCAAGGTCTAGGACAGAGCAAGAAGACAACTCCATGACACAGCTATCCACAGCCCTGAAACCTGCTCTTATGTTAGCATTCCACATCTTTCAGGTAGGAGAAGATTTAGAGTTATGATGACATTAGGCAACGCTGATTACTTAGCTCGTTTTGGGGTACTGTACTGTATCAGGTGCTGGGTGGGCTCTTTTGAGAGCCATCTAAGTCGTTAAAAGCTATTCTGCTCGAATAAGCAGAGGAAACAGAGCTTTGACCCAAGTGATTCAAACACCATAGGTGTGTTAGCAACAGCTAATGAAGTAGGATCAGCTAAAACAAAGGTTGCTGTATGTTTGGTCACAGTTACTCGAGTCTGAAGAGAAAAATCAATGCTGGGCTGAAATATCAGCTGTCAGGCTCTATACATACAGAGGCTGCAGAGAGTTGGGCAGAGAAGAGATGGATGGGAGTTGTCAGCTTCCAGCTCCTCCAGAACCTCCCACATCAGAGGCAGTGTGCTGCACAGAGTAGAAAAATGGGAAAATCCATCATTTTTTTTTCTTTCATGCCTTCTTACAAAAACACAGCGCAGAAGTACAGCTGCAACATTCATCAAATATTTTCCCATCAGATGAATTAATGGAAGTCTCTAGACTATTCCTCTTCAACACGTCAAGTGCTTTGAAGTTCTCTAACTACTAATAGAAGGAAACCTTTGTTTAGTGTAAAACTGAGCATGTTTGTTTATTCTGACATAACATCAGAAAAATAAAACAATAAAGGGAGCACAGGCATTATTACTAGGCCCACCTCTATGAGGGTGAAAGTATGGAAGTCTCCCATCCCCCTTTGGCTCTCCCACTGCCATGATTTTTCCCTCTAAATTCTCTGGGTTGGTCACCTGAGACACCTTTTACTTCTGCTCAATGTACTGTGCAGCTGCCATGTCTGTGCCATTCGTTTATACACCTCTTGTCGTTGGCAATAATTAAATGTTGCAAATGCCCATCTGACCCACTACAGCCCTTGCAGCCTGCAGAGTTAGCCTGCTTTTTACTAAACTCTAGGGACATCAAGAACAGTTGGACAAATTGAGTTGTCTGGAGCCTCATCACAGCTGCAGTGAGATGAACGGGACATTGAGACCCCAACGTTTTCCCTTTTCCCTCCACATGCTTCACTGCCTACATGGCAGACAAAACTGTACTGAGAAAAGCTTATGTTCATAAGAGAGGATGTGTGCTTGGAGGTGAAGCAGGAAAAAATGAGAAGAGCGGCTCCAGAGTGCGATTTGTTCATAAGTAAGGTCATCTGTGGTCTTTACACATTGCTATTAGTTTCATTCAAGAAACTTCTTGCTAGAGGGTGTCTTAATTCCTGGTAGGTGAGAATGATGTTCTTTGTAGATCTCTGTCAGTAACTATAGAAACTCTGGCTTGCCCTAATGTCATGTAGGTTTCTTGGTTTGCACAACTTTATGTAGCAGCAAGTTCTCACAGTAAGCTGCAGATAGTGCAAGATGTGATTTGAATTTCATGGATGTTGTTTTGTTCTCTGACACATCTCCTCAAACCCTGCATGTTTTGATCAGCTTCTATCATCTCCCTCCCTTTGTCTTTTTTTTGAAAACCATATGGCTTCTCAGTCTCATAGGAAAAATGTCTTGCTATTGCCTTTTGTTTTCCTTTTTCCTACTGTTTTTGGGATGTACCTCATAGCCATGAGTCATCTCTGGGTTCTGCCAAGTTCTCACACATCCTTCAGGACCCGCAGTTGTCAAATGCAGGAACAGTCGTGAGCAGCACACAGGGCTTGCGTTTACATTTAGCTGGAAGTGGGATGGAAGGCGTGTTTTGCCTGGAAAGAAAAAAGGCCAGACAAGTCATCAGGCTGGGGGAGGCACTGGCATGCTGTCAAGAACATCCTGGGAAAGGAGGGAGGATTTTGAGGAAAGAAAATCTCGGGTATTTTACGTTTTTTTGCACTGGGGGTGCTCTCTCTGTACATGCTTTCAAAACATGGGAAGAGAAGATAGTATGATCAGTTTCAGTAAATGTTAGTCATACGGACAGATCGCTGCCCCTCGGAGGATTCCCTTTCTTGGCTCTGTTAATGCATAAAACAGGATCACGTTGACCACCTTGCACCGTCAGTAAACAGCACAGTGAACCATCCACCTCATCTCACATACAAAGCATAGCTTAAAGTAAGTGACTTTATGCATATTCCTGACAAGTCTCCATTAATTCCCTCATGAAGCCTCCATTTTAATTAAATTTGTAAGCCATGTTAGTCTCATAGTCACTGGGTTCAAACAGTAATCACTGACTTTGCTATTTATTATGCAGTAAAGGCCATATTGAAGGGGAAACAATTTGCACGGACCCTTTGAATTACAAATAAAAAGAAGAAGCTGGTGAAGACACTACAGTAGACATACACAAATACAGGCAGCGGAGTGGAGCAGGATGGTAGGCCAGCACTGCTACTCATCCTGTGACGCCCCTGGCTGCAGTTACAAATGCTCATATTTAGTGATGTGTTTTACTGAGGTCCATGGACTTCTGCTTAGAAAGTTAATAAAATGAGTTGTTCTGTCAAATCAGTCTATTAGGTTGCACTGGCAAGGACTGTATTTTTTTTCCAGCCACCCTGACTTTTTAATTCTTACTTCAAACATATTTTATTGGCTGGCAGACTATTGTAAACAGATTAATGAAACAACAGTTGTATCCTTTTTCCTGGTGACAGCGTAAGAGCTGTATATTTGCCTACTCTTTGTTGATACTGAGCCAAACCTAAGGAACTTGCCTTGGGGTGGTGTAGGGCAAATAACCCCCAAGAATAGCACCCAAAAGAAATAGAGCCAAAGATGGTATATTTTTGATGGGCTTAAGTAGATGATATACAGATAATTAATAAGGAAAGAGTGGCTCACCTTTGAAGATGGTTGAGGCTTGCCAATAACTCCACTGGGGAGGGATCTCCAACCAGAGATCTTTCCCTGGTGGTGGTCAGCCCTTAAATGGGGTCTTGGGAGAGGTGGAGTCAAACTCCGCCCCTTCCAATCACACTCACTTGTGCCCCTGCGGCTGACCCAGTGCTCGCCTCAGGTGATCGATCAGTGGTTCAGGCCGTGATTCAACAGTTCCCATACAGGTGGTAAGGATGCAGGATGACACACAGCCCATGGGGCAGCTTGAAATTGCTACCACATGAGACCTCCACAGAACCTCCTTCATACACCTCCAGTTCCCTTGGGGCTAAGCAACCCCAGACTCACACCACTGGGTTTGGGCTGTCTGTATCCACCTGTGTGGTACTATCTGTGTTCCCTTTCCACTTTTCCTGCAGCTCTGTAGGCAGGACTGATGCATCTGGTGGTGGTGGCAAAGGCAGACCTGAAGCTAAGGGCCTTTGAGTGCTACACAGGGCTTCACTCCACTGAGGGCTGAGGACCCGTGTGTTTGCCCTGGTGGGGCAGCACCTGCACATAGCTGTGGGGCAGGCACTGGGATGGGACCTCCAGAAACCTGCAGGAGCACAGCCTCCCGTGCCCAGGGCCAGCCAATGAGTAGTGGAGAAACAGAGAAGCATGTGTGTTGCACTCCACTGACATCTCCATCACCTGTCTTCACAGCAACCATTCACTAGATCCTTCTGGGAAAAAATGCTTTTATTCTACTTTCCATTTTTCTGCCTCAAAAAAGGGTGGCTGTGTGAGAATGCTTACTTTGCCAGGTAGGTCATGCTGGCAGCACGCTGCTGCCTTGTTGAAATCAGCATCAAGGCACTCAGAGCCATGCATGGTGGGCTGGGGCCGTTCCCAGCCATGGCTGCAAGCAGCTCTGCATGATGCAGTAGTGCATGGCTGTTCAGGTCAGTGCTTGGCTTGTGAGGGGTGCAGGAGCTATCCCGCTCTGCTGTGCCACATGGTGGTTTCCCCGACTCCCACCTGCATTTCACTTTCCCCCTTGGACTAAAATGTTGTTACAAAAAATTTCTATCAGCTGGAAAAAAAGGCCCAAATCCTGGCACACAGCCTGGGCTCAGCAGTGAAAACTCTGCAATTATGATACCACAACCAAACCAAAACAAAAACAGTCAAAAAGGAAAAAAAAAAAAGTCCCAAAACAGCGGGAACTGAACAAAAGCAAAACTGTCGTTCCTATTGCTCTGGCATTCTTCCTCGCAGATATTTTTCTCACATGGATAAGCAATATAACAAAGCAAAGAGATCTCGGAATAGAGAGCAATAAAGTATAAAAATAGAACAATCCAGAAGTATATTTTGCCTGCCAGGATATCTGCTGCTCCAGCACAACTGCGGACAGGCAGCAGTGCCCCGTGGTGCAGCTCCTGGCTGCCCTGACACCCAGCCCGAGCCCAGGTGAGTGTGGTGGCACTGCCCAGCACACACCGACTGACGGCACAGGTTCCCCACAGTGGTGTGTGTGTCACTGCTCTCATTGCTCGTCCGCCCTGCCTGCACCTCTGGGATTTTTGGATAGAGCTGACAGTTCCCAGGGGTAGGTAGCGTGCTGCCTGTTCTGCTTGTTACTGCCGCTGAGGAATAATCGCTCTCAGTAGACCAGCCGTGGGCTAATCCTACAGCGGGAGAGCTGAGATGTGTTCTCATCAGATATAAATGCGTAAGTGGAAAACAGGCCACGGTTTTCGCGTGACTCAGGATGATAACAGCATGTTTGTGGAACCACGGGGAACAGCGTAGGAGGGACCTCGAAGGTAACCTTGCCTGTGTCCTGATTCCAGAGCACGATCAGCTGTACCTAAGTGTTCCCGTGTAATTGTTGCTGCTGCCACAAGGCACTGTCTGACAAAAGTCATGCATTCAGACAAGGCCTGCCAAATCCTGGGGCTGAGCATGACTGCCTGAAGGACAAGAGCTGCCATGTTCCACCCCCTTGCATTTTGCTCACCCATCCATGCTCCCCCTGTCCCTCCCACACCCATGGGTCTCAGCCCTCCCAGCTGTTCCTCACCCACTGCCTTGGGGCATTGATAGGACCATGTCACCCCCAGCCCCACAGACAGAGTTCACCCAAGAGCCCCTGTCCCACATGTGCAACTTCACCAGACATCCATGCCCATACTCAGCAAAACTTCCTGCTGCCCTGGAAGTCAGAATCGTATGGCAGCTCAGGAGAGTGGGACTAAGGGACTTCTGTACTGAGAACGCTGGCCAGCCCCTGGCTCACCCATAGCTGCAGATCATTCTGAAGCTCAAGATACACCATATATTTTACTCCATTTCAAATTTCTCATCCGCTTCTCTCTGATGTTTGGTACCACATCCTTTCACGGCTCACAGAAACGTGTGGTCAGTGCTGTATGGGTTTTGGACTGCTTCTTCTCTTTTTAAAATCTGTCTGAATTAATTATTTCTGTTTTGCAAAGAGAGATATAAATCCCATGGAACGTTCATGTGTGCAAGAGGACAGAGAAGCCAAGAGCAGAGTCAGGCCGTTCCCTCCAGGGAGCTAACGTGGGGCCATGCTCTGCAGAGAAATTCTTCATTACTTTTAGCTGTGTAACCTTCAAATCTGATAAAAAAAAAAATGAAATGGGAAACTGTATAGAATCAAATATGTCTTTTCCAGCTGGCCAAAGTATGCAAGCTCTTCAGATACTCACTAGTCCTAACTGAAGGACCAGGGACTTGAAGCCCCATCCAGGACATGAGAGGATCATGACCAGATGAACTCTGAACATTTTTACCTCCTGGAAAACAGAGTCAGGGACAATGAGGCCAGAATGTGCTGAAGAGAAAGGAACATGCTTTAATGGCGTGCTTTGATTTAGCAAGGCACTGCGCTAGTGAGAGCAGAAATTCTGCTTCAGAATGAACATGCATTTTAATTACCAAAAAAATTACCAGTGCTTTTAGGTATCATTAGACTGAGGATCCAAAGCAAACCAGCAGCAGGAGAAACATTCAGCAAAGTCTGATCACTGCGTGCCCTGTCCTGCTCCTGGTCAGCACACAGATATTCAGGCCAGGCCCCATGCAGGGCAGCTCGCCTGGCTCCAGCTGCACCCTGGCTTCTTTGTGTTCCTGCACAAAGCTACCTCAACACCACCATCATAACTGGTATTTTAGTTCTGTTATTAATTATAAGTACTAGCCTGAATCATACTCATTAGCTGAATGAGCAATAATGCACGTTAAGACTCTATCTGTTGATAATATTCTCCAATGGATTGAGTATGTGTCATTTGACACTGATAAACTAGGCAATATTATGAGCTGAATGTCTTCAATGCTACACAGATGGGGAATATATTAATTTAAGAAAATGTTATTAAGTGTTTAAGGAGTGTAATTATGAGCAGTCTTCTCATTTGACACCTGTGTGCAGTCTTTACTTGTGAGATAAAGACAGAGAAATGAGAACTGGAAACCAGCCCTCAAACCTCTTCATTCTATTCTCTTTTCAACTTCCTGCCAAATTAATTATTTTTGAGACACAACCAGTCTTATAAAAATATTTTCTTTTCTGAAAACAATACCGGTGTGCAGCCTGGAGAAGTCTTCCTTCCTCATGACACCTCTTGGGCAGCGTGGCTCGGTGTGTTCTGCGGAGCACCAGGACAGTGGCAGTGCTGCTGTTTGGTGCTACTGCCTCACTGAACCACCAAGAATTGGGGGGGAGGAGGGGGAGGGGAGGATGTGGAGAATGAGGAGAATTAATGGTATTTCATTTCAAAATTAATCATCCAGCTCTGAATTCCTGATCTGAACTCACACTGTACCCCTTGGGGTGAAGCCAGCAGTCCCTCAGGGTGATGTCAGAATGGAAAGCAAGCGTGGAAGACAGCTTGGATGAACCTGTCTTGGTGGCACAAGGGGCCTATGTGAGTGATCAAGAGGTGGGGATGAGCTCTGCCATGTCTGACAGAACAGAGCTGGAGCCCTGCCCTGCTGCCCCACACATAGAATCATAGAACCGTAGAATTGCTCAGGTTGGAAAAGACCTCAAAGATCATCAAGTCCAACCACAGCCTATCCATACTGCCCTCACTCTAACAACCCTCCTCTAAATCATGCCCCTGAGCAATACATCCAGACAGATTTTAAACACATACAGGGATGGTGACTCCACTTCCTCCCTGTGGAGCTGTTGCAGTGCTTAACAGCCCTTTCTGTAAAAAGTTCATCCTTATATCCAACTTAAACCTCCCCTGGTGCTACTTAAGGCCATTTCCCTACATTCTGCCACTGTCACCAGTGAGAAGAGACCAACCTGGCTGTCGCTGCAATCACCTTTCAGGTATTTGAAGAGAGCAATAAGGTCTCCCCTCGGCCTCCTTTTCCCCAGATCGTCTCACTCCAATTTATAGGAGGGAAAAGAGATTCTTTAAAAAAAAAAAAGTATATGTATACCCAATGGTGAGATTGAGACACAATGGGTCAAATGTTAGCCCAACGAGATTATTACAAATCCTAGTTGCTTAAGGATATGGGGAAGGGAAGAAAGGCAATAGAAAAGAGATAAGAAATAAAATGCAAGGAGTCCTGTTAGAAAACAAGAGAGAATCACAACTGGGTCCAGCAAGGTTTGTAGTTGAGGCACTGATCTTCTGTAACGACGGGTTGTTGGAGACTGTGTTGTTTGGTTGACGACTTATTTTTTCCTCCATATTTTTTCCCTCTTCTTTTTCTCTCTCTAAATTCTTAAGAGCTTATAAAATAAGTTATACATTCGTGTCGTGGTTTTATGATTTTTGGTATTGGTATTCCACATCATAACATTATGTAGTTCATTAAGAGTTAAAGAGCTAATGCTCTTGGTCTAGTGGTATAACTTATAAGTTCAAGGTGGTCGAGTCAGCTCTTTTTGGAGAGGCAGCTCCTGGCTTTTTTGGATCTCCCCAGGAACTCTTCTGTTGCCATTTTCTGGGCCGTGCCAGAAGATAAGAGAGGGGTAGGGAAATGCCAAATTGTTTCTTGCCTTCACAGGACATAATGGTATCATTCCCTAAACTTCCATACCAGTTATATGGTCACAGTCCAGATCTTCCACCAGTAAACACTCCTGAGTCAAACACCTCCAAAAAAGTGCTCTCAAATGTAAACACTGTATGCAAAGGGTTGCCAGCTATGCAACACCCACCTAAATAATTTGCAGTTGTCAGTTAAAGTCTTATTGCCAGAAAGGTCTTACGAAGCAAGCTTTGAGACAAAGAAAAACAGTTTTTGTCTTTCACACAGACCAAACAGCCCCAACTCCTTCAGTCACTCCTCATAGGACACATTCTTCTTCCCCAGACTTGTTGTCCTTCTTTGGACCTGCTCCAGCACCTCAATATCCTTTCTGCACTGAGGTGCCCAAAACCAAACACAGTATTCGAAGTGTGACCTCACAAGTGCCAAGTACAGTGGGAGGATGACTTTCCTGGTCCTTCACCACACCAACCCCTGGAGCTCTCCAGCCCCTCCATGGGCAGCCTGGACCTGTGGGATGGACCCTGGACCAAGTGGAATGCTGGCAGCACTGAGCCCCAGCTCAGTCCTTAGAATCATAGAACCACAGCATGGTGTGTTCGAAGGAACCCCAAAGCCCTGCCATGGGCTGGGTGCCCCCCCAGCTCAGGCTGCTCAGAGCCCATCACAGCCTCGGGTACCTTCAGGGATGGGGCACCCGCAACTCTGGGCAGTGCCAGGGCCTCACTGCCCTCTTTAGGTGCTCTCACATACATTGCTGCTCCTGGTGGGACAAATGTTGGATGGCTCTGACCTGCGCACACGCTTCACAGAGGACTGCTTCTGCAGGCGTGCTGGGCTTATGCTGTAAGTATTTCAAAATCCAATGATTTAAAGTATATTTGTATCAACTGCTACTCACCAGGTAGCCCTGCAGGGTTCCTAAGTAGCGTGAGAAAAGATGAATGCTAACAGGGAAATGTTCTGTAAAGAGAATGTGTTCTGGAGAGCTGTGATGGGCAGCCCCAGCCTATTCCATTAAAATTCCACTGCACAAATCTCTGGAGAAAACTCTTCTGGAATAATGTATGAAGCTGGACAGGGAAATCATCAGACAGAGTTGATGTCAAGCAGGACAAGGAGAGCGGACAGGGCACTCCACCAGGGGCAACAAAAAAGTTTTTGACTTGTTGAGCACAGCATAAACATCAACTCAGTGGTTGAGTAAGGATATGACTGACATCCACGAACACATCAGGAATAAATATGAGGGGAAGAACAAAGCTGTAGAAGGGAAAAGGACGACTGGGAGGGAAGAAAAGCACAGACAACAGAGATGCAGGCAGAGATTAATACTGTGATTCCCTAGAAACTGCAAGTTGTGTAACCATCAGGTACTGAGCTTTGCAGTTGGTATCAGGAGCAGGCCTCCTGGCATGGCATGCCTCACATCTCTATCCGTTCACAGGCCACAGAGGCTCACTCCTTTCAGAAGGAGAAAGGACAAAACTTGTAGTCCATGAGCAAAGCAATGAGTGCCAGCACCAGGCACGGCCAGGTGCTGCACTTCCATGGGGAGCAGGGCAGAGCTGCAGCAGGTCGGGTGATCCTACACCAGAATCCTGGTGTCAGCAACCCTGGGTTCTCCTCCAGTCTGCAACTTTACTCATAGTGCATGGAAAGAGTTCACAATTTCCTTCTATCGGAACAACCAAAATGTAGGAAACACTTAGATCTCACTGAGTTTGGGATTTGCAGTTGTGGGCACTGTCGTTCTGTTCTCCCCCTCATGGAATAATGGTGGACAGACACAGGCAACAGGATAAGGACATGTCAGCCGGGGGTGTTCCCGTCACCTGCTATTCAGAAGCAAAAATTGGTTCATTTTTTGTCAGCCCTTGTGCTTTGGAATCATCCCCTGTGATATAAAACACAGAAGTGAAGGCTTCGCTCCCCTCCTCCCCCAGCTGCTGGGACCTGGGATGTACATTTCAATCAGGCATCGCTGCACTTTTTTTATCAAGATGATTTTTGTCAAGAAAATAAATATATGCAGAGAAGAGTTTTTATATTTCAGCACTGGCTTCGTTTTGCAACTTTCAAAAAGCAAGACTGAGAAACATTTCCAGCAGGAAATTCCGATGAGATGATATTAGAGGGATAAAGAATGTACATATTCCAGAAAAAAAAAAAAAAGTATAGATAGAACTACAGTATTTCGAGAAAACCATTAATGTTCTTCCGTTCCTTTGAAACTTTCTGTGAAAAAGATCTGAGTAAAAGCATTCTTAAAATTCTGCTTCCTAAATCTGAGTGCATGACAGCCCTGTCCCTACCAGCTCCTCCTTTATGAACAGTGAGTGACACAAGACCAGGATCCCAGCAGTACCATCCTCAGCCACTCTCCGACGGCGATCTTCAGAAATTAGTGTGGTGCCATTAACATTAGATGAGAACAAAGTAGCCGTAAACCAGACTCTGAGCTAGCAGCAGCAAGGACCCCCAGGGCTTTTCAGCAGCTCTTCTGCTAACATCGCTGTGCTCTGTCTCTGCAGAGTAATTCTTTATAAAGACAGTTCTGAGGACGAACCGGCCAGTGTTAGTCTGGATCGATTTATATTTCCTCCCAAGGAACTAGTAGCTGTAATATAAATTCTAACTGAATAAAACATGAAAAAATAATCTTTAAAAACTGGGCCACTGAAGCATAGAAACCTCTTTTCTTTCTGAATTATGCTGACAAAGGAATCGAGAACTCTGTGCTGGCTGCCTGTGTGCCTGCACGTGGTCTTGTTGTGTGACAAAGTCTGCGTGCACCCTTAGGCTGAATGCTTTCCCTGCCTGGATCCATGGTGCCCAAAGCTCAGCACCACAGTGCTTGTCATTCACCTTCACAGTGCCATGGCTCAGCTCCACAATGCCCATAGCTCAGCCCCGCGGTGCCCATGGCTCACCACTGCAGTGCCCATCACTTCCATCACAGTGCCCATTGCTCATCATGTGTGCTGAGCAGTGTAGGGGATGTGACTGGAGGCTTTCTGACCACTTGGACCCGTTGGCTTGATCTCCTCTGCAGATGGTGCACCACCACTCCTGATGCAGCAGAGGAGGAAGGACTCCAAAGGATCACTCAGTGACACTGCCACCAACAGTGTGCATTGGCAGATGTTAATATGTGCAAGTATCCTAGATGCAGTTTGATAATTGTATTTCATTTTCACTCAGAGCTCACACACACAAAAATAGCACGGACTGATACTGGCAGGAGCACCTCAACATTTGGTATTTCTCATCTGGTGCTGTATGGAGTTGCAATAGAAGAACATTAAAGCAGGAGTCTCAGTGACCAACCACTGGAATGTGCATCCATTAGTAATAGATATCCAAAAGGAAAGCAGAGAAGACAACAAGAATGGCAGTGCTCAGGGATTCTGGCAGAGACTGCAGTGATTTAGGACCCTTCCAGAGAGAGATCTCCCTGTCTCAAAGGTTATTAAATCCACACCCTGCTGCTGAGTTTTATAGGAAATGCCCCAAGCAGAACTAAGTCTCAGACTCAAAAGCAAGCAAAGAGACTCACAGGAATGAGTTTAAACCCATTTTATATCAGGAATCTACATATCCCACAATGACTACCAGCAGCAGACACTCGAAGAATTAGGCTAACAGCCAGGTACGGCCCTTGGAAGTCACTGTGGGTCAGCTGAGGAAGGGAAGAGCAGCCCTGTGCCCCTAGCTGTGCCAAGGTCTGCTGCTCAGTAAGGCCAAGCCTGGTGTGTGCAGGGCCTGGAGCTGCCAGGTGCCTGCAGACCCCTCCAAGCACTGCTGTTTGGGCACATAGCACACAGCGATCCCAAATCCACCCAGGGAGCATGCTGCTCAGTAAAACCTGAAGGCAGGCACCACGCAGTGTACACAAGGATGCTGAAGCAAAGGCAACAGCACTGAAATAAATGGCAGTCTCAATTGCTCTACTTTATTAGTTGCTGACAAGTGAACATAAATCCTTATCTGCAAAAATCGGTTATGTGCATTTGGACAACTGAATAAGGAGGACTGAAATATTGTTCTATTTACTTTCGAGGCACAGAACCAAGACACTCTTTGTTACCTCATAAAATGCAGCATAGTGAAGTTAATACCTTTTTGCCAGCAGCTTTTTGCTCTCTCTTGCCAGAGACAGCCTCCGATTTTGAGACTGCATCATCAATCCAAAAGCTGTAAGGGCCTAAGTTTTTATGTATGCTTTCCTTGATCCTAGGCTGAAATAAATGCATATTATCTATTGCACATCCTGAGCTGCCTGGGAGCTGGAGCTCCTACCAGCAGGATGAGGTGCAGAGGTCACTGAGCCACCTGACCCTGTCAATCTGTCCTTTTGCACCCAGTGATCCCAATGCAAGGCTGGGAGCTGGAGGCTGCTCACAGAGCACCCCGGCTCTGTGGCACACGGGCAGAGGAGGTTCCATCCCTGGGGTGTGTGTGGGAAGAGTCCCAGACACACACTGGTGTCACAGCATCCCTGTCACATCCACCTGGCCACCAGGAGTGGTGGCACAGCTCATAGTGCTGTGTGCTGTGGACAGGGCCACTGCCCGTCTTCATTTTTCCACTCAGCAACTTATTTCTGGGAAGCCCCGAGGCCAGATTCAGACTGCAAATTGAACAGTCAGCTCACATAAAATTGTCCTCTTCGCCTCACCAGGGAGCCAATAATGAAGAGCACTCGTGTAACCCATAATCAATGATTTATTCAGCTTAAGTGATTGATTTTGTTCGGCTTCCTTAATAGCCGTAAGCAAAACTTTTTGTCTTCAGAGGTACTCAACTCAGCGTAGCTGTTTTTTCACATAAATAATCTGGGAGTGCTGCTTGCTATTGACAGAGCGAGCCAGGTCACAGAGGCTTCATCCCACAGTAGGGCAAGCAATCCCAGATGCCAGCCTTTGTTTGGGGGGCACTTCATGCAAGGTGATGTTCACACAAATTCTCTTGGAACGCAAAAACTGAACAGTGGGAACTTGAGGAATTGAAGTATTTATGAAGTTCTAACTCAGAAGTGAAAATGATCATGCACTTTTGCATTAGGGGAAGCAGAGGAGCTGTGTCTCTTCGCCTTTGTACTGTACTTTGCACATTCCTTCTTCCCTTCCATGGGGCAGTTGCTCAGGATTGAGTACAGCATTTTCTTCTGCACTCACAGTTTTCTGTTCCTATTTTTTTCCCCCCATCACAATTTTTTACTCTCAGTGCTGCACACATCAAGTCATGTAAATATGGAACTCGGGGAATTCAGTTTTGCAGAGACATTGCACACACAGTTCACAGTTTTAAGCCTTGCAAGGAACAGAGGCAAGACCCAGGCACCTCAGTGTGGCACAGAACTTCCCATGCTTCTTACTCTGATACCGTGTAAAACTTCACTCATTGGTTTCCATTGATTCTTGTAGGCATGAGCACAGTCAGTACTTCCCAGACATCCAAATTGCTATCTCATTAGCAGCTCAGCATGCCGTATCTTGTGCATAATAAATGAAGCAGTGTGCCTGTGTGTCATGCTTCCCTTTCACGGACACATTAAAAGCACAGTTATTTTTCTGATTTCTTTTCTCCGTTATTGTCTGTCCCCTTTTGCCACAGTTGCTGACTGATTAAAGGATGCTCATATACTCAATTTTCCCCCATTCCAACACTTCCAGCAGTGTCAGATTTTCAAGCACAGCTGACAAAAAAAAAAAAAAAAGAAAAAAAAAAAAAGAAAAAAAAAAAAAGACCATGGAAGGTGGCAAACACAGCCCAAAGGAAAAAAAAAATTGAATTTTCTTAATTAAAACAATACTCTTGAGATGAAATCCAGGACCATCAAAAGTAATTAAAGATTTGGGTTGCCAAAGCCCCTGGAAGCAGTTACATGGTGATGCTGCATGCAGTGACCCGGGCTCAGGCACAGTCCTTAGGTGTCCAGGACATCCCCCTCTGCTGCCCCAGGTGCTGCTGAAGCCCCTCAGCAGGAATCTCAGCTTTTCCTTTCCATCGGTCTTTTTGGTTTAGCCCTGAGCTAAGCCTTTAACAACTCTACAAAGATGGGTTTCGCTCTGCTACTGGGAACTGTGTGTGTGGGGGGAGGGAGGGATTATTGGAGTGGTGGCTCCAGTGCAGCTGAGTAACACACATAGTGTGGACCCAGTTCCAGACTGTGTGGACTGGGACTGCTGCCCTTGTGCTGGATTTTTTGTAGCTCATTTTTGTTTATGTTGCACAGGATACAAGGTGACCGTAGAAGAGACTGGATAAATATATATATATATATATATATATATATATATATATATATATATATATATATATATATAAGCTTATTTTGGTGTTTCATAATCCATTACTCATTCATTCTTTCTCATGGCCTGTTTTTTTCAGCAAGTAAGACTGTCAGGGAGGATATTAAGGGAAGGAATATTGTATCTCAGTGTCAGGATCTGCAGGCACTGCAACAGGGGGAGCAGGAAGCTGGAGACCCGTGTGAGATGCTTGTCTTGTAGCAGTGGGCTCAGCCAGCAGACACAGGCAGCTACAGCCTCACTCCATGCCAAAAAAGTCACCAGTATCAAAGCATAAGATGATAAAATCCTGGGTGAGGTGGACAGATGAGAAAAGCAAGTGACTCATTTCAGCTGGCTGGCTGTAAGGCACCCAGACCTGTTTGGGATGCCCTGCAGCACATTCCCTGTCTCCCTGCTGTAGCTTCAGAGCTCAGGTGGATGTTCTACAGGACGTGCCAGCCCAGGTGAGTCTCATTCCACATTTAACATGGCAGTGGACACCTAATTTTAGCAAGAGAGATGAAGATCCTGGGAGTACTCTGAGCAGTGAGGGGGGAGAGAAACATGCTGGACCAAGAGTTTTTCTGGAGGAGGGAAGGCAGAGGCCCTGCAGGTTTTGACTCCTGGCAGCAAACCACAAAAGGCTTCACTTCTTCAGGCAGAGCTGTTGGCTACAGCTCCCACATTCCTCCCTTGGTACCTCAGGAAAACACAAAACCCTTTATTAAATTAGAAAATGTATGTATATATATTGGTGCTACTGGGAAAGAACATTTAACCCATTAATATCCAGCTAATGGGATGGAACATACTGCAAATGGGAGCAGCAGCATGCTGTAGAGTCCCATCAAGCTCATCTTTCTGTGTATCCAACAGTGTAGCCAGAGTGCAATCTTACAAACATCAGCACCAAGGCATAGTGCTAAGGACAAGGCCTCACTGTGAAAGTGTGGAACAAATCTGAAGTATGTGGAAAATAAATGGTTACATCCTCAGCTGAATAATGGATTGGCTCCTAACTCTCAAGATCTCACAGAAAGCTAATTTTCTCTATGTAATTAGAAGTGTCATATTCAATAACACCTTCTGATCCTTTCTGAAAAAGAGAATTAACAATAATTTGTCGTAATATAGCCCCATTGATTCTTATTTGGAACTATAGATCAGGTAATTAGACATAATAAAAAGCAAAGAAAGAAGGATGTGAAATTCCTAAACCTATAGAGAGGTCGTCATCTGTTGCAGTGCTTGCATCGATTTGCATCGTTGTCTGAAACACTGAGTTCTTAAGAGCAACAGTAACAGTGCTCGGGTGCTCCAGGGCTCTCACAGATGAGTGGAAGAGGTCACACAGGGTCGGCTCACGGTGAGGTAAAGGAAAAGGATGAGCAGATGTCAGAGGGGAAGGGAGCTGGGGGATGTCAGCCCCTCCAGATGTGCTCTGCTGAGGGGAAGAAGGGGGCAGCCCGTGGGCCCTTCATGGCTGTCTCGTTCTCTGCCTTCCTACAGGCAACTGGGCTTGATGCATTTTGATTCCTTTTCAGCCCCATTTCTGAGACCCTGCGCAGCAACAGAGATGGGACAGCAGGGAGGAGAGAAGAGCAGCAGCTACCTCTGTGTCTTCTGCAGCATTCTCTTCCTGTGGATGGAAAGTGGCACTCAGACTCTGCCCATTGCCTCCTCTGAGCACTCCATGGGATAGCAGAGAGGTTCTAGGTGCTCCCTGGGACAAACCTCAGGTCTCCCTGCTGACCATCCCGTGGTCCCAGCTGGCACTGTGGGCACCCCTCTGCTGCCACTCATGAAGCATTCTCAAGGGCACAGTAACGTGGGGAAATTCTCCTTGAACCTCAAAGGGCACCAAGGGGACAGAGCAGGATCAGACTCCAAATCCACCTCCAGAGCCCGTGCTCCAATGACAGCAGCACCACAGAGCAGGGAAAGCAGGCAAGCAGGGAACATGACCAAACTGCATCTCAGAGCTGGTGAGCGCTGCTGAACCCCGACTGCCTGCCCTTGGGCTCCTGCTGCAGTGCAAGGATGTGTGCATGACAAAGGGGAACGTGTTTCTCAAAGCAAGACACTTTCAGGAGTGCTCTTAGCAAAGCTGAAAACCTTACAAAAGAGTAAGGTAGGTCCTACCCCACAAATTTAGATCCAGATTCAAGTTGTGTTAGGCCATGCTTTCCTTTATAATTTCTTTCTCTGAAGAATACATAAGGTTCTCTGCACAAATCCTATTTTTTGTTAACAGGATTTGTGAATGTAGCATGCATACGCTGCTTTAAAATTTGTCACATTTCTCTCTGATATCTGAGTCACAGAGCCTGCTAGCCCCTCACTTCCTCTTTTTCATTTCATAACTTATTTCTTCCAAGTGACCTATAAAGGAAAAGTCTTTAATTCAAGAGTTTTTCATATCCCAGCTCTTATGCTCGAGTACTAAACAACCTCACTCCAATTGGCGGATGCGCCATCAATGTGCCGTGCTCTGATGGAACAGAAATGATTGAGTCAAAAAACAGAGCACATCTCCTCTCTGCTGAGATTGTTTTCGAGAAGAAAACAGAGGGTGTGGGAGTGGGGAGGTGGGCTGATGTGGTGACATGTGCAGGAGCCAGGCACGTCCTGCTAAGGCAGGGGTCCCTGGGAGCCATGAGCTGCTGCTTGGGAGCTTGAGAACTTAACTGCACCAAATCTTGCCTCAGGGAAATATTCTCCTGACTCTCCTAGCAGGAGAGTATTTTAAGCCCCGGAGCATTTCAGCACTCATTCATCCGGTGCAATGGTACAGAAAAAATTTGGAGCAGATGTCTCCCTGTAGAAGCCCACCTGGCCATTCCTAAACAGCCTTTGCACACGCAATTAGGCTACAGGGAGACTTCTTTCCCAGTTCATATCTAATTGTCTCTCTGCCCTCTGTCAGCCCACACTTAACAACTCATGAGCACAGTCCCTCAAAGCCAGCTCTGTGTAGAAGCTGTGGACTGGTGGGGCACTGCAGCTGTGAACCATATCTGTCACCATGCACCATCTCTGTCACTACATATAGTATCTGTGACTGTGCATGGGCAAGATCTGCCCAGCTGCACTGCTCAGCCCTCTGAGCAGAGTTCAGAAAGCTCCCCAAGGTCCTGCAGGAGCCAGCAGCCCGGGGCAGCAAAGCAGGTCATGTGCCTGAACTGGGCACAGAGCTTGGCTTTGGCAGTGGCAGTTCATATATGACATTCCACATGCACTTGGAAATGAAAAGAACAAGAAAGCCAGAAGTGAACAGAAAGGTTCATCAATATGTGTGATTTCCTCGCATAAGCTCACAGGGAATTCCTCTTGAAACGTTCCCGTTTCTTTGCATGCAAACTTAGTCTGTGTTCATTGAGCACAAAACATCATAAAGTCTTTCAGGCAGTTTTAACAGTCAGTGCTAGACGTCACATTGGGAGCCCTGGGTGTGTGAAACTGGCTTGAAATTGAAAAAAAAAAAAAAAAAAAAAAAAAAAAAAAAAAGAAAAAACCCACACAAATAAAAAACCAGTTTCTATTCCCCCGGGGTCTGCCATCGTGTCTTAGAGCCTGGAACTTTTATGCAATTCTAATGTGGAGTGTTATAAATATTCATACAGAGACTCGTAGGCTAAAATTAAATGAGCTCATCATAGTTATTTTTACTGTAATGGATGTAGGCAATAAGAAAATCCCAAGAAAATGAATAGATGCAATTGGGGTAATAACAGTGCCTGTTTTCCCCCATTTCAGGAACAGCTATGAAATGGGGGTGCAAAATCCTCACGTAGATGAGCACCTACTGGGGAGGCAGCAGTGGCTGGGGGTCACAGCCCCATGTGGAGTTGAGCAGGGGCCACACACGGCACATCCCAAGAGGTGGGCACATTCCACAGGGACACAGGTGGGGCTGGGAGTGATGGGAGGGAAAAAAACAGAGCAAAGTTCCAACTGCTGAAAGCAGCTGTTATGCACTGGCACAGGAGAGAAGGAAATCCTTGGAAGTGCCAGCCAACTCCTTGCTGCATGCAGCTGGAAGAGGGTTTGAGCTATGCCTGGCAGAGGTAGTGGGGGGATCAGCAGCCACCTCTGTTTCTTTCTTTGACAAGCTGGGACACAGCTTACATCAGGCTGCTGCCTTCCACAGGTGGCTGAGGACACATCTCCTGACCAGAAGAGCTGCTCTAGCTATGAGGAAATGGTTTTCATAGGTCCATAGTGTACAAAAGCCTCTAGAGAATCCCAGAACCATAGGGTTTGGGAGGGACCTCTGGAGCTGTCCCAGCCCAATCCCCTACAGCAGCAGTTCCCCAGAGCAGAGTGCACAGGAAAGCACCCAGAGGGGCTGCGTATCTCCAGAGGAGACCCCACCTCTCAGGGCAGCAGTTCCAGAGAAGAAGCATCCTCCTTTGAGTCATCTTCAAGAACATCTTTATGAACAGCCTGCAGGGTTATCATTGCTCACCCCTAACTTGGCTTTCCTAGGGGCGTGCTGATAACAGGGGACATGGGGCAGCAGGGCAAGCACAGCTTTCCCTTCCAGTCCCCGTGGTGTGGGCCCTCTGCAGGCTGCTGACGGCTCCATATGTGCTACACAGGGGCATGGGGACACTGGGTGGCACCCACAGCTGGTGGCACAGGAACGGTGTCATTTCCCCATACCCAATTATTTCCGAGCTGCTGGTTGAGCCGGCGTGCTTTCTTCCCACGGCAAAAATGCAGAAGGGACTTTGCCTCTTAGGTTATGATTCAGATCTCCTTTTTGACATAATGTGACATAATACGATGTACGAGATGGAGTTACACACAGCCTGATTGTGTGCTGAACTGTCACTTAGGGCAATTATTTCTTTTTAATAGTAGTAATTGTTACTCTGGGTTGCCGAGGATAACCCAATCCCTGCAGGAAGCGGAGCCATTTGACATTCATGTAGTCTTGATAAATATTAATTGAATTAGCTGACTGTATTGACAAACAGAGAGATGTCTGATCTGAGGGAAAAGTGAAAGTAAAAATAAAGGCAGTGCTGTTGAGGCAATGCAATTTATCCATACATACACTGTGGTTTTGTAAATCAATCTTTATTTTTCTTACGGAGAGTATTTGTTTCTACCTGAAAAGCCAGTGACTGGATGACAAGTGCTTGGGAACTTTACCTTCTAACACTCTGTGTTTATTTACAAATACATACTCCCACTTCTTATTGTAAATCATTAAAAATAAATAAATAAAGACAATAAAGTAAAAAAAATAACCAAACACAAAAGGTACCGATTCCGAGGCCCATGTGACGGATCTGTGCTTTTCAGCACGGAGTGCTTTGTGCTTTACAGGCACTGCTGAGGACCACAAGGGCCAGGGCTGGAACCATCACAGGCAGAGGGGTAACCAGCTCCACTTCCAGGAATGGAGGCTGTGGAAGAACAGTTTGGAAAGAAGAAAGATAAGAGGGAAGAGCAGAGGTCCTGTGGGTCATGGAGGAGTTTGGATGAAAGCCACAGCAGGGCTCTGAGCAGGCAGGGTTTGCAGAGGAGGGGGGGGGTGCTGGTTGCAGACATGAAGGAAAAAAAAACACTATTCACCCAGATAAAGGTATCTAATATTATACCACAAGGAAATGAGGTAGCTGAATAGATAAGGACTGCTGAAGTATGTTTATATATCTTTTAAACAGTCCATTCTAGGTCCAGGTCAATCCTCTTTACTGACCAGGAGAACTGTCCCTCCCATCCCAGGAGCTCCCACACCCACCTGGTATTTGCACTCAATGGGAGGAGTTAAAACATTTGATCAAGTGAGAAGTGAAGATGGTATTTTGGAAAAGCCTACATACTCAAATGCAAAGGCACTTTTGGACTAGCTTGAGAATGCTCCTGTGTCAGTGAATGGTGATGGACATACAGATTTCCCACCTGTCACAATGTAATTCAAACCAAATAGTGCCTGCATGCACAACGCCACGCTCAGACACAAGTCAGGTGGGCAGATCACAATGACATGAGGAGTATCCCAAGCATGAAGGAAGTTCTAGGCTGGCTGGTCCAGCAGAGAGGTCACAGAACGCTGCTTTGGTCTGTCAAAGACATCTGAGAATCCTCTGGAGTTTGTGCAATACCACAGCCAACGTGCTGCCATTGTTCTCTCTAGGGCAGGAGAACTGCTTTGATGCCAAAATGTTTTGGTTTACATTTACAGTTCTTTCAAATGGGCTCTACCCTGCTTCCAGAAGAAGGCTGAAGGGTATCAATCCTACCCAATCACTTGCTGGATCCTGGTCCCACATGTGGTTCTGTCTTCAATGTGGATGTGGCTATTTAAAAGGAGAAACATTTCATAGCATTTTAGGAACAGATTTATGAGATCGAAGGCCTTTCTCCATGCACTTATTTATCCATTCTTTCACTTATTTTCACAAATAACAAGTTCCCTCCTCTGACACAGATCTCTGGAGATGAGCCAGACCTGAAGCCGTCTGCGTGCTGCTGGGGACTGCTGCTTTCTGTAGGTCAGGCTCCATTCAGAGCCTGTGCCCTGCTCAGGACAGCTCCTAGGCAGCTGAGTTCTTCCAGTGTAGATGCTTTGGTTCTTCACCATTAATCAGAATTCCTCACCTATTCTTCCACTGCAGGCCGTGTGCTCCAGAAAAAAGCAAGAGCTGTGCGTGGGGAAGCGGGCGTCAGGCTGCGTCCTCACTGCAGCCTTGTAGACATTTCTCATTCCCACTAGTGATAACAAGTGAAGATGGAGCATCTACTATAGGGAAACACGATACATATTTTATGAGCTGTTAAGCATTTATTAATCATTCATATCCAGATGATTAAAAAATTAATACAAAACCTGAAAATGATTTAGGAATGCACAAGCTCACATGGGTGGACGGAAGTAGCTCCTTGAAGAGGGAGGCAGAGGGGGGAGGTGTCACTGAAAATAGCATCCTGTCTTCACTGAGCATTCACCACGCCAGGAAAATCCCACAGACCCCCACCCCCTGAACTCCTCAGCACCAACAAGGTGAGGGGTGGGGGGGACATGGGCATGGGACTCAGCCACCCCACCCCGCTCAGCCCTGGGTGGGACACTGTGGGCAGGTGGAGGGATCAGTTCAGTTGCGGTATGACGGAACGCAGTGCTGACCACTGTAATTAAAGCAGCATTGACCCACTGTAATTAAAGTAGCACTGACCTGCTGTAATTGAAGCTGAAGAAATGCATCCAAATTAACTGGAGGAGCTAATCTGAGTTGGAACCAAACTCTTACTTTTTCCCCTGACCATTTCCAGCAGCCCTGTTGCTGCAGGTGTTGTGCTTGGCAGTACCACCTCCCTGCTTCTTTGCTGCACTTTGTATTTTCCTGTTTTAATATGAATGAGGAGATTTGTGTTTTTCTTCTACATTTGATGTAGCAGCTTCGGAAGGCTTTGGCATAATGTTGCCTTACAAGATAACCAAGTCAGAGTGCAGAGTCTGCAGTCTTTGTGCTTGCTGAATAACATCGCTTGTCATGAAAATATTGTATCCTGATAATCTTCTTTGTTGTATTATGAACAAAAAACTGCATCAGATTGCCCTCAGCAGTGGATTGTAGGAGGCTTAGCGAGTCAGTTATTTAGAACAAACACCAGGCAAATTTAACTGAAGTTTGTGGACATCAAAGGGCAGAAGTGATCTTATCCCAGTGCAATCAGCCAATGTCTGTATCAGCAAGGTCTGGTGCTCGTGGTGCTGACCCTTCTGTGATTAATGCTGTTTCTGTAGTGCTCCCCATTGCAGGGCAATGCAGAAATGAGTGCTATGCAGACTTGGGTGTCTGCCTTGCCTTCTCCAGGAATCACAGAATCATAGAATCACAGAATCACTCAGGTTGGAAAAAACCTCAAAGATCATCAAGTCCAACCACTACCTAACCAAACTGCCCTAACTCTAACAGCCCTCTGCTAAATCATGACCCTGAGCACCACACCCAAATGGTTTTTAAACACACCCAGGGATAGTGATTCCACCACTTCCCTATGGAGCCCATTCCAGTGCTTAACAACCCTTTCTATAAAGAACTGTTCCCAAATATCCAACCTAAACTTACCCTGGTGCAACTTAAGGCCATTCCCCCTCGTCCTGTCGCTGTCACCAGTGAGCAGAGCCCAACTCTGCTCTCGCTGCGAGCACCTTTCAGATATTGGAAGAGAGCAATGAGGTCTTCCCTCAGCCTCCTCTTCCCCAGACCAAACAGCCCCAGCTCCTTCAGTCTCTCCTCGTAGGGCACATTCTCCAAGCCCTTCACAGCCTTGTTGCCCTTCTTTGGACCTTCTCCAGCACCTCCATGTCCTTTCTGTACTGAGGTGCCCCAAACTGAACACAGTACGCAGTACAAAAGGAAACATCCTTTTTTTTTTTTCCTCCAGGAAGAAAAGACCAAGAGCAACTCTCAGAGAGATAGAGAGATGAGTGGTGCAGATCTCCAGTGGAGCAGGGCTCCCTTGGATCACCCCACATGAGGGCTGTACCTTGACGCAAGGCTGCTCCACCCTGTGCCCCCAGGATGCTGAGGGGCTCCCAGATACCAGGACGCATCCTGTGGTCCATCCCTTGCTCTGTGTTCACTGTGCAAAGATGCAGCGGAGGGGAAGCTGAAGTGCTGGTGGTGGAAGAGGCTCTGAGCAGCAAGGACAGTGCTAGATGGGGTGGGCACCTTGACTGCATCCTACTGCCTTCCCAGAGCCCAGATTGGCAGAACCATTAAAGTAACAGAAAGCTCAAAGCAAACAACCCCCCCTACCCCCTTCCCCTGCAAAAAAAAAAAAAAACAATAGAAAAGAAAAGAAAAAGATTATGAACTCAGCAATGTTTGTTGGTTTCCTTCCCTCCTCTTTCCCTCCCAGCCACAGGAATGAGAAATGAGTTGAGTGATTCCCTCAGAAATAGCTGCTAAAAGGAAAAGCAGTGGATTTTCAGGAACTGGCACAACCACTGGAAGGACTTCCAAGCCACAGAGACAACTTGAAAGAGCTTAAATTGCTGTTAGAACTTCTAGCATTTGAAATTGAATTAGACAGAAATCCCACTGAGGATTCTTCGGAAGCAGATTTCACAGAATCATTTTAAACAAATACTTTCTTCCTGACTTGGAATCCTTTGGCTGTGTCCCATTTCCTGTGATTGCATGGAGAAGGAAAAGCAATGCACCCGTTCCCCTTCGCAATACCTCTGTGCCAACAAGAATAAGGACAGAAGGAGGGATTTGCCATAAGTAAGGCTGGGATGATCCCCTTTTATTTGCTTTAATAATTGGGGTCCATTTTTAATTCACAAAATTGAATCAAATTAGATCCTGTGGAACAAACTCATCACTAAAAAGGGTGTGGGACCCGACTGCAAACGCGTGTGGTTTTAATTACAATTAAGGAAAAAAATAGATGATTTTTCATTCTATGTAGCAGTGACAATTTGTTCTCTAATCACTGCCTCCTATCAGCATTTCTCCGGTCTGATATATGAGCACCTATTATAGTGCCTTTCTATGGTGATCCAAGAAACTCCACAATAAATGGTTTTAATTGTATTTAAAATGATGGTAATAATTCAGGCATATGCAAGCGCACACGCTATTACTGATTGAGCAGAAGGTGCTTCTAATACTGTATCTGCTTAATAAATTTCCTTCAACGGCAGGACGTCTGATTCAGTATGGAAATAGAAGGGAAGTTCTGCCTGTAATGAAATGCCATTGACCTTTTTCTGCTTTTTGTTGGTTTGTTTTTTTCTTCTGGTATGACAAATAGGTTTAATTTCAAAGCTTTTTAGGAAATTGCATCAATATTTAAACTGATTTCCAACTCGCTTTGATAATGTACCTTCCCTTCCTCCTCCACACATGATGTGTACCCCACTGCACGCACACCAGTGGCAGTGAGCAGCAGGAAGCATGTGTTCAACAGCAGCAAACTGGCATTCCTGAACAGAGGGCTCTGGAGCTCCGCATCGCTTCTTGTAGGGCAAATAACCCCCAAAAATAGCACCCAAAAGAAATATGCCAAAGATGGTGTATTTTTGATAGGCTTAAGTAGATGATGTATAGATGGTTAATAAGAAAAGAGTGGCTCACCTTTGAAGATGGTCAAGGCTCACTGATAACTCCACTAGGGAGGGATCTCCAACCAGAGATCCTTCCCTGGTGATGGTCAGCCCTTAAATGGGGTCTTGGGAGAGGTGGAGTCAAACTCCGCCCCTTCCAATCACACTCACTTGTGCCCCTGGGGCTGACCCAGTGCTCACCTCAGGTGATCAATCAGTGGTTCAGGCCATGATTCAACAGTTCCCATACACTTCGGAAGTTTGGAACCAGTGGGAAGCCCACCATTCAAACATGTATGGTTGCTGAGCTTATAAAGAAAGAAAATACATTTTTCATTGAAGCATAAAGCCCTAAGCCATCCTCATCCTCATCCCCAGTTAGAATGAAGGCACTGGGCCCAGACATGAGCATGCAACGCTGGGTGTTGCCATCCTCCCTTCCACTCTCCCACTATGCTGGGCACAAAGGATGGATGCAGACCCCCATTTCCTGCCCCCAGTAACAGTCTGAGCCCAGCACTGCCCCAAAGCCCCCAAACTGCTCCTGTGTGAGGATGAGCAGCACTGCATCCTGCCTGCCCCAGCACCCTGCTGTGAAGTATGGAGGGAATGCATGATTCTGAGCAGGCACAGTGCAAGGAAGGAGAGCAGACATGCAGAGGGTGCAGCATCCCATTATCTGCCGTTCTCCTCTCAGGACAGCCAGGAGCTGAGGTACACCGGGTGCACCAAATCCCCAGCAACCCGCCTTGTACTTCAGTACAAGCTGAGGTAAGGCCACCTTCATCAGTATAATTGCACCTTCCAAATACACTGAGGAAAAGAAGAACGTAATCCCCCTATTTACCACGGTTTTAATGAATAGGACAGACCTTCTGATAAGAGGAGCTTCTCTCTTTTATTCTCCAAACCTTCTTACTATTCTTCTTCTGCTTCGCATTCAAATATTAGCAGAACCTAATTTCATATGATCATGCCCTTTACCTACAATAGGTAGTAATTACCAAATTGTTGTATTGGGGTATAAAAAGGTACTACAGGAAGGAAATAAAAAGATGTGGCTTCATATCAGTGCACAGTCTGACTCTGATCAAACACAGCCATGCTTGTTCACAGCAGGTAATGCTCAGGGACTCCAGAGACACTCGGACAGAAGCACAGCTGACCTGGCTGGAATGTGGGACCTTGCAGCAGAAGGACTGCAGGAAGGGCAGCAATTACATAGGTGTGCAATAAGATAAGAGCTTCCTCTGCAGCAAATGGGCCTGGGACCTGATGGGCAGCAGCACCACACACTTTGGTGTTTTGCCAGTGAAATATGCAGTGGGGTACAACAGGGCAGGGAATGCAATTTGAGTTTAGGATTTTGAACTAAAGCTTAATTATACCCCAGAATTTACTCTGCCTGTCACTCTGGACTTTAGGTGGATCAAGATTAATTATGCTGTAGAGATCTTTCCCCCTCTGGCTTAAATTTCTCTATCAAACTCCTTGCCTATATATTTTGACTGGGCAATAAACCATTTTTTAAAGACAGAAGAAGTAGAATTTCTTTTTCCTTTTAGTAGTAAGGGTTTTTTCTGCACTGGAAAGGTTCATCAATTATACCAATATAATTACCATATAACTACACTACAGCAATTATTTCGCTATAACTCTTCTTGTAGTGACTGCTATTGAATAAAGTAGTTTCTTCAATATACCTTAAATCCATTCCCTAGCAACATAAACTAAATCAAAACATGTCCTGTTATTGAAGAACAAATATTTTGTATTAGGAATTGCACTGCAAGAAGCAAGGCTGCTCAGCAATAGCATTAGTGCAGGTTCAGGATGGTCGTGCAGTACCATCCATTGCTCTGCATGTCCTACACCTGCTGCCCTGGGAGCAGTTGCTTGGCATCCAGAGGTGCTCCAGCTGAAATGGGAAGGGCCTAGGGGAAGGGGAGGGGGAGGGGAAGGGGGGGAATACAGGAGATGGCCATTTGGATCTGCCCCATGAGTGACTGACATGAGGGGTATGATCCACCCACTGCAGTGAGACTGAGAAGTCATCACAAAGCACGGCAGATAAAAAGCATGGGGGCAGAGCCATGAATCTTGGATGTTTCTCTTGGCACCAGAGATGAGCTGTGTTTCATCACCTTTGTCCTTCTGTAGGCAGACAGAACAAGCAGGCCTAATGAGGAGGAACTGGTGGACATGCCATGAAGGATGATCTGTTTATGTATTTGCTCACAGTCAGCTGTCTGCTCATACTGAACCTGCTCATAAGGTGCAGGAGTAAGCTGGGGAAAATCTATTTCACGAAAGGAGATGAATCAGCAAATCACAGGACAAATGCTGGTGTATGAGCTTAGCTTGCAAAGATCAAATCATGCAGAGGGCTTTCCAAGTTCCAAGAGATCCTCATGGCTCTGCCGGTGGCAGGTGTGCAGTCAGCCTGGGATGGCACCAGAGCCATTAGCAGCATGTCTGTGCCACCATCTGTCTCAGTCAAGGTGCAGCTCAGAATGAGTTTGAGACTGTAAGTCTCCTTCTCAGCTCCGATTATTTCTCCTGACATTTACAATTACCATTACTGCAATGCTAACTTGCAATAAAATAAATGGTTTAAATCTCATTTCCTTTTGCAATTCATGATACATAAACCAAAGGCAAGTAAAATAAAATTCTCCGAAGAATAAATGAACTGCTTATTTCAGGGAAAGTACATGCAGGTATTCCAGCAGCGGGGTTTCACCAGTGGCAGCATAGAATCACAGAATCACTCTGTTTGGTTAAGACCTTAAAGGTCATCGAGTCCAAACACAACCTAACCATACTGCCCTGATTCTAACAACCCACTGCTAAATCATGGCCCTGAACACCACAACCAAATGGTTTTTAAACACACCCAGGGATGGTGACTCCAACCACCTCCCTATGGAGCCCATTCCAGTGCTTAACAACCCTTTCTGTAAAGAACTGTTCCCAGATATCCAACCTAAACTTACCCTGGTGCAACTTAAGGCCATTCCCCCTCATACTGTCACTGTCACCAGTGAGCAGAACCCAACCCTGCTCTTGCTGTGAGCACCTTTCAGATATTGGAATTGAGCAATGAGGTTTCCCCTCAGCCTCCTTTTCCCCAGGCCAAACAGCCCTAGCTCCTTCAGTCTCTCCTCGTAGGGCACATTCTCCAAGCCCTTTACAGCCTTGTTGCCCTTCTTTGGACCTTCTCCAGCACCTCCATGCCCTTTCTGTACTGAGGTGCCCAACACAGTACTCGAGGTGATGCCTCACCAGTGCTGAGTACGGGGACAGGATGTCTTCCCAGTGCTGCTCAGCACCCCATTCCTGATCCAGGCCAGGATGCCATTGGCCTTCTTGGCCACCTGGGCACACTGCTGGCTCATATTCAGCCACTATCCATCAGCACACCGAGGTCCCTTTCCATCAGTCACTCCTCCCCACATCTGTAGGGTTGCTTGGGGTTGTTGAAACCAAAACACAGAACCCAACACTTGGCCCTGTTGAAACTCCAGCAATAAACCTTGTCTCATCGATCCAGTCTGTCCAGATCCCTCCTAGCGCTCTTTTCCCCTCAGGCAGATCAACACTCCCTCCCAACAGCATGCCCCAGGCAGCACGTGGTGTGTGCAAAGCCGAGGGGACCACACTGTCACTGTGCACTGAGGGGTCCCACAGCTGCGAGCAGGAGGTTCCACTGAATATTTATAGGGTTCTCCTGGCAGCTGGTGGAAGTGATGGGAAGTCCTTATGGAGGGTACTGTGGAATGGGAAGGACCAAAGCTGTGAGGCCGGCGCCTCAGGCTGAGCTCACGGTTTGCATGACTGCTGCACGTCTTCGATGCTCTGGTGTTTCTTTGTCTTGTTCACGTATGCAAAATGTGGACGTGTGTACATCACACAAACGGTGCACCAAGTACTCATTCTACAGTGTATTTTAAAGTTACCTGAGGGTCATGGCGCACGCCTTCAAGCAACTTTACCTAGTGCTGCATATTTACCAGGTCGTATTTGGCCCAACAGTGCTTGCTGTCAGTCATACCTCTGCTGCTGGAGATCTCCAGTACCCACATGAGCTGTCTGTACCTTCTTAAATCTGACATTGTCTTCTGGAGCAACAAAGCTGAGGTGAATAGCATGAAGGAATAATAACCGGGGAACAATGGTTCACTGTTTCTGCCGTCATAAGAACTAGGGGTCACTGAACAAATGATCTAACAGTAGCTTAAAATAAAAACAGAATTTAATTAGTAGAACTTTTCTTCCACATAATGCATAATTAAACATGGGAGTGAGAGCCATGGGAGAGATGGGAAATTAAAAATATAAATATCCTTAAAAATAATTACATGTATTCAGGACAAAAAGATCCACAAACTAATTGCCTTCTATTCAGCAGGTGAAGCTTTGTCTCAACTGCAGCCAGAGTTAACATCCAATTTATTTTAATAAGACCAAAATTTAACACCTAGTAGGCTGTGCTGAAAACAAAGGTATAAGTTAATAAACTGGGACAAGCTGATTTTTTTTATAAGCATCTGTATATATTTGGTACTAATTAAAGAAACTGTGTTTATGTTTATATCCTACTTAATGAGAAAAACTATAAATCCAGAAAGTACCTTCTTTAGGTGTCACTCTTAGCCCTTTTTTCATCACGTTTTACTTAGGGAGCCTTGTCTTTTTACTCAGCACTGGCTTATTGCCTCTCTAAATCTAACAAAGTGAAGTGATTGCATATTTCCATGCATGTAAATGAACAACAGTTACATAGTCCAGAAAGGACACTGGACGGCAGCAGTTCCTCTCTCTTTTTTTGTCCCCTGTTCTCAGAGCCCCATATTCTCTCTCTTTGCTGCACTTCACAGGCAATGAGGACTATAACCAATGCCTTGAGGCCCAGCTTGCACATGTACACACACAAAGGAGAAAGAAAAAAAAAGAAAAAAAATCATTAAGAGGGAAGAGATCTCACTGGAATAAGAGATGCATCACTACACATGTTTTATTCCCCTCTGAAAGCCATCTATGGTTTATCACTGAAAGCATATCAGAAAATAATGAGCTCATTTTTTGTTTGTTTGTTTTTCCCTCATGGCAAAGCAGCCAGCAACCAGAAAATAAGCTGTTATTCTTCATGGAGGATCAAATAGCTGGTTTAGTCATGAAAGATCTGCTGTTTCAAAGTGGCCAGCTTGCCCGGACCACTGTTTTCTCCTTCCACTAACTAAGCAACCTGCACATATCTCATTCATCCAGCCATGAGTGACTGGAGAGAGCTGGACTAGCCAAACACCAGTCAGAGCCTCGAAGGGTCTCACATTGCAACTCTCCCAGGGGCTTGGGGTGCTGACGGGTTGCAGCTGGGCCTTCCACCAGCTACTGCACCTGTGGGATGTGGAGCTGATAGGCAGTGAGAGCAGATGACGGGGGAACAACACGAGATGGGAGCTCTAAGGGGACACCCCCCTGAGGAGTGAGTTAGCACGGGTCCTGCAGCCCAGCCAAGAGAGGCAGGGGGATGAAGGGCAAAATGCTTGATGAAGCTGGACCTATCTGCCTCTGTCAGAATTATATGGGCTCTTTAATCCATCCCGCACTGTTCAGGATAGCTTTGAATCTGTAGAGAGTTCAGGGACAATATACTGATGCCATCCATTCACTCCCTGACTCCAGGCAGTTCTTTTCGAAATGTACGTGAATTTATATTGCAGTTCATATTGTATCTTAAAAGGAAAAATTACAGAGATGTATACACCTGAGAATAAGATTTGCTCCAGTTCACTGAGTACTGCACTTACTTTTGGAGCATCAGGACTATGGAGTCTCTGATGTAACAAAGATACGCTCAGTTCCTGGCATAATCACTTCATCTCCTGGGAGTGCAGGATGTGGTGGGAAAGCAGCTGAGAAATCCCACCTGCCCTGAGCTCCTGATGGCATCAAGCACGGGGGCTGGCCAGCACCACTGCTCTGTTCTGCCCCCAGACATTACTATTCCCCAGAGAAACTGTAATTTGTCATTCCAAGCTATTGTAAAAAGCTCTGCTTTGGATAAAAGTGATGAATTGTAAATCTGTGTATCTCGACTCATCTTCTGCTTGTTGAAGCTCTCGCAATGATCATTCATAAGAAACCAGAGTGACACCTCTGAAATTCAGCAAGAATATAAAGAAACAAGTCCTTTAAAAACAATTGCTCTCTGCTTACAAAGACACTCTGCTTTTCGTTTTATCTTCGCACTTGTAATTTGAAGATAACAAAACTTCAAGCCTATACCTGAGAGGCGCAGCTCCCGTGGGCACTGGGAGAGAAGTAACTCCAGAAGTGACATTTATGGTATCATAGTTTGTATTCCCCATGCAGATTCAGAAACATTCAGAAACATATGGGAATAACAGACTGAAAAGGAGACTTTTCCCATATTGTGGTGAAAAAAAAAAAAAAACAACAAAAAAACATCTAAATGTGAAGTGACTCTTAAAACATAATTTCAATCCATGCTTACTCAATTTGTCTGCAGCTTCTACGTGTGCTTGGTGCTTTCATCGCAGTGGGCTCCTGATGCAGCACACCATCTGCAATGGCCTGGAGCAACACATGGATCCCCAGCATAGAAGAGGCTTCAGCCAAACCCAGCTGTCCTGCTGGAACACAAGAACTAATAGGTTTCAAGAGGTTTGAGTTAACGTAGAATCCACGCATCTCCTAGTTATCCTATGACACCACAAGCACTTGTGAGAGTGAAAGCGAAAGGGAAGGCAAATAAGTGGGTTTATTTATCTGCTTAATGCATTGCTTTACAGGCAGATAAAAGGATCTGATTACAGGGCTACAGAATTGTAGGGGTCGGAAGGGATCTTGAGTTGAGTCCAACTGCCCTGAAAAAGAGGTTCCCTGCAATAGGTGGGGTACTGTGACTGAAATCAGACCTACAGATTGATTGCATCGGAGCAGATGTCCAGCAATGAAGTCAGGACTTTGGCCATAAACATTTGGATTTTGCATATCCTCGAGGTCAGCTGAGGCCATGGAGGTCTCAGCAACACGCTGGGGAATCCAGGAGATCAGCATAGGCATGCATCTGGGTTTGTAATGGTGGTGTGTTGCAGTTAGTGCAGAACTCTGCAGGAAAACCTCTCGGCCAAAAAAAAAGGACTGAAGACTGTTTGGCGTTCAAAGGAACTGAAAGCATGAGTTGAAGCTGGAGTCATTAACATGTGAGGACAGCGATCTCTGCTCCACAGCACAATGCAGGGACAGCTCAGCAGGTTTCTGCTTTATTCTCTCAGAGGTAAACCCACAGCTGGGGCTCCTTTAAAGTTAATTGATTTTTTTTTTTTCGTAGAATATCAGAGCATATTACAAAGAAACAGAGATTTCTCCATCAAATGACTGAAGAAATGAGCAATCTGGCCTCAAGGTTGCCTTTGGGAAGCTGCTTCTCTTGTCCACAATGCACACGGCAGCACCAGAATTGCTCCCTGGCCTCCACAGAGGCACTGGCTGGTACCAACAGAGACATTATGGACCAGAACCGTACATCAGCTGCACTGTTACTGCACAGGAACTTCATGCAGCTCTCTGTTAACGTTTATTGTTACAAAATGCCTTGAAATGAAAAAGAAAACAACAAACATTCCGGAGGTGCAGAATTCAGGACATGATATTTGCAGAAGAGAAGAGAGGGACGGTATGGTGGGCACAGTTCCTCCCAGGGGGTTTTGGAGGCGTGGGGTGGGAGGGAATGCCCCATCATGGGCTCTGAGCTCTGCGGGGTGCTGAGCAAGGGCACTGCCCACCAATGCCATGCTGCAATGAAGGAGACCCTTCCTGCAAGTTCCAGAGCGCTATCACGTTTTTTACTATTCAAAGTATGATTTTAATCATGAAATTTGCTATTTGTAATTCTAATATTTACACAGGGAACTCTTTTTCTTCTGTCTCTCTCCATGAAGTAATATTCAAATCAAAGTGTGAGTTTCATTTTATAAAGCTTTGAAGTTGATCCTTTTGACATTTCACATTTCCATGTCACACTTGTAATTATGAAAAAAAATGAAAAGTCTCTCTCCTCAACATTTCGTATTTTCTATATGGCCTTAACAGCCTTTTCTTCACTTCTTTTGGCAAACTCAAAAAAGCGAAGGAGCAGGAAGAGGCATCTGCCCCAGGCACGTGTACAGCATGGGTTCTGGACGTGGCCACACCTGTGAGGCCTCACCTGGAGCACTGCATCCAAATGTGGGGTCTT
The DNA here is from genome assembly GCA_036925125.1 of Oreortyx pictus. NCBI lineage: Eukaryota > Metazoa > Chordata > Aves > Galliformes > Odontophoridae > Oreortyx > Oreortyx pictus. The sequence continues at coordinate 53,563,344 of JAUPFR010000006.1, read as the reverse complement.
CAGTACAGGAGACACAGACCAGCAGGAGAGTGTCCAAAGGGAAGTGGTTTCACAATGAAAGAGGGGAGGGTTAGACTGGAGATAAAGAAGAGGTTTTTTACAGCCAGGGTGGTGAGGCACTACACAGGCTGCCCAGTGGTGGTGTCCCATCCCTGCGCACACCTGAGGTCAGGGGATGGCTCTGTGCACTGTTGTAGCCGTGGGTATCCCTGGGCATTGCGGAGAATGAGACCAGGTGGCGTTTAAGGGTCCCTTCCAGCCCAAACCATTCTATGATTCAGTGATGCTCACAGTGACGTGCTGCTGTGGGTGCAGGCAGCGGTGCAGGCAGCTGTGAAGCACCAGTGCCTGCTGTGTGAGCAGCTTGCAGTGTGGAGCAGAAATTAAAACCTGAAGATGAGTTTTAAGCAGCCCTCTGTCCTTTATGTTTGATAGCTGGAATGACAGCTGGACACTAATGAACACCAGAGAAATACTATTCCCCCAGCAGCAACATTCACACTAGGGAGCAGCACAAGCACTGAGAATGCATTCGAGTGGTGCTGAAACAAACACTGCAGCTGATCCAACACAGTAATTTATTTCTTTACATGGTAAATCTACAGATGTTGCAGTGAACCTGGGCAGAAGGAGTGTGCCAGGTCCCCACCCCGTTCATGCCCCGATTCCAGGTCACAGTGTGGACACCACACTGCAGCGCTCTTCAGATTTCATTTCCCAATGCAGGCAGTGCAGAACAGTCCTGGCTTGGGGCAGGTCTCAGTCCTACAAAGGGCAGCAGTGCAGCACCAGACCCACAGCCCCAGGTGGTGAACCCTCTTTAGTATGGCCACTGCTGGGGGCTGCACCCAACTTTTCCACAATCCCTTCCAACCCAAGAGAATCCAATCCCTCCAATCTCTGCCTGCCAGCAGAAGCATGAGCATGGGCTGAGTGTTACCTAGTTGACCATATCTGGTCATGGAAGGAACAGATAGGGAGCCTTAATCCTATCTCACAAATAAGCTCCTCTGACAGGCCTGAGACATAGCACCGGACAAGGAATAGAGCAGAGGTTATCTTGGGATGGATGTCTGGGAAGGCATCAGCACAGGGCTGTTTCCTGATACGGAGAGCAGGACAGGACCTGTGAGCTGAGTTCTGGGGCAGCATTGGGTCCTCTGACCAAGGAAGAGGGCTGCATTGCTCAGGGGTGATAAGGGGAGGGACAGCATGCCCAGTGTGCAGGAGATGGGGCACTGTTATCATTGAAGCATCTACAATCACAGCATGGTTAGATTGGAAGGGACCTCACAGCCCACAGCCCTACTTCTGCCTTGGACTGCCTGTCCCCCAGCAGCTCAGGCTGCCCAGGGCCCCATCCATAGTCTCAGACACCTCCAGGAATGGGGCTCTCAGAGAGAAGAGGTTAAATTACGTATAACCTGTCATACTCTTCCTTCTATACATCAGAAACATGGAATAGCAGGTCCAAGAAATCCCGTGCATATAAAAGAGAAGAATTTCCATCATAATAAATTCATAAGGCTTCATAACAAACATTACTGTTTGTTTATGCAGAACTGTAATATTGACCTGATTGCAAAGATAACAGGAAACCTCAAAGGAAGCCATAGGGCAGAGCGATCCTGGGCAGGAACACGGGGGAAGATTAATACTATCGCTCACAAGATGTGACAACAGCTACCCCTGGAACACGGAGATATCTGAAAGTTAATGCAGAGATAGGAGTGTGATAATAAAGACAAACATGTCTTTTTAGGTTAGGCTGCCCCACTGCAAGCCATATATGGTTTGATAATGCACTTCTTCAAAAACACGCTGTTGACAGCCCTGCGAAGGTGAAATAATTTATCTTAAAATTGAAGAGAGAAACCAGGAGGTAGAGAACGTGGCACCAAAATATGGATGACAGTGTCCTTGCCAAGGAGGCAAACAACCTTATTAAGCAAGAGAGGGGGGAAGAGATGGCTGTGTTAACAGTGAAAAGGAAGTTGGGGGGGAATATAATTACAGCCAGGGATTCATATCAGCATCTGCACTGTCAGGCTTGAAGAGCTGACAGTCATTTTATGGGGAGAACATCGGAAAATGAATGGCAGCATTTCTGGTGCATGGGCTTTATGCATCAAATTCATTAGTCCTGAAGGTAATATTGTAAGAGTTAATTCAAAGGTAAGGGGAGCACAGTAGTAAATACAGGCTAAGCACTGCAGCAAGCAGCCTGGTGCCTCTGAAGGAGCAGACAGGTGCACTGTGCCAGCTGTGCCCTTACCAATAGTGTGCCATCTGTGCCATTACCAGCAATGTGTCATCAGTGCCCTCCCCAGTGCTGCGCCAGCTGTGCCCATCCCAGTGTTGTGCCAGCCCTGCAGCTGCCATAGAATCATAGAATGGCCTGGATTGAAAAGGACCATAATGATCATCTCATTTCAACCCCCCTGCCATGTGCAGGGCCACCAACCACTAGAGCAAGCTGCCCATTGCCACATCCAGCCTGGCCTTGAATTAATGCAAGATGTTGAAGAGCACCAGCCCCCTGAGGGACACCGCTCGTGGCTGGCCTCCACCCTGACACAGAACTCTTAATCACAACCCTTTGGCTCCGTCCAGCCAGCCAATTCCTAATCCATTGAACAGTCGATCCTTCAAATCCATACCTCTCCAATTTTGAGAGAAGGATGTGTGAGGGACCGTGTCAAAGGCTTTGCAGAAGTTCAGGTAGATGACATTCATTGCTTTTCCCCCATCCACCAAAGCCGCCACTCCATCATAGAAGGTCAATAGATTGGTCAGACAAGGTCTGCCCTTGGTGAAACCATGCTGGCTGTCTCGAATCACCTCTTTGACTCGGATGTGCCTTAGCATAGCTTCTAGGAGGATCTGCTCCATGAACTTCCCAGGCACAGTGGTGAGGCTCACTGGCCTGTAGTTCCTTGGGTCTTCCTTTCTCCCCTTCTTAAAAATGGGAGCTTTTCCAGTCTCCGGGGACTTCACCAGTCAGACAGGATTTTTCAAATATGATGGAGAGCAGCTCAGCAACCACATCAGCCATCTCCTTCAGAACCCTAGGATGGTTGTCATCTGGTCACCAGGGACCACTCACATTTCCTTGTATGCGCTCCTCTCCACGATACCCAAAGTAAGATATTCACTATCATCTGCAAAAAAATATATATGTGTGTATATATATACATAGGGCACAGTAGTACATTCTTAAATGGGGCAATGCCAGGGCCATTGACAGCACAGGGATGCTGGTTGGAGCTGCGCGGGATGAGGCCATGGCACGTGTGGCATCACAGAGTACACATCACAGTGCGGGGCTGTACTGCGGCCGTCAGCAGGAAGCACTGCTCCACTTTTACTGGGCCATCAGTGGATGCAGCAGCAGGGGGAAGGCTGGGCTGGGCCAGGTGCAAACACTGGCCCACAACAGCTTTTAGAGCCCACAGTGATGACCTAGCGCTCGGGGACACTGTGAGCAGCTCTCTGGGCAGCCACAGCCAGCACTAGCCTCAGAGACCCTGCTGCCTCCCAGCTCCCTTGCCCCACTCCTACCTGACCGCAGGGGCTGAGGTTCCTCGTCCACCTCCACCAGCTGTGTGTGAGCTCCCATCCAGCCCCGCTGACCTCCACCTCTTCCATATCATGGTTTTGGCATTTGTCATCACCTGGTGGCTGCAAAGGCTAAAATATGTTGGCAATGAGTGGGATGCAGCCACGCTCAACCACATGCAGCAGCATGAGGTATATCTGCAAGAGCAGATGACCAAGCTGCTGCAGGAGGTAGAGCAGAGCAGGATGGAGCAGAGCAGAGTGGACGAGCAACCCTTGCACTCCTCTGCACTGGATAATTTGGGTCTTGCTTGCGCTGCTGCTCTTCCTGCTCTTCTGGTTCATCCTCTGGTGCTACAGGGAAAGGCAACAGAAAAGAAAGCACCAGAGTATACATGAGGCTTGGGGGAACCGTGAAAAGGAGCAGGAGGAGCTGGTGGACGATGAAGACCTCAGAGATGGCACCTAAAGGAGCAAGGTTTTACCTGGACTACTACACTTGGCCTCTGAAGACGTACTAAGGCCAAACCGATGTCACTAACTGTTACTTAAATGCACTGGGAATGATGTCACTTAAGATCAGCTCCTACTTTTTTCTCATTTAGAAGCTTCTCTACAGGTTGGCTTCTCATCACTGGACAAACTCTGCTCTGTAAGGGCCCAAGAGCATCTGCTATCAAGAGTCTGATCCCTGCCCTGACACCGTGCTGTTAGTCCAGGCCCTGGTAAAGGAGATGTGCAGTGTTAATACTCATATTCAAGAACAAATTCTGGACAGATTTGTCATGGTGTTAAGTAATAAACACATGTGAATGGTGGATCAGGTTGAAAACATTTCTGAGATGCTGCATGCTGAGCTGTCAAAAGTGATTTCACAGAATGGCCTGGGTTGAAAAGGACCATATTGGTGGTCCTTCCCAAGACTGGGAAGGTTTACTTGACAATGAAGAATTAAAAGCTTATGGTTATTGAGGTCTCCTAAGGGTAGAGAGTGCTCACAGCAACTGCTTCCCGAGAGCTCTGTTCTCATCCATGCTCATGTCCATACAGGGGTATTCCTGCTTAGCCCATTTCTTATTCTGTCCATCAGAAATTTCTCTTCTGACACATATATATGTTGAAATCAACTACCACAACCTGAAGCAGCAACAGTCCGAACTTCTAAATTGCAGGAGAGGAATGAATTATTTATACACTGGTCATGAATAATTTATTTCCAGCATGCTTTTGCACCCTTGAATGAGATTCTGTATTCTTTTTCTTCTCTGGAAGGCAGATCTGTAATGTTTGGGATTGCTAACGCTGCCTGTGACGTGTGGCACACACCGTGGGAACCGTGCTGGGCTGGGACTGCTGTCACCGTGTTGGCAGGGTGCAGAGGCACCTGGCTTCCCAGTGCGTACCTGGCTGAGACCACAGCAGCTGGGAAGGCTGAGTGTGTCCATGTGTGTGGGTAGGATGAGAGGTGATGGCCTCATGTTGCACCAGGGGAGGTTCAGGTTAGATATTAGGAAAAAACTCTTCTCAGAAAGGAGAGGCATTGGAGCAGGTTGCCCAGGGCGGTGGTGGGGTCTCTCTCCAACACAGAGCCCTGATTCAGCACTCTGGATAAGGATGCCCCACTGACTCATGGCAAGTTCTGCTATTTTCAGTTCTATTATGTTCTCATAGAAAGTTTACTTGTTCATCTTCCTTGAATAACTGTTGTACACGAATCTGAAATCTCTCAGTCATGGCAGTGCGTCAGAAGCTTAAAGCAGGATAGCACAGGAAAAGGATTTGAAGTTATTAAACTCATTGCAGCGTCTATATTCATGATCATAGCTTAACATCTGGATACTCAGTTCCATGTCTGAGTGTGCCAGTGGACTCCTGCCCACCCCCAGCATCCTCCTTTAGCCTGGCCATTATGCCCAAGGCCTTGGGCACGTGCAGACAGTGACATGCCAAAGAACTTGCTCAGGAGCAATAATAATAATCAAGGCATTAAGACAGATAGCAGCCATGCTATGCACCTCTCTCTGTAGGCATAAATGTATTAATGAAACACTGTGATTTTTATATACAGCTCCCAGCAGGAAACAATTCTCATCTATAAAATGTTCTGTCAGGCTGCGCTTTTTTGCCATGAAATTTGCTGATTTCATTATATTCTAGCATGACATATGCAGCTTTTAATAAAACCCTGTTTTCCTCAGAACTTCCTTTGTGATAGATGCTAACAGTGCAAGGGGAAGGGAAGCTGAGAAAGACTGTTCTGATGCAGCACACTGCTTTCCTTCAACGTATCATTGCCATGCAAGTGTGTCTTCTCAGTTGCTGGTAACTCTTATCATTGTCCAGAAAAGAAAGACAGACACCGTTTGTGGAAGTGCAGCTACAGAAAGAGGTCACTATGAGAGAAAGTGTAAATAAACAGGAAAAAAAAAAAAGGAAAAAAAAAGAAAGATGTCAAACTGCTGTGACATCCAGTGATGAAATCAGATCTGACCAAGGCAAAGTTTTGTACTACATGGTAGCAGAGATACGATAATTCTGTTACTACATTACTATACACCGTAGCAATGATAGTACGTCTACTGGTATTAATATTTATGTAACGTGAGAAACACGTACATAAACGTAACACCAAACTGAACTATTCATACGTAACTAAGTTACACGCTTTTTCTAAGTAATCTATAAGTTTGCCCATAAGCATAAAGTTTTGGATGGTTTTCAAATTATTTTCTTGTAAAAAAAACTTCTTTTTATGAAGGAACAATTCCATATTATTCCAAATCTGGAACTCAAGTACGCTCAGAGTATTAGGAAACTCGAGGTACTTGGTGGCTGAGGAGGGAGACCTCCTCATGGCCATGGATGCTGTGTTTTAACGCAGATTTTGAGAAGGAGCATTGGTTTCACACTTCCATGTCATGCACTGTTCTCAGGATTCAGCTCTTGGGCATCTTAATGAAAAGCTGTGGCCCAAAGATGTGAATGATGGTGCTCAGCTGCTCTGCTGACTTTGGGAATGCCGTGTGGCCGCACCTTCGTGAGTTTCAGTTTAACACCAGGGTACCTGGATTCATTTTTCCAGGATTATAAAATAACACAGAATAGGAGAAATAGAATTCCCATTTTTCAGCCAATTAAATGACACTGAATGGCTGAGGTAGATAAGACAGCTGAATTATTGAAAAGAGAATAAATTAATGAGCACGTTTTATGTGCCCGCTCAGGTGTAAGTTCCCTTTCCTGTAATAGATTTCACTTTACTTTTTTTGACATGTTTTCCATGATTTAGAGACAAAGCAGCAGACTGAATAGGGGCCAAGGAGACTCTTCTTTCATCTGCTGTGTTTCACTTCAGGGATAATTCCAAGGATCTCCATTTTGATTCAAACAGTTTGTCTCAGCCAGAATAAAAAATGAATAGCACATTGATCTTTAAAAATGTGTATTTAGTGCAGTTTAATGATTCTAAGAGTTCATTATGAAAGAGTGAAAGAACATTTTTTGGCTTGCTGAAGTCTCTCTGCCTGCACCTTTTCAATGGAACCAACTCAAACTCTCCCAGCCTCCCAACCACTGTGGGTCCAACCCCACTGCCACCAACCATGGCCATGTCAGGACCTGGGCTCTGCTGGAGGCAGCATTTGTCTTGCAGGTGTTCCCCAGAAAGGTCTGTCAGGACGTCGCATGTCCCCTGAGGGGGACACAGCTGTGCCTACCATGGCTGTGGTTCTGTCTCCCCATGGCTCTGTCTCCCTTTGGGTCTATCTCCCCATGGAGCTGTCTCCCCATGCACATCACTGTGCTCAGAGGAGAGGGTTCCAGCAATGGGGCTCTGTGATGCATCTGCATTCTTCCCAGAGGTGCCATCTGCCATGGCTGATGTGTTCCAAGGGAGGAGCCATGGGGTGCAGGGATCTGTGGTCCCCGAACTCTCCTTTCTCCCCTCACTTCCTCCCTTCTGTTACGAAGCAGTGCATACAGATGTGCACACGGATACATCCACAGATGTAGACATGAATGGAGTTTTACGGACAGGGATTGCCCACGTGCTCAGAGCTCAGGGAGCAACACTTTGGGGGGAACTTGCAGTGGACACAGACACGGCGTGCCGTTGGTATGCAATGTGCAGAGGCATGTCCAAAAGGGAGCACAGCTACAGATCACTGTGCAGATCAAAACCAACCTGTGTGTTTCCTGTATTTTGCATACCGTTTTCCCTGTCATTGCAATGGACATTCGTCTGCTGGGTGGCTGACACAGCAGAACAGAGGAGCACAGGGAGGATGCTCTGCTCTCAGCTGGAGCTGCCCTCGTTTTACTAAGCCCTGCAGGGAAGGGGGCTGCAGGCTGCCGGCTGGGCTCTCCCCTTTGCTTTGCAGCTTCCATTTCTGCTGCAGGCTTCAGTAGGACTCCAATAGGGCCTCTGCCAGGAGTCCATCACAGCAGGCCTCCGGCTCCTGTCTGGTGGTGACTCTTGGAAGCTGGGACTCCAAAAGCTCCATGGTGCCTGTACTCCACAACCACACTCCTAGCACCCAGCAGCTCAGCATGTGCCAGCCCACATGGGCATTGTTTGGGAGCAAGGCAATCATGCTGCAGAAGGTGACCCTGGGCTCCTGTCCTCAAGCATCACAGAGCGATGCTCCTTGGGCCATGGGAATTCCAAAGAGTGCAGCAATCTTGTGGACTCACATCCCTCTGAGAAGGTCCCTGACTGTCTGTGCCACAGGGAATTGCTGCCCCTTACTCTGCTTGCAGCAATGTGCAAGTGTGGAACTAAACCCAACATGGTTCAAAGCAAAATGTGCTTCATCAGTGATTGCAGTCTCTCTGGGTGGAGCAGAAAAAGGATTCAGTTCTGAATGATAGCACCGAGATCTTGTGTATAATCTGAACTTCCACTGCACATGCCTCATTCAAGCAGTGTTGGCCTGCTGTCACTGCTCCCATGCACCCTGCAGGGGGTGACTCCCAGAACACAGCGGGATCCTTTCAGGAGCAACGAACATCAATTGATCCTGCATGGAGCTGAGCTGTGGGTGAGAGACCAGAAAATGTCATCATGCTGCCCTGCAGGGACCTGTGACTCTTAAAGATCATCTAGACCAACTCCTCTGCAGTGAACAGGGACATCCCAGCTCCAACAGGTGCTCAGAGCCACATCTGGCCTGATCTTGCCTGCAGTGATGGGCCCTTGCAGGCAACACTGAAGACACTCCAGAAGGGTGGTTGGGCTTTGGAATAGGCAGCCCAGGGAGGTGGTCCCTGGAGGAGTTCCAGAGCCGTGGGGATGTGGCACTGAGGGACGTGGTCAGTGGGCACGGTGGGAGTGGGCTAGTGTTGGGTTTGGGGATCTTGGAGGTCTTTTCCAACCTGAATGCTACTATGGTTCTATGAACACTTCCATTGTCCGTGCCCAGATGAAAATGTCTTTCTAAAGGAAAGGAAGTACATGTTTGGAGAGGACTGAGCTGGCTGTGGAGCTTCTATTCACTGATAGAGACCACTTTTCCCACCAGTGTTTTCCCTCAGATGTCCGTTCATTAAGATAATACAGCAAATTATTCACTAAGTTGATTAAATCACACTGAGGCTGCATGGAGTGAAACTGTAGAAGAATTCTGACACAGGAGTTGTGAAAATTAATTATGGAGGCTATGAGTACGTGTTACTCTGTCTGTGCCCCTTGGTCACTCTTATGTTTTTAAGATCTATTTGAGCCATTTTCAGCTCTTAATTCCTGAGTAGGGTGAGCTCCTGGCACCGTCAGGGGCACAGGGGCACACAGCAACCTAGGCATCCTCATTGGGAGCCACAGACACAGACTGGGAGTTAAAGCGGCCTCAGTGAAGGAATAAAGGAGAGATTTAATGTCTGAAAGGCTCCATTATGCATCATATTAGAAAACACCAATCAGTTGTGGGAATTATTTTTGGAGAATCTGAAGAAACAGTGAGAAGCATGCATGCCATCTGCATAACAATGAGACCAAAGATTGCCATGATTTAAAATAGAATAAGAAAAACATACAGTGATGTGGGAAGAAGCAATGAGATCTGATGGTAGCAAGGGATGGGAAAAGTCCTTTTCCCACAGTACAGCAGAGCTGCTAATGCACTGGGAGCATTTTAAGCTCAAGATGAATACTCCCAAAGACATGCTGTGGCTGGTGCAGGGGGTTTGCAGGAGGGTGCAGATCCCCACAGTGCAGCAGGCCCAGCATGCAGTCCTGGGCCTCTCCATCCTTCCCAGACTATCTACAGTCAATGTTGTGAACCAAAGACAGATCAGAAGCAGCTCTGGAGCCATCACTGGATGGAGCTGGTGGCACCAAACAGGCCCAGCATCTCCCTCACAGCCTCCAGGAGCGCCATGCACATGGTGATGCAGCAGGACAGGACCCGTGTCTCACATGGTGACCTGGGCATGGTGCTGCAGCTTCACATCTTCCCACCTCTCATCCCACAGACAAGATTTCTTTTTTAATCAAAAACTGCCTTTTGTAGACAGATGAAATATTCCACTTAATTAACAGTGAGAAAAACTCTTTCCTTTTCTACATTTTCCGACTCCGCTCTGTGCTGCTCCTGCTGAAGATCCCAGGGTACCACTCTCTTTTGAAACCTTTCTTTTATCACCTCTCACAAAGAAGCACCAGTGGTATCCAGGCGGTGGATTAAGGTGGACAGTTCTGACTAAATCCCAAGGAACAAAGAAGAGAAAACTTTTATTTTTTAACTAGAAGTGGAGCTCTCTGATATCTGATAATCATTTCCCTTGAAATGACCCAGGCTCCCACCTGCATAGCACAGCACCAGCTGGCTGAGGGCAGGGAAAACATGACTGGGGCATCTCCTCTGCACAGCCACCCTCAGACCCCAGCAAGATTTCTCTCTGTAATTCCGAGCAGCTGCAGATACACTCATTCATTTCCATGTTAAGAGCAGTTTCCCACAGCACTCATTTCCATCCTTCAGCTGCCTGTAGTGAGACCATGCAGGGACAGCCCATGGCCCTTAGGGACACCCAGTATGGACACCCCATGCTTCAGATCCACACTCACAGCCTCCTTCAGCTGAGTGGCACAGCCCTTTCTGTTCGGCATCTCACACGTGTGCACTTTCCTTTGTCATGGTGTATCCATCGTGTTCTCCTCTTTGGCATTCTGGACTTAAACTCTCACTCTGACCTTTTCAAACATAATTATTCTCACTTCCCAAGGAAAGTCTGAGACTTTTGGACAGATGAATAGATTTGCCCTTATTCCTCTGATGCAGAATAAATGCGATCAATAGGAATATCCTTCTCCGGTTTCACACCTCTTTCTCTCCTGCATGTATTTCCATGGTTATGAACAGCCTCTTGAAGATGTGGAAATACCAGGTCTCATTTTTCAAACACCGAAACAGAAGATTAAGGTTTTATGCATGAACTGTCTTTAGATTTATGTCACAGACCTCGTCTGGGCTGGATGGAATGGCAAGGGCCCGAAGTGAATGTCAGAGGCCAGTAAGGCTTCTGTGAGTGATTCCAGCAGCACTCTGGAGCTGATGCTTTCCATGAGGTGCTGCCCATCACTGGATCAGTAGCCCCAGTGCCCAGGGAGCCACTGTGAGGTCTGTGCTGAGCCCGTACACCTGGACCAGAGGCCAAGGTGGGGCTCAGCTCTCGTGATGCATCTTGCAGGGCTGCTGCAAACATGCAGTGCCCAAGCTCCCACTGTGGCCATCATAAAACAGGACAGGTTGTAGCTACCATCTGAGACTGCCTGGTACCTTCAGTGCCTGGTTTCCAGGAATCTCTGCAGAGAGGTACAGATCTCCCTCCACACCCAGATTTTCTGTCAGTCCCACAAGGCTGTTCAGGCATCCTCATAATACATGGGCACCTCCACCCCAAGTGACCATCTCTCCAGCTTTGCAGCTGTTCTGTGTTCCTGAAAATGCCATTGCACGGAGTTTTGTGCTTGGGAGGTAACTTCCAGCTTAAAGAAAATTCCAGCATGATTATGCAACTAAATTTTTGTTTGGTGTTTTAATTTCTATCTCCTTGAAAATAGCAATAATGATACAAGCAGGAGAAAAAAAAGTCTACCTGGGGTTATCTTTTCAGTGAAAATAACATACTCAAGCAGCCCCATCTTTATATTAACATTCCTCAGTATCTCATTTTGACAAATACACAAATGTAATTTTTTAATTGAATATATATTTTATATTTTTAAACAAAATACATTTCTGCAAAATGCTTCAACTCGTACTGATTTGTAGAATTTTAATGAATTCTCAAATGCCTGTCCAAGCTCTTATTTTTACCCTACATTATTTTAAGGATAGCACCATGTGACTGAAATACTTCAATTAGAAATACTGTAAATAAAAAACAGCAACAACAAAATATAAAATATTATGCCACAGAACTATGTATTAATGCCAAATATATGACTTTTTCAGTGATCAGGAGAGCATTATTTGTCAGCAACCAGAGGGAATCCCAGCCCCTAGGAGCCTGCCCAGCTCTGAACCTTGGAGAGCACCTGTGAGAGGTTTATAGACAGCAGTACCCAAGCTCCCTCTGCCCCAAGGAAGAGTTTCCTGGAGCCTCAGAACAGCTCCAACCCCGTGAAAAATGCTGGAATGTTGGTGCTAGGCTGAATCAAACACTTTTATATTCAACATTTCCATTATAAATTGTTCTGCTCTGTTACCTGAGAGGCTGAGTAATCCATTCTTCATGCTAGCAAATGGACAAAAGCAAAACACCACCATGCTGAAGAGCAACAGCCTTCCTCATGAGAGACTTCCTTGGCTTTAAGCAGCTTCTGAGGAACCTCTGATGCAACATTCCTGCATTTCCAAGCAGTCACTGCCTCCACAGCACTGAGCCACTGCCCAGAGGCTGCATGGGGACATCCCTCAGCTGAAGGCAGCCACGTGCAGCACTTCTTGATCACGTCCTTCAGAACAGTCCTATTGGCACTGGATTGTTCGCTTTTGACAGAAATAAGTATTTATGTTCTCAAATCATTGAGGAGAAGCTCCAGCAGCAGTCAGTGCCCCGTGCTCCTCAGCCAGCTGCGGGCCTGCAGCCCTTGTTGGTTGTCATCTGTAACACATCACCAGTGCCTCGCACCACGGCTGGGATTCACTGATAATACTGCAACATAGCAGGCAATGATTTTCCTAGCAATAAATACCCATCCCCAACTGCAGTGTTTCTGGAGGCTGCAGCCCTGCCCCTTGCCTTGTGTGTGGTGTGGGGAACAAAGATCCATAGGAGTGAGCATAGGCAAACCAACAGCTGCCTTCAGTAGCCCCTGATAGATTGTCAAGGTAAAAATATCTGTTAATTTCTTCCTTAAATGAGCAAATCACATTCCCTTTCCCCTTCTGTCCTCCTCTCACCCAACAATGTCAGTAGCTGTAAATCTACCCAGATCCCAATGGTGTGGATGGGAAGCTCAAATCAGACAGAACACCATCTAAATGCATTTTTTTCCATGAGAAAAAACATGAAACTGAGTCAATTAGACAATAATTAATGAGGGAGATCCTGGTGGCTGCAGGGTGCACGTCTCAGGGTGTTCCAGGTTGCTCCAGAGCACTGTCCCATGTCACCTGGCCATCTTGCATCACCCAGCTATCCTGTGTAACCCAGCCATCCTGTGTCACATAGCTGTCCTGGAAGGGCTGGAAAGAATCCATCGCAGTGGGTTTCCAACTACCCAATACAGTCAGCAGGCAAAAATGCAGCAACTGCAAGTGGAAACCTCACAAGGAAATAGCCTCAAGAGCTGCAGCTAGGCATGGGACTGTCCGTCCTCCCCGTGCTGCACTGGGCACTAATAAGTAAAGCACATGCTAAAATCAGCGTCATTTAGAAATGTGGTTTGTCAATAAAAGGGAACAAACGGCGCCTGAACAGACATCAGAGCTCCCCAACAACTGGGGCAGGTGAGCTTTCCTGTTCCATATTAATGGCCCTTGATTACAGCTCAGTGCAGCAGTACACTGTGCTGGCCTCATATGGCTGTCTGCCTCAATCTCTTAAACAACAGCTGGTTTTTTTTTTCAGGTCATCCTGAATCTTTTCTCTGTAGGATCCAATGGGTTCAGAGCACCAGAGGGAAGACGAACTACTATGAAAATGAGGACTGCAGAATTGAACCAGAGGAGGGAACACAAGAAACACCTTCCCTTTGGAAATCCCTCAGTCCAGGAGTGAGAACAGTGAGCTGCAACCGAGTGATCAGGGCATGCAAAGCCATACAACTTGCAAGAGGTTTACAAATTAAATTGAGTATAAATATGAAACTAACATCCATTTTAAACAGCTGTGTAAGAAGTTATATAGGTCACCTGCGGGCATAGGCCAAAAGACAGAACAAATTAGGCAAATATTTCTTAAATTTCTGGTCACGCACTTGTGTCTAAAACAGCAGTATGAGGCACACAGAATGAAGCTGAGCAGATGAAACTGATCTATTCAGATGGCAGTGCTACCTCACTTACATTCTTCAAATACATTTAAAACTGTACTGCTTCTGTGACTGATAAGAGCAGACTCGGAGTGCCACGAGGGAAGCCACCGCTGTTCCTGGAGGGGAACAAGAGCGACGCAAACCCTTGGTTGGCCGCAGTGAAGATCTGCATGTAAACAGCTCCCAGCTCTGGGAGAGAGGATGCACATTTGTAGCGTGAGCACTGCAGACACTGAGCTTCTCCCATTGCTGGCCTCATGCACATTCCGCTCTTGTATTATGTTAGCACATCAGTTCTTCTCACTGCTACCAACAGCAGAGACAGGCCTGCACTCAGCAGCACACACATGCGAGTCTCTCACAGGCTCCTGGCAGCTTCCTGCCCAAGGTATCTGTTCCTGGCATTTATTTGCCTGCTCCCAGACAGAGCAGGGACCCCTGCACCCCATCCCAGGCACCCTGAGGGCTTGGCCATGTCTGCATGGCACATGTTTCCCTGTATGCCAGTCTGCAGCAACAGGGAAGGAACACTGCAGCAACACTGGAGGTGAAGCTACAACACTTCTCCATCTACAAGCAAGGGTAGTACACACCAGCACCCAGCTCCTCACCAGCAGCAGTGGTGCCCTACACATGAGCTGAATGGTGCTGAGCGGGGCAGAGCCACAGCCCGAGCAGCTAGAGGAGCAGGGCTGCAGCCACACGCTGCCCGGGGTGATGGCAGGAGGAGCTGTCTCGCCTTTGGAATCTGATGTTATAAGAAGACATTGGAAAGCCTGGAGAAGTGTATAATTAACACTGAACTTAATATTAAACCTCTTTTACATCTCGGTGAACCATGCACACAAAAATAGCTGTTTCCTTCACAGCAAGAGCATCTGAGGCGCAGATTAACGGATCCTACATTTTGCATTTCCCAAATTCTGTGACTTTTGCCCCTCTAATTTATTAACTTCAGATGTGTATCTCCAATCCCAGCAGAGCTTAACTCGAGATGCAAGGCTGAGCCCTTGCAGGATCAGTGGCAAACCAGCAAGGTCAGTCCCATCTTCCCGTTTCCATGGTGATGGCTGTGATAAAATATAACATGGCAACACCTTCTTTCCACCAGTTCCTACAGCTCAGCTCTTGGCTTTGTCTAAGCTCCTTTGAAATGGAGGCGAGATAAAAAGAGAGCTCACAGCGAAGAGGGGACAACCGAAGGAGCTGCCTGCGAGCACACCATCGCTTTGTGCCGGGTCCTGAATGAGACAAGTCTTCAGCACAGATTTTCTTTCAAGGGCTGCTGTGAGTCTGGGAAGCGCCAGCCTTCTGGTGATGTTGCACTTAATGATCTGGATCCTGCCAGAGATCAATTTATCCACCTCATTCTGTTGATCAGGATGTGTTTTACCCATAAGTAAAGCTGGAAGATTTCTGCACACACTCCCACCAAAGGGTGGCAGAGCTTCTTTGGGTGTTGGGCAGAGGCAGCCCCACACAGACCTGCCCTACACCCAGACCCCATGGCAGGACAGCGATAGGTCTGGGACAACTCCCTGTATGGGCAGGGCTGCTTTCCATGGAAGAGTGGGAGTCTTTCGGTGGAAATCCTCTTTGTGTCTGAAAACAAAGTCTCTTTGAAGCATCACCCCCTTGAGTGGGTACCACAAGTTCTGGATTTAGAAGTCTAATGTGCAGCAATGTTTCCAGGCTTTGACTGAATGACCAAAAGCTCTGCATTTAAATAAGAAGTTTTCAGTAAGTGGAACTGCTGCCCAGTTCATTGGAGATTGTTGAACTATCTACAGACTGCATGTACATGCATGTGTCACCGAGGTTCCTTATGATACCGCATTTACAGCCATCTTCAGCTGTAACAAGCTCTGAAGTGTTTTCTAGAATGACAAGGCACTTAATAAAAATAAGACAAAGACTCGCTGGAGACCTTAGTGGCTTGCACGTCTTTTGAAATACAGCGCCAGCTCAGCAGATGTTAGCTTAATGCTCTCCTCTAGTTAAAACTGTACTTCATCTCCTAAAAGGACAAAGATTTCAATGGATCTGCAAAGCTCCTTCAGCTTCATTCAGCAGATTGGGAACATTTCCATACAATCATTGTTTCCTCTTTGTAGAAGAGAAGGCAGTTTAGAAAGGATGTCATTTTCTGCCAAGAACCTCTTATCTTGTGAAAAGACACACAAAGGAACTTGTGGAGCTCCCAGTGCGCATCCCATGGGACCCAACACCTCCTGCATTTCCCCAGGGCTGGGCAGTGGTGCTGACACTGGACATGTTCCTGTGGTGGCAGTGCTGCGCTGGTGCCACAGCAGTGTTGTGAGAGCTCCTGCAGAGCTGGAGGCAGCAGTGGGGCGGTAGCTTGGCTGCAGGCTGAGGAAACAGCCCCCATTCCCCACACATGGCACTAAAACCCAAGGCATGCCCAACACAGCCACTGGCTGTGGGTGAGGCACCGTGCCCCCAGCCCCCACTCTCAGGCACGTGGCTCGCTTGGCTCTTGTTCCAGCGGGAGAAAGGCTCCATTTCATTTCTGTGCTCACCTCTCAACCTTGAACAACCCTTTTCTCTCAGTAGCACACTAAAGTCATATGAAGCCTAACCTGTATGTAACTTGAATATGCTGCTTCTTGCTGGGCCTGGTGAAAATTCTCTGAGCCTCCCACCTCCCTCACTACAGTCCCCAGCTCAAAGTAATTGATTTTTTTTTCCTGTAATGCCTGAATTTCAGCTGATTTTATTTTCCAAAGAAATGATCTCTAAGCGTGCAACAATCCTATAATTAAAATAATTTGCTCTTGTAGCACAGAGGTTATGTAATTGGCAGCTACGGACATTTGATATTTTAATAACAGTGAGACATATAAGAAATTCTTCTCACTTCAAGTTGCCCCTGAACAGGAGCTGCTGAGCTTCGTGCCTTCCCAGCTTCATCAGTCCTTCCGACCTGTCATCTTCCCAGAGCTTTATTTGCCAAATGACCCAGCAGATCAGTGAAACAAGCTGAACTTCTCTGCAGAAAAAAAAAAAAATCAATCATTTCCTACAATATCTTACTAAGAAATGTTCTGTGCCGGCTGAACTCCTATACAAGATCTCAAATACAATGGTGAAACATTAAAAAAGGTAAAGATTTTAACGCAAGACCTGAGTCTGAAAATGGAACGGGTCTTTGATCTCTGATTCTAGCTAGAAATGTCACAGGAATGGTCTTTCATAAATGATTCCTTCCAATATCAGCTTTGGCAGTGGAAAATTTAAAACCTGCAATAGTCTTCCTTGTAAGATTTTGATGGTTCTGCATCTGACCTTGCGAACCAGACATTGAAAAATCCCACCAAATGAAAAATGAACACCATTACCTAACTTGCTCAGCCCAACGGTGCATCTCTGCTCCCACCCACACGTCAAACCCCAGCTCTTCCTTCAGTGGGATACTGGGACAGCTGGTGGCTTGATCCCGTGTCTAAAGGAACAGTGAAATTTGCTTTCTCTATCATTCTTTAACGACACAGCTGTCCAGCTGCAGGCTGTGAGCAGCAGTGCAGAAGTGGGTTTCCTCACCCCGGGCACGGCAGTTACTGCCCAGTGCCTAAGGAAGCATTCACACTTCATCTCACCAAGCAAGCCCTCGGCTATCGGGCCCAGCAGGCCAGCAGCTACGCACACAGATGACTCACTCTGGGCACATTGCCTCATACTTTATTCATTGAATTGCATCCAAATGTAATTTGTCACAGCCCTCCCCCTCACACACACAGAGGATTGGGGGGGTAGAGTGGGACCGGGTTCGGGGAGATAGTACACAGGCACTGTCAGCAGAGACAGAGAGGCAATGGGCATTCCTGCAGCTGGAAAGAGAGAAGTTCAATATTTAGATGTGAATGAATTAGAGAATTAGAGAAAGTTGGAACAAATATGTTTAACTGTATCCCAGGGGAGCACTGTTTTATCAATAGTCAGTGATAGAATCGTAGAATCCTTAGGGTTGGAAGGAACCTTTAGAGGCCATCTGTCCCAGCTCCCCTGCATTGAACAGGGACATGAGTTGGACAAGTCTTCAGCAACACAAAGAGAGCAACCCACACACCACCAACACAGGGACCAGACTCAAAACATCACCGACCCAGGTGGGCAGGAGGCAGGGACTCAGTGGGACACGTTCCTGTTCCTGCTCCCACCAGGTGCAAAGGTTCCCTCTGTGCAATGTGGGCACCTGCTGGCAGCAGGCACTGCCCACAGTCCCATCGGCACAGTGCTGTCTGATGGTCTCACTGGAGCATTCCACCTCCAGGTGTGACATTGAGGCAAACATGAAATGCTGGCAGTTTCTTTATCCACAGGAAATGGGGAGTGATACTTCTGATGAACAAAAGGGGAAAAAGGCTTATAGATTAAAATGATGGTTTTGTAACTCTCGCTTTCGTTTCACTATGGACAGTAGGACTAACAAAGTGATAATATAGTGAAGGTTGATTATACATTTACTTCAAAGTGCATATTGTGGAAAAAAATATCATTATTATCCCACACGGATACATTTCAGTCTCGGGCATGAGATAAAAATATTGGGATGTGGGGTGTCATTCTCCGTGACAGCTCAATATAAAGATAAGGGGCATTTTTCACTGCAGTAAAGAAACTTTCTCATTGGAAAGATTATAGAGGAAAAGCAGAATTCTGTGGTGAACACAAAGCAATATAATGCACATTTTCCTTTGGAACAAATAATGAGCACCGTATTTTAATGTCATTACTTCTGAGAGTGGCATAATGAAAATGCACACAGTGGCCATCCGCACTGCTGTCAGATGGAATCGCTGATCTCAGCCCAGGCTCCCTCCTCCACCATCACCTGCAGGAGGGCTGAGCTAGGGGCGGTGGCCATGAGGACACAGCACTGTTCTGCTGGAATGGTGGAACACTTTGTAGTAGAATATATAGTAACCCAAGTTGGAAGGGACCCGTAAGCTCATCAAGTTCAAAATGGAGAAGGATATGGCTCATTGCATTCTTTGCAGTGAGAATTCCCTCAACCAGCCTGAATAGAACAGAGCATGAAAGGGTTTCAGAACAGGCCCCAGCCCTTCTCCAGGCCAGTGGTCACAGAGCTGTGGTTCTTCTTCAGCCAGGCTGCCGCCCACTACTGCTACTGCTGATGTTTATTGCTTGGGTTTCCCTTTGGTTATACATCAATTAAAACCACATCAGATATTTGATTGCACGTGTACAGTACTTTGAGACAAATGGTCCGACAGGACAGTTCGAGATTCATTTGGTGTCAGAATCAGACAAGAGGTTTTAAGCTTCTTAATAGGAGTGATCTTTGGAAATAATCACGTCCATTTAGATGGATTTAGCAGTATGGGTAGTGAGGGGAGATAACACGCTTCCTTAATCAGTGCTGACAGAAGAATGGCACACATTCCTGGATGCGTGAGACCTTCTATCAGATAATGCCCATTTCACTGCTTTGATGCTATCTCCTATTTAATTGTACCTAGAATGTAAAGCATCTGATGAAAAAGAAGCCAGGAAGTAAAGAAATAAATGAATGAGAGAAAGAGTTAAAAATCTCTCCCACCTGCAACGGCTGATGCACAATGCAATGCTTGAAAAAGTTCAATCCAAACCCTTCAGAAATGCAGACATCCGTTGTTTTTGGTTATTCTGTGGCTCCAGTTCCCAAAGCTGATGTTACTTCAAGTTCCCTGTGAAGCCAATGCCACTCCAGCAATCAATGGAAGCTTGTTTACAGCTTTCCTTCTCGTTTCTGCTACAATCAATTGAACTTGTCAAGAGGACTCCAGGTGCTGTCTACATTTTTTTCCCTGTAAAATATTAGGAAGAGAAAAACATTCAGTGAAAGGTCTGCAACTTTAAGTGCAATTACAATTAAAGAAACTCGGTCCCCTGAGATTGCGAGCACTGATGTCTGTTTCGTTTTCTTATTCACAGACCAATGTTTGTACGCCACAGCCTCTTTCAAAAAAAAAGCAAACAAGCAGAAAAACAAGAAATGGAGACATTAACATTGAACAGGACAACATGACAGTTTTCACTGTGCCCTTATTCCAGCAAAAAATCTACCAACTGCAATGGGAACTTTGTTAGGTCTGATCCTACAGCCGCCAAAGTTTGCAGCAGCATTTCTGTCACGATTCACTTCCTTTGTTTTATAGATGTGTATTAAGAAAAATCAGACATAAATGATGAACAGTTCCAAACCTTCAAGGTGGGGAAACAGTGAGTTACAGAAAGGCTGATCAGATGGACCACCATTAGATGTATTTATGTATACATGATTTTAGCAGGATTATGAAACGATTCTTCTCTCCTTGTGAAATCCCTCTGCAAACAGAAAGGTGTACACTTTGACCCAGCAGCACTCTGAGTTTACCTGGGAGGTATGCATGGCATGCAGCCCTCTGTGCCTGGGAAGCTCACTGCCCCACACACCATGCTGCTCCCAGCAGGCAGGAGTACCCAAGAGGACCAAAAGATTTATAGCATTATCCATGCTATATTCCATTATCCTATGGTTAAAATACGCACACAGCAATTACCCTTTGTGCATAAATGTAAAAAAGTCCATAACAATCCTCACTTTGCATTCTTACATACAAAACTAAAATGTTCTGCTAAGTTCTCAGTTCAGCTATTTGTAGGTTCCCCTTTTTCTTTTGTGCTCTTCAGCTAAAGGAAAAAAGCTGTTGTGTGCAGTATGCATTGAGTGCTGAGTTCCACAGCTACCAGAGTCCATAGCACAGACTGAGTTGTGATGAATTATTCAGATGCCTCAACTTGCTGTATCATGCTACGGGAGAAGCAAAAAGAAAACATGCCATTTGGGGGTATGCGTGCAACAGATGTAGACACCAAGGCTGTAGGACCATGTATGCAAATACTTGCAAGTAGGTAGATTCTGTTTAAACCAACAGGAGAAGTGTGGCAAACAACTGTAGGGCACAAAAGATGTGGAACAGCAGTGGCAGGTGCCAGTGTTCATGGCTGCACAGCTCATAGTGCTACACTGCTCCAAAGGGCAAAATCTAGTTCTCCAGGACAGAGGCACTGGCAGATAAGGACACTGTGTCGCCACAAACTTGGTCTGAGTCATTGAGCTGCGCTGAGAGAGGCAGCACCAAGTTCATGCCCACTTCTGCTTCATAGAGCTGGGGGAGCGTGCTTCATCTGAAGCCTCTGCTGAGAATCAGAGACAGTGATTTACCTTTACTCACTGAAAAACAGGGTGAGTAATGAAAAGTGAATGGCTGTCTTCATTTTTAATTTCAAATCAATTCGTTGCAAGCCTTGCTCGGCTGCCTGATGTGACATTGCAATTTTGTAGGACAACAGGAATAGAGACCATTATTAACAGCTATCTGAGATCGGGCTGGTATCATACAATAGGCATTAAGATGATCTGTGAATACCACTATCATGGGCAATTTCAGACTTTCTGTAATTACAGAGAACTTTTCATATTAAGGCATTTTCCAGGAGATGCTGGAATGCACCGTCCAGATTGTGAAATACCTGTGGGCTTTGGGCAGCCTAACCCCCGTGGCAAGGAGTATTCGGCTGTTCCCTAGGGAGCCCACTCTGCTGCTCACAGTGGCTCCTTATTCTGAGTACAACTCACACTCCAGGCACAGGCAGCCTGCAAGGCACTCAGGGGCACTGCTATTGCCCTTTCTCCACTGCACACACCGGTTCAGAAAGGAAGAATTGTAAAAGTATTCAAGAAAGGAAGATGACTTCTAAATAGAGGATAGGGAGACTGGGATTGCGTTACTGCTAGAGCAACATGGTAAAATGTTTCATACAAGTGTTTCTTCTCTATTTGGAAGAAATAGAACAGTATAACATTTTATGAGAGGATTAATATATATATATATATTATCCCATCCATAAGGAGTTTTTAACCTACATCTGAGAAGGCTGAAATTTAAATCACCTTGGCCGAGATGTGCCTTTATGGCTAGGGTGATACTGGGCAAAGGAATTGGAAAAGGGCAGGTGATCTGCTAGGAGAGCTGTGGGTGCTCAGGATGCTGCCACACTGCATGCAGAGGTGGTGGGGACACTGTGAGCAGCACCCTGGTGCACGAGAAAGCCTCAGGAATGCCCAACACAGCATTGCTGCTGCAGCAAAACAGCACCCATAGCAGAACACTCAGTGTAACACTGCTGCAGCAATGGAACAAAGCAGCCGTAGTGGGGTGGGTGATGCAGAACTGTGGGGTGAATGTACCCAACTGCACAGTGCTCCCCTGCAACAATGCAGGGATTCACTCCAGGCAGTGCTGAGTATCCCTACGAAAATCCATAGGCAGCTCCTGGGATACAGGATCACATGCATATCTTCTCCAATATACAACAGAGCCAGGATGGAGCTTGCATGTGAGAATACTATTACTGTGTTATTAATAACTGCATGCAATTACTGTTACTTTGCTTTATTGAGAAAGATCTGCACCCTCTCCAGTTTTATTCATTTAAATAAGATGATAAAGTAATACACGAATAACAGAGCTGAGTCAATAATTAAAAGGAAGCAATTCAGGACACATTAAGACTCTTTCTTTGCCCTTGCAATTTGAAAATGAGGTAGAAAAACTCATAAGTACGTTTACACATAAGTAATCTTTATAGCTCAAAAGCGATAGCAGCATTTACTCAGCCATGCACTGAGTTCTGTTTCCCCCTTCTTATCCTGACTGCATTACAGAAATTGTTTTTGATATGGAAAAAAATAAAAAGGAGCAAAACAAAAACTAATGAAAGTTTTGCATCAGTTTTGTCATAATAAAGCATTAGTTGGCTATATTAAAACACTGCAGAATATTTTGATTCTTATTAATAATCTGTGGTTTATAGGAGTAAGAGCTCCCTTAAATCTATCCTGAGCATAGGAACGTCGCAGAGCTTTGCAGTAACCACTGACACAGATGTGTGGGAAAGCCTGACTTCTTATATTCATTCCCTTTTTCTCATTTTATGCATTGGTGGTCTCTGGTAAATTGAGATAAAGAGATAAAATGGTCACAAACCACACCTGACGAGCTGTGCCTCAACTTAAAGTCATAATTTCCATTTCTGAAATTCAAAAGGCAAAAGTGCACCAGCAGGGACCTTGGGAATTTGTGGTCGGGTTGGCTCTGCCATTTTTCAGCTCGGGACACTGGGTCTGGAATGAGAAGTGAGGATGAGTAATGTGCATTACGAGCAGGGATTGGATAAATCCTCACACCTCCAATGAAACTCATCACCTCGAGGAAGGCAGGAGGCTAAATTAAATGACAGTTTGCAAATACTTGCAACAGCAGTATCCCCCATCTGCAGTACAGATGACAAAGAATCATGGCCCTGCCCATCTTGCTCCCCAGATGGTCTCTGCCTGTGTAACCAACCATACCACCAGCTGTGCCACCACCCATGGCACTAGAGACATGACTTATCTTGCCTGCAGCAGGCACTTCAAAGCGCAGTCCCAGTGCCCTCAGGCCAGCATTAAGCTGCTGGAGGGACCTCAGCTTGGGGTATGTGGTCTGCAGTCCTGTCCCCACTTGTCAGCACTGTTTTTCCTTCTGCACACACTCTTCACTTTTCTCTTTTATAATCAGAATCAAAGAGTAATAAAGATTGAGAAAACTGCCCAGAGAGGCGTCAACTGCTCAGAGGAGATGTGCACATGGGATGCTGAGCACAGAGCTCCTGCTGCTTCCAGAAGTCGTGCTCTGCCAGCAGCAGCACTTCTCTGGCCATGGAAAAGTCCCAGAAGTTCACAGAAGCGTTTGTATTGTTTTCCCTATGACAGAAATTGTGAAGAAGCTCTTGGACAGGTGGCTGCAGCCCTCCTGTATTTCTGATGCATTTCAAGTTAGGTTTTCTTGCAGGCATTTTCTCTCACACATACTGGGGAGTTGGACACACGGCAGAGGTGCATATTGAGAAATGGGGATGTTCTCTGAGTCCCCACCTTGGTACTGTCTGGATTTGAGTCCCATGCCCTGCATGCAGACAGCCACCCTCTGCCCAAGGCCCAGCCAGGAGGTCGGCTGCCCTGCAGCATGCAAGGGGTTAATGAGTACTTTCGTGTCCATCAGGGTTAGAGAAAGCTGCTTTGCCTAGACTGTGCATGCACAGGGAGGAATCTGCTATTTTTATTCAGTGTAAACTGTTGAATGGGCAAATATTCCACAAGCCTGAGGCAGGTCACCGTAATTATTCCCACCTGGCAGGAGCCCTGTGCTCGGCCAAGGAGAAGCAAAGCACTGTCCCATGAGATGCCATGCTCTGTGCCCGCAGGAGAGCTGCAAGCAGCCCCAGGGACAGCCCCAGGCACAGCCCTGCTGCTGCTCGTGGTGTGCCCTTGGGTAGGTCGAGCTGACACAAACCCCAAACCAAAGCAACCTGCAGCTTGTGGATGCCTCTCAGCTGCACCTCATTTGCTCGCAGCGTTTCCGTTTTGGTTTTTGACAGAGGGGAAGGTCACCATTCTACTTGGATAAAAGTAGAGGGAGTAGAGGAAATATTTCATGTGGTCTCCATAAGCTGAAGTATGCTGCCTGGGAGACTAGCCTGCACCTGCCTTTCCCACCACCCTGCAGGACAGCAGTGACCATGACCTCAGCTCCTCTCTTCCTCTCCATCCCAGGCAGGTGCAGTTCCCTGGGCACCAGCCCGAGTGCACGGGCATTGGTCCTTGCATAATTAAATTTAGATTCAGGAGGAGAGGTCACCTATGCAAAAGCACAAGCTGCTTAGCTTGCCCGCATACCTCCCAGAGCACAGGGCCAGTAAGCTGCTTACAGAGCATCACCTTAATAGCCGCTAATCTTTAACCGTTCGCCTTCCTGTTAATTACAGAGCCATGTCAAAGCCCAGTGACTTCTGTAATTGCTTTCATGGGAAAAGGTGATCTGGATTGGTTTCTTTATTACTGTTCTCCCCGTGCACTCCCCTCCAGCCATGACATTTTCCTTTCACCTGCAATGCAGCATTATCTGAGAATGATGCGTCTCCTGCTTGTCCAGGATATTGTACTTAGATGTAGCCCGATGGCATAGTAATGATATTGATTTCTCCCCACTGCAGCAGATGCTCTCAGGTCCACTCATGGAGAACCTGAGGAGAAAAGCCACAGAGATGAGTCTGAGGCCTCAGGCTTTTCTCTGGGGCTGCTGTGCTGTGCCTGGGCAGTGCCCAGCACTGTGAGCTCAGTGAGCTGTGGACTGCGACCCAGCGCAGCTGCAGCACTGCTGTGCCCCGGCTTTCTCCAAGCAGCAGCACTGACGTGGCCAGGACAGGGGTCACTCCTGTTGGACCTCCTGGTCCACTGCATCCAGTGCGTCTGCCAGTCTGGGAGGCATGGCCCTGCCTTGGGGTGGGGATGTGCTGGGCTGTGCTGCCACAGCACTTGCTTAACTGTCACCTCCTTCACGATCACACCTCCTGAACCTTGATCCTTTACTCTCTGTGAATTTACAGATGGATGCCAGAGGAACCCGAACCAAAAGATCTGGAAAGCCCTGAGGTCAGATACAGCACATCCCTGAGGTACTGCTGTGTAAAAGAACTGATGATGTGCGAGACTGATCTGGAGAGAATTGCCAGCAGAAGGGAGCAGACGGTCAGCTGGCACTCAGTGAAGGGCAGGGATCGGATGGGCAGAGACAGACAGGGCAGTGGGGACAGGGATGCTGCACTGTGGGTGGGCAGCTCGGAGGGGTCAGCTCCAGGACCAGGGATGCTCCACATCTGGCAGCAGCTCAGGGATGCTCTGGCCTCCCCTGGCTCCCACTCTCTGCTTGGTGGCCGACACGTCCTGGCATCAGTCCTCCTAATAAACCCAAATGTGCGTGCTATTCCAATATGTATAATATGCAGTCGATAGCAGAGTTTTCTGCACAAGAAAAGTCGCCCAAGACTCTTCCCTTTCTGTGCTAATAACTGCATCCTCTCCAGTTGCCATTTAACTCTTGTAAGTTGCATTATTTTTTTCCCAATTCACCCTGAAACAATTACTGGAATAACAAAAGCATTTGCTAAGCAGAGCACAACGATCTTCTATTTGAGCAAAACCTCAACGACACAGCTGCCAAGCAAACTGCCTGCATAGTTTCTCCAAGGATCAATCCTCTCCCCTCCATGTCCCCGGCCCTGTGCTCAGCCCCACAGCCATCACCCCACTCACCCGGAGCACTGCTGTGCTCAGTGCCCACATTGCACATCCCCACAGGACCACACACGCATGGGGTGCATCCTCTTATTAATTTTCTCTGCGCATGCAGTTACTGTCAAATAATAGCAGCTCCTTTTTTTTCTAAAGGAGTATGGCACGCATGCAAAATGGTTCCAAGGAGATGTACCCTCAGGGCGTATTATTATCTTAACTAAAATTCAAGTGCATGCTTATTACCAAAATCTTAGTTTCAGAAATAGCTTCGCGTTCACATATTGGAATTACAAACCACCACACGATTTGTAAGAACTTGTATGCAAAACTGCTTTTTAGTGCGGCTTTTAGAGTTGCCTTATTTATCTAATCTCCACAAGCCATAATTCCTATAGGATCACTTTCCTCTTTACACACTGCATCTCACCAGAAAGAAAGAAAGAAAGAATAAACAAAGGGGGTTTTCTTTGTGAGCCCGAAGATTCTGATGGAACGTTGCATCCAATTTCTATTTGTTGCAGCATTTCTAATGGGAACAGACACTCCCAGCACACTGGAAGAGAATCTCCTGGCAGAAGACTCAAGCACAACATCTCCCCTTGGAAAGAAGCAAACCAGGGATGTAGAATACAAATATCTTTGTTGTTTCTTGCGATTTCCAGAGAGTGTTGGCCAGAATTTTGGGGGAACCTTTTTCTGTCCTACAGCATGAAAAGCAGGAAAGGTGAGGTAGTGTCTGAGATTGCATTCTAAACACGACTTTCAGGGATGGTTTAGTGATCTCTGGCTGAACCTGTCCCCATGTCATCATCTGAGCTGGACACAGTGCAGGGTAGTATCTGCCTGTTTTGGAGCACTCCTGTTTCTCCTGAGTACTCAGCCCAGCAGCTTTTGATGAGCTAGTGGGACCCACCATGGGTCCTGTGGACATGAGGTGGAGAAGGTCCCCAGCCGTGTGGTGGGCACAGCCCCATTCTGGGCAGAGCCCCTTGGCAATGCTCACAGCCCCAGCCCTCCCCTGCCCAACCAGGGCCCAGCATCCTCTGCAGCACAGCCTAATTCTGCACCACAGAAGGTGAAATTCTTTAGCACAGGATATCAGCTCTGATGAGCACACATGGGGATCAGCAATTTTTCCTCCACATCCTTTCTCTCCCCTCTGTCAGTCCTGAAGGAGGAGAAGCCAAAGCCCACTGCAGCGCAGGAGCCTATTTCCCTTGTGCAGCTCACTTTTATCAGATGTAATTACCAGCTTTTAAAATAGCCTTGCTTCTCTCCTCATCTGACAGCCATAGGTTTTCCTGCCAAGGTGCCATTTGTCTCAGTGTAACAACGCGAGGGAGATGAAGTCTCTCGTCCTTCAGCAGGGATGCAGCCTCAGCCTGATCCCAGGGCCCCAGGTAGCACTGCAGCAGCGCTGGTGGGGAGCAGGCTGGGGGCATCAAGCACCATGGGGCTGGAGCAGTTCCTCGAGTCCTTTCCATGGGGTTCTGGGGCAGTGCTACGTCCCTGACATGTCAGGGGCCCTGATGTGAAAGGATCTTTCTACCTTAAGACACACGACTAGATCATATTTAACGCACGTTGAAAAGTTTCCAGTCTTCCTCTAATTTGACTGATTGCATTTATAGTCTGGAATCCAGGAGGTGGCTGCTAATGCAGACCCAGTGGCATGCTAAGGCAGAACCTGGGCACTGCTGGCAAGCGGTCAGATGCAGACTCTGTGCTGCCCATCAGGTGCCTGGAGCAGGGAGAGCGGCTCTGTTTTGCCCTGCATGGCAGCCTGAGCTGCAAGACTTCTCTGGTGGGATTTGCTTTCACCTTTGCATCAGCAGGAGAAGAAGCTGGGCTTGGGTCTCAGTGCGAAGAGAGCAAAGCTTTCCCTGCACTGGGAGCAGCCCTGTGGGCAGCTCAGCACAGTGCTGGCGGGGATGCTGCAGGCTGGGGCTGCTCCCAGCCCTCTGCACAGCACCTCAGCAAGGGGTCAGAGCCAGGAGCAGCTCCTATCACCATTTCTCTTATCATAAGAGCCACTTCAATACAGAAATGTTGAACCTTCTGCACCTCTGTCTGACAGAAGCAGCTAGGAAATACTAATAACAGTCTTGCAAGCTGTTCCAGTCAGGATGGGAGACTGATAATTGAGCCATAGATCTCCAGGTGGAAAAGTTTCTGGAACCTGTTCCCTTTTCCATCTGCCCATCATTTTGCTCTCGTACACTGGCTTAGGACAGGGCTAATAACTTGCTTCTTTGTGTTTGCTTTGTGAATGCATCTCTCTTCCATTTAAGCAAAATAAGACAGGTCTGGCTGTGCAAGTCCATCTGTGACTGTACAGTGCTGCTGATGATATGTGAGAGCTGAATGAGCCACGTCAACAGGTGGTAATTGACTTCACCTAGTTCTACTCTACTCTACTTCTGAGTCTGGAGGCTCCAAACTGAGGCATCCAATGGACTCCAAGCACCGAACTGGGTTCTCGTGCTGGGTTCTGCTGTGCAGCACTCACTTCACTTCTAACCTACAATGTATTGTTCGCCCTTGTTCTTCATTGCACTCTCTGAAGGCAGAACAGTGGTCGGTGAATTTGAGTGAAGAAGCAAAACAAGCTCACAGAAACGTGGGGATTATCATGCTCAAAAACAGAGCAGGTCAGAAATGTAACCTATTTCTACTGCATCACATAGCAAAGTCTATGATTCTTATCAGATTAATTCATTCATTTTTAATAAGCAGTCTCATGGATCTGAACTGCGTTGTTCCAGGTTAAATAACCTCACAGTTCTTTAATATTTGCAGACCCTCGGAGCCAGTTATTGAACTTGGAACCCTGCCGCCTCACGGTGTGTGTGGTGTGTGCAGGGATGCAGCAGCTGCACTGAGAGGACTGAAACCCACTGAGTCCAGCATCCCCAGAGCAGGAGGTGACCCTCTGCGTCCTGCCCCGGCCCTGGTTCATGCGCTCACCCCACAGAAAGCAAGAAGGGCAGTAGAGGGCAGGGCCAGGAGTACCCAGTTGTGGTGTTTGCACTCAGAAGCCCAGCAACACCTGTGGCCACACATCCTCAGGGTGTGTGGGTACCGGGTCTGTTCTTTGGGAAGTCTGATCAAAGCAGAAATGGCCACGAGGGAGGACAAGTGCTCCCGGCTTGCGCTGTTTCGCAGTATAAGGAGCACTACTCCTGCTTTGACAGCTCCCTACAACAATCCTGCTGTGCAGCCATGGCAGTGTTTACTCAGCCTCCCTCCAGATTAGTTACTGTAGAATAGCATATCGCTGTGACATCAAAGGATTAAAGCACACCACTGACCCAACAGGCAAGGACAACGCGCAGCTTAGCGGCAGTTCCACATCACGGTGCCATTTATCAGCCTCTGACAAATTACTGATAATTCATATTGATTCTCCGGACTAGATGCAATGACCTGGAAAGTGAAATGCAGAGATCCACTGAACTGAAATTACAAACACGGCTGAGCTCATTAACTGTGAGCTTAGCTGTGCTGAGTATTTACCTCAGCGTGCTGTCCCCCCCTGCTCTGTGCCCGGGGAAGGTTTGAGTTTGATGTTCTGCCTTCTGAATTCAACATTCCATCAGTGTCCCCCCCAACATCACGGGAGACCACCACTGGAATTATTTCTATTAAACTTTTCTGCCCTGGGGATGAGCACCCTGCCACTGACACCGGTGGACAGCAGGGTACCACACAGCAGTGTGCAGCAAGGAAATGCCTAACAGTTAAGTGCCAGAGCTGCTGCGTTTTCCCAGGGGTCTGTGATAGCAGTGGTTTGCAATAAGCTCCCTTGCAGGACACCGAGGGGATGCAGTTGTCACGATGCTGCACGGTGAGAGCAGCTGGGGGCAGCAATGCGCAGGGGGGTTCTGCTAATTGCAGGGCTGCTCTGCCAGGGAGGAGGAGGGAAGGCAAAGGCAGCAAAAGCAAAGAGGAAAATAATCTGAAAGCTAGTCAAAGTCTAAGCAAGAGCATGTCTTCATGTTCATGTTTAAAGAGTAAATGTTTGGCTCTTCTACCTGCTTGTGGGACAGGACCCCCGCTGTCTCCATCCAGCCCCTCACCGCTGCCTACAGCTGGGTGCAGCCCTCTGGGTGTGCTCACCAAGGCAGCAGGGACCTCCTTTCATCGGGACACCCTGAGCATGCTGCTCCTGGTCAGCACCCATAGGATCCAGAAACCCCTGCTCTTTGCTGAGCCCTCTGAGCTGACAATCCAACCTCGGGGGTCCAGGAATGCTCAGCGATTTCATAACGACCCCATCTGCCTGTGACATTTGAACAGTTCAACACTTCATTCTCTACCTCTCCCCAAACCATGTTTTTCCCTCACGAGCCTCTCTGCAATGATTTGTTCCAGTCCATCCCTGTGGACCCAATTGTTCTCCTGCTTGCATTCAGACCAGAAGCGTTCCCAACTCTACCCCACCGTTTAAAGCCATCATGCTGTCAATAAGCAGTGAGTGGCCGACCACCTCACCCTCCTCCCCTGCAGCACAGCAAAGAAACTGCCACAAGTGCTCTTTTAAGCAATAGAAGCACTCAAAGCACAAAGAGCAGACAGAGGAGGTGAGGGCACCAGAGCTGTGCCCGCTCCCTGGGCTGTGCGAGCGATGCTTACTGTGCGGAGCCATTGCTGTGGCTTCAACCTGAGGGAAGAACTCCCCAGATTTCATGAATGTGATCTGTGCTGGAAAGCCCTTCTGTCCAATGCCACCTGCCAGAAGGTGGAAACTATTATCTCATGCAGTGCTCCAGATCCTTGGTTATCTCCAAGTGCTGTGCACGGCAGTAATGTGGATGGCAGCAGGGTCGGTCCTGCCCTGCAGCTGGAGCTGGATGTACTCTGGCAGCCTCAGGAGGATGTTGGCTTCCCAGGAGGGCACAGGCGCTCCCCATCCCTCGGGTGCCGAGGATGTGCACCGTGCCCTCACTGTGGCTGCAGGAGAGGTTCGGTGTGACTGAGAGAGCCAGAGCAGACGAGGGTGGCATGGAGGTGACAGCACCAGGCTGCTCCAGCTCCTGGAGCCAGGCTGGGCTGGGAGCAGTGGCACACTGCGGTACTGGAGAGATTGCAGAAGGCACAGGGATGCTGCAGGCATGGGTAACCCTGTCATCGTGCTTCGGACACCACGTTAAGGGTTTCCTGTGCTGGGAAGGAGGTGTTTTTTTCACTTGTTTGTTGTTGTTGTTGTTTTTAAATTAATTGTTTAATAGAAAATTGAAAAGAGTGCAGCTGTCTCTTGCCACTAATTCCCCCTTCTCATTACTGCATCAGCCATGGTGGGGTACATCCAGCACTCAGCTTCCACTGAAGTCTGATCTCTGTAAAGTATCGCATGTGTCCATGATTTATCTAAGCAGGGTTTGGATTCTTGAGGCTACGGTTTTTAATCAGTGCTATTTGCATTAAATAACATCTTTTATTTTCAGTCTGAATTCTGTTTTAATGAGTTTTTTGTTAAATGCATCAATAGTGACTGTTCCCTGCCAAGAAATTTCAGATCAACTGCATTTGTTCAACATTCTTTTCTTTTTTTCTTTAATGTTGTGCTCTGAGAAGGCAGCACATTTTAGAATTAATGTTATTTTCGAACAATTACATACTGTAAACACTCAGGCACGTTATGAACACTGGACATAAGCATCCAGCTCAGGGTGTTTCTCTCTGCTGCAGGATGATCAGACATGGCACAGTGTGACACTGCTGCTGCACACCCCACACTGTCTGCGGGGACACTGAGCACTGCAGTCAGCACCTGCAGGTTCCTCCACTTGGTTCTTATTGGCAAGGCCGAGGTGCTGTCCCAGCTGCTGCTCTCCAGCAGGATGGTGGCTGTGCTGATGTTTTATTTTCATCCCCTCTCACAACTCTGCATCCTTTCCCATTACCCTGCACCCATCCCCAGCCACCAGCCCTGCAGGGCCTCCCCAGCAGCAGGAAGACCCGGAGAACCAGAGAACACCAGGTTGGTTCTCCAGAGCCTTCACAGGGGCATTTCCAGTGAGACATCAAATATTGTCACCAGTGCTTGCCATGCTCTTTCTGGTGTGAGTTTTTTTGTGCACAGAGTTGAGATTTACAGTATTTTTTTTTTTTTTAACTAAAGGTTCCTTTAAAAAGGTCATTACTTTTCCTCTCACATTTTCTGGATACACTTTGGCACATAAAAACTTATATTTGCAATCATTATAAACCTTCTGCATTAGGAGTAGCTACTCCATCTCTACAATACCTCATCATAAAACCTCAACTGAGGTTGCTAATGACACAACCAATTAAGTTATGGCAGCTGTGCAGAAGGAATTAAGCACAATGCAGAAGAGCTGGAGGTGACACCATGCTCCCAGAGCCATCCATGTGGAGCAGGAGTCACACCATGGGTGGGGGTCATCATCAGCCCTGGGTGACTGAAGCTGTCCCACAGCAGAAGGGAGCTGCTGGGGAGCAACCATGCGAGCTGGGGACAGCCAAGGATGTCTGGGGACACTGTGTCCACCCAGCCCTTGCTCCAGCAGCTCCTGCCACGGGTATCTATCTCTCTTGCAGACAGCCCCTGCGCTCTGCACATGTCACTCACTGAAACCTTCACTCTTTTCTGGATGCAGAAAACTGATGCTTTGTCCCTTGAAAAACACCCCTATATAGCTAACGTTATAATTCATCTTTCCCTGATCCTTGGCCACGTGCACATTTCCTGGTTCAGCTGATTAGTGGTTACGTTTTACTACTCGGAATTGTCAAGGAGGAAATCAATAGGAAACCTCTTTTCTTTTCAAGATGTATTGCTGTCAGCAGCAGCTGCGTTCCCAGATCAGGAGCAAGGGATTCATTATTAATCCTGCTGCTGGAGGATAGTTCTGACACCTCTGTGCTCCTTATCTCCTTCTTCTCAGCTTCTCCTTCTGTTTCTGTGGATCCCCAAAAGCTTTCACATCCAGGCCGTGCTGCGTGCGTCACATGTACAGAAATGTTGAACACCATTCTTTCATTTATGCTAAGATCTCCTCTCACACGTGCAGTACATGGAGGCACGTACACTGCGTGTCACATCGGGCCGCATATTTCCAGGCACAGCTCTGCAATGGGACAAGTGCAGCCTGGGGGCTGAGGGCACGCAGACCTTTGCTGCAGATGTGGCTCTGCTCACACAGAGGAGACAGGGGGGGAGATGGAGTGGGTTCGTGGGTGTCCCTGAGAAGCAGTTCAGGCAGATGAGGCAGCAGCTGCAGCAGAACTGCAAAGGGAAACCACCCAAATGCTGCTCTACCATTGGGTTTGTCACTGAAAAGCTTCTGCAGGAAAGCAGCTCTCCATAAACTGAACTGCCCTGAAATGCACAAAAAGTCCTTTCTGCGTGGTCAGAGAGGCTTTGGTCCCACATGGACACACCCTGGGGCAGCAGGCAGCTCCTTGAGGGGATCAGAGGAAGGATACTGCAGGGAAAGAGCTCCTTCAAACTACAAGCAACGTGAATAGCTGTGACTGCTGAAAAATTACTACTATCAACGATGAAACGTAAAGCTCCTCAGTGCCACCCCTTGCTGTCAGTGCTTTCTGAGTGCCGCACATTAGTACAGTGCTATTCCTTCAAAGAAGCAGACCCTGTGACAAACACACTTACACGAGTCCTGAAGGGAGAGGGCAGAATTTTGCACCGCCGTTATGCACACATTATGTAAATGTGCAAGGATAAAGGGCAGGGATTGCTCAGCTGAAGATATATATGGTAGAGCTGACCTTTGCTACACTTCCACCACATAGAATGATGTTAGACTGCTAGAAAGAAAGAGCGGAACAGGAGCTGAATTAGAGAGAGTCAGACATGCAAGAGCTGCACTGCCCCGCTGCAGCATCTCCTCCCCATCCATCTTCCAGGTTAATGATTCATGACAGACCGATGAAGGTCAAGGATTCTCTTAAGTGTCTCCTCTCTGCTTGATATCCAGAGAAGGAGAGATAAAGGTAATTAGGTTGTGGGAGGCTCATCCGTGCATTAAGAATCTGGTACCAAGGGGCCTGCAGCTGTCTGGGGCTGCCAACACCCCCCAGCTCCAAGAAGAGGGGTACAGGACCTGCAGGGCAGGTCCCCACACAGGGCTACAGTGGCTGGGTGCTGCACCTGAAAAGGAGAAGGAGGGGAGAGGAGGAAGACACTTCTTTGCCTCTGCTGACCCAAGCCTGAGCTGTGCTCCAGCAGTTCAGGAACTGCAAGGGGAATTGGTGCCCACACCTCCGAGGAAGCACAGAGAGGGCTCACCATGTCCTTCTTTCTCATTTGAAGCCCCGTGACTCTCATCTCCCCCTGACCACGTGTACAGTCGTGGCAGCACCTCCTGAGCTTCACTGGAGAAGCAAAGCACACAGACAGGATGCAGGCTGCCCACTGCCCCAGCACCCCTCCTGCGGAGCACCCAATCCCCATCCTCCAGCACATACCAGAGAAACAGTATTTCTCAGTGTGCAACTCCAGGAGACTGGATGTAAAGAATAGAAGTTTACAGTAAGGGCAGTGAAGTACTGACACATGGTGCCCCATCCCTTAAGACAGCCATGGTCAGAGGATGGGGGGCTCTGAGCACCACTCACTGAGGGGAGTGGGACCAGACAACCTTCAAAGGTTCCTTCCAACTCAAATCATTCTGTGATTCTTTGATTCCCTGAGTACATGTACAGCCTCACCTGTGAAAGCACAAGCTCCAAGCAGAATGAGCGCATGAAGAATCAGTGGTGTTTGAAATTGAGATGTCTTATGGCTTTGGAAACTCATCAAGGTCAAGTATTTCAGAACAACATTCCTCTGATTTCCCAGTTCTGCTCTCTTCCAATATTCCAACAAGGTGAAACTTCATTTGACTTTATTAAAGCAATTGTTCATAAGTAAATCCTGTTTCCTGGTTTTCTAAGCAGGCAGAAATAGAAACAATTAGAAATAATTGCCTGGTAATCTTTTGCCTACACGGTTATTTTCTCATCCTCCAGAGTCTGAAATTGGTTATGGAAGAACACTGGAACCTTTGAGGCTTCACTCTGGGACTGGACTGTGTTTACAAGGCCCTGAGTAGGTCAATTCCTAAGTGGATTTACAAAGACAGCTCTGCTCCAGGAACACATTGACCCTCCCGCATCATCCATAAGGACACAGTGACCCAGGCATTTATGTATAACAGCATCAAACGGTCAGGGGCTTCCTGACTCACAAAGTACCACAGCAGACACTTCCAGAACCCACTTCAGCATTTTCTTTTGTGCTTTCTTGAAAAGACACATTATGGTACAGTTTGAGTAGCACATTCCTCAGTAAAACACCCCTCTCCCTACACAGTTAAGTGAGGAAACGCAGAAATTAAGAATGTAGGCCATAACCACAGCCATTAACTTTGTTATTGAAAGGTTGATTGCAGCGACTGCTTCGAGGATTTTTCCAGATAACACATTTGTCATTACTTAAGGTTATCAGGGATGGAGAGTTGGCATCCAAATGGTTGGTTACCTACCTCTTTTCCTGATTAGGTAATACAACAGCATTAAGGGAATTAAATTATTTACTGTCGCTTAAGCTTGAGGAGTAATTGCTGGCTGAGTGACTGAATACCATTACCTGATGTATCCTTTATATCAGATGCAAACAGATTTCCATCCACAAAAAGCCCTCAGTGCTTTCCTGCCCTGTGCATCATGGCCACGTATGACAGCCACAGTGCCCCATGCTTCCTGCTGTAGCTGAGCCAGTGCTAAACCACTCTGTGCCAGAACACATCACACCACAGGTTTATTGTAAAGTCAGTTATAACTGCTGGTGACACAGCCACAGGAGTCTATTAACCACCCAGAATAATGTCAAATGCTGTGTTTGCATAGGTGGGATATATATTAAAAAAAATAAATTAAAATGCGTTTACGGAACACAGACCTATATCATTTATTTCACATCAGTTCAATGAACTTTATCCTATTAAAAAGAACAATTAACACTTAAAAGACACAAAAAAAAATAAAAGGGCTGTAATAAATGGGCACTGCTAATAAGTGCCACTTCAGTTGGCACCCAGGTAAATTAATAGCACAGCACAATGCTGAGTGGAAATGTAGTCCCCACTTACGAGCCCTGAGCAGCAGCTTTGGGACACCACACCCAGCAGCACTACTATCAGTGAAGCAGCCAGTATGGTCAGGGCAGGGCATCTCCCCAAGCACCACCCAGGGAAAGCAGCAAATTCAGCATCACACCATAAACTATTTAAATTGTTCTCATCACCCTATTGGGTTTCTAAAGCCAGAGGGTTCCTGGAAAAGCCCAGCACTGCTGATGTTCCTGTGAGTTAGAGAGGAGGTTCCTTCCTAGAACACTGAATGGGGCAAAGGCAGGGGAACAGAGGAGGTGCTTCTTTAAGTAGGATGACATCAAATGAACAAACAAAAGGAACACAGACACCTTCAACCTGGCGATGAGCTCTGATGACACACCTAATACAAACTAAAACCGCACAAGCTGCCTTCATCTTGCTTTTCCCATTGGCCATAGTCATTAGAAGTCTCCTCCCATTCTCCATAGTCGGCAGCATCTAAATTCTTAAAATAGACCTATTCTATTTGTGTGCCTCCTTAACACGATGAGGACTGCAGATGAGTGTCTTTAGTGAAGTTCTGAAGTGATCATTCATCACACCCTGGAGGTCACGGTGGGTGGTGTTTGTGGGATGGGCAGACCACGGGGTGGCTGAATGATGTTGTCAGGACCACTGGGCTCAGTGGTGGATGAGGGCTCTGGGTCAGACTGGTGCCCAGCCAGAAGCAGCTCTGGCTG
The DNA here is from genome assembly GCA_036925125.1 of Oreortyx pictus. Lineage (NCBI taxonomy): Eukaryota > Metazoa > Chordata > Aves > Galliformes > Odontophoridae > Oreortyx > Oreortyx pictus. The sequence continues at coordinate 53,526,303 of JAUPFR010000006.1, read as the reverse complement.
GGGTGGCAGTGGGCTGTTGACCTGCATCAAGAACAAGCCAACAGAATAAGGGGTACAGGCACGCAGCTGGCAAGTGGCACCAGGGTGAGGGGGAAGGCAGTCAGGTGGGGTGCCAGCATACATGATACTTCATGCAGGCAGATAAGACTTGGAGGGGTTACCCCAAGCACCGTTATCCACTGGGAAACCTGTGATGAGGCAGCTGACCTGTACAGGGAGACTGGGCCCCCCAGGGCCAGCCCTGCCCCTGCAGGAGGGCACAGCCCCCCAGATCCCATGCTGGATGGAGCTCAGAGGGAGAGGGCACAAGGCAAGGCTGGGGAGAGAAAGTTCAAAAGTATTTATTCCCTGTACTTCCAAATATAGAATAATATGCACATTGTCACAAAGCTTGGTCTTACATGATCAAAAATGGGGAAAACACTAATCAGAAAAATCTAGATACTTCAAAACAAGGAAATTTCAGTTGCATGAAGGACATGGAATAAACTGGCTGCCACATTTTGCAGATGAATAAATAGCATTTACTTGACACCTGGCACTAACCAGCACAGACTGTGATAACAAGGACACAGCACATACACCTGCAGTTGTTTTCATGTAGCTGGGCATTAGCACTGTGCAAGAGTGATGCATCTCCCTCCTGTCAGCTTCCTAAATCCACATTTCTATGTTCCTGTCACTGACTTGGAATTTAACTGGCAAAATTCCATCAAGAACTGAAAGGTTAACAGTGAAAACTTGCAGTACTCTTACAAAGCCACAGTTACTTTGCTGCTGTTGACAGACTTTCTCTGGCATGGTAAACGCTGCTGACAAGATTATGGGCATGTGGGTCCAGGTAATGACAGGCACACAGAGCAAGCAGAGATGCTCAAGGCAAGCTGACCAGCCACTGAGAGATGCTACACAGCCCATGGAGAAGAACTGTTAAACGGAAACTCTGCAAGAATGGAAACAAGCTCACATGCTACATTCCTTTGCAGGGTTGCCAGAGTCCACTGAAGGGAGCTCTGACTGGCTCAGCACTCTAGAACTGTAGCCATATCCCAGTGCTCCACACTACTGCTGGCAGCACCAAGACCTCAGCCAGTCTGGTGGCACTGCTCAGTGGCCTGGTAGCACTGCCAAGCCCCCAGCCCTCTTTGTCCATGACCCTGTTGCCCCTCCTGCCACACCAGGACAGAGAGGCTTCAAAACAAAGGCTCAGTGCAAGCAGCCACCTCCCTTTCCACAGCCTGGAAAGCATGCTGACAAGTCATCACAAAGATGCATGCAGCCATCAGCACAGGCAGGCCAGGCTCCAGATTTACTGGCAGGTTGAAAGAGTTTTGAATTCAGAGCCATGGGAAATACCTTTTGAGGATGGAAACCGGAACCTGAAGGAGTGATGGCTTCCAGGATAACCTGGAAACTTATTTCAGATGAGGATGAGGTCTGAAAACTTAAGATCCTTGAAATGAGTTTCATAAAAAGCAGTGCAGAGTACTCCTATGCAGCACTGCAGTCACCAGCTGGAGCAGCACCCAAAGCCAGGAGCCAGGAATAGAACCACAGAATCTTCCAGGTTGGAAAAGATCTTCAAGGTTATTAACTCCAACCTCAACCTGACCATACTACACTAATTCCAACAATCCACCACCAAATCGTGACCCTGAGCACCCCATCCAGGAGGATTTTAAACATGTTCAGGGATGGTGACTCAAGCACCTCCCTGGGGAGCCTGTTCCAGTGCCATTCCACAAACAGGGTCTGCTCCAGGCGTGGCAATGGCCATCAGCTGGGCACAGCTTGGGGGAAAAGATCAAGATCTTATGTTTGATCAAAAAAAAAAAAAAAAAACAGAAAGAAAATTATAGCACAGAGAGAGGGTGATGTAGTCAAAACAGCACAGAGGGAAGTTAGCATCTGTATTTTGAACAGAAATTAAGAATTACTGTAGCAAAATGGGCCCCAGATTCAAGGAAAGCATGGATCATGGATCATTAGGTAATTAGCAATGGATTATCACAGCAATAACAACTGTGGGAAAGAATGCATTTCTTTTAGAGCTGACAGACCACAGTCCTCTTTCACCAACTCCCATATCAAATCTGCAATTATAACATTGACTTACTAGAAAATAAAGCACACTGTAGGCAGCCTAGTGGATCAAGAAAGGAAAAAAGACTCAAAATATTCAGTATTATTAGTAAGAAATAGTGAATAGTCATACTGATGGCTGTTACATCTTTTCTTGCTTTGGAAATCTTCACTTACTGTGATTAGTAAAGATGTTATCAAGAGACACTTAATGTCTACCCCTGGTTTCCAGCAGCTACAGTGCACTGTAGTAAATGAGCCAGATACATCTGATCACCCTCCTTTGTTCCTTCCTCCTTTCCCAGGAACCAGCTGGTTTTTGGTTGCCAGCTCCCCAGGGCTCACAACACTTGGGTCTCCCCCCAGCAGAGCTCCCTTACCTCCCTCAGTACCCTGGCACCTGGTGCCTGCTGGCCACTGGCACATCTTGCTGCTGCCTGCTCACGGTGTGACAGAGCACTGGATGCAGACACACAGTAACACCTGATTCCTTGTTTGCTCTTTCTCCCTGCCCACCACACCCTGCAGGAATCAGAAGATCTTGTCCCAGGACAAACAGGAAAGGTGCACGCTGTCCCAGAACTGTCCAAACCCTGGGGAAGGGACCACCCTGCAGGTGGACCAGGAAGGATCACTGTCTTGTGCTGGGAGCTCCCCAGAGCTGTAGAAGATCAGGAAACCAGGTCTTCCTCATCTCTAAAGATGTGCTGCCCCATTGTGATATCATTTCAGACTCCCAGGAAGGCCCCTCCAGGCAGCTTTTACATTCTGGATTTCTACATTACACATAAGCCTTTCTTCTCCATCAGAAGATTTACTGAAAGTTTAAAACAACTGAGCAAAAAATAAATAAATAAAAGCTAAGAATGAAAAACAGAAGGAAAAGTGAACACTGAAATACAAGGAGCATACAGTAAGGAGTGTTCCAGTCCCAGTTTAATTGTGTTGGAAAAACCTGATAGGACAGAATACTGGAAGAAGTCCTATATGTAAAATATGAAAAAGTCCCACGAGAGAAAAGCGGTGGTGTTGGTCCTCAAAAGGAAAATGGGATTAAAGCCATCCCATAGCTGCTGTACACAGAGAACCTTTCAACAAGAGGTTGAAGAACTGAAAGCCACAACCAGTTACTATCAGCTGCAGCTTTGTGACAGTTCAGCACCTCCATCCTACAGTTCTTAACAGAGAACTACATACCCATAAACATCTACTTAACCCTATTTACTCTGAGGTGTGTAAGACCAAAAAAAAAAAAAGGGAGGAAATAACAAGAGGGTGGGAGGAGGAAGGAGAGGGAAAAGAAGAATGGATGGGAAAAGTGATTAAGGTCTGCTGCCATTCTGAACAGCAGTGATCTGGCACTGGGCAGACATCCCAATCTCTGACAAAACAGGACATAAAAATGAAGCAGAAAATTGAAACACCTTTCAGATTCTGAAATTATACTTCTCTCTGTAGTATTTGCTCATATTACTTGCAGGAAAAGCAAAGGGAAAAAACTAAAATCACATAATTTACTGAGTAGACTTCTTCAAAGCAGGAGGAAGCATCACATCCAACACAATCAATGCAATGTGAAAAAACAGCAGTCAGAACAGAACTGCAACCATGGCCAAACTCCAGTTTTGTTCAAAGACTGTGGAAAACCATCACCACCGGGGAAGGAAACTAAAGGTTGGTAGTCATCCTTTCCACATGTCAGACCTGCTGAGCCCAAATTAGAGACCCTTTTAAGACAATAGAATCGTGCATACACATACATTAGCACAGGTCATATGTTACCGGGCCAGAAACATGCCCTGCAATAATAGCTCTGCAGTGAATATTTGAGTATAAAAGATAGGAAGAGCATCCTCAGCACATCTGCTCACCTCTGCTCATTGTTCCTGTCACCAGCACCATGTCTGCAGAAGGATGAATGACCCTAAATAGGATAAAAAATATATTCATGGTTTCCTCCCAGACTGTGACAGTCAGTGAAACAGAGTACAGGCATTTTGGAAATCTCTTTGCATATAAATTGAGTTGTTTTCCTTGGAATATGCATAGTGTGTAGCTCAAGCTTACGTCCTATCACCCCTTCATCCAAATAAAATGGTGCGGAATGAATTTGCGTTTTGGACTATAAAAACGTGGTTTCCAACTGAAAGAATACCAAATAAACTGATTTTAGACAGGTTTTACCCATACTTAAAAAGCAGATTCAAGAGAGCTTGCACTTTAGCAATTAAACTGAAGTTCGCCTTTCAGAGAAGCATTGTTCCAGAGTAGGAAAGCACACCCAGCTGACGGCCAGGGGAGCTGCTCCAGACCTGCTGGGGCCACCTGGCCTCCAGATGAGTGTTTCTCCTCTTCCCCCCCCACCCCCCATCTTCCTTCCTTTCCCGATGGCACAGAGAAATAAAGGCCTCCCTTCAAATGCTCTGGGTACTTTCAGATTTGTTTCTTCCCTGAGATCTATGCAACTTTTTGACTTTTCACTCTGAAGTGTAGATTTGCAAATCTCAGTCCAACTGTAAATCGTTAGAGTGCCGAGAAAAAGTATTGCAAAATGAGCTGAGCAGGACCTGGTGTGACATGGACCAGCCTCAGTAAGGTCTGCTTCTAACAGGATCCACTGCCAGGATTTGTCTTTTTCTCTCTGCACGACAGATGCTATAAACTGTCACTTCACACAAGAGCAACAGAGGGAAAGTTCATCGCTAATAATTAAAGAAACAAAGCTATTAAACACAGACACTGTTCAGTGAAGGAAACATCCACCCCAATACTTAAAGAATAGGATAGAAGCTCTTCCTGCATGAGGAAATCCTTCTCATTACGCGATCTGCGGGGAGCAGCTCCTCAAATGAAGCTGGAAATCATCAAAGCAGGATGAGAAATGGCAGTCATCCAACAAGGGCTCACAGGAGTGGAACAAAGGCCCAGTGACCTGAAACACCGCACAAAAGAAATGAAATTCGTGTTTTAAAAGCAGCATCCCCAGAAGCCGCTTAAGAACAGTTTTTCACAGTGTTCCGGTGTACTTCATCGAGCACTTTAAAGATCACCACTTGAATTGTGCACTTCAAGTGCATTATCGGATAAATGTAGCCCTTTGCCTGCGTATGTGAATGACTCTGAAGACACGCTTGCGTTCCCAGGCTGTTGGCTGTCTGCAACTGCCTGGACACTGCCAAGTTGCTGAGTGCTTCTGCCTTTTCTCTCTGTCCTTCCTTTCCCAGCGCTCACACAGGATTACCTCAGCCACGTGCATTCCCTAAACGCAGCCATGATCATCCGAAAGAGGGTAGAAAGCCACACACTGCACACTGGCCCAAGGAAGCAGTGCAGACAGCCCCACATTGCATTATCACTCCTCCAGTCCTGCTTGAGCCATTGCTCCCATCTGCCCAGTGGTGGTGCACCCATTCCTGCCTGTGCAGCTCTGCCACCACCCCACAATGCAGCCCCCAGCTCCTCGCAGAAAAACAAGTGGTCCTCTCCATCAGTCACCAGGGATGCTCACTGTCTGAAAAATAAAGATCAGCCAGAATGCCTTCTACACTTAAGAAGAGAACATAATGTAGTTATATCTAAGTACAGACAGGATGACCTGGTAAGGGATGGATCACTTATTCCATCTACAGTGAACTTTAAGGAACATTTAAGGTTGTTCAACATTTCAGCTATAACTTCTACTCTAAAAGAGGGAAAAGAAGGAAAAAAAGCCACCTGATTTTCTTATCACTCTCATATCTTCATGCCTGTTTAAATTCTGATGGAACTACAAGTATGTTATTTCATCTGTAGCACAAATAAACAATGTCATAATTCATAGCAAATAGTTCTTGCCTAAAACCAAAAAACACTCATCCTCAGCATGGCATTTAAATTACAAGAGTTAGTTCAGGAGATAGTCACCTGCACAGGAAAGTGAAATAATATATCTTGCTTTCTGAATGAGCTTCTCCTTGGATGCTGGACTTTCACCTCTACGCTCTTCAGATCACTCAAGTGAATGTGATGGCCTCAGCACTTTTAATATTACACCAGGTTTCTTAGTCCCAAACTATCCCCAAGCTCAGCAAAATTTGTAATGATTGTCATTCTCCATTTCTTACAGGTTCAAGACAAAATGAGATTGAGTCTGAATTATTGTCTCAAGAGCCTGTTCAGGACATGTTAAAAGAGAGCAGCAGGACACTGAAGCCCACTGCTGTTTCTGATGACATTTACTCATATTACAAGCCACAGCCTTCACTTTCCAATCTTATCAATCTTTTCTCTCTCTCAAGTACCAAATTAATCCTATTAAAAAATAGTCAATTAAAATGGTCAATTTTTTGATGGAATTAAAAAGCACTCACTGTATTTTCTGTCCTTTAATTTTATAAAATAAGAGAGGATAATTCTGCAAAAATAAAGCCCCTCCAGCTATTAGATTATCTGAATTTTTCTTCATTTTTAATTACATTACGTTGAAAAAAATCTTTTTCTATTTTTGTAAACAGGAGGAAGGTGATGTTTGCATTACCCACAAAATGAAGTGCTGCCACTAAAAGGGACAAACAAAGATAACACAGAAAGCACTCACTAGCAGTTTCTGTTGAGGCAACTCAAAATTTTCACCTGTTCAGTCAGCACCGGAGATAACATTGACAGAATGAACATTTCAAGTCACCTCAGCAGAAACTTATTTTCTTAACTGAGCACCAAGTTTTAATGCTTTTCTTTTTTTTTCCAGCTGCGTGCTTTCAAGGAAGTGAACAAACCTACTCTGCATCTTCTACTGATGTAGACTAGAACTGCCCCAATTAAGTCAATGAGCCATATCTCAGCTGATGTACATGCACGGCTCTGCTGAAGAAGCATAGGACCTCAGTTTCTACCAGGCAGAGGATCTGTTGGTTGTTTCTATCCACACCCAGACACCTTCCAGACATCACAGCCTGGAGGCTTTGCCATGCTTTGACTATGGGATGCATTCACAAGCCTCCAAGGTGCCCAAAGTATACAGTCATGGCTGGACAGCTCTCACAGCTCCCAGCTGGTCTGGGATCTGGCTGGCAATGGGATGAGATGACACAAGCACTGACAGCAATATGCAGGCAAATGCTGACAGCTGGATTATCTTCTAAACACCAGCAGATGAAGTGTTTGTATATGACTGAAACAGTCCATCCACTTTTCCCATAAGTTCTTCCCCTCTCTTCTGCAGATGAAAGCAAGGGTACAGCTCCAGAGGGATCAGGGGCACAATGATGCAGGCTCCATAAATAGAAAGGAAGAAGTAGGGAGTAGAACAGCGATGGAACCAAGGGGTTTGCCTTCTCCTTCCAATCATAATAGTGATCACTTTCCTTTGGGCACTTCCTACTCTCTCCAGTAAAGTGCCAGGAATGGTCATGACACTTCCCTTCCATGCACAGAGTATGGCTGCACAGGCGAGCCTGGGCTGTCAAAAGCATCTCAGGGAAACCACTGTCATGCATTGGGGAACATGAAGGCACACCTTAGGAGATGATGCCATGGCAGTGGTGCCCACAAGATGCTATCCCCAGATCCAGGAATCTGAAGATAGCATTAATGCTGCAGCAGTTATTGATTTACAAAGGCTTAAAGAAGGCAGTACTACCAGCTGGTAATTAAGTGACAGAGAGGATTAGGACATCAGCTGGAGGTTCAGCTGCAGGAGCAGACAGACAGGAAGACAGTTCTCTATTTCACTTAAGTTTATAGTAAAGAAGAGCATCCAAGACTGCATACATGTGCCTGCAACCCAGTCCCAGGGGAGCTAGTCTTTGCACTGACTTACCTCAACAATTCATCTTCAAAGACTTACTTAATAAGACCTTGTTTAAAGAGTAGCACAACACTGAGTGGCCTCATATCTCTCTGCCTATGTCGCAGAAAAATTTTCAAGATACTGAGCTTATTATGTAAGGCAGTAGGTACCTCCATCTCTTGATGGTACTTGCATATCAACTGACAAAAATGACACGACATTCTGGTCGTGTTTAATGCGAAATCAGGCAAGCTCAAAAAATATAGAAGTTCTGCACATCCAGGTATTGGAGCAGTAATTGCTGGAATGGTTTTCTGAAAGCAATAAAACACAGTAAGGATTGATCCCCGCACATGCCTGATACTGATATTTAGCAAATACATCTTGCTGCAGCTTTGACTTTTTTCCTTCTGGAATGCTTCCATACTGAGTACTCTTAACAGCCAGGAACACGTCCTCAGTGATCTCTGTGGGTAAGAGTTCTCAAAACTACATCAGATTCAACAGCACTAGCAGGGAGAGGCAGCCACATTAATAAATCCAGAGGAACTGAATCAAGGATTATTTTTATCTGAGTGACGGTTTATTTTTAAACCCTCTTCAGCCAGAAACCATGAAATTACAACCAAAAGTCAAATGAATCTTTCTGAGGGCTTGCTACCTTGCTACTCAAGTTATAGTAAAAAACTGTCATGGAACTGCCCTGATTTACCATATGTTCTGCAGGGTCCATTAGGACTGCAAGGCTTTGCCAGGAGGGGTGAGAAATGGTGCTGCCCTGGTATGTGGCACAACATCCAGATGCCACTCAGCATCATGAGATCAGGGCTGAGCCCAGAAAGTAGGAAAACCAAGTCTCAGGAGAGCAGCCCAAGCTGGGCAGGCCCCTCCTGCCTACATTATTTCCTCCAGTGTTGTTAGCGAATAAAGCATACCTATGCAGTAAAACCCATCACAGAGAACAACCAAAATTGGGGGGGGATTATTATCAATATTTTCAGTTGATTTACGTTCCAGTGTGATTTGCCAGAACTGTACTACCAGAATACAACAAAGCCACGTAGCACCCGCAGAACACTGCCTGAACCCAAACTGATGAGTGCAGGAATAGCACCCTGAGCATAAAACTGTTTACCACTGCACAAACTAGTGGAAGTTTGTTTATTGAACAACAAGAAATAACTGTTTGTCATGCATAGATTGAACAGCAGAACAGTAAGTGTTCAAGGGACCTCTCTCAAGTTTCTCAAAGTGCTTTGTTTTCATTTTATTTTAAGTCTTTGGAGTTGAGTTTTGTCCCTGAACTCACATTTGTTCTTGTGCAGACAGGTCTTACTTTATCTGAATGGGCTTATGTGATCCTTCTGTAAAGACATAAACAGTAACCTGTACTTCAGCACAGCTGCTCTGCCTTAAGTTCAGCATCTACTGTGGGTCAGCACCTGAGTGTTTCACAAGGATCAAAATAAAGCGGGGAAGAACAAGCTGGCTCTTTGCAGCTCAGCAGTCAAACTACCTGACAGCTAGCAGTGAAGAATAAAGAAAAAGAGCCAGATAAACACAACCAAGGGCCCTAGCCATTTGCAGCAGGTGTAATACCTGACTTGTTGCAGAGTGGCACCAAGATCTGCTGAGCAGCCCTGGAATGCCTCCTGCACACCTCTTGCTGGTGATGGGACTGAAGGCAAAGGCAGCACAGATTGGCACAGATGCTGGCTGTGAGGAGGTGGCATGATGCCACAGTGAAGCTGCTGTGCACCCACCCCCAACAGCACCAGCCACAAGCAGGGCTGGGCTCCATCGTGGTGCTGCAACAGCAGCCACATCCCTCCCCAGCTGCACACAGTGCCAAGCACACCCAGCAACCACAGTGGGATCCCAGCCTACTCATGCAGCAGGCAGGCACAAAGGCTGCACATTCAGGTACCAAGCAGCACTCCAGGCTTTTTTTTTTTTTTAAAGGAGTGTGAATGAGCAGCATGAAAAAGCACTAGATGAGCACCACATTCCATACAGCTCCAACACCTTCCACTCAGTGCTGAGGTGCTCAGAAGCAGATCTCCCTGTGCCTTCAGGAGCCCAGGGATTGCTGCTCCCACCTCAGTGCTTCCCCAGCCAGGCAGCCCCCCCAGGCCATGGTGGGGGTGCACCCCACCATGACCACCCCACACAGCATGCAACCTCCCCCACAACCTGCTGCTCTGCACACCATGCTGAGCTATTGACACACATCATGGAAGATAGTGGGCTTTAATCCATTTTTAAAGCCCTGTTTGATACCAAGCCAGACCCTGCCAGGAAGGGTGAGATGCAGCACTGCTGTGATGCATGGCAAACCACCCCCTGCATGGGACCCCCACAGATGGGACCCACAGCTGTGCTGGGAGCTGGGCAGCACAGAGCCTGAGGAAAAATCAAATCTCTCTTCAAGCACCAGCTTTGCCAAGCAGGAAACAAATGTCAAAACAACTTCTGAATTGTAAACATACCCGCATTCACCAGTGTCCCTTCCCTACAGAAAATTCCTTCTGGCTCTAAGATCCTTTTTCTGATTAAAGTTTTTGAAACCAGCACTTTCCCGTGAGACATTCTGATGAAACCCCATTCTCCAGTGCAATTGTATATGGATCACCTCCAGCTAACACCGACACTTGCAGTGTTAATCAGGTTCAGAAGAATACATAGTGACTATGAAACCAGCATTAAACCACCCACAGTAGGAAGTCCAAAACATAAGGCTCACAGAGAACAAATGTAATATTGCAAGTCAAACAACAGAAAAAGAGGAAAAAAGTTGAACTTCAGTGATTAGCTTCATATCTCACTATCATCAAACTAACATCAATCAACTGAGCCTCCGATTCACAGCAGTGTAGACTAAAATCCATCCTGCTGAGTTAACTGGAGAAATGACATGAAATCTGCCTCCCTGGCCCCGGCTGGCTCCTCCACTCCCTCTGTCATGCAGAGATGGAGGAAGTCACCCTGCCTCTTGCCCAAAGCCCTGCTTCGCCTCTGTGGGAGGGAAGCCACCAGACAAACAAAAGGGCAGGAGCAGTGCCTAGAAAACCACCCAGGCACAGCTGGAACACACATGGCAATCATCTCAAGCATTAAGCTTTAACATGGCATTTCCATCACATTTCTGGCTGCCCCAAATTTGGGTTCACCAATACAGCAGCTTGCAACTGGCCACCAGGCTGAAGGTGCATGACTTGCCATGTAATTACAGCAGACCTGTACAGGCACATGATGACTTGTAACAAAGGGAGCTGGTCTGCTCCAAGTGGTAATTATTGTGTGCAGAGATTGATGTCATGCAGCAGTGTGTTATTAGGCTCTCAGCTGGACACCTGTCCCTTTTCCTGCTAGAGCACTGGTATTTAATTTCCTCCTAAATTTAGATGAGGGTTTAAACTGGGAGAAGAGAACTTAGAATCACATACCAGGAGAGAGATTTTTAAGGAAAAGAAATATCAGGTCATGAGCTATAAAAGTTTGCAGGGAGCTGAAGTTCCATTCCAGGGTCCTGGAGAGAGCATATTGGGGCCAAGTTACACTACGTGATTCCCAGTGCTGGGACTTCATTTTCTGCACTACTTTGAGAACCTTCAAGGCAGGTGCTGCATGCAGCAATCCCTGGTGAGCACCCAGAGCACTGCAGGACTCTACCACCAGCACAGCCATCACCTGCCCAGTGTCTGGGCCTATCCTGCAGTGCTGCTGTCCTCAGGCTGGACCTGTGATACTACAGAACATGAGTACAGTGGAAAACAGAGCAGGGTCAGAGGACCCAGCTCCAGGGTGAGGCAACAAGCTCTCAGGCTATCTTCCAATAAGTGCTCAGTCCCTTGCTAATAATTGGATTTGCATGACTCTGACAGTGCTGATCAATGTCTCATACCAGAAGATGTGAAGATGGATGCGTGGTCTAACTAAACATATGACATTGACATCAATTCACTGGTAGGCCCTCAATCCCAGATTTCATCAGCATATATAATTAAACATGTTGCTTCATGAATTTTACAAATACAGCACAAAGTTGCTAATGAACTGTATAAATTCTATTAACACTCATTTAATCTCTTTGGTTTCTCTTTAAATGCACATTTAAAATTCTAATCACTGTAAAAAAAAAGATTTTAATAAAACACACTGTTAATGAAATATGTGGGAGAGCTACTGAAATATAGAATCCTTAAGAAAAAAAGTGAGAGGAGAAAAAGGAAACATGCTAAGCTAAAATGGCACATAAACAGAGCTGTGAAGTTATTTAAGGACTGCAGAGAAGTGCACATGAGTTCCAGGACAGTATGAATTCAAAGGCTCTTTTCTACATCAAATATCAGTGATTGGGATTAACAATGAGATTAAGATTTGAACTTTTACCAGCTCTATCCTTTGGGTTTTCACTCCCTACCTTGCTCTGTAGGGCTTCCTACTCCAGCATGGTCACTGCTTCAGGACTGCCCCATCCCTGCCCCCTACAGCACCATCCCACTGTGTGATCACAAGGGTTGAAGATCCAGAGATCACATAGCCCAAACCCCAGCTTTTATTGTAAGCAAAGCCTCAGTTTTTCAGCTGTTCATGATACTTATCTTGATGAAGGAAAAAGAAAGCTAAGAAAAAAAAAAAGAAAAGCTACCATACATGGTTGTTCTCAGTACCTCACCCAGCAGAGAACAGTGCTTCCCTTCCTCTTTGGGATCCAAGAAGTGGTGGCAAACACCACAGCTGTCCTGCTCACAAAGAAGCAAAAGTGCTTCTGAAAGGTTTTGCCAACACCAGATATTCACAGCTAGGCCAATAGCCACATTCTGAACAAGAAAGAAGAGTTGTACTCACTCAACTGGTGAAGGAGCCCTCCAGCTACATAGCACTCCTCAAGAAACAGCCCACATCCAAGAGGTTCTCAGTACTTGGCTCTTATATGAGCCCAGGGAGGCTCCACCCTGGGTCAGCCCCTTCTGCTCAGGTGGGGAGCACAGGTGCCACCAATGATCCTGTGCCCAGGCAGCTGCACCCCTTCACCAGGTGCACCAGGTCCCCAGCTCAAGCCCTGACCTCACTGTCCCCCTGCTGCTTTGAAAATCAAATTCCATTAATTCAGTTCACCTCTGAAAGCCATGCAGAAATGATATAATCTGCAGAGTCCTTCAAGCACACTCAAATCTTGCTAGATTCATCTAAACAACAAATTTATTCTGCGATGTTTACATCTGTAGTCAAGAAAACACTAGAAGTCATGCTGGTGTAAAAAAAGAATTGTAAAACCTCTGCTCATTCAAGAAGTAAATGCTATCCCCCGTAACCACGGTGCATAGCCAGAATCTAGCTGTACTTCCCATGAAGCAGCTCCAAACACAGCGCTGCTCTGGATTATGATAATTAAAACAAGAGTAGGTTTTCTGCTAAGAATGAGACTGCTGCCCAACCAACCGGGGAACTGCAGAGGTGCTGCTGCAGTGACCCCCATGGATGGTGGCAGCTGCTTGTCCTGGTGGAGGCATCCAGGCATGGTCCATGCCAGAACAACACCGGGCAAGATTGTTCCCCAGAACAAAGATGCAGCAGAGGATCCCTGCAGCCTGCCCAGCACTGTCCTGCAGCTGGTGGCACTTACTGTGAGCACCCAGAGCAAGCACACAGCTGTATTTGGGCACACTCACAGTCCCATGGGGAAATTTTAGGACTCAGCACTGTACAGTGTGGTGGAACACAACAACACAGAGGAGCTAAAGGCTCTGCAGGGCTCCCCCACTGGCAAGGGTGTAGCTCAATGGAACAGCCCTGTAACTGCCTCTGAGTGAGGATGTAGCCCCATCTAAGTCTCATACTGTTAGGTTTCAGTTTGGAGCTGTTCAGTGACCAGAAACCAAAGGAGATTCAGCACATTATGGAAATCCCTCCCAGGCTGGATAGGAAACTATAGCCTCACCTCTGGAGACACCATCAATCTGCAGATACAAGGCCTTATTGCACTCCTTTTCATCATCTCAGTCCTATATTCCTCTGTTCCTCATTTCTGCTTCTTGAAACGCATCCATCCCCCTCTGCTTCTTACTGGTGTTTGCACCGCTGTTTCCAGTGCCTCAGAGAAAAAATAGCTCCAGGAGTAAATTCACTCAAAACATGAACTGCTCTGAAAATTCTGGGAGAAAGATGCAAAAGCCAGCGAGCAGTTTGTCTGCTCACATCTAGTCTCATAAGAGCACTCTGGGAACACACCTCTCACCTCCGCACACCCTTTTCTTTTACATAATATTATTCTTTCGAGCTTCAAAGAGGAGGACCACTCCTGGCCTTTGCTGGATGGGGACCACCGGTGGCTTGGGGACCACATCCAGGGCAGGGAGCAGGAGTGGGCACGAGATGAGCATGCCCCCTCTCCCACTGCCATCCCCAATGGCTGTGCAGTGTGTGAAGCACGGCATGGCCATGGCAGGCGGCCATGAGTCACTGGCACAGCTCACTGCCCTCAGGGGCTCTCCTACCGGCGCGGGAAGGCTGCCACGATGTATTTTGGAATTCGCATTCAACATAAACTTATTTCTGAGCTGATCTTCGCTACATTAACATTTTAATGCCAAAATAAGATTTTGCTTGCAGGAACACTCTGCCATTTTGCAGCGTAACGTGTCCATATTATTCAAGTGGTTAATACACACTGTTCAGTTTTCTGATTGAGGTCTGTTCTCCTTGAAGAAACGTGCATGCGTTGTGGAAAATGTGTAGTGCAGGGGGGCACGGGAGGAGGAAAGCCCAGAGTCCAGTGGGAGGAGAGCTAACCTTGTGCTGGTGCGGTGTTAGCATGGCAGAACAAACGATGTTACACAAACACAAACCTGTCACATCTAATTCTAAAGCAATGAGCAAAACAGGAGAAGAGAAAGGCCTGTCATGTGAAAAATTTCCTTCCCCCAGATGAATTGCATTCATCAGCACACGCGGTACCAAGGGGTGGTGAGAATTACACACCGCGATTTGCATAACATCCACTTCTCCGTCCGTGTGAATCTGTACCCCTGGGGCAATAAACTGTACACAAAGGCCCAGGACAGGCTGGAGAAATACAGAACTGTGGTGCTCTCGTAGATGCTGAGGTAGCTGAGGGCTGGCCAGCAGTGCAGTGCTCATGGCAAGGCAGGAGCACGGTGCCACTGCTCTCTGCAGCCAACCCAGCTGCAGCTGTGTGAGGGCTGGGGAGGCAGAGCAACTGAGGAGAACTGCATGAGGAAAGCCTCTGAAACATGCATCCATCCCAAACAAACCCATGGAGCTGGGGCGTAAAGACCAGGGCTTGGCTCAGGAAGGAAAGCAAAACAGAAGTCTGTGTTCTACCTCCCAGGATTTCCCAGAAATATCCACCCATGGGCTTTTATTCAGTAGTAGCAGTAGTTTTTGCACTGACCCTTCTCCAGACTTCAGATGAAAATATGTTGAAATATCAGGGTACACTGGAGAATAAAAATTGGTGATTTTCTTCATTTTAATTCACTTTTAGGTAAGTGTCAGTCACAACCTCAGCAGGCCAGGAATGACAGCAGCGTAGTGACTGCTTTCTAAACTGAGCGTGTTTGTTTCTGACCCCTTAATATCTCCAGTAATTTATTTATTATTCATTTATTATCCTCAGCACAATAAATAACGCCCCAGTGTGTGAGCACGTGGAAGTGCTGAAGTTCAGAGACACATTCCTCAGGCTCTGCCCTGGAGAGAACATCGTTAAGTTCATCAGGAAATGTAGTTCTCAGAGAGGATCTGCTACTCTGCTAACAGGAAATTTTTAAAACTCACGTCTCAGACTGGGTAACAAAGTAGTAATTGTGCAGTAACATTCCTAGTAGAAAAGAGTCATTTCATGCACAATTTACAATAAGCAGAAGTCAATACATATCATTAACATGAGCTGATCACAAAGGACACATCTGTATTATTAAACCTGACTGCACAAGAGAGAGCTGAAGCCTCAGAGAAGTTCTGAAGGGGATGCTATGGAAACTGCCCTCACGCACACACACAGGGACATTGAAATTCCAGTTCTACGCAGCTTCCTTACACATTCATTTTGGTGTTCACATGCCCAGCGCGGGATGCGCATGACAGCAAAGCTGTCACAAATGCGGTTTGTTTCTGGTTATTTCAGGTCGCGTTTAAGGCCACGCTGCATGCTGCCCTCCTGCAGGAGCTGTACGCAGTCACAGCAGCACACGGGAATGCCTCCATGTCATTTTGGGCTGTGTGTGCATACCGGCAGCTCCTGCTCCTGGCGTTCCCCTGCCACGGCGGCTCAGCCTCAGTGCACAGCTCAGAGCCCACGGCCGGAGCACGTGGAGCTCAGGGCACTGCAACGCTGCTCGTCATCCCTCGTTAGCTTGAGAGAAGAGCTAGTGCTAGCTTGGTTCTTCTGCTAAAGTGATGTGCATGCAAATGCTGAATGAGGGAGAAAAGCATGGGCACAAAAATAGTTTCGTCTTCTCCACTGCATTTATTACTACTGGAAGTGGGTTGAGTGCATTGGACATAGCAGCACCCAAAGGGGCTGAGCAAATGGTAGCTGAGCAGGAAAGCCCCTGTCTGGGGTCCGGGCTCTACCTACGCTCTTGCTCTCATGCTGCTTTCTGGCAGAAGGGGAGGCTCTGGCTGATCACATCACCTCTTGGTTGCAGAGGCTGGTCTGAGCATGAGGAGCAATGCCCAGGGCTGTTCCCAGTGCTGTGAGCAGTGCCCTCACTGAGCCTGGCCAGAGCCAAGTCAAGCCGAGCCGAGCCATGTCCCCACTCCTGCTGCCTGCTGGTTTCCCTGCTGAGGACACCCAAGCCCTTTGAGTGCTGTGTTCTGGAGAGGGACCTTGTGTGGCTCAGAAAATTGAGCAAACTGGGTCTGAAATTCACAATTCACTGACTGTGAGCAGATACAGGAACCAGATGGTATCATTTCTTCTCTCCTGACAACTGCTGACGGCACTTTCAGGGCCAATCCTTGCTGAGCAAAGAGCAAACACCTCAAGGCACTATCAGGCTGGACGAGGGCAGGTGAGGGCTCCCAGTGGCCCTACACCAGCCCCAGGTGCTGTGCATGGGCACCAGCAGTGCCATGTCATGGAGGCTGTGCTGGGCACTGCCTGCAAACGATGACATGATCCCATCATAAAAGCTCAGAGAGTATGAATTACTGAAACAACACAGCTTTCCCTGCTCAGAGACACAATTTATTAAGCAAATGGTGCTGGCTGATATTTCGCTGTATCTACTATTGCAGTCAGCCATATGGGAGGAAATCTGTAAATTATGTTATGGCAATTAAAACAAAGCCATATAGTTTATACAAAATTGTTGAATGAATGATGCTACAGGAAGCAAATGTACTAACCAAACAACGGAACTTCATGAATATTTAATTCTTATAATTTATTTAAACAAGAAAAGATATAGCATACGCTAACCTTCACAACACCAATTAAGATGAAGCATTAGATCTCTTAACAAAGTTGTTTAGTTTTAAGAGATTCAGTAAATTATCTTGCTGTAATTAATTTCTTTTACAAATAATGAGGAGGAGAAGGAAGGGGCCCAAGCACCGCTGCCCATGGCTTTCCCAGAGAGGAGAGCACGCAGAGCTGGGCAGTGGGACTGTGTCTGGGTGGGCATGGGTGCAGCCACACAGAGGAGCACAAGCAGCTGCACATGGACAGCACTGCTGCTGATCCCAATGGATCTGGTGGAAACAGCACTTGGAGTTTCTTCAGTGTTTTGATCAATAGTTGTTAAAGCTGTTAACAGAAGAACAAATAGCCTAAAACTGCAACTTGAGCGTTTTTGTGTGATGTTTCTTAGTTCAAGGTCACATTGCCTGGCTGTGCCAGCGTCCTGGCCGTTAATGTGGGTCGATAATGTCAGGAGTGCAGCGCTGAGCCAAGTGCAGCCCCAGCAGCTACAGCCTGGGTCACAGCTGAGGGCAGCATCCAGCTGGAAGGGCCCACACCGCTGAACACTGTACAGAACGACTTAGCGGGAAAGCAACGGAACGCTAACACGTTTTCCTCTGCACAGCACAGCTGCAGACCTCCCCAAGTCCTCACCATGAGCGCGGTGGGAGCAGTGCTTTGCCGTGTTGCAGGGGCTGAGGTTAGCTGTTGCTCGGATGTTTTGTTGCACCAGTGGCAGAATTGAAACATTAATGGAACAGAAGGAATTATAGGTCTGCAATATAGAGCGTTTGCGGTCACTTTTCAGGGCAAAATAATGGATTTCAGAGCTTTCACGTTTATCATAAGCTGAGAAATCATTTCTGTTACAGACTTTACCCAAGAAAGGCATTAGCCATAGCTAATGCATCCTCTGCTGTTGGCAGAACAATACTGGTTTGATACGAGAACACTGAAAAACAGCGCATCCTATTTGCAAAGTAAGAAATGGAGCCACACACTTTGCAGACCCAAGAAATGGACCCAGCATGCTGCTCAAAAACTGCAAGGTTCACATCTGAAAGTACTCCCATTGTGTGATGACACAAATATGTTTCAATGGAAAGATCGTTCATTTTTCCACAATGATAATTACCTAAACAAACCACTCAGTTTCCACCAAACTAAACCACTTAATGCTTTGACTTCGGTGGCCCTTATTGCCACGCTTACTGTTTAAGTTTGCTGATCTAATAATGGAGATCTGTTGTGTCAGCAGCAGAGGTGCCTATTGCAGCCCTGCTGCCCTCCGTCTGAGCTATCAAAGCTCAGTGTGTAAACAGAATGAGAAAGAAAGCAGCGTAGCTCCTGAGGGTTTGGGAGTGAATTTTAAAAATATATATCTTTGCACTGCCTAAAATAAAAGCTGCAGTTAACTCTATAGTTTAAAATCACGCAAGCATTGAGATTCACATCTCTTATTTTAGCAAACAGACTCCTCTCTCTGGAGCAGAAGCCCTCATAACTCTGAGTACCTTCTTTTGCTGATCATGGCACTTGTGCTTGTTCCAGTAGGCCTATATATCTTCCTATCTGAGAGTGCAACCCTACGTGAAGAAAAATCAGAGACCTATTTGATCTTTTTAAGATCAGCCATCCGTCCTGTGAATGGGAACACCACGGGGCTGGCAGCATGCAGAACCCTGCAGCCAGCTGTGACTTGAGGATGCCTACCCCCAGCCACAGATGAGCTGCAGGATGCTGGGAGTAGCAGCAGCCACAACTTAACTCCCTGCCGAAGAGTAGAAAAGATACTTTAAAACTCTCACAGCCTCACCTGAGCTTCTGGAAGGGAACAGTAATAGAGGCGTGATCAGCAGGGGCTCACTGCGGTTTAGGGAAGCTAGCTGGTGGGAGATCATGAGGAAAGCTGCCTGAACGGGCTGCTCCTGAGCAAGGGGAAAGGAGAAGGACCCAGCCCTGGACAAAGCAGAGATGTAAAGAGCTCCGGGTACTGGTTCAGGGAGCTGCTCAGTCTGCCCTCACCTCTCAGGTCTAGGTCTCTCCATAACCATGTAGACTGCTCTGCAAACACCAGCAGTAAGTGGGGCCTTGGCAAGTAGGGACATGCTGCTTCTCTCAAGGTTTCCAGGCCCTGGCTCTCCCTTGATGCCTCTTTCTGGTTGCTGTCATGATGCTGTTGGCAGCCTTTGGTGGTAACAGGAGGGGTATGCCTTTCTCCTGTTTATCACAGCCAGCTCCTTGCCCACCTGGTGGGGCACCAGCATTGCTCTATGTGTCTCTGTAGAGCTTCCCTGCCAGCAGCCATAGCTAGGTGCTTCAGTCTGGAGTTTGAAACTGGAGGAGCAGCTTCCTTTCTGCTAAGGTGCATGTATACTCGGCAAGAAGCAGCAGAGATTAGTGTAAGCCTGAGGGCACTGGGAAGTCCCCTGTGGAGCCTTTTAGCAGTCCACTGTGCTTCCACCACATACAGCTTCTGTCAGGGTCGCCAAGTGCTGTAACTCTGACTCCACAGTGCGTTTAGGAGCTAGTCTTTATATATACAGCCCTGGAAAAATAAGAGACTCTGAGGAATCCATAGCTAAAGCATGGATATTTAAGACTGTTTCTGAGTAAATTAGGCACAAGAGCCTTGGCTTTCCTAGAACAGAGATTAAGTTTTCACAGATACAGTGTTTCTGTACGGGTTCCTAGGTGTAAAGAAAGATACTTAACACATACTATTGATATGAATCAATTGCCCCAATTGCTAGCATACTTTCAGCTCTCAATTAGTCCAAAGGACACATTAGAGTTGAAAATACATCTCAGTATTTTCCTGTGTTCTGGAATACACCACTGCTTTTTCATCACATGAGCCTTGGAGTGAGACAGGCTTTGGTTACCAGGTGAGAAAGTGGAGGATGAGAGCACTGTTCCCAGGCTAACCCTAAACTAAAGAGGATTCTCAGCTGCAAAGAGACTCACAGGTCATTTGTGCACGAGCTGTTTTTTGCATGGGTACAAGATGCCAACAGCTGCATTCTTCTGTTAATTGGCTTTTCCTCTTGTCATCAGTCAGAAATGAAATCTCACTTCTAATGACATTCATGTTCCCCTTTTTGGGTATAGAAGATACACTTTGTGTCATTTGAGGGAGAAGTGCTCCCAGAGAATGCTTAATTCAATCCCATCTAACAGCATCTTTACTAAATGTTCTATGGTAATGACTTTATGCTTAGTTAGATTTGCTGATATGTAAAAAAGGACAGAAGTGAAGGGAAAGGAGTGTGGAATACCTAATGCTGTGGTTCAGTACCATAATTGGCTCAGGTACTATAAATCTTTTCATATCTGCATTTTTAAACAAAAAGAAATTGTTCTTTCAAGCAGTAAATCAAGCTTGTTAGCCTTAAGATTAATAAAGTTTCCAGTAATGAGTTTTCCAAATGTTGAACTTGTTATTCTATTCGTTCTGATTGAAACTAAAATTGTTTTTCGGGCACAAAGCTGTCAGCATAAGATCATGACTGACACAGTGACTTCTAGTTAACAAGTATTCCCTTCTCCGTGTGACAATTGGCTTTCTTTGCAACAGGAGAATGCAAGGTGGTGAAAGATATAAGACAGCTGACAATGATGCAGGGAACTTCTCTAAAACAGCAACTCCTGTCTTAGGGCTGCTGTGAAGCTGCAGTGTAACTTTCCTGCCTGTGTCTGGGACAGGATGAAAGCTTTGTGCTGTGACCTCCAAAAACCAGAAGGAGGAATGAGCTCATTGTGTGGGTGCAGCTGTATGGCCAGGAGAGCACTGGCTGGCAGGTGAGAATCCAAGGAATGTTTGTGGTGTTTGTTGTTCAAAGCTGCTTTTCACAATCGTGCCATTTTATCTGTTCACGTTGAGTTACTTATTGTCCTGGAAAATACAGGAATACATTCATCAGTTCCACTGACTAAGGTGGTCAGTGTGACCATGAGCATGGAGGACTATGTAAGGGTGCGGTAGTGTGAGGTGTGGGAACAACATGGGCTGTGAATGCTGCCCTGATGGGGGAGAAGGATAGTGATTTATCAGCCCAGAGCCACTGGTGAGAGGCAGGAACCCGCAGCTGAGTACTGCAGTGACCACAGGAGGCGTAAGGAAGAGCAGGAGAACTTGATTGGAACAAGCTTCTGCCTGATAAACATGGGGAATTAGATCCATATCTAGTTCTACCTTGGCAGTCAGATTAATCCCTCTTTCGTAAAGTCGCTGCAAGCTCAGATTGCTGGGTAAAGGCCTCCTTCTGGGCACCCCCACTTGTGCTGTGGTGGAGCGGTTGGGAAGCTGCACAGATTGGGTGTTGGCCCCATCAGGAGTCTCCAGCAATTAATGCCTTAAATTGGTGCACTTGCCCTGAATTTTAGAGAAGAGTGTCAGGGGAACAAAACACCTCTTCCCTCTATATCATCTCTCAAAATGATGCCAGAAAGCAGATGTTCAACAGCTGCAACTTGATAATGTTACTACTGATGTCCTTAGGATTTCAGGATACTGTGGAGACTTTGATTGTGGCTATTGTGTTCTGACATGGCTACTATAGTTCTGGGGGAAGCACAGAGGGATTTTGCCACTTCCACATAAGGAGAAACAAACGTTAAGTAACTGGGACCACAACAAGCCTCGATACCAGCCATGGGAGTGAAGCTGTGTTTTCCCTAGGAGTTTATCAAACCTGTGAAGGGTTAACTCACCTCAGGCATTTGCAGGAACCAGGCTCAGGAGGACTGCAGTGAAACAAGTTCAGAGATGTTCGGATTCCGAGGTTAAAAGCAAAAGTGTGTAAACCCTCCAGGAGGATGAGGAAGAAAAGGGACAAATAGGGCTTTCAGAAGAAGTGCGTGTGCAGTTGTCTGTACAAATAGCTGGAGTAATCATCAAACTAGCTGAGCAGAGGAAAAACTTCAGGCACAACTCCGAAATGCACCAAAATGCACTCCGTGTCATGGGGACTGCGAGCATCCAAAAATTGTTCCTTGGAGACTGAGCACTTCAAAAAGCAATTATCCAATGCACAGCCAAAGACCACAGTTGTGTAAGAGGCACTGTGAGGTGGGGAAGCAGTGGGGAAGCGTGTGGGCAGTGTGGCTCGGAGCTGCACGTTGTGCTCGCAGGTGGGAATCTCCAGTTTGCTAAAGCCAACCACAGCTCTGCTCAAACACCAGTTGTTTTTATCCTGTTACTATTGTGGAGCTGCATAACTTCCCCTGTCACTGACAATAAAGGGAATGCCTCTTTCCTCTCTAACCCACGGTTGCACATCCTCTGTGTTCCTGAAAACAGCAGAAAATACTTCTGCTTTTTCCATATTGTTATGTAAAAATGTAATGGTAGAATGGTGCTTATCGCAGTACGGCTTTTTTGTGGAATTCTGAATAATCCCAACCTGTGCTTAAGAACTCAATTTGTCGCAGATTCGTTCAGCAGCATCTGCCCATTATTTGATTTGGTGGTTCCCACAGTCAGTTCTGTATTCTGTTCTAACAGCATTCTCACTTTCTCAGTTGCTGTTCATCGCTTTTTCTGTTTCCCCAGACTTGGATGCCTTCCCCTGATCAGCTCATGTTGTCCTGACAGCATTTCAGATTTAAGGCCTTTCTAGCATCAGTCACAAAGGATTTCCATACTCTTCAGTCCCTACCATGATAAACATTGGAGGTAGTGCAACAGATTGAATGACAGAATCACACAGGGAAAGATCACAGAGTCCAACCACAATCTAACAATACTACCCTAAATCATGTTCCTGAAACTGTCCTGGATGAAGCCTAAGGAGGAAGGGCACAGCAAAATGTAAAGCTATTAAAATGGCCAGACTCTGGGTCCTTTTCCTTGGCTTATTTAAAGAGCTGTACTGTCTGACAATGTTCCAAGGCTTAACAGGGGATGTAGATAGGCACCAGCATGTGAAGTGTCAGTGGAGTTCTTCATAGCTTCATAAAACAATTCAGAAATGTAGTCGCTGTCAGGAGATTCTACCTTCTCTTCCAGTTTCTCTCATGAGAAAATGTAAACATTCAGCTGTTTCACCTGAAAGAAACACAAACGGCCACACTGCTCTCCTGCACTGAACAGTTCAAGTCACTCTCAGAAATATACGTATGATAAATATCAGTTTAAGTGTCCTCCTTTAAATCCCTTATAAACTGTATGACTCCTTGCTACAGATAACAGTGTTACAGTTTTGCTTCAACCTTGCTATTTCTGCATGGCACCTCCAGCACACCACTGTGTCCTGCTAACATTTTATCAGTAATACACTAAGGGTCTGATTTATTGCTGAAATAAGGGAAAATTTTGCAGGGACTTAACAGGACATGGAGAAACAATTTTAAACCTTTGGACAAATGGGGACAAGAAACAAATTCTAGGTAGCTACTGGATTTGGTGCATGCTTGTGCTGTTAATGTCGGGAAAAAATAAAGCACCATTTTCCCCTAATCCTTAAAGATACACTCCATCAGTTGCATTCCTGAAGAACCCATCCTCGTTTTCTTCTTGTGATGCCTGCAGGTCACTTATCTCCCTCAGTTACCAGTATGTATGTGACCAATATGAAGGTTGCTCAATTGGATTTGATGGGGTAAATCAGACCCTAGCCTGCATCCTCCTTTTCCCCTGCACTGTTCTGATTTGCTGCCCTGATGACTGTTCAGAAAACTGTGTAAATGGTTTAACACGAAATGATGTGAGTGTATATCTTGTCTTCTTCTAAAAGAATCTTGAATCCTCATATTAAGACAGTGACAACAAGAACGATGGCATCAGCAAATACACCTAAGAGTAATCAGAAGAGCAGATGACAATGCTTTTCTTCAGGGAACATGATGGTGAATTGCTGCAGTAACTGTAGAGAGCACTCAGAACTCTTTGCCTGGGCTATGGAGGACCATCCTCTCCTACTCTGAGCTATTTTCAAGAGCTGCAGCCAGCCTAACATCCGAGGAAGTGTTCTCTAGCAAGAAAGGTCCATTCATCAGGCACATGCTGTGTGCTCAGCTGCTCTTCATGTATCTCCCTGTGAGAAACATCACAGGAGGCGTTGGTGGAGCATTACTTCATCTCCTCCGTGTCAGGGTTTTCTTTAACTGCAGCCAATGCAAAAAGTCAACAAAGATTTTTGGGGCAGGGCTTTTGGTTTCTCCTGTTAATGTGAACTTGTTAGGCTTTGAGTGCCTTAGCCTTACTTAGGAGGAACCTACTGTGGAAGAGTCAGGTTCAAATGGAGCACGATGGATTGAGCCCACAAGAAGCTGTGCTCTGGGCATGGCCTGCCCTCAGATCTGGTGCAGTGCTTCTCCAGCAGTGGTGCTGACTATGGCTGGTGGCTCCATCAGCTTCATTCCTTGGCACGTCCTGCCAGGCTGTGAAACCAGCCCACTTCCAGCTGGTTTCAGTGGGAGTCTCAGCCCCCAGCATCAAACAAGAAAATCTTCAAACTCAGTTTTCTTCTCTGGGGCATTTTTAGGTTTATTTTGAATACACTGGGCCTACCTTGCAGCTGAATTATTAAAAAAGTCTGAGAGTCAATCATCAATGCTCAGGTGTACCGAAACAACCTGCTCTTCTTATTAAACTGTGTTCTGTTTTCCCAAAAGAATAAGAAATACAATATTGGAGAAGACAGCTGATGAAAGAAAGGGCCCACGCTGACAAAGGGCTCAATAACGTGTGACCCCAGGAGGGACGGCTCCGGCCACACCTGCGGTGCTTGCAGGAGGGGTGACACTGTGGAGATGCCCAACTGACACTGTGCCCTGTGGAGACAGCATCCCCCCAGCTCTGCTCACATTGCCCACCCCTCCCAGGCATTGCTGCAGCCAGGCAGAGCCCAGCATCCTCGTCCCTGGGACGAGGCGCAGTGCTGATGTGCGGACTTGCTTCATCCACCTCCATCTTTCACAAGCACACATGTTTGATTTCATTAAGTGTTGTTACTGAAAGCCTGTTTTCCTTTATCATGAAATATTTTCATCTGGAATGATTCTTTCTCTTCATTTAATGCTTTTACCTTCATTTAACATATCTTTGAAGAGTTTCAGCAAGTAGATAAACACCATACTAATGTAAGTCATTTACCACATTAACTCAGTGTAACACAGGGAGAATTATTGACAGCTACTACATATTTATAATATAATGGGGTTGTCAGGTGCTGTGCAACACTGTTATTACTGCTGTGGTGCATTTCGTAGGAAGTAGAAAGCAGCTTGGGAACAAATCAGATGTTTTCTGTGATGCTAAGATCTGGAATTACCTTCATGCATTTATTCAGTCTCCATTCTTCTTGCTTCCCACCTCTTTATATTTTCATGAATTTTTCAAGCAACAGCGACAACAGGAACAGGTTTCCCTCTAAATGCAGCTACTCTGTTTACTCTCACATTTTTCACTCTTTCCAAACATCCCATTTCTGAACACTTTTCCCTATCAGATCCGTATCATGTCAGCCGCCAGTACCAATTGGTTTACATGCTTCTGTCCTCTGATGTTATTGCGCCTTCCCTCCCCTGCTTGAATTTAATTTCAGCAGAGACAGAACTGCTGCAGAGGCCATCCCAGAGACTCAGTCACACAACAGAAAAAAAAAAAAAAGGAAAAAAAAAGGGGAAGAAAGGAGGAGTCCCACACTGGCACAGCAGCGTGGCACCACTGATGTCCTCACTGACTCTCTGTGCAAGCATGAAGCCGTAGTGCTCAAGCACCAACGGGAGCTGCCCCTGTGTCCCCACATCCCCTGCCAGAGCCTGGGGCTCAGGGCATCCCCAGGGCTCATGGCCACTGGGCTATTGCATGGGGAGAACTACACCTGCAAATAATCCTGTGTTTACTGCTCATTTATGGAGAAGTATTAATGCACTGCTGTGACAAACAGTATAGCTAGAGGGAATTAAAACCATTAAAGGCTCTTTTCCTAAAGACAAGAAGTGTACAGAAAGAAGCAACACTGCTGGACTCGGCAAGGGAGGGAGAGGTGGAGCAGGAACCCTGGCTGTGTGCGTTTTGGTTGTCCATCCCCGGCTGGGTGCTCCCTTGGCACCCAAGATGCTGCTTCTGTTTTCCTGAGGATATCATCGTGCAAAGGGAGGATCAGAAGGAACCAGCAGTGATGCCCACCACTCCAGCTCCCTGGGGTGCAGCATTGGGCACTGCTGCCTCCTGCAGGTCAGGGTGACACAGGCAAAGACACGCGGTGCCTCTGCTATCCCCAGAAGGGATCTGGGCGTGAAAATGAGAGGAACAAGCGTGTTATCAACCAGCAGTGCTCAGGGGCACAGGGCCTCCTCCTGCTTCTCGGTCACAGCCTTTAGGGGATGCTGCCCATCATCATTGTGTGTCACGTTCATGTGCTGCAGCCCTTGCAAGAAAGTATGTGGGAAAGAGTGGGAAGGAAGGGACCACCCGTGCCGGCGATGAGCTATGGAGCAGCACCCTCTGGAACAGAGATAGCAGTGAGGGGGCAGGGGTAGCTCCCGGGGCAGGGCTGGAGATGGATGCCAGAATGCAACTCCATGCTGGATGCTGCTGCCCCAGGCAGAGCAAGGTGGGTGTGAGGCAGCCCAGTGCTGCTGCGGGGAGTTGAAGAAAGGCTTCACCAACACAGCACTGTGGGAGCCTCCTCTAAGAGACACGCTGGCAAATCAGGCACGGCACATGTGTGCCTTTAGGGACACGTGTTTGTGTGCATCTTCATCAAGAGATCAGTGTCCTTCTTAAAAATATTTTGTCCGCAGTTCTATTGACTCCAGAATTTGCCCTTCTCTCTCTTTCCTTTTGTCACAGTATTTGCATCAAAATGGATTAGTGAATCTCATTTTGTCCTCAGGGGTTCGTAGCAAGCCTGAGCCTGCATCAAGTCTGCAAGGACTCCCTTGTAACTGGGGGCAGAGCGGGAACCGAGAAGTAGTCTGGAAGGGGCTGGGATATCCAGAGCCCTGGAGCAGCTCAAACAGCCGTGTGAGTGTGGTGACAGCAGGTTTGAGAGCTATAGGTAAATGGTGTTTCTGGGATTGCTGGGGAATGACACAGTGCCACATCTGTCAGGATGTGCAAAGGCACTAAGTCATCACGACACAGCCTTCTGGAGATGTCAATGGTAAGGAAACAAAAAAGCTGTTTTAAAAACGCCTAAAAAAGTCTTTCCATCAGATCCTTTATCTTTCAAACAGCACTCTAGGCTACTTCACACTGAAGTGAGTTGGAGTCACTGTGTGACTAAAAGCTGCAGAACTTAACGTGGAGACACAGCTTCTGGAAAGGAATTGAGCCCAGAGCTTCAGATGTGCTGATGATCTGGGATCCCTGGTTCTGCTGTTAGGGTGAGCACAGTGCCCTGGGACAGGACTGCACACTGCTGGTCAAGTTGCTGAGGACAGCAGTGCATGGCCCCATGGTGCTGCTCTGAGCCTCGGCAGGTGCAGCAGGACACAGGTGGGAGGCAGCAATGGGCTGCTGACAGTTTTTGTTATTAACCTAATGGTTTCTTGAGTTTTGGCTTGGTCAAGCTACTCCTGGGTGCAGATGGAAGAGCAAGAGCTGTGCATGCATCTTCAGGTTCTGCTCTTGCTGCTTTTATTTTGCTGCAGAATGGGAACATTGCATGAAGAGTAAATGCCCTACAGAGATCAGAGATGGCAGAGGAGATTAAACAGATAAACCAGACAGGAAAACTGAAGGCATGATCCATCAGCTAGGTATGGAGACCCCCTGATTCTGATCTACCACAGACAGAAGTGAGCTTTCTTTACACTCAGAAACTATTTTTTTTTTTCCAAGAACAATCTATTTGTCTGCACTACAAAGCCTGCCCTGTAATTCTGCCAGTACATGGCTTTTAACATAGTATTAGGAAGTCATACAGAAATCAAGTCTGTCACAAGGGTAATGTACTTCCATGCACACAGCAGAAGCTGTTAGCTTGACTGTTAATCTGCAAAGAGTTTTGGCTTTATTTTATTTTATTTTTTTCTCAGAGAGAAAACAGTCCCAACTGCAGGCAGCCACCAGCACGATCCCTCAGGGGTCTGTTCCCTCACTGCAGGGATGCAACAGAGGGAAATGGTGCCCTGGGTAACCTCAGAGCTGAGGGGCACACCCAGCCTGTGGGAGCCTCACCAGCACCAGCATTCTCTAGAAGCAAGCAGCAGCTCACTGTGGGTACTGTGGAGCAAAGGGGTGTTTATGGGGGAACACGCTACCTGACCAGGTGCCATGGTTCTTTCTTTTGAAAGGTATTTTCATCCATTTTCTTTCTTTTCTCAGGGTGGGGACCTGACAGAGCAGCCACAGCTCCTAACCCTGCACCCGTAGCCTGGATGCTGCAGTGCTATCAGGAATCAATTCCACAACAGAAATATCATTAAAGGAAGAATTCCTTTTTTGTAAATCAGAGGCAGTTAATTCCTCGTTTATTGATGTGGCTGTCATATGTACGTCTGTAGGTGTTCATTTGTCATTTGCCTTGCTCAGTGGAGATTCAGCACTTTCGAATCAGTGAGAACATTTTACCCCAAGTAAAATGGGGTAAAATGATATGATGAGCTAATTAAGTGTATCGTAAAACACTGACAATGACGGACTTATTTTGAATTCATTTTTTTATACACATATATTCCGTATTTCCATCGCAGTACTATTTTTGTTCGTCTTTGGATATTAGCAGAATGCAGAACAATAAAATAGTGGCACCTAGGCCTTCCATCTGCCAGTAAGAGCTAATCAAGAGCAGCACAACCACCATGGAGCAGGAAGCTCTGTTGCACAGCACAGTGCAGTGCCATTTAGTAAAACCCTTTTCCTCAATGGCAGTGTTATAAACACTGCGCTGCTCTGGGGAGGCTTTGCCCACAGGTTTCCAGAGGGGAGCACCACAGGCCAAAAGCACAGCTACGGCAGTGTGCAAAGTGGTTTGCAGTAGCAATGGAGGGTGCACCAGAGAGGCTTTGTCAGAGCACCATTATCTCAGGATTGGAGGTGTGATGTTTGTGCTCCTGGGGAGCAGCAGATGGAGAGGAGTGCCTGCGTAGTGCTATAGGATCATTGAATCGTTTGAGTTGGAAGGGACTATTAAAGGCCATCTGGTCCAACTCCCCTGCAATGAACAGGGACACCTACAGCTAAGCTGTGTGTCCCTTCAGTTTCACAGAGCTCCACAGCTTTAGCAGCAGATCAGGGAATCCCTGGTCTGGCCCCCACGGGCAGCAGCAGCACTGTGGAGCATGGGCAGAGGGGCTGTGCTCCCCTGTGTGCCCCCTCCTGCAGCTGCTCATGGGTGCTGTGCTCCTGGCAGCCTTTTACTTTTACTTTAATCTCTTCTTTGAGTACTGAGGTGGGGCAGCACTGTCTGGATGCAGACACCAAACCCCAGCTCTGGGGCTGAGTGGGGAGGACAGGGTATCAGGAAGGAAGGGCTCTGCCAGGCAGCTGAGCTGAAGCACCCACAGCCCATGCACACAGCTCAGCTGCTGCCAGATTGCAGGGGATGCAGCAGTGCCACAGCTCTGCAGCTCCTCCCACACAGCCCTGCAAAGCACTGCTGCCTGTCCTCATCCCTGAAAGCCGCTGGGAATAACTTCAATGATACTGAGAAACAGTTTCTCTGTGAGTTACAGTTCATAAAAGAATAAATAAATAAAATTAATTTACATTTGCTTCTGAGAGAACAGACCTGTGTTTTTCATCTTGCTGTACTATGTAATGTTACACATTATGATAATGTACAGGACAAGGATTCCTTTGCACTGAGAAGTATGTAGCAGTGCCCAAGGAGCTTCTGTTCTGTGGCCATCAGATAAAAACAGCTGTGTCTTCATGACTGCAGCTGAACTCCAGGGCTCTTTTGGTGGAAACAACAACTAAACAGTAAAAAGGTGTTTCACAGAGACTTTCATGAGCAGTAGAGCTCTTCTCACTTCAGCTAGAAATAGGAAAGCATCAGGCAATTAGTGGTGCTTAGGTGTGAAATGATGAACAGTAAGAGTGAATATATTTAAAAAGCTACTTGACATTAAAATATTGTTAATAATTACATTAGGATTTAAATTTTATTATCCTTTGTATGGGAACTGTTGAATCATGGCCTTAACCACTGATTGATCACCTGAGGTGAGCACTGAGTCAGCCACAGGAGCACAGGTGAAGGCAATTCATCTGTGTGACCAGAATGGGTGGAGTCTGACCCCACCTCTCCCAGACCCCATTTAAGGATTGGCCACGCCTGAGGAAGGATCTCTTTCTGGAGGTTGCTTCCTTTGGAGGTTTTCATTGTGAGCCTGGGACATGGGTGAGCTTTTTCCTTTTGTTTTTGCTGTATCTTTTGATCACAACAATCTTTCCACCTGCATAGTCTGTAAGATAACTCAGCTGTAATACTGTTCGGCATTATTCATTCTATTAGCTATACATTCTTATCTAAAATATTTAGCTAATAATACTGAGCCTCTATTAATTGTGTTTATCAAACACTGTAGAATACTATGGCCTCGATAAAATGAGGGGAATCACAGAATGGTTTGAACTGGAAAGGACCCTTAAAGACTACCTAGTCCCACTCCATGCAGTGCACAGGAACACCTTCAGCTCCATCAGTGCTCAGAGCCCATCCCCTGACCTCAAGTGCCTGTAGGGGTGGGGCAGCCTGTGCAGTGCTCCCCTGTCTCTACCGTAAACTTTTTTTTCCCTTCTGTCTAGTCTAAACGTCTCCCTTCTTTGAGTTTAAAACCACTTCCCCATATCCTATTGCAACAGAGCCTGCCTCGCTTCCATCATCCTGACACCCGGCACAAGTGCCAGCTGCAGCTCCAGGGTGTGACTCCTGTCGGTCCATTAATACTTTCACATCGCTTTGAGCATTTAATGTGGTAAGTGTCATTACACGCGGAGAGAGTCCATTAACAGATGGGAAAGGAAGGGGCCCGCTGCCCTTGCTGCCGCAGAGCTCCCCAGTGGAAGCAGCAGCAGTGAAGCAGGAAATAGCAGTGAGGAGGGCAGGTCGGCACAGACATGGGCGCATAGGGCTGGGCAGCATGCTGCCTTGCACAGGGAGGCCTTTGCCAAATGTCCAAGGGGAGAAGGAGGAGCACAGCAATTAACCCTCTTTAAACGCTGTATTGATTTCCAGTATGGTGCCAGACACAACTTAATAGGAACGATGGGAAAAAGCAAAACCATCTGAGACGCAGCCTTTCTGGTGATGTCAGAAGACACAAATGAAGCAGGTAATATATTCAAAGTAACATTCTAGAAGAAGTGAATGCTAATAATTACAAAATTAATTCTTTCAATTAAAAATGAATACAGTGCTGGAACACTTAATACAATGAACACCAGATAAAATTATTGTTCAGTCCAATTAAATCTCAACAAGATTTTCTGAGAATATGATGGCATTTATTGAATTATCTCTGAACTTCTTATGCAAATCGGAGTCAGACTTGAATGGAGTATGCTAATTTCGGGCTGTATCTACACGAGGCAGTTGTAATGC
This sequence comes from Oreortyx pictus, assembly GCA_036925125.1. Taxonomy (NCBI): domain Eukaryota; kingdom Metazoa; phylum Chordata; class Aves; order Galliformes; family Odontophoridae; genus Oreortyx; species Oreortyx pictus. The sequence goes on along the minus strand of JAUPFR010000006.1, from coordinate 53,494,517 downwards.
TCTTAGGAGGAAAAAAATGTGTTGAACTTCCTTCAGGGTTGCTGCATGGAAGATGCACTGTGGCACTCAGAGGGGCAGCTGAAACTGCTGCTCCTGTCCCACCACCACCCAGCAGAAGGCAATTCCTCCTTCAAAGAGGAAAATGGGTTCGGGGTGGGAGCTTTCAGGAACTCCATAGGGTGGTGGGCATTGCCCAGAGTTCAGGGGGTGTTGGGACACTGCTTTCAGACACAGGGTTTCAGTTTGGGTGGTCCTGTGTGAAGGCAGGAGTTGGGCTCAGTGATCCTTGTGGGGCCCTTCCAACTCAGGATGTTCTGACACTCCCTTTAAATTACAAGTTAGATCATTCCATGGGGTGTTTGAGCACCAACCAGTTCATGGCACAGGCTCCATTAAAGACCCAGTTAGCATGTAACCTATCAGATATCACTTTATCCTGTTTATTAAATGACCTGAATGACTCTAAAGAGAGGGACCAGCTGTGTTTCAGAATCAGAAAGTCACTGATACCCATAGCAAGTGTGTCCCAGGTGTGCACCTTCTTTCTTTTGCCTCATTTGTTTTGGAAACCAGAACTGTTTCAGAGGGAGCTCTCAGGGTTTACTTAACAGTACAGGTTACTCTTTAAGCTTTCAGTGCCACCATAGCTGGAATTTTGAAGCGTAACAGTGAAATATATGGCATTTAATAGATTAAGTAGAGGACCAAACACACATAAGATGTCTGTTTGTTACAGCAGTTTTCTGTTAGAATTCAGGAGCGGGTGTAAGTAGATGCTGAGATCTTCAGAAGGGGTTATCTGATGGCTGCAGCTGAAAAGGACAGGAATAAACATAGATATTCTTCAACTTCTAGATACAAACAGGGAAATAGAGCAGAAGCCCTGCAGCTTACCTGCCTACAATAACTCCTAGAACCTCCTGTGGCACTCTGCATTTTAGATAAGAAATTCAGGCACTGGCTGATCATATTGGCAAAGAAAATGAAACATTTGTGAAGACACTCGGAAGCTGGAGCTGGAAGATAGCTCTTTGGGAGTATGCCCTTTTGATGAACAACGTGCCTGCAAGGTGCTCCTAGAGAATACTCCACCAATTGCAGACAGCAGATAGGACTCGAGGCTTTATTCAACAACCATGCCAGAGGGGACTCTGACCTAAACCTGCTGATGCTGCTCAGAATGTACAACAGGTGCATACAAAGTACATGTCTGCATTATACGAGCTCGTGCAAGATCCAGTGTGCTTAGGTGAAAGAGAATCATAAGATCCCCAAGGTTGGAAAAGATGTCCAAGATCATTCAGTCCAACTGTCTACCCACCACCAATTCTCACTAAACCATGTTCCTTAACACAACATCTCAATGTTCCTTGAATACCTTCAGGGTCAGTGACACCGCCACCTGGGCAGCCCATGGCAGCCCATTCCAGCATCTGAAGCATCAGATTAATGAAAGAAGAAAACAAAAAATATAACCTGCAGCCACATCTCTAGAAAAGGAAATTGTGCGGAGGTGATGGTTGCTCACAAGCTTTGTCCAGATCACCTGCAATGAGCCAGTCTTTGGAGAGCTGAGGCAAAACAGAGAGGCAAGGGGTGGTGGCAACAGCAGAGCACAAGTGGGAAGAAACTCTCCAGCCCATGAAGGACAGCCTTCAAAGCAAACTGGGATGGATGAAAAAGCCGCTGAAAGGAAGTAGCAGCAGCAGCACAGTTCAAACTGCAGAGAGCTACAGTGGTGAATTGCAGTGGTTACAGAAGACATCCATTCTGCTTTGGGTTTGCTTATTTCTTTTTGTCTCCAGATGTCAGATATTTCCATTGGTATGTGCATAGCTGCAGAGCAAAGCTGAAGAAAATCCTCCAGGGAGCACATCCAAGGGAAGCAGCGAACCAGCAAACTGCAGTGTGTGCCTTAGAGCCTTGCAGGCAGCACCTGGAAATGGAGGATTACCCCGTGCAGATTTGTAGAAGGACCAAATGCAAAACGGACAGAAAATGCATAGTGGTAGTACACCAGTTGATACACTTAGCAGATCCTTATGAGTAAACATGGAGATGTAGAGACAAAGTACAGTTATTCAACTGATCTTAAGAAGGTCCCACAAAAGAGAGTTAAAAATCAGAGTCCAGCCCATTGACAACCAGTACTGTGTGGCAAAGCAGGCTGGCTCTTGTTCATAAGTTGGGCTGGCTGCAATCAACAAAAAGCACAATAGAGCTTGCTGGATGTGAGAAAGGAGCTGACGTTTTATTGTATAAATGGCACAGACAGAGAATTCAGTGGCCAGAGGACCCAGCTCACCACTCACTGTGCTGCAGACTGCTCCTGATGCAGCACGCAGAATAGCACTGGGAAGTTGCAGATCCAGTGGCTGCTCCTGGGCCTTCTGCCTCAGCCCATGTGATCAACACAGGTGAGGGGCAGCAGTGCCCCTGGTCCCACCAGGTAACCCCACTGTGTGGGGGTATCATGTGGTGAGACTGACAGTCATCCTGAAGCCCCTCTGATCCGTGCTGGAACTGCTGCTCTTCTGGACACTGGACACTTTCTACTGTTTCCATTTTCTTTTTTTCAAAAAAACATCAGATCGCATTTTATCTGTTTAAAAGGGTGCAAAGGGAAGAAAAGGAAATAAAGAGGAAGGGAAGGGGGGAAGAATCAACCTCTGCATCTGAGTGCATCCCTGGGAGACAGGTGCCTGGAACAGCAGAGCAGGAAGAGACCTGTGGGTGCTGCAGGCAGCACGTCGAAGGGAGCCAGCAGTGTGCTCTGGCAGCCACAAGGACAGTCTGCATTCTGGGGTGCATTAGCACAGCCAGATGATCAAAAGAGGAGACTGTCCTGCTGTATTTAGCATTGGTGGGGCCTCACCTCAAATATCTTGCACCACTCCAGGCTCCACAATGCAGAAATGATGCTCGAAGGCACCCAGAGCAGGCAATGCAGCCTGCACTATGAGGAGCAGGAGGTGCCGGGGCTGCCCACTGCAGGTGGCCTAGGGTGACCTCGCTGCTCCTGCAGGTCTGGAGCAGAAACCAATGAACACTGTTTTTCCACATGCTTTTTCATTGATGCTTGCCCAACATATATGTGTACTTTTTAATTAGGCAGCGTTTTTTGCTACACTTCTATTAGGAGATGGTTATTTGAACTCCACGCCTGGAGCATTGACACTCCTGGCTGTAAACTGGAATGCCAATGAATGAGTCAGCTGCCAAGTGATAGCAGAGCATGAAAACAGTGCTTGCTGACCCTTCTCTCTGCAGTCCCCTGTTCTTTCTCCAGCTCTGTTTTGTTGCTTTGCTGTTTACTCCCTAGCCACAAGTGTTCTGTTTGAGAAGACATTTAACTCACAGGGGTGAATTGGCTTCCATTTAGGTTTAATGAGCACCCACTGGCAAAGTACACCCACTGTGGCTGCTGGAGCTGCAGGGGGAGCCATGCTGAAGGGACCAGACAGAGGGCCCTTAATATCAGTCACAGCATAGTGATAAAATCAAACACCACCATTTCTAGAAAAAAAAAAAAAGGGGGGGGGAGGGGTTGGGAATCATCCCTTTAATTTTATACAGTTTCTTAACTTCCTGCATTTTTTATTTCATCATTTATAGATTTGTGAAGAGCAATTATGCCCATCAAAGCTTGTGCCCTCATAGAAACATACTCTGCAAAGCCCTTATTCCGCTAATCAATATTTCTGTTAAAATTCCATTCAGTGTTTGTTATTTAACAGCGTTAATCTTAAATCTAAATGAACCAAGCACCCAAGCATAGTAAAAATGCTGAGTTTAAAACATTAAATGCAGGTGGGACTGAATAAGATCTGTTTTCTAGAGTGTTTTCTAATGTGTTTTCTGCAATTTTCATCTCTTTGTGAGGTTTTATCAGAAGTCCAACCTTTAACTTAATCAATGAAAGACAAGTCACAGTCATTTATACATAACATTTGTGTGCAAAGACTCTCATTGGTGTTCCCTTTTTCATAAGAGCATTTCTAGTGCTGAGCCACTGCAAGTGCCACAGGGCTGGGGAGGAGCAGCAAAGTTTAAGGATCTCCTTAAACTTTAAGGAATTGGCAATGATTTGATCCCTTGTACTTGGTGAAATTCACAGCTGCAATGATGATCCGCAGGAATACCAATCAAACACCACAAAACTCAATAAAAACACGCTGATGATCATTTGATGCTTTTTGTGAGCTTTTAGAGGTGCTGAAAGTCGCACTTTGTCAGCACTGCACACGAGTGTTCCGTATTTCTCCCACAGAGAATAATTCACTGAGGAATTGTAAGAAACAGCACAAGCTGAAATTTAATAGCTAACTGAGCAGACTTATGTCTCTCTCTTTGAGAACCTGTTAGAACTTCAGTAACAGTACGAAAACCTGGGCTGAAATCCTCCCACAATTGGCTCTGCCCTGGGCCCCTTGGAGTCACATCTATGGGAGGGATGGGAGAAAAATACTCAGGTGAAAATTATTGCCTTTTAAATTCCTGTGACATTTACTGTGAGTTTTGGCTTTAGCAAGGTGATGGTGCTCGATTTACTTAATCCGTCTTGCCAGCTATTAATTAATCTGTCCTGGAGAGGTCTAATGATATCCCCATATTAACAGCAATAGCACTTCATTTTCACAGCTGTGTACAGTGAAAATCTAAAGGAGAATTAGAGCATACATTATCCACTGGAAATAGGAAAATCTCTCAGTGAAAGCCATAGCAAAATCTTTACAAATGTTCAGAGAAAGATGCGAGACAGAAAAATATTTGAAACAGATAATAGTCATTATAACAGCAAGCTTAATGATTCATTACAAGAGGCTGAGCAGAACACCAAGCACTGCCATTTGCACTGGGAGTAGGAAGTTGCAAGAAGGAAGGGGGGAGAGGTCCTCCTGAACCTGCCAGTGGGGTCACAGAGCCTCAGCAGAGCTGATGGGCTTTGGTACTGCACAGGGCAAGAACAGATCCTGCCTAAAACCTTCAAAGGAAATGCTACAGAAAGCTGTTATGCTCTGTAATGCTCTGAGAAGACAGATCAGAAGACCCCTTTCCACTGCTACCTATCTCTGACTTTCACCCAAAGTATCTTTCACAGATTGGCTGTTACAACGTATCTTTCAGAAACATCAAAGATGACAGCATTTCCAGGAGAGAAAGGCAGAAATACGAGAGTTGGCCTGAGAACCTGAGCAGTTTTGAAGCTGTCTAGATCCAAAAAGATATAACATACTAAAAAGGAAAGAAAAATGAACATCAAAGAGCTACTTTCATTAATGTTAATGATCACAAGGGTTTGAATTTGAGTTACCAGTCAGTGTCCCTAGTCTTCTGCATCAGGTTGTGTCAAAGGCCTCAGTTTCTTTTCTTTTTAATGCCCTTATTGCTTTCAGCACACAGCTGGACATCACCTTCCTACACCATATTAACGTCCTGTAGAACGCTGAGCCAGGTCCAAGAGCCTCCTCATGAAGGAAGGAAATAATATTCAGGACACCTGTAACAGCAGCAGAACCAGTGCAACGAGAAGGTGTTAAAAAAATGATGCTCACTCAACTCTGAAGACCAAGGATAGCAGAAAGACTCCTTACAAGAAGGATCTCTTGTTAGAGATCCTTCCTCCGTGGCTGTCAGCCCTCAAAAGAGGTCTGAGAGGGGTGGAGCTGCTATTGCCTTCACCTGTGCTCCCAGAGCTGACCAGGTCTTTTCTCCAGGTGCTCAATCAGTGATTCAGGCCATGACTCAGCAGTTGCCATACACTACCAAAGTCCTATTTGTCACCTCATCTGCCCCAGCACACAGTTAAGTCCCGATGAGAGCAAATTCAGAGCGTGCAAGCAAGGAATTCCCAGGTTGCCTGGGAATGTGCCAGGCACCAACACGGCCCCACTGCAGCCAGCACCAGCCCTGTCCTACTGCTTGTGCTGCAGGAGGCCGTGGGACAGGGGAACACCACACCATTTAAATACAGTAAATGCCAATTAATAAATTGTGTATTCTCAGGTGGTCAAAATGTTAGTTTCTATTTAATGAAGCTACAAGTCTCCCTGCCCGTGTTCTCGAGCATTCTTCTACGCAAACAGAAATTGATGTAGATATATTTCAGAAGCTTGGGGTAGTAATGTTGTACTGCTGCATACACCATGACATCACTTGGTAGCTCTCATGCACAAGGAATTGTCTGCAGGAGAACAGCTCAGTGTGCTCTGCCAGACTCCCTGTCCCTGCTTCCTTTCTCTCACCCTAACTTCCCACACTGCACAGACCCATGCTCTGCTCTCCTGGTTGGACCTAAGAATCGTAGAATTGGGAAAGACCTTCAAGATCATCAAGTTCAACCTCAGCCTAACCATACTACCCTAACTCCAACAATCCACTGCTAAATCATATCCCTGAGTGTCACAACCAGGAGGATTTTAAACACATCCAGGGACGGTGACTCCAACACCTCCCTGGGGATCCTGTCCTTCTTCAGAGCTACTGAGAGAGAAAGGCCTGTGGGTGAAATGGCCCACATGTGGCACAGCCATTAGCAGTACAGTGGCCACAAACACATTTCTGAGAGCTCTGGGACAGGCCAAGAGCACTTTGGTCACAGGGCTTCAAACTCAGTGGTTTTTGTTGTGAATGAGAAGGAAATGATTGCTAGGAAAAAAAAAAAAATGGAGGAGGGGAGAGGTGGTTTGAACTGCGTCAGGAGTGAATTGGAGGCCTCTGCAAAATTCTACATGCAGAAAACTTTGACTTAAGCTTTCAAATCCACATACTTCAATGTCTCCTTCGAAATGAAGCCAGCTGGCTTCTTTGAGCAGTTATTATCATGCATAATGTTATGAGGTTTTTTTATCTTAACAAGCACAGTTAATCAAAAAGAAAAACATAGGGTTTTTTTTATGAAATTAGATAAATGATGTCTGTGTATAATAGTTGACACAATAAAAGCAGATATTGGCACAAGTACAAAATAGTGCAAATGAACTTCTGGCTGGTAACAATTCTGCTCAGCACTCGGCATAAAATTCGGAAGAAAAATGTAATGAATTATTCATTTAGAGAGGGGAATTTTCGGAAGAATGGAGGGGCAGCTCTGTGCTCTGGGCACAGAGGTCAGCTCTCTGCTCACTGCCAACTGCTCAGGACCCCCAGGGACTCAGCAGCAGCCATGGGCTGCCAGTGTCCGCCAAGGCTGCAGGGATGTGCTCCTTCCTTTTAACTAAGAAAATCGTTAGGGCTGTTTGCCTTAAGCTCTGGTTAATGGACTGCAGGGATTATTTATTTATTTTTAAATGAACACGTTTTATTTCCCCATAGTGCTGCTGTTGACTTTCTTTTAGTGCTGCCATCTGGCACCCCTGTCTAAAAGACAGAGATAGGTGGTGTAGTAATAAATAAACAAACCAGCAGACAAACAAACAAAAATTCCTCAGCGTTTGTAATTGGAGCGTCACCCAAACATTTGTACGTGGCTGTGTTCAATTCAATAACTGTCTCGCTAATGCTATTGCAAGAAACAAGCACAGTTGCGCTAACAGCCCGTGGCACTGATTGAGAATCACAGAATCCATCTCCTTGTCTGAAGGGTTCTCCCCACAGCTCCTTTATGTGCCGCTGGAGACATCCCTCTCTGCAGGAATGCCATTACCAGCCTGGGAACGATGCAGCCTGGCTTTATTTCCCCTTGCAGCTCATGGTGGCTCAATCAGGCCTCGGAGCTGCTGCCTCGCATTTTCCTTTCTCCCCCCACCTCTCAGAAAACCCTTTCTTAGCACCTTACATCAGTGTTTCCCATTCCAGAACAAAACGAGGCAGCCACTGCTGACAGGAGCTGGTGCCACCCAGCCCTCCCAGTGCTGGGCCAGCTGGGAACAGAGCACCCACTGCCTGCACTACACTGCTGCCCTGTGCTGTGCTGCACCACCACAGTGTGAGGAGGGATCCCAGGGCAGCACAGCCAGCAGGGCTGGGACAGCCTCAGCAGTAGTGCCCGGGTAGGGTTTGGCCAACACAAGTCCACCATTCACTTCTGCATTTCTCTGAGGAATTATTTCATTTCAGAACTGTCACGTTTTCCACCTTAGGATGGGAGCTATAAAACCTGGAAGAAGTGGGTTATGTACAAGGATAATTGCTCTAAATTACTGGAAAACTCAGGTCCTTCAGGTAATTGCAAGGCACAAGGAAGCTTGACATCTATCATTCTCTTTCTAGCTGCAAAATTTTGCACATTTTTCCCTTCAGCGTTAGTAAGGCAGGTAATTTTGTGTAAGGTAACTGTGAAACCAATTAGGGTCTCACAGGGCATCATGAAACATACAGTGAGAAAGATCAGGGCCACAGACAGGAGTCTCCTCTGGAAGCTGTCACCTAGAATGAGCTCAGGCACAAGGACAGAGGGACAGAAGCAAGAGCCTTGGTTCCCCGTGCACTGCAGGAGCCTGCCCTGTCCTGGAGATGCACATAGCCTGCCTCTCACCTGTGCCTGGGCTGCAATGCTCCAGAGGCTTTAAAGAGCCCCAGTGGCCCAGATCACACAAAGCTCACCAGGAAGCTGAGAGAAAAAGAATTACAGAATCACCAAATGATTTGAGTTGGAAGGAGCCCTTAAAAGCCCTTAAAAGTTCCACCTCCCCTGTGATGAGCAGGGACACCCACAGTTCCATCAGTGCTCAGAGCCCATCCACTGACCTCAGCTGTCTGCAGGGGTGGGGCACCACCACCTCTCTGGGCAGTCTGTGCAGTGCCCCACCACCCTTAGTGTAAAATCTTTTTCTTTAATACAGCCTAAATCTCCCCTCTCAGTTTGAAAGCATTCCTCCTTGTCCTGTCACATCAGACTCTGCTAAAGAATCCGTTTCCTTCTTTCTTATAGCCCCCCTTTAGCTACAGAAAGAAATCTCTCTGTAAAGAATACTTCACTGATGAGGATATTTCAGATCATGATCTAAGTAATAACTTTTATAAGCTGTATATGTAACAAAGAATTCCTCTGTACCAAGCTCTTTTGGTATCTGAGTAGGTGACCTCAGCAAGAGCCCAGCGACCCATAGCCCTACTGTTAGATCAGAGGGAAGATTTGTCAGGCCACAGCAGGTATGACAGAGACCACACAACGTTCAGAGCAGCAGAGTCACTTCAGAGGCTGCGGAGGAGGAGTTCTCAGCTTCATAAGCTCTGCTCATAAATCCAGGTAGGACAAATAAAATAATGACAGTGAATGTAAAATAAAAATAGCCCAGTTACTTTGTTCGCCTGTACGGTAGGCAAACAAAGCTTTAAAGGTTGTCAGAGGCATCATAAAGTCTTCTTCAACATAAGCGAAACCCAGGCTGGGAATATAGCTTCCTAAATCATTAGGTTGAGATTGCTCTACCAGCATTCACTCAGCATCTTTGGGGCTTCTGCTGTGCTTCGTGGCAACACTGAGCTGAAAACAGAAGTCAGGAACAGAGTTCTCATAGATTTACAGGAAGAAGATATTGGAGCAAAGGCTTTAATGCAATCGTAAAACTATTAAGGTTGGAAAAGACCTCTAATATCATCTAGTCCAACAGTCCAGCACTCACCAACATCGCACACTAAGCTGTGTCCCTAAGGTCTAGTTAGCAGAGTGCACTTCTTCCTGTTCTGATCTGTTTATAAATAAGGGAAACATAAACTCTCCCTTACGTTGTAAGTTCTAAGTATTTTTATTAAGAATTTCTTTTTTTTTTTTTTTTCTTTTTATGCTGGCGATCATGAGACCTCCCTGCTAGCAGAACGGGCTGTTCTTAAACAGACCCTTAAAGCCTCTGCTGAGACCAAACAGAACAGCTCCTTCATCTGCTGCCTTCACCTCTGCTATGACTTTAGAAGCACTCAGCTCCTGTTTCCGAAGCACTGCCCACTGCTCAAGGGACAGCCCCAGCAGAGGGCTGGGAGCAGCTGCCTCAGCACGGCTTCCCAGCACATGGGGACTGGGCCAGCACAGGGCTGTGCCTTCTGAGTCTGCTTCCCATGGTCTGCTAATGAAATGAAGATTTATTGGCAGGCAAAGAGGAACATAATTACCTCAGGTTGTCTCTAGACTGATCTCACTTTTTCTTCTGCTTCTGGTTTCAGGCAAACGTTAGTGGCTGTAACAGCAAGAGAGTGAAGCCAACCTGCTTATCTTCCCTGCCTGGGGGAGTTTGGCCAGACCAGAAGCCACGGAGCTCCTTTTCCCCATGCTTCTTGTGCCACACATCAGGAACTGTTCTCCACGCAGCTGACTGTGCAGTGGCAGCAGCTCCTCTGGCACAGGAGTTACGTGGCAGTGCCAGGGGTCAGACCTGCACCGGCCAAGGAGAAGGAAGTGGGAGTTGTTGGTCAGACTTACAGACAGAGGTGTGATGTAATTACACCTAGAGTTCATCACAAGCTGTGACGGATGCCCACATTGTTAAAAAAATGAGTCAGGAACCAATCACAGATATCCACAATGTAAGAGTGTGCAGCTGCAGCGTGTTCTTTGTGCCATGCAGACAGCAGCCCCAGCTGGGAGGATGAACTGAAGAGCCATTCCAGCAATCACAGCTACATCTGCCTGAAAGACCTCTTCTTCCTGGCCATCCCCTCACCAGTTCCTGGCTGATTGTGGCTGTGAACCAAACTGCAGAAAGTCTGAGATGTTCACCTGATGCCACACTCGACAAAGAGCAGGCATTGGGTACAGATGCTCATGTTTCTATCCAGGACTGGATCCTCTGACTCATCATCAGCCAGCAGCGTCTTTGTCCTTTGCCTTTTACTATTAGGATTCATGTTTAATATAATAGTTGCAATAATTCACCAGTACCCTATTATTCTTATATACAAAAATCTACAAATAAAAAGTGCAATTATTGTTATAAGTGCTATTATTATTTTCAGCTGAAAATGCTTGTCGTATTCTTTTAATAGACTATTCCTCATCTTCTCCTGTTCTTCATAGTTATGTCATGCAATAACCCACACAGCTTTACTTGCTTGCTTCTATTCTTTTCCATTAAGTTTTAAATCAATGTTTCCCACTAATGCTTTTCCGTGCTTTATGACCTTATCTGTACACTCTAATCTTCGAAGGAACAATAAGTCAGAGGTAAAACATACAGTGATCATCACCTTTGCAAGGAGATTAAAACCCAGCGGCTGTTTTTTAACCTTATGTAGCACTCTTTTTCCCTGTAAATACTTAAGCATCTTAGTAATGGACCTTTCAGTTTACCATCTCTGGAGAGAAAGGAAAAGAATTACACCGAGCACTTGGAGTCCTTGCAAAAGAAGATGGGATTTCACGCCTCTGGGACTGCAGGTATTTTTCCTTGCCATAACAAAGGGCGGCACTCAGTGCAGTGCCCCAGCTGCTGACATTCAGGGTTAAGCCAGGAGCTTAGAGCAGTTACATGTAAATGTATTTTGTCAGCTAGTTTCCATGCTCTATTTTTCTAAACGTCAAAACTCGCAGCCAAATTTATAAGAAAAGCTTTTCCCGTTAGAGACAAAAGGGGAGAGGAGGCATGAGAAGAGCAGACAGGGTCACTGTTTAGCGGTGTGATGCCACCAAGCTGAGCTGTGGCTCAGCCACCACCACAGCATGGCTGTTGCAGAGTGGGAAGGAGGTGCATTTTCTTCTTCAGATTTTTACATAGATTTTTCCCCAGTGGATCTCCTCTCCAGACAAAATCCAGGTCCTTAACACAGATAAGGACTTGCTGCTGGGTCTCTGGCCCATTCTCCCAAAGTCATAGAAACAGCACAGTTTTTGGTGCTAAGAGTTTCCTAGAGGAGAAAATTCATACGTGCATTGGAAGGGGTTTATTTATTTGGTATCACTGGTGAGGGATTGATTGTTGGACTTGGTGATCTTCATGATACAGAGCTGGGAGGAGTGGCTGACACACCAGAAGGCTGTGCTGCCATTCAACAAGACCTGGACAGGCTGGAGGGTTGGGCTGAGAGGAACCTAATGGGGTTCAACAAGAGCACGTGTAGAGTCTTGCACCTGGGGAGGGATAACTGCATGCATCAGTACACGTTAGGGGCTGACCTGATGGAGAGGAGCTCTGCAGAGAAGGACCTGGGTGTCCTGGTGGATGACAGGTAGGCCACGAGCCAGCAGTGTGCCCTGTTGGTCAAGAAGGCCAATGGGAACCTGGGGTGCATGAAAAAGAGTGTGGCCAGCGGGTCAAGGGAGGTGATCCTCCCCCTCTACTCTGCCCTGATCAGGCCACATCTGGAGTACTGTATCCAGTTCTGGGCTCTCCAGTTCAAAAAAGAGACAGATTTCCTAGAAAGGATCAAACAGAGAGCAACAAAGATGATTAAGGGCCTGGAACATCTCTCGTGCACTGGGGCTCTTCAATCTGGAGAAGATTGAGAGGGGGTCTCATAACTGTTTATAAGTATCTCATGTGCAGGAGTCAATCTGGTGGGGGCAGACTCTTTGGGGCAGCAGGCAGAAACTGGAACACAGGAGGTTCCAGGAGAACACAAGGAAAAACCGTTTTACTGTCAGAGTGACAGAGCACTGGAACAGGCTTCCCAGAGAGGTCGTAGTGGCCTATCCTATGGATAGGATGGGTTGGGAGACCATATCCTGTGGGTATTCAAGAGATATTCAAGGCCTGGATGCCTACCTTTGCAACCTGCTGTAGGGTACCTGTTTTAGTACTGGGACTCAGTAATCACTGGGGGTCCTTTCCAATACCTACAACTTATGATTCTGTAATTCTGTGATCTTACTGTTTTTTCTCAACCTTAATTATTCTGTGATCTTGGAAGTGGTGTTCCCGGGTGTGGTTCTCAGCAGTGGGCTCTGCAGGGAGGCCCTGGGCAGACCTCTGCTCCCTGGGCTGGCACAGACTCCTGTGGCAGGACCACAGGTGTGGCAGGGTGGTCATTTGGGGACATCGGTTGTGGCCCAGCCCTGTGTGGCTCTGCAGAGGGCTAAAGGTCTTCTGGCCAGCACTGCTGCACCAGGGACTGCTGCTTCTGATTGTTCTGCCCTGGACTGGGCAAGGAAAGTTTATTTTACTTTGGCATGCTTCACAGGCAAAGGAACATACACACAAACACTGAACCTGTGGAGGAAGAGTGGTGACAGACCCTAGGAGGAATGTTGGAACAGGTGTCCCAGTGCTACGACATCTGCAGGTCTTGCAGTCAATTTACACCAGCTTCAAGCATTTAGAATACCACATTTCAAGTCCGCTATTTTTACTATAGATTGAGGGGGTGCCACTTTTGCACACTCTTTACAAATCTGTTCATAACTATGCAAAATACAAGGTACCATGGGAAGATGACAACGGGCTGTAAAAATTACATTTGCTGGCAGAACTGCCAGACATCCCCTTCTCTAATCCTTTTTGAGCTCTTTATTCAAAACGCTGCAGGACCTGCTGAAGTCCATCAGTTCTTTATGGCTTCTCACCACCTGCTAACAACGGTGGGGATGGCACTTTAACCACGTCCCGCTGTAAATTTGCTCCATTCCACAATTGCTGCCCAGGTCCCCGCATTGCTGCCAGGTACTGAAAAAAGCCAAACACATCCTTCATTACAACTGCTACAGAGTGCTCAGCAGGGCTGTGCTACAGACTGAGTCATCACAGGGAATGATTTCAGAAATGCTAGTAATGCAATAGTGGATTTTGCTGATTTTCTAGCAGCATGTGCTCCTCATGCAGACATGTACTTGGTGCACTTGTCTCCTGCAATCTGTCAAGCCTACTTATCAAACTAAAAGCCACTTTAAAAAAAATCCCATGACAATGTTCAGATGATCACATACAGTAGAGGATTCAAAACCCTATGATGTGGGATCATAGCAGCATCTTACCATATGTTCTGGATTGAAATTGCCATGGAAGCATCTCTCATCATACCAACAATCACCTAATAATCCTGAGAGAACTAGCAGACCACAAGAAGTCACAAGAAGCATTCATAATCCTGGGACAAATAAACCTTACTGTGATATTCTTGGCCACAAATTGCATTATCATCTCCCCAAAATGCAATTTCTCTTAGAAACAGTACTCCATCATTTTTGGACAGGCTACAGGGGAAAAAAGGGCAGCCATTATAGCTTTGTTTCTAGCAGTTATAAGTAGACTAGTTTGTTTTGTTGTTCTTCAATGAGCTTGTTCATTTCTTGTTTGTTTGTCTCTTCATTATTGGCCTCTGACGGCAGCAGGTAGGCTGCTCCAACGAGTCAGGCAGCAGGAAGATGGTAGTAAGTCTGAAGTCTGCTGGAGGCTCACCCCAGCCCTGTGGCCCTGAAACAGCGAAGAGGAGGCTTGGCTAAGTAAGTTTGAGGGAAGGTAGTTTGGGTCAATTATTACAAAGTGAGCAAAAGGTGTTGGCAGACGTGGGATATGGCAGAACTGGAGCTCATCTTGGTACCCAGGTGTTTTGCCCATGAGAGGACTCGGATGTGCTCAGGCTCTGGGGCATTTCTCTTTTTCATGGGTGAATAAATGCAGGAAGCTCCAGCTTCACAGATCATTGTACTGGTCTTCAAACTCTACAGCAAACTTACTGAGTCAAGATGCACCTACAAAAAAAAGAAGCAATTGAAAAAAAAAAAAAAACACTTGAAGTTTGTGCAGATTCCAGGCTTGTGAAGGAGAGGAAGTAGCCATGGAAATACAGAGACCAGGACAGGGTAGATGTTACAGCTTTCTCTTGAAGGCTGCTGCTGGTCTCTGGGCAAGCCACCTCTAAAAGAAATTCAGGGTGCACCAAGGCAGGGGCATGGGGCCAGCACAGGAGAGCACCCAGAGGAGAGGAGGAGGGGGCATTCTCCCTCCCCAGCCAGGCAAAGCCCACTGTGCAGTCTAGTTTGGCAGGGTGACCCAGGAAAAGTAGAAGAGCTTCACTGCAGTTTTCTGAAATGGAGGAGATAAGAAACACGATTTAAAGGATTGCTGTGTTATGTTCTTCCAGAAATACGTGTGTGGGAGCGAAAGCAGACAGCGGCTCCAAGCAGTGTGCCCCAGGAAGGCAAAAGGTCTCCTTCATCTTGTTTGAAGAGAGCTTTCGCACACCAGGGGAGAGGAACAGAGGATTCACAGGCACAGAACTGATAACATTTGCACTCCTTGCAAAACAAACAACAAAATCCGTTGGATGATGGAAATATATTTATTTATAGTACTGGAAAACTCCATACAGACAAATCGTGATTTCATCAGGAGCGCTTGGATATGAATGACATTCTATTGTTGCATACGTGTTTGACAACCATTCTAGAAATTGCCTTAATAATACTGCAGCAAAACATCAATATAGTGATTATTTTAGTTTAAAAAATTCATGAGGGGTATCTGAATTTATTTTCACATTGTCATTAATTCACATTATCCTGAACTATCTGTGTGTACATCAATCTTCAGAAAAGGAAGAGAGTAGGGATTTTTTCGATTGCTTTTACTGCTCTTCTATTTTCAAAGTTGGTAGTAAATATAAACAGCCCACTGATGATAAATAGAAATACCATCTCCATTGTGGTATACTTTGTTTTTCAATATGAAAACCTTAAAAATCCATTTATTCTCCTGTCATTTAGATGTTTTTCTTTGTTACTCATCTGAAATAGAGGAGAACTTCAAACAGCAAATCATTATGCTTACCTTTAGAGTGGGAAACGTGTGTGGCTGGAGAAAGGTGAAGACTGCTATTGGATCTCTCTCTTTCAAACGTGAGAATTTACTTCCTGCAGATTTACAATAGAGGCCTCAATGCTATAGACAGGCATTGTTGGTGGCAATGCTGGGGCACATTTAGGGCTGTTGCAGGGTGATCAACAGCATGGCAGAGATGGGAGCACAGGTAGGGTCAGCAGCAGGGACAGGGCTGAGTAGGGCAGGGCACTGCTGGGCTGCTCAAGGCATGTTTTCCCATGCAGCTGCCCTGTGTGCTCCTTGAGCAGGGGCAGCACTCACTGGTGCTGTGCTATTGCCCTCCAAAATGCCAAGATGCCACCAGGACCACAACAAACACTGCGTTTCTGCAGCATAGGGAAAGATGTGGTTGGTTTCAAGGGAATGAAATGCTGTATAAGAAAATGTATTGCTCCCAGAAATATACCAGCACTTAGCAGGATATTAGAGGCCTATTAGTGCTCTTGTAGATTTGGCATTAATCTAGGATAACTGGTTCCTTGCTGCGGGTTTGCAGGGGGGTCCTCAGTTTTCTTTCAGGGAGATGGAGGGGGAGGTAGAACTTGCACACATCATTCAAGAAAACAGAAAGCTCTGGAAACAGCTTGCATTTTGCAGTAGCACTCACAGCATGGCGTGCATCTCAGACGCAATTACAGCAAAAAATTGGCACACGTCTCCTGGGCTTTCTGCTGCACACCTTTCTAATAGGCACGTCTTGAGCACTCATTCCTGTTTTAAACATTCTCTTTCTTTCTTTTTTACGTGGAAATTGTTACCAGTTTCTATGACGTCTTTCATTCCGAGTGAAACTCACCGATTTCCGTCATGCTCTGAAATGAGCAGCGAAAGAAGAGTCAAAGTAGGGGTGACGAATGCTGAGGCAGCTACAGCCCAGGACCCTGAGCTCACACAGCAGTGGGCATTTCCTCCACGTCCTCCCAAAGCAGCTGGGAGTCAGAAATGGTGCTTCTTTTCCTCTTAAAGGGGCAGACTTTCTATTTGCCTATTTTTATATATATATATTTTTGCCTTATGAATAGTTCAGCACAAAGTCTATTTACAGATACTTCTTTGTTATTTAAATCGCCATCAAAAAGTGTTTCTTTAAGACATGCTGGGGAACTTCATCTGGGTTCCTCTTTTATCTTTCTGTTCTCCACCATTTTCTAAGTCCTCTGGGCTTCAATTAGCAATCACGAGAAACTCCGGGAGCCTCCCACCTCCCCGCACTGCATTAAGAAGTGACACGGCGTCATGCAGCCCTTTGTTTGCCTTCTGAATAACTCTGGAGGGCAGACCAAGTCTTCCAATGAATATTGTGGCCTGGTTTTCCTAAACCTAACACTTCAGGTGCAGATCTCACCTATTGGAATCGGGCATCATTTAGTCAGAAGGTCTGCAGGGATGTGTCTGGGAGTGACGTTTACCTGTATATACACTGAAATAAATACTGATTCTTACCTGAATTTAGGTTAAGAGTGCATAGAGACCTTCTTGTCTAAACCTTTCAGTTCCTAAGATATTAAGATCTAACTCTTGGTGAGATTTCCACAAAGAGAAAGCAATGAGGGTCTTTGCTGACAGATAAATGAGTGATCAATGCCAAGACTGCTCTGTTCAGAGGCTGACCTTGGAGGAGCGTGGCTGCTGAGGGTGAGCACGGCTCCGAGAAGGAAACCACCTCTGCATGTCCAGAGATGGTCAGATGATGCACCGTGGAACTTCACACGACCATCAGAGGGCACTTATAAATCCGTGTTTGTTGTTTGTCAGTCAGCAGTGTTTGTTGCACCGCCAATGCACAACAGCTGTGTAAAGCTCCGGATGCTGCTCAGAGGAAACAGGCGCCAGGTTGGTTTTCTATTTGGTGAACACATCCAAAAAGACAGGCACACACTTCATTAAATCATAGATCCCATAGGTGGGAAAGACCCTGGAACAAGCCTAATGAAGTTCAGTTTTCTATCATGGAGATAGCTACTAGCAGAAGTGTGAAAAACAATTAACTCCTTGAAAGTTCAGATACATTTGATCGACAAAGGTAATGTTCAACAAATGTTAAAGATGCATGGCTAAATCCATCCAATATTCAGGCAGCAGAAATAACCTCACGCCTGCTTCCTGTGAACTCCCATACTGATTCGTCATGCTTGATATCCTCTCACTGGGATCCTAGACTGGGACGGGATTGCTCACAATGTCACATGCTGTCAGACAGCCTCACACCACAGCCACGTCCCACTGCAGGAGCCTTGTCCCAGAGACCCAGCCTGGACTGCAGTGCTCAGGGTCAGGGTGCAGCAGCATGGCTTCTGTAACACCAGAAGGAGAGAACACAGACCTGTTGGACAAGGTAGTAGGAGGCTACGAGGAGTGTCTGGAGACATGTCCTGATGGACAGCCACAGGTACAGTGCTAGGAAATGTACTCACTGACTTCTGGTGCAGACCATCACAACAGCATTAGTCATGAAGAGTTGTAATTAAGACGGAGGACATACGGCAGAGAGGAGCTCTGGTGAGAATAGTGTCTACTGGAAGGCTCATTCTGCCACTATCAAACTGTTGTCAGGGTTTATGGTCACCTCATATGGCAAATTTCTAAAATCAATATGTTCTGCACCTAGCATGGATAAAAGTTATATATAATGTAACATTTAGAATTCTTCTAGGAGCTGACTCAAAATCTCTCTACAAATATTTGGCTCAAAGTGAGAAAAGAGGAAGTATATCAGTATTATAAAACAGAATAAGCAAGATGGCCCAGATAATTATAGACTTGTCAGTCCAACATCAATGCTGGAAAAAATAACAGAACAGCTGTTATGGAAGTTAATCAAGGGAGAGCTAAAAGGATAAAATATAGGCAGTGCTGGTTTGCAAAACTCATTATCTTCCCCTTGGAGAAGATTCACGGTTAGGAGTCTCCCAGGGCACTCAAGCAACCACCCATGTTACATGCTCTGCAGCCATCCCTGCTGCCAGCGAGCAGCCAGGGCACCCTGCTCCTCGTTGGGGCCTTCTGGAACCTTTCAGCAGCTGCTTTTCAACCCATTGGTATGTGATGCATTTGGCTTCTTGAAAACACAGCATACCAGGATGTTACTCATCCTGCAGTATGGGCACACCATGGCCATTTGTGGCCAGTGGGTGAGAAGGGCTGGTTGCTGGTGGGCCACTGGCTGGGAGCTGTTGGTGCTGTATGGCCATGAGCACACTCCACAGCATCATTTGGGACTGAGGAGGCACAGAGGTGAGAGATTCTGTTCAGCAGACTTTGGGGAAAGCAGAGGGGCCAATGCTTGGTGCTGATGCAGGAACCAGGCAAATTTGGCATGAACCAGTGTAAATTTAAATCAAAATAATGTGTTCCGGTTTTTTTTTTTTTTCTTCTTCTCCTGTGCTCTAGATCAAGCAAGAGTTAATTGCAGGAAGTCTTGAGGCCTCTGGTAGGCAGAAAGTAACATTGGTCCCTTCTGGAGTTATAATCTCTAAATCCACTAAACTGTGGATAAAGACCAGGCAATGAATCCAAACAGTTAACAGGTTAATTAGAGACTGGATTATTGTCCTTTAATTGAGAATGAGGCAAAGGACTGTTATTAAGAGAGTTAAGCCTGACTTTAACAAGAGAAGTGCAGATTTTCAAATGGAGACAGCTGCTCTCCCAGACAGAGCGCGTGCAGGTGAGCAGGAAAAAACCCACAAAGAAACCCACTGCTCCCTTCCCAAATGAAGCTCAGCTCTTCTTTATGGGAACTGAGGAAGAGAGGACGTCAGGTTCCAACGATCTGAGGCAGTCTTCGAAAGAAGGAAAGAAGCAGAGGAGAAATCACAGGTTCAGCTGCTGCTTTCTTAGTCCCTAGTGACTTCCAACCCTCACCCAAGTGCTCCTGGGAACACCTGCAAACAAATCATAGAATCATGGAATCATTCAGGTTGGAATAACCGAGCCAAATTCCACTCACCCCACCATGCCTGGATGTGTCCCTCAGTGCCACATCTCCACGGTTCTTAACACATGCAGGGAAAGTGATCCCAGCACTCCCTGGGAAGCTGTGTCAGTTAATCACTACTCTTGGAGAAGAAACGTTTCCCGGTATCCAATCTGAACCCTTTCTAGCACAGCATGAGGCCATCACCTCCAAGAACAACGGGTTTGTTATCATTTTCCTGTAAACAACCTTTCAGGATATGTGTAGGGTGAAGAAGGGAAAAAGATTTTCCCCCAGCATTTATTTTGAAGTAGCAGAACTGATAGTTCAGGCAGCAGTGCAGGAGCTCCTTGCAGCACACTTTTACCTGCCACTCCTCTCACCTTACTGCACTGCACCCTTAGGGACTTGTAAGCTATTTTCTATCTAGTTTCTGTGCTGCGTATCTTGGTATAGTTTTGCCTTTCATGTTTGTGTGTTATCTCATCATGGAGAAAAGCACCAACATTTCCAAGGCAGTGCAGGTGGTGACCGGGAGCCTCAGCAGTGGGACTGGGGCACAGGGCAGCACAACCAGGCTGCAGACCCATGGCCTCAGGCTGCTATCAGTGCTGCAGCAGAGATGCCCCTCTCAGGTCCGCACTTCAGCAATGCCAGAGCACCTTAAAAGCCCTGGATAATTCATTGGTTGCATTACTCCAGATGGAGCTGCACCTTACAAAGCAATTTGGATGACATATGCTCTAATCCAGGTGATGAATGCGATATAGCGTTGAAGAGC
Source organism: Oreortyx pictus (assembly GCA_036925125.1). Lineage (NCBI taxonomy): Eukaryota > Metazoa > Chordata > Aves > Galliformes > Odontophoridae > Oreortyx > Oreortyx pictus. The sequence goes on along the minus strand of JAUPFR010000006.1, from coordinate 53,474,134 downwards.
CTCAGGGCAAAAGGGAAGAAAATCAGAGTGAGTAAAAACAAACAGGAAAAGCCAAGGTAAACAAAGAAAGAAATGTTACATTTTCAATCTTGTAAAGCTCGAAGCGTTAGCAAATAGTTGCTTAAGGCTTCAAAGCAGTAAAAAGATACAAACGGCACAGAGATGTTCTTCCTTTCATAACAAAACAATGAATATATTATTCTGCAGGCCTCGGCTGAACTTTTGGAGGGCTGGGCAGCCAAACTCTTCGAGCTACAGGACCACTACAGAACAGTGCTGCATCACTGGATAACGCCGTCGGTTCCCCTGTAAGCAATGTGTCAGCAGCCTTCTTGAATCATCTCCCCACATAACAAGACAAAGTGATGGCAGTGAGACATACACTCCCTGCATAGAAAAAAAAACCAAAAACCACCTGTTCTAGATCCTTCATCATTGAATGGATTTCAAAGGAAAACAATGCTTTCTCAAGACAAAATAAATCAGAAGGTGTCGGCAGTTTGGAAAGTTTAAATAAGCAAGGTGCTACAATTCAATTCCACACAACTTAGAATGAGCGAGCCCGATTACAACAGTGATGGACAGAGCAGCTGTCAGCATGGGGAAAGGTCAGGTTGATGAAAAGGAGCAATTAGTTCATGGTGCCTATGGGGAGCAACTGGGTCCTGGTACACCCATGGCGGCAGCAAACTCAGCCAGCTGTCCCCACTGCCCTGCTGAGGGCTGGGCACATCCCCAGCTCTGGGGAGCAGGCTTCCAACCCAGCCATGCTGCGATTCTGTGACTCACACTGCCTTTACCTTTCCACATCTCCCCAGCCCTGTCGGTGCAGTAATGAAGATGTGAGGGTGGGAAAGCAGTGGCTGAGAAAGCCTCAGACAGGTGTTCTGCTTGCTCAAGTAGAGCCTCTACAGTTCAAAACAATAACGTGAAATGAGAGCGTTCTGCCATGGCCCAGTATCAGTGCAGCATTCTCCCACCTCCAGCTCCATTCACCCTCACAACCACACAGAGAGCACAGCCTGACACAGCCGCTCACTCCCCACGGTCAGAGCTGTGCACAGAGCGAGCACACAGAGGACTCACTGTAACATCAGCAACAGGGAAGACTGGTTCTACTGTGATCTGCAAGGTGCACATCCCTGGCACTTCTGTTTGCATGTAATACATGTTTATCTGCACGTACAAATATATTGGTATGCTGTATACACCTAATGTGAAGAACTGAAGTTCCTCAGCCTGTGATGTAGAGGGTGGTGGCAGCTGAGAACTTGAGAACACTCAAGAATTTTCTACCTGACAATTGCTTTATTTCTTATTTGGGATAAAAGGCCATAGGCCCAGACACAAGAATAATATATTATGCACGCTGAGACTTCAGCTCTTATTCAAAATCCGTAATTTTACAGTGAGTGACATTTTCTAGGGAGATTTGTTAAACAGTAAAAGCAGTGCCACTTAGACTGCGTGGAAGCACCAAGAAGCAATGTATTTCTAAGAACTAGGTTATTGGATTTTCAACCAGAGATGCAGAGTTTCCTCGTGCATCCCAGTCAGGCTGGGTTTCACCGTGCTCCTCACTGCACCCTTCCTCTTAGACTGCACTCAGAGCAGATATCCCCTTGCCCGAGCTCCTCCCCCAGAGGTTAAGCTGACACCTGCAATGTGTTCCTGTGTAGCTGACCACTGAGGCTGCAGAGCTCATAGTCTTTGTTCCATAATTACGCAGAACAAAGAAAATCCAAAGAAGACAAGCAGCAGCAGAAACAGAGACTTGTCAGTCACACACCATGAGTTTTTGTAGGACAGCAGAGGTATTTCAGCTGACACCACTGTTCCCCAGTGGTGGGCCATTTCTATCCACTGAACTGGTTAGCAGCTTTTTCATACCATTTTTCCAGTATCATCTGAGGACAGGACAGAAAATTTCGTCCAGAGCCTTGGGCACCAATTGATAAAGTCACTAAGATCACCAGGCCCAGCCCACCACCACCGCATCCCTCAGCACAGAGCATCTGGCTGAGATGGGACACCACCTCTCCAAGTGACATGCAGCCTTACATTAGGAAATAGAAGTGAGGAGGGCTGCTCAGTACCTCTGGGTGGGCATCGGGCTATCTGCAGCTTACCCAGCTCCCTCCCACCCCCCATGCTACTCATGTGTGAGACTCAGCACGGCCGTGCACAGCTCCCAGTGCACACAAAGCTCCTCCCACACTGTGTTCTTTTCTCACTGAGCCCAAGAGAGGCACAGAGTTGCACCTTGGTAGTAAGAAATTCCCTCTTTTTTGCCGTTTCCATGATCATCCTGTAGAGCCAATTAAGGGCAGATCTGCCGCCCTCAGCCAGCAGATAAACACCGTCACTGACTTCATGTTACCATCACTGTATAAGCTGCGCATTGAACAGCCACTGCCTGTAGAGTTTCTCAAGCCCTTCTGGCCTGCAGTGACGTGACAGTGTTTGAAAAGATGTGGGAAATCCTCTAAAAAATAAGTTTTCTTCGATGGCAGCATGCAAACTGCTGCTCACTGTGTTCCTCCACAAATCTCGGGCTCAGCACGCAGAGCACAGAACAATGCCACAGCACTGCTCTTCCACAAAAAGAAAAGAGGAATGAGAACCAACTGCACTTCATCTCCACAGATTTGAGCTCTCTGACTGTCAAAACAAAGATGAGGTGAAAAAGGAAACAGTCTGAGTGCAAATGCCAATTGAGTTACAAATCGACCCCTGAGAGGCTCTTCAGAAATAATGCTCCCACTTATCCGGCATTTCACATCAAGCAATCTAGGTCACGTTTCGGCAGCCAAGGGTGTAGCCACTGAAAGAACAGCCTTTCATTCTTGTAAGGGCCGTACAGTGGCAGAATTTAATTTCATGCACTGATTTGAAATAAAGGTTTCAGCTAGGACGAAGTGAGAAATGAGCCCAATTTGCAGAGAGGTTTGTGGTTCCAGGTGCCACAGCTATTGCTTCCCATGTTCACCATGCCACATTACCTCTGTGCCGTGCAACATTAACCTAACCTCACTCATACCTCAGGTGGATTCAGTATATCGCTGCTGAAGCTCACTCCCTGCAGTTCCCAGAGATCTGTCAGCACTGGAAGCATTCATTATGGCTTTGCATGGTGCACTGTGCCACTGAAATGCTTCCTACCCACTCCACTTATTTCAGCTGTCCTTGATCATCTCAGTGATCCCATATCCGGCAGAAGGCATCTCTGACATATGACTGGTCCAGTTAAGTGAGCTGAAAAGAAGAATTACTTTGGCACTGAGTATTTTGCTCCAAGTCTGGACTGCTGCCCTACTGATTTACCTTACAAAGACATGAAGATAACATGGGGACTGCTGATGGAGATGCGTGACTGCAATGTGCTCAGAGCTTCAGCACTGAGACAAGCAGAGCTGGCAGCCTGTGCAGCACACTGGATTCCTTTCTGAAGACAGGGACTCCCAGGCATCCTTCCAGAAACTCACTGAACCCTCCCCAGAACAGGTCTTCTTTTGTCACTTCCAGCCACTCTTGTTTGTGGTCCTGGTTGTGTAAGGTGTCCTGCTGCTATGGTAGTGAAATGTTCTGGCATACTTTCAGTGCTGTAATTTCAAAGCGCTGCGTTCTGGTTGATGTGTTCTCTGCCGGAGCCAGGCCAGTCCAGTACTTCTGTCTTTTATGCTGATGTTAGAGGCAAAATTCAGATCAGAATAATCAAAACTATTAACAGTGTTCTATACCATTCACATTTTTAACACACACACACACAAAAAATCCTTGCTAAACACCCTGTTATGGAACAGCAACCTGTAAGCCTGGGTTTACCTATAAACAGAAAGGCTCGAACTGTCACCGTTGTTTGGGAAAGAAAACTTAGCAGCTCTGATTATAACCCCTTATTTCATCACAAGCTGCTGAGTGGAAGATGATTAATGAGGAATAACAGAAGGAAAAACCTTATGCTGGGCTACATTAAACTACAAAACACATCCAGGGCAACTATAGCCAGAAGGACAGCTTCATTCCTCCCCTACAAGGCTTGGGAGGAACTCAGATATCACATGATGCAAAGTTCAAAGTGCTCCTGTGTTCAGTACCCCTCCAGGTGTAGAGGACTGTCCAGGTCAGAGAAAGAGAAGTGTTCAAATATGTTTATAAAGTGATACCAGCAAAGACAACAGGGCAATTTCTGGGTATGCAATGAAGGAGGCCCCAAATTGAGTACCTTCTCCAGTCAGAGATTACAGGACCACTCCCGCACCACTGGACTGTACGTGGAAGCTCCACACCCAGGTGGGCCCCTCTGCCAGTGCTTCATCATCACTGGAACACTTGAGCTGCCAGAAGAGAACAGTGGGTACACAGTGCATCGGAAAAGCCTGCACATTAGCTGACCGCATCACAAGATGTCTGCCCAGCACTGACCTATTCTCCTGCCCGAGGCTGCCCGTACTTGCTGGTACAATTGATTCCATCAGAGTGATGATGACAGATATGGATCAACCCACAAGCGAAGCAGGTGCATGTGATCCTCCAGTTGTGATATCAGACTGCCTCATCCAAATCCAAACATAGGTTGTTTTATGAGGAGCTGATCAGCCTGTTTTACTGTGCTCCAGTAACAGTGCTCAGCCTGGAGAGCAGCAAACAAATCCCAGGCAGGTAGCAAGATGGGACAGCAGTACTGGAATCCATTTGTGCACACAAATGGATTTTCAGGGAAATATTACCAGCATCCTTTGGCAGACCTGTGATGCCTTTGACCATGCCACTTCTGCTCTGCCCTTCCTGCTGTATGGAGCTGCTTTGGCAGGATAATCGGGCTCGATCCCTAGAGGACCCTTCCAACCCCTACAATTCTGTGATTGCCATACAGGCAGCAGTGACTAAAAGAGGCACGTCAAGCCAGAGAAAGGCTCTGCACACACTTTGCAGAGAGCAGTGACAGCCGAGGAGGGAGCAACTCTGCTCCTTGGGCAGTTGGAGCAGTTCAGATCCACCCCAGGACAGTATCATGAAGATCTCCAGAGGCAGCCAACATTTGGGCAACCAACTTCTGCAAGTGGGAGCTAAGATAGGCACCTGATCTGCACTCCTGCATACTAGTACTCATGATCCTGGGTTACCAAGGGCTGACATGGGATTTATTCTGCCTGCTTTGGCTCTCAAGATCTTCCAGTTTTGTGTCCTGTTTCCTTTGTTCTGGTTTGGTTGATGTTTGGTTTTCACTTGTTCCTTTCCCCCAGACATTCGCAGGATTCACCTGAAGACTGAAAGAAAATCTGAAAGTCTATTTAAATGACCTTCAAGGAAATGTGATCTGCTTCAACACATCTGCCTCTGCTTTCTATCATAAGCTGGTGAACAGACAGATGAAGCACAGAATTGTCATGTACTGACATCTGCATGCTAAATTAATCACCCTAATTGGTATCTGAAGCTTTGCAATATTTGTGAATTCTACAAGAATATATTTTTGTTTGTTTCATAGAAGCAAACCTCACTGAAGTGCTGGAAAAGGAAATAAGAAAAAGGATACGTTTTGCTTCTTGTTGTAAGAATATTCACTGGAGACACACAAAGTTTTAATGTTAATGTCTGTGCATCACTACTCCCTGCATGCTAAAAGAGGTTTGGAAATGCTTGAAAGGTTAAAGCTTTTGCAAATTATGAAGCCAAACCATTTTGGAGCTATAAATCCTGCTCATCTGGGATAGTTGTTCTTATGTAAAACCTCATGTTTTCTTGAGAGACTGAGCTGAATATTTATGCTTAGCACATCAAACACAAGGAAGGCACAGAGGTTCACTTGTCTGCAGTGGATGCTTCAGAGTTTACTGTTGATAACTAGATGTAGGAAATTCAATTATCCAAACTGGAGGAACCAGATTTCCCACATATGCCTTCCCATCACAGGATAGATAGAAGCTCACTGGCTGCCCTGGAGCCATGTCTTTGTAGATCCAGGTTTTACCATTTTTGATGGCAACTGCACCCAGCTGTGCTCTGTGCCCCCTTTCGCCAGCACAGAACACACCCAGACTCTCCACTGCTCTCTAAACAACCCCCACAATCACCCCCAATTTTGTGTCAGCACCTTTGCTCTCACCAAAGCACATCTTGTAGAAGCCTTCAGTTTTCTCCAAACACTGTTTTGTGTGTTCATTTCTTGTTAAATGATCACACTCTGCATATTACAAAGTTAAATCTAGAGAGAGAAAAAGGTGCTTTTTAAAACAGGAAACAGTGTCCCCAACAACACCAGAACTGACAACTGCCTGTTGTGCCCACACCTCGATGAGATGCATAGATTTATTGACTTAGTTATAGTGGGAGGATTTGTACACATTTTCCTGGCTCAGCTTCAGCTTTCCATGGCTCTCTTGGTTTTACCCTTCTTTCCAAAACAGAAAACTATTCAAGTCTGTTTGCTATTCAAGTCTGTTTGGGAAACTTAACCCCTTGTGTATCACTCCACCCCTCCTGGGCTCAGAGTATCACAGCCCATTCCTCTCCACTTTGTGTTTTGTGCCCCATCTCATTCACCCTCACTGAACATCAGCAGAGCACAGCTGCACTGAAACAGATGAACACTGTAAAAGTCACACCAACACCTCCCCCTGAAGACCACTCCTTTCAGAACTGCAGTCATTCACCCACAGGATCAATTCTGCTGTTGTCTTTCACCACACACCCTTCACCAGTGGTGGTCAGCCCTTAAATGGGGTCCAGGAGAGATGAAGGCAGTTCACCAGTGTGACTGGAAGGGGTGGAGTCTGACTCCACCTGTGCTCACGCAGCTGACTCAGTGCTCACCTCAGGTGATCAGTCAGTGGTTCAGGCCATGATTCAAGAATTCCCATACGGGGTGGTAAGAGACAAGCATGACAAACCAGGACCTTTGATGAAGGGAGTGAGGAGCATCCGTGTATTTAAAACTAAGTGATTTGATTTTCCAGTCCTCCATAAGTGCCTCCAGCATTTTACTGGGAACACTTGAGGAATTTGCTTACAAAAAGTTATTTGTTGAAACCACACAGAAGTATTCAAAACTGCAGATGGAGCACAAGCACTCCTGAGGCTGAGGGTACCTTCAGGACAAACCCAGCAGCAGCCCTTGGGCAGCCCGTGGGAAAGGATCTCTCATGCTATTGCTTCAGAAAGGTAAAAGTCACTGAAAAGATGGGAGGTAAAAAAAAAGGGACTTGCTTAATAAAATACCACCTCTGTCAAGGAACAGAAATGCGATAATTTATCTCGTGAAATCAATTATGCCACAGAAATAGCAAAGCTCATGAACACAAAGTTGTCAGAAAGAAGTGTTTCCACATTCTATGTGAAGTAGCTGTAAAAGCAGATTGTGAGCTTTTAGTAACAAGCAGTTAACAGATGAAACCTCAACCAGTAGTAGGCAAGAGCCAAGAAACAGGAGCATCATCACTATCATTCCTAATGTAGGAAAACATTCCTGGAGAAATTGCCTCACCCAATGTGTGCAGCATTTGGCTGCTGTTTAGCTCTCACCTAAACCAATATGTTACAGGCACAGTGGGATGCATTTTGAGATCTTCTCTGTTACAGCTACTGAGCTCAACTTTGAGGCAGCTCAGGGACCACAGTTCATGGCTGTTTAATGGCATGATGTGAAGCAAAAAACTGATGCACCTCTGGGGCTCAGTTTGCTTTCCTGACCCCTAGGGGCAGGGTAAAGGCTCCCAGTGCTCTCCAAATCTCTTGTGCCTGCTGGCCCCACTGCACGTTTATCAAGCTGCATGAAGGCTGCTCGGGGTCTCTGATGGCTTGGTCTGGCTTTTGATTCAAGCTCTGGCCTGAAGAGCATTCAGCAGCTTTTCTATCATCAGGTCAAATTTAGATTTTTCATACCCTTATGGAGATCATCACATTGCAGAGCAATTAAAAATTAAATATCAGCAACGTGGCAAAGATGAAAATCCAGTCTCTATCTTGGGGACAGGCAGCATTTTTCCACCAGTCCGAAGGGTTTGGCAGCATCCAGCCCACATCGGGTCAGCCCCAGACAGAGCCAATGCTCTCACCCCACATCCCTCAGGAGCAGCTCCAGACTATGGCATTTCAGGGGGGTTGGGAGACAAGCATTGGCATGCACATGTAGTTAACGAAAGCACTGTAAAAGGCAGGAAAATATCACAGGGCACAAAACCATTAGTGACAATTCATGTGGACAATCGCACACACGAATTAAAACAGGGGAGCTCACAAACAAGAGAGGTTTCACTGCCAAGCAAAGCACAGCTGTATCATGTTGGGCCCTGCCCACCACTGGGAGAACATTCATTTAAAAGCACAGTCTACCTGCATACCTCAAAGAGCTCAAGAACAAGGACAGGAAGGCACTTCTAAAGCATTAATACATACAAGGATCTGTACGACATAAAATTATTAATTTGTGCAATGACTGCATAATTAATACTTTGTCTCATCTCACTCTTTTAAATGTATTCCCACGTTACATAGAAGTTGTGGGCTGATGAATTAAACAGTTTGATGTTGACGAATCACAGTTTTGCCCATCAATATTAAAATATTGCCAGAGGTATGTTTTCCAGTTTGGGTCATGAAAGTTTAAATCGAAATCCCGTCAGAAGCACAATGAAAAAAAAAAGTCAGATGAGTCCAAGTTTTGTTTCCAGATTTGGTTCTCCAGGATTTTTTTTCTTCCTCCCACTGAAGCAATGATACAAACACAAAACTTCAGACTTATCAATAACAGCAGCTGGAACGCAGAACTCCAGTTGCTCCTGAAATCTCAAGTCAGAAACGGTTTGTTCTAGCCCTCAGACTCTGATTAATGCAGTAAGTGGTACCAGATGGTAAATGCTCTGAGAAGCCTCTGCACTCAGAGGATGTGCCAATCACCTCCAGTGCTGCAGGAGGAAGACGAGGGCAGTGCCATCCCCAGTGCTGTGCTCACCATGCTCTCAGCCAGCAGCAAGGCCTCATCCCACCCTGAGGAGGGGGCAGCTGCCAGCCCAGAGCAGCTCCCACCCTAAAAACAGGCAATACTGACTCGGCAAGGGCTCAGCCCAGTGCTGGTCTGCCTTTTGGCACCATAGGGCCCACACTGGTACATGGCTGTTACATAGCACGTGTAACCCTGAGTTCAGCCCCAGACAGCACTGCTCTGCACCGGAGCCAGGCTTCACTCCAGGCTTCACTCCAGGCCCAGGGTGGTGCTGCCTATACAGCATAGCAGGTGTTGCACTCAGCTGTCTTCATTCAAAGGACTGTGAGCTGACCATGTGGCTGCACAAAGTGGTGCAGTTCTCGAAGCACTCAGTCTTGAGCTGAATGCATCAGCAGCTCCCCTTGGGAGACCAGCAGGTCAAGGGAGGTGGTCCTCTCCCTCTACTCTGCCCTGGTGAGGCCTCACCTGGAGCTCTGTGTCCAGTTCTGGGCTCCCCCGTACAAAACAAACCAGGGATATCCTGGAAAGAGTCCAGCAAAGTGCTACAAAGGTGATAAAGGCTGTGGAACACCTTCCTTAGGAGGAAAGGCTGAGAGACCTGGGGCTGATCAGCCTTGAGAAAAGACAACTCAGAGGGGATCTGATCCACATCTATCAATATCTATGGAGTAGGAGACAAAGGGACGAGGCCAGACTCTTCTCAGCAGCGTGTGGCAATAGGATGAGGGGAAATGGCCACAAACTGAATCATAGGAAATTCTACACAAATGTGCATGGGAACTTCACAGTGCAGTGACAGAGCACTGGAACTGCACAGAGAGGTGGTGGAGTCTCCTTCCCTGGAGACATTCAGGCTTCCAGGCAGGTCCTACCTGTGCAACCTGGGCTAGGGAGCTGCTTTGGCAGGGGGGTTCGACTCAATGATCTCTGGAGTTCCCCTCCCCACCCTCTATAGTTCTGTGATTCTGTGACCCCCCAGGCCACAACCTGTGGTAGAAGCCCCCAGGCCTTACCTGAACAGCCATGTCTGCTCAAGTTTTTGGCAGACCCACCCCAGACACCGTCACTAAAACAGAGTCAGCAGTGCAAGCGTGTTTCCTACACCCTGCAGGTGCCTGAGGATGCAGCTCCTGGTGTGAGCTGCAGCAGTGACCCCAGGGCTGCCTCACTCAGGAGCCACCACAGAGCTGTCAATGAAGGAGTGCTGGGCAGCAAGGAAAAAAAACATGAAGGACAGAAGGGAAGTTTTGAGCCGCAAGAAGCAGCAGCAAGAGGAACTGCAGAATCCTCGAAGCTGGAAAAGATCTTTAAAGTCATGCAGACCAGATGCCTGGCAGCCAGCAACTTCTGCCCTCTCTGGCTGTGACTGCAGCTGTGACACAGAGCAGGGCAACCCAAGGAGAGCTGCAGGATGGGCAGAGCACCACAGGGGCTGGGAAGGAAAAGGAACTCAGCTCTGGTGCTAACAACACACAGAACAGAGAAGAATCCTCAGCATAGTTCTATTTAAAAAAAACAAGGGAACTTCTTTGGATTGTATTAGAGGTAGAAGGAACAAGTTTTTAAAGTGAGTCTGATGAGGGGTGTGTTGCATTTGTAACATTGCTGCTTGAGACATCACACCACAGATCAGCACTCCTGAAGACACCCACAGAGGCCAGTGACAATCACCAGGAGCTGTCAATGTACACTAAGCCCCTGTGCTACAGGACAGCAATGTCTGAGAACAACTGCACCAACAGTACCTCAAATCAGAAAAATGCAAACTCCTCTCGGTCAAACACTGCACAAAACTCGAGCAGTCCCCAGAGATTGCAGTACAGCCCTATATCTCCAACAGCAAGACCTGCATATGAAAAGAAAGGGTCAACTTCTGCAGCACAGTGGAAGGAAGCATCCTGTCTGTGCAGCATAGAACATGCCCAGCAGAGCAAAGCCCTCTGGCGCTGACAGGGATGGGAGCACGGAGGAGCTGTGTTTCCCAGCACCTGCCCAGCCCTGCACAAGGCTCAGCCTGCTTAGCTCCTAACAGGGAGAGAGAAATCTGTCACTTCCACACGCAGCAAGAGTTTCTGCACACCGATCCATGCAGACAAAACTGAAAAGAATCAAAGCCCGAAGGACACTCCAGTGCTGCATGCCAGTGTTTGCTTTACAGCCAGCGCCCACTGCCCACAGAGATGTTTTGCGGCACCCTGCAGTGAGAGCTGCCCAGATATCATTCCCAGGGGACAGTCAGGATGAAAATTGAGGAGGAATCACAGAATGGTGCCACAAGCAGTGAAGGTTTGCCCACCCCTCCAGGTAGCAGGCTGTTCTACACTGCTACTAACCAAAGTCACACTCTGGCTCATTCTGAGAAAAGGTCTCTTTTGCTGCATCAGTGTAATGAGATGTGATGGAAAAGCTGCATCTTCTGGGAAAACTGTGGCACAGCAGGAGGAACCCACAGCAGCCTTGATTTTGTCGAGATGCTGGGGGCATGGGGCACCCTGCCAACGAAGTCAGCCCCCAGCTTGTTTTCTTTTGCTGAGCACTATGCTTTGCTATCAGGATCTCACTGCCTTACTGACACCCCCAGGGGGTGGCCAGGTGCCATCAGGAATGCTGAGGGCCCCACAAACCCAGGTCTACAACAGGGGCCTTCTCAACAGGACATTCAGTACATCTGCCAATGTTTGACCCAGCCAACACCGTAGACAGCATTCAGGAGGAGTAAGGGGGTTTGAACTTACTTTATGGAGAACTGTAAGCCTGGAAATGTTACCCCTAAGGCTTTATTAATTCACAGAAAACTTCATAGAATCCTCACCAATTGATTTAGAAGTGACAATTCAATTTGTATCTACTTCAGGGACTACCTTTCATAGAAAGCATTAACAACATGCATGGAAGTGTCTGGATCCTTCAGTTACATTAAGGAAATTACTGTACTGAGCACTGACTACACTCAGGGAAAGACCATTTCTACTCCAAAGTGCTCACCACCTAACTCACATTAGGTAGACAGCAATGCTTGTAATACATAATTCTTCAAGTCAGTGCGTGAATTGAGTGACCCCTTAGAATACCTGACCTTTTTCAATAGAACTTCATGAAATAATTTTAAGAAAAAAAATAAATTCAAACTGCTACCTTGCACAACCATAAGGAGAAGCAGTTCTGTCATATCCAAAGTTGCCAGATGTCTGAGAAGGCAACAGCAGAGGCAGGGAAAACAACACTGAGCTCAGGAATTAAAAACAAAGGTGAAGAAGTGTACAAAGAGGAAAACTGAAACTTCACTGGGGCAGAGTGCTGGAACTCCGGGTACATGTGGCCTGCCAAAAAAGAAATACCTGACTGCTATCTCCACTCACCTCCCAATACAACCATTTGCTGAACTCTGGGGATTCAGCCCTGCAATATCTCACTTGATATCAGATGCACTGCATCAGCAATTAATCCACTAGCCCAGTTTAGCATACAATAAAGTTTGCCAGTGATAAATGAGTAATGAATGACCTCACTATTGTACATCTCAGCCATTTTTGTACCAACTATTGATAATATTTCTGGATCCCTGGACCCAAAGAAACAAGAAAAGACCAAGGGACAAATCCCACTACCATGGTTATGACACAACAGTTCAAAAGCCCACTAAAATAAAGCTATTTCCCATCTACGGCTGCAGAGAGAGGCCTCTGCTCACCAGGATCCCTGGGAAGTAACAGAGGAAACACAGAAAACCCCCCCACCAACTTCAGGTCCACCTTTTGCACGAAGCAACCCAACAGCCCCAGCAGTTCTGGTGTGATGACCCCAAGCAGCAGCTGTGCCCCAGACCGCAGCCCTGGTTAATCACAGCCCTTCTCAAAGACCTGCTGCTTATTTTCTAGTCAGAGTTTGCTGGGTTTTAACTTTTGCTGTCTGGCTTTTGCCAGACTTTCTTCCTGCTAGATTAGAAGAGCTGTTAAAACACGTTCTTATTCCTAGCTGCCAGCTCTGCAGAGCTTTGACAGTTGCGCCACATTCCTTCCTGGGGGCTGGGGAAGTACAAGCTCCAAATAATGCACCTCATGCTCTAACCTTGATCTTTAGTGACACTAGCGCAAGCAAAATGCCTTCAAAGGCATCACTAAAATAGAACTAAGTGGCCAAGCAATTGGAAACAACTGCAGTAAAGGTGCAGGTGGAAGCTCTCCAGTTCAGTTCCCACTGCACGGCACGTTGCTGTTACCTGCAAGCAGAGGTTGACCCCCACCTCACCCCGATCTCTTGTCAGGGATTTGTAGAGAGCAGCGAGGTCTCTCTTCCTTGCCTGCATATGAGAGAATGCACTGACAGACTTGAGGCAGCTTCTGGGAGCTGACCTCAGCCCCAGACACAGAGCACCGTGCAGCAATGCACTGTCCTGCACACAGCACTGCCTGCAGAGCTGACAACTGCACCAGCAGCCTGGCACTCCACCCACCAAATCCTTGCTGTCCCTCCAGCCCCAGGAGCCAGCATTCCTGATGGAGAGCAAAGAAATAAAAGGAATTAGGGAAAAGAAAGGCACTGGAAGGCCTTTTGGAGGCTCCACTGCACTGGATGTAGCATACAACACCTGCATACAGCACGGTCTACCTGCAACACATCCTAACTGAAAACTAAAAAGTGGCAGATAAGCTCTTTTAGCATTTGTATTCATACATGAGAATAGGAAACCCAAGGAAATTAAGCTCATCCAAGGAACCCAGTGTTCTTCCTCTGCCTCAGAGCATAACACCAGGTTCTCCTGCATCCCACCTCCAGTCCCACCACCCTCAGTGAGAGGGGCTATGGAATTTTTCAGGGCAGCAGAGGGTGAGCAGCAAAATACATCTGCAGAGACCTTTGCAGGGCTCTGGAGGGCCCTTCAATTCCCCTGTGATTTATGTACACTATTACTTTGTTAGAGATATATTTGCTTTCTCATTGTGAAGACTCATGAGGACAAAATTGATACCAAAGGCTTAAACCATTTAGTCACTATTCAAACAGCAGATCCATCCCTTCATGCTCCAGACAGAGTGGGGGCAGGCTCCTCTGTGTGGGATGGGAGAGCATGGGCCTCCATGGTGTGAGCAGCAGGCAAATAAATCTGTCAAAGAGCAATGTATGTGCCAAGAAGGCACAAGAGGATGTTCCTCAACATCAGTACCATACGTAGGCAAACCAGGGGACCACCAGAGACCCTTCCCTCAATTCAGAACCTCATACAGGGGCAGTTTGGCAAACATTGGTATACGAATCAGGTTTCCTGGAAACTCCTGGCAGTGTAGAAAGTGTTTATTGTTCTTCTACCCTTGCTTCGGCTAATACACATCCCAAAATTAGTGAAGTTTCTTTTAAATTATAACTGAAAATAAATCATTTCCTTTTGCTCTAATCTCTGTATGCCCACATGGCAATGTCTGCTTCCCATATTTTAATTCCAGCACAAATATCACAAGCATGATAAATTCACTTTTAAAGAAATAAAATCACTCAGTGCACAACCAATCCCCTCCAGCACCAGGACCTGGAGTCCAGCACACAGGTGGCCCACGGCACACAGCAGCAGCCCCTCCACACGCTCAGTCCCTCCCTGCTGCTGCCTCTTCTCTTCAGCTGAGCTGTACTCAGAAGTACAATGCCAAAGGAGCACCTTTTGCCCCAGCATTAGAGCACAGTGCAGCACTGCACACAGAGCTGCTGCTACATCCCACACTGGTCAGCAGCATGCACTGAGCAGAGCCAGGCAACGTGTGCACAAAGGACAACTGCCAGATCAGCTCTTTTTTTTTTTTAATCTCATGTCAGCTTGTATAGCACTATTTCAAGATAATCATAACACGTTTCAGCCTCTGCCTATCAGTCCTCAATGCAATTAATGAGGCTCTCCTGTGGCATCAGCAAGTTAACAAGAGCACATCAGCTGTCGGCAGAGGCACGGAGCCTGCCCTGGGGCCACGCACAGGAACTCTGCAAGGAGACAAGAAGGCTATAAAATAACAAATTTATATGAATTCGCAACACTTCTCTCAAGAAATTAAATAACATGAAAACACCATGAGATTTCCCAAGGTGAGGTATCTCAGCTTGCTACATCACTTCTGCTCCTGACAGAACCACATGGCTATTAGAACTTCTCAGTCAGCACACAACAAACTGAAAAACCTTTGCCTCTGCTCACCCCACTGGCAGCATCAGCATCTGGGACTGCCCCAGAGCTGTACACCCCTGTGGTAGGTGCCACAAATCCCCCACAGAGAGCTGGGGCCATCCAGCTCCTCAGGGTGCATTCAGCCCACCCCTACTCTCCATGTGGGGCTTCCACATTTCTCCCCACCACTCACATCCCTATGCCCACAGGGAAAAGAACAAGGCTCTATAGACACTAACTTTGCCAAAAGAGCCCCTGCAGGTTTGCCCACAGGTTTGCTTTCTTGTGCTAACAGCAACAAGACTTGGCCCAAGATGGGCAATAACTGCACCTTTCAGGTGCCTGACAACTTCTTTCACACTCCCTACCCAAACTGCAAGATTCAGAACAAATCTAGCCAGCTGCAACTTCAGGTTCAGCACCTGTAGAGGTCCCGCACAAACCGCACAGATCCATACATCAGCATTCCAACAGCCTGATCACAGGTTTACATCAGTATGAGTGGAACACCTTAAAGGATTTGCAGAACATCAGTTCTGTGACTGCACCTGCTCCCTGCTTTGCATCTGCTTTCCTGACAAAGTGTTCAACAAAGACAAAGTACAAGAGAACGTCAATGGCAAGATGAGTTCTGTGAATACAGAAGGTAATAGAAATTGGATTGTGAGAATGATTATTCATACCCTGAAGTTTTTAAATGTGCCTTCACTGAAATGCCAAAAAGGAAAAAAAAAATAAGAGGGGCTTCAGTAAGCACAGAAAGCAGAGCTGTCACACTTGGATCCATACATCTCATTTTCCTATGTTTATGTATTCCATGTGTGTGAACAATCACATCAATGTGATTGCTTTCATGTTTGCAAAACAGTCCCAGTGAATGGATTGCAAATTACAAACCAAAGCTACTAAGGATCCCACTTAATTGGCAGCCCAGGCGATGCTGCCTCTCCCCTGGCAGAGTGCTGGCACTCCACAGCTGTCCCATTGTGCCCAGCTCCACATGGCTGCTGCATTCTGCCTCTGTTTAACTTCTGAGCAAAAAGCATTAATCCAGCAATTAGGAAATTAGGAGTTACTTCTGTACCAAGAGAAGCAAGAAGACAGGCCCCACTCCAGGCAGATGACACAGTAATGATAACTATAGCCTCACATTAGCAGTAACAAAGGAGGAATGCCAAAATATTAAACAGAACTTCGCGGAAATCCTGGCAGGTTGTCTCCACTGAACAGCGATTTTCCATGTCTGAATCTCTCCAACTCTTCAAGCAACAGCTGAGGGTTTTCTCTAGGCTGAATTCAAGGACAATTAGCTGGGATCATCCAGTGAAGCCTCAGAGGAAGTGTTATGGCTGACCATAAAAATATATACACTTCATTTGTTATACTCAAAATCTTGTTACAGACAAATGGGAGCACACACCAAGGTGTCAAGAATTTATTGCACTTCTAATTAATGTTTTACCGGCCTAATCAAAATACAAGAGCCAGTTGTTATTAGACCAGTTACAACAGCACTAACACTCACATTCCAAATTATCTAATCCTTATTTAAAAAAGATAATCATTAAAAACACAGCCAATCCTTGCTGGTTGGGGTCCCACAGTAGAGCTCCCCAGCACTGTGCTTCCTCCAGCCCTACCTCATGGGCAGGGGCAGCCTTGTAGGGCCAGGAGTCCTCACCAACAATGGCACTAGCAAGTACTTAGCTAAAAGGAGTCCAGCTAAAGTCATAGGATATTCATGCAGCCAGCACAGAGCCACCAGCTGGAACCAGAAAACACAAGCAAAAGTTGTTCACACCACAGAAACCCCACACAAGGCAGCCATGTTGGTACAGAACCCACAGCACTACCTAGCAATAGCACACTTAAAGTTAATTTGACATTGGGTAGTCAACTGAATGGAGAAAAACATCAGGAGAAGCCACTGTAAGTTACTCTGAAGCAATGCCCAGGGAAGGAGACAGCCACAAGAGGAAGGAGCAGGGAGCCGGAGCACACCCATTCACTCCATCACAAATCTGCAGGAATGAGAGACACAGCTGCAGGGTGCTGGGGGCAGGCACCTGCACTTCTGTTTCTTAGGAACACCCACAGCAGAAACAAGTGGCCCACGGGGTGCAGGTGCGGTGCCCTCAGCACAGGCTCACTCCCCTTCATTCTTCGTCATCAGTGAAGAAAGTACCCAGAATGAATACAAGGGCCAGGAGGAACCTGCATCTTGAGAGCAAAAACCAGAGCTGTGCTCAGTGGGATTTATCCACCATTAAAGTTTTCTTGTTCAAAATAGCAGGCAGGTGTTACGTGAGCAAATAGGAATTCAGAAAACTCACACAGGTGTGTCAGGTTACAGTCTTAAGTCTTACAAATAAGCTCTTTCTTGCACCAGTGAAGAGTTTCCTTTGATTTATTCACCTTTTTAATTGCAGTGCCCTCATAATCTTGGCCCAACCACACCGGCAGCATCACTTCAGAGGACACAGAGGCACACATCATCCTGAAAAACTCCCTGGAGTAGTGGTGTGGAGGAGCCCCCAAGCCTTGGTCCCAACTATGAATCCATCTGAGGCTGCCCACAAGTTCACAGTGGGGATGTAAGTACTCATCCCTTAAGAGAAGGGTGCAGTAGAGAGCTGTTGGCATCACAAAATCATTGAAGTTGGAAAAGATCTCAAAGATCACCAAGCCTGCCCCAAACCACTTGCACTCTGCCCCCAAATTCTGCTCACAAAGAAGCAAAAGTGTGTCTGAAAGGTTTTGCCAACACCAGACAAAGCATTCACAGCTAGGCCAATAGCCACAAACACAAAGAGAAAGGAGAGTTGCACTCACCCAACTGGTGAAGGGGCCTTCTAGTGACATAGCACTCCTCAGAAAGCAGTCCACATCCAAGAGGTTCTCCCTTCAGTGCTTGGCCCTTATGTGAGCCCAGGGAGGCTCCACCCTGGGTCAGCCCCTTCTGCTCAGGTGGGGAGCACAGGTGCCATCAATGATCCTGAGCCCCCTTGGCAGCTGCACCCCTTCACCAGGTGCTCCATCCCCAGTTCAAGCCCTGACCTCACAGTTCCCCGACACCCAATAACCACATTCCCCCAGGGCCACATCTCAGTGGTCATCAAACACCTCCAGGGAAAGCGACTCAGAGTATTAGATGCAAATGTGAAAGTCCATATGTGTTTTTTTCTTCAAAATAACTCCAAAGGGATTACAATGGGCTTTCACTGCAGCTTGGATTTGTGAAGTTCTCTAACACCACCCAGATCCATTTGTCTTTTGTTTTTTCAGCTCTCCAAGCATCAGGAAACGTTTGGGCCAAAGGATGCTGGAAGTCATTGTGGGACTCCGTGTTTTACAGCATAGTATCTATAAGTACCAGCACTAATGTCAAATGTTTTTGAACATAACAAAGTAAAGTATGAAAGTAATTCACCAGAGCCAGCTCCCATAAGGGCCTTCGCTCCAAACCTGCATCACGGAGCCTGAATAGGGTGTAAAGATGAGCAATGCTGACAGAGCTCTTGAAGCACAGGGAGCTCTCCCAGGTAAGAGGAATTAAATGACCGGGAGAGGGAGAGCCGTTAAAGAAGACGGTTTTCTTTTTCACATCAAATACTGATGATGTGGAAAAGCAGAAAAGCCAGTTCCTCCCACTTACTCTATTATTTCTTAAATACAGTTATTGCTTCAAACGCAGGTTCACAGCTGGGGAGAAGGAAAAGAGGTGAAGTGAATAGCAGCGGGATGAGCAGCATCCCATTTATTGGCAATTATCAGCAAGCAAAGGACTGAGCGAGACAAGCTGGCTGAGTCTGGGCTGGCACATGGCTCTGCCACCTTAATCGGGTCACCCCTCACCAAAATCCCAATGCAGAATTCTCCACCACCTCCAGCCAGCGTGCTCCGTTCTCTCAGTGACACCAGTGTCACTTTTTGGAAGGGTTTGGTTCCCTCTGGGAGGTGCGATGGAGGGACACTACCCCGACCCAGCCCTCCTGCCACAGCTGTGGTGTGGGAAGTGACACACTGATGTTGCATAAGTAACAGAAGGTTGCCCGAAGGGATGTACCTCAGGACCCTCGATAGAAGCCAAGGTTTTGTAGGTGCTTAAAAAATAGAGTACACGCATCTCTGAGAAGAACGGAAGAGACTCTGGGTGTTAATTTGGGTGCTCTCCTCCCTTGGGAACATTGCTGGAGGGAAGGTGGGTGGCCAAAGGAAAGGTTGCAAGACAAACATCTGCTCGCAGAGCAGCATGAGAAGAAACAAAGTGATCTGGCAGATATAAGGCAGAAGACACTGGCCTGGCGACTGATCCACGGGTTCTGCCTCCTTGGAGATAAAAGAGAGAAGATGGACTTCATCAGCTCCCTGGGGGACGTGCGCACAAAGAATGTGAACCTGGCAGCAGGGGAGGGACTCAGCATCAGGAAGCAGCAGATGTAAGAGCTCATTTTTTACAGCAGGCGCTCCTGCTTGCAGGATACCCCCCATTGCAATCGCAAATTAAAACTTCTTCACAAGAGATCCGGCCTCTGGAAAATCATTTGAGGTATTTCTCACCGTGGGAATGGCAGTCAGCATCGTGTCAGTGTGTTGTTTGGTGCTACAACTGCTCTTTATCTAAAGCAGAAGGAAAGTGAAGAGTTGTAAATGCCTTTTGATAAGAACCCCACAAGGGCCTATTAAGGACACTTAATTCTGCTCCTCAGTTACTGTTGACTGAAGAACCAAACAGAAAGAATGATTAAGAGGACAGCGACTACTTTCCATGTGGAACGGCACCATTCTGAACAGCAGCAGCGGAGCAGAGAACCATGAGAGCGGACACCAGCTCAGAGGGCACGGTGGACACATGAGGCTTTCCTCTGCCAGGAAACTGTTCAGCACAGCATCAGAAGCTGAGACCCAGCAGCCTTGGAACCAGAAGGACTGCATAGGCTGGGACCTGTGGTAGCCAGGATTCATCTCCCAAGTAGTTGAACTGCAGCATCACTGGTTCCCACATCTTTATCGCTATGGTTTAATTATGTTTAAAAAGGCACCCCAGAACTCACACTTTATTCTTCAAAACTGTTCCTTTATGTCACCATCAGTATCTTTCAAACAAACCCAAAGTGACATAGCGGGGCTGGAACCGTGATGGATGTCAGAAGGAAATCCCTCACCAAGCACTGTGTGCAGTAACCAAATGCCTGGAGGGGGATGGCTCAGGTACTGCTGTCAGTGCCCACCTGTATATATTTGCCTTCTAAACAAACTACTAATTCCCCCTGTGGCCGAACTCCCTTTCCATGCACTACCTCAGAAGGGACTGCTGGTATGATTCAAGACAGTCCTCTCTCAGAGCCACCTCCGGGAGCTTTGTAGGTGGCACACTGGGATAGGAGACTGCATCCACTGACTCACTGCTCACTCTGCAAGCCATATAAAAGCTACTTCAAAGCAACAAAGGCAGGTGCAACAGGCTGAAGGCAAGACAGTGAGACACCCTCGGTTATATTTCCTTCAAGAATTGGATTCCTGCTCAGAGAGAGGTGCTTGCTCTCCCTGGAGTCCCCACCACAGGACCACTGACCTAGGCAGCTCCCAGCTCTGCTCCCACCACCACTCTTCACACCCACACTTTGTTTCCATTCTATCTTGGGCACAGCACAGGTAATTCCTTTCCTCTGATTCACACATTCCACCCCCAGTTTTTCTTTTTAAACATACGTGAAGAGTGTGACCATATTTTAAAGCCCTCTGTCCTGAAGCTTCACTTCTTGGGAGATGTGCCACCCAAACATTAAATCTCTCACTCTTTGCTGGGACCGCCTGCCTGCTGCAGACCACAGCTGTCCCCACGGCAGGGGCACACACCTCCCATCATCCCCAGCAGTGCCCAAATCCCACCCTTCACTCAGGTTTCTTTGGGTCTGCATCCCTATCTGGATCAGAGATACTACCAAGGAATCAGGCAGAGCGCTCACAAACGACTCCAGAAATCCATCAGCCCTCCTGTTCCTTATCACAGCTCCGGGTGCAATAAGGAATGACCCTGGTATTGACACAGTGTTGCTGATGCCAGCAGCGTTGGGGCTCACTGTTCCAGGCACAGGACCTCCAACCCATGCAGTCTGTGACTGCTCACCCACTGCAGGGCACCGACCCTGGGCACTGAAGCTGCACAGCACAGCAGCACATACCCAGTCCCTACAGGAGCAGTGGGGTTTCCCCTGCAGAGCTGTGCCCTGTGCTGCGCCCACACATTCCCCTGCCACAAAAACAACTCGATGCGGGCTGAGCTGTGCAAGCACTCCCATCTGAGCCAACACCTGCACTGTCACCAAAGGCAAACAAGATGTAAAAAGAGCACTGCAATCACTGCTGTTTCTCTGCATTCCGCAGAGGGGCCTCAGGGTGAGCAGTGCTGACTCAGCATCGCCGGGAGCAGATCCACTGCCGGCCCTAGCACCACAGCAGGAGGCTCTTAACCTGGGCCTTGGGTGGTTTATAAAGCAAAACAGAATAGGAAAGGGGGGAAGAACTGTGTTCCAAGAAGCTTAAAAGCTGGCATCGCATTTCTGCTCAGAGGCTGAGTGCTGAGCCTGCCCGGAATGTCTGTGGCACAGCAACAAGGTCTAAAGAAAGAACAAGGTGAGAATGAAGGACCGAAGTGTACACACAGCCCTCTGCAAGTCTCCCTCCTGCGCCGTCCCATTCCATTGTGACCCACATAGTTTGAGGACATCGCTAATTGCATCGAGACCTCCCTTTGCCGAGCCACTGCCAGCATTACTGCTGCCCAGGTGCTGGGGAGGACGGGACAGCGCCTGCAACCTCAGGGATGGGGGAACCAGCAGGACCCTGCAGCCACAGTCCCCAGCCATCAAGCTGAGACCCCTCCTCCCCTGGCAGTCAGATGCAGGGGAGCAGCCAGAGTCTTCCCCACCATTCCCAGGGCACTCCTCAGCACAGCATTTGCGGTGGCACAGAACGCAGTGCAGATACCACTGTTTGGGAGGGAAGGCACCAGTGTATCCCCTCGTGGTGTGGTGCTGCTCGAGCCTCTGCCTCGTGGCAGAGGTACAGCAGCAATGTGTCCAACCTGATGCTGACATCACTGTCTCCAAAGATAAGTCACTGCTGGCAGTGTTTGCTCTGCAGCACACAAACACTGAGCAGAGCATCTGCCACCATGCAATATCAGCTCTTGTTATTTCCTTGGAGGGGTGAAGGCGGAAATATACAGCAGCTGGATGGGTAGGTATGAAGTAAAAATGCAGCAGGAGCAAAGCAGAACCAAGCAAACGATGCCCAGCAAAACATGTGCCAGCTGCGCTGGGACAGCTGTAGGAAGAAGGGCAGTCCCTGTCCTTGTGCCCCACACGGCATAAAGTTGGGACTTTGTTCCTGTGTGAGCAGAGGCAAGGAAACCTGAGCTGCTGCCTGCACAGAGCCCACCAGCTGCTGCACCTGCAGAGGAGATGCCCATGCCCACGTCAGCTTTTGCCATTTCCTGTAGTGCCTTCCCAGCAGCCTGGCCAGGCACTACAGCTTTCAGGGCTCAGAGAACAAGGCACAGAGACTCACGTAGCATTGCATTTCGCAGACCTCAGAACGATGATCAGAACGCCCTGGGTTGGAGCTGACCCACAGGGACCACTACATCCAGCTCCTGGTTCCACACAGCACTACTGAAAAATCAAAAGCTTTCTGCAAGCGTTACACTAAATTGTCAGCTCAAGCAGAACAAAACCACCTTTGTCCAGGTGGCCCAGCTGAAAGCAGTGTTAGTTTCTGTAATGCACATATTTGGATTATAGATCTCAGTCAGTTATAAGCATACATTGATTTTAAAAGGTCAGATGATTTTGTTAACATAAGTTAACTTACATTTGCATTTAGATGGTAATAGTAACAGTTAATGCCAGGCACCAAGATGTGGCTGGGCCAGGGTTCATTCTTCACAACACGGAGAGCAGTACAGAAATGATTCTCTTCTGTGGCAATTTCTGAGTGTTTCCCCTTTACCGAACTCTCCCCTCAGTACCATAACAACACAACTTCCTGTGTTCTGACACGTCTGGGGATGAAGCTCAGCTCATGGCAAGCTGTCAGAGCTGCTGGTGCAGTTTGCAGTTTGCTTCAGGCTGTGGTTCCAGAGCTGAGTGATAACCAGAACCAAAACCTCAACAGCTGTAGGTCCTCCCCTCAGGCAGGGGAACAGCACACCAACATGAAGGCAGGATTCAGGAGGGTTGAGTTGTCTTCCTACAGTTTTCGGCTCTGTGAAACATCAGAAGCTTAAGTGCATGAAGTAGCCTTCTCACCAGTGCACAAAACCACACTGCAACAGAGCTCACTCTCCCCACAGTCCATTAATTCCCTGAAAACCCAGCAGCTGAGTTGCACCATTGTAGGGAGCTCTACTGGCAGTTGTTGCCTTTATGGGGATAAAAGAGAACCTAAAAAAAGCTGCCCACAGAAGCCATACAAAGCATCAGCACTAAACCTGTATTTGCCTTCCAGCCTGTCCTCACAGAGCAGCACCAGCTCCTGAGCTCTGGGGCCTCCTCCCTGTCCTGGACACAGGTAACGCACAGCCACCTGCCCCAGAGGAAGCTGCTCACAGCGTGTCTTGGGGCAACATCTCCTATCTGCAGCTCCTCCTTTCTTTTCAGGAGAACAGAGGTGCACACACAAACCCTTTTGAGCAAGGCAGGTCTCAGACAGCCCCTGCAGCTCAGCTCCCAGCACAACCCTGTGAGCAGGCACAGCTGCACTGACCTTGCATCACGCCAGGCGTAGCTGCCTTCTTTTACCCTTGTATCTCTGGCTGCAGCAGGTGCTGCTCGCTGGCTGGCACTGGGCTCATCACACTTCATTGCCAAAGCCTATCATGAAAACTGTATTTGAGATGTCTGGTTGGAGGGGGGCTTGTTGCGTGATATGGTTTATTTTCCTTTTATTGGTGGGGGGGGAGTTGGGAACCCAACCTGTAAGGCAGCACTTTAAGAAGGGATTTCACAGACGTTCCTGCTGGCTGTACCAGCCCAGCTCCCAGGGTCTCCCCTGGCATAGATGTTATGAGGCAGCCATGGCCCCTTGGCTCAGTCCTCTGTTAGAGCGCACCGTGGGCTGCACAGAGGCTGCAGAGCAGTGTCACTGCAGGGCACGGTGATGTGCTGGTGTGGGACACCTCCAGCAGTGTGCTTGTCCATTCAACGAACAGCAAAGCTGCCGAAACTGAAATACTGTGTGATGATGGAGTGACCGAGACGAGAGCGGTAAGCCTGGGCTGATGTACAGAGGTCATATTTTGGAGATGTTTTTTCTTCTGAGGAACGTGACACGGCAGCACCACACAGCCCTGCTGTGCCTCGAGGAGCTCTGTGCCCAGGCTGAGCTCCTTCCCTCTGCCAGAGGACAGTGGGATCGCTGTGGGTGATGGATGCCATGCTGCATCTCTCCTGACCATCAGATAGAGGTGCGTTGTTCGTGAGGGAGCAGCAGAGCACAGTGGGGCAGATGGGGGCTGCACACGTGCTGGAATTCGATGAGTTAAAATTCCTTCAGGTTCCAGGATTTAAAGGTCAGATTTTTTTTTATTTTTTTTTTTTATGGATGAATACTTCTGACTGAGGAAAGAATGGATGTTTCAGAGCTGTATAATTACTGTCATTTGAAAGTTTGTGCATAGATACAGCAGTGGATATCGTAACCTGAAAGGATGACATTATTTCTAATATAACTGAAAAAAAAGGGGCTGCGAGGTCATTATTCTGCTGTGAGATGTCTACATCAGGGGCTGACAGCAGCAGTGCTGCATTCCTCCTTATCTCACGCATTTCTGTCTCTCTACAGCCTCTTTGGGAGCGTGTTTGACATCTATCATTGTTGCCTTGAGCCAACGCTGAACCAATACACTGAGCCAGCACGTGCATACAAGAATCTACAGAACCCTTCTGGAAAGTGTGGTACTGCCTGGATGTGGAGCTCAGAGCCATGGTTTAGTGGTGGGTTGTTGGAGTTAGGGTGGTATGGTTTGGCTGTGGTTGAACTCGATGATCTTGAAGGTCTTTTCCAACCTGAGCAGTTCTATGACTCTACGATTCAGAAGCTGCCCGAGGGTTGGAGGCTTCCCACTGCCCCAGCACCACCAAGCACTGCTGCTGGATGGGACCGTGGGTGTGCAGCTGACAGTGCCCACTGCCCTGCACCTCAGGATCCACACTCCATCCTCCACTGGGAACTTTCCATGTCTGCTTGGTTTTATCCCCAGCTCACGCTATTTTTGTTTTTCTTCCATAAAATTACCAACATTAAAGACGTGTGCTTGACCTCTTGGTTTCAGTCTTCACAACAGGAAAAGGAGTTTCTCCTGCCTGGTGTCAGTGTCAAAAAAATACGGGGCATTGTCTCCACGTTCCCATACTATCTTCAGGGCACTCATCACTCACTCAGTCAAAAAACACTTTCAAAACATTTTGATGCTTGTACCCATGGCAAAGGTGGGAGGTGGTTCCTGCCCTCCTGTTCCCTCCACCAGCCATCCTCACCGAGGGAGCTTTGGGCTGTGGTGATGGGGGCACACTGGGACCTGCACACACATCTCTTCCACCCACTCTGATTCCCACTGCTCCTTGGTGTCTGCAGACGCGTTGCCCTGAGCATGTGCTATTGCTGATCCACTCCTTGCTTTGGTGGGCGCAGGAGTGGCTGCGAGCACTGCCCAGCCCTGGGAGATATCCCTCAGCCCACATCCCACCACCCACTCACACAGCAGCACAGACACAGGCAGCGTGGGCCAGGGCAGTGCCTGCCAGGGTGAAGGCAATGCTGCTGAGGGCATGCTCTGCTCTGGAAACTTTGTAGGTATTTTTGCAAAACCTGATTCACGACTTCATCAAATCTGACCACAGTGACACACAGATTTCTAACTAACGCTGAGCTGACAGGTGGAACTTACCTTGACAATTAATTAAAAGGAGGTAAAAAAGAATCAGCAAGGGAAAAGCAGCACCGCTATGTGCATGAAAGCTTGAAATTGAAGTCATCAAATGAGAGTAATAACACAATATTAATGGGAAATGAAATCCTGAGAGCTGATACAGTCTTTGCAGGAAGAATGTTGAACGTGTTGGTTTATAAGGGCTTGAATGGCTGTGCAGCCTGACAGAATGTCCAGAGGAGGAAAGCACCTCGTGCCTTCCAACAGCTCGGTCCTTTGCATCATGCTCCATACTGCTGGGCCATCCTGCAGCCCAGGCTGCCACCTGCTTCCTGCAGGAAAGGCACCTGCAAGCAGAGGTGTGAGCCGTTTGTGGACTGTTTTCATCAGATGTATTTTTGAAAAGCAGTTTGTTTTGGGCTCATCCTTTTCCAGAAAATCCAACCGCTCTGTGCATTACAACCACCTGCTGTGATTGCAATCCTTGTAAATCCGGGCTGCGTGCAGTGCCAGGAAAACCACAGACAAGTAGAGCAATGAGTCCGATGGCTGACCACACTGCTGGGTTTCCCTTTGGCACGCTGCCTTCCTGCAGGGTCCCACCCCAACCATTGCCCCTAACTCTGGAGGGCAGACCTGGTGTGTCCTGCACACCCTCAACCCCAGAGTGAGCCCTGTGCCCGCTGCTCAGCCTGGCAGCTCCACAGCCAAGCCAGGGGCCTTCAACCTCCCCCAGAGAGCCTCACACAGAGCCCATGGTGCTCTGAGGGCAGCTTGCAGCAACCTAGGGAGAGGCGGTTGTCCCTGTGTGACAGCTGCTGCTGTGACCAGTCCCTGTTGTGAGCCTTGGGAGATATGACAGAACACTGAAGCATGGGCAGCAACATCAGTGTCCCCACTGACAACACACACACCAACCAGCTGTTCGGCAGAAGTCATGCTGAAGCTGGCTGATGAGCTGTGGTGTTTGCAGAAGCGGCAACGATGTCTGGAAACCATACAGAACTCTTAGTGGGAAGGAAGGAAAGCAAAGCCCTCCATCCTGTCTGAGAAGCAAGATGTGATGGAAGGACCCAGCAGCACTGTACAGGACTGGGGCTGCGGTGCTGTGGGAGGGCTGCAGCCCTGCACTCAGACCCCGGCAGCCCCCATGCTCCAACCCCACACTACAGGGCATGGCGAGCACTGCAGGGGCACGCGGTGCCAACACCCAGCCCCAGCGGGCACCACTGCCCCGAATGAGCCCAGTGCCAGCTCTGTCGTAGTAAAACATTTATTTGTTACAGTGATGGAAGCTATCACGGTTACAGTTTGTGAACTCACCACTGGCAACGTTTGACACAAAGCTGCGGGGGTACTGCAGCTGTTGCCAGCCAAGTTTTCATCGTTAGTTTTATAAAAACCTCAGACACCAGAAAAAAAAGGGCATTTAGATTGAATGTGGCAGAACGGGAGATGGGGAATCTGTGAGCTGGGGAGGAATGTCTGTCCGACACTGCCGACCTCCACGGCCTCTCAGCCTCAGCTGTGACTTCAAGAATTTGTCTCATAGCGTGTGTGCGGTGCGACATCAATCCTTGGAGCACTGGGATCGCTTCGCTTTTTGCTGCGTAACCACGTTGGGGCAAGTGCTTTCAGGGGGAGGAGCAGCGCGGGTGTCCTTCAGGTCAGCCCCAGCTTCTGTGCAAAGAGAGAACAGAGACAGTGAGGGTAGCACACAGTGCCCAGAGTCGTGCTGCAACCACCAGACAGGCAGACTGACACAGACAGGTGGACGGACAGATGGACAGCGATGCCCGTGGCAAGGAATGGGAACATTCACAGAATCAGAGAACTCCCCACTCTCTAGATTCGCTTCCGACTTCCCGCAGGCAAAGCCCCTTTCTACAACAGTGATTACACCTCTTCGTGCAGTACTGAAGTGTGCACGAAAGTGAAACACCAACACGAAGCAGTGGATGGGCACCAGCCCAGCACTGGCCCTTGCCAGGCTCACATGCAAGTGGAAAGTCACCATGCAGAGAACGTGTAGCGTGTGCCCATCTGTCCCTGAGCAGCCACACCACCGGTTTGCCCAGAGGGAGCACAGGGACCTGCAGCTCCACAGGGTGACTGCAGCCCTGCAGCTCGCTGCTGCCGGCCCCACTTACCTCTCAGCACCAGACACAAACCAGGTGCCGTTCCCAGCACGGCTGTGGCTTGCTGAAGGACACAGCTCTCCGCCTGTTGTGGCAGCCACGCGCCGGGGCCTGCAGGACTCCCTGCCCACCACCCTTTGCACAAGCGAGCACGGGGAGAAGGGAGCTGTACCGGAACCATAACCGTTTCTCGTTTGCCCATCCAAACTGAATTCCTGTGCAGGATAGGCTCGCACACACATCCCCATGGTGCAGGGAGACCCGGGCAGCTCCAGACCCCACGCTCCCCTGGGCTGCAGCGCTGCCGTGTGCCCGGGACACAGCCCCATGGTGAGGCCGTGCCCTGAGCTGGTGCCCGTGTGGCTCCACAGTGTCAGGACATGCTGTGGCAGCATCTCCACATCACCAATAGCCCCAGCAGCCCCCAGCAGGCGTGTGCACCCCATGCACAGTGACAGCAACATGCTCCTCGCCTGCCCCACTCTGGCTAACAATGAAGGCAGAAGCAGGGGAATGCCACCACTCTGTCTCAGTGCCACTCCTGAGGGGCTCTGCATGGCTCTTCAGGTTAGGGGGACCTGGAGGTGCCACCAGCCCTTCCCAGACCCTGGAAGTCCTGGGGACAGCACCGAGCTAGCACTGACCTGTCCCTGCCTGCAGGCCGGAAACAATCCGTATCAACTGATAACAGCTGTCAGCAACCTGGAGGCTGATACCAACTGAGTAACATCTTCAAATGACCTGGCAGACATGGCTTGTTCCAGCACGACGGAGGAAGGAGAGCTCGTTCTGTTTATTTTCATACAGACGAAGCTTCAATCTCGTCTCTCTGCAGCCAACAATTTGCCTTGTTTGCTTTTTTTCTTTATTTTTCCTTGCAAGCTAAGCTTCCTTCTTGCTACAGCAGCAGCCTTCACGCCTGGCTCTTGTGAATAAATCAATGGTATTAGCACTCACTATCAGCAAGATCAGAAAGCTTTGCCTTTCAGCCTCGCATTACTGAAGCCAGGTGTGGGTGCTTTAACCCATTCCAGACCCCCTACCCTGCACACTTGTGTTCCATCCATGCTGCCATGAAAGCAAAGCCACGGCCACATCCAACTACAGTACAAACAGCACGTTTGTTCTTATTTACAGTGCTGCTTCTGCCCAACACTCAAGACACGCATGCACAGTGCAGCACGGCTCAGGAGCAGGCCCATGGCTGCTGCCCCTGCCTGCCCTGCAGTGCTGCTGTTCCCATGTGCCCCAGGGACGTGCCAGCAGTGACAGTGCTGCGGTGCAGTACTTACCTGGGGCTGTCACTGCAGGTGAGGCAGCACGGCCACGGTGCCAATGCTCTTTCAGCAAAGCACTGATGTTCTGGCTGTTAACAATGGTTGCATACAGCAAAAGGGTTCCTGCGTGCAGTAAGACCATTTTCCCTTGAAGTGATGGTATGCAGCCACGTGCATCACACTGTGGCAGAAGAGCACATTTGTGCATCTGCACAGAGGGCAGGAGATGCTGCTTCAGCACTCAGCAAACGCAGGGGCAGCTCGCTGCAGCCCTCACATCTGTCACAGCCAGCACTGAACTAAAAGGCATGCAGGAAGACGCCTGCAAAGGGATGCATGGTTTCAGTAAGCAGGACCCTATTGATTCGGCTCTGATTTGTTTTTTTTTTCCAGGGCAGAACTTTGACCTACCTTAAAATTGCTTGCTAAATTACCACGGGAGAGGCACTGTGTTATTCTGTTACTGCTGCTATTGCTCCTTTTAGAGAGCGAGTGCACATCACTTGTTACAACAGCACCTTAAAGGAACAGGACAGCACATTTTCTTGAGATATTGTAAGGCTGACAAACGCTGCCACTCCGCACACGGTACCTCCAAGGCTCCAGTTTCTCCCAGTTAATGAGAAGCAGTAAATGACAGCAGCTGTGACCATCCTGCTTGCTGGGGATAAACTGGGGATAAACACCCACTGCCTCTCTCTGCACAGCTCCTGCTGGAGCTCGGCGTGCAGCTTCAGGTGGTGCAGGAAAAGCCACGATGCACCTTCTCAAGGACACATGCACAGTGTGTGCTGGCAGCAGTGGGACACGGGGACCGGCGGCTGCGGCAGAACTGCCATCCGTCACAGCTCGGGCTCACACTGCTCAGGACTGCAACGTGAGGGCACAAGGCGGTGCCCAGCAGAGTTCTGGTGTACTCTGAGAAATGCAAACATCGCAGCGGGGCAGAGCTCAGCCCCCAGCAGCTCCACAGGGGGCAGAGATGGCTGCAGGACACCGCTGGGCCCAGTGCTGGCACCGTGCTGCACAGTGGGTGTGAGTGCTGGAGGGGCATCACCACAGGAGGATGGGAATGGGCCCTGCCATCACCTCCTGCTGGGCTCTGTGGGATGCATCCCCAAGGTGACACACAGCCCCTGTGGGACACCACAGCTCTGCAGCACTGGAGGCATCACCCACCCCACATCATCCCCATGCCCCAATGCCTCCTTCACTCCACACCTCGTTACTGCAGATCTGCACTGGTGCCTGGGGAGGGTTTTCCAGCAAACCACAGCACGTTGGCAGAAATAAAGCCACATCTGCACCCAGAACTGAACAGCACCATATATTCACCGTCAAGAACATGCCCAGAACATCAGCAGAAAGGCAGCACAGAGAACAACTAACACAACCAGCTTTTCACCCAACAAAACCCTGCTTCTCCATCCAGACATCATTTGAAGCAGCCCTCTTTAACAGAACGAGTGTGCTTTGGGAAAAGGGTTAGGAGTGGATTGAAGAAATATGAAAGAGGAAGCGTGTGTCAGAAATCTTAGTACAAGCAGACACGTTTCTGATTTTTTTTTTTCTCCTCGCCTGGTGCTTGAGAAACACAGAGACCTTCCCACAAGCAAAGAGTTGGTGACTGTTCTCATGGAGGGCCACATGCAGCAAGGTGCTGGCCACGGTGCAGCACACTGCCCTGGGGTGTTGCACACTCACTCGGACAGACAAGAGGGGGCTCAGTCCCACAAGCACAGCAGCTCGGGGCAGCCCACTCCCCTGCCCCAGGGCTTCCCTGCTCACCAGCACAGTGCAGAGCCACCTCTGGGATTCTCACACGAGTGTTTCAGTTTCTGAAGGTTTCAAAAATTTCCAGCACATCGCCGAACCGATATTTAAATGTCATTCTTCTGATCGAGGGACACCTTGGCACTTTTTCTGCATCTCTCCGCTACAGCTCCGGTTGTGCAGAACAGAAAGGACAGATCTCCCCCTTCTCAAGGCTTCCCACGCTTTGGAATGAACCAGGCCTGAACAAGATGGAACAACCCCGCTGTACGTTCACCCCAGGGGCAGTGGCACTGACTGAACACCCAGTGCACACCCAGAGGACGCTCTTCCCCGATGGGAGCAGAGCCCTGAAGCCACCCAGGTCTGCAACGTTAGCGTAGAGCCAAACAAAACACGGTGACATATGGCCCTTCTAAGCTGCTTACACAAATCTGCCGAAGATAGAATACTCAGCTCCAGTGTTTAGAAAATCGATTCCCTCGAGTAAAAAATTAAAAATATAAAGATCAAAGCCCCCAGCTCCCTCCCGAAGCCATTAACAGTTCAGCACTTCACAAAACATCAGACGCATGTCCAGCTTCAGACAACACATAAAGCAGTTCCACGATCAGAACAAGTACCGCAGCAGAGCACAGTGAAAGGTGCCTCCTTACCCCGCAGAAGGTGAAGGTACTGCTGCGGAGATCCAGCTCCTCCAAGGAACATTTCCCCCCTTTTTCCCAGATCCGCCACGCCTTCGTTTTCCAACTTGCATCACTTGGACCAACACACCGCTAGCTCTGATGCCGCGCTATTTTAAGAGCTCGTTTCTGCCCGCATGCCCCCCTCTGAAAGAATGTGGTCTTCCAGAGAAATCTGGAGTGAATTTTTTTTTTTTTTTAGCTTTTCCAGCAGGAAACGGGTATTCTAATTTCGGTGCTTCGTTTCCTTTCTGGTCTCCGCACTTCCAAAGGGAAGAAAAAGGGCTTTCTAAAAAAGAAACAGCCTCTTCCTTGCCCATGCTTTCCACCACCGCCTCCAGCTCCCGGCTCCTGCAGCCACTGGAGCAGAGCATGGCTGCGACCCACAGGCTCTGCACACACAGCCCTGAGTCACAGTGCCCTGGGGATGCAGGAGATGCTCTCCCAACCCAGCCCTGGGGCCCAGTGCTGCATGCCTGTGTGCCTGAGAGCAAGGACACCTGCACGGGGCTGCTGGGGCTGTGTTTCCCTCAAGCACAAGCACTCGGAGTGTAACATTTAACTTGAACGGTCACAAAGCTCGTATTAAAACCAGTATTTAGCATCTGAGAATGCACCGAAATGGCTCAGTTAAGCTGTCTTTGATTTAAATGCGATGACCCTATGAGTTTAATTAGTATTAATCTTCGAATTTTCTTTAGAATGAGCAGAGCAGCAGAAGCACATTTGTCATCCTCACAGCAGGGGTGTTTCAGCTGTTACCACCTATTGCCATATGCTCCAGGCCGACACCGTGGCCTCACAACATCCCAAGGGCACGGCAACCAAGCAGCACATCACTGGGAAGGTGTGAACATCTCCCAGCCACTCTGCTCTGTGCAGGGACTGCAAACAACAGTGCTTACAGGAGAGAGGCCCCTGAAAGCCTGGAATGAGTGAGGGTACCATCCCCAGCGCTGCCCTTGCCTCTGCCCACTGCTGCCCACTGTCTGCAGGTGCTGGCACACACAGGAGCTGAGCACGCTCCGCTTCCACATCACAAAGCAGGGAGCAACTCATCAGGCACTGGCTCTGCAGGAAGGCAGCGGTGTTCCCAGCTGTGGCACAGATACTGTGGCCCAGGACAGGAGGGGACCCTCGGCCCAGCATCCCCTGCCCACTGCTCGGCGCCCGGGCAGTCACCGCGAGGCCGGCTGGGTGTACCGAGTGAGTATTTTATTTTACACAAGAGAACAACACAGCGTTGTTGTTTCTGTACAGCATCTGCCTAAAAACAAAGGCAACACCATTATCACGGAAAAGAAATATACAGTCTGACCATTTTAAAAAATATCATTTTACTGATTGATCCAGAAGTGGTTATTTGTTAGCTTGGAGGAAATCTCATTTCCTTTATAAAAGGCTTTTTCTGTGAAAACTCTCTCTTGTGTTTTCTGCTACCGCAGAACCAGGAAGCCAGTCCTAGAGCAGGGAAGGCACTGGTGCTGTTTCATGCTTTTTTTCACCCCTTAACATTTTTTTTTTTTTCCTCTTTTTTTTTTTTAATCTCTGAATGTTGCCTTCGGTTTGGATACGAAATAAAACCAAATGGAAACTAAACACAACCCTGTGTGCACTGGGTGGCTTATAGAGAACCCCGCACGGACAACCCATCACTCAGTGAGACAACAGTGGACTTCCAAATCCAGTTCCCCGGGAGAGGGAACTTCACACAACGTTTGGCATTTTGTTTTGTCACGGAAATAAAAAGTAAACTTAAAAAACCAAAAAAAAAAAAAACCAAAAAAGAAAAAAAAAAAACCAAAAACCAAGAGGCAGGTCACACAGTGCTTTCCAATATCCACTCAGAGCTCGAGAACGTCGCTGTCCCGCCCTCAGCGCCGGAGCAGCCCACCTGCGCCAGCATCCCATTCATGGAGAGGCTGCGCCGGGAGCACAGCCCCGCGTCCTGGGGGCAGCGGCACAGCAGCTGCTCGCCGCCCAGCGACAGCCTGCGCTTGGCTCTGGACGTGGCGGCCGGCAACGTGAGGAACTTACTTGGCTTGGATTGTGCTCTTTTGTACGTGGGGACCCCTTTGTCGGAGTCGGGGGGACGGCTAGCTAGCTGCAGAGCAGTGGAGTTATTTCTGTTAGTGTTTTGAGACTCGATGCTCGTGGCAGCTTCGCTCTGCGGCTCGCCGCTGGGCTTCGGCCCCGGCTTCCGCTTCGGCTTCTGGGCGGAGGAGGTGCCGGTGGACCACGCGTGAGGAGAGGGCGAGGTAGTGGTGGCGGCCTCGGGGCCAGGGCTGGCCTCTGGAGAGGGTCCGGAGCCGTCGCTGGCGGCCCGGCAGCACTGGGCGGCCTCGTCGTGCCCGACTGCCTGCTTGGAGGCAGACTGGGACAGCAGCCCGCCGCAGCCCTGCACCTGGGCCCCGTTCGTCTGCGAGTAAACGTTGCTGACCTTGGTGGCCTTGTGCTGCCCGTTGTTGTTGCACACCTTGTATCGGATCATGAGGATGATGATGAACACAAGCACCGAGGCCACGATGATCCCGCCGATGATGATAATCATGGTCCCGCCCAGGAACTGGGACTGCATGAAGTGGCAGCGCACGTAGTCCTGCTCGGTGGTGAACTGCGTGCAGCCCACCACCCTGGTGGCAGTCAGCGACGTGATTCCGTCATCGTAGATGGCCAAGACGCACAGGTCGTACATGGTCCCAGCAGCCAGGTTGTTCACCAGGAAGGTTTTGCTCGTCGGAGGTATCATCCTGGGGACGAGGACATCGGTGTTAACAAACCCGCATTGCCAGAGCCCCTCCCAGCCCACCCGCTGCAGCCCTCCCCCGGTCCTGGCAGCGCCACACTGCCCCCACTCAGCTTTTTCTCGCAGAGCCCCTCCTGAGAGCAACTGTAGCAGAAATGTAAATGAAATTAGGAAAACGGCAGTTCTGAAAGGTGTGACAATTACAGCCCAGACCCAGAACAAAGCCACCCAGTGCACAGCGCACGCTCACTCCTCCCAGGCACGGCCACCGTAAGTGTGCCCACAGGAACGTGTTTGCAGGCAGCACTGTCCCTGTGCTTTCATTAAACTGAGAGTGTTAAGATCCACTTAGCACATCTAACTTCACAATCCTTCTGCTAATCAGATTACTGAAGAGGATCAGAGGCCTGTTTGGGATTTTCTAGAAATAACCCGACCCAGAGCCATTTCCCAATCTGCACTACCCCTCCAGCAGCCAAGAGCTGGGTTGTGGCCAGGAGGTGCAGGCTGACAGCCCTCCGAGGAGTGGGCAGCAAAGGGCTTGCACCAGCAACCAGTGTGGGGCAATGGGGAGAGTCTGGGCTGGGCTGGCTGTGCCATACCTGTACACCAGAGAGTCATCGTAAGTGCCATTGTACTGGATCTGGAACATGCGTATTCCAGGTATGTTTCTTTGAAAATTGAATTTCAGCAGAGCAGTGGATGATGTCGCTTCAGCAACAACCACCTTCTTGTCTTGGCTGACTTTTGTATCCCCATTGCTGCTGCTTGCATTGGAGCCCGACTTGGTGGACGTTGAGATATCCGAGGAGCCAGGGTCAGGCTCGTGGATGTGGTTAGTGCTGTTCAGCAAGTGAGGGAGCTTGATTATGTGCAGGTCCACTGTCTGCGTGGCTTCCCCTGCTGGGTTGGAAGCAATGCAGGTGAAAGAGCCCGTGTCCTTCACTGTTGTTATGAGGATGTCGAGTGTACCGTTGTCATACACCACAGACCTCGTTGCGTTAGAAATAAGTTTGCCCTCAGGTGAAATCCAATGAATTGCTGGTTCTGGATCCCCCCGGGCCTTGCACCTCAGCGCTGCCCTTTGGCCCTCCAGCACCCTCAGCTCGTGGGTGTGCCTGGTAATGAGAGGAGGTTCGCACAGGAACTCCTCCTCGGGGATTGACCAGAAGTACCGGCCCGAAAGCAGCTGGGGAGAGGCACACGTCTCCAGGTCATCTTCTCTGGAGAGCCGCCTCAGCCACAAGAGCTCACAGTTGCAATGCAAAGGGTTTCCACCAAAGCTTAACGCAAAAGTAGAGGGGCTGATAATTCCTGAGGTTGCCAGTACCTGAGCTCGCTGAAAGAGAGGATCAGGTGGTAGCTTCTGCAGTTTGTTAGACGTGACATCTAACCTGGTCATCTTGTGGAGGTGGGAGAAGGTCCCCTTAGGAATATGATCGATCATATTGTGGTCCAGACTGAGGGTGTGCAAGCTAACCATCTTTTCCACAGCATCCCAGGGGATGGTTTCCAGGTTGTTGTAAGACAAATCCAATTCCTCAAGAGCTAAAACGTCATCGAAAGCTGTGGAAGAAATGAGAGTCAGCTGGTTGTTGTTAAGTATCAAGTGATGAAGATTGGAGAGTCCGCTGAACATGTCATTGGTGATCTTAGTCAATCGGTTGCTGTTCAAATGCAAAGCCCGCAAATTGCGCAAGTCAGCAAACGCGTGAGGTGTGATAAAACTTATTGTATTCCTGGACAGCGTCAGGTCCACCAGGCTGGTCATGTTGGCAAAGTCCTTCCTTTTGATATTTGTAACAAAGTTGTCCGCCAGCCGTAATTCCACAGTCCTCCTGTCAATGTTTGGTGGAACGAATAAGAGCCCTTTCTTGGCACAAAGGGTCGCAAGGTTTGGAGACAAAATCTGACAAACGCAGCGCTTTGGGCAGATCTGAGCTCTCACTGCTATGCCAATGAACAGCAGAAACAAAAGCAGTTTTTCCATTGTAGATCAGGTTCACGAGCCTGTAAGGAAGAATAAATGTCTGTTAATGCCTGCAAGATTAGCAAGTATATCATAACAAAAATCATAACAAGAGTGAAGGCAAACCGTCTGTGATTAAATCACGGAACAGGTTGACAGAACAGTGTTTCTTCTTCATCTTATTGCCAGATGTCTTCAACTGTCCACACCCTGACATGAGCGCCTATCTCATCTTTCAGAAGGACAACTGAAATTTCTGTCTGTATGCATACGCACACACGCACATCCACATGCAAATAACAGAGCAGTCTGGAAGCAGCTGGTGGCTCTGCACATGGCAGCAGTGATGGTGCTTTTGGAGCCCCTCCTGCTCCAGCTCATCCCCAAGCACCGCCATCCCCATCACCGAGCTTTCAAACTGATGCTTTGACCTCATGATCTGGAGTTACTTTATGCTAATTCCATTTACATACTGGAAAAAAAAAGGGATGTTTCATGTGCGCGTTACTCACTGAGCTAAAGCCCTCAGTGACCTCTAAATCATTCAATAGGTTTATAACCATCTCTACTGAACATTTAAGCTCTTAATGCTATTTTCAGAATAAAACCCAGAAGGGGCCAATTTTTTGTCATTCAAAAAACAATCATGTGCATAAAGAAAAAAGAATCAAGAAAACTCCTGAAAACAGACACCGCAATGGAAGTGGGATATGGGCTGATTTCAGAGCACTGCTGTTTTCCCTGATGCCACAGCAGTGCCACACTCCTACACCAGAAACTCCGACAGCTCAATCAGACTTATCTTTTACAGTGCCAGATCCAGGAGCTTCACAGAGTAAGAAAACAAGGAAGATAACAGGAGCTGAGCAACACATGAAAGTTCTAGGAGAAAACCTGCGTAGCTGTGAACACCTGACTGCAGCAGGGCTGCGCAGTGGCCATGAAACAGTCAGCTCCCCTTGGGACTGATAAAGCTATTGGCAGGCAGAATTCAGTCTCATCATAGAAACATGGAATCGAGAATCACAGAATGGTTTGGGTTGGAAGGGACTTTAAAGCACTCCCCCCTCACTCCCTGCCATGGGCTGTGTGCCCCCCAGCTCAGGCTGCCCACAGCCCATTCATGGCCTCAGGTACCTCTAGGGATGGGGCACCCACAGCTCTGGCTGGGTGTCCCCTCCCACCTGACCTAAATCTCCCTTCTTTTAGCTTAAAGTCATTCCCCTTTGTCCTATCACTATCTGCCAGCGCAAAAAGTTGTTCTCCCTCCTGTTTATCAGCTCCCCTCGAGTACTGGGAGGCCACAGTGAGGTCCCCCCTGAGCCTTCTCTTCTGCAGAGTGAACACTCTCAGCCTGTCTCCATAGGAGAGGTGCTCCAGGCTCTGAGCATCTGCATGGCACTCCTCTGAACCTGCTGCAGCAGCTCCACACCTTTCTCATGCTGGGGTATCCTATCATCATCGCAGAAGTGTACTAACAAAAATAATCTAAACCAAAATAAACTTTCACAGCTAACCACAGGTAGGAATCTTGAATCTTCGTGGATATTTAAGGGTATTTAATGTCAAAACAGTAATTATTTCTCCTGTTGTCTAGCCCACCCCTAATCCATCTATGCTGCCATGAAAAAGTAAGTTGCAGAAAGGATGAGTGAAAATACCAGCCCCTAAAACTTGCCTTTCAGCACTACAACTACTCTTCTTGCGACAACTTTTCATGACTACTGATCCCCACCAGTAAGTCCTCCTTACAAAAATAATAAAATAATACAAAAAAGAAGTCTTCGACTGTCAGGCTTACGTTAAAAAAAATGGCTACGTACACCACGGGAGGCACGGCCCATCATTCCTGTAGTTTTGGGAGCCATCCCAAACCCCCAGTTGCAATCTCAGAACATATGGCTTCCTGACAAGTCAATCCATCCACGCTAACGTGCCGCAGGCAGCAAGCACAGCACTCCTGTGGCCCCATCGCCCCAGCAGCACCACACAGAGGGACAGGGTCCAGTGCCATGTGGGGCTCCTCCCCAGGGAGACAGAAGCACCCAGACAGGACCCGTCTCTCAGCATCCACTGCCACATCTGCCCCACGTCTGTCACACACCAGCAACATTTGCCGAAGACAATCCCTATTTATCTGACAACTGGAAAAGGGTATAAAAACAAATTTCTTTTTTACAGCCAGCTGAGAGTGCAATTTGTGTGCTATACAATCCAACGTGGCATCAATTTATATGGGACTCCTTCAGCGAAAACTGGCCATTCTTGGGCCGTAAAGGCACCAATTAAATCGGTTCCCTTCCCTGCTATCCTCATGGGAGGCAGCGTGCTCTTGTCAGGAGCTGTAAACTTTTAAACGAAGCCTTGTGCACCTCTGCTGGGGACAATTTTTTGCATTAATTGCAGCAGAAAGAAAACCTCCTGGGCAGCGTTTACATACATTTGCAGCGTTACATTTCACACCTCCTGTGTCAGCACTGTACATAGGGGCGGCTCTGCAGGTGCAAACAGGACAGTTTGACATTGAGCAGGGGCTAACAGAGCCCTGCAAGAAGCAGCCTGCCCCATGCACCTCCTGAGCTCACTGGGATCCCCAGGAGCCACCTCCCCAAGCAGCTGCCACTAGTTCCAGATGGGATTTTCTATGTCACCATACATACGGTTCACACAGACTCAAAACAGACTTCACAGCTCAGCAGCATCCGCCGCTGGACCACCACAGGCCCTGGTCATCCTGGCTTAGGAACACCATCCTCAGTTCAATTTGCTAATACTGCTAATGTAGATTTGTAGCTGCGATTATAAAGAAATGTGTTCAGCATTTCTCAGATTCAGTCAAGATATTGTTTTCAGAAGCAGGCAAGTTTAAAACAAAGCCAGCAAGGTGCATTTCAGCAAAGTAGAGGGCGAAGCTTCCAACTGCAATTCCGTAAGCCTCAGCTGACAACAGAGGCAGAAGCAGATACAAAATCACAGCCTGAGCACGAAGACATCCATTCCTACACCGCCCAGCACAGCTGCTGCTGGGCAGACAGCAGGGACCCACCTCACCTCCCCCAGCACCTGAGCAATCCATACCAGAGGGAAGGAAGCCCTCTGCCCTCCTGCTTCCATCCCCTGTGACAGCTCTACTGATCTGAGAGAGGACGCAGCAGCACACAGCCCGTGGATTCCAGCCTTCCTCCAGCTCAGTTAGTGGGACATGCTGTGCTGGTGGCCCTCCATCACCCCTGGTGCACATGACAATGCAAATAAAATACTGCCTCCACTTGTCTACCACAGGGAGCGGGCAAAGACTCTTCCTACCAATGGCTTTTTACTTTTAATTAATGACTCAGTGCTGAAGCAGGGCTGCAGCCCCCCTCTACCGCTCTGTGGAGCTGGCACATGGACTGTGGTGCTCCCTCAGGGAGC
The DNA here is from genome assembly GCA_036925125.1 of Oreortyx pictus. NCBI lineage: Eukaryota > Metazoa > Chordata > Aves > Galliformes > Odontophoridae > Oreortyx > Oreortyx pictus. Next base: position 53,434,106 of record JAUPFR010000006.1, on the reverse strand, counting down.
TGCCTTGTCCTGTAGCTGCAGCTGAGACCAGAACTTCCCCACAGGTAAAACATAAGGGAGGAGGGAAGGGTGACCTCAGACAAAGCAGAGAAGAGCCACTGATCTGTGACAGTCCACCTCTTTTATAATGACGGTGGTGAGGCACTGGAACAGGCAGCACAGTGATGTGGTGGGTGCCCCATCCCTGGAGGCTTTCAAGGCAGGGTGGATCAGACCCTGGGAAACCTGATGGAGCTGTGGTGTCCCTGATCATTGCAGGGAGTTGGGCAAGATGGCCTTCAGAGGTCTCTTCCAGCTCTAAGGATTCTATGATTCTATGACTGCCCAGGGCTGAGCTAGCACCAGTGTGATCATTTAGCACCCTGCCAGGTCTATCAACTCTCCCATGCTGCAGCTTGAGAAATGCTGTTGGCAGGTGCTTGGGAATACAGAGGCAGCAGATAAAGTTGGGTGCATGGTTTCCCTCCAAGCGTGGCACCCATCAGGGGTCTGTCCCATGCTCAGATAGCCCGATGAGACCCAAAGGTGCTGTGGGATCCTGCTGCTGATCCCAGTGCTCAACTATTCCTGTAAAATTGTTCCTTATCATTCACACAGTTTTTGTTGGTTTTTTTTTAGAAGCATTAAGTAAGTTGCAACATAAATGCCAACAAAGCTTAAAATAAAGCTGCGTGTTTGTACAAGTGCTCACAAGTGCTCTAAAAGCTGTGTGTCTTGCAAAGATGTACTGGTATTTGCAGCTGAAGCACAGCGCAGGGTATTTATTTTACTTAATAGGAACAGCCAACACACACGTGGTACTGCACTTCACAGCCCGAGCTCCCAGCTCCTGGCACTGAGCAGCTCACCTGGTTCACACAGCACTGCCCAAATCTCACTGCTTGCTTAAAGCATCAAAGAGAAGGAAAAGAAAACAAAGGGGCAAATGCTAATTTCCTACAAAGGTACACAGTGCTTTCATTCAGCGCTTGGTGTTTGCAAAAAGATAGGGATCATCACGCTCCCCATGTGATATGTGTGATTCAAGTGAAAAAAGACACAGAACGGACGTTTTAGATCAGTTTTGTTGCAATATTTTTTTGAGTTATTCAGTGCTTACAAAAATTACAGCTGGCTCCAGAACTCATTGCTGTGAGATGCTACAGTGGTGTCTCCCAGCAGCGAAAACAGCCCTGCACACCTCCAGCTCACTGCTCTGCCCAGGACGTGCAGCACCACTGCTTCCCTCTTCTTCATGACCTGAAATGATTTAACAAAGGAAGAGCTCCCAAACCACCACTCCCATTTCAGAGCAGAGGAGTCCTTCCCTTCATGCACACTTGAGGTCACGTGAAGAGTCAGTGAATCTGAAATTTCTGCCTGGAATTGAACCAGGGGACACAGGAACGAAGTGGCAGCAGTGCTGTGCTGGAATCGCTTCCCTTTTCCTACGTGTGGCTGACTGATATTGTTCCCTATCTTCACTGGGAGCAACAGTGAACTTCAGGATATTCAGTGCAGCATTTTGCAGATTGGTCCATTTCATACTGAGAACTATGTGACAAAGGGAAGCAGCAGGATCCAGGATGCAGTCATTTATCAGCAAACGATTTCCACTGCACCCAATTCTGTTCCGACTGCAGGTGCTGCACACAGTGAGTGCATGGGGAACCTGAGCACAGCACAGCACTGGCGAGCTGCGGCCAGCTGCTAATGCAGCTCCTGCCTCAGACATAATCCGTCATCACTAAGGTCACGGCAGAGGATGCTGACTGCATTTCCTATCCCCCCTGGCCTCCGGAGGAGCTGTGATTTTCAAGGTCTTTGCAAATGCAATTTCATGGTGTGGAAGAAAAGTCCAGAAGCTGTCTGCGTTCAGCTGTTGCAGATGAAGGATGGGAAATAGCACGAGCCTCGGAAGGCATCCAGCAGCCATGCTAATATGGGCGCATACTTAAGTGGAAAACACAGAGCTTCAATTTCACAAAGGTCAACGGCTGGTAAACACGTCTGAGTGTTTTTTCTGAATCGGAAACACAGCACCGAAAAACAAAAACACTCAGACCAACATGCCATCCCCAGGGATCCCCACGGCCACACAGCTCTGCAGGACCACAAACAGCTCTGCAGCCATGCGGTGCCCATCACCTCACCCCATGAGGCCATGGCACGGTGGGCAGCACACAGGGCTCCTCCTGCCCACCCACTTGATAGGCCTTCGTCGTTTTCCTCCAGCCATAAGCTTTAAACGATACACACTCGAGGTGATGCATTCCGGGAGGCAATTTTTCTCCCCATAATGAGGTCTACACCTGCAAGATTAAAGTGAAAAGTAATGTCTGTTTTTATTTCAAAGATTTCTAAGGAAAGCAGGGCCAGTATTTGTAAGACCCAGAACACACTGCACACAACTGTGAGCACAGAACTCACAGTCTCCATAACCAGAACACAAGGCACAGAGCCAGGCAGAGAAGCTGCCCTAGGTTGGGAGGTGAGTGTGGCCAACAGCCCCTGGCCCCAGCAGCCCCTCAACTGTGGGGCAGAGGCACAGAACATGACAGAAGGAAAGCAGAAATAGGAAAGGTTCAGAGGAAGGCTCATGTCCAAAAGAGCTCTGTCTCACTCCATTCTCAGGGTGAGGGCAGCTCAGGCACACACAGAAGGGGCTTTGGTTTATCTTCCCCTCTCACACAGCTATCAGGACAGAGACAGAGCACTGGGCACTCCCCGACCCCCTGGCACAGCCAAGGTCAGGATGGAAAGTACCTGTGCTGTCAGTTCCTGGTTCTCTTCCTGTTATCAGGTTCACCCTGCCCAGCAATCCTCCTCTTAAGACCATATGCTCAATGACTGAAGACGGACAACGACATGGGGCACAAGCCACTCTCCTGCACTGCACTAGGCCTGTGGTCAGCCTTCCTGTGCATGAAAGACATGGGACACCCTGCAGTACCCTAATTCCTGTGCCTGCACCTGCCACGTGGCCAACACATGGCACTACATTTCATTTTTACAGTTTTCCAATTAAACGTGATTCAGAAAACTAGCAAATCTCACACCACATGCACGCATTTTCACATGCAGTTGGCCAGGAGCTGCCATCTATCCATGCACACACACACAACCACGACCCCTCACCAGTTCTCCCAGCTGAACCCTCCTTTTATTTTCTCATGACTTTCAGGGACAGTGGTGTTTGCTCACCCCACAGCCTTGTTCTGACCCACGCAGCACAACCAGCACAGACCTCCACAGATGGTCCCAACCCCTCTGCTCTGAGCTGAGCAGAAACAGGAGCCTGGTGATGCCTGAGTGACGAGGGGACCAGGGCAGCACTGCAGGGTCCTGCTGCCAGCGCCATGCCCCCTGTGCCCACTGCCCACCCATCCTCTCCTAGAGCACTGCCTCCAGCTGCTGCACTCTGAGATGGGGCTGTGCCTTGCACAGCATTAAAAGGAGCTGAATCCATTATTAATGTCAATTTCACACATTTCTCAGTTGTCACTCAGCTATAGAGACAGCCAAGCAGTAAGAAGAGGTTATGCGCCAGCAGAGGACTGAGGTGTTACGGCAGTTTGGCTTTTTATTCCCCCACAGTTCATCTGTTTCATGAGCAACTCTATTTCCTTAAATTGTTTGTAATCTTCAAGCTAATTTGCAAGTTGTTATTTTCACTTATTCTGCCCGCTTCTTTTATTATAACCCACGAGATCAGAGTGTTCTGATAATAATAACTGTGTTTCAAAATCTTATCAGTGTAAAACAGACAGAGGATGCATCAATGATGGCAGCACAATGCATGCTCTCGTCCTTGCCAGCACCCTGACCATGACCTCTGTGCCCACCACTCCCCAGGAGCACCCCCTGCTCCCGTCTGCTGTATGGGGCTGTGGGATCACTGCAGGCAGCCCAAAGCAAACAATGGCATCACGCACACCCCCACACCTCAGGACAGAGCCACGCTTTCTGTATACTCTTAACTTAGCCCTCATCCTCTGCTGCGTGGGATGTGATTATCTCAGCCTGCAGTGCCACTAATGATTTTTAAATTGCTCATCATGCCTTAATTCCCAGTCTCTCACTGGTCGCTGGCCTCTTTGTGCAGGTTGTATCACCGTTCCGGGCAGGAAATCTCCCTGCGTCACCACCGCTGCTCAGGCTTCCTCAGGAGATAATGGGAAGTGACGCAAAGAGTGATTCCCTGATGATCGATAAAGAAATTTCCTGCAGCAGCCACGAAAAAATGGACACTCTGAGGCACTGAGTTCCCCTTACTGCCAACACAGCTCATTCCTGAAGGATCCAATTGAAGCCCCACAGTTCCTGGGGCAGTCCCAGTGTTTTGCGACGTGAGCAGGATGGGGTGTGGGAACTGCTGGAGCCCGCAGGAATCACAAGATCAACAGTGCAGGGCTGAGTGCAGCAGAGGCCCTGTGCCACATGGATGCAGGTGACAGCAGGATGTGAACGGCTGAAGCAAGGCACAGAGCCTGCCAGGAACCTGGTTTGCTTTCCCTTCTGTTCCCCAGCACTTGCTCACTCGCTCCCTTGCACACATTTCCCAGCAAATTGATCTGAAAACATCCGAGAGCAGAGCTGCTGCCACCAGCTGCTGCCAACTCACTAACAGAGCTGACAGGGACCATCATCGTGATGGTTCTGATGAAGGCCGCGTGGCAGCACCGCACACGCACCGCACGCTGCATAGCTCTGTGCCATGGCTGCATGTGCACGGCCAAGCACAGAGCACTGCTCTGCCACTGCGATTCCAGGCTGAAATTCATGCATCTGAAATGCAATAAATTCAGCGCTGAGCGACTCATACAGGAAGGAAAACTCAGGAACAATGTGCTGAAGCGAGGCAGCTCATTAGGCATTTGTAGCACAGAGAAGGAGCCGAGAGTGATACATGGCATGACTCAACACAGTGGTGTAGGAACAAGGCTGCAGCTATGTCAGTTATTAATAGCTCTGCCGTAAGAAAATCTGGCGAGGCAGCCGCCCTCAGGCTCCCAAGCACTCCAGGCTTCGGAAGCATTTCTCAGAGCTCCATGACCGGCCCGAGGAGACGGGCATTTAAACAGTGCACACAGTGTGGGCTGCTGCTGAGCAAGGCACTGCTGAGCACCGAAGCCACGGCTGGGGAAGGCCCTGCTCCCAGCACCCCCACCTGAGGGGTTCTCCAGGTGTCTGCAGGAGGGACAGCAGTTCCCAAGGGCACAGTGGCACCAGGTGCTGCCTGCACACAGGACAATGCTCCTCTGCCCAGCACAGCCCCAGTTGCTGCCAGTTCAGAACACCTGCCTGGAGCCTCGGTATCCTACTGCATGATTCTATGGTTATCCATATCTTCACTACGATGCTTGGCCCAGTTTTGTACAGGTTAATAAACATGAGGCCATCCTACTAACTCTGCCAACTGAGGAGCACCCAGCCAAGTGCCAGTGTCCTTCCTGTATTCACATCCCTCCCAGCACAGCTTCCAGCCTGAGGTGCTCAACTCGCAGAGGAAATGGCCTCTTGGTTTCATTCGTCCTGATGGAAAGCAAAGGGCACATTTGCACTCCTGTCTTGTGCAGCATACAGCCCCGAAAGCTGCTCAGGGCAGTGCTGCTCCTCGGGCTCCAGCAGGCACAGCTGAGGGCTCTTGCCTTTCCATTTCCTCCTTGGCTTTGGAATTGGAAGCATCAGTAACACACCCAGCAGTGGTGCTCCCAGGGAACCACTGACCTTCTGAGGCAAATGTAAGCAGGTGTTCACAAATAGTTACCTGCAAGCAGCACGTCACACCTGAAATGCCCATCATTCCTGCCCACGTTTGGCTTCCTGCACTTGTTGGAAGCAGTGTGCATGGACGGATGGCAAGTGGCAGAGGTCTGCAGGCACAGCACCCCATGTCTGCACAGTACCTATTACAAAGTCTGTATTTCCCCTGAGCCAGCAGTAATTACTCACATGGCAGTACACAACGAAGGAAGCAGAGCATGGTTTCTTTCGTGACTGTTATAACAATGCATCGTGCTCAGAGGAAGTTCCCATCCCTTAGGTGGATACGACCAAGGAAGTATGCTCCCCTTAACAGACCCCAATCCCTACAAGGATTCCCTGTGCGTGCAGATGAGGCTGTGAGCCCACTTCTGCCACTCCACAGCCAGGGTAAGACACAGAGATTGCACAGCATCAGTGCTTCAGTCAGGAGCACCACGTGACTTCACTTCCCAGCTGCTGAGGTACCACTGAGCAAAATCCTACATAAATATGCCAAATGCCGACTGTAACATCTGCATTAATTGTGCAGCAGCAAAACGTGAACAAGCCTAAGTGAATGCAGTGAATCACTGCCTAAACAAAACAGCTTTTATCCTATCAAAACATTTTTATTGAATTGGACTATCGCGGCATTTTCAAAACTGAGAGCTTTCGCAACATCAAAACACAACAGAATCGCGAAGGGATTTGCTTTGACACTTCCCTGTCACAAAGTTTGCCAAAAACCCTCACGGAAAGTCGTGCCAAGCATTTCCTTCCACCAGCACTGCCTCCTTGGCACGGCACCCTGTCCAGCCCCAGGGGCTCAGAGCAGACACCCCACCCTGGGGCTCCCCTGGACGCAGCACCCACCCAGCTGCCCCAGGCACCCGCACCCATGATGGGGAGCCAGGAAATGCACCCAAATGCAGAGAGGTTCTGCACAGTGGGAGGTTGGGGGAAGCAGAGCTGACCAACGGGTGCTTGGCTGAGCAGCCACCTTGTCCCCATGCAGCCTGCACAGCCACAGCCTCTCCTACAATCTGCAGTCATTAAGGTTGGGAAAAGATCACCAAGTCCAACTGTCAGACCATCGCCACCATGCCCACTAAACCGTGTGCCCCCCAAATGGCACATTCCCGTGTTTTCTGAACGCCTTCAGGGATGGTGACCGCACCCCTTCTCTGCGCAGCATGTTTCCATGCCTCAGCACTCTTTTCAGAGAAGAAATTCTTCCTGATGTCCTCCTGGCACAGCTCAGAGCACAAATGCTGGGTCTGTCCCAGAACCTGCTCTCTCAGCATGGTGACAGTCCATTAGCTGGAGGAAGGCTGTCCACAGGGAATGCTTCAGCCCAAACACAGTCCAGATACATAAGGTGTAAAGCTATTATAAACTAATGCAAATAACACCAGGAAATGACTGATAACTCTTATAAGTCATGAGGCGTTTCTGTAATACTGTAATTCTGAAATCAAAATGGTACAACTGTACTTGAGAGACCAAAGACTTTTGTCAAAGCTGCGGATCAGTTCCGCTACAACTTCAGTTTCAGGGCGCAAATAACTGACACTGATTTGCTGTGTTTTCTATTTTAGAAAAGAAGAGCCTCACCAAATCCTGGACCCGGGCAGCGCCCTCAGGCACTCAGGGCAGGCAGGGAAGCAGGGGGCAGCCCATGGAGCACTATACACACGTACCCAACAGCCACGACCCCACACGCTGCCCAGGCCCCACTGCTGTCCCCCCATCCTGGGTAGCCCCATTTTGGGCATTTCCCACCTCAGCAGCTCAGGCAGCAAGCATCTTCCTCCAAATCCAATTTTCCCATGAGGGAAATCTCATTATTTTTATTTAAAAAAAAAAACCACCAAAACACTGACTTGCCGTTCAGGAAAACAAAACGTTAACGTTTGGTTTCAGCATGTTTTGACACTAATTGGAGTATTTCACGCTGTCAAGCTCCCCCACGTTTTGTCTGCCCAAGGAAGGCAGAATCCAAGACACCAATTTAGGTGTGTCAGGGAAGCACCACCAGCACTGCACTCCTGTGGATGCCGCACAGTTACACACCCCAGTCCCATCATTCACCCACGCCTGCTGTGCCTAACAGGAGTGTGGCACCACGGCCACAGAAGAGCCAGAAGTGAGCTGGGCAGTGCCCTGGTCCCTGTGTCTGGCCAAGGAGGGTGCAGGCACTGCAGCACACCTGTCCCCAGGTAAGGGCGCCTGCAAACTCAAGGGGTGCCATCAGGATGCTCCAAATCTGGCTGCCATTCATGCTGGGTGGGATGGAGCAGGAGCCGAGATCACCAGGGCAGGACATGACGCAGGGCCAGTGGAAACAGTACTGACTAAGAGAGAGGTCATCAGTGTGGTGCAGCAAAGCAAAACTGGGGGAGATGGGTTAATCGTAATTGGATTTTGAAGCCTAAGCAGTCTGTAGGTCAAATTAAGTGCTGTAAAAATAACTCAGTTCTTCCACCACCTCACTTATGCATAATCTACACAACTAAATGAAAATAAACTAACAATGATTTACTCCAGATGGATGTTTATTATCTTGGTAATAATATCTCTCAACCTTCTCAGGATTAACTTAGGCCAACTCTTCTCTTAGTCACTGTACTCTTAGATGAACATAGAGTAAATTAAACAATCATCAACCAGATGAGCATTTATTAGTGTTGCCTCTACACATGCCTCTATGTCACTTGAGGATGCAAGCCATAAAACATATGCTGGAATTTAAGTACCAAAGTTTAATTCAACCTTAACTGATGCCAGTTGCAAACTGCAGATCTCCCTCCTGAAAGAATACCTATTCAGTATGTAGGTCTGTGTTAGCTAGTGTATCAAAACGGATATGGTCAAATTAGATACTGAAATGATATAGGACGTGCCATGTCTACAGCAGCCTCAAAACTTCAAAGACAAAACCAGGGAATCTCACGGAAATAAAACATTTTTATCACAATGAAGAATGATGTGCTCAGGCAGACTACATGTAATAAAAAAGGGACAACAAGAGCTGAAATGGAAATTTGTTTTCCAGAAGCCAAGAGTAGTAAATGATTTATATGCACTTATTTTAATTTATTTTTGGGTTATGCACAATTTATCTAAAGTCATCAAAAATTAATAGGCCATACAGAAAGGAGTTTTAATAAATTCAAACTTAGGGGCATACAGCGAGTGTATCTCTTCTCAAGTGCTATTAGCACTTAACTATCTAATTAATCCATTGCTTTATCTTGCCTGGAAGTCCAAGCAATTCCCCTTCCCAGGAACCACAAAATCACAGCAGCAGCCCCAGCAGAGCCCTCCATGTGCAGAGCAGCTGCAGGAGCAGAGCCTGGGTAAACCCATGAGCAGCAGGACATGCCACGGGCACTGGGCACCTCTCTCTGGTTCTGAAATATCTCCACGTCCTGGAGGCACAATCAATTCAAATGTAGTTCAAAGCTGAGATGGCCGTAGGGCTCAGATCAATTCAAAGAACAAGTGTTGAGAGCTCTGTGTGACTCGCTGGCTGCTGGGATCAAGCTGCAGCCCAACAGAGAGCACCAATCCCCATCTGAATCATCCCATGAGCTTCAAGGCAACCAAACCAATTGTCCCTCACATGCCTTAAACCACTGTTCAGAATTACAAACCAGGCCAGAATTGAGCAAAATCACCCAGGGGCTCCCAAGCACCCACTGCATGACAACTCCATAGAGCAGTGTGGGACACGGGGCACACCCCACCTCAACCTTGCCATGCAGCTGGGTGCTTCGCTGCAGAGGGCACCCTGGGACAAGGGGCAAAGCAAGCAGTGGTGTTTGCCTTCACTGACTGGAGGGCAACAGAGAAATTGAGGGAATTTGGTTCCAAAGAGCTGATGCTGGGCTTCAGTTGTGCCCTTCACAGTTCTGATGCAAGGCGGATGCACACCATATGCTCAGAGGAATGTAAACACAGAAGGCCCGGATATCCCAACAGCTCATAGGGAACATTAAAGGAGGATGCAGCCCCACAAGCAAGGCCAGGGAGTGATCCTGACCACATAGCAAGGCACTGCCCGGCCATGGAACACAGCACAAATCAGCCACAGGAGCTCAGCTGCAGAAGAACGGGTGTCCCTCTGTTTGTACCTAAATCCAAAGGAAATCAATGGGCATGCTAAAAAGAGCATTTTCCCTTCCAACCAAGGATGACAGTTTCTGTGAAATCCTGGGACCAATATTTTCTAAAACTTCAGATACATCTGTCAGGTTTGGGAAATTCTGCCCAAAAGAGGAACTTTCAATGCGCCATAAGGGAGAAACTATTCTTGCAGCCTTCCCTTTGGCTCCAAACCCGCTGCTGGGATTTTTTTGGGAGGTAGTGCTCCGCGTGTTCAACAGAACTGGTGGCTTTTAAATACATACTTACGGTTTCTTGATATAAGGAAAAGCAACAGAAGAAAGTAAAGATGAGCAGCATGCAATATCAGCAAATGTAGGATCGCTGACAGACTTAGGGGAAAGGCAGACATAGAGGGATCGCTCGGGTAGAGCAATGAGGTGATGCAACAAAGAACAGTACGTGCCCACTGGGTTCACAAACAGGGAACCGACACCTCAGAAAGAGTTAGGAACAAATCACAGAGTACACTGCACCCTCCTGGGACTCATCAGGTATAATCAGGAGACTACAGTGCAAGCCCATCCTACCAATTGGTATCAGTTCTTTCCGAAATTGACAAGATGCTATTTAAAGCCACCAGAATAATGGTGCCAAAGGGCTTAAAAACCTGGCATACCTCAGACAACATATGAAGTCACAAGGTATAGGAAAACGTATAGGGACAGCCGGGTTGGATGGGATGCAGAGAAAAAGTTATTAAAGTTTTGAAACATAAAATTTCCCCTCCAGCAAAGGCCTACAAACAGAGACTGGAGCAGAACCATCCCGAATGCTCTCAGTGGCACTTCTGGACAAGGAAGAGCCTTTCTGCAGGATCAGAGCCCCGTGCCTGCAGCACAATGTCATCTCACAACACAAACGGTGCATGCAGCAGCTCCAGCCTCCAACAGGTTGTGGTCTCTGCAGGGATCGTGGGCTCCAACATCCATCACAGGGACTCAGATGTCATCATTAAGCAACTGTCAGTCAATCAGATGTGAAACTATTTAGAACAGAGCTATGGCAGCTAAGGAAGGACCTGCTGGAAAAGGCCAGGAGTTCTGGAGCCACTCCACTGCCCACTGCCAGCCCAGAGCTCAGGCTGGGTGCCCTTCCACCCAATGGGATTTTGTGCAACTGGTAGCTGCAAATCTCCCTCCTAAATCTGTTTGAAATACAGTAAAAACTAACCCTATTAAAAAAACAAATAAAAAAAGGAAAGAAACAACTAGAGCCAGCCACCAGAAAGACCTGCGGACCCAGACCCCATCAAATGCTGTTTTTTTACCAGTTTTCATTAGCCTTTTCCCATTCCATCGGATTGTCACAGCGTTCCAGGATTTGTTAAAAATAAACCTTTGCTGTCTCAGGGAGCTACCTGGCCAATTATTTTAATACTCCTGGGTACCAGTTACCCAGCTCTGCCACTTTTAAATGCCATACTTAAACTGTCACTTTTTAACCTTTTCCTTAGTTCCCACAGAAGTCGAAGCTCTCTCACTGTCACTGTGAGTTTGCATTTTTTTTGCTTCTTGGCAAACGGCAAACAGAAATAATTACTGAACGGTCCTTTCTTTTCCGCATCGCCATTGAGAATCTTTGTCTTTTCTGTCAATTTCTGCCTTTGCCCAGAGCTGGGCCCAGTCCTATGACAGGCTTTTATTGGCTTCTAAATGTAAATCTCCTTCTGCACCTGGTACCTGACCCAGGGAGATTTAATATTTTAATTAAAGCACTTCCTCTGACCTCAGAAAGCACATCTGCACTCATGCACCAAAAAAAAACTACCCTCAGTGAGCAGAAACTATTCTGGGATAGGACCAAGCCACAGAAACGTGGTGTCACAGAAATGCAGCTCCTAAAACAGCAGCATAAAGGGCAGAGCCACAAGCAGAGCCTGAAGCAAGGGCTGGGCTGTGCCCCAGGGCTGCTCCAGGCAGGGGAACCCCACTGCTCTCAGCACAGCCCCGTGCAGGCAGGTGCTGATTCAAGCACCTAGTCATTTTACATGCTGTTGGGTCATCTTGTCCATCCACAGAGGTGGGGATGCACCTGGAAGGCACTCCGAGCACCTGACGGAGCTGTGGTGTTCGCTGCAGGGGAGTTGGTCCGGGTGGTCTATAAGTGTCCCTTCCCACAGCGATTCTACGATTGTTTTCTGTCTCGCCATCCCATATAGCTTCACACTGATAAGCCCCACTGTTCAGGCTAGTCAGGATTGTACACGCACAAGTGCTTACTGAATATTAGTTAACAAATAAAGCCTACAGCTTAAATCAAGGCCACTTCTTCTAACAACCCCCAACTTAGAACTTAAAGAGAAACCAGATTAGGGATTAACAGCATCACTGAAACACAGAGAAGCTGTACAGTGATTATTTCTGTGACCTTACCTCATCTCTGAGTTACAGTTTTGAACAGTTTCTGAATCTAATTATCACAGATCATTTTAATTAATCTGGGAATGGCTTACAGAACAGAGCTGAATCTTTTTGTCTTCTCCCAAAAGACAGATAAGACATCTTGTAGGATAGAAAATAATAATAATAATAATAATTAAAAAAAAAAATCAGATTTCCTTTCAGTTGGACAAATTCAAAAAAATTTTACAAAGATTAGTGGGAAAAGGGAAAAAAAAAATCTTAGTTCGCTTTCAAGGCTTTCAGCCCGAAGGAATTGTTCTAAAAAGACTTTTCCCTTCTTTTCTGCATCTTAGTGCATAAAGAAGATATCATCAAATCTGCAGTATGAGATCAAGTAAATTTGCAGGTTTCAAGCTATCTCTTCTGCGCCAGATAATTTAATGGGTCTCTTGGTCTTAATGTTCTTAACTCAGCAATGTGTCTGAGCATTTTAGATAAGAGACAAAGCTTTGGCAAGAAATTCAGATTTTAATTGCTGTTTCAAAAATTGATCAGCTGTGCTTCTGCTGCAAGATTTCTGTCGGCCGCACAAAACGAGCACTTGATAGATGGAAGTCTACAACCCCCCAAACTCCAATCCATCAGCTCATCATGATGAGGCTCATCCTGGCCACAGTCACCAGAAGCACCCAGCGCAGGGATCAGGAGACCTTTTCCCACAGCTTCCTGCCTGCCTCCATGGCCCTCAAACTGCATCTTCACTGCTTCCAGGAGCAGCACTATGGGCTCCAGACTGAAGGTAAAAGGCAAACTCACTTGCTGAATCAGGTGTGAACAAAGTTAGCTGGAATAGCAATGCAGCTTGCAATCTGACGGCTTGGAAAAAGCCTACAGCTCCTCATGGCACCCTAAAATTACTCATGGCACCCTACAGCTCCTCACAGGGAGTGGAAGGTCAGTGCTGAGCTTTGCTCTATGTGACAGCAATGGGACTGAGGGAACACGTGGAGCTGAATCAGGGGAGGGCCAGGTGGAGATGAGGGAAAGGCTGTGCCCCAGAGGGCAGTGGGCATGGCACAGCTCCCCAGGGCAGCGGGCACAACCCTGAGCTGCTGGAGCTCAGGGAGCACTGGGACACCGCTCTGACACGGGGTTTGGGCAGTGCTGTGTGATCCTTGAGGGTCCCTTCCAACTCGGGACCTTCTGTGGTCCTATGGTGACCTCACCACACAGCTCCCCATGGCCCTGGCACAGTGGCTGTCCATAGCATCTGTTCCTCAAGTGAGATTTTCCAAATCTCTGATGTTTCCATGGGAAACATGGAAAGAAAACCCATGCTGTTCTCAAGCAGCTCTGTAACACGTTCCTCCTTACGCTGTTGTGTCCGTCAGCTGCAGAAATCCCCGCTGCTGCGGGTGCCTGTGCAACCAGTGCCCATGCCAGTGGTTTTAATCTGGAGTTTGGGCTGTGTTCTGATCTTACTTATTTTCCATTGAATACACTAAGGGATAATCTGCTTCGAACTTAATTAACATCAGGAAAATTACACCGTTCCCTTTTCACAAAAGGAGAAAGAGAAGCACTATGCAGGGAAAGACTTGGAGAAGCAGGAAACTCCAACTTCTACCTCAGGTAAATTAGCATGACTTTACTGAAGCTAATTGAGTTACCCCTAAATTATGCACAGAAATCAAGGGAAGCCTTTCTTCTCCCTAGAAGGTTGTCTTTAAAAATGCACTACTTTTTCTCATGCTTAGGCTTTCTGCAAAACCACTCTTGGGGAACCCAAATGTCTCTAACTGCCAGGAGACCACAGGCACTGACAGCTCCAGTGGCACTGGAGGTAGCAGTGCAGCCATGCAGCCATGCAGCCATACAGCACTGCTCCTTGGCCACTGCATGTGGAGTACTCTAGTGCATGACACAGCACCACATATCTGCTCCATGCAGATCCAGTCATCCCAGGGCAGGCTATTCAGAAAGTTGTCCCAAACTAAGAAAAAAACATTGAACTTGAAATATTTTGAGCAGGGCACTTCGTACTTAAAAAAAAAAAAAAAATTGCATTTTTCAGCAGAAAAAAAATGTAATCAGAAGGTTTCCAAGGTATTTCCTTGTACACAGGCTGCAGAGCTCACCTGTTTGAACCTTATCACAGAATCATAACGTCCCACAACCACAAGGGTTGGAAGGGTTATGGAGATTCCCCAGCTCAACCCCTTGTTAAAGCAGTTCCCCAGAGCAGGTGACACAGGGAAGTGTCCAGGGGTGTTTCGATCTGTGCAGGGAAGGAGATTCCTCTACCTCTCTGAGCTCTGTGCTGGGCTCTGCCATCCTCACAGCACAGAAGCTCTTCCTCATGTCCGTACAGAACTCCCTGGGCTGCAGTCTGTCCCCAGTGCCCCTCATCCCAGCGCTGGGCACAACAGCACAGAGCTCGGCCCCATCCCCCAACCCAACCTGCAGATCCCCATCAGCACTGCCCACATCCTCTCAGCCTTCTCTTCTCCAGGTGCGCAGCCCTGAGGCTCTCAGCCTGTCCCCATCACGAGGTGCTCCAGGCCCCCACCATCCCCTCTCCCTCCCCTGGGCTCTCCTAGGGGTTCCCGGTCTGCCTGGAGCTGGGGAGCACAGAACGGGTCACAGTGCTCCTGATGTGGTCTCCTCAGTGCAGCACAGAGGGGAGAATGGGAGAAACTCCCTTGCTCAGCTGGCCACACTCTGCAGTGCACCCCAGGGTACCAATGACGTTCTTGGCCACCGAGGCACACAGCTGGCTCACAGTCACTCTGGCCACTAGGATATCCAGGCCCTCCTGCACAGAGCTCCTCCCTTCCAGCAGAGCCTTGACTCTTCTGACCTATCCTGAAGGCACCTCCTAGCCACCAAGGACACCCGAGGGTTGCTCTGTCTGCAAAGCACAGCCATGCCCCATGCAAGAGCCCAGAGCAGAAGGCACTGCTCAGACCAGCCTCACTTTGCAAGGTTCCAACGCACACAGCCACAGGGTGCTGTGGAGGCACTGCAGAGGCCTCACCTCAGAGCTGATGGGTGCACACAGGTGCTACAGTGTCCCCCCTACACTGGGACCAGACAGCGTCCGAGAGAATCAGTCACAGAAGAGATCTTGGAAAGCGAATGACCCCAAACCAACCCAAAGAAACAATCAGGAGAGGAGAGCTTCCTCCCCCATGTAATATGGGATGGTGACCATCTCTGACATAGCACGTGCAGTGGCACAGACACGAAGCCACAGTTTGAAACAGTGTGAAGGCATCATTCCCCACAGCTACCATGAATGTACTGCAATCACTTGCCAGTGTTACAACTGCTATTGCTGATTGCCGTTTTCTTCTTTTTTACTGTACTAAAGAAAGCAACAGAAATGCAAAAGCAACACTGCTGGTCCATCCTTATCACTCCCACTGCACTGAAGGCTCTGAGATATGCAAATATTTTCTCATACACTGAATTTTATGCTGCACAGAACTGAAGCTAATTGACTTTCTTGTAATAAAAAGCCTTTTCCTGAAAACCAAGTTTTATTTTAAAGAATTCAAAACTTTCTTGTTTTAATTTCCAGTTTTGCTATCAAAGCTTTCCCTTTCCCATCTCTTTTAGTTTTTCTTTCTAGTCCTCTTGCTTTATTTTATAATTAAAAATAAGAGGGAGAGAGATGGAGAAAAATTGAGTGTTTTAGTGCTCCAGCACTGGGACACATAAGAACACGGCAGCACTTCTGTGCTTCTAGAGCTGGAAATCATTTCCAACTTTGTCACTCAGAAGTACAGACTTTGTGAGCACATTGCTACAGCTCTCCCAGAAACAGGGCTTTAATGCCTTTGGAAAGAGATATGCCTTCTATATACTGCAGTTATGCTTTCCCGTCAGGATGGCACACTGTGCACCACAGATTCTTTGTTGTAACCAGTGCAGTGCACCACTGCCCAATTACTGGCTGCATGCTGCAGTGTGGGAAGAAGATGAGCTCCTTCCTGGCTGGACCAACCCATGCTGCCACAGACAGATGTGCTCTGCAGGTCTCAGTGCTGCTTCAGGGCTGCTCCCATCTGGACACTACTCAGGTGCTGACTGCATGTGTCTGGCTGCAGCTCTGAAGAGCAGCATCTCTGCGTGCTGCATGTGCTACGGTGGGACTCCAGCACGTGAGTGTTCCGCTGTTCTACATCAGCACACATACTTGGAGACTGTAAGTCTCCAAACCATGGACACATCCCAGCTGCAGCTCAGCTCTGCACATCTGTTGGAGGGCTCCATCCTTCTGCCTCTGCCACTCCACTGCACCGTGACAGATTGAGTCTCAGCGCACAGGAACTTCCCAGCTTTTCTTCTCATCAGACAGAATGTGGGTGCTGCTTTTTAAATGTCACCTCCCAGGGAGCTGACCGGCACTGATGTGCAGCAGCAGGGAAAGCCACCCCCGGTCTCTCTCACTCCCACATCTAGCAGCCAGGCATGACTGCTCTGTACCACGGCTCTGCTGCACCGTGTCTGCTCCACACCACAGCTCTGCTACACCGTGTGTGTCCTGCATCACAGCTCTGCTGTGCCACGGCTGCTCTGCATCATGGCTGCACTGCACCATAGCTCTGCTACATCAGTGTTCCACTGTACAACAGCTCCACTGCACCATGGCTGCTCTGCATCACAACTCTGCTGCACCACAGCTCCATTGCACTATGGCTGCACACAGATCTGATGCATCACAGCTGCTGTGCACCACAGCTCCTCTGCACTGTGGTGACTCCACACACTCTGCTGCAACCCCGGAGCAGCACCGCAGGGGTTGTGAGGCCATGGCAACTGGAGGTGAGGGGACTTCATGGGGATACGCAACCACCAGCTGCAGGCTTTCTCAGGTGCCACCACAAACAGTCATGCTGCTCTCAGGAACCAGCAGCTCCCAGTGATACCCTGACCCACAGCAGCAGCTGTACAATATGCTACATCCCTCAGCACTGGGACCTGCTCAGCTCTGACAGTGCTGGTGGGGACGTAGCACTGGTAGCAGCCCAGCAGCACCCTGTTGGTCGTGTGCCTGGAGACAGCAGCAGCATCTCCAGCACTGCCCAGCCACGCTGGTACCATGCAGAAGCTGCTGGGAAAGCAGCAACCACAACAGGAAGGTCAGAAACAGCAGAGACAGCAGCTGCCAGGACAACACCCAGGTAAGGGAATGGAATCTGCTGTTCTCAGGAGATGTCCGTAAGGCACAAAATTACTCTTTTTAATCCAAAGGCAGCAAAGCCCTGGGCCTGTGCTGTAACCACTGTTCCTGCCCTGGCCCCCTCTGCAGACCCCATCCTCACCACGGCCTTCTCTGGGATCCAGGCCTCAGCTGAATGCTGATGGCATTGCTTGTGAGCAAGCAGCCATGCCACGACTGGCTGCATCCTCTCCATGGCACAGCAGTGACCAGGGAAGCTCAGTGATCTGCTAAGACACAGGAACCAGAACACGGCAGAGCACAGCCCTGTCTGACAGATATCATCTGAAGATGACAACGTATGGGAAATGGGTTTCACATAGAGCAGGGCAGTGGAGCCTCAGCATGAGACAGCTCACAACAGCAGGAAGGAATATAGCAAAGCCTCACTCCATTCTACCCATTTAAATTAAGCAAATGCGCTGCTTTGCTATTTGTAATCAGTTAAACTCTCATTTACATATGCACAAAAAACAAACAAACAAATCCCAAAAGCACTGAGCAATATCTCCTTGTGATACCACGTCAGTCCTCTACTCAATCTCTGAATGAGATCTGACCATCCTTACTGCATCTTTTCACTGTAGAGACGTCTTTATGTGCAATTTCCTTCCGACATTTGACACTCTCAGCACATGCACTCACCATAGCACAGCTGGAAAAATATTGGAAAAGACCTTTTGCAAAGCAAAGCAATTCCATTTGGAAGCCTGGTGCCCCTCAGTAGCCGAATCTAATGAAATAGTGGAAGCAGAAGAGCTCAGCAGCCAGCTCTGTCCTCGGCGACAACAGGCAGAATCCACTGATACAATCTGAAGAACTGGCCCTGCTTGGGACATGAGCATCAACGCTTAAGGAGAACCAACCAGCAGCCATCACCTGACCACAACTTCAGTTGAGCAAACTCCAGCCAAGGGCCAGCAGTGCTGTGAGCACTCTGGGCTGCACCGTGCCTCCCCGAGCACCTACAATACTTGCTCACTGCCTGCAGAAAGCACTGCTCTGCCTGCTCCCAGCCTGCAGACAGAGCTCTAACCACAGCATCACAGATCACAGCCAAACCCCTGACGTCCCATGGCAGGATGTGCTGGCATAGCACACACAGATGGACCCCGCCCATGGGGCAGGGTGAAGCACTGCACAGAGCAGCATGCAGGCACAGAGCACCCAGACACCAGGAGCAGTCGGCTCCTCAGGTGGGTCTGCTGGGACCTGCTGCTCTGACACTGCAGAGATGAAGCCAACACTACAAAGAGGATAAAGTCAACTTCAAATCACGGTGGTTCTGTAGGCAGGCTGCAGTTCCCATTCCTGTCCTCATTCGCAGAGGAACTGATTTTCCTTCCATTTTCTTTCCATTGTTTTCTTCCCCTTTATTAATTTGTAAAAGGTGTCCTCCTCCCCCTCAGCCCCTCCAACTGCCATTAACTCGTTCATATGCCATTATCTTTGCTATGCAAGTGCCGCTGGTAATTGGGAGCACTGCAGAGACCATTGTTCCAGGATGCCCAGAGGTGTTGTATTTGCAATTAATTTCCTGATGAAACAGCATCGATGCATCAACACGGAGTGACATTTAGAAGTATTCAGATACCATCTCACTGCAACGTGATTGTACCACATTAGCGTATAAAGTACTTTATGGGAATGAATGTCACGCCAAAGTTACAGCCTTAACTAACTGCAAGTTTTAAAGGGAAGCAACAGGGCACAGGTAAATAGAAAATAAGACACTGCAGCAAGAGATTACAAGAAAATAAGAAGCGTCCAGAGAGCTGAGCACTGACAGCCTGTGACAATTCACACTGAGCATTAGGGAAGAGCTGCTAAGCTGTGACTGGCCACAGAGATCCCAAGCTTCCACTTCTGCCCTCCAAGCAAACAGGCTCAATCTTACAGTTTCGGGAAGGATTTGTAGAAGCTGCTGGAGCTTCTGTGAGAGCAGAAGTGGAGAGGGAGGTGTGCAACATTTCGAGCACTGCAGGAGCACGTGAACACAGCAGGAATACCAGGCTGCTGTGAGCAGGGGCTGAGCACCCAGGGCCCTGCACCAGATGGGGCTGGGGAGGGAACCCCAGCAGGTTGGGGCTGCGTGGGCCCTCACTGCTCTTGCAGCCTCACTGCATGGGAACAGCACTGGAAGAATGGCATTGGAAGGACAGCACTGTGAGGACAGTGTCGGAAGAACAGTGTTGGAAGGACAACGTTGGAAGGATAGCACTGGGAGGATAGCACTGGGAGGATAGCACTGGGAGGATGACATTGGAAGGATCATAGAATAGAATGAGAATGTTTTGGGTTGGAAGAGACCTTTATGACCATCCAGTTCACACCCGCTGCTGCAGGCAGGGACACCTCCCTCTGGAGCAGGTTGCTCACAGCCCCATCCAGCCTGGCTTTGAGTGCTTCCAAGGAGGGGTCATCTGCATCTCACTGGGCGACCTGTGCCAGTGCCTCACCACCCTCACAGGAAAAAGCTGCTTCCTAATATCTGGTCTAAATCTCCCCTCTTCCAGTTCAAAGCCATTTCCCTTCATCCTGTTACTACCTGCCCTTATAAAAACTCCCTCGCCAGCCTTCCTGTAGGCCCCTTCAGGTACTGAAAGTGTTAGAAGGACAGTGCTGCAAGGACAATGTTGCAAGGACGGCGTTGGAAGGATGAAGTTGGAGGGACAGTGTTGAAGGATGGTGTTGAAAGAAGGGCATTGGAAGGACTCTGCTGATGAGGAAGTTGGGAAACCTGTACCCTAACCCTTCGTCTTTGAAGCCTGGTTGCCATGGTTACCACACAAAGGCCTTGCAGCAGCTGGAAGATCAGCATTCATCTCCCCTTTCACCCAAAAAAGTGCATGCTTTTTCCCTGTGCCAGGCTTTTTTTCTACAGGATTTTATGATACAGTACACCACAAAGCACCTGGACAGAGACACACGCTCTGTTGCTAGCTGCAGAAATCCTCGTGCTGGGCTTTCGGTGTCCCAGCAGCAATGCCAGCCCTCACCTCAGCAGCAGGCACCTTTTGCATTCCTTACTCTGGCTGGGGAATGGCTCACTGCCAGGCTCCCGTTTATTTTGCCCTGTGCACCTCCCGTGCTGCAAGGGCACCCGCTCCTGCCCCCAGCAGATGGGGGTTTTCCTTCTGATGGACAGCAACTGGCAGCCAAGCAAACTCCATGAAAAGTGCAACTGAGAAAGTGCCACAGAACACAGGGATGGCTTACAAGACATTCCTCAGTCCTCACAGATGAGTCCCCTGTGCTGCCAGGTGCTTACATTAGGCCAGCACTGCCAGGCTGCACCAGCTGATTTTATGTCTGTGTTTGCACACAGTTGTGTACATACACCCATTTTCCTCACTACATTTGCAGTTAATGCATAGCAAGGTATCCACTGCCTGATCTGTGCTGCACATTACATGCAATTTTGTCATGGAATTGCACAGGGGAAAAAACAGAGTATGTTTTTGGACACTGAAACCTCCTGGTCCTTCTGGGAAGCTCTGGCAGTGCAGAAATGCCTTTTGTACCCCCCCAGCCCCAGCTGCTCACTCAGGTTGGGCTGTCAACGCTGCGTGGTATGCCCCTCCTGGGAGCACATCCCCACTCAGTTTGGTCAGGCTGCCTTCTGAGTGTTACCCACCTGAAACCACGGCAGAAAGGAATGCCAGTAAAAGCCTTAACTAACTACTGCTCAGCAGCAGCCCCAGATACCGCAGGCAAAGGGGACACAGCTGCTTGGGGCCAGGCTGGAGCTCCACCTGTGCTCACCCCATGATGAGGGCACAGCAGAGCATGCAGACTGTGGAGCCACCTGCCCCAGCTTTTCCCCCACAGCTCCAGAGGCTTTTGCAAGGCGCAGTTACTCCCTTCAGTTTTTGCTGCTTTGGTCCAGAGGATGGAAGCCAGACTGTCGCTGAGCTGGAAAGCAGACCTCAAGACTCTGACCTGGCTGGCATCCACATCTTGACATCAGCAGGTCACCCTTTCACTAATTGAATTATACCTCCATTACTTAATAAACAAAGAGTACTCTCCACATTATAACGATGTAATCCTTTAATTGGTTTATGAGCACCAAGTCCCACAGGGAGTGTCACAAATCCATCAGGATGCCCGGAGCACTGTGTTTCTGAGCTACAGAGATAAGGAGTGTCACAGCATCTCCCAGCCTGGGCTAAGTCTGCACGTGAGCAAGCCAGCACCTGTACCACAGCACCCAGCTCCAGCAGCACCCAGCTCCAACCAGAGGACCCACCACTGCAGGGCTGCCCCACCACAGGCAGCCAGAGCTGCTCCCAGGAATGGCAGTGGGGCAGCATGTTCAGTCTCTGCCCCTGTCCTGTCCATCCAGCCCTACCAACACTAGCCCACCACAATCCCCCAGACACACATAGTATGGACATCACGTCCCTACCCGCTCACTGTCACCTGATGAATGCCCTCCTGTTGCCCCCCTACCACTCGGCTGTGTAAATGCAAACCAAAATGAGTCTGAGCAAGCTCTGTCAAAGCAGCAGTGTCTTGTCACAGGGAGGCTACACTCAAAGCAACCAGGCAGCCTGCCTCACGGTGCCCTGCTCATAATCAACCCTTCAGGGCAAAAAATCTACTTTCCACCTTCATACACAGCACTGTTTGCAATCACTGCACTGTCACTCACAACAGGAGCTGAAGAGGACACAGCCCACAGCAGCAGCCTGCCGTGCCCATGGGCTGATGTGGCCTATGAGCTGCAGGGATGCAGCCCAACACAGAATGCACTGCTGCCCTGCAGACAGTTTGGGTTCAATTCTGTGTCCAGCAGCAAAGGAGAAATACAGCGTACCCTCAGAGACTGATTCTTCTGATTTATGCAGTAATTGTAACGCCTGTGCCCTTCACTCTCCTCAGTTCCCTTCGCATTCTCAGTATAAATCAGGAAAGCGTTACTGACCATCAGGGAACCATCTGGGTATCTGATTTCATCTGCGGCCTGAATCTCAGCAGCAACGAAGGAGTCTGCATTCCAAGAAGCTCTTGTTCTGCCAGCCAGAATTTCACTCCTAATTATTGTCATTCTTTTTTGCCATTGTTTTAACTTCCCAGTGCACACCAAATACAGTCACAGTACCTGGACACAGGCTTCTTGGATGCTTCTTAAACCAAATTAAGTCGCCTGTGTCCTCCCATGGACAACAATAGCACAATGAATGTGAATGGCACAAGGCTGTAGTCCTCAAACAGAGCTAACACCCATCACGTGGATCACCAATGTAAGTAATCAAATGACACTTTCCTAAGCAGTTCATCTTTTACTCATTTTTATGCACTTCACAAGGAAACTTCCCATAGAAATTCATACAAGTATTATCTGTATCAATCAGTCAGCTGTAACCACCCATCTTTTTCTATGGTATATATCAAGTTTTCCTTTTATAAGCAAGGGAGGACATGGGGCTTGCTTCTACACACAGAAGGTGTTTGCTTGAAGACTGCTTCTTAAATAAAACAAGTCAGGAACAGAGTGTCTGACCCAGAGAGTAATGGGCAATAATGAATACAACAGAAATGTGAGCCCTGAGGGAAGCAACCTCCCATTTCAACAACTGCACTGAAGTATCTATAGGTCAGACCACAGGAACACAAAACCAAACTGCAGTGCGCTCCGCTTGTTTACTTATGGCCAAGCAAGCAAAGCTACTGCACAAGGTCACAAGGACAGTCACCCTGCAGCACAACTCCTGCACCACACGGGGTGAAGGGGCTGGTGCCCCGGGCAGTGCTGTGATCAGAGGGGTCCTCCTCTCACACCTACAGTGGGGCAGGGATGAGTTCTGCAGGTGATCCCACTATCCACCACCCATCATCCACAGGAGAGGTCTCTGGTGCCTCAGAAAGGGTCGAGGTGGCAGTGAGTATTGCTCCTTTCTCCTCTTGCACTCATGGCCGTGGGACATGGGCAGAGCGAGCTCAGCCCCAGATCACATCACTGCCATCAGGGCAGGTGGCACATGATTGTCTTGCACACTCCCCTCACTGTAATTCAACCCCCACTGCATCAGGAATAAGTCACTGCTCCTCCAGATCCAGTGCTACTGGCCAACGCTCATTTAATAAGACCACCACTCGAAGAAACAAAAACTCCTCTTAAGGTGGGAGCCTCTGCGGAGATGTATATTACTGTAAATCACCCCACACTGCTTGGCACTGTGATATATTTTTAAAGACCAGTATTTCACAGCATGCACAACTCCTGTGCTATTTCTAGGAGATTCTCCATGCAGAACAGGTTCAGGAAACTCTTTAAGTGCTGCTGCCCAGGAAAGGTGCCAGATCCATGCCACACTCCAGCAGAGCACCAGGCTTGCTGCCACAAAAACACAGTCGTGCAGAGGATGCTGCACCTTCAGTACAGTTAAACATGACCCTATGTCCCTGTAGTAACAAGGCTAATAGCAGCCAGTGGGGCTCAGATCCAGACAACCCCATAGGCATTTGCCTTCTCCTGCCCTGTGCACAATCCCAACTACCACAGTGGTATTATATATGAGCTCCAATTTGGAAGATGGACAATGCTGCTGAGGCACTGCACCTCAGTGAAGGTTGCAACAGGACAAGAAACCACGTTCAGCTCTGACACCAGCATAACTCTAACCTGGTTCCAGTGCAAGTATTCTGAGTTTTCTTTTGTTGTTGTTGTTGTTGTTTGTTTGTTTTTTTGGAGCTGGAGTGAATGAATGAAGAAAGGGAAGAAGGGAAGGGAAGGGAAGGGAAGGGAAGGGAAGGGAAGGGAAGGGAAGGGAAGGGAAGGGAAGGGAAGGGAAGGGAAGGGAAGGGAAGGGAAGGGAAGGGAAAAAGAAAAAGAAAAAGAAAAAGAAAAAGAAAAAGAAAAAGAAAAAGAAAAAGAAAAAGAAAAAGAAAAAGAAAAAGAAAAAGAAAAAGAAAAAGAAAAAGAAAAAGAAAAAGAAAAAGAAAAAGAAAAAGAAAAAGAAAAAGAAAAAGAAAAAGAAAAAGAAAAAGAAAAAGAAAAAGAAGAAAAAGACTCAATCAGAATAAGACAAAAGCATTACCCTGAAACTTTTAATTGCAAAAACAGTTATGGGAGCTGCACTGAACATGCATTTACAACGAGCTGCTGATGGCTGCTTGCTGCAGAAAGGGCAGCAGCAGGAGCACAGTAGCTACATGTTGCCACACACATGTGTATACCTGTTTTCAACGAACGAGCTGAAACATCTTTCTTCTATCTGTAACATCAACAAGCCTCTTTGGGACAATCAAAGTCACACTTCAGGGGGATAACCATATCCCATGGGTACTTCCACTGGATCATAACAGGACGGTTTCTTGCTGCTTGCAGACACAGGGATACAGAGATGGGGAAGCATAGGTGAGGCATCAGTGACGTTCACATAGAGTTTGTGTAGAGGCTCTATGCAAGAGAGTAAGGAGCAACTGGAAAGGAGACTGAATCCTCAGAACAGACCGCCAAATTGCAACCATTGCCACACGCTTGGTGACAAAGACACAATTGTTTGGAGCAGCCCAAACCATCACTGTTACAGCCAGGGCACTGAATAATGAGCAGCCCAAAGAGCCCTTTCCATGACTGTGAGCCTCCTCCTTTCCCAGAGTTTCTCCCATAAGCAGAATCACAGAATCACAAAATAGCTTGGGTTGAGAGGGACCCTAAAGCCCATCTAGTTCCAGCCCCCTGCTATCAGCAGGAACATCTCCCACTGGATCAGGCTGCCCAGGGCCCCATCCATCCTGGCCTGCAGTACCTCCAGAGATGGGGCACTCACAGCTTCTCTGGTCAGCCCGAGCCAGGGTCTCACCGCACTCTGAGCAGAACTGCAGAATCGCAAAGTAAATAATGTCCCCCTAATACCTAACCCAAACCTTGTCAGTTTAAACAGTTTAAAACTGTTGCGCCTTGTGCTATCACTGCAGCTCCTAATAGAATCCCTCTCCAACTTTCCTGTAGGCCACAATGAGGTCTCCCTGGAGCCTTCTCCAGGCTGAACACCCCCAGCTCCATCATCTGCCTCCAGACCTCTGAGTATCCTCGTGGCCTTCTCTGGACCCTCTCTAACAGGGAAGGCACAGAGACAAGGCACAATGGCGAATCACAGAGCTGCAGCACGACCCTGGGTCGTGCCTATAAACCTCCCCCGGGAACCCACACCATAACCCACCGGATCTGAACGCGGCAGCCCCACAAGCTGCACGGTGAGAGAAGGATCCACGCATACCCCGTTCCCAGACCCGCCACAGAAAGTCCCCGAGCCTGCAGGGACCACCACCACCAGGAATCTCGGCTGGCACCGCTCCCACCCTTCGCCGCATCCCGGAATCACATCTCCTCTGCCTCTCAGCACCATGGACAGCGGGAGCGGCCCGGCCCGGAGCTCAGCGCCCAGCAACGCTGCTTCCCGGAGCACGGCGATGCTACCGACTGCACGTTATTTTCTTATGCCAGGGTGGAGACTTCACGCAGTGGTAGAACTCACAACCCCGGCTAAAACCTGGAAGAGATTCAGTGCACATCTCACCCACGCGTAGCAGAAAATCTCTGCTTTACTTTACAGTGCTGTTGAAGAAATCCCACGTCTGAACCTGAGGACCGGTAGCACGGACACCTTACTGGCTTTCCTATCCATCTGACTTTTTCTAGCACGCTGTTGTTTACTTGTATGTCTTTTCCTGACTGCTGTGCTGCTGGTGGTCAGCCTTCCTGTGCAGCAGGTACTGAGCTCCCACACCTCCTGCCACGGCCACTCCTGCCCAGCTCAGACCTCTGGTCTCTCTGCATCCCTCAGACAGGCACAGAGACTACGCAGAATGAGGAATTATAAACCCAGGGAATACCACGTGCCTGACAACATAACAATACTTCAGCAATGAAAACAGTTTTATCTGCCTCTACAATTAAAAAAGAAAAAAAATCCAATGTAATGTTGATCGAGAAACTTGAAAACGAAAAAAAGATCTTCAAGAGAAAAAAAAAAAAAAAGGCATTCAGCTTCAAAGTTAGCCAGTCATGTGTTCTCGTGGAAATGATTTGCTAAGAGTTCGTGTTGAGAAACCCAACTGGAAGAGCAACTTCAAAAATAAGGCATGAGACACAGGTTTTGCAGCACTGGGAACCAGCTACAAGCACTCAGAGTTTGCTGGCCCCATGCTATGCAATGAAAGAGGCCTTCACTGAGGTTTCCCATTAGCCACTGAATTAGCCATTTGACAAATCACCTTTTGCATTATTCAGCCCGCTCAGGACAAACATTATCTGTAGAGTGATTTAACCCACAAGAGAGCTCCTACACCGGCTTCATCCAGCAGAACAGCACCAGCCCCAAGCCACAGTCAGCAGGCTGCCATCAAGGGAGGCTCAGTGGAAAGGAGCCCTGTGGTCAGCACTGCCACCCTCCCCGGCACCACGCACCACCTCAACGTGCACTCAGACACAGACCTTCCCCTAGGTCTTACTCCCTTTGGGCACCACAGACTTCATTATACCCTTCTAAATGACAAGATGCTTTGGCAGCTAAGACAGCTGTCATTGAAATCCATGCCCCTGATCCTCGGCAGGGCACCGGACTCCTCCGGCTAACATAGTCTGGATCTCACATTTACCACCTACAACAATAGTAAGGCTCTGGCACAGGCTGCCCAGAGAAACTCTGCATGCCCCATCCCTGGCCATGTTCAAGACCAGGCTGGATGGGGCTCTGGGCAACCTGGTCTGGTGAGAGACGTCCTTGTTAGAACTAGATGATGATGAAGAGCCCTTCCAACTCAAACCATTCTATGACTCAAGGGGCTAGAGATGGCATGGACAGAGTGCTCTCACTTCTACAGCATTTCAGGTAACTACTTCAAGAACAATTCCTATTTTAACCACACACACTCATATCTCTTTGCATAAAACTCATCAAATAGTGTCAGCAAGCACATTTTAATAGCATAATATTGAAAAGTAATTTTACTACTAGCTAAGAGTCTGAAGTCTGCAGAGGATATATTTAGATGCACATAAATAGACAACAGTCAGTGATGTCTGGTCAAAGGAGTACAAATCTCTTCTAATGCACGGAATGTGCCTGGCCCCAAACGCTGCAGTAGCACTTAGACAAGCCTTTTCTACTTGGCTCAAATTCTGCTAGGCCTGTTAATAACAAAGCTATTAGCATGATTTTCTGGATGGGTTGCTTGCTCAGAGAATATCCAAAGATTGTTCTATTAAGCTAGACCCGTTACCACATCTGAAAGCACAGGAAATATTGATCAACAAAGGAAAGCCATTAGCTCTTCAGCATCTGACATATCCCCACACGCCCCAACAGATGGACAAGCTCTCCAGGTGCTCCATCTCCACACTGCTTGCAGGCACCTTTGCTTGCCAAGACCACAGCGATGGGAACACCATCACTGTCCCATCATTCGAACTTTTTGGGGAAAAAATGCACACGAAGGCACCTGCAGCAGGAGCAGCACACAGATTTGTCTGGGAAAGCTCTGCTTCCTTCTTTCTGCACTGTTCCGACACATTTCTTTTGGAGTTCCCACCTGTTTTGCCCCACACACCTCATCAGTCTCATTCTTGGGTTGGACAGACAACACCTTTCCTTCTTCCTCTGCCTTACGGCCAATGTCTACCACCATTCATAATGACGCAGCCAACAGAAGCCTCTTCAGGCAGAAGAGCTCAAAACCAACACCTGGGAAACCATCTTGAATAGCACTTCACCAATGCCTAGCCTCAAAACTGTTAGACTAACTCAGGTTCAATCTCGTGCTAGAAATAGCCAGGATTTATTTCCATTGACCACGCTGCCATGATAAAACAGGTAACTGCTCTTTCTGAAAGAAGAAAAGCAAGTTAATACGCCAGGGGAAGCTTCTTAGTAAGGTCTGTGACTGGAGGCCTAGCTGGCAAGCTCGGGTGTGCATTTTGATACAGTCTTAATGCATTTAAATGCATTTATTATGCATTTAAACAAATGCATAATCCCTAGAGTACAGTTTATATTTAGAAATGTAGATCATAAAGGTGTTTGGGCACTGAGAGCATTCCATTTCTGGTATGGTTCTTCTTGCAAAACTGAACCTGACTCCCATACCAACAGAGAGGAATCGTTGCTCCGTGTTTTGGAGCACACCAGCTCCACCCCACCAGGACAGATCCCAGCAAGGTAGTGGGCTGGCACCAAGGGGAGGCCCACACACAGCCCACAGCCCCGGGGGATGACTCCAAGCTAACGGAACCAGGCAGAGGCCCCACCATACCACGAGGCACACACTGCCCCGACACCCAGGCAGCACTGTGCTCATGCTGTTGGCTGCAGACAGAATGGATGCTGCCAGAACCAGCCCAGACCCCCCAGGGGAGTAAGCAGCCCTCTGACAGACAGCTGTCACCAAAAGGCTCCAAAGACCCAGGGCAGATCCATCCACCCCAATGCTTTGTTGTCTGGCGACCTTCACCTGAACGGGGCTGGGCATGCAGCATTCAGCCAAGGATGCTCAGAAGGAATGAGCGGACACCACCTTCCTCTGGGGACACGTGAATGTTGATGGGAAAGATCAGTAACCAGCACTACGATGAGCAAGGCATAGCTAACCCGGGCTGCCCAGCTCCATGGAAGTCAACCAGAGACTGTGCAGGGATAGCCCCACCACCTAACCCTAAAGGCTCCCACCTTTCCCCTGTTCAGTTTGGGGGCTGGTCAAGTGATGTTCACACACACACCTTCCTGCTCCAGATGCTCAATGCAATGAAAAGCGCCTGCCCTGGAGACATGACAGGGCTAGAAAGAGAAGACGACAGCGCAGGAGAGGAAATACTGCTGCCCTGTATCACAGAAGAAAATGACAGAGGGCAGTGCTTGCGTTAACTCTCATGGCAGTGGGCTGCAGATGCCGTGCCGATGCCAAGCCAGCGCCTGGCAAGCGGCAACACCAGAAAGGGCTCTGTGATGGCTTCTCACTCGCCTCTGCCGGTGCTCCCCAGGTGTGGCAGCAACAAACTGCCCCTCCGTGCAGTCTCCCTACACGGCCCCCTACTCAGCTGCAGCTGATCCCTGCAGGGGATCGGGAGGTTTGTTTGTTCCTGACATCAACATGGCTGCAAGGTTTCGGCTGGCTCCTCAACAACTGCCGTACCGTCTCCCCTAACGGGAACCTTCCACCAGAAAAAAAGGTTGATTGTGTCCTACATTTGCTTTCCCGCAGACAAGGAGCACTCGCTACACACGAGAAGGAGGGGAGGGGAAGGGACAGCAGTGAATACAAATCCTGGGATCCTGGGGACAAGCGACAGCCTCCCAGGATAGAGGCGCAATGAGAGAGGCGTACGCCGGGGCGAGGGCAGCAGGTCGGCGAGAGCCTCCCGCGGAGAGGGCAGGAGGGAGGAGGGGGCCGGGGAGCCGCAGCTCTCTGCGCACAGTCCCTTCCCTCCGGAGAAGCTCGGCAGCCCCTGCAGCCGAAGGAGCCGAATCAGGCCCCCTCCCGCGGGAGCGCTACGGGCACGGCCGCGGCCCCGGCAGCGGAGGGCTCGGGCGGCACCACGCAGCCCCGGCCCGGCCCGGCGGTGCCGGCGCTCCCCAGGCGGCGGCAGCACCGCGCCGCGGCGCGGAGGGGGCGGCGGCCGCCGCGGCATCCGCGGCCCTGCAGCACCCCCAGCCGCGGGCGGCCGCCGGCGCCGTCCCGCGGGCAGCGGCGGGAGCGCGGCCCGGCCCGGCCCGGTCCGGCTCGAGGAGCCCACACCCCGCCCGCGGCCCCGCGCGGCCCCGCGGCCGCCGCCCTCCCGGGAGGGCCGTCCCGGGCACCGGTGGCGGCCCCGTCCCATCGCGCTGCGGAGCGAGCCCTGCGCGGAGCCGGCCGGGACCCCGCCGCCGCCCTCCCGCGCCCCTTCCCCCATGAATAAGTAACGGTGGCTGCAATGCGGCGGGAGCCGGGCACGGCCGCCGGCTCGGCGATTACCTGGTGCCTCTCGGGGAAAGACGGCGTCCGGAGCTCTGCTTCCCCTGCAGCGGCGGCCGCGGCCGGGCTCCGGCGGGGCTTCAGACCGTCGCGGCGGGCAGGCTGGCCGCCTCTCTGCCCTGTGCCATCGCTCAGCAGCCGCATCCTAGAGCGGCTCCGCGGTGGCGGCTGCCGGCGGCCGGGGCGGGCAGGGCAGCCCGCGCGGACGGCCCCATGGAGCGCGGCGGCTCGGCTCCGGCTCCGGCTCCGGCTCCGGCGCGGGCAGCGGCAGCGCACATGCACACACGCACACACCGCGCCGGGCGGGCGGGAGGCGGGGGGACGGCGCGGGCGCGGGGCACGCAGCGGCGCAGCCCTCCGAGCCCGCTCGCATCGCCCCGCCGCGGGCAGCCCGCACCGCTCCGCGCCCGCCGCCCGCTGACCTCGCGGCGGAGCCGAGCCGGGTGAATCGTCGCCGAGCGCTCTCTCTCCGCTGCGGCACGGCCGCGCGCCGGGCGGGCGGAGGGGCGCGGAGCCTTCCCCGGGGGGGGGCGGGAGGGATAGAGGGAGGGGGGGCGGCGAGCGGCTACGGCGCAGCGGCCGCGCGGCGCGCAGGGGCTGCGGGCGGCAGGGCCATGCGGCTCCGCGCCGCTCCGCGCCGGGCGCGCTCAGGCGGAGCAGCCGCGGCGCCGCGCGATGCGGCGGGGCAGGGCGGGGTGCTCGGCGCCGGCGGCCCGGCCCTTCGCTGCGCCCATCCTCCGCGCCGCGCGCCGCCGCCCGGCCCCGGCCCCCGCCGGCGGCGCCGCGCGCTGCAGCACGGAGGCGGCCGCCGCCTCCCCCCCGCGCCGCGCCGCCGCGCCGGGGCGGGCCGCGGGAGCCGGGCGCTCCCCGCCCCGCCGCACGCACGGCTGAGCCGCGGCCGCCCCACCGCGCGCAGACGTGCCTGCCGCGGGCCGGGCACCGCGCCGCCGGGCGGGGCTGCGCCGAGCGGGAGCCCGGACCGACGCGCCCGCCGCCCGCCCCGGCCGTTCGGCTCGGGCTGCGGGAGGGACGCGGGACCCCCGGCTCCGTCGGGCGGAGGTGCGGAGCTCCGCGTGCGGGATGCACGGCTGCGGGTGCGCGAGGAGCGGAGCGGAGAGGACTGCTGCTGCCGCTCCGGAGCGCTTTTGGGTTTCGAGCGGCTCTTCCGGTGAGGGTTCTGCCAGAAGCGGCTGCGGCGCCGGGAGGAGCGGCGATCGGATCCGAGGCGGCGTTGGAAGCCGAGCGCGGAGCTGCGCGCAGCGGAACGGGCTCCTGCCGGCCCCGACCCCGGCTGGGCGGAGGAGACGAGCCCGACACGGAAATGAGAGGTTGGGTGGTCTCTAGGGTCAATAAATTGGGGAACCTTTAGGGTTTTAGAGGTTGGTACCTGTCTTCCAGGGATCCTAACCGGGTGCGCATCTCTTACTGTGACATTTTGATACCTTTGTCCAGTTTTCTGAGAAAATGACAGCAACGTTATGGCACGGTGGGCAGAACACCACGACAGACAGCGCCCAGGAGGGGAGCTGCTGTGCCTGGCCAACCTGCAGCGACCCTGTGCCTGGAAAGAGGCCCCGAACCGCTGGCCATGAATCCTGGCCCCTCGGCCACCCTCCTGTGTGGACAGCAGCGCCTGCTGCCTCTCCGGGGCTGTCCCCGCTCCCATGCTGCCCGCAGCTGGAGCAGCGTGGGGCCAGGATTGCTGTGTCCATCGTTGTGCTGGGCGTGCCAGGGCAGATGCAACGCTTTTGGATACCTTGTGCCGCCACGGTGCTGGATGCGCACATGGGGGGAGCACCGCCCCTGAAGAGGAGAGCTGCAGCACCGCTCCTCGCACCGTGCTCCGAAAGATCTTCCTGCCCTGGGATCCGGCGCCTCCGGCCAGTGTGACAAAGGAAAGGGGGTGTAGCGGTGCTCCCAGGCCCTTCTCTGTGCAACCTGAGGACACAGCAACCTCTAAGAGGGAAAAGGAGCTTTGTTTTGAGATCTCCACTGCAGTTTGTGCCTGCGGCCCATAGAAGACTGCCACTCGCAGAGCAGTGGCCTCCTCTGCCCTACCAGCAGCTGCTGCCCGGGACTGGCAGCCAGGCTTGGCGCTCAGGGCAGCTCTCCTCCATCTATCTTCAAGCCCCAGCTTCTGCTCCGTGGATCGGGGTCAAACCATCACAGGGACAGACAGGCCCAAGTGCTGAAGAAAGGGAGCAATGAATTCCTCTGCTCCCCTAAGGGAAAGGCCATAAGCAGAAAGCTGCCTTTGCCGGGATTTTCTTGTGCATCCCTAACTTTCAGTTCTATCACCGCTGTCCTTTAGGACTGGATGGAGTGTGTTCAGCGTTCCTCAGTCCCGGCCCTGCTCAGCCCTAGCAGTGTGCTCCCTGGAGAGAGCAGACAGACAGGAAGGCGCTCTGTGGTAATGCATCTGCAGTCTTGGCCGACCTCTGCCACATGAGACAGCCTCCTCGGGCCTCTCGTTCCCAGCATATGCTGCCCTGGCACTCCTCTCTGGCCCAGGAGCAGCAGGGCTGGCACGGCGGCGCCAGCTGCACGCTGGTGCTAGGAAAGGAAGCAAACGTTTGGGTATGACTTTCCTGGTGAGAGGAGAAGGTTGCTCCGAGCCAGGCTCATGCTAGAGGCTGCACTGCTTTGCTACCATCCAAACACCAGGACTGGGTCAGAACCACCCACTGAACTGGTACTGTGACAGCAGCACCCAGCAGCTGCCTCCTTGCAGGCGGCTTTGGGAATATCCTGCACCCTCTGCCCTCAGAGCTGCACAAGGGCTACTGCCAGCCCAAAATCCATGCTGGGCATGGGACTGAAATAACCCCACAGCCTTAGTAACATCCCCAGGGAAAAATGCTCTTTCCCAGAGGGACATGTGGGGTTCTGCTCCTTACTGGGTGCAAGGGACTCCCCGTTAGGTCCCTTTGTGTGTCAGCAGTGGTGGCTGAGCTCACGTTCCCACAGCATTTCTTCAGCCCCAGCCTTGTCTACAGTCTTACATGTGAGGGCCATCCTCTGGCAGCAACTCCCAAAGCCTTAGTTTGAAAGCAGAGCAGCTCCTGAGACTCTGGGTGCTCCTCGCTGGGACATTCATGCACTGCAGCTTCAGGAGATGGTGCGTGCAGTTCCCTGAGGGCACAGTAGTGGTGATGAGCATGGGCTGGGACCTGAGCAGTGGTGGCTGTATGGTGCTCTGCCTCCAGCTCAGCGGTGCTGCCCACCACCAAGTGCAGCTCTGCAGCACGTCACAAAGACAGTGCAATCCCAACAGCTGGCAAGCAGGAACTGTCAGCAGCATTTCTTTCCGGGTGGGAACAAATCCAAGCGCTGCTCACCTGAGTTGCTGAATAGCTCTGATCCTCCCCATGGCCGTGGGGAACTCCCGCTGCACCGCAGCTCAGCCACTGTACCCCCACCCTCACCCTTCCCCGTGAGCCTTTGAGGGAGCTTTGTCTTACTGCGGCCTTCAGGAATAGGATGAATGCCTTCTTCCTGGTAGAGCGAACAACTCCTTAGCCTATCTTCTCCCTTCGTAGGGCAGGATGGTCAGGATCACCTCCCTCAGTCTCTGAGCACTCTGCTTTTCATGCAGCCCAGGGTACAGTTCTGGGCTGCGAGGGCACAGTGCTGGCTCATGGCCATCACCTTGGACTTTCTTTTTGGCTGAAATGAAGATGGAAGTGTTCTGTACCAAATAACACTCAGCATTGCTGATCGTTCTAACCCTAACTCAGCTCACGGAGCTGGGATGCAGGGCACGGTGCTGGGGCTGAAGCTGGGGGCTATGCCTGTTGTGGTACCCAGCTGCTTTCTGCACCCCCAGAACCATGTGCTCCCTCAGCCCCAGGCACAACGGCTGCTTGTTCCTCATCGCTTCACAGGATAACCCCATGCTGGCCTGGAAAAAGGTGCCATCAGCTGGAAGTGCTGCCAAGCAGCTGGACATGCAGGCACTTCTTTCTTGGGGAAAGAAAGGAGAACTGCTTTCTTCCCCTAAGCCTGGGGAAGCGAAGATTAGTTAGACGTCATTCTGGACTGAGCAAAATGCTTTACACTGAAAACAAAACAAAAACAAACAAAAAATAAAACAAACACCTCTGAGTGCTAATGCAGCGTGCTTCGTACACACCCTAAAGGAGACCAAGAGCAGTGCAGGGTGGCGGCAACAGCAATCGATGGATGGCTGCAAGGTTTAGCATCCCTGCTGAAACTTTAAAGCAAGAGGGAGTGAAGGCTTTTTTCCGTGAGAGTATGCTGTGGCGAATCCAGAAGTTCGCTCATCTTTACAAGAAAACGCCTCAGGGACGGAAATGTCGGTGCAGCTCTGCATGGAGCGGGTCCTCCATCCCGGGAAGAGGGAGCGCTGCGGGCGCCGCGCTCGGGTGCCTTGGTGTTGCGCTGATTTCCCACGGTTTTAATTTAATTCTTATTATTATTATTTTAAATTCTATTTTAAGTTCTGCAGTCTGTAAGGTGGGGGAGCTGTTGCATTGCACAAGAGCCGCACAGGCGGCTCCTCCCGGCTCCGAGCGCTGCGAGCATCCCGGGCGGGGCTCACCCGGTTCCTCCCCGGTTCCTCCTCGGCAAATGGCTCCGCGAGAGCTGTGCGTGAGCCTGGCCCTCGGAAGGGCTTGCTGGATAAACCTCTTCCTTAGCTCAATAGCTCTAATGCTATTTAAGCCCACGGTACGCGCGTTAGTGTGAAGCGGCAGCACAGACTCATTTATTGCCCCCAGTGTGCTTTGCCGCCTGGTGACAGTGGGTGAAGCAGTCTGGTCCTCAGGTCTGCTTGGTTCCTCGGCTGAAACTAAGCCAGGTGAAATAGGTGCTCGCTTACCGATGTGTACCTGTATCTTTTAAAAATCTTTTCAACTTGAGTCTATGATTACGGCATTGTAGAGGTGCCTCCATCAGCACTGCCCACTGCATTCAGGCAGGCAGAGCTGTTGGGTGAGGAATGCATGGGATGGGACAGGCTGCACCCAGAGCAGTACGTTGCCTCTGTCCCACACCACTGGGCCAGCACCCACCTCTTTGCTCATGGAACAAAACCAAGGAGCTGAGTTAAGGATACGCTCTACTGCCTGTCTCCTTCTCCCTCCTTCCAGCAGTACTGAGGTGTGCCCTTGACAGTTACTAACGTGCTCCCTTAACACTTGCACTCGTGTTGTAGTTTGCTTGGTTGTTTTTATTTTTTAATTCCTTCTTACTCACATTCTTTCTTATGTGACTTAGATTTTCCTTGTGGAGGTGACATCTCTCTCGGAAGCAGCAAAATCAGCATCACCAGCCTGCATGAATTGCCTGAGCGTGCTTGCTGCTTCTGGAGCAGCCACGTGAAGGGCTGGTTTACACCATGAACTGAAAATTGTTTGCTCATCTCCCAGTTGCTGATTGAAACATTTAACATAGGCCAGGACTTGCATGGAGAGGGGTAATTGGAGCCGCTTGCTCCATCTTCCTCCTGCACCTCCTGTCTCTTCCCTGGTACCCAATCCGTCAGCTGAAGGTTCACAATCATCTGACAGGAGTGGAGGAACGAAGAACCATTTCTGCACACAAGTTTAAAAAAAAAAATCAGTTCTTTAGTTTATAGACTTCGTGTTCTTTGTGGTCACTGTTTAAAGCCTACAGAAGATCATCACTGGCATAACACATATATGACAGAGCTAGACCAAAGTGAGTCAGCTGTTACTCCAAAATTTCACTCATGGATATGGGTAAGGTCTTATTCTGTCTGATCATTTGTTGACCAGAGAAGGAATGCAATGTTCCACTGGGCAGGAAAAGGAACTAGATAGAATGACTGCTAGGCAGAAACAACCCAAACAAATAGAAGTGGAAAGATATTGAGGTAACTAATATTTTCGGGAACTTGCCAATGGAAAAAGAAAAACAAAAAACAAACAAACAAACAAACAAAAAGCAGAGGCACACAGGCGAAAGAAGTCTTGTAATGATTCTTCAAAAGAGATGGAGCTGGAATCTGGCATGGATCCCCATAGCTTCTGAGCTTGTTCAATTAAAATCAATGCTGAATGGGTTTTCTTTCACTTCCATTGCTCAAGCTGCATTCTTCAAAGGGATGGCAAATGAGTGATATGCATATGAAAGAACCATGGAGTATGAAATTACAAAATGATACAGGGTTTGGATATTTGCACTTTGAGATATTAAATCTTCTGAAGGAAAATATTTGAGCAAATTCTGAATAAAGAACCCTACAGAGGAGGAAGGAAGAGCTGTGAGATAAATCTAATAAAGAAGAGACTATGCAATTTCCAAACACTCCTGAATTACAGAGTTCAGCCATGACACAGTGTTTCCAGTGGAGGATTTACTCCCACATAAGTTAGGCAGCGAGTGTATTTTAAAGGCCATTTGGGCCTATTCTTCTATTCATGGCTGCAATGGGGCAGCCTATGGGGAGTACATCTGTCATAAAGTCAGAACCTGAGTGGTGGGAAAGGACACCTGGAGCTCCCTCAGTTCAACCCCTGCTAAAGCCCGAGTGATTTTATTATTTTTATTGTTAAAAGTGGACATCAGAAAATTATTTTTTTCTACCGTAACTTCCAGATGTGTATGTATTTAAGACGTAGCCCACAAACATGTCTCGACCACTGTGTTACACAGAAATGCAGATGCTCCTAGTAATATTAAAAAATAAAATGCCCTTACGAATTCAGTGAGCAATATGAACGTGAAAAATGAATGTACGTTCAACACATCGAGGAACATGACATTTACAGGAAGCGGGAGCTGGATCTGCAGGATATCCCCTTCCCAGAGCAGTGACCGAGCCCTTCAGAGCAGCAATCCATGCACAGAGGGAAGGCAGTTCTGGGATCCCCAGATCTGTTAGGGATAACAGCTATTAGGAATACCTCTCCCGCTGCAGAGGAAGTGCAGATGTATTTCCCCTCAGTGGATAATTTTTCCCCTGCTCCTTGCAAGTTTTCTCATTTCTTACGGTCTCTTTAAAACACTCATCCATTTGAGGCACCTTCACTCAAATTTTCCCTTTTGTGGAGGAACTCATCCGTGCAGCAACGCAGCAACCTGTCTGTCGGAAGGTATTTTTCAAAATCCAACTGGGATTGTGTACACCCAGTAAAGAAATAAGTACAGCTGTCTCCATTTAGCTTCTTCTCTCACAACTCCCCTCTCAGATTTCAAATGGGATAGTTTTGCTATGGTTTTGGGTGTGCTGCCAGAAAAGCTTTTTACCTTCTGGAGAAGTGCAGATACTCGTGGAAAAAATGGTCTCAGTCAGCACGCCCGAAAATGTGCCTCGTGTAATCAGCACTGAGCCCCTCCCTGAGGCCCTGAGCATGTGGGTCCCACTCACTGCAGGCAAAGCCATCCCAGCTCTGTGCTGCCAGAGCTGCGCTTTGCTCAGGGACCAATGGACACAGCTGTTCAGTTACTTAAAAACAACAACAAGGAGAGTGAGGAGAAAAGTCCTCTTTAACCGTG
This sequence comes from Oreortyx pictus, assembly GCA_036925125.1. NCBI lineage: Eukaryota > Metazoa > Chordata > Aves > Galliformes > Odontophoridae > Oreortyx > Oreortyx pictus. The sequence goes on along the minus strand of JAUPFR010000006.1, from coordinate 53,396,198 downwards.
CCCATCTGCCTGGAAAAATCTAGAGATTTGATTAGCTCTACCCGATTTTAGGTTAGCTCTGCCTGATTTTGAGTTTGGTCTTGATGATCTTGAAGATATTTTCCAAGCACACATGGTGAGGAAGGGGGCTGAGGAAGGGGAGGGTGAGGAAGGCTTCCTACTTCAGCACAGATCCACTTTGCCTTGGCCTCACCTGCAAACTCTGCTGGGGTGCTGAGCCACATTCTTCCCCAGCCCCTGCTTTATTATGAGCCTGCTTTGTGTTGAAAGCCAGTAATTAGATGCGTTCTTTAAATTGCTGAAGTAAGCAATTACCGAATTCTACATCACAGTTCCACAATTAGCAATGCTACATTGTTAACAATGAATTTTAGGCATGTCCAGTAACTCTCAAGTGCTTGGATTCCTCCTGGAAGGATGGTGCCTGCACTCCAAGCATGAGGCTGCACACCAGCCCACCATCACCAGCCCGGTGGGTCAAACAGCGCTGATCCCCCTGCCCAGCCCAAGGGCCAAGCAGGAAAAGGCCAGGAAACAGCAGCTCCAGGTGCAGCTGGAGGGAGGGGTTTGGGGGGGGTGGGGGAAGGGGGTGGAGAAGGACAGAGCGGAAGGTCCCTGAGCTCTGGTACCCAAGTACTGCTTGTCGAGCGTGTCACTCACACTCTGGGGGGCTTTGTGGGACACATGGACGTGAGGACACCTGAAATCATTTTCTGGTTCTATATTCACAGATACATTTTGAAAAATCTTCTAGGATGAAAAGCACCTGAGAGAATCCTGCCCTGCCCGGCTTCTGGTTCTAGCTCCTCTCGTGGCATAGCACAGCTATCTGCATGGAGTACGGTGGTGGAGTTTCAAATCTGGAGAGCTTTTGTTTCTGAAACATTGCCAGTGTTCTCCCAGTGCATTAGGCAGCAAAACGTGGGATCCTGCCTCTGCTGTGACCCTTCCTCTCCTCTGTCCTCATAGCACCACGGCCACAGCCCCAGTGCTGTGCTTCAGATGGGAAGTATTGTTTCTGCCCTGCAGAAGAACACAGCAGATGGGGAATGCCAGTCGGTGGTTTCTAAAACAGCCCCACAAAACTGCTTCTTATGCAAGTGTTAATCTGATGAAAAATCCTCTATAAGACAGAAGCGTTTATGTTTCTCTTGCTTTAGATTTGCAAAACAGTATGTTCAGGAAGAAGTCCCTTTTACCTTGCAAGGAGCTGTTGATAATGCATCTAAGCCTTAAATGTGTTAGGGATTACTCTGGCCAACCGTGTGCTTCACACTCTCCTTAATTGCAAGCCAGTAGGAGGAGTAAAAGGGCCAAAAATACAGAATGTTCCTGCGATTTTCAAAGCAGTTCCCTAAGCACGGTTTTGTTTTGCTCTGCAGGACATGCCCAATGAAAACAGCGGTGCATTGCACACACCATGGCAGAATGGCTGTGGATGAAACTCAGGGAGCCCCACAGCCCAGGAACCAGCACTTACTGCTCCACAGACCTTACTTCAAGCTTTCAGTTGCTGATACAATTAATGTAATACAAAGCACACTTTTGTATCACATGATGCATCAAACAAGATCTGATATTTTACGCACATCAGATCAGCTCTTACTTACTGAAGACTTGTCCTCCATGTTTTCCCAAGGCTCACACAGTTCACTTTAGGAGCCTCAAAGTTGCGTGGTTTTTCCCATCTGGATGTCTCCTTTGTGATTTATTCATTTTTTCCCAATTTTTATGTATTTGTTCAGCCTGCACCACAGAGCAGTTATTATTTATCACTGGACTACATGCCATGAGCTCTGCTTGGCAGCACTGGAGGCCCTCATTTATCTCATGGTTGCCTTGAAAGTCATAAGCAACCATGGCCACTCAGAAATACACACTATTCTTTTTGCAGGATAAACATATAATTCAGCAAAATGAAGCATAAATGCAACATTTCATTTTGTTTCTCCAGTTTTGCTTAGGTAAGAATCAAGCATTTGGGAAGATTTTTTTCTCCATTCTCTGTTTCTCCCAATTCATGTTCATCTTTATTTACTGGAAAAGAGACAAAAAGAGAATGGAGGGAACAACACAACAAAAATATTGATAATTGAGCTTCCTTTTAGTGAAAGTGGAAAGGCACTGAGGAGTCCCTCCCTCCACTTTTCAGAAGAACATCTTTCTTTTTCTTTTCCAGGAAGTATTTATTTTAGGAACACTGTGTATTGGGTATGGTGTTGATGGGCGGACAGTTGGATTTGATGATCTTTAAGGTCTTTATCCAAACTTAGCGCTTCCATGATTCTACTTTTTTATCCAACAGAATGGCCCGATCATGGCCTTCTCAAACTGGTTCTGCCACCTAATCCACCCACACAAACCCCTCGGTGCTGAGGCCCCTTCCCATCACCACCCCTTCCCTGGACCCAGACCCATCTCCTCTCTCCCTGACCTTACAGACATTACATTAGCCTCACTTAGCGCCATCATCCCTCCATCATTTCTACCCTCTGTAGGATTGAAGTAAGGGACTGAGCCAAAGACAGAACTGGTGTCTCCTTTAGTGTATTACAGCCCTGAGTAAAACTGAAAAGAATTATTTCCTTTCCTTATGCTGCATTGTCAGGTGGGAATTACCATCTGCTGGTTCTCATTTAAGAGCGCTTTCTTACAGCTGTCAGGAAGGCAGGACAGGTAGACAACTGATCAACCAGACACCGCAGGTAAGCTGTCCTCCATTAGCATTGCGAAGAGCATTATCGTTCTGCATCCTGTCAGAATTAAGGCACAATCTGAACTGAGAAATTGTCTGTCAGTGCTAAAACAGAAAGATGCAAAGATGACGTGATGTTTTCACCCTCAAGTTCTGTGGGATTCAGATGTGACATTTCTAGAGTACTAAGTGCAGTATGCACACGTAGCCTGAGCCATCCCTAGGGCCAGGCTCCTCTCACTAGGGCTCCAGGGGTCGTACAAGATACTGGAGCCCAGAGGTACCTGGTTACTGCAGCATATTTGCATTTCAAGAACTTTTTGATTAAGTCCTCACCAAAGGTTTTTTTGTTGAGTAGCAGTGCTGTAGAATGTATGGAGAGAGATTTGCTGTATTTTGTTGCTACTTAGCATATTCAGTGTATGTTGTTCATAGATGTTAGGAAAACTAATGAGCAAAGGAAAATGTTATCACTATCTGATATTGAATCAGGTCTTGGAGACAGCAAAAGTGAATGCTCAGAGTTAGAGACAGTGCTGACTGTTTTGGCTTCTGTTCTCTGCGGCTGTGATCCCCCCAAACAGAGAGCATCTGGAAAATGTGTGGAGGGAACCAGAAGTGGTGGTGAACTTCACAAAGTACATAACCAAATGTAATGGAGCTCTTCAGCATGAGGAAGAGGCATCTGCATAGAAGATAAAATAGTACTGGAAGAGAGGAGGAAAACTGTTGAGAAATACTCTTTGCTTTGTCTTGCAGCACACAAAGCAGCCCAGCTGTACTTGAAGCAGTCTCTGCTGCTTGCCCCAAAATGCATTGTTAGAAGACTGAGTGCAGCAAATACCGATCCTTCCTCTTCTGGGCAGGGCTGATAAACAACCTCGATGCAGATTCCTTTTCTCTCATTAGGCCTTGTTCCTTCTGCTCCATTATTTATAACTTGTCAGAAGGAATATTAATAATAGGATTGTTCAGTGAGTTATGTGTCGTCAGTAATGCACATTTACTGTTTCCTTTGTACTTCCCCTCTTGCTTCAGTGGAAGAGCAAGTTGTGGATTGCATTTAAAATGGAAAGGATGTTGGGCAGCAGCACAGAACATGGAGGCCTGCTTGCTGAGCACAGTGACAGCAGCCCTCAGCCTCACAAAACCCATCAGTGCGCTGGGATGCCTGGGTGGGACAACCCAAGGACTTCTGTGGGACTTCTCTGCTGAGCCAACAGAGCCTCCAGAGGGTAGGACTGGGGGGTGGGAATTGAGTCAGGGTGGGAGGCTGAGCCCTGCCTGCCTCGTTCCCTGTGTGGATAGAAGAAGCTTGATTTCACAGACTTTGAGATAATTTGAGACTGCATGAATGAAGTCTTAGGCCCAGAATGTGTTGTTTTGCAACTAAATTCATTTTTCCTGAAAAAGTCAAAATTGGATGACTTTTCTCTGTGCAGCATCATTAATGCTTGAACATTATGCAAACCTGGAAGCACCATCATCTAATAATGGCTTTTCAATTGCTGTAAGGGTGTAACAAACTGACTGGAACTGAGAAGTGGGTCTCTGTGCTTCCCCATCTGGCACTGGGTTTGTGCATTCAGCTCCCACAGCCCATTAGTGGCTGTTACACCCTCCCCAACACCTCATGGGCCCATCCCTGTGCTGGCAGCAGGCTCCCTCCCCTCCACTGTTGTATGACCACAAATTTCTGTGTTCAGAGGTGCTGAAGTGACTGGGTCACCTGCACAGGGTGCAATTGGTTTTCAGAAATACCTTTTGTTTTGCAGATTTCTGTATTTACAGACAGCATTGAGGTAAAGTGAACGTGAGGAGCTGAGCGATAGCAACTGTGCTTTTGACACGAGGCAAAAATAGTTGAAAGAAATGGATTAGTAAATGAGGATGGTCGCACAGCCCTTTCTGGCTGAGAAGTGCCACAGAGCAGAGTGGCAGCAGCGGGATGATGATGATGACTCAGCTGAGGGAGGTCTGTCCCCCCCCAAACCTGCTGAGCTGCAGGGGCCAGACCCTCCTGCACCCATCTGGGGTCACACATTTCTGTACCCACCTCTCAATGGAGCAAATGTATGAACTATTCAAAAAATTTCATTGCTTCGTGGCCTGGAGTCTTAACCACAGACTCCGCTCCTTAAAGCAAATGAATGTAGTGCTCCGGCTGTGCTTGTTTATTTATTTTTTTTGTCTCCTTATCTGGTGTCCGTGGAGGAATCAAATGTAGTGATTCACTTAGCACAAAGGGACGAGCCTGAGCCATGCAAAAGTGAAAAAGGGCTCTGTTTCCCTTTCCTCATGGCTGCTGTTAGGCATAGCTCTGGGTCCTGGGGCAGCCGTACCTCTACACACTGTTGGTGTTAGGGCAGGATGCGGTGTAGATGTGGTGCAGGTGCTTGGTGGTCAGTGCAGGGCTGCACACTGTCCCACAGAGCTGTGTCAGTGGGTCTCTGTCCTGCCAGCCCCCTGAAGGGCCATCGTTGGTTGAGAGGTGTCAGAGCCATCCCTGCCACAGAAGAAGGTCCAATCCAGGTCCTTGCTGTGGGGCACTGCAGCTGTAGCCAGAGCCCTGGGCCTTAGTAGGGTGGGGGCCCTGATGTTCCAGTTGTTCCCCAGGGGGCTGCCAGGCCCCTGCTCCCCTCTCTTGGAAACCATGTGGAAGAAGAGCAGCTGCCCATAATCCCACTGTGGCTGCACTGGTAATGAATCGTGGCTGTCAAACCTCTGTGGCCTCGAAGGATTATGGCTGAGGATTAAAGCTACATAGAAATCTCCTTCCCACGTTCACATGGTTTTTGCTTGCAATTATAACTTCAGGTCTGACATATAAATTACTTCTTATCTCTGGAGCAGAAAACATCTCCCATTCATTTTGATGTAGTATAAGTGCAGGCAAGGTGGGTGTGATATACAAAATGTGATTTTGTCCATGAGGTTTAAAACTATAGTGGCACCTCTGGGCTTTATTTAGCAGCACTGAAGTCAGGGTGTGATGGAGGTGAGCATTATCTTTTCCTCCATCAGTGAGCAAGTAGCCTAAGAGTGCACTTCCTTATCAACACTACCTGATATTATTTTAGGAATCCAAAAATACCAAAACAGAAGTGCCATCTGAAATAATGGTGGTTTGAAAACTGGAGCAGGGCTATTCTCTGTGCAGTTACTGACAACATTTCTTGCTGACACCTAGTGAAGGCAGGATGGATGGGGGATGCAGGAGCAGAGAGCATACAGAATCTTCTGTCCTTTTGAAATTGAAACTGACTGGAGTTTAATAAAACCATTGGAGGTCACATGAGGAATCATGCAATTTTGATTTTTCCTCCTGCTTTGCATTACTGATCCGGCTTTAGCAATCCCCAGAAGAGGCTTTATCATCTGCTAGCCTCTGCCTCAATCCCCACCATTGTGCTAGGACCTGCACTGATTTCCATGGGGGCAATATTTTTGTGAGGAACCATCACAGCTGTTGGTCAGACAGGAGGATGAGAAGTGACTCAGAAGTGTACATGCTCATTGTGCAAAGCTACCTCACAGCCACCTTTGTAGGGCACATTTCCTTTTCCCTGGGGCTCTATGTTTAAGAGCCTATTACAATGAAGCAGTAAGAGAACAGAGCATGCTCTCTACAAAATCTCTAAATATAGTTCAGTGATAATGTCCCTGCTTTCCACAGATTAAAAAATGGACCATTCAGTCTATAAGACTAATACAATCAAGCACAATCAGGAGCAGCATCATTCACGCTGACTTGATTAGTGAAAAACAAAGCAGAGTGCTAATGAGAGCTCTGACAGCTTTTGTCCCTGTGTTTGGATGGGATGATGTGTCTCTTCTCCACAGCTGTTTAACTCTTCTGGGCTTACTGATCTCGGGAAAACCAAACCCTCTTTGCTCAAAGAACAGTGGAAAATGTTACAAGCAGCTCAGAAGTCTTCTACTGATCAAAACATGGAGCAGTTTAGTGGAGTTCTGTTCTGCTTTATGGTTCTGGAGCAGGGTGGATTTAGGACAGTTTGGAAGTAGGCAAATGCAGCAGCTGATGTTGGAGTGGCTGGGATGTCTTCATGTGTGATCACTGAGTACCCTGCAAACAGCTTGCTCTCATATTATTGGTAGACAAATTCTTCTGTGAGAAAAAAAGTTCTGAAAAGTTAAATCACTGAACTGTAGGGGTTGGAAGGGACCTCCAGAGATCACTAAGTCCAACCCCCTGCCAAAGCAGCTCCCTAGATCAGGCAGCACAGGTAAAAAAATCATAGAATCATGGAACCACCAAGGTTGGAAAAGACCCCCAAGGTCATCCAGTCCAACCATCTATCTGCCACCAGTATTTCCCACTAAACCATGTCCCTCAGTACCACATCTACATGTTTCTTGACACCTCCAGGCACGCTGACTCCATCACCTTGGGCAGCCCGTTGTAGTGCCTGACCACTCTTTCAGAGAATATCTTTTTCCTAATATCCAACTTAAACCTCCCCCGGTGCAACTTGAGGCCATTCCCTCTCATCTTATTGGTAGTTATGTGGGAGAAAAGGCCAACCTTCACCCGAATCAATTAAGTTCTCTGATGAGAGGTACTAGAACATAGCAACGAGTAATTACCCCCAGAAATAATGCACTTGCTGTAATGAGCTTAGCAAAAGAAGCACACGCTTGGGGCTGATGACAAAAATGCCAAGGCAGACCTCTCCCCAATCTGAAGAACACGGCCTGCCCAGCTCTGCCTGCTGCTGTAGGGCACTTCTCCCTGGGTCACTCCTGCACAGTGCCACTCACTCAGTGTCAGGAATGCACAGTACACATCTGCTGTCACAACAGAGGCTTCGGGACTGACTTTGTGGTGAGGAAGCACAGTGCCTCACTATGATGATGGCTCCTTGCTCATATAAGTGGCACTTCTCTGAGCATTCGCTGCCTCGAGATATGGCTGTTGTCCTTCCCTCAGCTCCCTGAGAGGGGAAATGTGTTTGCCCATCTGGATACAAGAGGCAAGCTCCTTCATGACTCACAGCTGTTGGCTGCTGAGAGCTCAGCACAGCCTCACATCTGACATGTGCCTTAGTGTCGGCAGTGTATGCACGGTACTGTGAGTGCTGGATCAGCCCAGCTGTATGCTTGACACAGTGAGGCACAGCTGGGGGGGGTCCCATTGCTGAGGGTGTAAACTCTGTAACCTTTGTGTGTTTCCCAGGAAAACCAGCTGGCCTGTACAAGACTTGTGCAGGATGCTCTGAGCCCAGGCTGAGCACAGCTGAGATGCCAACAGCGCCCAGGTTGGTCTCAGACTCCATTGGGTCTACTGTGATTTTTTTTCCCTTTTCTCTAGTATCCGTCCAATTCTGTCTGCCCAAAGCCTTGATAACATTGCAGATCAGGGGCACGCTCTTCCCCTCTGTCAGCAGTGTTTTCGTCTAGATACATAGGTCAGGATTGGTCCTTTTCATCCCACTGTCTGTTGTATCTTCCAGTCTTCATAGAATTTAATATTTCTCCTGACTTTTTCAAAATACTCAGTTTGTGTCCTTTTTCCTTCACCTCGTTGTTCTCCTCTGGTGTTACCTTTGCTCCATTATCCATCTGATGCGGAGACAGAAGGCAATGGTTTATGCATGATCCAGAACTTCCTTCAGCCATTGAACCCTTCGCTCAGATACCCGTCTGGATTTGTCAGACACCTCCATCACATTACTCACGTGTGCACTAATAACAGTCTGCATCCTTTCAAGTATCAAAACTGACTCCCACTGGAAATCAATCATCAGACAGACAACAAGAGACAGGCAGGATAGCAGAGAGCTGCCTGCCAACATTTTTTTTTCTATAAAAGCTCATGAAATCAGGCAAAATATAAATGACTTGTCAAAGGCAGTTTAAGGAGAGATACTGAGAATATAATCATGGCCACACAAACTGCACAGGTTGTTGCTGTGTGTAGAGAGAAGGTACACGCCCAGAAGGCTGCAAGAGCCCAAGCAATGAGACAGCAATGGGCAGCACTGTGGGAAGGACACCATGGGCATCAGCCTGGGGAGCAGTGCTGCTCACTGGCCCCAACCTCCCTGGTCACATACATCTGCAGATAATCAGGATGTACAAATATTAATGATATTTTTAGTTGTTGCCATATGAAAACTCTGGAGATGAAATATGCTAGCTACCAAAACAGATAAAGGTGCCTCACAGCATCATTTTCTGAGTGATCTGATTGGGATTTTTCAATAATGATGCAAATAAGCAACAGCACATACAGCTTTTTATAACAAGATGGAAATATTAGACATAGTAGATCTTAGCATCAGCACCATTACTTTGGGTGTGTGTTCACCACAGCAGCACCACACATTGCAGGAGCTAGAGCTGGGCTCCATTTGCCACCACAAACTTACGAGGGCAGTAGCTCCACTGAACAAAGCTCCCAGCACTGTGTCCTCTGTTCAGAGCAGTCTCAGTGCTGGAGCACTGGGATCCCCAGTGTGGGCTCAGCTCCCACCCCACTCTGCTGTCCTCAGCCTGCAGCCCCTCTCCCCGCAGCATTCTGCTCTGCCAAGGGCTGGAGCTCTGCTTTGCTCCCTGCCCCTATGTCATGTCCTTGCTACTGGTGCTCCATGTCTGGCATTGCATATCTTTTCATTTATGCACGAATGATTGAAATCTTGCATTATTAATATTTTAATTAACACTTAGGCAGGTTTTTCTTTTTTTTAAGTCATCTATTTCTCCCAATCTTAGGCTGTTTTCAGGTGTTTAACTACTGACTTGCTTTCCCATCACTTGCATGAAGACAGGAAAAACCTTTAACTCTGCAGCACGTGTGGATGTTCTCCTCAGGACAATCACTGCTGGAAACCGTGGCACTGACTTTTCATCAAAGTACTCCTACATTCTGACTTCTGTCACTGCTCAGATCTCTCTTGGGAAGCTCAGTGCACTTTGTCCTGTCTTGCTGCAGTGTTGCCCGTCTCTTCTCAAAGCCACCTCTTGCCTGAAGGACTCAGATCACTTTCCCTGCCTCTAAATGAGAAACACTGGGAAACAGCCCCTTGCTCTGGGGAAGGCCAAGTGGGAGCCAGTGGGTGCCTTCCTGCTGGGGCTGAATTGTTCAGGATATTTTTCTCCCAGCACAGACATCCAAACAGTGATAACTCGTAGAAGACAAGGCTGAAGGGCTCAGTAATCCAAGTTCGTATTGACAACATTTTTCTGAAAGGGAAATAAGCAACTGCTACCAACAAAGTGCTATGAATGGGGAGACACAAATGAGCTTCTGCCATGCTGCAGCTCTGGGGTGGCTGTGCAGCACTCCTACATCCATCACGTAACCGTGTGACTCCTGTCCTCCTGCTTAGAAAAGCTGCATAATTACTACTCTTCTAGGCTTTATCTGCTGTAGCTCTGGCCTCCAGTTAGCTCTTGCGAGTAACCTCTTCTGCTTCTTCAGGAAGGTGCAGCCAGAGCTGCACAGCATCAACAGTTATGACCCATACTATTTATTTCTTTCTCATCAGTGTCATCTGCACTCTGTCTGTGCCAATTTTGGAGAAAGGATTTGCGTGTATTTGATAAGAGCCCTATCATCATTCCTATGGTGAGACTGGGGCAGGTGGGAATGAGGCAGCTCCTGTAGGAGATGCAGACAAAAGCAATGAGAGGAGGTGAGATGGACAGGTGTAAACACCAGCTCCAAAATAATCCCCTCTTCTCTGCATGCTGCCTTACTGATGCCCCTCCCACTGACCCCAGGACATGTCTGCCAAGCAGCCACTGATGTGGGTGCATCTGGTAGCTCCGTGTCCCAGCAGAGTGCTGGCACCTCCTGTTTGCAAGGCAGGAGCACAAGCTCACCCGCTTTTCCTCCCTTCAGATCTCATTCACATCTGTTTTGCTGTGGTGCAGCAAGCAGAAGGCAGACTTGCCTCCTCCTTATGTACCTAAACCTGCCCGTGTGCAATCACAAAATTCAGCAGGGTGTGGAACTGAGAAAACTGACACCAAAGAAAACAAGTGAAATCACGAAGCTTTGCTTTGCCTAGCTCTGGCTGTGAATGTTCCAGCTGGTATGAAGCTTCAGGCAGGGATATGGGCCCATGGTTGTGGTGTTTTTCCATCTTTTGGTGGTTTTCTTTCTTTTGTTTGGTTGCTTGGTTGTTTTTTCTTTTTAATTATTATCTTATTAGAGACTCCTTGCACTTCAATTCTCCCTCCCATATGCTGACTTCTACCTGGAGCAGTGCAGGTGTGCGTCATGCAGCTGACGGACCCCCCCTCACTCACCTGGTGCAGCTGCTCCATCAAGCAGTGGGCTCTCTGTTGCCCCATGTTGTTTGCAGTGAAGGACCTGCCCTGGGCTCCACATGGCTTTCATTAATTTCAAACACTTCAATGACTATAGGAAGTACCAAGTAAATATTAGCTGTCTCCCACCTCCACTAGAGCAGTTTTCTTGTGTACAAATTAAATTTTGTCAAGTGACAACGGCATGCTTGCTTCCAGACTCAGAGCCTGAGGCAAAAGTCTACTGCCTAATTGGGAAAAATAACAGGAAATGAATTAAACAATTGGGATGAGGAAGACATTTCATTAACTGATCACATGTGCCAAGCAATTCAGCTTCAGAATTTGTCACTGTCACTTTTCCAACACTAATTTTGAAAGAGCGGTGCTTTATCAAATGTATGAAGTCCTTCCAGAGTGAACAGTGACTGACCACTCACAATAAGTTCATTAAAACAGTTTCACGCTCAAAAGAGCAAATGTTGGTGGATTAATTGATTTTCTCTTACCATATATTCAGTATGAGTGATGTACTAGGGATGCTTTAGTTACATCCACTTCATCTAAGCCAAATGCAGCCTCCAGTGTGCTATTCATTTAACTTTTTCATTTGTGACTAGTGTTAGAACACAGTTAGATACCATAACTGTTCAAGATATGATTCCAGCTTTTCCACAGCTTGCCTGCATTCTGCAGCTAACAGTTGATCTTACACCAAGCCACTCCTGGTGGAAAGTACTGGTGGTTCATTCACATTTCTCTGTTGCAGAGTCACCAGGCCACTCTCAATGAGAACTGAAAAGTCGTAGCAATCAGGAGAAGACCCCAGTGAATGCAAAAGACAACATCGCTCCCATTTTTAAAAAGGCTAAAAAGGATGACCCTGAAACTCCCAACCTGTCAGTCTCACCCTTGTGCCAGGAAGGATCACACAGTAGATCCTCCTGGAAGCAATGCTAAGGCATTTACCCAGAACAATCTATTCCAGAATTCTAATCTATTCTAACCTCTGCTTGACCAACCTGGTGGCCATCTATAATGGTATAACTTCATCAATGGACAAGGGAAGTGCAACTGATGTAATCTATCTGGACTTTAGTAAGGCCTTTGACACGGGACCCCCTGACATCATCCTTCTCCCCAAATTGGGGACAAAGAACTGGCTGCAGGATTGAACACATACAGTGGCGGTGAATGGCTCAGTGGGGATGGAGATCAGTGATGAATGGTATCCCCCCAGGAGTCAGTGCTGGGACCGATACTCTTTAATGTCTTTTAATATCTTCATCAATGACATTTACAGTGGGGTCACATGCACCCTCAGCAAGTCTGTGGATGATACCAAGTGGTGGGGGAGGTCAACATGCCCAAGGGACAGGTTGTCATCTAGAGATAGCTATACAGATTTGAGTAGTGGGCCCAGGTGAACCTCATGAGGTTCAATGAATCCAAGTGCAAGGTCTTGCACCTGGGTTGCACCACAATCAGGACAAGCTGTGGGATGAAAGGATGAGGTAGGAGTCAACCACGGTGCTCACCAACACCAGATACCCTTTGTTCTGTGGAAAACCTTTCCCACTCCAAGCCCTTAAAACTCCATAGCTCAGCAGCAGATGCAAAAATATAATCAAAGCACCCTACAAATGCTCTGTTGTGAGTGACTGTACCACTCAACATCTCCTGGTAATGCATCATCTAACTTTTTCATGAAATAATTATGAAACCACTGACTCAGGTGCAATAAAATGGTGTGCAAACTCAGGTCCAGTATAGCAGTGAGCTTTCTTCTAAAAACAGGGGAAAATAAGATTGAATATCTATTCAGAGAGCTGAAAAGAAGTTCCAATATTTGCTCAGTGGCCAGGTTTTGAAACTGAGCTTTATAGACAGAAAAAGCATTCATTCTGGTTCAGTAAAAACCACCAATGAAACTGGAGGAGTGTGGGGTGGACACTGGAGGAGAGAAAACTATCACACAGCCCTACCCCATTACACTGCTGGCCCTTGGGCTGACCTGGGACAGAGTGCCTATCTCTGCCCCATTCCACGGTGCTGATCCCAAAGTTGTCTGTGTGCAGCCACTGCTGGTGGGTACTGAGGAAGCGTGCTGCAGCATAGTCCTGATATGATGTGCACGTTGGTTTCCTGTTAGTCTTGACAATGGCTGCACTGAAGGGCTGAGTCCTAGCAAAGCCACTCTCAGTGGTACATGTGCAATGAGCAGCTCTGAGTCTGCAGAAATATCTGCTGGGTCAGAGCCCCGTGAGCAGCTGTGCTCTGCTGATAGCTTTGGGAATATCAGCTCCTCCAGGATGGATAACTGTACTCTTCAGGCTCCTTTCCCTACAATTCAATTTGCATAATCTGCCCTTTTCTGATTCACTCGTTCTGGATCTTACAGCTATTCCACTTTGCTGTCATTTTCAGTAGTAAAGTGTTCTGGCAGTGTGTAAGCTGGATGGTACTGGGGTCTGTATGAGTGGCCATTGGCTCGGTCCAGACTGCTCTTACTTTCGGCAAAATTACAACTGCATGGGAGGGGGGAGTGCTCTTGTGGTGCTTCTCTATTCTCCTTGCAGCTGGATCCAAGCTTGCAGCTTGCATTCACTTCTGTCTGTTCTGGTCCTGTCCTTCTCTGTGTCTGCACTTTGCACTCTTGGTAGGGATGTCCTCTAGGCTGTTCTGTTATGTTTTCACTTGAAGAGAGGTGTGAAACTGCTTGATCTCAGAACTCCAGCCTTCAGGGAGCAGGCAAAAGGGCGAGAGCTTGAACAGCATGTCTTTCCATCCCACACAGCTGTGTTCCAGTCTGCAAGAACACAGATCCAGCAGGCAGTGCAGCTCCAGTACCTCTTCCATGTGGCTGTCTCAGGGTCCTCTCTCCTTTGGCTTCTTATCCCAAGAACTTTGCATGGCATAGCTGGGACAAATCTGCTATCTTAATGATCATTTGGTACCCTTCAGTCACCAGCTCAATTCTTAACTCTGGATTACATCATCTGAAGGGGGAAAGTTCTGCTAACTTCCTGAGCAGATTTTCCCTTGTATCTAGAGGCAGGTTTAGGGGGGAGGCAACACAGCCTGCATCTCTGGTACAAACTAATTTTGTTTTGGTTTTTAGTGTGCAGGATTGTAAATATTGTAATTGCTTTAAATTTCTCCTTTAATGAGCAAACAGCCGTATAATTAAAACAGCATATTCACATCTCTGCTGTTTAACCATTTTAATTCTGCAGTCTGTTTCCAAGGGTTGGGCTCCTCTCTGAGAAGGCAATTTTGGGTGCAGAACAGTTCAAAAGCCCTTAGCCTAGGAGTGCATTTTCCTGATTTACCCAGGATCGTTGTGAAAGTTTGGGTGTGTGCCCAAAGCCAAGCTGTGCCTTTCTGTCATTTCATTCCTTTGTCTGCACCTCCCTAAAGCCCAGCAGTCTCTGCTGGTGGCCAAAGGCAATTTCCAGCCTACCACGGAAGGCCTGTGGCTGTAAGTTCTCTGCTATTCCTTGGCAAATCACATTATTGGGTTTAATAACAATCAAAGTTAAGAGCACACTGATGCTGGGCTCACCACTGCTGGGATCTGGCACAAGATGGGCTGGATGATATTTTGCTGACACACACACCTACCACCACCTCCACTCAGTGCAGCTTCCTTGTGTCTCAACAGGGTGAGTAATATCCTTGCCTTCCTTTGCTCCTGCTGCCCTTCCAGCAGCGACCATCACACAGAGCTTGCCTGTGAGGGTCTGCTACTTCTTCAGAACTGCAGTGTGTTACAGATTGTACTTTGTTAAGAACATTCTCTGGATGTGCATCCTTTCATGCCAAGACCAGTTATAGTTTTCTCTTGTGGTTTCTTTAAATACTACATATGATATCTTTAAGACACAGTGTTAGCCTAATTAATGAGTGTGAGAAGAGGAACATTTATCCAGTGCCTCTTACTACTATAAGATACACCTTTCAGCAGTATTAACATTTGGCAAAACACACATGGGGCTGGAAGGGATCAGTGAAAGCTACCCACATCAACAGAAAATGTAATATTGCTCCATAGGTTTACATACTGAGTAGTGAAACTAAAACACAGCAGCTAAAGCACTGAAGGTTTTGTTTTGTTTTGTTTTTTCCTGTGGCTGGATACCTTAAAAAATGAATGAATATATCACCACATTTTGGAATTAAGTGATGCAAGCATTATGCCATTTGGCTCAGCAAGGAACTTACTCACAACATCTGTTTTGAAATGGAAATTGCAGTGACTGCCCACAAGCAGTGTCAATAGACAGTTTCAGAAAAAAAACTTGTCTCTTTCATTTAAAAATATAAATAAATGTTAGCCCTTCATCCTGCTGAAAGCATCAGATGTACATATATGGAATTCCCTGTTCTGTGAATCTCACGTGACCTACCAGACTGTCATAGACTGAAGCTTGTACAGAAGAAATCCCTTGCTGTGATGTCAAATCCATTGTTAAGTCCACCAAAAAGCCTTGCTGGGCACTCTCTTGCACTTCATCCAAAACGCAGGAATTCCCTATTTCCTCAAGTCCTGCCCAAAGCACCTGGCACAATTTAACAGTGATGGGCTTTGCCCAGTGTCAAGAGATCTTGTAGGCACAAAGAGCAGATGGATGTTGGAAGTGGAAGGGATGAGGGAAAGAGCCCCTGGTCTCCTGTTAGCATATGGGAGTAAGCATTTATATGGCCAAATCCTGCCTGAAGTAAGCAAATGATGGGAGGCACCTTCTAATTCTTCTTCTAAAGTGGAATTATTTTTCCTCTGTCTTAGGAAACTGACATATGAGCCTGACTTTCCCCTTGTAACTGCTAGTTTCATCAGATTTATTTTGGAATAACACATCTAACTGAAATCAGAAATAGAAAGCAATGGCGATATTTCAAACACTGAATCCTCTGCATCAATTTTTGGCTGTTGTTTTTTAAAAAGCAAAACTATTTACTCATTTGGCTTTTAGAGACACAATCAGTATAACAGAATAGGGATAGGAGATGAATTGTGGATTCATCCAAGGGGAGTTTGTCAGAGATTTTCATATGAGCAATTTCAGTGGCTAATGGAGTTACAAATAATATATTTAGGACTTGGTTAGCGTAGGCATGAACATTATAAAAGGTCAAAGTGTGCAAGCAGAATGGAGACCGTAGGGCAGATGGGAAGCAACTTGCTCAGGTAGCCAATTGCAAGATGAAAATTGAAGGTAGTAGCTGGATCCAGACACATTCAGCTGCACTCTGCAATGACAGAGTGCAGAGGTGAGTACAGAAGTAGTGAGATGTAAATAGCTGGTGGCATAAACAGTGCAAAGCTTGATTACTATTAGACAAATAAACAGGAGAGATGGGCTGGCAGGAAATCAATTGCCCATTCGTTTCTTGTGCTGATGGGCTGATTACTCACTGGGCTTTTGTGAGAGGAATCCATCCCTCTCCATTGTGCTCTCTTTTTGGGGAATCGAACTGACTGGGAACAGGTGGGGCAAAGTCTTCAAGTATTTGGTAACTGGTATAAAACAGATGAAAGGCAGTCTGTATAGCTTGGCAAGTGATTTTCCAGCTGGAGGCAGTATGAATTAGGACAGGAGAGGCAAAAAGGATCAGTGATAGGATTATTTTCAGAATAAGAGGGATTAAAGCATGTAATTTTAATGCCAAATAATAAGCCAAACAGGTGTGAGGAGCAAAGGGGGAATGGCAGAGGAGCAGCAAAAGCAAACCAAGATCAGAGAGGGTACACACAGATGTGACCGAGTAGGTGGAAGGGAGAAGAATAGATGAAAAATTTCCCCTTCCGTGCCTGAGGAGAAAAAAAGAGAGCTGCAGGAGGGGAGCAGTGCAGAGGGCAGGGAGGTGGGATGGGAGTGGGAGCCCTGAGCTACAGCAGGCACTCACTGTGCTGCAGTTTGTCACACTAAGGATAGCTTGCATGGATGCAGTGGGGAGGTTAGCCAAGGAACTGCGTTCATTCTCATCTCAAAAGGGATATGACAGATTTTCTGTGTTTGTCCCAGTGCAAGACATAATAAGGAACTGGGCAGGGGAATATCTTCTCTTGGACAGATGTTATTATCATCAAAATATACTCTATTCTGTGAATAGACATTTCACCCACTCAGATACATCAGAAGACGATGTGGAAAGAGAAGTTGGGCTCTGCCTCCCATGCTGTGAGCCCCCTGAAGCATCACCTCACTGAGCTGGGAGAATCATCTCGCTACTTCCACTCCTTCAGTTGTCCTTATTTGGTTTCGTGATTGTTAATAATGAAACTCTTTTGAAAGAAGCTATTAACCTTTAACAACAATTTCTTTTCATTTCCTGGCCAAAGTCAAACATGTTGAAGTTTCATAGCCAGAAAGTGAAGCCAGTTCATACTGATTTGAGAATCCATGATTTAAACATGCCCAAAGACTGTGCTGGGGAGCAGAGACAAACAAAGCCTTCCTCGTTCACAGCAACCCCAGGTGTGGATGGTGCAGCTGCTCTACAGGACAACCTGATCCAGCTGTGCATGTCTCTGTTCACTGCAGGGGAGACAAACTAGATGACCATCAAAGATTCCTTCCAACTCCTACAATTCTGTGATTCTAAGACCTTGCATTCATATTTATTGAACCTCATGAGACTTAATTTCCCGTTAGAACTCTCTGGCTTGACATTAATTGGAAATACAGGGTCAAATATTAGTTGGCAGGCTTTGAAACTGCATTCTTTGCTTTCTTGTGACTAATATGTCATCCTCATGCTTTTATTACTTTTCATGAAAGAGGTATATTGATCCCTTACACTATGCTGCTGAGCGCTGCCTTTTCTCAGGGTGATTTCTGCCATCCCCCTTCAGTGACGTGTGATTAACTTGTGCATGGTGTTCACTGAGCTGTTGACTCCAGCAAATGGGAAGGTACATGCTGTTGTTACATTTAAATACATTTTCAGGATAGAGGGGCAAACAGCCTGCGAGCTGCTTTGGCTGCTGTTTAGAACCTGCTGCACCAAGGGCGATAACAAACTGAGCTTTTTATGAGAGGTGGTGAGGTACTGTGACCCTATACTGGCTTCTGGTAACTCCACATGAAGATGAAGGCAGTGAGATGTCTCTGATAGGCACAGCAGGGCTCCCCATTGGCACGGTGGCTTCCCTCATTATGAGGGAAAGGTTTGGATCAAAGTGTTTGCTTGCTTGAATTCTTTTGATCTCATCTGTTGCCTGTAGCCTTGCCAAAGAAGGCAACAACATGATTAGCATGTGCAGGCAGTTCCACCCCGCTGTCAGAAGATTCATACGAGTGAGATCAGAGATGAAGACTTCAGTAGGTCTTCCCACAAGATGAGAACCCTAAAAAAGAGCCTCTAGCATGGAAGAGGCAAGAATTGTAACTCATCTGAGAGCAGAGTCCCATAATTTGCTAAATTAGACATACTGCAACTCTCGATTCATTTCCAGGATTAATTATGCCAAACTTGCAAATCACTGTAAAACCGTTTTCATCAGCAGAAAAAATATTGTGGTATTTCCTCTTGTTCTCAGACCTGGTGAAAGCAAATTTTCACATCCTCCCTCTAAACAGACATTGCCAGGAAAACACTTTTGAATGTGATGTGTGTAATTCTCCCACAATTCAAACCTCTACCCTGAATGCCACAAGTGTCTCTGTTATTTCATCTTTCATTTCACTGTGAACTCAGATCAGGAATAATGTCTCCCCATTCACTTGCAAAATACCAGGAAAACCAATGACTTCTTGGGCAGCAAATGATGAACACAGAGCTCACTTTACTGCAGACCATGTAGGCCAAGGGCAGTTATAAGAAACAACTGCCTGATGCAATCCTCATCTTTCTCCATGAAGCTGAGTTCAAAATGCTGCACAAACCAATATCTTGGAAGAAAATTAATATTTTTGTCCTTCATTTGCTTCAGATTTAGGAGAGAGTGACCCAGGACTTCAATTAGGGTTACATCTATTCTGGAGCGAAGGACAAGCAAAGGAAATATTCAGGCAGACATGGGAACAATCTTCTTGGGATAATGCAAAGACAACGCACAAAATACTTACAGGAATAGTGTGTCTTAAGACACTTCTCTATCATTACTTTAACCAAATTCATATAACAATAGGAGATTTTTAAATGAGTTAATCTGATGGAGACCTTTACATTGCACATATTTACCTCCAGATTCTTTGTTCTTAAATTTCTGGTTATAAGGTTAGTTACCTTAAACATTGCTAGCATTCTTTTGCTTGATAATTTATCTGGCTTGAATAACTCCTGCAGTTACAGAATCAGACTTGCTTGGAAGAGATGAGCCCTGCTTTTATTATTTCACTTTCTGTCTTCATGAAAGAAATACATACTGGTCTTCAGTTTGTTTTAGAATCAATCTAAATCTAGAATCAATGGGCTTTTAGAGCCCATTCCCAGATACAAATATTTGAGATCATCAGTTCTAAATATCCTGTCTCAGAAATACCCTGCAATATTGATTTAAATTTCCATGCTTCTGTGAGAAGTCTCATGTATATCTACATTAACTGAATACTCATAGAGAGCTGACATATGCAAAACTAATCCTGCTACTAACACAAATGCAACTGTAGGGTGAGCACCCTGAATGAATAGCACCCACACAATATAGATGGACAGTATATTTCTGGATGGATTATCCAGATGGCATAAAGACATCCAATAAGTAAGGAAGGGCTCACCTGTCACCAAAGGTCAAGGCTCACCTAGAACTCCACTTGGAAGGGATCTCCAACAAGAGAACCTTCCCTAGTGCTGATCAGCCGTTACATAGGGTCTAGGAGAGGTGGGATCAGCCTCCACCCCTTCCAGTCACACAGTGAATTGCCTTCACCTGTGCTCCCATGGCTGACTGCTCACCTCAGGTGATTAATCAGTGGTTCAGGCCATGATTCAACAGTTCCCATACAGTTACCTAAAAGCGATCCTTGCACAGTGCTTCCTCAGACTTTTATGTGTACTTTATCAGTTCTGACAATATGATTTACATTGGGATGGTTTCATTGGTCACTTTTTGCAATTTTGGTCTTTTTTCTTGATTAAAGTTATTCAGTTTTTCTCCACTAGAAAACATACATATTGAAGACTGCTTCAGTGTCTTGGCTCAAGCTAGCATAGTATTTTCTGGGTAAACTAAGCATGTGAAAAAGTGATTTGGTTTTTGCAAATTAGGCAAACGCTCATGAGCTCTGGGGCTGTTTCCAAGCTCAAGAGCAGTAGTTTCATTGATTTTAGTGCAGCTGATGTATTAGGAGCATGCTGAGAAAAATGCTCACGAGTTTTGAATTAAGTTTCAAACTGAATGGAGTGCTTGTTCTGTTTACGGCGGCATTTGGGAATGGGGTTCCTTTCATCTTTCTGAAGATCCCCCTTCGTACAACTAGCGGATACAAAGACTGTGAAGCATTAAGCATTTGTGGCTTTGTTTATTTTGTCTTTGTGTATACTAAAGGTCTTATTTCATCATCCACTTTCATGGAAGAATAATTCAGAATTAGTTCAGAGTAAAGGAGCCCTGAGCTCCTTCCTCCAGCTCAGAAGAAACCATCATTTTTGGAAGATTTGCAGAGGAAGCAGAATGATGAAAAATGATCCTACTGAGCCTGCAGTACAAGCTGTGGCTGATGCAATCCACACAAAAATCAAAGCCAACCTTACACAGACAGGATCCTTTGACAGAGATGAGCGCTGCGTGCAGATTGAGGAGCAGACCTTCACACTGGGTGATTACATAGCTCTGGCTGTGATAAAAGAAGGCATCACTGGGAGGGATTCCCTCTGCCGTTCCCTGGGGCTGCAGTGATTCTGAGAGGAGCATCCTGCCTTGCTGGCAGGGGCTTGAGAGTGCAGGAGTGCTGTGTAGATGAGCAAATCTATTTCATTTATCATTTCATGTTTTGAGAAGGAATGAAAACAACTGAAAATCTGTCTCCACAACGTTCTCATATACATTTTTTATATCAGGATTGTTTTCAGCCCTTAGAGACTGTAGAACATGAAAGGTTCATCCGAACCCACAGGGATGAGCTGACGGGATGCTGCCTGGCTTCAGCTCCATGCTCCCTCAGCAGCTCGTGCAGGCAAGCAGCAGTCAGTGCCTGCAATCCGTGCAGCCCCAGCAGACACGCAGAAGGCAGGGCAGGTGCCGGCACCCTGCAGCTCTCTGGCAGCTCTCCATGCAACGGTAATGTGAGGGAGAACTGCAACATCACCGCGGTACAGCTCTGACTTTCCCCTCATCCCTATTTAGTTCTCAGACAGGTTTCGAAATAAACTTGATTTCAGGAAGAAAATGGTATTTAGATGTCAGTATCAAGACCAACTCAAGTTAGGCTATGAGCACAGCGGCACATTCTTGATTATCTTTTTAAGGAAACTAATAGAAATCATACTCCTGAATACCCACTGGAAATAGTCAGCAAATGAGAAGATTCTGTGTTTCAGGGAAGAAACTTCTGTCTTCTCTGAAACAAGGCAGCATAGCACTGGCAGACAGAAGCTGATGCTGGATTTACACATGGAGGATATGAAAAGGAAAATCAGATATTTCACACAGCACTGAGAAGAAAAATATTTTTGGAATCTTAAGGCAAATACTGGGTCGTGCCCTGTGGTGCTGTGATTCAGAAATTCAATAGGTCCTTAAAAGGAAGAACAATACTCCTTTCTCTGGAGGAAACGTTCAGTGAATCCTTTCCATTTCCAAAGGTGCAGGGGTCAGACTGGCTCCTGCCCTCATTGTGCACTTTCTGCATGAGGCTGAGATGACTTACACGATCTCATAGGTGTGGGTTGCTTTAAAGACTGCTTTATGCAGTACGTTCTGCCTGGAAAAGCAAACTTTTAGTATTCCTTCATATGTAATTTTGCACAGAAGACTTCCCAGGGTGTCAAACTCAGCCTGAACTATGAATGGTTTGAACAATTTCTATCGTTTTAAAGTTTTATTGTCAGAGCTAAACCTGAACAGTTAATTTAGAGTTTGAAACAGAGGGAGCCTCAGCCACAGCCAAGCACAAGTTCAAACTCAGCCAAAAGAATCGCTGGCCACCTCCCCCGTTCTTGTCTTTTAAAGCAACAGTAACAGCAGAACAACAATAAAACTCTTTTTAAGCTTGGGAGCACTTTAGCATCAGTCTTCCTGGCAGGAGCACTTTCCTCAATTATATTTTCATCATCAGAGAAACCATGAGCCCACTGTAACTGGATAAAAGTCCTTCAAAATGAGAGCTTTCTTCAATGTCTCACTCCTGATCAGAAGTGCATCCACACGGCAGCCTCCAGACCTCACAGTTTATAACAACATAATGACACTTAATGACATTTCTCATTGCATTTCTGCCTCAAAGGGGAAGTGCATAACTGGGAGGGATGCACTAGACTACGTGCAAACTGACAAGAGAAGTGGAAATACGTCATCACTGTTTTGTTGTGAAAGGTGCTTCTGACAAAATATCACAGACTGCTTTGCTATGACTTCATAGAAAGAAAGATCTATTTAAGAACTATGAAATAAGAACTGCATAAGAACTTGGACAAAATAAACATTATTTTCAGGTTAGTGAAAATCAGGCACAGTAACAGACAGTTCCTGGTTACTGCATGCAGAGCTGATTTGCTCTCCTTTGTCTCACTTGAGGCAAATGGAGCAATAAATGATGAGAGCTAGTGGGGAGCATCCTCCCTCCAGGGCTGCAGAAGCCAAACTACATTTGGCTCAGTTATGCCCACAGTCTAAATTGACAGTGCTGTAAGAGCTCACCTGTGAGTGTGCAGTTCAAGTGCTTGTCCAGCTTTATTTCTCGGCTGCCAATGAAGTATTCAGTTTAGTTATTTACTTAAATTGCACGAAGTCGAGACTGGACGTTTATTGCCAGAACTCATTTTTTGACCAAAACCACTGATGTGCTGAGTCAGAAATCTGAAACCATTGATACTATTTGGAACTATTGAACTCTTGCCCTGCCTCGCTGGCCT
Organism: Oreortyx pictus; assembly: GCA_036925125.1. NCBI lineage: Eukaryota > Metazoa > Chordata > Aves > Galliformes > Odontophoridae > Oreortyx > Oreortyx pictus. The sequence continues at coordinate 53,373,205 of JAUPFR010000006.1, read as the reverse complement.
CATGCAGGACAGCTTGCACAGGATAATGGCTGTGTGGTTCTGTGGGGCCTTGTGTCCTCCCCTCTGTGCTCTGTGTGCTAAGTGTATAGTAGCTGTCAGAGCACACTCCACACCTTAACAATGCCAATTCTGTCATAAAACAACAGGCAGTACCCCCTACATTTGCAAATACAAGTCACCAAGCCCTGGCTTAGTTGAGTCAGGTTCCTGTTCACAGGACTACAGACTTCTATGGAGTAGGAATATTCTGCTTTTTTTTTCTTCCTATTATAAGCTCTGAAAATATATCACTTAATCCAGAGCAGAACAAAACCATGTGTAATTAGCTGTGAAGTAAATGACACTACCCAATTCACAAGAGTTTCGTTTTCTGCTTGCTCAGAAGCACAGCACTCAGCACAGTATATTCATCTGCAGTAAGAAAGGAACAAATCCTGCACAGTAGAGTCCTGCTGGGATTTGGCAGTTTGTTTCCATGAGCTGATTGTCATCAGTGGGGGCATTAATGACAATGTTACACACACTGTGCATCTGCACACAAGCATTTTTTTGGCATGTATAATATCACATTTGCAATGAAATTAATTACAGAATGATGTGGAATTACAGTTGTAAGTGTAACACAGTAAGCAGTCTCTTGCCAACTATTTAATGTATGTCATAATCTCAGCAAACTCATTTCTTTCAAGGATTCACAACTTTTCTCAAACGTATCCTTGAGTTTAAGCAGTCTGTAGAGTTAAAGTGACTTGTAAAGTGATTTGTACTCTGCTGATGGTGGTATTTTTTGTTTTCACATCCTTTTAAACTGTACATTGTAAAGATTTCTCCCCATTGCAGCATATATTGCATACCATTTTCTTACTCTGCTCCCTCATTACTTAACTGATTTTCCCTTCGAAAGTCTTGTCATTATATGCACCCAGAACAAACAAGGTATGGAACAGTGTCTATGGCTAAATATGGCTCCTGTCAGTGCTTAGGTGAGAAGTGCAGAAGGCACACAGCACCTTCATCCAGCATCCCCATGTCTTATCAGTAAGATGAACAGTTATCTAGTTCAAACTTTATTAAAGAATTTAGGTACAAAATAATGCATGGGTACCTAATGCTGTTAGGATCTGTGGGATGTCACTGGTTATACCACACTGGTCAGCACAGCTAAATCACGCATAGCAGTCTGCCATCTGTTCATGTCTTACTGTGTTCTGGTTGGGTTGGGGCTATGCAGGTGAGCAGTCCAAGGGTGTTGACCCATCCCAGGGGCAGCTCCAGACACTGCAGGAGCAGCACTGACCCTGCTGCAGCCCTTACCATGCCATGCATATCACACTCTCAAACAGAAACTGTAATTCCAAGGAGAGTTATTTCATTTGGCACAGAATCTTTTTTAAATGGGTAACTTCTCAGCTTTAAATAATGCTGAATAGCAACAAGCAAAATTAACTTGAGTGTAGAATTACCACGATCTATGTTCTAGCTGTATCATCCAGCAAGTGTGCCCCTGAGGTACAATTGTTGTTTAATTTGTGTAAGTCCCCTTTCCCAGGTTGCTCAGCTTGATGTCCAGATGGGTCTTGAATATCTCCAGAGAAGGAGACTCCACAGCCTCTCTGGGCAGCCTGTTCCAGTGCTCCATCACCCTTACCATAGTAGAAGTTCTTCTGCATATTGGTGTGGTACTTTCTATGCTCCAGTTTATGCCCATTTCCCCTTGTCCTGCCCCCATAGACCACTGAAAAGAGGTTGTCCATGTCCCTTTATCTCCCAAACTTAAGATGTTTATAATCATTGATAAGATCCCCCCCATGGAAACATTAGAGATTTGGGAAATCTCACTTGAGTAACAGGTGCTACGGACAGCCACTGTGCCAGGGCCATGGGGAGCTGTGTGGTGAGGTCACCATAGGACCACAGAAGGTCCCGAGTTGGAAGGGACCCTCAAGGATCACACAGCACTGCCCAAACCCCGTGTCAGAGCGGTGTCCCAGTGCTCCCTGAGCTCCAGCAGCTCAGGGTTGTGCCCGCTGCCCTGGGGAGCTGTGCCATGCCCACTGCCCTCTGGGGCACAGCCTTTCCCTCACCCCCACCTGGCCTTCCCCTGATTCAGCTCCACGTGTTCCCTCAGTCCCATTGCTGTCACATGGAGCAAAGCTCAGCACTGACCTTCCACTCCCTATGAGGAGCTGTAGGGTGCCATGAGTAATTTTAGGGTGCCATGAGGAGCTGTAGGATGACAAAAGGAGCTGTAGGTTGACATGAGGAATTGTAGGCTGCCATGAAGAGCTGCAGGTCAGCGCAAGGGAGCTGCTATCTGACATGAGGAGCTGCCATAACGAAGCTGTAGGGCTCCATGAGGGATGGCTAAGCAGAAAGACTAATAATAAATCTGTATTATTATTTTGTCTGAGGATCTCTACAAAGGAGCTGTAATAAATAAGTTTTCCTTATCGACATGTGTGGGATTGCAACCTCCCTTCCTTGCAATTGCCCTAGAATAAAGATTTTCTGCTAACTCCAAGTGAGCCTCAGCGTGAGTTCCTCAGATCTGAACTTTACTTGAGGATAATCAGGGTTGTTTAATTTCTGAGCAGCAGCTTCACTGAAGTAATTGATTTGTTCTTGAAATTGCAGTTTCAGGGAAATGCGCCTTGCAATTTCCTCAGCTGATATCTCATGTTGTGTAAAATTGCAGTTGTCACACTGCTTTGTATCACAATATGGTTTTCAGTGGAAACATATCACCAGCTACAAGTGATTGTTGAAGGAGGCTCTAAAAAAGGCACAGAGAAAGAGAGCCATGGAACTGTGCATTCTGTGAAAAGCTACAGAAACTTCATGACAAAATACACTGAAGTTTCACTGAATCACTTTTATTATACATGAACAGCTACTGTACTAATTGAAGTGTGTGGAAGTAATCTTTTTGGATAAATAAAGTAATGTACACAGAATGATTTTTTTTCAGTACAGTTCATCCTTTAAACAATGTCTGCAAAGATATGACAAGCAGTTGGAGACATCTTGGTGGTGTGTGCTAGCCACAGACACAAACTGCTATTAAGCTATTAGGGAAATTGCAAATTGTCCTTTTTCATCTTACAAAGTCTGTGCATTACAGAAACACACATAAGGCTTAACCAGAGCTTTGCTGGCCTAGGGATGGTACATATTTTCAATGTGTCTATCTGTGTGCATTTTCAACAAGCTCCTATTTTGAAGCACTCAGAAACAAGACATAGTGGGCATGGGATGGAGAGAAGCAATGCTGCATGAATGAGTGCTGGCAGCTGATGAGAGGTGCAGAATGGGCATCTTATTCCTCTCCCCAGCTGACCCCTGGTATGCCAGGCCCCTGCCAGATGGACGTGGAAGAACAGAGGAGAAACAGAGGACACAGCTGAAGTGGGGTACGTTTTGAGCAGGCACAAGGAAATAATGTTGGTGTGAGGATTGTCAGACACTGTGTCAGAGCCCAAGGAAGCTGTGGGTTCTCCATCCCCAGTCAGAGTCAGAGGTGGACTAGCCAGGTCTGCAGTGGAAGCAAACCTCCAGACCGTCCACATTCTAGCAGAGGATTGGAACTGCTTTCTTTCAAAACTGTTCAAACAATTGTTTTTGTGATTTGCTGTTCTTAAATATTTGTAAATATTACGTGTTTTATAAACATTTAATTATTTTGTATTTATATATTTAGAATATATTTTGGAATCACAGAACAGTTTTGGTCTGAAGGGACCTTCAAGGTCATCTCATTCCGACCCCTCCAGCATGGGCTGTCATGTGCATACTAAATATGTGTTGATTAGTTGTGCATGCTCACATGTACACAGTGCGATGTAGTTGCTCATTTATACTGTAAGCATTTTTGAACTCAAAATCTATCTGTAAAATGAAAGTATGATTGGTAACCAAACCTAGATCATTTGATTCCAGTTATGCTTCTTATAAAAGAACTGAAAGAAATCAGACTTGCATCTCACTCACAATCTAACAGAATGTGTTTCTGTCATATAAGCATCTCTAATTTTAGTGTTTGACCAGTTTCACTTAGAAGCCTGTAGCTGTAATATTTTAATACTCCAGAAGTGATCTCTCAGTTTACTTCATCTCATCTCATTCTATTCCTTGTTTCTAGACAGTGACTATAGCACAGAATGTTTCTGAACAGTCATTGTTTACTCACATTGATTTCTGATGAATGTTTTGTTGTACGATTTCCTTTTTATGACGATTGTGTGCAATGTGCATATTTCCTTTGAGCCATTTTGAAGAGGGTTTGCTGTAAACCTCAGCTATCTGAGTTTTGGTTGTGTTTAACTGGCTTTCATTTTCCATTTAAGGATTGTGGTAAGTACTCTATGTTTAACTAGCATGGAAACAGCACAGAATTTGGAGGAGGTTTGTTAATATCTCTAATACAGAGCATTTGTGCCTGTCTCACGCATTGCATAAAATGGTAGAAATGGGAAAAGATAAACGACAGGATTTTACAACTGATGTACCATCTGTTTTTGTGATAGAAGACAAAGTAATCTCAACCACACTTTAATATGATTGAGCATAGCAAGGTTAGGAAAAAATGACAGAGAGACTCTTAATAAAGGACAGCTGAATTATTGTGTGTGAAGGAAGTGTGAAGCAGAAAGAGAGCAGTGAGACTGAACTGGAGGAAAGCCTGGAGCCTGGACCTCTGGAGCCTCTCATCCCTCTCCCAGGAATGCAACTCATTTGTAGCATTCCACACCCCAAATCAAACCATCAGTAGGCACAGATGCCTTAATCAAGGAGTATCTTTTCCAGATATTTTCTGCACTAATGAGAGATGATTTCTGTTCATATTCTGATGGGGAGAACATAGTCATCCTATTTAAATGAATATTTATTGTTGTATCTGTCGTTATCAAGTTCCAGGCAGACATTATTTTACTGCTGGATTTTCAAAAGGATGCATAAATACTCTGCAGATGAACGTGATTCAAATATAGGTATTTCAAATGCATACTGATATTCCCAGTAAACGGTAGGAAAAATAAATAAATCAAGCATTACTTCACTGCTTTCACTTATTGAGTGTATGGGAACTGCTGAGTCACGGCCTGAGCGACTGACTGAGCACCTGGAGAAAAGACCAGGTCAGCCCTGGGGGCACAGATGAAGGCAATTAGCCTCATTTAATGGCTGACCATCAATGAGGAAGGATCTTCTGTTGGAAATTCCTCCATTTTGGAGTGCTTTTCTGCTATCCCAGATCCTTGGAGATGGGTGAGCATTCCTGGTTTGTTTGTTTTTTCGTAATATCTCATTGTGCTGGTCCCTCTGCCGTTACATTGAGTTAGCTGGCGAAGATCACAGTGTCAGAATATGATTAAATTATTTAAAAGGCCAAAGTGAACAGCCACTTGTTTGTTTGTTTGTTGTAGGCTTTTATCTAGGCTAGACCTAGGCTGGGCTCATAACACAGGAGTAGTCCTATTCTATCCTAGATGACCATTTCGTTGTGGACGTTGCTCTATGTCGCAAGACAATGCTTATCCTAGAGGCACTTGTTCCTGCACATGAGCTAGCTTTGGTAGTTGAACAGCATTGACATTAGAGGCTGCTAGGCTTCTTCTTACCACAAACTACTGTCCCCGAGAGGGGTTGAAGTACGGTCTTACCCATCAATCTGCATACAGTGTATGAACAAAAAGAGAGTAGAAAAGTGGAAAAAAATGAGAAAAAGAAAAAATATCCTACATGTCAGCTTCTGCTTTGTGTTGCTTAATAGCATTGCTTTATCTGCGTGGCAGATGCTCCCAGTGTGAATGGATAGATCATCCAGGGACAGCTTTGAAATCTTACCCAACTCGGTTACCCATTAATACATAAACAGAGCATAAATAATAATTAATAATTCCTGGTTTTACAAGGTGAAGGGCCCATCAAAATCAGGCAGCATGGAGATTTCCTTTAGAAACACCTGCTGTCTCTCTGACTGGGCACCTGTAGGCAAGGCTCAATGTAACAGCAATATCTTTGGAGCACTGTTGGAGGCCTGAGAAGTGACAGCAGCACTTCTGTACCAAAGTGTATCTGTTCCCCTTTGCATGCTTTAAATGAGGTGTAGGATAATTTGAACACAATGTACGAGAAATTTGTATCAGTTTTCATTGTAGTTCAAAGGCAAATCAACATGCTACTGGCATAAATGTAAAGCAAAATTGTATTCACTGGAGAGGGAAAGAAAGCTCTTTTCAAATCCGTACTGTTCTTCCACCTGATATTTTGAAAGAGGTTTTGCACATGGCAATTCAGGTACAGTTGGAGGGTCCTTTAACCCTAGGAAACAGCAAGGAACGATCTACCTTGGATTTCAGCACAGTGAGTGGGTGGGCTGTTGCAGGGGCTGTCAGAGGTAACATAGAATCTTCTGGATCAGTGATTTGAACCTGGCCTGTCACTCACTTACCAGCTCTGTAATCTCCTCCTCTTAGCAGCTAGTTTTGCAGCAGGTAGTTAGAAAAAAATACTTCTAGCTATTATGTGTCTACTGAAATGCCAAATTCTATGAAGTCTTGAAAAGAAATTGAGTGTATAGCCCCATTCCAGCTAGAGAGATTGAGTTTGGCATCCACTATGAGCTAAAAGATTCGTTCTCCAGATTGGCTAATTCCTTGAGTGTTAAATGTCCCAAGAAAGGAAGCAAACATACTATTAATAACTCTAATGGCTAAAAAGCGTATTATTTTCAAGTGGTTTGTTAATCAGCATGAGTTCTGCCTACAGCTACTGCAATCAGTCATCTTTCACCAGTAGTAGCTAGTGCTTTAATAAGGAACAACGAGGGATTCAGAGGAGCTAAAATTGTTCAGGCTTGAAGGAAGCTAACAGAAATGATTAACCAACTTGGCTAAAAGCCACTGAAGAAAATGGGAATACTACTGGAAGGGCAGATTGTAAAGCCTCGTTGCAAACAGAGCCAGAGAAGGAGCTGGTGAGAACGTCTGTTCCAAAGCTGCTTACCTATGATAAAATTCTCATCCACGTTTCAAATTGGGAAGAGGGATTTTCTTTCACAAGGCATCAGTAACTGCCTAACAAGAACGTCTGCATTTTTGTTTTTCCTTGCTAGCCCAAATTTGCATCCATCATTCTCAACCTAGCAGGAAATGATGAACCATCGCTGTGTTCACAGCCACTCCTAGTTGATTTTCCCAGCATCACTTTGCACGTCTTCTGACGGTAGAGGGCTGTGCACCTGCTGTCTGTGATGTGGGGCACCAGAGGATGCTGGCCTCGTGCTGCACCTGGAGAGGCTCTGGGTCTGCCTGCGTCTCCCTGGTTAACTCCTCATCCTGTGACACAGCTGACTCTCAGAAAGTAGTCACAAAAAGACTTTTTTGAGTAGGAGCACATTGCTCAGAAAGCAGGGATGTACAAGGTGTGCCACCACCTTGCAGAGAAAGCTCGCTGAGAACATTCTGCGTCTGAGAAAGGATCGAGGTGAGGTTGGTGCTGGAGTATAAATAGCAATAGCATTATTATTTAGTTACTGCTCTCCCCTGAGCCCTTGGTGGTCACTCCCAGGACTCCTCGTGTTCCTGGGCTACAACCTGGTCCCAGGCACTAAGGTTTATTTGCTGTTCATGCTCTTCTTTTATTTTTTTATGCTCTTCAAAGCAAAAAAAACCTAACTAACTAAATCTGTGTTTGGCCTCAGAAATCCAGCATCCACCAGGCGTCATTACAGTTATTACAAAGTGCTGTGAACTAAGGAGACAGTCCTCCTGAGCAGGGCTGAGTACAAGATTCTGCCCTGTACTCCAGGTGGAGACAGCAGCTCAGGACGGGCTCTGTGGAGGTGGTTTCAGCTGGGGAGGCCCTGCACTGCTCCACTGGATATCTGATAGTGGCTCCCTCAGTCACTGGGCTGACTGCAGCTGCCCCAATTTTCAGGTCACAGGATGGGCTGCAGGGATAGGGGAGTCACGCAGCCTCACCAGTGTGCTGGCAGCCATGGTTGGGGGGGGAGGGGGGAGATTTGATTCTGCCAGAGGCATTGCAGCAGGGTACAGCCCTGGTATAAGGAGACCCCAAGAGTAAGGCTCCATCAGTAGCTGAAGTAACACAGCTTGCAGCGCAGATTCATTTCCCAATTTTAAAATGGCATTTGTTTTGTCATGTTTCTCATCACCATTAGTGCATAATGGGGCACCGTACAACAGTTTAAATGAATTCATAATGACTGCTGTAGCAAGTCTATTGAACAGGAGATAAATAGGTGATTACTCTGACTCTGCTCTGATGAATGGGATTGCTTATGGAGTTATGTGCCACTTGCACAACCTTTTATGGAGAGAGATACCATAAATCACGGCAGACTGAATGACCCATTAGAAGCTATAACCAAAAAAAAAAGGACTGACTACAAGGAGTAAAACTGAAAGGACTGACAATGCCAGATGCTAGCTAGCACGCAGCAAAGGCAACTGATGGAGTGTGAAGATGTAATGTGTGGACTTGGGTGACCAGGACTCCTTTAAGGAAGTAATGTAAAGATGCAGTGAGAAAAGGAAAAGAAATAAAGGACTTGAGACTGGTACAGGGCAAGCCTGAGGAGGGAGAGTCACGGGCACATTGACAAAAAGGTACATCCTTCAGGCCTTTGTCCTTGGAATTGAGGATAGAAAACAGAAATGAAATTAATGCTAGGGAAAGGAAGGGAAAGAGCAGGGAGATGCTGTAATCTGTATGTTTGCTTTTATATGAAGGTAGAGGGAATGAATGAGTGAGAATTTAGCAATGAGACCTAGAACATCAGAAGGTAAATGACTTAAAGCGTGATTATTTCCTGAGAACAGCAACTGAATGGATGATGGATATTATTGCCAACATTTAGAGAGGGCATGAAGGCTGTAAGGAATGTGAAAATGGTTGTGCTTCTGACATAACATCAGGAACAGGGGAGAATGGAGTATCTAAGGTCCTGGAATCAGAGATGAGAGCAGGGACCTCAGGTGGAAAGAACGCAACAGACAAGGTGTAATGCCCAGGACACAGTCTGACCTGCTAGCATTGAGACAAGATGGCATGAGTACGAGGAAGTGCTGGCCACAAACAGTGCAGTGTATACCATGCAGGATAATAGTTCTGAGAAAAGCACTTCACAGAGTGCATGTCATATTGCAAGGCATCACTGGAGACAGGTAAATCTGCCATTCAACTGCTTACAAAGAATGACAAAAATAAGGTAAATATTCCAAAGTACCCTCTGAAAACAAAATAAAACTCAGTTTCAGACAGCTTAACAGTATTTCATTGCAATTTCACTGACACTGAAACAATTCTACCGTGTTGAGAAGTGAGAAGAGAGATGGGAGTTCCTAGGAAGAGTCTGACTGACTCATTTGCACTTTGATGCTGGAAGGAGAGCTGATACCAATGTGCAGTGAGCGCTTTGGGGACAATCTCTGGGAAAACAGATCAGCTGAGCTTTGGTGGCAAGGATATGTCCCAGGGAACTACCACGTGCTGGGAGGAGGGGGGACTCAGAGCAGGGGATGGAGTCAGGGATGAGGTCACTTCCCACTACGGGAGATTTGTTTCTCATTTGAAGTACTGTAGTTAAAACACTGAAATTTTTGCTGTGCTGTAACACTCTTACTCATCCCCCTGTGGTGCTGAGGTTCTGCTTGCTTTTTCTGTTATTTCTCTGTACACAAGGAATCCCAACAAGGTGGCACAGGAGTCCTTCCCATCTCTGCTAAAGATCAGCACTGGAAATCTGTCCAGGAGGTGTGAGGTGGGCAGTGGTGACACTTGACTATGGACCAAGGAAGGCATGTGTATGAAGAGAGACCTTTCTCACATTGGCAATTGTGACACTGTGGGAAACTTCTGGACTAGATGGGGAACATGTGGTCCAAATGGCAGTGTGGATGGGCTACAGGATATGTAATATAATCTCTAGTCCAAAAAGTAGCAATGACTTTAGTCTGGAAAATAGCATGGATGGCATGGAAAACCTGAAATCATAGAAAAATTCTGAATAGTGAATAGTAATTATAAATGGCTGGAATCAGTGTATGTAAGGGAGAACTCATAAGTATATATTAAGGAAACACGAGCATTTCTATACGGGCCTTATTAACAATCAAGTTTGGTATATAATGCTGAAATTTCATATTTGAGAAAGAGATTGGCACAGGAATGAAAGTAGAGAAGGGTTACAGCTGTACTCTGTGGCTGTCTGGACTTAATGAGCCAAAAGATATTAATGGAAGAGCTTCTGCAGCAGCCTGATGAGCTACTGTTCAGCCTCAGTATGGATAATGTTTGAGTCACAAAGGCACTGGGCAATGTGTATTCCTCTGATGTCACAGGGGCTGGGTGTTTTCATCTGAATGAATATCAATTTTCCAGCTGCAGGGTAAATCCCAGACTCAGGGAATCCACCTGATACTGACTCCCACAGCACTTCTGACCAGAGCTTCTGTCCTGTCCAAACACTGCTCTAAACATATGACTGGTTCCTGACCTGCAGAGCTAGGGTTGGCTGCAGTGATGTGTCCCCACCTGGAGATAAGCGAGATCTAGCAGGCACTGCAGGCAATGTCCCAGCAGGCCAACACCCTGCAAGGTAGAAAAGATGTTCAGGCAGAGACAGACAGACAGTGAAGTTGTTCCTGGAGACTGAATGCATGTCCCAGGGATAAATGACATTACAAGAGAACCACATGAGAGATTGCTCAACAAGTTGGCAGCGTGGTGCTGAAGACTGCTATCATGAACTGTCTGAGGTGGAGCTCACATCTTCCTACTGAAGGAGTGACAGATAGGGGGCCCAGCTGCTAGCAGCTCTGTACATGAGGAGAAGCGGCTTGTGCTTTGTATGACAGAGAAATGTGTGGCAGAGACATAGTGGAAGAATCCACAGTGTTCAGATGGTAGCAAGATGAGAAGACAGTCACACAGCACAAGACAGATGGGGAGAAGAGAGTACGGCTGTGAGTCAGCAGTAACACAGATGTGTGTGCCGCAGGTGAGATTGTAGGGGCTGGGCTAAGGACATTGCCACCTGGAAAAGATGGTGAAGAGAGAACAGTATCCTCCAACAGACCTGTTTAGAGACAGAGAAGTGAGAAGGCTGAGGCAGAGCTATAGGAGATGGAGAAGCAGAAATTTTGACCTAAAAAGAGTCTGTCTGATAGACTTTAAGGTAGTTGACTAAAGGGGGACACCAAAAAAAAAAAAAAAGAGTTAAAAAGAGTTGGAAGAGGTTGCTCTGTGTTCTAGGGTCCTAACAGCAAAGCCTGTCCTTATTTCAGTTGCCAAATACAGATGCTCCCCCAAAGGCAGCTGGTATCTTACATATGCCAAGTGCTCAAGAATGCTGCTCTGTCACTGTCTCATGGTCTGGCCTCATGGAGGAGTTTATTAGAATCTGCCTCTCTATTCTTCAAAGAATAATTCTGTATCATTTATAGATGGCTTAGGAATGCCATGTGTAATGTGTGCTTTAAGTATTTGTTTATTCATCTTTGAGCGAGGCTTTTGATGTAGGTCTATCCATTACATAAAAGCCAGTAAGTTGGAAAAGGATGAAAGAAAGTGAAATGGTCTGTATCACATCATTCTGTACAGTATTTGTGTATGCTGAATATTTCATTTATTCTGTAATCTGCAGATAGTTTGAAATTGAAAAGCCAGGCTATTGCAGTGGCAGCCCTTTTGTTCTTGGAATGAGTTCGGCTTATTCAAGCAAAGCGAGTGAGCACCTGATAAAAGGCAATATCTATCTTTAAGGAAAAAGGCTGTCATTAGATTGAGCTATTGTGCAATTCCCAAATGTCCTTAGCATTGCGCTGTACATAGCAGGAGCTTGAATGGGTTTCTTCCTTCTGGTGAGATGCAGTCACGTCCATAGCAAAGGCAAGTCTCCACTGTCTTGTTCTTGTAGGGGGGAGCCCTGGAGCAGTGGGGGCTGTGGGAATAGGTATAGACACAGCACGTGGGATCTGAGCACACAGAGCAATGCCCAGGGCCCAGAAGAATGGGGCCCATGGGGTAGGAGGAGGGCCAGACTCAGTGCACGGATCCAGGGAAAACCCAGGGAGTGATGTGCTGTCCCACAGCCAGAGTAGCACCAGCTTCTCATCTGCTGGGAGAAGCACTTCTAAAGCTCTCAAATACAGTTCTAGATGCTGGGGTGAAAGTTGCCAAAGAGGACAAGGAAGAACAGCCATCCCCACCACAGGGTTCCCTGACCTGTGCTTCAGGACCTTTGCACCCTGTAGGGGGGCCAAGGCACTCCAGGGCTCCTCTCCCTTCTCATTGCTTCCCTGGCAGTTGGAGAAGCCAAGGAGAGTCACAGGGAGCCCATGGAACCCAGCGCAGCATGTCTCCAGCCTGCATGCATCAAATCCTGTGAGCTGAACCCAGCTCTCTTCAATAGGGTGAATGGTGTGCTCAAGAACATGGCTCTTTTCAGGCAGTATATGGAGTCAGGTAGTGGAAAAAGATGGACCACACCCCAAGTCAGTCTCTTTTGTGCTAATGCTGTAACTGGGATCCTCATGAGAACCAGCAGTCAGATCTGGCACATCCAGTCCAGAGTGGTTACGAGAGAGGGAGAAGTGGCCAGAGAAGTCTCATTTTTCATCTCACAGGTTTTATAGGACTTCAGACAATGTCCACGGGATTTTACTGTGCAGAAAGAATTTTTACATCTCTGATTGCCACAGTTTCTGAGAGTGTTCTGCTCAAATCTCTTCAGACCTCCATGTTCAGAAGTCTGATCACTTTCTGCTAGCAGATGAACTTCAGCAGAGTGAGAGTACAAATGAGAGGGAACAAACATGTCAGCTAATGGACAACGGAGCCAGGAGTCTTCACGGTAATCAAAGAAAAGCACTGTGAGCAGTGCAGGAAAGTGACATACCCCTCTCAGTATTATAGATCAGCTTTTACCGAACTCAGCAGAGCTCTCTCTAGTTTTAACTCCACTGTGTTCTGAAGAGCTATCACTGCTTTAAGTAAAAGCGTACCTTACAGTGAAGGTGAAATAAGGTCCATGAAGAAAGTACAACTCCAAAAGGAAAAGCTGCACAGAGACTTCCCTCCCACCCCATGCACTGCTCACTGCTCGGCCCCACTGGGTGCAGGACTCAGCCTGCAGACCAGACCTAGCATGTCTGGCAAACGTGGTTCAGCAGACTGCTAATGGAAAGCAAAGCTGTCCACCACGTGTTTCCTGTTGCGCTGTAGATATAGAAAAATAAGCATATAAAATAAGACCACTATCAAACTAATTTCCCACTGGTGCTTTTTTTTTTCTTTATAGAGAGAAAATTCTCTCTGGAGAAGGGAGAAAGAATGTTTAAGTATTGATTTAACGTGGAGAACAATGGGATGGTAATACATTTTCAGAAACACTCTTAATGGCAGGCTCTATCACAGTCAGACATTGCTTCTAACAAACAGCTGGGCAGAGTGCCCTTTTCTCAGTCCTGAGGTATGAGCACTAAGTGCAGAAAGAACAAGACAGAAATTTAACTCCATAGTCGGGCTATATTCCATGAGCTGCATTTGGTCTGTGGATTGTGCATTTGTTGATCTTGATCTGTATGTTATTTTATTTTGCTTTATATTATTTTGCTCCTGTTTCTGTAAGATATCCTGGGTTTAAAAACATCACGTTTGCGGCCTTAGTTTTGGTTTAAGAAGAAGGTAGAACTGGGCTGTCTCCTCTAGATGCTGGAGTAAGGCTCATTAAACATCATGAGATATTTCACTTCTTCCTATATGCTGCACCCAAATTACAGCCTCCACACCTGTTTTAGCTCCTATATCCAGACTGACCAGGAGATGCTTCACAGAAGCTACGATAGTGGTCAAACATCTTCTGTTTGCTGATGTACACATCGCACAGCCTAGCTTTGAGAAAGCAATGTTGAAGAAATGTAATCGGTTTATTTGCACTGTGACAGCCATGTAAAGCACTGAAAGGAATGTGACAAATGAAGCCATCAGCTGTGCTGTACAGGGAGTGAATGCATTACGCTTCCAATTAGCAGAGTAGCTGCTACCTTCCTTAAATAGGCTGGCACCGAACCCCAGAGCCATTGTCATGACATCACTGAGCATCCCCAGCAAGGCTCTAGGTGTGAGCACTTCCCCTGAGGACTGGCCCTAGATGAGGCAGGAGCTGAGAGCCACTCCTGGGCCCATGAGGTGCCACCAGGGGCAGGATAACAGGGGCTAGGGTGCTCACCAGTGCTGAAGCAGTTGGGGCTGATGTAGGGAAAAGCCTTCCCTCTGTTCCAGTCTGTGGCATAGGGCCCAGAGGGGCTGTGGGATCTATGTCCTGGAAGGTGCTGAGAGCTGATGGGGTAAAGTGCTGGGGACCTGATCTGAGCCCATTGCTGACCCCACACTGAGAGCATGGGCTGGGATGCCAGTGGTCTATTCCCAGCCCTAGATCCCATGACCCTGACATCCAAGATATTCTTTTAGCATTTAATCTGATATGACCCTTACAGAAAATGATTCAGGCAGCTTTTGCTCATTATGAGACACACTGTGGTATATCACACCCCTGGAAAATCTCTGCTTCTGCCTAGCAAACACTAAGGGCCTCTGAGCTACTGATCTGATTGTAAACAGAAAGGGCAAAGCAAAAAGTTAAAGCATATAGTGCCACTCAACCTTGCTGTGAGGAGAATGTGCCTTCATGCACCTCGGAAATCATAACCTGTGTTACAGACCTCAGCAGCGATGCTCCTTGGTGCTTTGTCTGTGAACTCCATGGCTGTGCAGTGCAATGAGCACTGTGTGCCTGGGGCTGTGTGGGCACTGCACCCACCTGGTTGCTGCAGCAAGAACCCTGACCCCTCAGCAGCCACTCCCTGGCCACAGCTCTCTGGCTCATGAATCCCTCTTCGTACTGCACTGTGTTTCTCCAGGTGGGACCCGTAGCTCAGAAACTGTGGCCATGAAATGACAGAGCCATGTGGATTAGAAGGGATTTCAGGAAATTCCCACTC
The DNA here is from genome assembly GCA_036925125.1 of Oreortyx pictus. NCBI lineage: Eukaryota > Metazoa > Chordata > Aves > Galliformes > Odontophoridae > Oreortyx > Oreortyx pictus. The sequence continues at coordinate 53,358,179 of JAUPFR010000006.1, read as the reverse complement.
CAACCCCTCCCCCCCCCCAAAAAAAAAAAAAAAATAGAAAGGAGTTCCCTGAGCATCTGCACACACAGCATGCAGGCAGGTTTGGATCTGTGCAGAGAGGACCCCCTTTGTGCTGCTCACAGCAAAGAGGATCTCAGAGAGACTGGAGCTACGCAGACTCTCAGCTTATCATTTCATAAACCATTAACTTTACAGACGCTGTCCAGACTGCCTGCTCCAGATGAAAGGTCTCTGATTATCTTTCCAGGTAAATTAATGCCTGACATATTGTGTTATTAGATTTTGAAGGGCCTAATAAATGAATTTACTAGGCAATTTCTTCATTCAGTATAGCAGTTTAAACCAACACACAACAGCGGAGAAGTGCTCTTTGCCATACAGATGGTTTTGTGATATAAGTCATCACTGAGAGGTACCCAGCAATGCTTCTTTGCCACCTCAAAGAACATAAACACAACTTCTGCATACTGCTGCCTTTGTGCACAGGCTGCTGCAACCTCTGTGCAGCTGAGCAAAGGCTCAGAGCTTCTGCCTTAGCACAGTTACCCTTCCCCCAGAAGAATGGGGAGGGGATTGGGCCACAGCACAGCAGAACTGGGTGCTGTGCCAGGGGTCATCTTTACTAAGCTGATATTGCAAAGGGAGCAGTGAGATGGTCCCTTGTACATAAAAGTGTAAATTCCTCTTAGATGTTGAAAGCTATTTAATAATCGTTCTTAAAATACTTCTCCTTAGTTCAAAAGTAGACAAAGCAGATATTTTAGATGTCAGGGACGACATTTCCTTTTTCCCAGTGGAGATGTTATTTGTGCCTCCTAAACACCAAAGCTATTACAATAAACAATTCCATGCAAATAGGAGGTATTTATAAGCAGAGAAGCACCCATGGGAATGAAATTACGAACAGAGTTTCTTATTTCTACTCTTAAAATAGTCTCTATTTTATGCAGACTGAAATTTTCCCTCAAACTATTCCTGTCCCACTTCCCACCTCTGGCAGAGTTCAGGAGGAGGCAGCCCCAGGCCACACTGCCCAGCCCCCACCTGGCATAGCTGGGCTCCTACCACCGTTGGATCACCAGCTGCTCCACACTGTGACCAATGCTGCTGCCTCTGGTGTGCTTGCCATGCTTAGCACAGGTTAATGGGCCAAGAGAAGCTGCTGAACCTGTGTGTTATTGGCCAGTTTCATAGTGATCTCATGCAAGACTCAAGTAGTAGTAGCCATATATGATTTAATTACTTTTCAGCAACATCAGAAATGGGACACCATCTCTACTGCTCTATGCCATGGCTATCACTATATTCCATAAGTGCCAGAATCTACAAAATTTAGTATTAGCCTCATGCATCTGTGAGAAAGATACCAAAAGTCAAACATAAAAGACCATTTCTAACCCAGATGCTGTGATTTTAAAGTAAATAAATTTTAAGATGCCACTGGAAGTTGTTATCAAAACGGAACCCTTTTAAATACGTCATTAAAATGCACCAAAGATACTTCCAGCCAAGGAGTCCACTGCACTTCCCCCCCAGCTCAGCCCTGGGCAACAACTGGCACAAGCAGGTCAGGACCTGGGCAGGGGACATCTGCACTGCTGGAATCAGGCTCCCACCTGAGGGTAGCTTCCACCCCCCTGAGATGGTTTTCACTTGGGCACCTGTATCTGAACTGCAGAACCTGTGCTCAGCTGTGGAGTCTGTGGAAGGGAGTGACACAGCCATAGCCTAAAAATGAGGAAAATACAATAACCACATGATCTTTGTTCTTTAGGACTTTTGGTGTTCTCAAAATCATGTTACTCACAAATAAAAAGCACAGCCGACAGCATCAAATTCTCAAATGGGAATGAGCTCTGAATATAAATAAATAGAAGTTGGGGGACACAAATTCATCTTGACACCAAAGGACATTTTGTACAGGCAGAACAGCTTCATTCCTGGGACTTGGCCATGAAATTGCCTTCATATAGTCAACTACAGCTTTGTATTCACAGACAGGGAACAGCTGGACACTGCATTTCATCATGCTGAGTGGACAAACTGTTCTTTCCCACTGTATGCTCAGACCTTTCTACTACCACAGCATTGCTCATCCTGCTCTTCCCTGCTTGCCTTGCTGCCCCAGCACCTTGCTAACCTTGGGATGTGTATGAAATACTCCTTGGAGACATTTACCAGAAGACAGACTGTGCTCGCCAGTCTCACCTTCATCTTGTCAGCTTTTGCCTCTAGAAAGAAAACAGGGAATTTCACAGTATCTTTTGACTGCAGGGATGTTCCTGGACTCAGAGAGACACCATAACACCTGGAGCTCCAGTAAAAGGCTTGGAAGGGACTGGCACACTGAATCCTGTATGGGTGCTCTCCCAGGATCAGGAAGGTGGGCTGGTCAATGATAGTACTTCCAGATTAAAGTTCACTAACCTCTGGTCCCTTACAATGCACCTAATTCTAAGCTGGGGTTCAGGAAAACCACCCATGGTCCCCATCTCTGCCAAGTGGTTTTCCCCATTTATCTGAGCTTGAACTTCTGTATCAAGAGAGCAGAATTAAAGCAGCAGACCTATACTGTCATTCCCAGGTGTATGGGAACTGCTGAATCACAGCCTGAACCACTGATAGAGCACCTGGAGAAGAGATGTGGTCAGCCCTGGAAGCACAGGTGAAGGCAATAGCAGCTCCACCCCTCTCAGACCTCATTTAAGGGCTGACAGCCACCAAGGAAGGTTCTTTTGCTGGAGATTCCTCCTTTGTGGAGTTTTTCCTGTGGGCTTAGATCCTCAGAGATGGGTGAGTATTCTTCTTGTATCTTCTCATTGCCCTGGTCCCTCTGCTATTATGACAGAGATCCATGAAGAAACAATGCTAGCTATCAGAGAGACACAAATGCTCTGAGTATGAGTGCAGAATGCTAGTAAATATATTAATAAGGTATTAATGGTTGACATAAAAGATGCTAAAAGCTGCCATGCTAATCTACAAAGAGGAAGACTGATGTGTTTACTTACAACATAGGATTCTACCCTCCTAATGGTTCTGTAGTTTCCAGCTAAGGCCTGTTTCCAGAGGATTATCAATTGTCTCTCATAGGCATTATTTGTAGAAAGTTCTCAGGAACACTATGCATATTTTAGCAGAGCCTGAATTATATAGAGAACATGCCTTGTTTTCACATCTATAGGAGTAACCAGCTTATAAGTGCACATCACTTCAGAAATTGTGTGTACAGGTTTTAAATTGTGGATCATTACATCAGTATCTTCCATGAGCCTCAAATGCTTGTAAACAATTTGTTTGGTAATGAATCTCTGTTTAATATAAATGTTCTTCCTGAAGTTTATTCTAGGAGTAGTAGAACAGAAATTCTCATAATAAAAAATGAATTGTAGATAAATCATATCGAGTTTAAGAATATACTCTTACATTCTGTAACTTGAATTCTATAAATTGTATGTTATGTAAAATGAATTTTAAAAAGAAAGTAAGATCAAAGGAGAGTACACAAAGTCAAGCAGTCGAATAGCTCTCTCCTTATTTCCTTAAGGCAGTAAATAGAACTGTTAAAGCACAGGTTGGAAGGGCTACCAGCCTGTCCAGTTGCTCACAGCAGGGCTGTTAGCAGCTCTAAGACAGGTCTGGTAAGGCCCTTCAGACTGCACTGATCCCTGTCCCGGCTCTCCTATTGGAGAAGACTCAATCACAGAATCATTTAGGTTGGGTAAGACCTTCAGGATCATCAAGTCCAATCCTTAACCTGACCTACTGAGTTCCATTACTAAACCACGTCTCCTACTGCCGTGCCCATGTCTCTTAAAGGCCTTCAGAGAGAGGAACTCCACCACTTCTCTGAGCAGCCCACCTCAATGCATGAAATACCCTCTTTGAAAAAATTATTCCAAATACCCATTCTAAAAAATCCTCTGGTGCAGCGTGAGGCTGTCTCCTCATACTTCTCAATTGTCACCTGAGAAAAGTGACAGCCACCCTCCTCACTGCAGCTTCCTTTCAAGCATTTGTAGAGGTTTCCCCTCCGCCCTGTAGGATCACACAATATGCTGAGTTAGAAGGGATTGAAAAGATCGTAGAATTCAACACCGTCCCTCCAGACTAAGTGTGTCAAATTCCTTCAGGCACTCCTCCTTCACAGATAGTGCACAGCAGCTCTGGATCCCATCAGCCAGCTCCCGTGTCACCCCTTGCACATCCCCACCAACCCCCAGCTTGTAGGACTCCATTCTGTGCAGCCCCTCCTGCCCCAGTGCACTGGGGGCTGTCCCTCTCTGAATGGCTGCAGATCCAGAAAATGCCTCAGCTCCGAACAGTGTGATATAGGGATTTCACAGACAATTTATGGAACGTTTTCATAGGCTCAAAGGATGGCTCGTGTCGGAAGGGACCTTTAAAGGCCATCTGGTCCAACTCCCCTGCGATGAATAGAGCTCAGCCAGGTGCTCAAAGCCGTGCCCCAGGACACAAAAGCACTCCCTGCGAGAGCACAGCACCTGCAGAACGGGCGTGCAAAAGCATTTGGGGGCACGCAGGTGGGTGAGGCAGAAGCAACTTGCCCAGAAGCAGACGATCCATATGAAAACGCACAGAATGATGGCACTGGCATTGCTGTGGAGAGGAGCCCCGGCTCCGGAGCTGCTGCGTTGCTCGAATGCCATCTGCTGGCATTGCTGAGCACTGCCCGGGCTCCGCACTACGGCGGGGTCGGAGCTGGGACACGCACACCCTTTTTTATCCGCAGAAGAAATCGATTTAGAAGTCTAGAAATACTTTTTCTGGATTTCCTCATCTCTTTTGCTATCCTAGAAACTGAAATCTGTTTTGGTAGTCTCTGTTTCACAGACTTCCAAGGTCTGAGTAGTGTGAGATATTACTGCCCTGGAATGGAAGGATTTACATTCAGAAAGAGGTATTGCATAAGGAATACTTCAGTAGATTTCCTGTTGCAGTTGGGCTCTCAGATGTGCAACATTCAAGCTAAAAAATACCAGGAGGAAGTGTGACTGCCATGTAGCCAGAACAACAAGAATACATTTTGTTTAACAGAAGAAAATTTGCTGTAGAAGATGGAATAGTGAAAGAGAATGGCTGTGTTCATGTCAGTAGATTCAAACAAATTATACTGTATCAGGCTTGACATATTTGTTAACTCATTTCTGTTTGTGTATGGAACATCTCAAAAAAGATGTATCCAAATCCAGAATTATCTTTTCAATGCTAGCTGGTAAACAACAAAACTATTGAATTTGTCTTACTGAAAACACAGATGCAGCACAAGTCAGCATTATACTGTACACAATCAGGAAACAGTAGATTTGATTTTCAGCTTTTCCCTGAATGTGTCCCCACAGATGCGCAGAGAATGCTACACTCATAACATCAGCTACCATCCCATTCTACTTTTCCCTAGTATAACTCAAAAGAAGGCCTGGCTTGATTTCTCCTGAGTTCAAATAGAAATGCACTGCCTGAGCAGCATATTTAGAGACCGTAGTCCACGGTCCCCCACCTCCTTCCACACATAAATGAAGGAACGTCTGCTAAGAGGATTGTAACTTATTCATTCCTGAAAGGAGCTTCCTCCTTTACACATCTGCCTCTGAGAACATCTGTATCTGAAACTCCTTGATGGAATAACTTTGTCTCACTTTGTAGCCAATCTGTTCTGAGAAAAAGGTGGCACGTGGAAGATGTGCTGCACTGCATCCGCAAAGTCCACTGCCTGTGAGCACAGCAGATTAATGACCTTTCTCAAATTATGGGTACATCCCCATTTTCAGGTATCAGATAGACGATGCCTGAAATTTTATTGCTAGTACTCTAAAAATCCAACATCTACTCTATTTCCTTATTTCTGGCAAAATGTGTAATTTATGTCTTCAAAGCCGTCTAAATAGCAGTGTATTGCTGGAAAGCAGGTGCATACAGACACATCCTTAATACATCTAGAGTCAGGAAGAAAGAGGTCAAGTAAAGCAAAGTGTTGCACAAGATGCACTTTGGATTTAGCTCAGAAAAGGTAATGAGGAAGTTTTACTGTCACTTTCTTCATTAACTGTAATCTCCTAGTCCTTCTGAGAAGGAATGTGAAGGTCCATAAAAGCCAAGGTGAGAGCTTGCTCCTTCACTCTTCCTGACACTGAAGGAAAAGTAGAACATAGCAAGAAGCCTTGATGAGAAGATACTCAGCTAGGATTTCAGTGGAATTCTGCAGTCCCAAGAGTGCCTCAGGTTCAGGTTTCTGGGCTCAGATTGAACCCCAGTCTAAGACCGATCATAGAATCATTTGAGTTGGAAGGGACCTTTAAAGGCCATCTGGTCCAACTCCTCTACAATGACCAGGGACACCCACAGCTTGATCAGACAAATTAAGGGGCACTGGAAGAGTGAGAACATCAAGAGTGAACACACCCTAAGCAGTGACCATCTGCAAAAGCATCGTCCCAACAGATTCACAGGAAAACTATGTGAGAACTTCAGTTCCAGCCTACATCTGCTCTCCTGTCCTGAGAGAGGCCCAGCAGGACAGAGACCCTCACAGGCACCGGCTGCCTGACACATAGTCAAAAAATACTTGGTTCCAAGCAAAGTACTCTAAATCTCTTCAGATATCTCTAGACAAAAATGCACCAGCAGTTCATTATATATTATTTTCAGTAGAAGATGTTTTCCACATTTGACTTACTTATAAATAAAGAAAACTTAGGATGTTACTGTCTTCTCAAAGAGAGAATTAGACCTAATCCATTTATTTTACTGAATTTTAGAATTGTCTTCCAGTATTGTTTGTGTCATAATTCCTTTTTTTTTTTTTTCCTGGGCTATGCAAATGCAGATCCTATTTTCAGGGTTTCCCTTCCCACTTTTCTTGTCCCCATGAATGAAGTACAAATACTTGTTAATTAATTTAATGAAACTGCAGAGAGTACTGCCCACAAAATGCTGCAGCAGATAGCATTTCAAATGGTCACTATTGATTTTGTGAGAGCTACTTGCAGTTATCTCTGGAAATAACTGCAGAAGCACTGCTCACAAGCATGTGCAATTTATACATTGGACTAGAAGAATAAGGTTAGAACAATTCCAGAAAGCTAACAGAAAATCTAATAAGCATTATATATGGTTAGGATTAATTCAGTGAAGGACCATTAGTAACATGCAAATCTGAACCTGCATTTCATGTAAGCAAAAAAAGTGAAGAAAAAAAAATTCAACTTATTCAGAGATTCTTAAATGTGACCCACAACAATTATTTCATATGAGAAAACTCAGCAGGACTTCTAAGTGCAGAATGAGCCAGGGCAGCCCTGCTCTGTGTGATGACTGCTGCTCCTTTGTTACAGCTCTGTTAGCTCACAAGAAACTCAGTCTTGATGAATGGGTGGGACTGAGTAAAAAGAACCCTCTGCTTAAAAAAATAAAGAAAATTAATCACTTGTAGAGTGTTTATATTTTCATATTTTAAAAATCTTACTTTTGTATGACATAATTACTTTAATCTTAGTCTCATTAGTGTATGGCATTCTTGTACTCTACTGTTTACAGTGATCCTTTAAGAAATTAAAAAAAAAACCATTTTTTTCTTATTGAAAACTACAAAATAGGTCCTCCATTACTTTCATACTACTTCCATGGAGCTCTCATCTGTGACATCCAGCTTGATTCCCTAACCAGACTAATCAGACTGTCAGCTAAGGGCAGCCCCAGTGTTGGGGAAACTTAAGGAGCAGTTCTGGTTCCTAAGTGAACACAGAGTCTCTTAATTAGAGTTTCCAGGTGTTCTTCTATAGCCTCTAGTCCATGAAAGCTTCTCACTGAGCACTGAGAGATCTCATGATCACTGCAGTGATCATGTAACAAACACAGACCTGCCCCATGCTGAGGTGGAAGTGCCAAGACAAATTTCTGCAATCTACAGCATCAAGCTTAAACAGTCCACAACAAAACCTTCTACCACCACACAGACAGGATGGACAGCAGTGCAGCAGCAGGATGAACACATTCACCTTCCTGGTTTGAAATCACTGCAGTTAAATTTTACCAAGGAAAGTGCTGGACTCTAAAACTGCTGGCAGCAGCAGAACTACATTCTAAATGCCTCGTCTCGTGCTGTCTGTCCTCCTGGCACATAACAACATGCTTCATTTAGCCAAGAAACATTCACTGTTTGAATCAAGGGGAAGATGAGATTGCTTCATTAAGGTGGCAGGGAGAGCTGTATGTCAGAAGCTCTAGGGCAATTATTGTATTTCCAGGGTGGATGCATGTACATGTGCACAGTAAGGTGATTCACCACAGACACTTACGTACACATCAGGGAAAAATGCTATGCAAGATTATACAGAACATTATACAAATGTGATTAATTGAAGAACTGAGCTTCAGAACAGTAGTAGTTCATTTCCAAAGCATTACATTGATCATTTGTTTTTAAAATCACCACTGAATTAAATTTTTGGTGTGCCTTTATTCAACTTTACTTTTCTCCACATTAGTCTTCCATCACTTAATGTTTCTGTGCCTGGGTGAAAAGAAAGGAAAAAAAAGAAAAAAAAAGAAAAATGGTTCTGTCACTTCAAGCCTTCAGCTTTTCAGTTATTCATCAACAAGTGAGGACAGGAAAGACTTTTCTATCCCCTTGTGTCTGATCTTAATTTCTGCTTTTTATTTTTTAATTTTTTTTTCAGCATGCACACACTATTTGAGATAGAAAGTTAATGCATTAATGCCATCAACGATGATATATTAATTATTAAGCATTTTGAAAAGCCCAATTCATTTGCACTAAGTGAGCATAAATTACATAATAAGCCCTTTGACAACAAGTCATTGCTTCTTCTTAGCTTTCCTGCCATATGCTTAGTTTTCTCATATATGGCTTTACTTGAGAAGTCCGTCTGTGTTCTTTAGATACAGCACCAACTACATTCTCCAGAAAGATATCCACACTGATATAATTTGGAAGCACCTAACTCACAGGTAGCAGGGATCTGGAAATCAGCTATCCTCCTCCACACATACGCAGAGCAGAGTTATCAGAGGAGTTTTAGTTTACACATCTTAACATATTTAGAATTTTTTTTTTTTTGATTCAAGGAATTTAGCAGGCAGATTAAGATGGTCATATAAAGTTATATGCAGATATTTGGGAGCTGTTTGTGAGCTACAAGTAGACACCAAGTAGAGCCAGCCCTTCTGAGCATCAAGCCTAAATTCATATTTGCACAACCCATCTGCTTCAGCCAGGTTTCTCATGTAATTAACTGAACAGCACACACAGCAGTGCTGACAACCTGAAGTCTTCTGAGGCCCCTGCCCTATTGATCTGAACACTAAACAGGGGAAAGCTCCTGCAGACATTAGTGGATTCACAGCTCTATACCCAAATTTTCCTGTGCTCAAACTCATTTCTTTGTTTGGGAAGTTGAAAAGGAATTGAAGAGCATGAGTTAAATATTTCATGTTGTGCTGGAATGTATAATTCATGATGAAATCCTTCAGAAAGGAATAGATAACATGAAGCTGCAAAAGCTTTAAATGAAGTATTTTCTTTTCCTAGTATACAGACTGCTGGAAAAGTGCTTTCCTTCTTTTCTGTTGATGTTATAAAGAGAATTAAAAAACGTGTGATAGAAGTAAGAAATGTCTCATTAGATTTGAGAAATTATTCATCCATACAATTTGTTGATTGACACAATTAATGTTTTATACGTGGTTTTCCAAAGGTACCCTGTTGTACTGAGTTCCTCCACATTTCACAACCTCCCAAAGGAATGGGATGCATTGGCTTCAGCGTTTAAACAGCTCCATACACTATTAGTTTATTGTGCTAAGCTTGAACAGTCATGGGGGCTATTTAGCAGTGCAGAGCTTTTGGAACTGGTTCACTGCATTAAAGCCAACGTGATGGTTTCTAAAATCTGAACTTTGAAGGATTTGTCACAATCAGTGTTCGGACAGGGTGGGTGGTTTCTGTTCACACCTCTATGCCATGGTGGCCAGCTCCAGTTTTAGGTTCTGCACTGGAAGCCACACTTCCGAAACAAGGGCTTATTCTGTACTTTGTTCTTGGTAGATTTTTGGAACCGGTCCCAAACAGTCACCCTGAAAAGAGAGATAAAAATGTAGGATTGTATGGGAACAGCTGAGTCATGGCCTGAGCCACTGATTGAGCACTTGGAGAAAAGACTTGGTCAGCCCTGGGAACACATGTGAGTGTAATAGCAGCTCCACCCCTCTTAGACCCCATTTAAGGGCTAACAGCAACCAAGAAGGGATCTCTTGTTGGAGATTTCTCTTCTGGGAGTTCTCTTCCTGTGAACATTGATCCTCAGAGACAGGTCTATTTCTTTCTTTTTGTAACCTGTCCTCATTTGTGCTGATCCCTTTGCTGTTACAAGGATATATGTTCTCTATAATATGTGATCACCTGAAGGAGTTCTGAATATCAGAGAACAAAGTACTTTAAACTGGAAGATGTGGGGTTTAGTCTATATGTTATGAAGCTCTTTACTGTGAGGGTGGTGAGACACTGGAACAGGTTGCATTTGAAACTGCAAATATACCCTATGTAATTTGTAGTCTCTCCTGTTTCTCCAAAGCTTGCTGAATTCCAAATGCACTCTGAGAGTACTGGCTGCTTCGCTTTTCAGGAGTGTTCTGCTTTGCCCTTTTTCTGTAACAGGTCCAAATTGTCCACTGGTTCTGAGTTGCAAAAGCATCAAGTTAATGCTGAGCTGCATTTGGTTTCACATGGAAAATAATCACGGTGCTTTGACAGTGGAGCAATAGACAATTGCTTGTTGTCTCTTTACTTTCTTTGAAAAATTCTGTTCGAAAGGAACACCAATAAGGTTTCCACACAGAGTTAATCATGCCTATGAGACACTATCAAAGACTTTTAAATTTGAGTGAGTTTAGGATGACTTGATTGTGCTACCATGGCAACAGATGTGTACTGCATACCAGAAGTAGCAAGTTGTAGTATGGGGCAAGTTTTATAAATGCATAAAATAAGGGAAAACATCGGAGAAGAATTCAATTAAGGAGAAAAAGTGAATTAATGAAAAATAAACATTAACAGCTGTGTCAAAAAGTAGATGAAATCCAAACTACTGAAATAACGTGCACCTTAGGACAGGACAAGTTGAAATGCAAGCAGAGCATTTATATCAACAAGAGAAACTGTGTGTTTTGAAAAATGTTTACACAAAACTAAAGTGGAGAAATGATACTCAATTGTATTGTGCAACGTATCATATATAAAAGCTGGGATTGTTCAATTTGGAGAAGAGAAGACTCAGGAGAGACCTTACTGCTCTCTATAGCTGCCTGAAGGGAGGTTGTAGTGAGCTGTGGGTCATCCTCTTCTCCAATGTAACTGTGATAGGGTGAGAGGGAATGGCTTTAAGTTGCACCAGGGCGATTCAGACTGGATATTAGGAAATACTTCTCCAAATGAGTGGTCAGTGCTGAGATGAGCTGCCCAGGGAAGTGGTAGAGTCACTGACCCTGGATGTTGAGATGTTGTGTTGAGGAATCTAGTGAGAACTATTGTGATAGGTGGATGGTGGCACTGGATGATCTTGAAGATCTTTTCCAACCTTGGGGATTCTATGATCTATGCAGGATATTTATGTTTTTTTACTTACAAAGCCATTATACATTTTGCAGCAAAGAAACCTGATCATTAAAGAAATTTTAGCCATAAATACTTTAGTAGAGTAATAGGAATAACTTGGGAGAGTAGACTTTGTTGTCTGTGGCAAGTAAGATAAAATAAACTTTCTATATGCGGACAGCAAGGTAAGAGAGGCTCTGCCCTGGGCTGGGCACATCAGGAGCACTGTGCCCAGTTCTGTGCTCCCCAGCTCCAGGCAGACTGGGAAACCCTGGGAGAGCCCAGGAGAGGAAGAGGGGATGGTGGGGGCCTGGAGCACCTCGTGATGGGGACAGGCTGAGAGCCCTGGGGCTGTGCACCTGGAGGAGAAAAGGCTGAGGGGATGTGGGCAGTGCTGATGGGTATCTGCAGGGTGGGGTGGGAGATGGGGCTGGGCTCTGTGCCGTGGTGCCCAGCACTGGGATGAGGGGCACCAGACTGCAGCCCAGGGAGTTCTGTATGGGCATGGGGAAGAATTTCTGTGCTGTGAGGATGGCAGAGCCCAGCACTGAGCCCAGAGAGGTGGAGGGGTCTCCTTCTCTGCACAGATCCAAACCTGTCTGCACGCTGTGTGTGCAGCTGCTCTGGGAACTGCTTTGGGAAGGCTGGACTGAGGGAGTTCCGAAGGTCCCTTCTGACACTTACAATTCTGTGATATGTTTACATAAACATATCTACTGTAGGGGGAGAAAATGAGAGAGGAAACTATAATTCTTAAAATACCTAAATGCCCACGTGTCGTCTTCATGTGTGACAGCATGAGGCTGATTTCCAGGGTCTTTACTAGATTTATCACTTGACTGCTGTTTTTCAACTTTCCGATTTTAAGATTTGACTCTGTGTGACTTTCACTGACAGATTTTCATTCTGTTTCAAATTAAACTTTGTTAGTGTAACAAGCACTGCTTTGCATTTGCCTTCTGCTTTAAATCACCCATTTCCCATCTGACAAGAATTATGGAGTAAATGAGGTTAGTGGCGCTACTGAGAGAACCTGATGAATAAGTCTGCATTGCAAGACCTCTTCATTGTCTGGCAACCCCGTTGGAGAGTTTGGAATGAGTGTAGTAGGGCTATCACCTCTGTGCTAGTCCTACTCTCAAGCTGCATAGACAGGACTAAGCTTTCTGCTAGAACAAAAATTTAAAAGGTTATCCCATTTTGAAACTGAAGCTTGTGTGTGTTACTGCCCGTTCTTGGCCTTCTGATTTTATTTTTCTTTCCCCCTCTCAGTTTCTGCTGGACTGGCAGATGCTTGTAGGAATACAGCTAGGAAATCAAATCTACTTAGGCATGAAGTAGGTGCTGTTTCTAATGCTAAGGTGTCATACAGGGTCTCCAACCTGAGCGAGGAGGCTCCATCCAATTGCTAGCTGGGACTTCTGTTTTCTCCCAGACCATCTGTTCCATAAGAAATAGATTTCATCTTAATTTTGTTCCTGTTTTGTAAACCTGCCTTGTTTTGGCAGAACAGGTCACACCCAGCCCAGCAGGACCATCAGGGTCTCTGGGAGTCTTAGTACTCACTGCCTGCCCATGCCAGAAACAGAGAGCCAAAGTCAGTGGCACTTCAGACTGACCTGGTGAAGATTAAGGGTAAAATACCACCTCTGCTGGTAACACAACGGCTCCTGAGCATGGCAGTGTTGTTGTTGTTGCTGTGGTGTGCAGCAGAGAACAGACTGAAGGATGCCATCTGTGGACATCCCAGCAGGCCCTGTGTAGACTCTTGCTTCTTAAGGGCTGTAATGTCTGTGTGTAGCACTGTGAGATACATATCACGTCTGACTTTCAATGTCCTTACATGATGGGGTCAAACTGGGTGATCTCCTCAAGTCCTGCCTGGCCCCTAAGATTCTTCTGAATATTTAGGTACTTTGCCATACCAAAATTTCATTGAAAGTTGAACAGCCAAGAGAAGCCAGGGAAAACAACTTTAATGGCTGCAACCATTACGCAGGGCTAAGCAGAGCTGTGTGTAAATGAGGAGTCCCAAGTTTGTCAGCATTAGGACCAAGCTGGGAATTGTGAGTGGGAGGTAAAGCACAAAGAACAACATTAATCAGCTCAGATTCTGACTCAAATGTGATGATAAATAAGAACATTAATCATCACCTGAGAGGCAAAAACAGTGAAAATAAAAAGGCAAGCCTGGCTCCACTGTTATAATACTTTAAGAAACTTCAAGACAGAAATATCTTCAGGAATAATATGCACAGGTGTCTTAAGTAATGAGAATTTTTAATGTAGTAAACTGTGTTAAACTGATAATGTAATTACCAGCATTTATTCAGCAATCAGAACTGTTTTCAAACATTTTTGTTCTGTTTGTATTAGAAGCTTGATGAGGAAATTGCTGCCCTTGTGAGGAGGGGAAACAAGGCATGCACAACTGTCCAAGTCACTCGTCCTTCATCTGCAGTGCTCAATCAGAGCACATGAGGGCAGTGAGCATTTCAGACCTGTGGGTCTGTGGCTGATAAGCCAGGTAGATCTTAATTTGAGATTAACAGAAGATGAATGAGGAAGCAAAGCCTGGATTTTCATGCAGAAGCTCTGGATGAAGGAGGCTGTGGTCCATGATGACCAAAGAGTGAAGTTCCTGCCTTCCCCTAACAGAGACAGGAGAACATCTGCAAACAACCTTCTCAGCCCCAGCAGTCTGTGTCTGCTTTGCCCTGTCTCCTCTGCGGCTGTGTCTGTATGGGCAGTGGCACTTGAAGCATGAAGGTGGGCAAAACACCCTATAGAAGTGTAGCTTTTTTTGCCTTGCTCATGCTATTCATCTCTTCTCTGCTGGCTTACAACACCTGCAGGCCTCTTCATGGAATATATATTGTGTCTTCATAAAGTACCCTGCTCCACGTGTCACAGAGCTGCCTTTCTTCCCATATCACGGTGAGGTGAGGTGCACGCCCTCTGCTCTGAGCGTGCAGAGACACTGTGTTCCCACCCCACAGCTCTGCTGCAGAGCCCAAGCAGCACGTGCTGCCCTGCTGCTGGCTGCAGAAGCACTGCAGCTTCCATGGCCCAACACTGGAAGCAGTCTGAAGAGCAGCAGGTATGGCCATGACTGCCACCACCAGAGAAATGTAAATCTACTTAATGGGAAGTGCGACAATCAAATGGTTTAAGAATAAGAAGGGGCTGTTTCCATGTCAATGGAAAGCAAGAGGAAAAAAAAGAGTAATGAAAATGCAAACTCTCTTTCACGTGTGAAACTAATTTTTCTCAAACCTAGACTAGCAACAAACTGGATAGTGACAGAAAATGGAAAACACTGATGTAAGAAGTATGCTTCCCTTTATAAATATCTCTAAAGAATGCATGTCTCATGAAGCAGAAATATATTTGCTCACTCAAGTCAACTGAAAATGTGCCTTCCTTATTAACAACAATTAACAGGTGGAGCCTATCACTGCTTTTGTTATAGTTATAAGAGACAAACTAAAATGAGAGCTTGGGGTTAATGAAAAGACTGTAATATGCGTCCTTTATTGTAGAGCAATACAATACAAGGATTATAAGATTAGGATATAACCCTAAGGAGTTCAGACTACTTTCCTTCATCTAAGTCTTACTGTTTTGCATGGGGTGATAACAGTACTTTAACTCTGCATTAAATCATCCCTTATGTCTGTGTAGTTCTGGAGCCCTTGGTGGATGTCTCTGGTCATCTACAGTAAGAACATCATAAATTTCTTCTAACCAGAAATCTAACCATAAATCCATAAGTCTAACCATAAATGAATACTGTATCAAATTCTGCTTATTATCTGTTTTTATGTTGCTTCAAGTTTCAGTCACTAGTGCACAGCCTGTGTGCAGGGAGGGAAGCACAGCCTCTCCTGATGATCTGAAAGGAGCTGTGAGCTGAGTTCTTATGTTGCCTTTTTCCTGTGCATGGTGTGCTATCCACAGCAAACACGCACATACTCTTCATGTGTACATTTTGCTTTGAAGTGAGAATTCTGTACTACCTCTGTCTGTACTTTAAATAGCGAGGAGCAAGCTGAGCTGTGTCTCCCTGCCAGCAACTCCTTGGACTTGGTTCTGAGCCTGGTCTTGCAGCATCAAGACCAGGGATGCAGCAATGCTGCCATCTTCTACTGGGTCAGCAACAAGGTCCCTTTGCTGCTTTGCTCATCAGCACAGGCAGACTGTGCAGCCGTGGCTTTGTTCTGTTACTCTCTCCACCGTATACATGAAGGAAACAGGAAGATTTCTGTACAGTGCAAGAAGTATTTGATTATCAGTGCAAATATGGAGGGGGAACGCTGTCTGCTCTGCTTCCTAGTGTGGCTGTTATTTTTGCAATTAGCAATGATGTGGCTGCCTCCATCATACCTGGCATTCAAGCACTCTTGAGCTGATTTTATAGGAAATGTTATTTCCTCTAGCAGCATACTATAGCTTTATACCACCAAGGAGATAAGATGGGAAGGAAGGTTTACCTGGCTGATCATCAGAAGAGCTGAGGACCTGCACATTGAGGGCCCTGGGCCCTGTCATCTTCAGAGCTGGAAATGGCAACACTTCAAGTGCCTGACAGCAATGTTCATGCAGGAACCAGTGCAATCCAGCCATGCAGATGATGTTGGTAACTGCACTCACACTGCCACAGAAACAGAACAGCACGGGTCAAGAGCATTTGGTTAAAAAAGCAGATTGTGTCTGCGGTCAGAATGATCTGATGTGGAAATAAACTGAAGATTCACATAATTTTGCTTACATCTGTACCCTACAGAAGTGCAAAGACATGAACACGTACTTTTTATTAAAGACAAATGGAAACAGCTTGATACACTGTGAATCAGTCATGATCCTTAAAGTTCAAATCTGTTTTCTGCTGGAAAATTTATTAGTTCTTACAGCAATAAATGCTACTATTTGACATTTCTGGCTGCTAGGCAAGAGAATGAATTGGACAAAAGGAAATAACAATCAACAAGAAATGTAATATAACACTGACACTAACTCTCATGGTTCCTAGAACACTTGCAAACATTCATAAATGAGAGCACTCTTGTACTGGGCTTGAAAAGCACAGGACACTCCAGCTAAGACTAAGAAGGTGTCAGAGGGTTACACTGTCCTGAGGAATTTGCTCTAGCACATTATTGTTCTCACTGTGAAGTGAAGGAGGCCTCATGAAGGCAGTTGTGGAATCAGGTAAAAGAGCCCCTCCATCAGCTGCTGCCCTCATGGCCCAGCATGCAGGGTCTGCAAGCATGCAGCTCTGCAGGGCTGCTGCTTGCTGCCATCAGCAGCTGATTCTGCACCCTTAGTCCCCAGGTGATCTGAGCTATCTCAGTCATGGCTGTAAATGAGAATTTCTCAGTGGTCCCCAGTAGCCAGACATCATGCTTCTGACAGATAATGATTATTTGTTCCCCAAATTACATTGAGTAGAAGTGTTGAAGTATCCTTTGTACATCTAGTCATGCCCTATTAACCAAAAAAAGACAGCAGAATTAAAAACAACTGCCCAAATATTAACCATTACCCATCAGCACAAATTAATAGCACCAGGCTTCACTGTGCAAATGGTTACACCTCAATTTCCTGTGTATGCATTCCATAGCTGTGTAGATCACCTTGCTTCAGTTGTCATACCTAATTGGTGCCCCACCTTCTGCTAAAAGCATGCTCTTTAAGTAATACTTTGATAGGCATTTGTCTTACATAAGCTTCACCCTTCCATCCAAAGATCAAAAGCAGAGCACTGAAGGAAGGATTTGTCTAAAATCAAAGAAATACTCCTTCTCTGTCTCTCTTCTAGGTTGCTTATTCTGAGAGTTCATTTCACTTTCATTACACTTCATACATATGCTGCTACCATGAGGTAAGAGAACTGGGAATTCGTCTCCAGAATTATTCACCAAAGTGTGAATAATGTCCAAGTAATGGAGGGTGGTTGTGCAGCACATGCCCCTGAACACTTGTCTGTAGAGATGTACTTTTGTATTTTCTGCATGTGTTGGCATTCGGTAATTTGTAATAATGACTCATTCCTGTCAAAATCACCAAATTCTTCTTTAAGAGCTGAATCTGTCACTGAAGGCAGAAGCAGGGTGGTGCCATTAGGTGCAGTTGAGCTTGCAGCAGGAGGGTTCAGGTGTGAGGCAGCTCCAGCCCCAGGCACAGATGTACAGCCGGGCAGTTCCACCATGCACCACAAACACTGCTCTCTGTCTCAGTGTTTGCAGCCCTCTGTGAGCAGTAGCATTGCCAGGGATGGTTCAGGGGTTCCTTTGTGGCAAGGAACCCCAACCATCTCTGCCAGTACTGCTGTTCAGTGATTTGGAATGGGGAACAATTGCACATTAGTGCCAACAGTTCTGTGTGAGGTGTTGGAAGACGTCATATTTAGAAATGAACTTTATTAAATTATTTGAAAGAAAACATCTTAATATGGATATTTCATTAAATCAAAGCAAACCATAAGCTTCTACTTTAGTAACTGTTGTCTTTTGATTTGAGAAGTTTTGTAAAGATCAATACAGTAATCTTTTCCAGGAGTTAAATTTTGCCTTGAGAGAGATACCTGATGAAGAGAAATGTTGTATTTCAACCCCCAGTAACATATCACAAGCATAAAATGAGACATGAAAAGGAGGCAGAGAAGGAAAAATGCATGGAAGAAGAGAATTCTGTTGATATTATCAGCTGCAGATGCTGTAACACTCTAAGACTGTAATACTGTAGGCCATGTCAGCCTGGACCATCTGACATCTGGAGCCTTCTCTGGAGCCTTCAACCTCCTGCTCAGCCAGAGCGGGCATCATTCAGAGCAACCATTTGCCACCTCTTCTTTATCCATGCATTTGTTGCACACTCCTCCCTGTGCTGCCATGGCTGAGCAGGATTCATGGCCCCTCCATGCAGCACCTGCCCCAGCAGGAGCCCCAGGGCCCAGACAGGATCTTACTGCAGGCTGCACTGGAATGGTTCTTGAACCTCCCTGCTGTGGGCTCTCCAGGAGCCACCAGAGTTCTCTGTGCTCCTCCAATACATCTCCTTGTTAAATCATTCTATGATGCTGACCATGACTCTTTTTCTTTTGGACACTGGATCAGAATTCCTAGTAAAAAAACTCACAGAAGTTTCAGCTTAAAATGATTCTTTTTTAGAATACCTAATGACACATAGATAGTATCTTATGGGATTCAAAACCATAATTTTATCCTGGGTAACTGGTCATAAAACACCTTTTAAACACTAAATGTTTAACTGCTGCTTCAGGAGATCTGAAGGATGTACCTTTGGTGTGAGTTATTCTGTGTAGATTGGGTGCCTCCAGGGGCTGTCTATATTTAATACCTGAGAGACTGGGACTTGGAATAGGAAAAAGAAAACAAAGAAAGTGGAAAAGGTATCGCATGCAAAGTCGAATTCATCCATTCTAGTCTTGAAATCCCTCACACTCATCCCGAAATCAATGCTTTTCCATTTATTTCCAGAAGGTATGATTCTATCTCACAACCTGTATCACTTTCAAATTCATGGAAAGTGAAACAGCCTGAAGTTAAGAAGCTGATGATGATGCATGCAGCAGAGAAACCAGCAGAACCAGTGACCGAGTGAGTCTGACAGCGCTGCAGGGAATGGGAGCCCTGCGGGACTGCTCTGGTAACTGAAGAGCAGTGCTGCAGAGCTGCAGGGGAGCTCAGGCTCAGCAGCAAGTGCTGCCTGGCACACCTGAAGGAAAAGAAACCCATGGCAGTGGTAGCCATTGCAACCCTGCAGCCACTGTGAGCTGTTAACTCTGGGACGGATCTATGGTGCTTCCCACACCGAGCAGACTTCCCAGCTGTCTGCAAGCAGTGCTCCTGGAGACCTGGAGGAGTACCACTGAGCTGTGCTGTGCTGTGCATCTACTTTTTGTTTGAAAGAAGTAGCACTGAGACATCTCAGAGAGACAGTTCAAGGACTATTGGAAGTTAATTGTTTTCTGCTCTTCTCTGATAATGGCAAATGGGGAAATAAAAAGATACTGAGTGCAAAACCTCAGATAAGGAAAACTTTCATTACTGTACATGCACTTGTAATCTGTGATGTAAATAACCTGCAGTTTGTACATTTCTCTACACCCGAGTCATAACTGTGTTTCAAATGGGGTTGATTTTTCTCCTTTCTGTTCTTCTGACATAGTGGTTATAAACATGAGAATGAGCATAAGGTGTTTCATGGAAAGTAAAAATTGCAGAGTGCCCCACAGAGATAACCCATTATACCCATCAGTAGTTATCAAATGGAGAACAGTAAATCTTAACATGTTTTCAGGGACACTGCACATTTTTTCAAACAGTTGTGAGAAGTTTTATCTGATTTAGTGACACCATTATTAATGGGAGTAGGAAACAGCAGGAAATGCATCCCTCTGTTGCTCCTCTGACTGCAGTATCTCACAGCTGCTGTGCGACGGCACAGCTGAGACATGCATCCTGGAGATGAAGTGGAAGGAGAAGGGAGATGTGGTGATTGCAGGCTCTGTACGAACTCAGGCACTGATGATCAGCAGCACCTCTGCAGTGACCCTGCACACCCCCACTCCACCCATCCTTGCCCGAATCCAGACCCACAGGTGGGTGTGTGGAAGGGCTCTGTCACCCTGACCCTGCTCACCCCATTGATCCCCATGTAAGCCAGGGCTGTGCCTCACCCAAGCTGTGTCAAACAGAAGAAGAGAGGAGAGCAGAGACTCTACAAATCTCAGCAGTTTTTCTAGATGCATACTGTTTGAGGGCAGCAGCACCTTGTTGTTCCTAGTCAGACCAATTCTGACATGATTAAGGAAAGACTGAGCAGGAAGACAGGGAAACGTATCAGGAAGGAGAGAAGAACTCAAACTCTTTCTCCTATTATCATCTGGATTTTTCTATTCAGTCTGAACTACAAGCAAAATTTAATTGTGGAGAATGGAGAGCAGAGCTGTGAATCGGAAGCACTCCCTTGGCTGTGGTATAAGAAAAACTCACATGAAATAGCACATTTTAACCTGAGAAAGCAGATTCACAGAGAACTCCCTGGATTTTGACAGGACAGCTTTTGCTGAACATTAATTAATCTGATGCTAGCATAGGTCTGAACTCAACACGGCTGTTTCTTTCTCCACCTCAATGCTTTGCCCCCAGGAGAAGTCATGGCCCTGCTCAGGTACCCAGGGGTGCCTGGTGGTGAGTGTCTGTCACTCATGCTTTCTACCTATGACTTTCTGAGGAGGACTGACTGACTGCAGGGAGCAAGTTGTCACAAGGTTCCTGCACTCTCTGGTCCTTGGGGTGCAGGAGCATCAGGTTCACTGCTGCTGCTGCTCCAAGGGCTCTCCTGCTCCCTGAAAAGTTCCTTTTCCCACCACTGTCTCCATGACCTCCGCAGAAGGGGCAGCATATGCCCTGTGGCTGGACTCTGTGAGAGGCTCTCTTCCATTTTACTCTTTATGGTTCATATACCTGGTATTTGTTCTGAAAGTCTCTGCTTATATACACACTGTACATTTGATATATAAACCCACATAAATACCACTGGCATATAATGAGGTACTGAAATTAATACAGACTATGTGCTTAGTGCTGCTGGATCATATTTAATCAAAGTTCCAATTTTACTGGTGATAAAGAAGAAATCTTTATTGATGGAGATATAAAATATGAAAAACTGCTTCTTATAAGGAGGCATTAAAATCTAATTCACAGAAAAATCTAGCTTAGGAAATGTATTACACTAAGAAAAAAGAGAGAGAGAGAAAGGGAGAGAGCAGCAGAGATGGAATGGTGCACAGATTTACAATGTACTGCAGATAAAAAAAAAAATACTCTGCTACATCGGCAAAGCAGTGTGCTACAGTATTTGCTTCTAAAGCTGTTCTTTAGTGATGAAGCTGAATGAGAAATCCTGATGAATGATGCAGTCACTATACCATGTCTCTATCTCTGTTTCCCTGGTTCCCACAGCCTGACGGTGCCTCTGACCTGGGCTCTGTGGATGGGATCACTTCAGAGTGCTGTGTAATGCGGGCAGTGTGCGAGAGCTCCCCTCTGGGAGGGGATAACTTCACAGTGTAACCTTGTGAGGTTTATTGTGTTGCACCAGCATCACTCCGACGAGGAGATGATAGGCCTTGGCTCAGTCCAGCTGCTGTTGGCACTCCCTGTGAGGATGGAGTTCTGCAGAACAGCAGAGGTGCTGAGAGTACTCTTGTGCCACTTGTACTCCTGTGTAATTTCACTTCAAATTCTATAGTTCCTGCTGGTCTCCTGTTACGACTGTAGTGTCACCTTTATTTTTTTCTTAGTGAATGTTCGTGCTCACAGAAGCTCTGGGTTTAACTTTCCCTTAACATGTCACGGTGTTTTCTGTGCTGAGAAGTTCCAGATCCAACACACATGTCCAAGAATCTGCAGGTATTCCATTTTGCACACAGAGCTGAACTATCCTGCAGACACTGGCGGTTCATTTCAGTGCTTTCTCAGGTCCCCATTTATTCCAGACAGCTGGGTGCAATCACTGACCTTTTTTCCAGACTAGTTTGTATTCATTGCTACTGCCAAGATTTGTTTCCCTCTCTTCCACAATGCATCCAGATCACAGAACAGTTGAAGCTAGAAGCACCTCTGAGGTCATCTGGTCCAAATCACCCACCTAGCGCCCACTGCCTTTGACTGTGTGCAGTCAGATATAGAATATCTTCAAAGACAAAGGCTCCAGTGATTCTCTGGATGCCATGTGTCAACGCTGAGCTCCCCTGACAGTAAACAACAAAACTGGCACAACAGGACTTGTGGCACTTCTGAAGCAAGCAGCCTGGAGACTGATTGGTGCTGCCAAGACAGGGACCATTCATCTGAGGCAGAGACAGGATTGTAACAGGCAGCAGGTGGCTGAGGACATGCTGATGCAACGTGTTTTATGTCACCAGATTATTACAGACCTGAAGGAATCAGCCCCTAACCTCCAGCTCCTCAGGTCTGTATAGGCATTTGGACTCTCTCACTGTCCCTTGAAATGCACGCATGCAAATTAGTCCTCAATCCTTTGAAAATGCCTCATCTTCAGTGCAAATCTCCATAAAATTTTAAAAAGTCAATGCATCAGCGATGTTAAAGAAAGCACTATTGCAACAAATATTTGGCAAGATGGATTGCTGGAACTCAGTCTGGAAAAAAAGACTTTGCAAATGGAGACAATCCAGACTGTTTCACAGAAAACAGATCTACCTTTTAAGAGTTCTTTGAAGGAAATTCCCTGTTCTGACAGCAGTGACAATTTTCATTACAGAGAATTCTTTTTTTATCTACCATTCTTTCTCTGTGCTGCACAGACTAGCACATTGTTCTCTGTGCTTGTTCTGGAGTGTGAGTACACAGCCTGTGGAAAATAAATTACTATATTTTATGAAATAAATGAAATGATAGAAAAAATCATTGTATTTCTGCTGTGCAAAATCTGTAGGTCCCAAGAAGATTGTTGCCTTTTTTTCACTGTGCTGCCTTTTGTTTAGCAAGGCAATGGATGAGTGTGCCTACAGCCTCTCAGATTCCCTTGCTGTCTGTACCTGCAGGCTCTGATTGTGACAGATGAAGAAGCTACAAAGGCCGTGTAGGAGTGCATGCAGCTGATGACTCTGCCTTCTAGCAGTAACTTTTGCAGCTCCTTCATTATGCCTCTCCTTCTCCAGTGCTGTGCATTTAGGGGTATGTCACAGATGTAGTACTTAGGGAGATGGTTTAACGGTCAGTACTGGTGGTAGGTGGATGGTCGGACTGTATGATCTTAGAGGACTTTTCCAATCTCAGTGATTCTGTGACATCACAGAAATGGCAGAGCCAGCAGGAGCAGAGCAACCCCCTGGTTTTCTCACATGAACCCTCCCCTTCTTGCCTTGGCACAGCAAGTCATGGGAATGACCTCTCCAGCATGCTCACTCCTGGACACCACTTCCAAGGCTCACAAGTGACACTGGGACTGAGCCATGCTCTGGTTCCTACAGCCTTCACTGCTGTAGGAACTCGCAGGTCTTGGCTCACCACCATTCGTTTCCCAGAAAGGATAATGGAGAGCATCATTAACACAATTTAAATGCACAAAATCACTTTGCAAACTGCTCAACAACGTTGCAAATTTGCTCTACCACAGGAGATATGAACAAGCAATTAGGAACTTAGCAGAGTTGTTTGCTCTTATCTGCACAGTCAGGCAGCCCACAGGTACAGCCCATCCCCCACCCCACTCTGCAGAACTGGGCAGCATTGTCACTGCAGCACAGGGCACTGCTCTGCTTGCTGTCATACTGACCAGCACCAAAGTGGTGCTCAGGTTGTTCTGCACTGACAGATCCCAGATCCTGGCATGACCTAGGCTGTGCTGACACACAGACACACCTGTTACATGTACATACATTCTGCAGGCACGCATGCTCATGGCGTTCCATAAAGAACGTGGAAATGAAACACCTAAAGGACAAGCTCAGACCAGGAGTGATGATTTGGCAGGATTTCTATCTAGACTGTTAAAGAAGACTCCAGGACAACTTTCCATATCATTCCATATGCTATTGTGTATTTTTTAATGTACATATACATATATACATAGCAAGGTTTATATACATATAAATATAAATTTATATATATATGTTTGTATGTATGCGTGTAAATATACATATATAAATAACTATGGGTGAGTATATGACAAGATGTTGTACTAAGTGCTAGCATCAGGCATCCCTTGCTGAGCCTCCCTTAAGCATAGCAGGATAGATAGGCCTCCCATTGAGGCTTCTGAATTTTTGTTTCAACTGTTTTGAGTGTGTGATAAAAAAAACTCAGCTTCACCTCAGCTGCTGCAGAGCTCCTCCTCTTTGACATGCTAAAGGAGTCTTTGACAAAAGATTCAGAGGCATGAGCACAAAAGCACAACTCAAGCAATGCATCTCAGAGAAGGAAAATTGGGGTCACACAATTGGAGAAATGTATTTTCAAGCCAATCGCCCATCTCTCTGTACTGTCAACTGAGCCACCAGAGGCACAGCCAGGCACCTCACCTCTGGAGCATGGACTCCTGGAACACCAGCTTGTGCTACCAGCTGGCTCAAAGCCTTCACCAACTCTGCATTAACCTGGCTCATCTGGCTGACACCAGACACCAGTTCAGCAGCCTGTCTTTGCAGCAGCGTCACAGCTGAGCACAGGCTGCATTTTGAGGTAGCAGTTCTCTTGCCCTCCCCTCATGCTGCTGGGCATTGCCTGGTCGTATGCTGGTGTGGGATTTGTTGCAGGGTGCTGCAGGACTGCACTGTCAGCTGCTGGGTACATCTGGCAGGAGATGCCAGCAGCCAAGGATGTACATCTCTCCCAGTAGTCATCTCAGGCATCTTTTCAACTGGAACTAGAAACAACAAACTTCCTAAGAACAAAAGAAGAAAGGAAAAAGAAAATTTATATATGCTTTTATAATGCTACACTTTTTTATACTTCCAGAATTGTTCCAGACATTTTAATGAAGCAGCCCAATAGAGAGTTCTGTGTATGTTTAAAGCTTGGAGATTCATGTATTATTCTTGCACTATTGATTCAGTGTTTGCTTTCATATTTTTGCAGTTTCGTTTTTTGCTCAAGTATTTTCTAGGTCAGAATTATTGAAGAACCTTGTGAGCAGCTACACCACTACTCTTCAACGAAGCAAAGCAAGTATGCTCTTGAACCTTGTAACTCAGAAATTGGTGTTGCTGCCCAGGTCAGTGGTGAAAGTGGCCACTCAATCTGCTGCATGTCTGCTTTAGCAATCCCTGAGAGCACTCACCAAGTTTCCTCCTCTTAAACAGAGAGTCTAAAAGACATTTGTGTCTGTATAAATGTGTGTGTACATTTGTGTGTATGTACATGTTTTTGCATATGTATGACCATGTTATAGGATACATATCTGTACCAATCAACACTGTTTCTACCCTGCTCATATGCATTTCTTCATCTGCAGGAGGATCACTGAGGATCATGTGGGCTGTCACTTCCAGCCCTTGTTACAGGACACACTCTCACCATACAGTCCTCTACAATTCTGCCTCAATCTCATGAAAGACCAAGTGTGTAGTTTGGTCCCAAGACTTTCTTATGATGCTCTATATTTTCCCATTGATATATTTTGTTGCATCAATGGCTGTTGAAATGAAAGCAAAATCTGACTCATTGAGAAAAAGATAAGGCACCTTTCTTTAGACCAGGTAACAGTGGATGAAATCCACTTTAAACCGATATCTTAATGTTAAGCAAAGCAAAATCTCCTGTATCTTCAGGCTCTTTTGTTATACAAAAATGCTGATTCAGAACAAAATGCTGATAGTCTCCAATGGTTCATTGTTGCTTCTGAGGATATATGTCAAGTGAAAATGACTGTTCAAACAAATCTTGAAAAAAAACAAAACGAACAGCTGAATGACTAATTAATAATAATATACCAAAGGTTCTAGGCAGAGTTGCTCTTGAGCCCACAAATTTATGCTTCCAGTGTGACTTACTCCATGCATTTGAGTGTCTATGCATGTGTTAGTGCATGTTCCAGCTTTGTATTACTGTCGGCTTGAAACATATGACAGTTTTTGTGGTAAAATACAAAGCAGGAACGTTCTTCACTCATACTCTTGTGACACTGGATGTGACAGATTAAGAACATAAAGATTATTTTAAAAAGAATGTTTTTATCTTATTGTATATGATAATTAGCTTTTCAGCAGTAAAGATGTAGCCATGCAGAGACTGCTCTTTTTTTCTCTTTCTTTGCTGTCAAAGGTTTCAAACTGCACAGTCTCTGGGAATGATGCTCTTTTCTTTCCAGGTACTACAAGAATGCTGACTTTTAGGATACATCATTCTACCTTCAGGGGCTCAGGAGACAGAACGCACATTTCTATGTTACAAGAGATCACACACTAATTAACAGCATTAAACATTTATGAATGGATTATCATATTTACTCGGAACAAATGCTCTTTTAATGCTACTTTTAATTATAATTTAAGATCTCACAGAAACAGGCTTGTGATTGAAGAAAAGTCCAGTGCACCCTGTTAGTGTTTTGCAATTGAAAGTCAAGATGTTTTGTATCTTCCTTTTCTAGTACTATTCGTACCATCAGCAGTGTAAAGCCCCGAACTGTAATAAAGTGGTGGATTTGTCCTCCTCCGTAAGTGCTCATTTTCCCCAGGACATTCTCCCCAGCAAGCTTTGATCAAGACAGCACCATACCTCACTGCTGTCAACTCTTGGCCAGGACCTGTTAGCAAATACGTGGCAGAATAACCATGACCCATGCAGGCCTAGCAAACAGAAAATAAATGCCATGTATCCATCAAACTGCCAATTCCAAATATTGCTTTCTTATTATAAACAGTCTTTATTACCACAAAAAAAATCTTCAGGCATGTAGGAGGCAAAGTTATCTCAACTTTTTAAAATGTGAAGCTGATGTTCACATGGAACATTGTTCTCTTTGCAACGATGAATATAAATACTGAGAGGACAGGTATTATTTGCAAGGCCTTTCCTCCTCTCAGGACTTGCAGCAGTGTCTCAGAGCTGAGGCATTTATGCTATGCAGGTTGCTCTGACCACTCGTGGAGATTGCTCTGCTTTGGCCAGCATGGTGCCCTCTTCATTTCCTCAATGTCATTCCTTATGGAATGATCATTCATCATGGAAATGTCATTGTTAAGCTAAATCAAGCAATTTAGCTCAGATCTCATTATATTTTCACAGAAAATAACTTTTGCTGGTCAGAATAACAAATAAAGATAGGTATTCTCTGGGTAGTTCTTGATAAATGAAAACTAAAATACGGGTTTTCCCATCTGGAACAAGAAATTGCTAACTATGTTTTATGGACATCTGCTGTATCTTAATGCAGTCTTTTGGTCCACATTTTTTCTCACAGTGTTAATATTAAGGATTTACAAGATTATGTGAAGAATTGCATGGATACAGTGGAAAAGACCAAGAACTAGACAGCTCAGCATCTCCACTTGCCTGGGTGCAGAGACATCAGGTGCTTCTAAAAGTCTGTGCATTCTGTGTGTATTTGGTAGAAATATTCACCAAACACACAAGGCTTAATGGTTTCAGCCTTTTTTTTTCCTATTTACACAGACAGTGCATTCAATCTTGTTCCTTGAGAATGTGTGAAGATATTTCAGCACTTAAAGCCATGGCAGTGAGTCGGCCAGGGAGAGCAGCCACTCCTCAGTGACTAGCTGGGCATTGGTTTGTGTGTGGTGAACGCTGTATTGTGCATCATTTACTCTGTAAATATATATATAACATTACAATTTATGTTATTTCTGTCTTCTTCTTCTGTCTCAGAAAATTGCTTTTATCTCAACCTACTAGTTGTTTTTTTTTTTTCCATATCCCCCATCTCACTGAGGGGGGGAAGTGAGTGAATGGTTGTGCGGTGCTGAGCCACTGCTTTGTTAAACAGCAGCACAGTGCCACAGGGAAGTCTTGTGCTCACATATGCCTGGAAAATAAATAGATACCTGGGAACAAATTTAATCATAATATTTTGTTCAGAAATTAAAAATACTTTCTTCTTCTGCTATACCTGTTATTGAAATATATTCTGTTACATTTTTAGTAATTTGTGGATAAGGAATAAAACGATAATTTTCTCTGAGGCAGATCGTGTGCTTTAAAAGCTCTACAAACACGAGATTTCCAAAATACAGTTGTTCTTTCTGTAGGTATTAATGCAGAAAACCAAGTAATAAGGCTTCAAATGCTAATAAGAAAATTCAGAACTGCAAGTTGATAACAAGCAACCCAAAGTCCAAACAACTGTTAACATTGAAAATTAATCCAGACTTGTCTGGGATCTCTGTGGAGCTTTGTAGCTTCCAGACCATAAATATACTTCCATTTTAGCTTTCACATTAGTTACTATTTGTGTTGCTTCTGCATGAATGGAAGAATCTTCTTTGGTAGAGAAAACTAATGGGCTTGCAGACCTTAAGATTGGTAAGATCTAAAGATCTCTGCAGAGAGGTAACTCATCTTTGAAACATCAGTCCAGTACATCTTCCTGATTTATTACTCTAATTTGTTTTTATGAATACACTGGGGAAAAAAAAAAAAAAAAAGTTATAGTAGGGAAATGCTCAACCACAGCCTGAAGCAGTGATGGAGCACCTGGTGGGAAGGCAGGCCCAGCCCAGGGGAGCTCAGGTGCATGCAGTGTATGTGAGTGACTGGAAGGGCTGGAGTCAGGATCCACCCCTTCCCAGCCCTCATTTAAGGGTTGCCCGAGGGCATAAGGGGCTTTTGCTGGAGGCCCCTTCATACCTGAAGCTTTCTGAAGGTAAGCATCTTTCCTTTCTTTCTGTGCCCACACCTATTGCATTTGAGCAAATTCTAACGTGTTGTGGTCTTGCTCTGCTGTCACTGTTGCTCTTTTCTATTGCATTACATAAGTAGCAAGATATTAAACATACAGAAGGAGGAAATAGTAAACACGGGGACAACTTTTAATAAGGCAGGAGGAAGATAGGAAGAAGGTAGAGAAAGGGATCTACTAAGTTTTGTTCTGTGTTGCTAAGCTGTTAATTTAGAAATAAAATACTTGTTACCATTGGAAATCAAATTTCCAGAGTCAAAT
Organism: Oreortyx pictus; assembly: GCA_036925125.1. Lineage (NCBI taxonomy): Eukaryota > Metazoa > Chordata > Aves > Galliformes > Odontophoridae > Oreortyx > Oreortyx pictus. The sequence continues at coordinate 53,328,868 of JAUPFR010000006.1, read as the reverse complement.
CTAATTTGTGCCCAAGAGCACTTGGCCTAGGTGTGGGATACTGTAGCCAGGGGATCCCCTGCAGCAGTTAGTGTCAGTGGCACTTGAGTGCTTCTCTCTTGAAGTACCCCTGCATTGGAGGAGAACTGGGTCCCCCCATAACACAGCACTCAGGGCATTGAGATACCTGCAGCCATACCTGTCTGCCTCCCCATAGGTAAACCTAAGCTTCTAAGCTCAGCTGTAGGCTTGATCATCTACTGTGCTTACAAACAGAATTGTTTGGGTTGGAAAAGCCCTTCAAGGTCATCAAGTCCAGCCTTTAACATCACCTGTCACTAAATCATGGCCCTTAGTGCTACAGCCACTTGTCTCTTAAATACCACCAGGGATGAGGACCCCACCACCTCCCTAAGGCAGCTGTTTGGATGCTTGAATGCCCTTTTCATGAAGAAATTCTTCCTCATGTGCAATCTAAGTCTCCCTTAGTGCAACTTGAAACCATTGTACTTTAGAAGTACTTACTCTGACTTCTCCCAAGGGGTAAAGCTTCTGTTTACAGAAGCACTTTAATTTTCTTAGGGGTATCCGAATTGTCAGAGCTTTTTGCTCTGTAACTAAATCTCGAGAAACGTCACTTGTGCTGATGGTTTTTAAAATGCTAATGGCAGCGTCTGGCCCATTCCTTCTGGTACCTCTGCTGAATTCCATGCTATTGTCCTAAGAATTATAGGATGACACAATGAGTAGAAGTGTTGCATAGTTTCATAAAAACACTCTCAGGAAAAAAAAAAAAATCTTGCTTCTGCAAGTATCTTCTGAGCTGCATTTTTAACATTTTCTCAAAATATTCCCTGTGAGCTGCAAGAACATCATTTGTCATAGGTGCTGTTGGCAGATGGGGGCAAAACAGGCTCGTGATGTTTACTGATAGGGCCAAAATGTGTCCCGGAGGAAAAACTGCATTGTTTTCTTCACAAAACAAAAGCAGAGATTCCTAAAGCTGCAGACACCTTCTGAAACACTTGTCTTAAGGTAACCCTTAAGAAGGATTACTTTCCACTAGTTTAGGATAGCACGATTTTTAAAGGAATCTGGTCTAAATACCGTGCATGGGGATGGGGCACATTTAAGGCAGATGCTAACAGAATTAATGCCCGGTTTGCCACCACCGTCCACAAGTAATTTACATACTGACAGTGCAGGTTTCCTGTGCTGCAGCAAACAGAGCTGCACACGATGTAATGACTGCAGGGTGGTTCTCCTGCTGGTGTAACATTAGGGTCAGTTGCCTCGGGGATTGCCTGTGATATAAAAAGGAAGGGTAGCAAAGGTAAAGCTTTGTCTCTGCAAGACTGGTGAACCACTGGGCACACTGAGCTTTGCACACTTGCACACTGATCTAAGAAAAGTCGCTGTATTTTCCTTATTACTGTTGTGTAACTATCTTTAGTAACGGCTGGAACAGCCTTTCTTTTCTCAAGCGTTATTTCAATTACAGAAGACAAGGAAAGTGCAACTTTAAAAATAGTCTCTTTTACAGCTTTTTGTAAATGTTTGCTTGTTTCCACAGGTAGCTTCTCTTGAGCAAGCTGTGTACTGTAAGATAGTCCGTCAGAGAGTCACTTGCACGCTGCGGTGACTTTCAAGTGTTCTAGCCAACCATCAGCATCATGCTTGTTGTTAGCAAAATATAAAATTGATTACAATTAACTGAGACAAATCATTTTAAATGGAAAGGTAATTTGGATGAGAAGATGAAGAAATGAATATTGAATCTAATGTGCTATCTTAAAATACTTCTAATTAAGATTACTTTGATTCTTTTTACAAATTGACAAAGTTTAAATATGCAACAGAGTAGGATTTAGAAAGACAGTGTTGGTGCCTTTGAGATATCTTTCAATGATCATATTCCAGAAGTCAGACAGTGACTGCACAGAAATTTCTGGTTCTGGAAGGCTTCATTCAGGTGAAATCTCTAGCAGTATTGAAAAGATCTGTGCCAAATTCTTTCTGGACTTAACACTGGTCAGAACTTCACTATTCATGTTTTCTGCTTGTAGAAATATTTTCATTTTAAAATCAAGCTAATAAAATAAGAACAAGAAAATTGTTTTCTACATAGCCCTCTTTCAGTAACATCTGAAGATTTCTTATGTATTAATCAAAGATATACACAGATTTTTTTAAAAGCATTGTATGTTATTCTGCTTCCATTTACAGATTTAGCAGAAGCAGCAGAGAAGTCTTTGATTCTGCGTAAGCACTGCTCTTCAGCAGCTAAAACATAATTGTTTTGTCACCACTATTTTCCTAAAAAATCCAGAACACTGCATCATATAAGCCTCTATGAAGAAAATGAACTCTGAACCATGACAAAGACAGCTGTAGAACTCCTCATGAAAATTAAGGATTAAATTTGGGTGGTCTTTCTGTTCAGAAATCTATGAATTTAAACTACCTGGTTGCACTGTGTTTTGCCTGGATTTTGTACAAAGGGAGCAGATATTTTTTCTCCTGTTGTTGTGGTGCAGTTAGGATTTCTCGTGTCATTCCTGTTCTCTGCTTACCAAAGCTGCTCTTCAATTCCTATCTTGCCCATGGAGTACTTCTACTCTACTGGATGGTGCAGTGCTTCTGCTTATGGGCTGCTCCTTTTGTTTGCAGGTTGTACCCAGTCCAGCTGAGCCACTTTATCCTAAAAGCATTCCCACAGCTGCTTGCAGAACTGGCAAGAACTGCACAGCCCAAGCAGGACAATGTTTAGGTTCTATTTTACTTTTAACTCTACTACAGATAACAGAATAAATGTCCTGGGGATCTTGTGAGAAGAGGTACATCTACATATGCTTTAGCTGACATTGGGAGCACTCTTTAAAGAAGGATGTGATAAACTTATTGTGGGAAAACACATCCCTTACACGGTAATTTTACAATCCATTCCAATTCTGTGATTTTTTTGTTTACATTGCACAGAGTTGTGACTCTGAGGTCATTGATGTAGTTCAACCCACCTCAGCCCTGAGCCTTTTACTCTCCAGTCCTGCAGACCAATACTTGGTCTGTATAATAATACCACATTGTATTGTGGTTTGTAATACCACAACCAATCCTTGGTGCAATGGTGCTGTTGCTTCTGGCTGGCTGTGCTGCTGCAAGGAGCCCTGCATGCACACCCTGCCAATGCCATCCCACTACATCTTCCATGAGACCATCTGACCTAGGGCTGCCTTCACATCATATTTTTCTGATAAAAACATCTTGAATCACCCCATTGCTCCCAGATAATCTTGGACATCAGCCTTGGCTAGAACTTAGTGTCTTGGTGTATCACTTCTGGAGTGCTGGGAAACCCTGGGCTCAGGCTGTGGGCATTGTGATGCCCCAGGCAGGTGTGGGTGGCAACAGGAGTGACAGTGACATCGATCTCCCAGCAAGATGAGCACAGCACACCAAGAGAAGATGTTCTTGGGCAGGGGTTGACGTGAGGATAGCTCAGGACCAGTCTCTGTTGGCTCTCAGCTGCACCAGTAAAATCATGAGTGTTTAATCTCCCTGTAAGCATCAGAACTACAAAGGATCCTCGCTCAAACTGAACGTCCCCACTTCCCCACTTGCTGGATTTGGTGATCTTAGGGCTCTTTTACAACCTTTATGATTCTGTAACTCAATGATTTTTGTTGTTACAGTCACAAATGCAACAGCCTGTTGGTGAATCCCACTTCTCAGTTAAATACAGATATTTGGAAAAAAAAACCAACACCCTATGTTATTTGCATGGTAATACCATTTTTTTTTCCCTCTGGAAGATTTTATATATCAATTCATCCGAAATTAACTGAGTGTCTGCATGCCAATGCTGGTAAATGCACTTGTACAACATGGGAGGATCAGGTTCTGGGCTAGGTGAAACAGCATAGGTAGAGCCAAATGAGCTAACTCTTCCTGCAATATTTTCTAGTGAGCTCTGTGATTGAGTACTGTGGTCTCAGCATTACTGTAAAGAATCACGTTCTGCAACATAAAACCTGAATGCAAGGCCATGGCAGGTGAATGAGTAACAGGAAGGAGAAGGCTAGGGGACAGGACCTTTGAGATCTCAGGCTGTATTTGCATGCAGGACACAAGCAGCTGGGCTTCTTCTAGGCTGAAAGGTTTTATTGAAGGATGTCACAGGATGAGGCTTCCTGACCTTGTACAGTTTTCCTGTTACGACCAGCCAGGTGCCAAACAGAGCTAAGTGAAATGGAAATATTTAATGTGATCCACCTACAAAGCTTATAATTAATAGTTCAAAATTATTAGACCTCCTTATACCAGCCTTGTAATGTCTCTGCTGAACTATCCACTTGCTGTCTGCCTCTTCTCTACCTATACTGGCAAGGTGGAATGTGAAATTCTGTGTCACTTATATGAGATTTACAATGATAATCTCTAATGGAATTAATTTGACTCCAAGGGAGAAAAGAAATTGCTCAGTTTTCAGCTGATCTCCTAATAGTTCTTTATTTCATTTCCTCTTTTAGTCTGGAACAGTGACACTGAATGCTGATGAGATATTTTGCTGATGTTCATTTTGGATAATTACTTTGGATTGCTAACTTTGTTACAGATGCCTGGTTTAGGAAACATGACTAGAATGTGGTTTTAAAAACCTCTGTGTCTTTGCACAATGTATTTTCACTTGATTTAAGTGCTAGAATATTGAAGTTCTGGAAAACAGCCTGTGACTCTCCAATGCAGAAGCATAACTTTCACTGTTTTGCATGGCAGTAATTATTATTTAACACAGGTATTTCTGATTCGCTCCTCTAGTTAACATTTAATTACTTTCTAGCTGGCAGTTATTAATAATTCAAATATGTTTATTCCCCTTGTACAACTCATCTTTCAGGGACATTTTTGTACTTAGTGAATGAATGCTGACAACTCTATGCAGTCAACACTGCAAGCATAAAACATCTTAAAGAAGATGCCACATCTAACACGAGATGACATGCTCCTTCCTGTGTCTCAGTACTACTTTAGGAGAGCGTGCCCATGCTGCTGCAGCATCTCTAGCAATTTGGTGGGAGCACTGATGTCTTTGCTGCAAGGAGATGCTGCTTGGACAGTTGATGCTATGTGGATAGTTAATAGACGTATAGTTAACAGAGTAAGCAGTTCAAACAGTATGGTAGTTAAGATGTATTAAGAGAAAGATTATCACAATGGAAGAGAATAATCAAAAAGAGATAAAACACTCACCTGTATCACAGCCTCCCAGCAGAAAAATTCTAAAGGGAGCGATCTTCAGAAAGAGATCCTTTCCTAGTGGTGCTCAGCCCTTAAATGGGGTCTAGGAGAGGTGAAGTCAGACTTCACCCCTTCTGGTCACACAGATGCATTGCCTTCACCTGTGCTCACATGGCTGACTCAGTGCTCACCTCAGGTGATCAATCAGTGGTTCGGGCCACGATTCAGCAGTTCCTATATGCTGTGTGAGCTGTGGGGTGAAACTGTGCGTGGTACCATTCAACTTCAGCTCTAGGAGCTGACTCCTGTATGAGCTGCCTGACAGCGTGCTCTGAGCTGAGGGCATAGCTGAGCAGTGCACTGTTGCCATCACCCCACAGGGCTGCTGCATGCCATATCTGGGCAGTCCTCTATACTGTAGAAGTGATTGAACAAAGTAATGTGGATATTTAATGATTGCCAAACAAACAAACAAACAACCCAAAATCACAGAAATCAAATGATAGAAAAAACCTGTTAGAAAATGTCTGTTTCAGTTACACCACATTTACACTGCTCCAGTTGTTGAGTTTACTGCAGAGGTTTAGCACCATTTTTTCTTTGTAAATTAAGATACTTTCAATTATCTATTGACAAAGCAGGCAATGTATGTTTGGAATTTTCATATGCTTTCTAGTCTATTATGTATTTATGTTCTACTAAGAAAAAGCAAAACCCAGGAATCTTCCTCACACTCCCTTCTACCTCTCTCTCTCTTTTTTTTTTTTTTTATATAATATGTACAATTAAAAATGAGAAAGTTAGAGGTAGCTATCAACAGAAGTTGATACTGAGATATAGAAAAAGGAACAGAAGACAGCATGAGGCTTTCTGATTTTTTCTTGATTATACATAAAAATCAAAAGATGATTACATATACAATGGACACTATATTTGAATATACATATATATGTGTAATTCTTCTGTATATTTTTCCTATATCTACACAAAAAAATACTCTATGTACAATATATTGGTGTACTGTTTTGGGATAAGAGCCTTCTATAGGAATCTTGTACAACCAAAAATATTGTCACTATATAAAGGAAAGACACAGGCAATCCCTGTGCATAACTCAGTTAGCAGTAACCTAGTAAAACATCATTGTGAGCTCTCTTTCTGTGTGTGCCTGGAAAACACACTTTGCACAGCATTTAAAAGGCAGGAAATGTACGACAACTCACATTTATCTTGGACTGTTTAAAATGCAATTTCAGTGCCATAACTCAACGTACGCAGCATCATAAGTGACAAACTTTTGTACGCTATTAATTCCTTAACATTCTCTACCCCACAGATGTAGACAGTACAAATATATGGAAACCATTCAGAAGAATGTTACGTTTAATGGTTGAAAGGGAATTCAGTGGGTCTGGTAAACACCTTTAAAGATTCCAAATTGTCCAATAACCTAGGAAAATATAAGCTGCAGAAAGAGATTAGTCATTGTGTTTTGGCTTTGGATTATGGAAAGAGCTGCAGCAGAATTGCCAGGTCATGGCCTGAGCCAATGTCTGAGCACCAGGTGAGAAGGCGTGGCTATCCCAGGGAGCCCAGATGCAAGCAACCACCCCTCCTCATCCTCATTTAAGGGAAGCTGAGGAAGCAGTGTCTCTTTAGCTAGAGGTTGTATTCCTGTTGAGCTCTCACTGGTTGTTGGAATGGATGAGTCAATTTTCTTTTTTGTTACCTGCTATTGCTCCATAGTTCTTGTATCCCATTAGGCAGCACTGTGGTTGCTTTCTTTTGCTACACAAAGCGCAAAGTGTGTGGCCTCCTTCTCCTGACACTCCAGCCCAGGACCATTCCTGTCTGGCTGTTGGAGTAACAGTGTGAGAAGTTCTTGTACAAACACATCCTTTTCCACTGTATGCAACTGCAGTTTCAGGAGTTTTACTGAGATGTGTTTCAAAATGACAGATACTTTCCTTGCTGTCAAGAAAAATGAGTTGGGTTTTGATGGTGTTATTCTTACAAACAAATACTTCTTGTTTTCAGTGTTACCAGGCTCATGGCCTGTGTTCCAGTGGGTGTAGTCCCACTGTAATTTAATCCTAGCACATTGATTGGGTGGCTGGTAAATACTAAAGCACTGTGTGTTATTAACAATAAAAGTAGTGCTCTTACTGTTGATGGGGGTATAAGTAAAACTGACTAAATGTATCCAGGATTGAAATTACCTTTCAGATTTGCTGCATTTGGTTGGTACTATCCCAGTAACGTTGATTTATAGATATATAAAATATATTCGATTTCTGTCTATGGCCATGCTTGAGAGATTCAAGTTCTTTTATTAGAATTTGCTCTCATGCTCTCCATACAATGAACGGGGTTGTGAGTCAGTGCCTGTTCTAAGGTTTTCTGACCAAAAGTCAAAAGTAGGAGCACTGTTAAAAGCAGGGGACTGGAATAGAAGCATGAATGCAGCATTTCCATTTACCATCCTGCAAGATACTGTAAAAGAAAATGATGATCATCTCACTGGGAAATTCTGAGCAAGTCATCCCATTTATTAAAGAAAGAAAATCATTATGCCTTGATCTTTCTGGCTAGTATCACTGCTATTCAGATAAGTGGGCTACAAGGTTTATTAAAAATCAGAAGCACAGCATCAAAATATGCTAATTTGATCACTGCAGGTTTGATTGTAACGATGTTGGACGTACTCCTTGGAAGGGAAGCACTAAACTCAGGCTTTTGTTTTTTAAATATGCCCTCATCTCTTTCTACAATCCCATCTGATTGATGGTAGTATAGAGTGTGAAATGCCCATTGAATTATTCCTGGTTTTGCTCAGTCTTGCACCTTCTTACACGAGTTATGCAAGCCATTATCACTTTGAATAACATTAGGAGAAGGTAGGTTTAAGAACCAGTGCAATAGCTTTCACACTGCATTTTGTCCATCACTACTTTCACTGTCAGTTCACAGGGGACTGATGGACACTAGCAGGGGCAGTGCATTCAGTACTGCTGAAGTGTTCGTTAAATAGAGCCACAGGGTGGTGTTCCTGGGCTGTCCTGTGGTGAGAGCTGTCACAGGAAGGGATTAAAACAGCAGCAGTGCCTGGCTATTGCCTGCACTTAAAGCAGAAAGTATTTCAAGTTCAGTAAGCGAGTAAATTCTAACTCAGCCTGTTACATACCAGTGTTATCAGCCCTGCAGAGCACAGCTTCCTGATGGAAAACAGCACATTATGAAGAGCAAAATGTATTACTGAATTCACTGAAGCAATAGGATTTGCTCCTTCTCACACATGTCAGTGTGTTTGTCAGTTGGGCACAGAAGAGGGTGTACCAAATGCTGATTTTCAGAGGTGTTCGAAATAGAAAACTAAATTTAATCCCTACTGATTTTATTTGGGGTATTTAGGCTATGAAGTGTCTGAAAAAGTTACTGCTTGTACCTCAGGTGACATCAGTAAGCCCTGAGCTGCAGCTTTTCCTGAGGTCACCGCAGAGCAGCACTCCCAGTACAATTTCTCCTTGATACACAAGTCCTTGTCGATGATGATATTTTGATATCCTTGTATTCATCCTGCTAACATACCTGCAGATTTTCCACCATAGGCAAATAACTTCATCTTCTGCCGTTCCACTGTCTGCTTTGGATTTACTCCAGAGAATTTGCACAAAATTACCGCTCCTGTAGTTGGTGCTAGCTGCTTCTGCTACAGTAAAATATGCACGAGAGTGGTTGTTTTTTTAAAAGCAAAATACAGTATTTAACTAATTGGAATGGTTATATTGACATTTCTGCCACGTCATTAAGTGTCATTTTAATGTAATGTAATTACTACTCAGGTAGTAGGGTATGGTTGTAGGCATGCATGATGGAATCACACACAAATAATAATGAAAAGGCTTTATCCAGCCTTTTGGGGGATTTCTTTTTCAGGCAGTTCAGGCTCACCAGAGCTAAGCTAATTAAATGTCAACTTTAATACTGAAAATATTTTTAATCGGTTAATTTGATATCGGTAAATGCTATGATGATTTTTTTTTTGTCCCTTTTTTATTCTGAAGAAAAATCAGTTAGCAAACCAATTTGCTTGTCAGAGAGATAGAGCTCTTCTATGAGTATTTGTGTTATTGTTAAGATTTTATGAATCTGGATGGGTAGGTAGATTCTAGAGCCTTAATTTGTGTTTCTCATCCTTATCTTCACCTTCCCAAGGAAAAAATAAATGACTGCATCTTTGATAATGAGGACTGGGACTGGAATAATGAAAACAAGTGAGTTAATTAATATTGGAGTACTTTTTTCTTTTTTTTTTAATATGTAAATGGTAACAGTTGCTTCACAATGCAAGAAAAAACAAACACCATGAGATCGACTGCTCACAGTTAAGAGTTACTGATCCCTTTTCCAAACATCACAGGTGCAACACTCCAAACTTAGCATCTGCATTTTCATAATCTTCCTTGTTTGTGCCATATGTGACACCATAGACTGCACATCACATTGTGTCCATCAGGAAGCACGTGCCAGCACTGATTAAGCTTTCTGAAGTCTATCTAAACTGTCACATAAATATCACTACATTCAGATTTGGGAAATACTTTACTCACTCATGAGTATCATCAATTAGGTAAGAATTTTATTGAATCACGGAAACAGGAGATAAATTAGTACCATTATGTGTGTGCACATGTAGAAACATGCATACGTGCTCAGTTGCAGGTGCAAGTACACACATTTCCTCTGCAACAGCAGTCTGACCAAGCATCCAGCTTTAACAATACACCCTCCACCTGTAGAACATAGAAAAAAAAGAACCAGGTTTCATAATAGTCTGATAGCGTAGAGAGAACATTTGAAGGCCACAGGGGAAGAGTGTGTTCTTTGCAAAATGCAAGCAGCATACGCTGATCTGTGTCAGTCTGTGCCATCTGGTGAACTGAGCTGCCTCAGCAATGTGGGGACATTCCTGCTGCATCCTTACTGTCACATGATTCCCACTCAAGATCTTTTTAAAACAGTATCTCTTCCAACTCTCCTTTGTTTGCTTTATGTCTACAAGCATTGTGACCAATTCTTTTGAGCTTCTACTTCCGAACACTTGAGACTGCTGCTGTGACCTTTATTTTCAGGCAGCTCTGTCTTTTCCTGGAGTGAAGCAGATCAGCTGTACAGATGTACAGTCATCATCTGTGCCTGCAGCCTCACTGAACACCCATTGTCCAGCAGGAATGGGGGTGTGCCTCTGGAGTCAGACTGCTGCCTGACTGCATGCAGCCACGTACTGGATCTTCATGGTCCTCTGAATGCTAGGAAGGCTATATTCAGATACAAGCCAAATACTACATGTTTTCATCTGAGGAAAAGCACCCAGTGCTTTCCTGGTTTCCTTTATGCTCACAGCCATCCCAGTGGCTTGATGCAGTCAGATACTACATTTGAAGTGCTGAAATATCTCATGTGAAAGATTCAGCAAGCACAGGAAAAGCCCCCTAAATGCCACTTCTGAATTATTCTGGGATAAGTAAGGACTACTGAGCTTAAAGATGGAAACTGAGACTTAGTGTGACACCTTACAGGCAATATTCCTATCTTGAATCCTATGCAAATAATAATCACGTCTCCCACTTCATGAGAAATAATTCTTGCCATCAACAAAAGTGCTGTCTTGGGCAGAATTGTTCCAGCTTTTCTGAGCTCACAAAGAGGCGTTAATTGATCTGTACACAGCCTGTTCCAGCTTGTTTAATAATGAAATTAGCAGCAATGGAAGCTGAGCCAGAGAGAGCTCTTGGGAATGCATCTGCTCCATGGACCCTGTGCATGGAGCCATGCTGTGGAGTGCTGCCCTCAGTGAGACAGGATCAGAGCACTGTTCCCACTTCACCTGAGAGAGACAAAAAGAAAGCTTAGGTGCCATTTGGGTAAGACAAAATGTTTGGATAAGGCATGTTTGTTTGTGTATATGGATGCTGGGAGTGTATAAGTAATCCTGTGCACCCTGGTGAAGGGAACCTGCTTTGGCAGGGGAGTTGGACTCGACGATCTCTTGAGGTCCCTTCCAACCCCGATGATTCTATGAATCCTAGAATCCTCAAGGTTGGAAAAGACCTACCAGATCATCCAGACTGACACTTCCAGACAACTTGGTGTCATCTGCCAAGCTGGCTGAGGGTGCACTCAGTGCCCTCATACAGGTCAACAATGAAGATAATGAAGAGGACGGGCCCCAGCACCGACCCCTAGGGAGCACCATTCGTGAACTGTAGCCAGTTGGATTTAATTCCACTAACCACCACAATCTGGGCCTGGCCATCAGCCAGTTCCTTACCCAGCAAACAGCATTCCCGTCCAAGCCACAAGCTGCAGCTTCTGCAAGAGAATACTGTGGGAGGCAAAGACTTTGCTGAAGTCTGGGTAGACCACATCAACAGCCTTTCCCTCATCCACCAGATGGGTCACAAGATCAGAGCAGGAGATGGAAACAGCGCAACGATCCACTGGACACTCAGAACTGCCTCTTGTTGCAGGGACAGCCTGGGGATTCGTTAGGGCTCGTGTTATTGCATTAAAAAAAATAATAAAAAGAGAAAAATGAAATGCGGAGTGCAAGAAAGGCACATGCAAACAAAGACATTAAAATAGGAAAGAGGCTGAGAGAGTGTATCGTCCGTCCTGCAGTTGTTTGCGCGGTCTGTGCTGCCCCCTCGTGGCCACTGCTCCGAACTGCAGCTGTGGCGGCGGTTCGGTCCCGCAGGCGGCAGGGCGCATGCGCACAGCCGCAGGGAAGGGGTGTCTGAGCTCTGATTGCTCCCAATCTTCGCAGTGATTAGCCCTCCAGGCAGTGATGTGCATGCACCAGCCTGCCAGCTCAGAAGTGCTTTCCCCTCCCGCCTTTCATCCAGGCTATCTCTTGTCAATATCCCCGGAGCCTGCAATACCGCCCAGCGACCACTGGGGGGCAGCAGAGAGCAGAGGCGCTGTCTCGCTGTTATTTTCTTCTTTAAATGTCAAATATTCAACTGTCTGTTTGCAAAAGGTATGTTTTTTCTTTCCGACTTAGGTTCCCAGCAAGGAATGCCATTAAAAGTATGTCTCTTTTCATGTTCTTTGTGTTTCTATCTGATATTTTCTGGGAAAACGTGGTCTAATGATACCTGATGCTCCATCCCCCTTTTCAGTGCACGTTTCCCGACTGAGGCACATCTTGCAAGGTTTGAAGCTTATTTAAAAGTGAAAAGACAGTTGCAGGCAACGTGAGTATAAATACGTAGGTGCCCTATGGATAGAGGTTAGGAATAGGACGTGTTGATTGTCATTCTCTGTTCCGTTACAAAACCCAACTTGAGAGAGCCGTTCCATCTTGATTTGATTGGGGTACTGATGTAGGGAAGGCAGGGCTGGATGGGCTGCTAGATCAGGGAAGAATCTGTCCTATAAAAATATTAACTGTTTATTACCTGTGCGTGCAAGACTTCCATGTCCTGTTGGTCTGTGGATAAGGAGTATTAAATCACGAAATCGTGACAGTGCCTTTTTTCTTCTCTTTTTTCTTTTCTTTGACCTATGGCTTTGTTGAATTCTGCATCTGCCATATTTTTAAACACAGTGCATTTTTCAAGTCAGTAAACCAGTCATGGTTAACACTGTGCAGACTTTGCCTTAGAATCGTGATAATCAGTCTCCAGTATCGGAGCTGTTCCATTTACTCCATTGGTTGCATTCTAAAGATGGATTGGGATTTTTTCTTAGTTATCTTTTGTTCTGCCATGTTTCTGTTGTGGTCCTGTTTGGTTCTTGTGCATTACTGTGCTGTATTCTTAGATCCTGGTTATCCCTGGACAGCTTTCTTCTGGGACACTTCTGAGCCCTACAGCTCTTGGTGGGAGAACTGAAACCACTGAAATCAGTTTTACTTTGTGTTCTGCTGCGTGGGATGGACACGTACTGCTTGGTAATGTGTAATGCTGGAAGAACAGTTACATTACATTACATTAGCAGAAGTAACAGGCAGATTACTCATTTTAGGTTATAGATGAATTTAGTATACTGTTACAGAGTACTAAAACTAGAGAGATGATTCAGCACCCCCCCCTCCCCACCCCCCAGGCCTTCCAGCAAGGGGGAAAGGGAGGAGGGGGAGACAGGAGTTTTTGTCCTTTCAAGGAGACAGTACAATGTACTTTTGTCCATAATTATTCTTAAACCTCAGAAAATTTCTTACTAGAATTGGTTCTAGCAATCATCTCTTTAAGGTTCTCTCTTAGTCTGTTAACTATTTGAAATGTTTTCCTTATAAATTAAATGCAAGTTCTTTGTTACTGAATGGGGTGACTGTGTTTTCTGCAGATGGATTCACCATAGTGCTTCTTGCAAGGACCAGCAGTGGGATGAAATGTGCCCTGAAGGGGTGTACTTGCACGCAGGCAAAAGAGAAATGCATATCACAGGACATCTCCACAGTGTACTGGGGACCCTGCATGGGAGCAGAACAGCGTGAGAGCCCCATTGCCTTCTGCCTGTGAGCTGCGTAGAGTCCCATTGCCAACTGTGGGTTTCCTTGGCAAAATGGTCCTTCCTCTGGAAAGCCCCAGCTCCTCAAGTTACATTGCTACGTGAAGAATCTCAGGTTGAAATCTTTTTGTTAGCAGTTGAGTAAAACACGGCAGCAGAGGGTAATCTCAAGGAAGAACAGGGGACAAATACATCTCTGTCAACCCCAGACTTGATGGGAAAGGAAGAACTGAACAAGTGTGCATGTTTGGGGGTGTTCATCTCCAAGATCGCGCCCAGAGAAGGTGAATGACTCTGATGCTGCAGTGTTGGAGCTCCAGTCAGTACACGAATGGAAGGATGAATTTACATCTCTCCATTGTCTCGGCTTGCCTGGTGCCTCCTTGAAATACGTGCCTAATCTAGAACTCTTTTTTTGTTTCCTACCTTTTGTGCAATAAAGAAGCATTTCTTGCAGCAGTACTATGTTTCAGAAGAGAGAAAAACATGGCTGGCAGAAGCTGTATTTCTGTTGTTGGTAAAGCTGAGCTGAGAACTGGGCTGATGTGCCTGGGAATGAGCAAAGCCTGCAGACACTGAGGAATTACTTTTCCCAGAATGTTTACCAAGTTGGAGGTAGGCCATTGCTAGGAGAGCTTATGCTTTAAAGCATCAGGTTGTATAAGGTAATAAGGTAATTCTAAAAGAAAGCTTGCCAGTTCTTTTTTACCTAAGTGTTTTTTGAGCAAGGAAAGATTCGAGATGCTGTTTGCTCATGGAAGATGGAGAGGAGGAAAAGCAAGTAAGAGAAAGGCTGTAGTATGGTGTTTCAGAAGAGAGAAAAACACAGCTGGTAGAAAATGGATTTCTGTCCTATCAAAACAGATCTTCAGCTGGTCTCAGATCTGCCTCCTTCAGAGAAATGATGACAATTGAAAACTCCAGTTTCACCACATCAGTTTTCAGCTGTGAGTTGTGTGCAAGGAGTGTGACAGTACCGGCACACACATCTTGGCACTTATGGTTGGAGGTGGCCATCCTCCAACCATTCATTGTTGCCCTAACCCTTTCCCTGCCCTTTGTACCTGAGCAGTGTTAAGTCTGGTGTTTTCTGGGGCTGTCTGTTAAGCACAAAGCAGTAGAAGTGAATGCTGACACTTGACATTTTGTGTGTGTGTGTTGGAAATGATCGGTATATATTTTGCACAAAGTGCGTGTGGGACATACTAAGAATGAGCTCAGTGATCTGTAAAGTGCTGTGGATCTCAGCTGAATCCTACAGCTGCACGTGCACAACATTTCAGTAACAAAAGAACTGAGCCTTCTTTGAGGACTTCTCCAGTCCTATTCTTCTGGTATAAAATCTACTGGCATAGAAATAAAATAGATTTTCACTTCGAGAGATAAACCTTTCCCATTGTACAAACTGTAGCTTTCTTGAAGACTTAGGAGCCTAGGAAGACATTAATTATTATAATATTATATACACATTACTTAAGATAATAAATATATAATATCTTAGGGTTTAAAATGCTCTTTTGCTACCTCTACCACACACAAGAGGACCAGTTCAGTTGGTATCCCAGTGGCATGTCACAGCTGCATGGCTGATGTGCCCAGTGCTACCAAGAGCACTTTGTTCCTTGCACCAGCAGTGTTCAACATGGTGTGCATTGCAGAACATTTTGGATTCTTTTCCCATAGCCCTTATTAGCACTCTGCAAAGGGAAGTACAGCACTGTCTCCTCTGTGCACTTCATCACTTCAGCTCCTGTCTCCCAGGAGTTGCCTCAGTATTCCCAAAGGTAAAAACTAAAAAATGGTTTGAAGTCTTCAGTGAGCATCTCCTAGAGTTGCTATTCCTTCATTAAAACACGTATGGGAACCGTAGGGTCACATCCTGAACTGATAATTGAGCACTTAGTTGTGCCCAGCCCTGGGATCACAGGTGGAGGCAGTTCAGCTGTGGGACCTAATGGGCTGAGCCTGGCTCCACCCTTCCCTATCCTCATTTAAGGGCTGACAACTGGAAGAGAAGCATCTGTCTTTAGAGACTGCCTTCTCTGTGGGTGGTGGGGGAAGGCCCTGGTTTTTAGGAAGGGGTGAGTGATTCCTTCTTTATTGCTGATTTGAGATCCCTGCCTTTCTCAGGGTATCACATGCGGGTTTGGAGCAGCTGTATGTGCTATGCATGTCCTTCTGATGCCCTTGATTTCTTCTCTAAGAAAGACAGAGGGATTCTCTCCTATTCTTTGAGCTGCTGTTGAAGGGGTTGCTGTGTGTCCCTTTTTTTTCCACTGCTCCCTTGTTTCTGGATTGCTTCAAGTTAGCACTAGCAGGCTTACTGTGCATTGCAGCTCTGGGAATGCCTGGAGCTAATGCCCTTTTCCGTAAGGGGATTCTGTGCTCCTGAGGTTTTGCTGGCACCTTTTCGAACTCATTTCCTTGTGGTTGAGTCTGTTCCCTGTGCGTTTACCAGCCCAGGACCTAAGCTTAAGAAAGCTTCTGGAACCCAGTGGCTGTTTCCGTTCTCATCTCTTGGCATAATACAGTCTCCACTACTCAAGCTCACTCACCTCAAGTATTCTGTTTCTGTTTCCCCTGGTTCTCTGTTTTCTCTCTCTTACAAATTTGTCATTGGTCGTGGACCCCAGGGGATACTTCTCATAGTACACTGTGGTTGACCACCCTGAGTTCCTGTTTTAACAGCAGGACTGCCTTCGTATTCAGGGGGATTTATGGGAAACAAAGGGTTATCCTCTTCTGAACGTCTGTAGTTGAGATCTGTGCAGAAATCTCCATCCCAGTCATCAGGGGACACTGATAGGTTCCTAATCTGTATGGTCTGCGAAGCGCTTCTTCTCTGCCCCCATATCCCCTGGACACCATTGCTGGCTCTGCAGCTGCGAGGCCTGACAGCTTGAAGAAATGAGGCCCCTGGTCTGCTGAGCTCTGGGACTAGCTCTGTGACCGATATGGAACATCCCAGGGGGGATCATCCTGACTAAAGTACTTGGTGAGTTTCCTGGATGGCACTGCATGTGTAGGATCCCTCTACCTGTTAAGGTTCCCCTGGGCCCTCTATACATCCTGTCCAGGTCCCTCTGGATGGTATCCCATCCCACTCTAGGCAGCTGCACCCCACAGCTGGGGTTTGCTGGTGTCATCAGCAAACTTGTCAAGGGTGTATGCCACCCCACTGTTGAAGTAATTACTGAGTATGTTAAAAGAGTATTGGCCCTGGTCCTGACCCACTGGTGGACACCACTGGTCACAGATCTGCATCCAGACTTGGAGCCGTTGAGCACTGCAGTCAGGACTCGATTCTGCAGCGAGTTCTTCGTCCATTGAACGGTCTGCCCATCGAATCCGTAGCTTTCCAATTTGGAGCAGAGGATGTGGTGAGGTACAGTACCAAAGGCCTATCTGAAGTGCACATAGATGAGGTCTGCTGCTCTTCCCTGCAGTACCTCCCGGCGGCCACAGGAGGGCGGCAGGAAACACCTCCAGCAGGTCGCCAGCCCCTAACCCTAACGCTTTCACCTCGAACTCCAGTCTCATACCTACAGCATTTCACTTTAAACCTTTGTCCCAAACTCTCAGTAGTTCACCCCTAAACTCCAGCCCCAAATCCTCGCTATTCCACACCAAACTCGAGCCCCAAACTCTCACAATTTCATCCCAAAGTGCTGTCTTCACTATTTCGTCTCGAATTCCAGTCTCAAAATCCTCACTATTGCACCCCAAACTTTAGTCCCAAATTCTCGCTGTTCCACTCAAACAACAGCCCCAAGCCTTCAATATTTCACTTTAGATTCCAGCCACAAGTCCTCACTATTTCACCCCAAGCTCTAGCATTGAATTCTTGCTGTTTCTCCTGAAATCCAGCCCCAAATTCTTGCCATCTCACACTAAACTCTAGCTGTAAATTCTCCTTATTTCACAACAGTGTCCAGCCCCAAATCCTCACTATTACTCATCAAAATCCAGTTTCAAATCCCCGCTGTCTCACCTGAGGCTCCATCCTCAAACTCTCACTTTTCACCCCAGACTCCAATCCTGAATTCTTGCTCATTCACCCCAAACTCCTATCTCAGATCCTCCCTTTTTCACCCTAAACGTCAATGCTAAATCCTCACAATTTCACCCTGAATTCCTGTGCCAAATCCTTGCTACCTCACCCAACAATTCAGCTGTAAATACTCACAATTACATATCAAGCTCCCATCCCAAACCCTCCCTATTTCACCCCAAACTCCAGCTCCAAATCCTTTCTGTTCCACCCTAAATTCCTGCCCCAAGCTCTCACTATTTCCTCCCAAACAGTAGTCCCAAATCCTCATTATTACCCTCAAACTCAGGTGCTAAATCCTTGCAATTTCACCACAGACTCGAGTGCCAAATCCTGGCTAATTCATCCAAAACTCCATTCCAACTTCTATTCCACGCCAAACACCAGCCCCAAAGCCTTACTATTTCATCCCAATCTCCAGTCCCACATCCTCACAGTTTCACCCCAATCTCCAACCCCAAACCCTCATTATTTTGCCCCAAACTCCAGCCTCTAACCCTCACTATTTCACTCCAAGCTGCAGCTGCAAACCCTCACTATTTCACCCAAACAGGAGTCCAAAGTCTTCCTTATTGCCCTCACGTGCAAGACCTAATTCCTTGCATTTTCACCTCAGGCTCGAGTGCCAAACCTAGCTAATTTATTCACAACTCCATCACAACTTCTCACTATTTCCCACCAGACTACAACCCCAATTTTTTATTATTTCACCCTAAACTGCTCTCTCAAACCCACACTCTTTCACCCCAAACTCCAGTCTCAAATTCTTGCTCATTCACTGCAAACTCTAGTCCCTGTAATGGAGTAAATACTGAGAGTCACTGTATGTAATTTCCATCTCTCTGTGCTGTAGGAGCAAGTAACTGCACAAGCAGAACTGCAGAGAGGAAAAGCGCATCTGAGAAACCTTTCCCCATTGTTTTACCCTCTGATCCAGAGCGCTGGCACCCTGTTATCCCTCTGCTCTCAGCCCTACGAGCAATGGGAATGGTGTGGGGGAATGGGAGTGCTGGCCAGGGTGACTGCCACAGCTACCTGGGGAGGGACTGCGTACCCCATGTTCCCTGTGCATCCACAGTGGGACCGGAGAAGGGCAGAGGAGAAGCTGCAGCTGAGCCTGATGGACCTGCACAACTCTGGGGCTGTCACGCAAGAGGCAGTTGTGCATACCGTCTTTTAATTGACTAAAAGAATCGCAATCGTACAACAGCAACCACCATGTGTTTTGCAAAGCTCAAGGGTCCTCTGTGCGGATGTTTGAATGTGTGGATGCCGTGTTTATAGGGGTAACGGATACGCTTTGAAACGTCCAGGTGACGTCCGTTTAGAAACACCTGAAGTGGAAGACATTCTCCAGTACCGCTTTTACTCCAGTGGAAAAATCAGCGAGGCCCAACCAAGTAAAGGTAAGCACTAAAGGTACTGCGGATAAGAATGTCAGAATGCTAACAAGAAAGAAAAGGTTAAAAGAGTAAGACTCTTTGGTTCTGAGTCTGCGTAGCTATGGAACGTGTCTGTAGACACACATCACAGCGATATGAAGGAACTAATGGGACCGCCAAGGCTGGAGCAGCAAGCCCCAATCCCAACTGCGGGCTACACCGCATGGGCTGTGTCTGCAGTTCTTCACGCGTGGCTGTGCCGTCTTCACCTCCGCCGTGTCGGGAAGGTCCTGGGGTTGGAAGTCACGCAGCGTTTTGAGAGAGAGCGGGCGAAACTGCTTATCCTCCCGACCTGGGTTTGTCTTGAGTTTCCCGCCGCGCACCCCGCGGCCGCGGGCAGCGCTGACGGGGTGCAGGCTGCTGCCGCGCGGCCCCTCAGATAGCCGCGCGGCTCCGTGCCCGGAGGCGGTGGCGGGAAGGCGGCGGTGCCGGGACCCCCTCGGCGAGGCGGGCGGCGGGGAGGTGCCGTGCGGGTCGGTCAGCGCGTCCCCTCCCCGCTGCCGGCGGCCCCGGGCCGAGCTCCGCATCCCCCCTCCGCCGCCATCGGGAAGCCGGGCCGCGCCGCTGCGGCCATGGCGACGGACGGTGAGTTGCGGGCGGGCGGTGCCCGGAGCGGGGCGGCAGTCCCGCGGTGATGGCTGAGGGGACGGCTGGTCCCCGTCCCCCCGGGCGGGGGCTGCGGGTGTGGAGGTCCCCGGGGGAGGGACGGGCAGGTAGGAGCGCGGGGATGTGGGTTTCGGGGGAGAGAAACCGCGTAGCGACGGCTGCTTTAAAGAGCGCGAACAAAGAGCGGGGTGGCCCTGTGGTCACGGCGGGCTCGGCTGCGGCTGTGCGCTGCCGGGCGCGGAGGGGACGCCGGGCTCTGGGCGCGCTGATATCGCCTTCCGTGCTCCGATCGATTCCACCGCTGCCGTCACCGCCTGGGTGAGCCCGGGCTGCGGTAGAGCCCCCGCTGCACGGAGAGCCGGCGTTGCTGCTCCCACCTCAGGTCACAGCCCTCTTCCCCGTCACAGCCCTGCTCTGCGCTCTTAGCGAGGTCCAAGGGATATCTCTGTGCCTTTCCCCAGCTCGTCTGGGGGACAGATACACTTGGTAGCCTTGAAGGATGTTAGGATGGCGTGCCACGGTTCATAAGCTGGCAATAACAATCCTAAGCTTCAGCTTTTTGTAAGGATTGGACTTAGTGGGGAGACTAATTTCTCGCTTCCTTTTGTCATTCAGTGATGCTCACCTGTGTTTGCTGCGCTGCGCTATCTTTCAAAACTGTGCCCCAAAGAGGAGGTGACCTTGGGCAAGGCCCGGACTGACACGATGTGGACGCAGCCTTTGGAGGAGGACTCCTGTGAACGTGAGTATATGGAGCTGAGAGGTCAGCAGAGAGTGAAGCACTCGCTTGTGGTTCTGTACGTGACCTCACAAGCCTTACTAACACCAGAGGCAGAGTTCAAGTGTTGTTACACTGATTGTAGCCTGGAGACACAGGTGCGTTGCCTTTTGGTTCAGCTACTGAAGGTTTGGTGTGGATCACCATTTTCCAAACTTCTTTTAGCAGACCTTTGGTTTGCTAGATGGGAAGTGTTTGTGCTCTACTGGGTGCTGTTCCTTTAGTTCCTGCTGTGCACTGCTGTCTTGGAGCTGCCTCTGCCTCTCACTGGTGCAGCAGCACAACCGAGCTAATAAACCCTGCTAAATTCACCTGACTTGGTCCAGGGCAACTGGAATATCTTGCAATGCTTGCTGTTATCTGCTTGTTTCGTGGGCCACGTCAGACCTGGCAGAAGTTCCTTTATTCCTCACCAGTTCATATCTCAGCTTTAGTTGTTCTGTTCTGTAGAGCTGCATGCTCTGGGCTGTACTGCCTTCAAGGTTCCCCACGTGCTTTGTGTTCATTAGGTTCCTTGGTGGTTTGCAAAGTTTAATCTTGGTAAGCACATCTAACAGTTAATTCCTTATCCCCTAGACAATTAGTAAATGTATTGATTGAGGAATAATTCCTTAAGCAAAGAAGGCCTGAAGAGTGTTCAGTATTAGGGTGTATTTCCTGGGTGTACTTGTATTAAATTCCATTCGGATATAAACTATAATTTTTTTCTCAAAGGTGCATTGTTCTGTTTAGGTTTCTGTCATCTGGCAGATGCCAATCCTGCCTGTTCTTGTGTGGAGCAGTGGCACCATCAGTGGAATGCAGGATTTGTGTTGGTCAGAGAACATGGGGAGGAACAGGGGGCATCCAGGAGCTTAGGTGGTGTCAGTTTCTGTCCTTGAATCAGAGCTGTTCCTCCGAGAAGGGAATAACAGCCAGAGTGCCTCTGTTCCTCTGTGATTATGGACTGCCAGAAGAGGTGGTGGTGATGACTTGCAGTGATCCAGAGATATGTGTCTGAGCAGTCTGCTCTGATTTTTATTGTTAAATAATACATTGTTCCTGCTGGCTGAGGGATCAGAAATGAAGTGAGTTTGGTCTCCAGAAGCTTTTGGCTTCAACCCAATTTGAAATGAGTGCAGCTTAGACACAGTTCAGGTCAGTGTTGGAGTGAGCCAAATGCTGCAAATCACTTATTTATTACCATCAGAAGTATATTTATGGTCTTCTCACAGTAGTAAATGTGCATCAGGTGTTTCTAAATGAAAAAAAATTACTGAGCAGATATACTGTAAAGATGAATTAAATGGACACACAGGTCACTCTTCAGAGTAGAGTCATAGAATCATTAAAGTTGGAAGAGATCTTTAAGATCACCAAGTCCAACCACCAACCCATCACCACTCTGCTTGCTAAGCCATATCCCTCAGTGCCACATCTACAGGTTTCTTTGAACACCTCTAGAAACAGTGACTCCAGTCTGAAAGCTTGTTTCATTGTAGGTGAATTTTGATGTCTGGGAACCTGTGATGTATAGAGGATCTAACAGTATTATGGGGATGTTCATGTTTTCTGCTGTGGGTCAGTGATATCAGGACTTAACAGGCTGGTTGATTAGCTTGCTTTGTCTGTCTGGGTGCCATGCAGATGTGGGTAGTGTTAGGAATTAGAAGATAGGTGTGTATTGCAGCTCAGTGTTTACCAGGAGCAGACGAAACACAACATTGTGGCAAGGTGAATCTATCAGTCCTGTGTTTCCTCAGGAGTTCAGGGCATCATAGAGCAAGCTCTGCCTCCTGTAAGGTGTCGTCCTCTTGTTGGTCTGAGCAGGCGTTTACCCTGCTAGGATGGTCGGGCTCTTCTGTGGGAGGGTGGGAAGTGAAGGGCTTAGCATGGCCTCCAGGTCTTCCACCAGGGATCCCTCACTGTGACTTTCTGCCATCGTGTTTTGTTTGCCATAGGAAATTACAGACTCACTAAATGGTTGGATTGGAAGGGATCTTAAAGATCCATACAGTTCCAACTCCCTGCCGTGGTCTGGTTGCCCCCCACCAGCTCAGACTGCCCAGGGCCCCATCTAT
The DNA here is from genome assembly GCA_036925125.1 of Oreortyx pictus. Taxonomy (NCBI): domain Eukaryota; kingdom Metazoa; phylum Chordata; class Aves; order Galliformes; family Odontophoridae; genus Oreortyx; species Oreortyx pictus. The sequence goes on along the minus strand of JAUPFR010000006.1, from coordinate 53,306,200 downwards.
GGCGTTGGGCACCTCCTGTTGTGAGGCACACACGTCGCTTAAATTCCTGCTAATAGTAGACCTGAGTGACATCTGGTCGTATTGAGAGCAAGTCTTAAAAAATGCCTGCTTTGCGTGAAATATTGAGTGCAACTGTGCGTTCTTTACTAAATACTCAAAGCACAGTTAATTTTATAAAGAGGCCAAGTTTGTGCTTACATGCTGTCCCCGTGAGAAAACGTTCAAAGGGAAATATGTACTCAGGCTTCAAAAATGGCTTGCAAAATAGATTGGAGAACATTTAAAATCTGTTTCCTTCCTGTTTTGATGAGTGTTGAAGTAGAGAGTATTCTTCGGGGAAAACTGCCTCTGAGGAGAACCTGCTTTGGGCATTGTCGTTCACAAAGCCAGGCAGCTGCTCTGGGAGAGGGTGGGGAGGGGTTCAGAGGAGAGCTGGATGCAGTGGCAGGGTGTAGGTAGTGTTATTGCTCCGAGGAGAGGTAAGCTGAAGGGCTTGTGGGCCCTGGAGCCAGGTTTCTAAAGATATTTTTAGAGGTTTGAAGACGTAAGTGATGTAGCAAACCAAGCTTTTTCAGGCATGTAGGACACCTTAAATCAAACGTGGCCCCAGAGCCTTGCTGGTAATGGCTGTAGCACTAATTTAATATGCTTATGTCATGGTGAAATGGATCCTTTTGGTGCATGTGGGCCATTAAGGAGGAAGTCCTGTGAGCATGGTGGTAGATCTGCGGATGCACCATGCCCTGTACTGGAAGCACTGTGGCAGCAAGAGGACTGTGAGCTGCATAAGGGATTGTAAAACAAAGGTCTGTGGCTTGTCTTTCCTCTAAGTAATGATGCCAGCTTTGCCTTGGGGACCCATCTGCAGCAGTCCATAACATTTATGGCGTATGTTACTTTCTTGAAGTGTTCCTTTGGTTCCCATGCATGTGGAAAACAAGTGTGTACCATCTGGTCTGGTTAAGTCCTTCTGTGGGGCTGCTCAGCTGCAGAGCTGACTCTTAGCAAAATAGGAGCAGTCCTAATTATCAGGAGAGGTTATCTAAAAACATCAGGCAGCTTTGCTTTCAAAAGCAGCCTCTTACATGCTTCTGATAGGTTGACGTCATGATTGGTGGGGTTAAGTAGTCATTAAGGAGACCTTGTGTTCTCTTCCCACTGTATGATCTATTGCTTATTACTCCCGTGCTCTGGGAAAGCTCGATCAATTATCCAGCAAGGGGTTCTGACGAATCAGTCTAGGGGCTGGGGAGGCATGAGCTCTATCAGCTCATTCTTTGAGCTGCTCTTTAAGCACACAGGCCCCGTGCTGGCTGTCCTTTGTATAGTTTTAGGAGATGAATTCCCACTTAAAAGGGGATGTAGCTATCATCTGTTTATCAGATAAGTATGTACTGAACTTCTTACACTGACTATAAACGAATCCAATTAGACGTGTCTTAATCAGTCATGGATGTCACAGAATCGCAGGGGTTGGAAGGGACTTCGAGACATCATAAGTCCAACCTCCCCCACTGAAGCAGATTCCCTACAATAGGTCACAGTTAGATGTCCAGCTGGGTCGTGAATATCTCCGTAGAAGAAGACTCCACAATCTCTCTGGACAATGTGTTCCAGTGCTCCTTCACCCTTACTGTAAAGAAGTTCTTCCTCATGTTAGTACAGAGCTTCCTATGTTCAAGTTTTAGGCCATTACTCTTTGTCCCATCACTGCGCGCCATCAAGAGCCAGACCTCATCCATTTGCCTCCTCGGATCCCCTCTGAGTCTTCTTTTCTCCAGGCTGAACAGACCTGGGTATCTCAGCCTTTCCTCATAAGAGAGATGCTCTTGACCCTTTATTATCTTTGTAGCCCTCTGCTGGACTTCTAGGAGTTCGCTGTCTTTTCTGAACTGAGGAGCCCAGAACTGGACACAGTATTCTAAATGAGGCCTCACCAGGGCAGAGCAGAGGAAGAGGATCACCTTCCTCAACCTGCTGGCTGTGCTCCTTTTGTCTTTTTTTTGGACATTAGATGTTCTATCCAGAATGAACTTATTCCTTTTTAGGTGCAAGACAGACTGATTTGGTGGTGAAGGGTTAAATGAATGGATAGATGTAGAAATAAAAGTGTGTGTGTGGATTGCAGAGAGTGGTCCTTACCATGCTCCCTGGTGACAGCTGCCTCAGAGGGAAGAATATGGGGCCAAACTGCACTGGAGAAGGGCAAAGATGGGATAAGACTGGTTTATTTCATTTCTTATGGTACCTCTTCATCAACACTTGCAGCTACAGGAAAAATTGCATAGAAGAACTTCAGCCATTCTGACCAGTACTTTTTGCACATGCCTTTGGTGTTTCTATGGGCCCTGCACAGAAGTCATGGCTGAGTCTTGTAGAATAATAGAATACCACGAGTTGGAAGGAACTCATCAGGATCATTGAGTCCAGCTCCTGGGTCATCATAGGAACACCTTGTGTCAGGGCTTCAGTCCTTGTTCTGCTGCTCCCTTCCTGAGGTAGGCAGTGTTACAACATCTTTGTGGCTCAAACGTTTGCCATACTGGGTGCCATAATTGGTCTTCATTGGCTTTAAGAGGGTCTGAAAGCACCTGGGATCTCATGAGATAGTGCTTACTTCTACAGCTGGCTGACATGGTTTTAGATGCTAGTTGTATTTCTTTAAATACAGTTTTGTGGATACCCAAACTACTTAGCTTGGTCAAAAAAAATATTTTTGAGACACTTTAGCACTTCTTACAAGAATGTTGAAAATCAGAATGTGATTTACATCTCACAAGTGTCTAGACAGTATATGCAAATAGTGTATTGTTTAGAAAAAAATACAAAATCCCTCAAACCTCTCCCAGCACTTCCTCCTGAGAAGTGAATTCTTATACAGTTAGGGAAAAAAAAAAAAACACACACAAAAACTATTCAGTCTTCTGTGGTATCTCACAGAGATTGAAAGAAAAGAGCTTTCTAAAAGGGTTTATTGCTCCTCGGTTGGTACTTTCTCTTTTCCTAACCATTAGCTCATCAAGGGGATTCTGCAGATAGAGGGCCTCTGCACATGGCTAATTCCTGTTGATATTGCTGTTAATTCAATCAGAGGATCAGTATTTGAGCCACTTTAAAAAGGCGATTATCAGGATCGTGGGTTGTCATCTGCAGCAAACAACTTGCAGTAGATCTTTCTCCTTTTCAATTTTTAATTTGCTCTGAGAGAGACAATTAAGAATGGCTTTCAGCAGAGAGTACATCTCAGGAGTGGACTTCTGGCCTGATGAGTGATGGGAAGAGGGTTTTTTCTCAATGGGTCAACAAGCTATTGGAAACTGACAGCCAGGACAGTCACCAGTAGGAGACTCTAGCGAGTCATGCTTGAGAAACACAAGCGTTAATAAACTGCAATTGCAAGTTCCCCTTTGGGAAAAGGATTGCAATATGGTTTCTCAAATCCTAAGGTTACAAACTGGAGAAGGGCATTGGAAGAAGTGGAAGGGAGGGAAGATAGGCACTGAGCTGAACAGAGATCTTCGGAGAGGAAAAGGAAAAGTGACAGCAAGGATCTTCAGTGGAAACAGGGTGAGTGTCTTGCTTGTAGGCTGGGCCATAGCGTATTTCGATCTGGATGAAAGAAGAAAGAATTTCCTGGGGCTGGAGTGAAATATGTGTGGTTACAAGGTGTGGTTTTCCATTATGTCTTTACATGCATCTCCAAACCGTGCAATTGTCATTTAATATTTTGGTTACATAAAATATATGGCCCGATTTCTGAGAATAATATTGGAGGATGTGCAGACATGACACTTTGTATCCCCAGGGATAAGGCAAACCATAAATTGGCAGATGAGATTGTGAGTTGAAAAATACCAGTGCATCAGCAAAGCCACTGCTCAAGTTGATCTGGGAGATGGCAGTGCAGGACTTCTGTTGGAGGGGGGTGTCTTTTGATGACAAGCCCTAATTGAAGCATTTTGGAGTCTATCAGAGCTGTAGCAAATCTGGACTTTGGGAGTTTTGGGTGAGTTTCTGACAATAATGAGTGTTTATTCTATACTGTGGGTACTTCTTTGTTCTTTGGTAACTGGACAAAATGAGCCTAAAACTTCTTATCTGATAATTGTAGAGGGAACTGAACAACTGCCTGTTCCAAGGTGGATATTTCTTCTTCCTCTCTTTTGTTACCTCTTGACTCTCTGGAACCAGTGTTTTATATCAACAATTTTTGTTGAAAATTCTGATGAAGCTTTGCATTTGAAAGCCCATTTTGCATAACTTGCTGTAGTTAGGCTTTGGGCTTAAAAACTTTGAGTCAACCCCGAAGAACAGTGCAATCACCATAACAATCACATACATAATGTTTAACCCGTGGGAGGTTTTTATCTTCTTTCTTGTTTTGCAGCAATTTAAATACTGAGTTTCTTTTCAAGGGAACAGGTGAAAGAAAAGAAGGGATTTTTTTTTTTCATTGACACAAGGACTGCAAAGTTATTTGTTGTAACAGTTGAGGTTTTCACTTAATCACTCCACTCTCACCTCAACAACAGCTATTATTGTTCAATGAAGGGTTTCATTTTAGTTGGTGAAGTTACCATGGTTGCATTCAAAACAGTCTTTTGAACAAACATACCTGTTGCATGAAACTACAGTGTAGTTACAAGTTAGTTTAATTTCTGATCTCTTTAGAAGTTCTGTACCTCTCACACCCTGCAATTGTACATTTCATGATGGAGAAGTGAAAGACAGTGTGGAAGCAAATTAAGGTATGTTCCTGCTGCCCAAACTTAGGCTGCCTCCTATGGTTTGTAAGGCAGGGGTCCTGCAGTCCTTCTGTGATGCTGCATGACAAGGGTGGTCAGCTTGCTTGGCTCCAAGGGCCACCTGCCAACATTTCCATGCAATGGAGAATTGTATGATGTGCACCTGCTGTCATGGAGAGCCATAGAAGGGGGCAATTTGTGGGCGGGAGAGTACAATGAATTCTCTGGGATTCCTCTCCTTGGTTACAGAGGAGTCGGTATCCAGTGAAGCTCTCATTTTTGCCCCAGTTCTGGCAAACTCTCACCTTGACTACCCAGGTGCTCTGAGGCTCGCTGTCTGATTTAGTCTGAGATGCTCCAAAGTGGCAAAAGAGTTGTAATTTATGGAAAATGGAAAGTGCTGTTCTGAGGAAGGAGTCCTCAAGCTGCTGGCTTCATTGGCTAAGCTGATACAGCTCAGCACCTCCCAGTTTGATGCTGCTGATGTCTTTTTTATCACTGGGTCTCCCCGTAGTATATGTGCTGCAATAACAAGGAGATGGGAGATGTGCTCTTCTCTTTGACAGCTATGTTTTCTCTGCAAATGGGTTTAGGTATTTCCTAATGATAATATTTAGGCCCTCACTTGAAGTGACAGTGCTGCCACGTGCTCAGAAGCAATGACTTAGGCCCCCAAGCTTCCAACCTGACACTGAAAATCAGCAGTGCCAAGTGTCAGAAAGGGCACACGCTCTGACTCTTCAACCTTTAGTCTGTGTACTTCTGATTTTCTGGTATTTCCTCTGCAAATATGAGAGCTAGAAACAGAAACATAAAACAAAGCTGACTTTTTCACTTGTCATTACATCAATAAATCAATAAATCACCAAGTAACTTCAGCTTGATAGCAACTCTGATAACAGCTGCAGAGCACCCCTTTTGCAGGGAAAATAAGTTGATAAAAGGTTCTGATAGCCTAATATGGGGGAAGTGACTTTTATAAGTTTTCAGCATTCCTCAGCAAGACGTGTGCAAGACACATCATCGGGTACTTACCTGGCTGAAGTCACAAGGACAGACCTCCAGAGATGCTCCTCTTCTCATTTGCTTTCCTGTTGCTCTCTTGCCTGTTCCCAGTTCAGTTCCTTGCTCTGTGTGTGCTTCCCATTTCCTGCCTGGCAGATGGATGCAGTTAGAGCTTCTGTTCTCACCTTGATTTGTGTTTTTGATCCTTTAGACCAGGGAAAGGAGAGACAGGGAGGAAGGAACACTTCTACATGTGGTGTTGCTTAGCAGCCTTTGCTTGCCTGGAGTCACTGGAATGTTGAACAAGAAGTCAGGACTGCCTTGAGACAAACCCTTTCAATGTTGCATGATAGACATGCTCCTTTAGCATTTCTCTCATGTCTCTTAAGTAGAGCAGCTCTTTAGGAAACACGGACAGGTGCTTGAATTCTGTGTTACAGAAAGGATTGAGTACGAGGAGTTCTCCTGATTTGGTTGATGCTGTCGCAGTTTCTGTGAGCAGTTGGATTACTGGGGAATTGTAAAGCAAGAAATATCACCTCACCTGGGAGCTGCAGTTTTGAATTTGGCACTTATTGTCGTTTATTTCCTTCAGAACTTAACCCTTTTCTAAGACCTTTAACGTTGGCATTCTGTTGGCATTCAGCTCTAGTACGTAAAGATTAATTCACCAGATCTCTCTTGGGTGCGCTGTAACCCTTGTGGCATACACTGCATAGCTTGAGCTAATGGGCTGACAGCAGGTTATGTGCTGCATAGCAGGATGAGGGGTGTAAGGACAAAGCCACATGGTTAGTGAAAGGTTTGTGCCGTGGTAATCACAAGGTAGCAGCTGTTTTGCCCTCTCTTCTTTTCCTTTTTGACATTCACTCCACTTCTTTTATAATTACTTGGGCTCATCATGTAGGTAAAAATAGCTTTTCTATTTAAGGAGAACAGATGGTTTTTAATGTTGTTTTTTTTTTTTTTTTTCCCCTCCTTAGCGTTGAATGAATTGTGGTTGAGTTGGAAACTGACAGAAGTGTATGTTTTCATTAGAGCAATACTTGATTAGGTTAATTGAGTGTGATTCAACGTGAGGTACGTTTGGCCAACTTAAAAGCTCTCCAACTTTGTCTTGGATGGAGGTAACAGTATCTCAGTGTTTGCAGCAGTTCTCAGTAGCTCCTAATAACATGGCTGGAAGGAGTAAGGTAACATTGAGGGGGGACACTACTGAATTAGCAGAGGGAATCTCATTTCTTTTTGTTAGAAACTCAACTACAGGAGGATGCGCATGAAGACAGGCAAACCGAAAGAACACGTCATTTTCAGGAGGAATGGGAAGCATTTCAAACATTGTGGCAGCCCAGTCATCTTTTCTATCACCTCTTGTACTGAAGTCTGAGGATCCCATTTGTCATGCAGAGTGCTTCCTTTAAGCCGTGATGTGAGACTGATGAGCCTCACAGGGCAGGGTACAGCAGAGTCTGAAGTTTGGAAAGAGGGGAACACTGCTGGAAGAAACCCTGAAGTGTCAACTTCTTGCCCATTTTATTGTGTATGGGAGACTAGTGGTTCCTAATGTCTCCTGGAGAACTCTGTCCTCCTCCAGACTCTGGCTTATGGTCATGCTCTAAGGGTTGTCCTATGCCCCTATCCCCATGACTGGAAATGGCACACACAAAACGCAGCCCTCGATGCTCCCACTCATGGGGGCATCCATCTCTCTGTAGCCCTTCACTGAGGTTGAATGCTGTGGATCTGGAAGGAGCCAGTTAGATCCTCCATCCTGTGATGCAGTTCGCAGGACTAGCAGTGGGAAGGGAGCAAGGGATTAAAAAATACAATATTTATTTTCAGCTTTGTTCGCATCTTTATTTTTGCTGGTTATAAAGATAGTGATATTAAAAGTCCTTCCTAAAATGCTATGCCTTATTGTATAGATGTGTCTTTCTGAAGAGAGGCCAGGAAAGCACCACTGAGAACCAGACCAAGGGTTGAACCCTCATCTGAATCATTAGCTCTGCTTTGCATGCAGGAGACAGCACTCCTCTCCTGTGATGTCTTTAGAGCCCGTTTTATAAGAATCTCTGCATCTAGGCTCTGGGATGATAAAATGATGGAGACTGTAGAGGGCAGTGCAGCATCCTTGTGATACGAGGAGTTCTAGTTTTTATTTATTTATTTATTTGTTTGTTTTCATGACAATCTTACTCCTTAGGATGATTTCTTGAAATATTTGGAAGTAATTTAGAGGTTTTTTTAGATAAAGTTTTGGCTGCTGGAAAGTTTTGTACAAGGAAGACCTGCTCTTTTCCTGAGCATTACGCTGGCTGTGCTGACTTCTAAAAGCTTTTAATCACTGGTAGGGCATTCGTGCAGGATTTAAGCAAGCAACCAGCCTAACCTCAGCATTCCTGTGCATCTAGCAGTGTCCACATCTGAGCTATTTGTTTCCACACTGCTTTCCTCTGCCTTCAGCAGCATATCTTTTGACTGGAGGTGCTGTGTGCTTTCCTTGTGTAGAGATAAAATCAATAAATCATCATGTCAGCAGAGCACAACTTGAAAAGAAACTTCCCTGTGCTGGATGGTTTCAAATTAATTTTGGATGGGTGCTTAAATGTGCCATACGCGTGTCTGCAGATAACCTGGTGAGGCTGCATTCAAAATGATAAGGTGGTGATTCAGGATGGCAAGCTGCTGCTCGGGAGCATATTGAGCTACAAGCTCGAGGCTGCCTAAGCTGTCAGAAGGGGTCAGTAGCTCCTTTCTGCTCAGTGTAGAGTTTGTGTGTGCAGTTGCCTGATTCCCTAATGAGTATTTAACATGAACTTCTGCTGTATGACCTTCCTTGTCTCTGCAGAGCAAACCAAAGCCCAGCTCTGGCAGCGCAGGAGGGCTGTGGAGTCTGCTGAGCATTTGCTTGCTATGAGCTAGTGCAGGAGCCACACTTGGGTGCCTGCAGTTCTTTTTGGAAGTGTGTTTATGCACATGTGCATAATCATCTGGAAGGATGCTTTGGGGGGCATGCTTGGCATACGTGACCCTCTTTCTCTGACAGCAGAGATCAGGTGCACGCAGTACCACCTGCTGTTGTACAGCATCAGCAAGGCTTGCTGCTGTGCTCCCATCCTCCCAGAGGTGCTGTGGGGCTGCCCCTCCCTTGGGCAGCACCTGCACAATGCTCTCACAGATGCATGTAAAGTGAGGATCATCCCAAGGAGTTGCTCTGTGTGCATGCCAGAATCTCTCAGTGAACTTGGCATTACAGAAGTGATGACTCTGCTGTGCATTGCTTCTGTTTAGGGGCATTCCATTAATGACATGACACACAGCTTGTATGTTATGCAAATTACGAAGCAAGCATCCCTGGGCAAAGTGTTTTCAGTTCTCTTTGATACTTTTGAAATATCTGTTTGTTTTCTAAGTAGAGTGCAGCTTGTCAGTCTGTGCAAATTAGAATTGATAGGTAAAGGTGAGCAGGGAGATAACAGAGATAGGGCTTTACATTACTGGGCTGAAAAATAAGACACAACATGCTCTAGTTTCAAACATCCCTGGCAGTGCTCAAGGCCAGGTCTGATGGTGCTCTGGGCAGCCTGCTCTGGAGCGAGGTGGCTCAGCCCTTAACAGGCTTGGAACTGAATTATATTTAAGGTCCCTTCCAAACAAGACTGTGCAGTCATTCTGTGAGCTGACACATGTGTCAGTCAGAGCAGCCCAGCTGCAGCATCACAGAGTGCTGTAGGGGCACAGCAGGTAACATCTGCCTGGTCCATTGCACCCCGGGATCTGTGGGGTGTTTTATTCAGGGCTGGCAGTGGTTTTGGTGCATTCATCTGGCCAGGTGAATGGATGCTGCCTGTTGGACCAGCCTGCTTTTCAAACACTTGTTCTCAAGTACGTTACCTATCAGTAAGTCTTTCTTTGACTGCTGTGCGATGTGTTGCATAGGTTTTATGTAGAAATGACAGTTAATTTATGTTTGTGCCAATTAATTTCACTGTTTTCTAATTAATTAAAGTGTGACTTTAAAGTGGATTAACGGAATGATGATAAATCCCTGTGTATGCACTTCCCTTGTTGTGAATGAAGGTTGTTATTTCTCTGTGGTTTAAAACTGATCTGCATGCGCTGTCTTATTAGATTTAAATTAAAGAGTATGAAATCAGCTTAATTGTATGCTGTTGTGATTTAAGGCTGCTTTGGTTTCTGAAGAGGACATATTGCAAAAGGTGTTACTGTTGAGCTGATACGCTGTGAGCTCTTGCCCTCAGAATTTCTTCTGTGTGCATCTCTGCCAGCCCTTGTAAAGTGAGGGGCCCCTTCCCTGCTCCCGCTGCTGCCTTCATTGTCTGCTTGGCATTCTCACTCCGTTCCTTTGACTGCTGGTGCTCCAGGTGTTCAGAAGCCAAGGAATAACAGAAGAAGAAAAATCAATATATTTTTTTCTTCTGCAATTTGAGAGTCCAAGTGAGGCTGTGAGTTTTTAAGCACAGAAGGGCTTTTTCTTGCCATTTTCCTCCAGGTGATTTGGTCCTCCATTAATGGGGTCAGATCCACACTAGGCAGTAAATTTGGCTGAGTTCTGCCTGTTTTGATAACAAAAGATTAAAAAAAAAACAACAACAACACACACACACAAAAACTCCCTCTAGTAGTTCAGAAACACAGTGACAGATTCAGTATAAGCAGGCCTGCGAATCTGTAGATTTCCCATGCTGTGCCTGGAACTTCTATCCACCAGCTACACAGAATAATTAATTGTCCTCCTAATGACAGATATCTCTGCCTCTCTCAGCTGGGTCAGTGGGGACTGGAGAGAATTAAACAGGAAGACATTGGGCCCTAAAGCTTATACACTGGCGTTACTGCGTTCATAGTTCTTCCTCTTGAATGATGACCATTGGGTTTTTAATTCTCCCTTTATAGGTGTGTTCCTCGCTTACTGGAATGGAGCTGATGCAATCCTCACAGCTCCCTAGTTTTGCTGGAATTAGTCTGTGCTGTCCTAGAAGATCTGGCTGAGGTTTTAAAATGAAATGTGGTTGTGTTTAGCTGTTGGTGAAGGCTGTCCTCACCTGCTGGGCTACAGGCATGTGGCAACTTCAGAGGAAATCGGACCATCACCTGAAGTGGAATGGCAAAGTGGATGAGCAGTGCACCACTGCTGTTAGTTACTGTGTGGCATGCCTGTTCCTCAGGTGCTGCTGCCTGGTTTGGTGCTGGGTGAGCCCTTTCTGGGGCTGGGGAGACTGCACCTCCCAGGGTCCTTTGGCAGTGGGTCCCTTCCAGGGAGCGCAGACGGTGAGTGCTTTGCTAGAAAGGTGTGAATTGCTGCTGCTGGAAGAAGAAAGTGCAAGACAGGGATGGGTGGGCGAGCCATGAACGTAAGCTGCTCAGACTTGACAAGTCTGTTGCAGCTTTGCCAAGATACAAGGGCTGGTGTCTGCCACCTCTCATGGCCCTCTCAGCAGTGACATGAGGTGCCGGAGCCATTCAGGTGTGCTGTGTTTCTGTGCCCAGTGTCCTGGCTGCATCCAGGAAGAGTGCAGCATTAACTAAGGGAGGGATAGCCAAGCCAAATGGGATCGTGGTGAGCTCTACACAGTTAGTATAGCAGGAGCTTGCAGGTGCTTCAGTGTGTTTGCCCTGTGGTTTAAATACAGTCTTTGCACACCTCCTGGGTAGGGATGGTAAGTGGCAGAAGGGCCATGCTGGCAGTCCTTGGAGCACTGGCAGACAACGAGAGGAAATGAAGTTTTCAGGTCTGCCCCAGGGCTGTGAAGGGCAGCATAACTGTCGTGGTTGGAAGAAAGATGCGTCTAGCCAGCATCCTGTCTGTGACAGCAAGCGACGTCCAGGAGGAACACAGGAGCAATGCAGACATAAGAGCTGCTTCTGCTTGCATGGCTTCCCCTGGCTTCCACAATTTGCAGTCCTCAAGCAGAGATGGGTATCAGCTGCTTTGCTTCCCTGAGCCTCACAGATGCGAACTGCAGGCAGGCAAGGTCACTCTGCTTTCCTGTAAATGGCAGGCATGTGCAAAGTGTAATGGATAATTCCATGATGTCAACGACCAAAAGCAAGCGTCTTGCAGGGTGTAATTGTTTTTTCTATAGTGTCAAGAGCTTTTATGTGTTCAGCATAAATATCTTTGTATTGATTGGGAGAAGGAGATAAAAATCGATGATTTACAATGCAGAAGTGCTTAGAACATGACATTAAAATGACTCTGGAAGACTTAGCTCATAGGAGACATAGTAAATACTCAAGAGGTACAGGAAATGAAGAGGCTCTTCCCAAGTCCTAAAATCAAGCAATAAATTTAATAGAGTCTGTCTTTCTCCACCTAATGGATTTTAATACTGACTTTCCTTTTGTAGATTTACTCTCACTTTTGATGTTTGGCTGTGGTTATTTTTTTTACTGCTGTTATTTGGATGTTTAGGACCTGAGGCTGACAGGAGACTTTGTTTTGTGAGGAAACTCTAGCTTGAATGAAACGAGAACCGAACCCTATTTTGACTGACTTAATGTGCTAGTTGGCAAGAGGATGTCTTGAACCTTGGGTTCTTAGGAGCACAGATAATCATAGAGAATAATGGTGGAAGGGCCACGGTTCCATTCCCTTGCCCTGTGTATAGATGAGCTTATCTAAATCACTCCTAACGGATCCTCCTGCTGTGTCACATCTAGTAAAAATAGAGCTCATGAAATTGCCTTCCTATACATAGTAATTTTTGTATGTTTGCCTCCCTCCTCTAATCCTCACTTTTTCAGCCTAAATTGACCCCCTTTCTTTGCCTTCTCCGTGTGCACTGAATTTTTCCTCAACTTTCTTTACTTTATTCTTTCAGTGGATGTTTACATTGCTCCTTTCCTTATCCCCACTGTGTTCCCATACACTAGAAGGAGTATGAAGGGGTCCTGAGAAATACAAGAGGAGGGATTGCTTCTCATGCTTCATGCAGGGGTGGTCACAACTCCATGCTACCAAGCACAAACACCGCCCACCACATGGGATATACAGTGTAAAGGCAAGAGGAGGAATGTGCAGCCAGCAGTGCCAGGTGCAGAAGAGCTGATACTTCTTGGCTGTAGGTGCTCTGTAGTTACAGAGGACTGTTTACAGGTGAGAGGGCTTACTTGCAGAGAAGCTTACAGGCTTTTCTGTGTCTATCTTGCAAATGATTTGTTGGCAAGAATAATTTATATTAAAGAGTTTGATTTCTCCAGGGCTCCAGAATGAGAGACTGGAGAAAGGGAATGCAGTAGTGGCTTTTGCTGTGAGTATTTGTATTTTGTTTTTGTGTTAAGCAGGAAAATGCTAACTGCCTTTCCTTGCTGTCAGCGGCTTCCATTAGTGGCTTTTCCTTGAAGAGGATAAAGGAGTAGCTCTGGGCTTCTTGCAACTGCTCGTCTGAGAATCTCAGCTTGAGTTTGGGTTTTAAACCAGAAGGAAAAAAGGATCCCAGATTGCATTGGTAGAGGAGCAAATTGTCCACGTGACAGTACCTGCAAGTGGATTGCTGGTCTGTTTTGCTGAAAGTCAGATGCTACATTCTATATGAGGGGCACACAACTCTGGATGTTCCTAGAGCTCATCCACATGAGCAGATGGCAGCATAAGGCTTTAGTCTGTTCATCAGATATCTGTAAGAAGCAAGGCCAGGCAGTTACCCGAAGGAGATTTTCCATGATACTTTCAAGAATTTGCATGCTGCTACCTGCAGATACAAGGTAAAAGGTGACATAAATCTGCTGTCTCTGTCTTCCTCGAATCTATACTGGGGAAAGAAAAACTGTTCGCTCAAGACTTTGTCTCATCAATGCACAGGTCAAGTTTGGCTTTGGTTGCTTGCTTTAATTGCTGTTTAATGTAAAAGCTGTAAAAAGCCTTTGAAGCAGCCAATAAGTCAGTAATACATATGGGAAAATCAAAAAAGCATGCACGTTCCCCAGATGGCATGAGGACAGCTGGAGGTGTGATCTTCTGAGGTCTTTCCACCTTTGTTCCCCCAGAAGCTCGGAGGAAGCTCTGTTTGTCCCTTCCCCTGAAATAATTAGCAGTGCTTTCATCACGGATGCACGGTTTGCTTTGTGCATGCAGAATGAGTACCACAGAGTTGAAGGGAAAGAGTGGAAGGTGTTAATGATACCTCCTGGTTAACCTAATCCTTCAGATTGCTGTTTCGGGGGATTAGGTCCTGTTTTCTCTCCCTGCCCGCAGAGTGATGCATCATCTGTATTCCACCCCTTCCCTGCTGTGCCTGCTCTTTCACAGTGTGTCTGCATAACACCTCGCACTGTGGTGTCCCAGTCACGGTTGACATCTGCAAAGTGATAATGTAAGGCAAGTCTCAGTGTACCAAAACTGGGTTTATTAATGCATACAGATGCAGTTGTCACAGAACTCCAGATGAATGAAGAGGGTCTGTCAGTGAGCAGGAAGGCTGCCTGCTCAGTGCTGTGTGTTTCTCACCAAGGGCTGTGTGCACTGTTGCGTTTTGCTTCCTGGATTCCTGGTGGGACGCCAACCTGGTTTCTGGATGACTGGTTAGCTGTGTTGGCTTGCATCCCTCTTGGCTTTGCAGGCATAAGCAAGACTGGCGTTTGTTTGGTTCTTTGGAATAAAGTAGTTCTGAACAGAGTCAGTCATGCTTTTTGTTACGTGATTACACTCTTCCTGTGCCTTTCCCATCGCCCCAGTTTGTGGTTTCATGAGGGAAGGTGCTGCACAGAATGAATTTGTGGTGGCTTAAAGCAGTCTAGGTGGCCCAGCCATATGGCTGGCTCACCCAGCACAAGGTCAGCATTGCCTGGTCTCACTTCACATGGATGAGTGGAGCTGTCCTGGCCTGCCCTCCAGGCAAGGTGCTCAACAGGGGCACGGGCCTGACTGCAAAGCTGCGGCAGGATGCTCTGGGAAGAAGGCTGTGCTTGTTTTGCTATTTGCCCGGCTATCACCACCTGCTGTTCTGTCCTTCTGCCATGCTAGGGCAACCACAAACCCTGTGGTGCTTCCCCTTCTCCCTCTCCTGCATGCCCTTGTAAGAGCCCGAGAGAGAGAGAATCATACTGTGAATGCATAGCAGTGCCTGGGAACATCTGCTCAAGCCAAAGAATAAGCAGAAACAGCAATTTTGTGAAACTGCTGGGAGTTTGGGGAAGTGGAGTTGAATAAGACCTTTCCTGTCCAATCCCCAGTGATGAGGTGCGTGGGGTTCCCGGCCCAGGCAGAGCCCCCATGCGGGACAGGCAGTGTTCCCTGTTGGGGCAACTCTCCTTGCAGACCCCGCCTGCCTGGGAGGCTTGGCTGGAGGAAACGAGGTTAGCAGAAGTTCCTGCAGCATGCCTACCAAACGGCAGCTTCAGTTGGCCCACGATGCTGGAAAGCAGTTTTTAGCTTGGGCACGTCTCCATCTCCATCCAATCTGTGCAGCATCCAGCCCTGCAGAAGAGCAGGGAAGTGACTCCTAGGGCCTGTCTTGTAGAAGGTAAATCACCATATGGGAGCTGATGGCACGGTATGACTGCGTGAGGTGTCTGGGGAGAGAGAGGAAGCCCAGGGCCTGCACCTCTTAAGATAAACGAGTCTGTGTGGGTACCACTTCCTCACCAGCTAAAGCTGTTGCAGTTTCAGATCAAGCTGGGGCTTTTGTCTCACAGTATTCATCCTAAGGGGATGCTTGAGAAGAACTTTTGCTCTATTATAAACTATTATAAACTTTCCGAGAAGATCATTTCTATTTCCTCAGCAAGCACTGAATTTCTCAGATTTGCTACTTCTGAATGTATCAGTGGGATTTCTGCTTTGAAGTCTGATGACAGCGTGATCTTGATATTTTTCATGTTGTTTTCATAATCACCTTCCAGCTTTACGTACCCTCCTTTTTTCTTGGGACATCAGCACTGGATTTTTTCACTGCTATAATACCTTTTATCAATTATTATTTTATTAATAGCCAGTAGTTGCTTAGTCCCAGACTTCTATCTCATTCACGGTATCTATATTTGAAGCCCTTTAGATCCAGTTTCCTAAGGTTCTTTGCAGCCAGAAACTAATGGATTATGTGGCCACTTAGTAAATTGATTACCTTGTGTCTCACGGTGGACAGACAGAAATTAAAGTGTCTAAAAGTCTGGAGAACTTTTGGAAAATGCTTCTTCCTTCCCTAACCATCTTTTTATGGTATGCGAGGTTGGAGTAATGCAGCCTTGGAAGATAGTAGTGAAGATGGTGAATTAATTTTCCTTCTCATCAGTGGTCACCTCATGCACTCCAGCGATTCGGAATGACAGCCCACCTCATTAAAACTCAGCGCGTGTGTGCTTGATATTAAACAAATCGGATAGCTCTAAGATTGCTTATTTATTCCAGAGAGATAAGGCTGAATTGAACCAAAGCAGCTTGCAGCCCGATGTGTTTCAGCTGAAGGCTGCTAATGACGCATCCTAGAAACACAGAGCATCAGCAAGTCCTTTGTACCTTGCTAATATTTCCCCTGCAGTAACATGAGTGCAATTATAGCTTGGGAGGGTGGGAGCGGGAAGGCTGGAGGAGAAATCTGAAAAGAGGATTTTGTGAAGCGAAGTCAGGGGGTGGACGTGGGTGAGTGGGGAGCAGTACCTACAAATAGTTGGTGCTAAAAGCTGCTTTAGGAATGCACAGGAATTTGGAAAGATACAGGTGAAACACTCGCAAATGTGCTTGTTTTACAGAAGGAGGAGAGCAATGTGCGTGCAGGTTGAGGAAAGGAGCAGAGAAGCAGAGCTAGGCAGGAATCCACGGAACGGCTGAGAGTAAGTGGAGCCTTAATGGGGCGAAGCTTGGGAAGAAAGAGGTCAGTCTGAAGCTGTTTTCGGGAAGGGATGTAAAACTACCGCGTAGCTGATGGAAAATTTACTGTCATGCTAGTGACCGCCAGGGAGGAGAGATTGCTGCTGCCTGCCCTCCCTCCCCCCAGTTCATCTTTTGATTGATAGTAATAAGAAACTGTCCTTCCTAAGAGCAGATCATGGGGCTCAGCCGAGGGATTAGAGCCGCGCCGCTGACCTCTGAGCGTGCTGTGATGCCGGTGAGTCACCGGCTCATCCTCTGTATTGGCAGGCTGATGGATCCCCAGGCAGCTTGTTGGTGGCATCTCCGTGTTGCTGCCTGAGATGTGCCTTTTGTGCTTAAACTCTGACTTGGGAAACAAGTTCATTCCCGGCTCCTTGTGTTTCTCTCCTCCTCCTTTTCTCAGCTTTTACTTCTTAAAATGTAGACTTCTTTTGACAGATCATCTCCATGGTAACTAACAGGACTGGGCTGCCTACAGAAATTGTAGTAATAAAGTGGTTGGTTTTTACACATGATGAAAAGATGATGAAGCACAATGATAGGTGATAAAGACACAGGTAATTGCTCTAGAATAATATTGCTGCCAAGAAGATGACTGAACTTCCCACACAGAAGATGAACAGATGGTGTATTTATTGAAATTCATAGGCTGCGAGCAGGAAAAATGTAATTGATGGCTGTGTAGGTTTTGTTTCAGTTTACTATATGTTAAATGGAGCCGGGGAGCAGTGTGCCAGCAGATGGAGCCAGTATGCAAAGCCACCACTTCCCGCTGCAGAGCTTGTTTTTCTCCTTAGCTCAGAATTCCAATCAGAGCCATAAAAGCAGCAGAACTGCTAATTGCTCTGATGCATTTGCTGGTTTAGATCTGTCGCGTAGCCCTGTTTTATTTTAGAAAGGGTGTAACGCTTTTGTAAGAACAGTTGTGGTAAATTATCCCAGCCTGCTGGGAGTGCTGGAGGAGAAAGTAGAAAAGTGAATACTTGTGGAACTTGTGCTCTGTGCTGGTTTCCTGGCCCAGGTGCACAGCTGTATTAGTAAACAGCAGCTGTAGCTTATTTGCTACCTTGGATGCTGAAGGCTCTCTTCTGGTAGAGCAGTCTGTTTTGCAGAATCCATGAGAAGACAAAGGCAGGAGTTTTGCTCCGGTTGCTCTCTCTGCCTTATTGAGTATAACATAAAGCTGATTGATCCGAGGTTCTTGTCGAAGTGTTGTCTGCCTGTGCTTTGCTGTAGATTTTAGAATCGTTAAGAATCATTAGGGTTGGAAAAGGCCACTAAGATCGTCCATCTAACCCAACCAAAGATCATCTAGTCCAGTCTGTTCTGAATGGCTCCATTGCCTCTTTGTGGTGTGGTGCAGGAGCCTTGAGCATGCAGGGCTGTGGCACCCCTGCCACAGGGCTGGGTGCCCTCAGTTCCACAAAGGATCACTCCATTGCTGCCTGAAGAAAAGAAATGCCTGCAGGAATCATTGTCCAAAAGGGATTTCTCTGTGAGGTGCAAATAACCCCACTCA
Organism: Oreortyx pictus; assembly: GCA_036925125.1. Taxonomy (NCBI): domain Eukaryota; kingdom Metazoa; phylum Chordata; class Aves; order Galliformes; family Odontophoridae; genus Oreortyx; species Oreortyx pictus. The sequence goes on along the minus strand of JAUPFR010000006.1, from coordinate 53,288,100 downwards.
TGATGAGGAAAGCCAGCTCAGGAGCTTAAAGATTTTATCCCACCTGTGGCAGAGCACTGCTGGGAAAACAGCTTGAGCTGAAGTCCTGCTGTCAGACTGCTGCTTCCTGAGCTGCTCCAGCACCCCGGTGTGCCCTGCTGGCTCCCCAGGTGCAGTGATGTATCAGTGAGAATGTTGTGTGCTGCATAGTACGGCGTAGGGCTCTCTTCCTGTACGATCTGGTGCTACTTTATTGATCAGATAACTCATTTTCTCATCAAATTGGTAAGGAAGCCACTTCCCACCTGAGTTTACATCCTGCTGCTCCTAATGATATTGACTCCATTTGTAGGGTTTGCACGCAAGGGGCTTTGAGGAGGAGTGTAAATAAAAGAGAAAACAGGATCTTTGTCTTACGATGTCAGTGAGACTGAAAACAAATGCAGCGAAGAAGAGACTCTCTCTCTAGGACGCTTTGCCCTGGAGAAGAGCTGTGAATTGCGAGTTCACCTCTTGGCAGTGTCTGTGTCAAACTCACCCTGCCTTCCTCCAGGTTGTCAGCGCACCTACATCTTCTGTGGCACCTGAAAAATCTGATTTGTATGCAAATTGCTCCTGTTTAGGTTAAAAACTAGCTTGCTGTCATTCTTCTCTTCAAACTTCTTTCCTTTTCGTACAGAAAAGGAGGGGGAGAAGAAGTGTGGAGAAGGTGTATCGCTTAAGTAACAAGATGAAACAAAATTGCGCTGGCAGGAGAAAGACATGCTTTTTTGAGACCTGTCAGCCAGCCAGCAAATGGAGCATTAAGTTAAAGAGATGCCGAAGAGATGTGCTATTTTAATAAAAGAGAGAATGGAAAGGAAAGGAAGAACATGAGTCTGAGCACTGGAAGGAGACTGGCTTATCAGCCGTATTTGAGCAGTTACTCGAGTGCATGGAGTGTGATTAGAGTCGTTATTAACCCAGCTTATTAACTGTCATCATGCAGTGATGGGTTCTTAAAGAGCCTTCTGATTCATCTCAAGTGTAGGTCGCCCCTGCAGACCTGGCTGGGCATGGGGCACCTGAGCTGGGGTTCCTTGAGGGCAGTGGTGGGGGCCATCAGGACCTTCAGAGGATGAGCCTTGCATGAGAGAAAGGGCTGTGCTCAGGCCAGTATGCACAGTTCTGGGAGCTGCTTTGTTGGCTTTGTGTGCTCCCCTTCCTGCCTCCTAGCTCTGCCCCTCACTGCTAAGTGAGTGTTTCAGGCAATGCGGGTCAAAACATTTTATTCAAAACGTTTCTTCCTGGCAGACAAGCTTGGCATTGTCTCAGGAAAAGGTGCATAAAAAGATACTGTCATTTTGCTGGAAGAAATTCTGGAGTCAGTTTTCATTTTCAAAGTTAGAAATGGAACCTTTCCCATTGCTTTTCCACTTTCTACTTCACCTCGTCCCCCTTCTTCCTTCTGCTTTTGTTCCCCCTCTCCAACTCTCGTGTTTGTCTGTTTTTTTCTCCTCTATTTGGCTATGTAAAACATGCCAGGAAGGTTGAAGGGGATCTAAACTATTGTGAATGTAGCGGCTTCTCTTGGACTGTTTTCTGCCGCAGATGCACTGAGGCTCCTCTCGTTTCCATTCTTATTAGGGCAAAAAGAGCCTGTGGGGCAGAGTGATGCTGGCTCCCAGAGCCCTTAGCGAGGCTGCAAAGCACCTCCAAGAAGCTCTCATGGTGACATGCACAGACACTGATGATGTGTTGAACAGAAACTGGAAGAGGATGCTGTTGGACCACTGGTGGAATAACATGACCCAACAAAGCAAACTGCAGGTTGTTGTTCTTTGTGCTGGTGGCAGAGCAGAGCCCAGGCTGGAGGAGATCACTGCCTGGTGGAGGACTCATTAGCAGAGCAGCGACCTTTCCCTGCGTTGCCTAGCATGAATTAAGAGCCCCTTAGTAAAATGAGTATGAATAAAGATAAGGCTCCGGCGAACGCCTTGCCCTAGTCTAGGTGAGTGTGTGAGTTATGTAATGCTCCCAACACTTCCGTGCAGTTGAGTTGCAGGACCCAGCAGCTCATAGTGAGCGGTGTGTACACAGCGTGGGGCCAGCGTGCTGTGCTGTTAGTTGCCAGGTGATCAGCAGCCTGACCCAGCTTTCAGGTCCCAGTTTTGCAGGGACTTCTGCCCCCAGCTTACAGCAACAGATCAGAAAGGTGCATTTGACAGGTGAAGCTACTGGAGCAGGTTATTTGTTTGATTTACTGAGGGAAAGCTGTGAACCAATCAAAACTGTGTCTTCATCTTCTGTTGTAGCTTGAAATTGTCTGTGTTCAGATTGATTTTAAAAATATTCTTAAAAGTTAAACCAGTAAAGGCGATCCGTGGTGCAGTACCAGAAACATGGCTGTGCAGGGAGCACTGACCCTGGCTGCCAGCAAGTACTGGGGTGAGGCTTTCAGAAGCAGAGTTTGACCATGCATTCCCAGCTTCTGACAGCCAGCAGCTTGGGGACTCTTTAAGCCAGAAATGTCAGCGTGACATTTGTGCTTGGTAGCCCACGTGGAACCCATACTCCATTTATCCATTAGCTTGTCGACACCATCGATGCTTCCAGCCCTTGCAGCGTCCTGCAGCAGGGAGTTGCCAAGCCTTGTGCTGCATGGAATGCTGTTTCTGGGCACTGCATTCTGTGTCTGATACCTGCCTGTTTTATTGCGTGCCCCCCAGCTCTTGAGGAGCAGTAACAGCTCCTTGCTTATTCACCACCTCCATACCACCTGATCTTTTATTACTGCTGCACTTCTGCCCCGATCCCATTGGCACCTCTTTGGTGTTTTCATGGGTTTATGTGGCAGTACTGCTTTTGTGGTCTTACCGCTTTTTGCTTTATTTGCCTTGTTACTGAGGCACTGATCTATTTTCAAAGAATAGAGAGTCACCGAGCTCACTTTTCTGAGTGAAAATAGCTGAATTAGGTCCTTCAGGTTCTCTGCAGGTAACGCTGATGCTCGGTTCAGCTTCTTGCTCTAGGCCTGTCATCATGAGCGTTCCTTGTGCACCTTCATCATCTTTGACCCCAGCAGCTCTCTGGAAGGCGTCCTATTTCTGCAACACATGAAAAAGAATTGTAATTAAATTTTTATGCCGTCAGGAAGTTGCTTACCACAGTTGTTTCTTGGTCTGCCCTCTTATGATTCTACATTTAACTCGCTAGAAGTTCACAGTCTGTTATTTTTTTTTTTCCTCCTTTGAACACAATATTTGCATTCTGAAGGACATTTTTTCTCCTTTTTTCTTTCCTGTCAGCAGTCATCTTAATCTGCCGTGTAACTCCAAACTCCAAATAGTAATTTTGCTTTTGTTGTTGTTCAATTTGAGTATTTTAACTTGGTGATACAGGTAGCCTGGTGCTTTCCTCTATTACCTGTATGCGTTGCCTTGGAAGGGTTTCAGCTTTTCAGCTGTTTTACTACTACGCAGATTTTTACACAGTTCTTTTTCAAATCAAAGCTTATGGCTTGGATATTTCTGTGGGCTTTTTCTCTTCTGCAGGGCTGCTTGAAGAGTTGCCTTTCTTGTGCACCTGAAGACTGGCTGCTTCTCTGTCACAAGTTCTTAACTCATTATTCACACATCTAAATAGACAGTCTTTTTGTCACTTTGTCACGGTACTTTCCCTGTCTGCATGTGGTAACTGCAGTTTCAGATCACTGCCACTTTGCTGTTTTGCATACCCCAGTCTCCCTTAGTCCTGTGGACACTGTCCCAAGCCGGATGCTGTTGCTAATCTGTTCCTTTTTATACCATCACACAGCTTCCCCACTGGCCTTTCTTGCTGTGCTGCCCCTCTGCTTTTCACATTTGGGGATTTTTTGTGCCCTGTGGGTTCTGTCTGCCTCTGAACCTTCCCTGCTGCCTGTGTGGTTTGCAGATCAGGAGCTGTCTTAACTTGGTACTGGGATGTGACAGTAGAAAATTCCCATTCTTTCCAAGCATCTTACTTACCAAGTACTCAAGTTATATGCTGTATTCGGGTAAATGCTTTTTGAAGTGATAGGAATGCAGAGTATTGCAGCTGAAATCCACTTACAAGCAAATCTGTGTTGCTACACAGCTGTGTAAGCCTAGAGTTTACCTTGAGTACTGCACATGCTTTTATCTCCTCACTTCCAGCAGAACTGGAATTGATGCTGGTGGCTGGGCTGGGACTCCTGGTTTGGGACAGGACTGGTTTCCAGAAATTCATAAATGGTTTAGGTTGAAAGGGACCTCAAAGATCATCTACTTCCAATCCCCTGCCTTAGTCTGGCTGCCCCCCACTGGTTCAGGCTGCACAGGGTCTCATCTATGGCCTTGGGCACTTGCAGGGATGTGGCACCCACAGCTCTGGGCAGCAGTGGCAGGGCCTCACTGCACTCTGAAATAAAGGAAAAGTAGTTAGCTCTTTGGGGTCTGTCAGTGATTTGCAGACTCACCTGAGTAGCAGCAGAGGGATGGGTAGGGTAGGGTAGGGTAGGGTAGGGTAGGGTAGGGTAGGGTAGGGTAGGGTAGGGTAGGGTAGGGTAGGGTAGGGAGTCCCCTTCATGGCCTCATGAGGTCTGGGGATGTCACAAGGAGCAGATTCAGAGGAGCAGAAGGAGGGGAACCTTCATGCATCAGGTAGTCACCCTGCAGACATCTCTGCTGAAGGATTCCTGGGTTCACAGAGAGGCTGGAGAAGACAAAACGTGTCAGGCTCAAGAGATCCTCAGAAATGACTGTGACTGGAGATGGGAGGGTCACAAAGGAATGGAAGGCATGTGCAGGTGTCCTGCTCCATCTTTTTCCTAAGGCACCTGTTTAGGGCAACAGATGGAGGGCAGGATGCTTGGGGAGAGTGGTCCTTGTGGGGAGGGAGAGCTGCAACTATGTCTTCATCTTATGCTGAAGCTCTTGCAGTAGGTTTTGATTTACATCTCTGAGCTCTACCAGACCTTCACCTAATTGAGTTGATTGACCCTGGCTTGTACACAGCAAGCAATTAATCAAAGACTGACTAATCAGCTTTCTCAATAGCTGGCACCTTGCAAAAGGGCTGAGAATCACACATACCTCCACACACCAGTTTTATGCTTTGAGATTTATAGTCACTAATTCTATTGAATTCTGTGGATTTACTGTAAACTTTAATTATTATAAGCTCTGAAACGTAATGAAAGTTACTTTGCTTAGGTAACTGAAGTGGGTATTTAAAAACTAAGTTCTGTAGGTGCTTTAAGTAATTACGCTCAATACTTTCACCACACTGTTAACATTTAGCTGAAATCTGTCATATCTGTCTAAAACTAAATACCCTGAAAACTGAGCACCAGAGTGTAGAAGTATTATTTAAGGTTTAAAGTTAGTCTTACTCTAATATCTTCATTTTTATCTTTCATTTGGTTCACCTTCTCACTGCTCTGAACCATGGTGGACCTCCACAAGCTTTTTCATTGCTTCCCACGACCGCTGGATGAGTGGAGCCTGGTCACGTTCTGCTCTGCTGCATGCTTTATGGTCCTTGGTGCCTGTGTTGTAGAAGCTTCCCGCTTTGCTTGGTTTTCTCATAATGATTTTTGTGTCCTTCCTGTGGCTTCTGTGGCCTAAAACTGTCGCTGAAAGCATGTTTGTTTTTTGCCCTCCAGTCATATTCTGAGCTGGGCTACCCTTGCAGCTGTGTTACTGATCGGACAACGTCCTCTGCATGTTCGGTCTGCACTGTTAGTCTCCTGGCTGTCTTTTTGCTGTGTAATTTTCTTTTTGATGCTGTATTACATTCAAGTAGAGTTGCACAGAAGCACTTGGAACCTGTTCCAAGTAGACTTCCTGTACATATTGGGATCCAAGTATTTCCTTACTCCTTTTAAATTTCTCTCCAGAGATATTGAAAGATTTTGAGGACCACAGACACCTGCTGCTGAAAGGTTCCGTTTTTCCCCACTCCATTCAACAGGAAGAAAACTGTTGTTTTTGAGCCTGTCTGGGGCTGGGCATAGCTTATGGTGCTGTGCTCCTGGCAGGTCCTGGCTGTCACTGACGTGCACTGAGCATGGGCAGCTGACAGTGCTTGTGTATGTCAAGTGCTGTGAAGGCTTTGTGATAACATCTCTGGGGGTTTTGGCTCCTCATTGGCTGCCTGCATTTGCTCTTGCATCTCTAAATGGTTTTACTGTGCCTCACGAGCAGCTGGTCCTTTTCCTTCAGTCTGATATAGCTGCTTATCAGTGTCACTGAGATTAGATTGCAGTGTTTGTACATGGCAAGTGTTTGAACTAGTTAAAGCCACTCTGCATACATCTTTAGTAGTATTCCCAATCAGTGCACATGTTGTTGTTGGCTTATTTTCTTCCCTTCCCTGGTCTGTTTGATCCTGTCTTGTCTGTCCTCATCCTTGTTGAGACTGCTGATAGAGCAGCTGTTTTATTCTCTACTTCTCGTATCACTTCCCATGGTACACTGTTTGTTGCTGCCTGTGCCTGGGTCTGTTTGGCTCATCTGCCCTGCTTCGCTGTTTTGGTAGGAGCCCAGGTGTTGACTTAGAATCACAGAATCATAGGGGTTGGAATGGACCTCAAGAGATCATCGAGATCATCGAGTCCAAACTTGGTACACTTGGATTTTGTGTTCTCATTTTGGCTTCCCTCAGCACAGCATGCTTTCTGTGGCTTTCTGTTGGTGTTTTTGGAGGTCCAGGTCTGCTCATGTGCTCGCATGCAGGCTGGACTTGTGTAACTCCCAGGCTCTTTAATTCATCTGCTGTTTTGTCAACGGTTTACCGGGCTGGATCGGCCCGGTTCTGTGATGATTGGTGTGGGGGACCCACGCCCCAGGAAAAGGGAAAGGGGAAAGGGAAAAGGGAAAAGGGAGATGGGCCTAGAAACAAAACAGTGGCAACGATCTGAGGAGGAAAGCTAATTTACTAAATAAGGTGTCAGAAAGCAAAATGACACAATATAATACAATATAATTGGGATGGAAGCTAATAAATCAAATAAAATGAGTAAGAGAGAGTGTCCGATAAACCGAAGGCCTTATGCTAATGCTGAAGGCGATACGGCAGCGAGCACCCACTGCTGAGTCGATCCCGAAGGAAAGAGAAGGTCCCAAGACTGCAGAGAGTTTTTATCTTTTCCCTCTGAGCAGAAAATACGTAAAAATACAAAGCATCGCAAAGTCCTCTGGGGAATGTAGTTCTTCTTCTCTTCTGAGACAGGTATACTTGGAATTATCAATGATCCACGAAGCTGGAGTATTAACTCTTTAACTCTTAATGCACTACATGATGTTATGATGTGGAATACCAGTGCCAAAAATCATAAAACCGTGACATGTTTCCAGAGTGCTTTCTGGACTCAGTTGCGAGGTGAAGAGCACTGTCATCTGTTCCTTGATTTCTGGTGGAAAACTGCCATTTTTCTGGGGAGATTCAGCCTCCCTTCATTTCACCTGCAATTGTCATGTTTTTGGTCGTGTTTCTGACAGTGCTCTCTTTCAGTGCTCACCCTTTCCTCAGGCTGGAATATTATTAAGAAAAAAAAACCATTCTCCTTTATTCAGAAAAATAAAGTCTCTATTACTGATTTTCAGATCTGTAAATGGTTTTGGTTCTTTCTTCCGTTCTTGTGCACATAGGCTCTTTGTTTGGAAATTTACCTCTTGTGGAGTTCAAATTGGCCTGTCTGCATGCTTTGTTCTTAGGGGTCCACCAGTTTCTTTGCTCGTTCTCCCCCTGGGCTGAGTGCTGCTTCAGGGTTTCCTTCCACCCACCTTCATTGGCACAGTAGAAAATGTTTCAGTTTCAAGAAAGATGGAGATCCTTGGCTCTAGTGAAGCACTGGCACAGGCAGAGAGGTGGTAGATGCCCTGTCCCTGCAGACACTCAAGGTCAGGCTGGACAAGGCTCTGAGCACCTGATGGAGCTGTGGGTTTCCCTCTTCATTGTAGAGGAATTGGACCAGGTGTCCTGTAAGTGTCCCTTCCAACTCAGTGATTCTGTGAAACCTCAGTAAATTTCTGTGAGCTGGACTGCTCAAATCCACATAAAAAATGGTGGCATTAGTGGGAGACTTTGACTGGAACAAGTGGACCCAGAAGTCCAAACTTGTGGCAGAAGTCAGGGCTGGATCTGAAAATGCCATTGTGAAGCATGCAGGTACTGAGGACTGTAGTGAGCCTGGCTGTTGGATAGCACATGAAATAGCTACAGGGAAACTGCTTAATCAAATTACAACTGATGTAACAACCTGAACGAGCACAATTTCTTTGCATGCTTTGGCAAACCAGGTCAGATTTCTGTACCATAGGCTTAGCAGGCACATGGATTTTGTTGATACTTTTTGTTGATAAAGGTGAAACTCATCTTTTTGTTTGTGGTTCATGACTTACGATCTCATTTCGAATAGTTTTCATGTGTGGTTTCAGATACACAAGGCTGTGCTTTGTGCTGTGACACTTCATAGAAATTTGCTGAGGAAATGCAGTGCAGTTCAGGCACTGGTATAATGTGTACACTGGTTCTGCTAAGGCAGTTTCTTCCTCTTTGAGTCTGGGACTTTATTAATAGTCTATAGCTGTTAGCAAGCAGCAAGGTGAATGCAGCTTGGTCAGAAATGTGTTGTGTAAATATTTCTGAGTTCACACTTAACCTAGTTCAGGCACCTTCCTTCCAGTCTAGGCAACTCCTGTATGCTCTTAGCCCAGGGGAGGGGAGTAACAGGTGGACACAGAAGGGTTCAGCAAGACAGATTTGGCGTTCCTCCGTGGTGTGTTCATACCTGGGTAAAAGAACTGAGCAGTGCTCTGGCCTGCAGTCCATTTCACATGGGTTTCCAGTCTTGGGGCTTGCTGATTCCCCATCTCCTGGGGCACTCTCAGAGGCCTGGCTGTTTCATCAGTTCTCTTTTGTCTCATATTTCTTCTGGATGAGGTTTGGGCCGGAGGGAGAAGAGCAGTATTGCTTTGAACCTAAGAAGCAGGAGATGTATTTGTTTTTGCAGACTTTGGAGAACTTTGAGGAAGGTTTAATGTAGGGAACAAAGCGAAAGCGTGAGATGTTGCTGTCTGTGTGAGAGTATACTGCAGTCCTCCTTCCCCTGCACATGGGTGGTTTTAGTCAGCCCATCTCACCTCTAGTAAATTCTACATTCAATTATAACTGTCTCATGAGGAAACTGAAATGGCAGTGCTGTGCTGTGTTCAATTCTGATAGAGAGCTTTAAAAAAAAATAATAATTTGGCACATAAAGTGGGTCAAAAAGAACAAATATTAGTGCTGAGTGATCTTCAGAAATAATGATAACATTGAAAGTACTGGGAAGAGAGCATCAGTGTAACGTGAGGCACAGCCATTGTAGGGAATGGGCTCAGACCTCCTCTGGCTCCTTGGGTCCAGAGATTTCTCTTGTTCCAGAGGCTGCCAGAAGGTTGGCCTGTTTGCCTTGCAGGGCTGGAGGAGTGCTGTGCAGGTGTCTGTGTGAAGAGATGCACTCAGCCAGGCCAGTTGGAAGCCATTGTTCCTGCTGTAACCCGGTCACACCACGGCTGGCTGAGTGAGCGATACATCAGAGAGATGTAAGCCTAGCAGTCCTATAATAAGGAGAATTAGGAAGAGGGTTGGTGGGGCTTTGGAGGAGGTGGCTGCGTGGAGCTGCCATTGAACTGGAAGCGATCCGTGTCGCCAGGGAAACAGGCCGCCCGCGATTCAAGGCGACAGGATGCTCGCTCTTTGAAATAATGGTGTAAAGGGTTTGGTGACATGCACCGTCCGGGTTTTAAAAATAACTGCTTGACATTTAGCGGGGTATAAAAGGAATATTGCTGCAGTTTAGCTGGTGGTTGACAAATAGTAATAAGAACCGGGTCCGTTTGAAAAGGGGTTTGAATGTTGGTTCTGCTACAGCTCTCGCAGCTCAATTGTTTGGGGAAAAAAATAGAGTGGGAGGAAAAAGGGAAGCGATGAGTAGACAAGGATGGGAGCTTTGTTCTCCTAGCATTATTGTAGCAGTATTTCTGCGTTACTTTTTCTATTGTAACATAACAAAGGATGTACTCAGGAGTAAAGTTGAGAGTGAGAAACTACGTGGGAGAGCAAAGAAAGAAGCTGAGAGCACGGGATTTGGTGTGAAAGGCTTAAAATTGTCTTCCATTTTCCTTCATAAACATGACAGTCCTGGTGGACTTTGAAGAAATATGAATTAAAGTGAATTACCACAGAAAAGATGGTAAGGGCTGCAGCAGAAGTTTCAAGGTAGAGTTCAGAAGTAAGGAAATGGCAGAGTAATCAATAGGAGGAAGCTGGGAGCCAGCAGCTACAAAGATGTGAATCTAGCTCTGCAGCAACATCATGGATGGCACATTGTTTCCCTGGGTGTGATGTCAAACCACTGCACATCTTCAGCCACCTAAATCAGTGGGGATGTTTCCTGCTGCCTCAGCAGAGGAGGCAAGCCTACTGCCTGCAGCTGTCTGCATCCTCGTGCTGGGTGACAGCTTGTCGCTTGCCCCGTGCATGGCAAGTCTAGGTTGACTCATGGAAGTCAAAGGACTTGGTGTCTGCTCAGCAAGGGATTTTTCCCCCCTTAAGCTCTTTCTGTGTAGCTTTTATTTCAAAGATCCTAGTCTGGACAACTTGGAGATGTGCCAGACAGCAACTTTCATAAGCAAGTTCATCAGAATGCATTTTTTTTGTTGGTGGGAGGAGGAAGGATTGCACTATCACACCTACTATATATATATATATATATGTCTCAGGGAGAGATTTACCTTAGAGAAGCAAGATATCACTGATAACTGATAAAAGCCAACTTAGAAACTGCTCTAGGCAATGCGGCCAGAAGTTATTTTTTGTCATGAGCAGCCACGTCTGCAAGCCCCTCCTGAGTAGGGAGTTTTTTCCCTTCCTTCCTCACATTTTCCGTCTGCTTCCCTACGCACTCTGCTGCTTTGAGCACTGAAAAGTATCTGAGTTCAGATGGTGTGACTTTTATTCTGCAGCCGTTCCATGCTGTTTCTGAGAATGGGATATTACAGACGCCAGAAACAGAGTTTTGTAGTAATTAATAAATTGTAGGGTATAACTTTGATTTCTCTGCAGGGAGACCTTTTACAGCAGAGGCAGTAGGGATGCATTTGGCCTGAATGATGTAACTCTTCTTCAGGGAATCAAATCTACATCCAAAATCCATGTTTAAAGCAGAAGTTTCGTGGATAGTGAGAATAGGATGTGATCTCACATCACAGAGTCGTCTTTAAAGTACCTGAAAGGTTTAAAAAAATCCCAAGTATTTATTTACCAGAGTGTGAATTTAAGCAGCAAAATAAATGTGTATCTGCACAGGAGAGAACAATTACTTACAATTTCAATTCCATGATAATGGAATGGCTCTTTTTTGGGGAAATTTGTCAGCAAGGTAGCTGTTCAAATAAAGATCTTGCACTCCTAAGTTGCAGAATGGTCAGGAAAGCTACATACAAGGTAGTTAAAAAAAACAACCTGTTAAGTGGTATAGGCTGTTTTATCTCTTGTTTCTCTGGCTAACATTCCTTTGGTGGCTGTCACATGTTTACCAACCAGCAGCCTTCCTTGTTCCTTGGGTCATTAAGTCAACAAGTACGAAACAGGAAAGAAAAAAAAAAAGAAAGAGCACCACTCCAGTCTCTGAAACTCGGGGCTGTGCTTCTGTTCGGATTTGCCCTTCTTGAGTGAACACCACAGGTCCAGAGGATTTAGCAACTCGTCCCAGGAAGAAAGCTTTGAAACGTATTCTTTGTGAGAAGAGTGTTCTTGGGAATTACTGGCTTGTTTTGCTGCTTTATGTAAGGACAATTAGGTAAGCCTAGTGTTTTGAATGAATTGTGACTATTTCTTGGTGAGAAGATAGCTTTCCTATTTTGTTGCTTCTGCAACAATTACAGTTTTAAAAGTAAATCCTGTGTTACCACAGTTCCTGTTACTGTGGATTTGTATGCTTCTTGGGTTTTCTTAAAGTGGTAATACAAAGGTCTTGGAAATGGCAAACAGTGAAATAGGAATTAGCCTTCCGTTTTCTGCTTTGACTTTCTGCTCTTTCCTGCTGGCACTTAAGATTTTACTATAAAACAGTAGGTTGACCATAATTATAGGCCCATAATGAGTAATGCGAGCACGGAGAATTTACGTTTGTGTTAAGCAGAGTGTCGCATCTGATCCTGTGCAAGGGAGGCCATTGATACTTGCAGATACTTGTGGCTGGGATAGTTAAGAAAAGGGCCCAAATGTAGCATGGTAGCTGTGGGAGAATATAGCTGAAGAGAACCAAAGTAAAATAGTAAGCAGGCCTTAGCTGCATGAGTCTGAATACATCCGAGGAATCATACTGCATTTTATTCTTGTGGTCCACTATGTCAAGTGTTTTGCAGAATGTGTGCAGGGATGATTGGTCACGTGAGCTGAAACATCAGAACTTCAAAAGCCCTCAAAATATGTGGAATCTATTTGAGTTCATCTCCATTGGATCAGTTTTGGTTAGTAGTAACCTCTGCCTCCCCCTTTCTCACTGTCCCAGTCTTGAGAATGGGAACTGATGGGCATAATTGCTGGGCCACTCTCAATCGTATTTGAAAGGTATGGCCATCAAGAGAGGTGCCAGAGGACTGGAAGAAAACAAATATTGCTCCAGTCTTCAAAAGGGGAAAGAATCTATAGATATGAGGAAAAAATCTTTTACAGTGAGGGTAGTGAGGCACTGGAACAGATTATGTGGCAATGTGGTTGATGCCGTGTCCTTGGAGACTTTCAAGGCAAGGCTAGATCAGGCCATGGGCAACCTGATCTAGATGTGGGTGTCCTTGTTCATTGCAAGGGACTAGATGGCCTTTGGAGGTTCTTTCCAACTCAAAGGATTCTATGGTTCTATGAAGAAGGAAGACCCAGGGAACTACAGGCCAGTCAGCTTCACCTCAGTCCCTGAAAAGGTGATGAAACAGTTCATCCTGAAGGTTACCTCTGTGATTGCCTTCTGTGATGTGACAGCTGTCTGGACAGATGAAGTTAGAGCAGCGGATGTTGTCTACCTTGGCTTCAGCAAGGCTTTTGACATTGTATCCCATGGCATCCTCATAGACAAGCTCAGGAAGTGTGGGCTGTTGGAGAGGATGGTGAGATGGGTTGAGTGCTGGCTGAATAGCACATCTCAGAGGGTTGTGATCAGTGGCACAGAGTCCAGTTGGAGGCCTGTAGCTAGTGGTGTTCCCCAGGGGTCCAGTATTGTTTAACATACTCAACAGTTACTTAGATGAAGGAATCGAGTGGCTTCTCACCATCATCAGCGTTTGTTTTCTCTGAAATCACTCCTGCTCCCCATTAGGTCAGTGAGAACCTTACGTTTGATTTCCATAGCATGTTCCAGAGACATATTTTGAGCATACGTCCCAGGGTCCATGTCTGGTTCAATTTTGCCAAGCTGAAATCAAGCCAGGCTCAGAAAGTGCCTGGAATAGACAGAAGGCATGAGATAGGGAAGAATGCACGGGGGGAGGCATATATAGAGACCAACGTCTTCTCCTGACCATTAAAATCTTGTTATGCCTCTTTAACCTGATTTCCTCTCCTTTGTCACTGAGCTTGTGGTTAGCTGAATCAGTTCATGCCTTTCTCCTTTCAGACCTACTAATGGGTTAATTAGTTTGTTATACTAATGTCTATAGGGAAAAATTCACAGTGGTGTGGTAGAAGGTGGCAATACTTGGCTAAGCTCTTAAACCTATTAAATTTGCAAATCTAGAAACCACTTGCATTTTTCCCCAAGCATTTGCTTTAGTGGCTTTTGTTATTGTTAAAACATGTTTTCCCAGGGTGTAGGTCACTTGGTCAATACCAGAGGCCTAGAAATCTTCCATAATAAAACCTTTCTTTGAAACCACACCCTGTCCGTGTGAGCAGCGTTCTTCTGCTTCAAGGCTCCCTTTAAATACCAACAATTCTTCCATCCTTTTCCTCAACAGCTGCTGCCTGAGCTCATTAACTGGCTGTGCAGGGAGATGGGACAAAAAATTACCCAAGAGTTCCTCACACCAGTTATGGCAATACAGTGAGTCAGACTGGCTGCAAGCAATGTGTATGGAGTGAAACTCAGTTTAGGAGTTTCCAGGAGTGGTGGTTCTTCTGCAAGGCAGTATAGAATAACCTGGGAGGAGGAGAGCCTCCAGTGCTGGGGTTGTCTGTACTGTTCAAACTCTTAAATTTCACTTTTGCAATTGTGTGGAAAGGTGATGGAGCCATGGAGGTGATGCAGGGCCGAGGGTTGTTGGGTGGTAATTGGTGGGTTTTCACAGACAGGAATCTCTTCACTACCCATTAAAATTTCTTGTCTCAGCAGCAATGTGACTGAGAGAAGTTCCTTTCTGTGTGCCATTTGTGTCTCTTTTTTGTCACCCTTTGGTTGTGCTAAATGCCAGACTAGTTGTCTGTCTTTGTGGCTGGGCTTAAGCACATGAGACAGAAGCATTTAGGTGAATAGTAGAGGGAATGGTCTTGTTTCTACTTAAAAAAAAAAAATCAATTACTGGCTGTGCTTTCAGGGCAAAATTAGCCACTGAAGCTGCCCTTTTTAGGATTTCCAATTAGATGTTTTGTAATAATGCAGATGTTCAGTGCTGCAGCTTGATGGCAGCTCCTGGTCTAGGAAGGTCATGAGCTGGTGATGCACGTGTCCAACTTTTTCTTTCTGGTCAGCAGATTACCTTTAGTGATGTTGCCTGGAAGTGTTTAGAGGGAACTGAAAAAGAGTTGAGTTGGACTGTCAAGGCCATTCTTGTAACAAGTGGCACCAGGCTTGTTGGGGGTGAGTGTTACCAATCTTTGCGAATAATCCTCATTTCAAGAGAGGATTGAGCCACAGAGAAATCATGGACCCTGTTAGGGCCCTGCTGCCTATTAACAGCTCCTGGTGAGCTGGTCTCCTCATGGCCTCCTTGCAGACACTCCAGGCATGTGCTGGGTGCAGGTCTGAAACTGTTGTGCAAGTATCCAACATATTGTGGTGTCTTGCTGTTCCCTCATCCACTTCACTAGCAGCTGGGAGGTGTCCGTGGCCTACCAGGAGCTAACAAGGAGGTCAAGGAGGAGCCAGGGCAGTGCTGAGTGGGTGCCCTGCTTTCTGTGGGCACATGGCCTGCTCTCTGCAGATGGGAAATTGTCTAAGTATTAAAGAGATTTGGTTTGATTAGCTGAAATCTTCTGTTGGCAGCACATTTCCAATCCCTGGAGCAATGGAGATCGGACGGGTTGCCAAGGCAACGCACAGCCTTCAGCGAGAGGTTTACTTCTGCATCGTCCTTGGTCAATTGATGGAGTAGGGCTTATTTAGGTCTTTGAGAGGGGAAAAAAAAGAAGAAAGCTGTTGTCCGGCCTTTTACAGTGGTGAGTCACTCTGCCTTGGGTCACCAGTGGAACTAAGAACAAGGTTTTGTGGGTGAGAAAAATAAGTACATGACAACATAAAGATCCCAATTAGATTCCTCTTTGAAGCGGTGAGAGCACTTCAGTTCTAAGTGGAAACAACTTATTCTTTTTCTCCCCAAACGAGAGAAAAGCATTAACAGAGATCCTCCTTTCTCCTTCCTCTTCTCCCTATTCCCCGTCTCCCAAATGTAAAGTACTTAGTTCATTTTGCTAGAAGAACTCTGTGCTTACCGTTGAATTCTTCGCTCATATCGTAGATCTTTTCATTTTGACTTCCCATCACTGCTTTGCTTGCTGTTCTCCACTCCGTCTTCTGTTGCAGAAGCCTCGATGAACTCAACTTGTAAAAGGTTTCCTTCCGTTGCGTTATTCTCCTTTTTGCATGACCTGTGAGATGAAATGTGCAGCGTGTCACCACCGTGCCCACCAGTGTGATGGTGAAGCCGGCGGTGTGCTCCGAGTCACTCCTATCTGCTGTTGGTCCATTGATCTGGAGCCCGAGTCAGGGAGTTTGCTGTGACTGTTTCTGGATTTTGTTGAGGCGGCAGTGTTGTGCCAGTGCCGTGCTGAGTTTTCTCTGAAATTCTGGAAGGGACCGGGTGCAGTGTTTGCACTGTCAAGGAGGGGAGTGCTGTCACGCTGAGTGTGAGGACTTGATGTGCTAATAAAGACCCCTTTAAAGTAATTCTGGAGTTGGTAGGGAAGACATGCTACAGGGCTAACAAGAACACACCCGGTGAGTTGAAGGTGGAATATGAGAAACAACATCAGAGTGCCCTTTTTGGTTTTTCTTACTATTGAGATAAATGTGGGTTGCGCTCAGCAGTAGATATCTTATTAGTTCAGAAGGAAATAAGCACGCAAGCCAGAATTATGAAGAGCTCACTGCATGGTCTGACACAGGGAGCCAGGCTGGCATTGTCTGAAAGTACAGGTGCTCTGATTCTCTTGTGTGTGTGTACCTGAGCTGGTGTCATGTAGCATGGGGAGAAAAGAAAGAATTAAAATAAGCCTAGGCACTGCTAGCTGAGATGCATGTTTTGACCTTCTCTGTCATAAAACCAGGTCATGGCCTTTGTAGACTGCAATTTGTGTATGAGGAGAAGAAATTAAAAAGGGTTGAGGAGCCTTTGGGAATCTACATTGACATTGTTATTTATTTACCCTTTCTTGAAAGGATGGCAGTTGATAGATGTGTCACTGTGGTGATGTGAGGTTATATTCTCTCTGTCTCAAAATACTGCATTTGTGATACCATGGCAACAAAGAAGTTGTCTTTAAAGGAAGAAAAGGAAGAAAAAAAAATGAAAGCGTGACTTCAGCATTCAAGAAAGGTGGCAGACTGACGGTCCAACCCTTCCCTTTCTACCAGGAAGGCAGTGGTGTCAGCTGTGACAAAATGTATATGATTATGAACTCTGAGTTGTACTGTGACTAAAAACAAGCCTGGGACATGATCAGATGCAAACTTACTGTAGTAAGCAGGTTAGGAATTTCTGAGACAACATTTTCTTGTCACACAGTTCTATTTCGTTAAAATTTGTAACTTTTCTAAGAAAAACATCTTGAAAAACCTTTGCTAAATACAAGTTGTGTCCTTGTTCAGGATGGTATTGATCTCTGATCAGGGCACAGAGACAGCAGGAGAAACCAGATGTCTCTTGCCACAGCAGTAGGTTTTCTGGTGGTAAGGCAAGGGACGCATGGAAGCTGACAGTTTAAGTCTCTTCCCTACTTCAGACATGAATTTATACATGGGTCTCATCTCTAACATGAAAGCAGAAGGCTGTCTTTTAGGGATTCACTTTCTTCTCACATTTGATCTAATCCGGATTGTACGGATAGTTATCACTACTGTCTTTTCCTTGCTTTTCTACATCTTAGGTGGAAGCTTTCACCACCAGTTCAGTCCCCTTGCTGCTCTGTCTGATGGCTAGTAAAAAAAACATGGGGAGTTGTTGCAGTGTGTGAAACTGAGTTTGAGACAAGCTTATAGGTTAGGGTGGGAATTGAGATAGAGGGGGAATGACAGAGCACAGGCTTGAGTGTATGGATTTTCTCATAGCAGGTAGCGCAGTCGCCTCCACACACAGTCTGTTACAATTTTCTGAAGATCTTGGTTTTGCCCCGGCGCTGATCTCAAAGTACTGAGAGTCTAGGAAGATGACTTTGTATCTGGTTCTAATTTTCATTGCTGGTCTGGAGAAGAATTGAGGCTAAGTTGTGAAAGCTGCAGCTCACTCTGATTATCTCAGACACCAGTCCAACTCGAGAAAAACTTGTTTTTTGCCTTTATAGGGATTCTTCATTTGGGGCAAAAATGACAGGGTAAAACTGGTTGAGGTGTTTTAGTGCAAAAGATTGAGAAGGGATATAAGATAGCTTTTCAATGGGAGGTAGGCAGTGTGACCACTGTAGACAGTGGGACACACAGAAGGATTCTGACTACTCTGCCCAGCCTGAAATGCTCATGAACATTGGTCTGGGAGAAACCTGAAAGAGAGGAGGAGGGCTTATCCAGGTATTACAGTTGATTTCATCTCTGACTCTTGAGCACAGTAAGAATGTTTCTTGCTAAAAGTTTGTGTCCTGTTTTTCCACCACTGTTAGCTTGATGTTCACGCAGTCAAAACGGGTCTGAGGAAGGATATGTGTATGAAGAAGCTGGTCAGAAGGATGGTTTGGGGCCAGACTGAGCTGGATGCTCCCTGTCTTCCAAGGAACGGGGTTCAGTCTGTGCAGGTCTCAAAGCAGTGACCATCCTGTTGTAGTTTGAGGCAGGAACCAGTGTTTGTACAGGAGAACCGAGGCCTGGTTGGTACCACAGTGTTCCTCATGCTGTCTCTGTTAAACTTTCTCATCCCTGACATGTAGGGGGACCAGCTCCAGGTCTGTGAATGGCAACTCAAATGCTGTGCTGCTCCAGTTCTCAGCCTCCCTGGCCCTGTTAACTTCAGTGTATTTCAAAAGCCATGTTGAATTTTCGAAGATTATTAATATTAGCAATTAGCCCCTGAATCATCCTTTTGAGACCTAGGCAGTCAGTTGACTCACCTCCATTAGATGACATGAGTACTCCCCTGTCCATTATGACATGCTTATGTTTCCTTTTTTCATTTGTACTGTGGTGTGTGTGTGCTTACACACTGAGAAATGGGGTGGGAGCCAGGACTCTTCTAGATGCAGAACATCAGGCATCATCATATGCAAACACAGTGTACTTGCTGTTGTTTTGACCTGATACTCTGTAGTTGTTTGAAACACATCCAGCAAATCTAATACTTCATCCTTTCTAATGAGAAAATGCCTTCTGTTGAAGGCAGAATATTTCACAGAACAGTTTGCTTGGTCTCAAACACTGACAGGAGCATTGCTGAAGACTAGGGTGGCTTTTCTGCTGCAGAGAAAGTAATGTGTTTGCAGCGTATTACATAGTAAGCTCCGTAGTAGCTTTTACAAGGTGGAAGATCTCACAAATTTTGAGATTTACTGGCCTGAAAGCAGTGAGCTCAGAAAAAAAAAAAAAACAATAAAAGAGTGGAGAGTGCACTCTAATGAGAATGGGCTACATTGTATTGGAAAAAGTAAAATGTGAGTTTGTGAGAGAATTTATCTCAGGCCTTTCATTTCTTAGTCCTCGTCTACTGCTACAGCCTTCACGTCCTTTGTTGGGTCTAATGTGCCTTTTCTTGAACTTAGCATTTCTGGGAAGTGTTTGGCCTCGTCGAGCATGTACTGGATCATGTCTTTAAGAGGAATAAGGTTGGAGGGACAGAAGTGCCAGTCCTGTGGCTTTCAGGTGAGTCGAGGTGTCTGAGGTAACACCTGGTGGCCCGCAGCTATCTGTGTAGTGCCATCTGCAGGAAGGTGCTGAAGATGTTTCGTTTGGGAGCCTCAGCCTTGGGGTGAAAAGATATTTCTAGAAACTGAAGTGCCTGTGTAGATGAACAGGACTTTTCTTGATTGTTCTTTTGGACCTAACTTCCCCTGCTTTTCGTTCTCTCTGTGCAGTGGTTCCCATTCCGTGCAGTGGTTGTGTCCATGTTTTAGTGGTTCACAGAGTTGCTGGGGGCATAAACACATGGAGGCCTGCAAGGTGTTTGGATGCTGTGGCTGTGTGGGTTGTAGAAGAAAAGGAAAGGAAGGTGCTGTACCATCTCCAAAACCTTTGAAATTGCATGCTTCTGTCATATTCCGTAAGGCTGCTTAAATCTTTAAAGGTGAGTTGCAAGCACATCAGCAACAGCTACAGGTGGGGATGCTTTTCCACCCTTTGTTTGGTCCAGTTTTGCACTCAAACTTAATAGAGGCACAGTTAGGTCAAAAGTATCTTTCAGTCCTTCATGTTCCATATATAAAACACAAGAATTTTCATTTCTTGCTATCTTAGTACATAAAAATAAAGTGTGTGAAACTTGAACCTCAATGCAGGGCAAGTGCTCCTGTTTTGGGTGGGAATTTTACCCTCCTGCTACAGTGTTCCATGGAGTCTGATTGCCTTTCTGATAACATGTTTGTGGATCACCTTGAGGAGAAGAGGAGGAGTTACACAACTGTTCCCTCACAGTGCTGTTAGGAAGGGTCAGTCTTTGTCTCCTTTGATATAGATATCAGGAAAGAGCTGCAATCCTGCGAAAACACACATTTATTTTTGAAGTGTTTGTGTATTGTGTGTGTGATGCACATGAATAGAATTGCCACCTGTCCAAGACTGATAAGAATGATCCTGGGAGCAGTGGTCATGCGCTCCTTTTTCTAGCACTTTCCTAAATGAAGAATCTGCTCTTACAAGTCCACCTCAGTTGGAACTTATGAAATGCTGCATGCCATGAGTTGCTTTGTCCTTTGTGGCACTTTTCTGAGTTTGCATAGATACAGATTCATTATGGATTTTGCTGTTCTGCAGTCAGAGTTATCTAGGGCTCATGAAGACTCTAGCCTTTTATTTTCTTGCACCCTCAGGAGGATCCCATTAGCCATACTTCCTATTCCACTAGGAATCCACATATGGCACTGTTTTCCTTCATAGCCCTGACCTTGGGAGTGGGCAAAGTGACTCCTTCTGGGATCCTGATGCTCATGTGCTTTGGGCAGTGAGTAGAAGTGACTGAGAAACCTTCTTGGTGCTTCCATCACACCCAGAAAGGAATTTGCCTTTCCAATAAGACTGCCATCATCATTTCACCCCGGATAACTTTCCTTCAGTAGCTGCTGCTGATTGCCAAGCATGAGGCTTGTTACAGATGGACTCCTGTGCTTTGCTGTGCTGTGACATTGCTGATAGGGGAGAGGATACGTAGGTATGCATGTAGGCGGAAACTTTCTAATACATCATAATAGCAGTAATAATAACGTGCACTTCCATTGCCTTGCAGCTTTTGCTAGAACTTCTGCCCACACATCAGCCTACTTGGTTCACAATGCAGTGTGCATGCTAGACAATTAGTGGTTGATAATGAAAAATGTCATGGGAACCAGCAGGAAAATCATAGCTTACTCCAAATATATAATGAAATGTAATTAGCATAGACAGTAAAACAGACAATTTATGGCTTTTTCGTAATTAAAAAGTACCAGTAAACATTCCTATTGCAGGAAGCTTGGTATCAATTGAAATTAAAGAGCTATTGCCTGGAATAGGATTTAATGCAAAAAAATTAACCCTTGCAAAGCTGGATGGATTAAGGCTTTGTTAGTTGCAGGCTCTCCAAGTGCATTGTGGTGTACTTCCATTCGTTTGCATGGACTGTTTGGAGGTGCCCGGCAGGCCGGATGAATCGCTGTGAAACCTGCTGAAAAGCAAGTATCAGCTGGATATGATCACACAATCACAGAACGTGATGACTGTCACAGTGTGGCACATACTTCTCTACTGCTCTTCCAGGCACACTCTGCCTTGCAGTCATCTTGTAGCATGAAGGAAGCTTTGAGGAAGCTGTTGGAGGAGGAACAGCCTTGTAATATCCTGTGCCCCCTGTGTCCTTTGCCAGATGCCACATGTTTACCTCCCTGTTGTCTCTCATCTCCTCTTTTCTGGCTTGGGTCCCTCCCCACTGTGCCTCTGCTTTGTTCTTCAGCAGAGCGTACACAGGATTGTGTGCTGCAGTTATCCTTGCCCTTAACCTGCTGGCATCAACACCATTTCCTAGCTTTCAATCTCACCTGGGGCTGCAGAACATGTGGGCTCACTGTGGTGTTGCATGAAGGTATCTACAGCACTGATTACTTAGCTTAAAAGTGCACGAAGGAGTAGAAGAGAGTACTGTCTGAACGGACTGTACATGTCTCAAACTGCATGGTGGCCACCTTCTTCCCTAGCCTTGGCTGCACAGAGCATGAACCAGGAATTCAGTGCCACACTGCTCTTTTTCTTCCATCCAGTACTGTGAGGATGGCTGTTTGTGCAAGAAGCTCTGACACACTCCGACAATGCTGTAATGCAAGTCACATGTGTTTCTGCTCCCTTCCCCCTCAGCACCCTCCCAGGCCCAGAAATCCTACTGTAAGCCAGAGCAGTCTTGAAATCAGTCTTGAAATAATTTCCCAGCCGTTGTCTTAGCCTGGAGATTCAAGCCTGCAGAGCAATTCCTTCAGCTGCAGGCAGAGAGGAGAGCTGGGACGTGTCATTCGGACCACATGCAGGTGCAGCTCATTTCTTCCTGATGACAGAGGAGCAGAGTGCCAGCGTGGCTCCAACACAGAGGAATCTGTGCTTCCAGCAGGAGCCAGGTGCTCAGACTAATGTTTCAACCCTCATATGTGAGACAGTGCTCAGGTGTAAATCTCACAGCCCTCCTTCAGAGATGACACAAGCCTCCAGTATCTGGCACAGATAACATAAGGAGAGAAAACTTCTGCTTACAGCTGTGGGACCGGATGCATGAGCTCCTGAGCTGCAGAAGCTCCAGGCACCTCCTTGCAGTAAGGCATGCTCTCCTTAGATGAGTGCTGCTGTATCAACAGTCAGTACAGGAGGTGCCTTACACCTTGCCCCCAAGGAGTAGGAGAAGCCTGTAGGGTTGTCTCAGGTCCTACACCACTGTGCTACTCTGTCCTTGTTCCTCTGTTGCTGAGCAGCAGACAAGAATAGATGGGCAGTGGGGCTCTTGCACCAGTCTGCAATCCTCTGGAGCGCATAAACAGCAGCTGGTAATAGGTCTCTGAATTTCCTTTCAGGATGCCTGCTCTTTCCTTTGGGATTTTGCCAGGTATGATGCAGGACTATTGGAGAAAGGGGTACATTGGGAACCTCTGTAGCTGGGGGTCACGTAGCATTACAGATCACGTGGTGGGCAACTGGTGTTCAAAAGTATCGGTGGCTTGCTTCTTTCTTGTCTGAGAAGGGGAAACTGTGATGTCTCGTTGGAGCTTAGAGCTGAGATCTGGTAAAAGGACTCAATAAATGGAAAAAGACATGTTCCTTGCAACCCTTCCACATCACTCTCTCTGCAGTGAAATCACTTACAGAGAGGCTTCAAAACATGGTTGTCAGTTTGCTACAAATCCACTTTAAATCTGCAGATTTTAAGCACAGCTTCACACAGTGCATACATTCATGCAGAGGCACATGCGTGTTTACATTGGGATGTGGTGATCCCAGGTGTATTGTGTTGTATTTGTATGGTAAGGCAGAGACCATAATCCTCCTTTCTGCCAAAGCTGTGCTCATAGAAAGGAAGAGTCAGAGATGGGACCCAGCTGGGTTGTTGAATATATTCTGGAGTTCCGGCGACTTTGATTTCTGCTCAGCTCCTTTGATTTATACTTGGCTCCTGCAGGCACTTAGTGGTGACTTCAGCAGCTGAAAATAGCAGGAGTGGGTGTATCACTCAGCTGCTTTCACATCCCCTGCCCTGCTCCTTGGGTTGGGATGTGGGGAAGAGGTGGACAAATTTCTCTGGCCCTGGCAGGGAGTCCAGACCCCCTGTCTCCTTGGCCTGTGCTTAGAGCTGGAGAGACACAAGGGGAATATAGATGCATTCACCAGAGGTGTAACTGTACAGAAGTACAGTAACTGTACAGAGTGCGGAAGAGAGAAAGGCAAATTTGAACTTGATTGTGTTGCCATTTAAGTTTACATAATTCAGTGTGTGTTAGTGTTTTCTCCACAGGCTGGAGTGAGCAAGATTGGAGCCAGCTCCTGAGTTTGTGTATCCCATATCATGCCAGATTTGGCACCCGGCACTCATCTGCTTTGTGTGTGGGTTGCTGCTAAGCATTTGTGATTTTTGTTTCCAGTTAAGGTGCATTGACTTGTAGGAAATCAGTTTTATAAATCCCCTTGATTGTAGTCCTGGTGAGCCCTCTTAGGGCTGTAACTGGAGATGGTTCAGCTCTTCTAGCCTGAGCCTTTCGCTGAGTCAAATCTTGTAAGCTCCCTGTGGGATGTTTTACAGGCCAGGCTGGCTCTGTTTACATCCTTTCCTCCTGCTCATCTTATCTACGAGCTGTAGCTTTGCAATCACAGACATCCCTTGTGTGCCACTGATGCTGCTGATGCTTCATTTTTATGGGATCTTTGATTTGAATTGGACAACTGAACTTTACCCCTTCTTGGTGAAGTAATCATCAGAATAACAAGCCCATTTTATTTTTTTTTTTTCCCCTTTGGAGATGCTACTTATGTTTTTTGACATGTGTGCCCTTGCCATCCACAGTGGGTGATCTATGCAGTGTTTGTCCCTTGTTTTGGCATTTTGATATGTGTGAGAGAGGTGAAATGGCTTTAAAAGCTTTTTGCTGGCGCCTGCGGTTTTTAGCAGACCTACTGGCACAGCTGAATCTGATAAATTGAAATAAGACTGTTTCTCTACAGTTTGACATAGGGATGTTGAGGTGTAGGACTAGGTAGTCAGCTGATGCGTATCCACTGTGCGTGTTATACTTGGCCAAAACTGACACCGAGGGAGCTAAGCTGAATTACCTCAGTTGGAGTCTGGTCCTTTGCAACAAAGACTAGGAATGATGTGGTAATGTACTTCCTACTGAAGGGTAAAGTAACAGATTAACGAGGTTCATAGACTAGACATTAGCCTGTTCTTACTAAAGTAATGAAGTTAATGAGTGCCATTACAGCATAATCAGATGATTTTACAGAAAATTGTCCAAATTGCAAAGGAGGTATTGAGACCTTTTCACCTGGAGCTAATCCTCCCCATGGCCTCCCCTGAACACTTAACTGCAGGCTGTACAGAAATGCTTTAAGGCCAATGGCACCTTAATCCACAAGTCCAAGATGTCATTAAGCATATCTTTCTCTCAGCAATTTTTACCATTTTTTGCTGATATTTTCTTTCTAAATTTCTATTCCTAGATACTTCTGAGGCCATTGGGCATTTGCCTGCAGTTGGAATCTACAATTCTGTGATTCTGTGATTGTCTTCCTTCCAGTCCTCCTTCTCTTCATCAACAGAGAGCTCTACTTTGAAAAGAAAGGTGAGCTGTCATGCCTGGGACAAGAAGGGAGAAGAAAACATTACAAAGAAAGTCTGGAGTTCATGATGGCCTTGGCAAGTATCACAATGTTATACCACCTTTGATGTACAGAATCTTCTTGATACTTTGATTGCAGAGAGAATAGAGATGCTTATATACTATATCTTAGATTGTTTGTGTGGATAACAGGAGTTTGGATAGACTGTGGCAACGTTACAAAACTTGATCAAATGGATATGCAATTTCTGCCAGGCTC
This sequence comes from Oreortyx pictus, assembly GCA_036925125.1. Classification (NCBI taxonomy): domain Eukaryota; kingdom Metazoa; phylum Chordata; class Aves; order Galliformes; family Odontophoridae; genus Oreortyx; species Oreortyx pictus. Next base: position 53,262,992 of record JAUPFR010000006.1, on the reverse strand, counting down.
CCATTATCGTTGTTGTTTAGAGTACTCTCTTGAGAAATGGGGGACAACACTAGAAAAAAGTGCACTCACCACTCTCTATCTGTTGTGGGAGTGTTTTGTTAATCCTCTTAAGAACAAAATGTGAATAATTCTGAGTAATGGCGCTGCCTTTCTGCTCCTGAAGGATATGCCTGTCCTGGTTTTCTTGCAGTAACTATTACATGCCCTTTCATGCATTTGTTGTTGTCTGGAAACATTATGTCTTCAGTAAACCTATGAGTCCTAGAGTCAAAATAACTGTGAGAGAGCTCATCAGGGAATTTTACTGTTATATAAAAATAATGTTTTAATTTTTCTTAGCTGTCAGAAAATGCATCCGTTCTGGCAGTGGTGGCAAATGTGAATTTGGTGATTTCATCGCGTATTTGTTTGTGAATTTGCATGTCCTAAGTGTAGAGTCATCAAAACAATCAGCCAAGAAGTGGCCTCAGAAGCCTTGCAATTAAAAGGTCTGCTTCTTAGTGGTTCAGTCATGAAACTAATTGTACAAGGGCATAATTGCAAAGCCTGGAGCCTTTTTGGTACACATTTTGCCTTGCACTCTGAGTTTCCCTTGACTGTTGCAAGGGTTAAGATCTCGTAATTCCTTAAGAGTTCAGGTCTCTTGAACAAGCAAATGTGAAGTCAGTGGTACTTACTGATTGTTGCTAAATTTGTTAGTGAGCCAGGGTCACGCTGGTGGTACCAGCAAGTAAGAAAAGCAAATAGTGCTTGAAAGCCAACCCCCAAAAGGTTCTTACTTTAGTTTTTCTAAGCAAAGATTATGGTGGGTAATTTTTTTTTGTTTTGTTTTTTAAACTGTGTTTTCTTCATAAGGATTATATTTAAGTCTTTCATCCCTTCTCTTCCCCTCCCATCAAGTAGTGTAAAAATGTGGCTTTTATTTCAGTTTTTAAGATGGCACATCTTGCAGGGATATGTAGGCGTTGACATTCTATGGAGCTGTCACAGGCTATCATGTAAACATGTATTTGCAGTGCCTTTTAAAATGTGAATTATTACTAAACAGGGTAGCTTGCTTTTTTTTTTTTGGTGGTTTTGTTCCTTACAAATTTTGAAGGACAAAAAATTGCTTCCCAGCTGACATGCTCAGTGGCAGTTTTCATTTCAGACTGAATCTTATGTGTCTGAGTAATAAACCTTTGAAAACATGGGTTTGTAATGGAAACACTAATTCAACTTTAACTACAGCTGTGCCGTACAAGCAAAATACCACACACGTTAATGAGGTGCTAAATCTGATACGCAGAGGAATGTGTTGTAATCATTAATTACAATGGAAACTTAAAGTTGGAGCCTGCTTTTTCCGTTCAAACAAAGTCAGCTTGGTGAGTTGGAGCTAAGAGCTATTTAAAAATATCAAGTCTCTATATTTAGTTAAAATTTCACCACGCTGTTTGGATAGTTGTAAGGCCAATATGGGACATATGTGTAGGAAATGCTAATGCTCTTAAAGGACAGCAGCATGAAAGGACAGATTAAACCCAGGGCTAACATAGCATGTCATATGGAAAGTGCAGAAAGCTGGAGCCTGAGCTTGGGCTGGGAAGCCAGGAAAGCCAATTTCTGGCACAATAGTTCCTAGTGAGGGAGCTCTCCCGAGGGGAGTGCTGACAAGCAGGAGTTGGTTTCAAATTCAGTCTGACTGTTGGGTAAAAAGGAGCAGGATGGGAGTGTTTCTAATGTGGAACTCACTGGTTATCAATTTAAAAATGAAAGTGAATTTAAAAATTCACTTTTCCTGTTCTCCCCTTCCTTTTTTGATGAGTTGTGTTTATTGCAAGGAGATCCTAATTCTGCAGGTGTTGCTGTTCTCTAATTGGGGAAATCACTGCATCACATCCGGAATTAAGAGTGCTTAGAACATATTCATCTGCTATGACTATTGGTTTTAGAACTGTCTGAACAAATGGGAAGGCATTTCACATTTGTCATGACCGTAACTTCTACAGTAGGATAAACCCAAGTTTGCAACAGTATTTGTAAATGAAGATGGTAGTCTGTACAGATTATTTTGGGTTTGATGCATGTTTTTTTTCTGTCCTTGGATCTAGCTGAGTTTTAACTTACCTACCAACAAAAAAGAGAGTTGGTATTGAAGCATAAGCTATTCTGCCTGCTTTGCACTCTGCAGGTGCATGAACTGACATTCAGAAGATGTACGGTAAACTGCTGAAGTCTTTGTTTTGTTTTGTCTTTTCTGTAAAGAGCCCGACCTTAGAGTGGGTTAAGTGACAACAGAGTAGACGTTTCCATCATCATGGCTCTGTGGTGCATCTGTCTGATTTGTTCCTAATTTAATTGTGATCACACAGTTTGTGTCCTTATGAGAGGAACAAGATAAGGGAAAGATGTTTGTGAAAATGACGATTTAATTGTGAACCTTTTAGGAGACTCCAAGATAAAGGCTCTTAATTGCTAGGACACAATGGATAACATTTTTGATACTTGAGGCTTTTGTGGATTCTGCTCTTGATTGTCCTGCTGACCTTAGTAATCCCTCACATGAGGATGTGCTGCCACTGATGCCTCTTCCTCAACATCAGGAGACCATCTGCTGCTGAGGTTGGAGCTTGTCTGGGCGTTGTCAGTCTGGATTTTGGACAGACTGAGCAATGTAAGGGCGGGCTTAGAGCAGGCTGCAGAGCTGGACAGAGCGTCTGGTTAATGCTTCAGTGGGAGAAGTCTAGCGTAGTTAACTTCACACAAATAGGGCTAGCTTTGCATGTGTATGCATGTGATGGCATGGAGGATTGCTGTGCAGACTGGAGTGATACAGATCCACAATGCTGGCCAGGTGCAGAATTCATTAGCAACGAAAATGTGAAACAGCACACCTTCATGTGGAGCAGAGTGAGCTGGAGTTGTTCATCCCAGCATCAGTGTTCTTAAAGGCGTTGAGGGAATGTGTGTGGGGGATGAAATCTCCCCTGGAACAGCTACTTGCACAAGGAAGAAAGTCCTTCCCTCAAGCAGAGGCCTGACATATCACTGGGGTCATTTGGAAGCCCTCTTCTGGTGCTGTGATGGTTCGGTGCCCTGTCTTGAACTGTGAGTCTCATGACTAAGAGGTGGAGGTATTGTTCTTACAGATGGTATTTACTGTGTTGCTGAGCCCTTTGCTTCAGAAGTTCACAAATTGGATGAACTTCACTGAAACATTCGGCAGTGCTGGACAAACCCTTGTGTTTGAGCTGTGTCGAACTGTGTGCTTCAGTGCTATGACTCAAAAATGAAAAGTGCCTGCTTTGTTCTGTACTGCAATCTTTTATATAATGGTATGACCTGAGACCAGGAAAGAAATTGTGGTTTTCTGACAGTGCTTTATACAAAGCTATTCCAGTTACACCTTGCCTTGACCACTTACCACAGTGTTAATCCTGTTCTCCTGGTATGTGAAATCACCTTAAGTATCAGGAAATTTGAAGAAACTTTTTTTTTTCTTTCCATTTTCCCTTCTGTTTCATCAGCCTTGAGAGCTTTTTCAATTCATGTTCTCAAGCTGCTCTACACAGTTCCTGCTCTAGTCTCTGGTGTTGGTGGCATACTTAAAATAAATGGAGATGCAGTTATTATGTAAACCACTCATCTCCAGTAGCTGAGGCTTTAGGGAATCGAGACCTCTAAAAGTCAAGAGCAGGAAGGCTGGCAGTACTGCCTGTTGACCTTGCTTTGCCAGCAGAGCCTGGGCCCAGCCAGGAGCTTGGAGCCAGTCGTGAGTAATGTGTGAGACAGTTGTATGTTTGCAGAGGCATAGCTTGACGTTTAAAAACAAGCAGTGTGGGTGCAGTGTGATGGTACCAGTCTGGTATGCACATAAACTGGCTTCCTCCAGTGGTGTGTTAAACTGTGAAAGACAACATACCACTGAATGAATAAAACTGTGGCTGATCTTTATAACCCTGAAAGTAAGGGACCAGTAGCTTTGGGGCTGCGTTGTCGTCGGCAAGTTGCAAACTAAAAGTGGTCCAGGACATATACAAAGATAGATAACAAGGAGTTGGGTCATCACCCACTGCATTTACCACTTACATCTGTGGTTCCCCATCAGCACTGCCTGTGCTTCTTGATGGTGGTCCATACCATCAGAACAGAAATTTCCATGGGCTGTGTTATGATGGAGCATGTGTGGGGGAAAAAGGAGTAACAGTAACTGGGTGGCTCCTCAAAATGTTTCTAAAATAACTTAATAGTGTTAGACAGCTTGACCTGCTCTCCCACTACTAATTTCCATACAAGTAATTGCCCTGATTGACCCCGGCTTGTTCAGTTCCTGCAGGTTGGGTAGCATGACTGCAGGCGGGGTGGGACTCGGTCTATTGGGTCTGCTTTACAAGAACAGCTTGACAGCACAAGTGGGTGGGTTCAAGTGTAGTGTAAGCTGGTGTTTCTCCAGCCTTTTGAACCTGTGATTTCCTTTTGGCTCTTCTGTCTTCATGCAAGCCAATGAATGACAACAGCTCAGTTACAGAATGTTCTGTAATTTCTGATTGCAGGTTTCTACTTTCATTCCCCTAATCCAGTAATTGCAGATGTTTCTCACTCCCTTACATTGAAAGAACACAGTTGCCACTACTAATACCACTTTTCTAATACTCCAATGATCTGTAGCTTTCGTTACCCCCTTTTTGTAACTCTCAGTTTGAGAAATAATAATTATGGAGGCTATACATTGTTGCTTTGTTGTACTGCTATTTAGTACAGAACTGTTTGGATTTTGTGCCTATGGTGACAAGTGGCTGTTGACATGGAAAGCATTTTGCATGTATGTTTTGCTTTGGAGGACATGACTAGCTGAAATGGAGTGATTCTGAGCTTACACCTTTGAATTCGACTCTTTGGTCTGTCCAGGGCAAGTGCTGCAGACAAGGAAGGTGCTTCCATTTTTACCTCCTGAAAATTCACGCAGGATAAGTATTAATGTTTAGATGGTAATAGTATCTCTGTGTGCAGTCACAAATTTCCTGTTTTGCTAGCACTGGATTTAATGAAACAGGCAGACCTCTGACTTGAGGAGGTCTCACAATCTGAGCAAAGGTGGCAGCATTTGTGGAAAGCCAGATTCAGAAACCTGCCCAAACTGCAAAAAAAGATGTTGGTACAATCTTCTTGGCAGCGGCAATGAAGGTGCATCCTTCCCAGACCCAGATGTGAAAGATCCAAAAGGTTTATTACAGGTTCCAACGTCCCTTGTATACTTTCACAAGTTTTCTCTTTTAACTTTCCCACCTGAATTTACATGTCAAGAAAACATCCCACAGACACCTCTGAACTGTGCATGAAGGGTCATGAATTGTTCCAAGGCACGCGCTCTTCCTCCAGTCAGGGTCATCATCACGTGGCCATCACACAGACTTGACTTGACTTTGCTTTTCTGTTCTTCTGGAGTGCCTTCCTTTCTCATGCTGTTTATCTTGCTCCACAGCTTCTGCTCTGAATAGTCTTTCTTCTGTTCCCACAGCAAAGATGTCTTCTGAGATCTGATTACTTGTGTCTCAGCACGTGACAGCATTCTCCCAGGCAAAGAGGTGAGACTGTGGATTTCTTTATCATCTTGTGTTTCAGAAAAGAAGTGGATGGGAACTAGTTTGGTTGTTTTCAACCTTTGGTGTAAAAGCTCCCCTTGTAGGGAGAAGTTTGGTGGAGAACTTCTACAAGATCTATGCGACAGGTGAAGAAAAGGAGGATTGTGCCTATGCTGTACAGCAGTCTGAAAAAGGGAAGAAGAGAATTAGACATATTATTAGAAGAGAAATAGATATATGATGGCAATTTTTAGAAGTCTGCATATCAAGAAGATGGAAAGACACTTAGCTAGTATTACAAACCTGTGCATTGTGGTAGTGTTTGAAATTCTGCTGATAGTCTTTTTTTAGCTGTCCAGTAATTGCATCTCTCAATGGGAACGCTACTCAGGAGTAATGATCCTATTGAGAAAAGAGAATATATGTCATAGTAAAGGTTGTGATGGTTTCTGTGAAAGGCTTAACATTGATCCCTTTAGCTATCGAATTTTCCAAGACAGGAAAAAAAAACAACACAACAAAACAACTGAGTTAAGCAGGAGATTCAGTGTGAAAATTCTTGTGGTTGGTTTTTGGAAGATGGAACTTGAAGTGAATTTGTTAAACTGTTTCTCTCTTCTGATGCTTTTAAAAGGAAATGGATTTTTCTTTTCCTACACATTTCAGAGGCTCTTCTCAGTTGTTTTATTTTTTCCTTATGCTAGTAAAAAATGTTAGAGAGTTGAAAAGTAAAAATCCGTAATGCCAAAAAGGCCATGTTGACAAATATATCATAAACATTCAATTAGAACAGTGCCTGCTAATTAAGGGAGAGAGCTGCTGGGAAACAGCAAGCTGATAACAGAGATCGGCCGCCTTTGATCCTCTGTAGAGTTTGTAAAAACTTTACCCGCCTAAACTTGTCTGCAGCTTGTTACGTTTATCCATCTGCTGCAAGGCCAAAAATAAGCAATTTATAATTCACTCCAGCTCCAGTGGTTCAACGTATCACAGGCTGTGGAGCCTTCAGTAAGAGGATGAGAAGAGGAGCGAAGGACGGGCTGAGTGGGGCTGGGTGCTCTCTGTGTGCCCTGTTTCTACTTGCAAGGATTGTGCAGGCACTGGTCCCACACGTGTGTTGCAATGTGGCTGCAAAGCAATTTGGATTTTTCCAGTGGAACACATTTGTGATGCAGCTTCCCTACAGTGGTCTGCTGGGCAGTGCCTGAGGTGTGGGTTAGCCAGCCCTGGCGTCAGTGCTAGCTCTGAAATCGAGTAACAAGAGGAGCTAATTATTCCCTATGAAAATAACACAAGTCTGTGTTCTGTTGGGGTTTTTTTTAGAACAGATCAGAGCTCCATTTCTGCAGCCATATGTTTTATCTGCATTGGTTAGCTACCTCTCCTGGATGCCTGCAACCCACTAAGGGCTACTGCTGTTGTGCTTCTTCCTGCTGAGTCCTCTTTTATCAGCAATCAGGGACTCATTTGCTTTTCTCTGTAAAGAAAAGACAGGTTAAAAAACGTATCCTTTCACACCCAGATTTACCTCCTTCAAAGTGTGGGAGAATGTCACTGTCTGAAGCACCATCTCTGCCTTGTAACTTCTGTGTTGCTGTGATTTATCAGTTCAAATCTGTGTAGCTGCATATGCTGAAAGTGCATAATTTGGAGTGTGTAATTGGATCAGGCATGCAGGAAAATGAGCTGCAGAGAGGTTTCAACAAGGGCAGGACTGAGTAAGAGGAGAGTCAACAAAGGGTTCAGCTCACCTGGGAGCTCGTGTCACAACATGGTATGTCCTTTGCCAGAGGTAGAGTGATTGACAGGCAAGATTGCCTGAGTTTCTGTGGGAATAATGGGAAATATTGGTGATAGGTGGACAGTTGGGCTGGATGATTCGGAGGTCTTTTCCAACCTTGGTGACAGCACTGGAAACTGTCTCTGGGGTCTTGAACAGGCAGCTCAGAGGCCAATGTCCTGGCATTGCCCCTGCTTAGAGGCACGTGGCTGGACTGAGATCTCAGCAACTCCCTCTACAAAGCTGGCGGGAATCCCCCTGGATCAATCTGAAGAAGAAAATTGGGTGACCTGGCTCGTGGATGCTCTGCTCCTCGTGTGTCATCCCGAGTTAAGTTCCAAAAATGTGATCTGTGGAAGCTCATTTGGAACTGAAAGAAATGGTGAAATATGGATTCTCAAAGACGATATACTGAAAAATGAGACAGTAAATGAGCATACCTTCAAAGGAGACAAAATTAACATCTGATGTTACACCAGGCAAATTGTGAGGAACAGAAGTAAAATTTCAGAAGGAAAGGATAACAGTGGCCAATGTGGTATGTTTTAAACAAGAGAAGTTAGAAATGACAAAAGGTGTGCAAAACACTTTTTAACTCCATTGTTTTGGATGTGTTCTAGCAATTGATGCGGGTCACCGTGCTGTAGTAGTTTCACCACCAATGTAAGGTTCATTCTGATAGTGGTAGGCAATAGGTCTTGACTCCATGTAGAATTAGGCTGTAAGAAATCCTAAGAGATAATGAGAGCTGAATAAGTCATATCCTAGTAACCTGCAGTTTATCTATAGTAAAGTTGCACACACAAGTATTTGAGCAGTTGTTTGTTACATAAAGATGACCTACAAGTATATAATCACAAAGGTTTTCTCATACAGGCTCATCCTCTTCCAAGACAGCATCAGGATTTCATCAAGATGCATTTCAAAATGGCAAAGGTTTTGTTCAGTGCCAAAAAAAGAAAGTCTTGGACTTTGATGGTATCACTCTCACACATAAATACTTGTTATTTCCACCCAGCTCACCCTGTGGCATCTACAGCTTGCTGCTTGTTTCCATTCTGATAAGTCCATACTCTGTGTTCTAGTGGGCAGAGTATAATAGCCCTGCTGTGAGTGATTCCTCACACTATGGCTGGGTGTGTGGTATGTACTGTAGCATTGTGTGTCATTAAAACAAAAGCTGTAGCCTTATTGTTAATGGGCTTAGAAGTGTAACTGACTAAATGCCACCAGGATTGGAATTCCCTTTCAAATTTAATGGCATTGTCTCAAATTACCTTTTGAATTCCAGTGAGTAAGGTGTCCCCATCACCTTGCTGCTACAGTAGGTTGCAGCCACACTTGAGCCTAAACACAAGTAAGAGCTGTGGAAACATCGTCTTGGGCTGCAGGAAGTGCATCTACAATCAGTTTGTAGTCCCTTTTATTAATTCTTCCCCACTGAGGCTGAATATCAGACAAGAAACATTGCTTAGATCCCAATGCTGATAGAGGAGACCGCAATTAATGTTGTAATGTGTGTAAATCACTTGTTGCTGCACCTGGTTTATTTATGAGTGTTTTGACATCTGTGCTCGTTAAGACTCCCAGTCCTGTCTCGGTCATACCAGTCACATCTCTTTCCTTTGTCTTGAAGAGGTAAGGTTTCACCCAAGTGACCGTTAACAATCCTGCATAGGACCTCCACAGGAATGGTGAAAAGGTTTGTTTGATTGCAGGGATATTAGTTTGCATCAGTTAATTTACTCCTTTAGGAGACCACAATAGATGAAATAACACTTGTTGTGGGCCTGTATTTCTGATGGTATATACACATTTTCATCAGTTTGTGGGGATAGAACTTTCTTCTGCTTATCTAGCACTGTTGTAGTTGTACTAGGCCTGTACTTTGTTCTTTTCCAGGTCTTTTTGAGAACTGTAAGAAGAATTGTTCTGCTTCAGGAAAGGTACTTTTCTCCCATGTTCTATGTTTATATATTTACTACTTATTAGCTTAATGAGAACTTTCCAGAATTCTCCAGGAATATGTGCAGTTTGTCCATCATTTCTGGATTTCCAGCAGTATTCTCAATGAATAGAAGTGCTTTATACCTTTTTCCTCTCTGATCTAGACATCTGAGGTGGATAATGTATTGATGCTGATGGACAAGCAATCTACACTAATCTCTTATGACACTTTTTTTTAAAGATTTCTGAATTATAAGAGAGATGCTGGTGGAACTGCACGGCTGACCTCCAGACACTGTCTAAGTATTAACCATGGCATCTGAGGCTGCTCAGAGTTTTCTTCAGCCGCTCTCTTCTTGGTTGTCTCACATATATGAAGCTATCCAACAAGCAGGAGACTCTATATCTGCTTCGCTGCTGAATTTGAGTGGAGTGGGTCGTGAGTCAGGAGAAGATAGAAACCGGGGCTTGGAGGGCAGTGGAGGTGCTTACGAGGATTACTCTGTGGAATCAGAAGATGAAGGACACATAGACCCATGGGATGAAGAATACATATGCCCTAGAGAAGATGATCACGTGGCAGGTCGTGATCTTGCTTCACAGGCCCTTCCTCATGGCTCTGACATGAGTCTGCAGAGGCAAAAATGGGTTAAGAATCCCACCAGCTTACCAGGGCAGTGTGTTGAAAGGACCAGACCTTTGGCTGCCAATGGATCACACTGGATAAATGAAGATGTCCAGCCACTTCCTACCATCTCTGAAGATGAAAGTGAGCCCTATGTGAGGGTGAGAGGCCACGAACACAGCTTCAACGTGGATGGCTCTTTAGAAATTAATAAAAACAAGGCAAATTTTGCAGGTAAGCAGCTAGCAAACACCAAGAATTCTCATCTCTGGTATTGATTTGATGTAGTTGCTTATCTCCTCATTTTGTTCAGTGTAGTCTTTGTTTCTCACCACTAAAATAAACTCTCATGAAAAGTCCCACAGAAAAATCTAACCTTTCCCTCTTCTTTTTCCAGTTACTTTTCTTATTCTTGAAACTGATCTAATTGAAATTAGTGAAAATTTTCAGAATTAAGTGCTGTATATTAGATACCAGTCAAGGTCTGTAGCAGTAGCACAGAGCATTTTTTTTTTTACGCCCACCATGTTTTGTTTCAGGTAACAGAATCTTTCAAAGGGAATGTTTAGCCTTAAGCCTTTGCTTTGAGAACCATCTGCCTTTTCATCATTGCTATTAAAGATATATATGTAATCTCAAACTTTGTTTCTTTGTGCCAGGAATCTCAAGATGTTACTGTGCCATGTGCTGTGAAATGCTCTAGTAAAAAGCCAGTCATATCTCATGATCTTATGGATGAAAGGCTCCCAAATCACTTTCCCTCTCTCCCACCACCCCCACAGACTTTTTGTGTTAAAATGATTGGACAGCAGGCAAGAGATTATGGGATGGAGAAATGAATTTGGTATTTTCAGTTTTAAATAGACCTAACTATGACTTGTGATCATTAAGTGATACAGACAGCTTCTCAGGTACTCGTGTTCAGAACTGAGTCTCAGCTACTGGACTTCTACTCAGTAGATACCACTGTAGATGTGGCTAGAGGTTCCCTGGTCCACAGAAAACTAACGGAGATGTGTGTTTCAACCAAATATCTTGGGGACTTGCTGGGTTAAAGGCATTTTTTAAGAGTTTCTTAAGAAAGGAGGTGAAGTGGGAAGAGGAGAGAATTTGGAGTATGAACCTGGAGAAGAACCTGACATTAAGTCTTTAGAGCTTGACTTCAGATGTCTAAATTCCTTTTTTCTTTTTTTTTAATAGGAAGTTGAAGCTATATATTTAGACTTTTCGTTGTAGACTGTCAAAGTTTAGGCTTTCTGGTTTTGGTTTTAATAGGAATATCAGACTAAATGTATAAACTTCGACTGCGTTCTTTGGATGTTAAAATTAACACCTTTCTTTATTACTGTTCCTTGCACTGCCACGGCCAGGGTTTCATAAGATGGTAAAGGAACTGGAGTAGCTTTCCTAGAAGGGAGAGGCTAAAATCTGAGTCTTGTTCAGCTGGAGAAGAGGAGCCTTAGGGAGATCTCATCAATGTCTGTAAATACCAGAAGGGAAGGTGCCAAGAGCATGGAGCCAGTCTCTTGTCAGTTGTGCCCATTGCCAGGACAAGAAGCAGGGGGTGCAAACTGGAGCACAGGAGGTTCCTCCTTAACATCAGGAAGCACTTCTATGTTGTGTGGATGATGGAGCTCTGGCACTGGTTGCCCAGAGAAGTTGTGGAGTCTCCTTGGAGATTTTCAATAACTTGGATGTGGGCATGGGCTACCTGTCCTATGTGTTCTTGCTTGGGCAGGGTTTGGACCAGGTGGATTCATAGGTCCCTTCCAACCTCAACCGGTATGTGATTCAGTGATTTAAAAGTGCTTTTGCTTTGACTTCTCCGTCTCCCAAGCTAGGACTGCTTGTGTCATATTCCAAATAGATGAACTCAGTTTATTTGGTAGAGCACTCTGGAGCTGTCTCTTGGAGCCCATTCTTTAACTTGTTGAGATTCCCTACCCTTTGGTACCCCAGGTCTTCCCTATACACAGTGCAATATCCTTCCCTGGGGGTTTGTTCACGGGCACCAAGTCAAAGCCAAAGGGATGAATTTAGTCTGTGCTTGGATCTAGTGGCCAGGGCATGGATGCACTGGAGCAGGACACAACTGTTGAGCAGAGTGCACCCTGATTCCTGCAGGACCTGTCAGAGAAGTACCCAACAGGAGCTGTCAGAGTGATTCAGAGCTATTCAGAACAGCTGGGGGCAGTGCATACCAGATGTGTTTTGATGGTGGCCTCCAGGTCTTCGTCCTATCTCTGGACCCATACCTGTGTTCACAGTGGATGGGAGAAATGGTCGAGAGCTCTCAGAGAGCTGAGGGCCAAGAATAGGCTACTGCCACTGTTAAAGCAGTTTCTCACCTGCTGTCTTATCTGCAGGGACATCTGAAGAGAAGGGTTCTTAACAGCATGTGGATGGATGAGATGAGCTCACAGTACGGTGACATTCAGAGGTGCCAGAGTAACCTGTCACTGCAGCTGAAGAGAATTGCTGTGAAGCCGAGAGCAGATGCTGACCGAGTTGCTGTTGCTGGGCTCTTGTTTATTACCTATTAGCTTTCCTTTGTAGTAGGCTGTCTGGAGCTGTTGTGGGCTAGGAGGCTGTCTTTACAGAGCTCATCAGCACCTATGTTGCTGCAGCCTAAAGTTCCCTGCTTCCACATGAGGTGGTTCGGAAGCCATCACATAGCTTTTTACGCCACAGGGAATGTCACTCTAAATGCTCAAAAGCAGTCTTTTATCTTTTTATCACTGCACTGTACAAAAGGCCATCCGGTGCCCTCAAGACATGGCAGTCATGAAGTTGGTTGCATGAGGGCTGGGACCTGGAGCCTTTTTTTCTCAGAGCTATCCAATTTGTGTGATAGGAGAGAAGGTGCTGAACTGTGATTTGAAAATGTCTTCCAAAACACACACGTGCTCTTTGTATTCATGTATTTCTTTATATTTCCTTTTTTTTTTTCCTTTAAATTCACTCTCTAACATCCAGAGTGTGAACTCTTGTGATGGTAACCTAGACATGCAGAGAGGCTGTAATACCCTGAGAACTTAAAATTTCAGTTGTGGATTAAAATGATCAAGAGAAGAAGTTTGAGGTATCCTTGTTTCTGTTAGCTTTGTTACCTAACCCTAAGTGACAAGTGACAATGTAAGTGAGCATATGGACTTGCTGACATTCAGCAAAGGCATTCAGGAGCATCAGTATTAGCTTTGAACATTTTTCTTTGCTTTTGGCATATTTTCTTCATTTCTACAAAATACATGTTTCCTGTTTATCCTCATATTCTTTCAGAACATTGCATCTTGACTTTATTTCACTTAATGTACCATATTTCTCTCCACAATAGAATATTTTAAAGCTAAATTGGCACAAAACAGTTGCAATGCTGAATGCTTTTTGTTGCCATGGAAATATTTCTGGGCACTTACTGACGACCTGGTTGCCAATAGTAATGTAACAGAGAAAATAGATATGCTTCATTTAGCAGCCACTGGTGATTAAAGAGCCACAGAAACCCGTTACAAGGTCATTCCAATATATAGTTTATTAGGTTTAAGAGAAGAGAAAACCACACCCCAGAGGAGAATAATTTTCATTAAAAAAAAAAAAAATTCAAAATGAAATCCAGTTGTTCCCCACACTTAAACTTACAGCATGCTTCTGCGATGAAATAGAATTGCAGTTAAAAACCATCATTACCTCATCTTCTTTTTATCAGATGTGTTTTTGATTGCATTTTTGCCTCCTAAGAAATGTCCTAGCTCCTTGAGTTGCGTTTCTGAGGCCTCAAAGCAGCAAACAAACTATGGAAAACCATTTTTAGGCTTAGGGATCTAATACAGTATTTGATCAATGAGGTTCTTGGGTTTTTGTTCGTCAAATGTCTGTTTGATCATAGAATCATCACAGAATCACCAGGGTTGGAAAAGACCTCTGAGACCATCCAGTCCACCTATCACCAGCATTTCCCACTGAACCATGTCCCTCGGTACAACATCTAAATGCTTCTTGAACGTGATACTGAGACCCTGAGGCATGCTAATCAACTGGTTTGCCTGCTGCTGAGTCCCAGCCCGTACTTCAGCAATGCTAGTAATGTTGTGCCAGGTTGAAAAAACAAACGTGGGGAAAAGTTTTTCACTTCAAATGCATTTGAGCCACAATTTAAAAATGAATGAGGAAGTTGCCCAATAGCACAGGCTGCTTGATTTAAGAAGCTAGCGATGGGAATGCAGCCCCTTCCATGCATCCAGATCCCTGATACCATTCGCAAATCATGTAATTGTAAATTTCAGATTTACAGTTCGTTGCAAATACAGATGAACTTGCTTTTGCAGCTTCCTTGAGACCCTCCCTTGCTGTCTAACCTTGGTGTCATCCATCTCAGAATGAGGAGGGAACAGCTTTTGCATCCTCCTGTGGCTGAGATGCTGCTATCAGCTGACTGGGGGTGGCTGCTGAGAGTGTGGCTGCCAGATCTATCGTTGCACATTTGGCTTAAGAATTGGAAAAAACCAGCAGAGCAATGAGGCACTTCTAAAAGTAGTGCACTGCTAACGGAGGGGTAGAGCAGGTCCATTTCCCAGCCTAGCTCTATTATAGAAAAACCGGTAATCAACAACAAAGTGAGGTACAGCAATAAGCATGCCATAAATACAGTGATCTTAATCTTCTTCTTCTCCGGGCCCATGTCCTGTGCAAACAAAAAGTCAGAGTGACTACTATGGCAGTGGTTTCAAGCAACCACTGCTCTGAAAAGGCATGGGGAGAGACACACCAGCAGAGCTGAGTCTTCTGAATCAAAATGGAGCTATTTTTGCACAGTGAGCTCTGTGATTGAAGAGTCTCCCGAGCTGTCTGACACTATGTTCATAACACTAGCGTAATAAATAGGTGAGCACTACACTTGAATTGCATGAGATCTGTGGAGAATTTTTCCATCAATTAGGCAGTCTCAAAGCTAGATAAAGTAAATTTTTTGACCTTAGAATGGTAGGAGGTTTGATGTCCTAATAGGAATCTTGTCTAGATGGCTAGATATCTCTCCTCAATACATGTAACATAAGGCACACCTCTGAGGCTCTGGGAATTTTAAAACCAGAGAGCCCTATTGCATTTACTTACCTTGGCCTCCAGCTTAACAGAGGTTGTTGATTTTTGCCAGCAATTGCTGTAGTGGAAGAAATTATTCTTTCTGCTGTACATGGACACTCCTGACCCCAGTAAATGACCCTTCATACAGCCAGGAATTCCTAGGCAAGAAGTGACTTTTCATTAGGTCCTGTAGTCCCATGTAGCAAAATAGACCCAAAAGAAAAATATGTTGCTTATGTGATAAATCAAACTTCTGTGTGAACCTGAAGCTCAGATAGATAGATGGCCTGTTTCCATTTGAAGATCCGAAGTGCTGATGTATTTTATCACATCTGGCTACAGAGCCAGCCAGTGCTCCAGCCAGAATGTAGCCCTATAAAATCAGTGCCTGCCCTCAAAACAGGTCATTTAAAGAGGCTACCCTGAGTTGGCAGCACTGCTAGCACTGGGCGAAGGAAAGCATAGACAGATAGTGGGCAAAAGCACTTCACAGAAAGTACTTCTGGCTGCTCAAGTGGGAGAGAGCGTAACGTGACTGGGGATATGCATCTGGGATCTGAAGGATGTGATAAGAGTCCACAGCTTTCTGAACTGAAGTGCAGGCATGAGTTTGCATCGAATGCTTTCTCTCCATAAAACTCAGAGTTGCTCAGAAAGTACTTGTGCACAGACTTTCGTCCTTGTGAAGCTGGCACCATGTTCCTTTCTTGTATTTAATATACTAATTTGGAGTTCTGTGTTTCAAAGGTTCAAATTTTGGTGGCTTGATTTTCAGTGAGTTCCTTGTCTAGCAGGCAAGGCTTCCTCCTGCCTAGTTTCCTAAGGGGCACGAGGGATACACTCTTTAGGAGTATTTGTCATCTGTGTTTGCCATCTAGAAGGTTGCATAAGCTGTATGGAGAAAGATTTATTTAAAAATGAAGAAATAGATGTCGCCATTCAGCACGGTTGCAGAACAAATTGTGTGTGAGCGTGTGTGTTTGTGCATGTATTTTCTGATCCACTTTTGCTAAGTGGCATCCTCTTCCCACTCCCCATATGGCAGTTGCGACTCTGTCTTCCTCTGGGAAGGTTGTTTAGGGCTCAGGAGACTTCATTTGCCAATAAACAGAATCTTGGCAGCATCTGGGAAGTGCTGCCTCTCCTAGAAACCCTGCCTCCTCACCTTCCATCTCCTACTATGGGTGAGGCAGGTGTGAATGATCTCACAGTGCTGTGCGGGAGGTTGCATGCAGGCATACTAGCAGCACTCTGTGCAGAGCTTGAGCATAGTATTTCTGTGAGCTGATGCAAACAGTAGTACCTTTTTGTCTTTTCACGTTTGCAGTCCTTGCTAGTTTGGCCTGCTTTGTACAAGGCTGCTCATGCAAACCCAAGACTAGAGGCAAATGCTTGCAGAAGTAAATGACCATTAGGACTACTGAAAGCATGGATAATCCTTCTCTGTTTCTTCCCAGCCTCAACTGGATTGCACTCTTCTGAAGTTATATGAGATGGATTCACCTTCCAAAAGGCGAGCCTTGTGGACCAAAAGGTTGTCCTCCTCCTCTGTCAGACATAGGGGTTCAGATATAAATATCTTTTTACCAGGTAATTTCTGGCTCTTGTAATGATTTGTTAGTAGCAAGCATCATCTTGAGTGGTCTAGTACTCTCCTGAAATACAACCATAGTAACCAAGGGAAAAGACTGAAGTAAAGGGGGGAGACTGAAGTCATGGAGGAAAAAATGTGCAGTTTTAGAGGTGGCAAATAGCCATATTGTGCCAGTGGTGATCTTCTGGGTAATGAGGAAGACGAGGTTGAGCTGTACCTCTGCAGATGCTGTTTGCATGGCTCTCATGCAGTTACCTCTGATTTAGGGGGGTTTCATCAACACCAGTTTGTAGAGCAATCGTGGACGACTTGGGTTGAATCTCTAACCAGTCCATAGCAAAGCCTGTGAAGTAACTTGAAAAATCACTGATGCTTTCATGCCTTCTGCACTCCACCAAAAAGTTCCATGACACTCAGGCAAGCATTCCCTATCTGGAACTAGGCATTGGTGCATGATGAAGCATCCATGGAAGCACTGCACTGGGCGTGAGTGAATGCCCACACAAACCGCGTGCTCAGAGACAGTGTGTTCCTCAGGCTCAGGGAGAGTGAAGCCCATACATAGCAGCTTAATCCATGTAGGAGTGTTCTCCAGCAAATAGTTTAAGAGTTATGGTGCTGGAGAGAAACCCCTGAGTTTGTATTAATGAGAGCGCTGAGGTTTGCTGAAGCTCTGTGTCACAGGGTCAGTTTGGGGGTCTTGACCTCTTACCATAAATAATATGCTGTAGCTACAAAGCCATTGGACCCAGGAGTGATTTTGCAGTTGTCAGTAGCTTGCTATTTTGTAATTGTCAGATATAAAACCGTGACAGAGATGTGCTGTGTTTCCTTGATCACAAGTTGTGCTACTCCCCGTGCCTGGGTTCACGGGCATGCTGCTGTGTTGTGCCTTTAATTAGCTCCTTGCTTCACTTAATAGTTCTGTGTTCCTTCCTTACTGCGTTTAAATCAAGTGAGCCTTCCAAAACTTGCACAGAGAGATTGTAGGCATCTCATCCCTGGAGATGTGCAAAGCCAGTTTAGGTGGGACCTGGGCAATCTGTTCGAGTGCTTGCAACCCTTCTTGCGGCAGGGAGGTTGGAACTTCATGAACCTTGAGGTCTCTTCCAACCCAAGCCACTCTATGATTTCACACGATCACTGAAGTTGAAGCGAGGAGAAATGGGAATAAAGAAGGAGAACATCTGCTTTGGGTGACAGTGTTGGTTACAAACGCATGAGAATCTTGTTACACCACAGCCTCACCCAGTGCTACTACCCAGGGCTGTGATTTTCCCAGGAAAATGGAGGTGTTACGGCAGTGATACAGGGGGGCTGTGGTAAATCAACCCTGTGGTAGCAAACAGAAAGTTTCAATTAGAAAAATCAGTGGGAAAATAAATGTCTGCCTTGTTGCAATGCAGTAGTTATCCGTAGCAACCCCAAACAAATCTCTTTGCGAGGGAGTTGATTTCCACCCTATTAATCAGCAAACAAAGACTTGTGGGTGTGAAGCTGATGGTTACGCATTGAGTGCTACGAATGGTCTGTAATCAGCATGCATGTGCTGGATCTAGTTGCTTCTGAGTGTGGCACAGAGAAACTGAGCAATCCTGGGTCTTCTGGACACCCTGCTGGCTAGCTTTCCTTCCAAGAGTCGGCAGGCCATTTTCTGCAAGGAGCCAGTGCCACTTCAGATGAATGTCCTTGTTGCTTGTACAGACACAGAGTGGCTTGTGCATTAGAATTAGTGTCCAAGCCAAATAAAAGGGGTGGGTGATGGGGAAGCTGAAGGAGTTCCACCTTTTGGAGACTACTAGGAAAGATGTATTGAACATAATGCTTACAAAGAGAGGAGCACTTTTTTTTTTGTTCGTTTGTTGGTTTGAAGGAAAGGACAGTGTTTCCTAAAACATTCGTCATGGGGATCCTGCACTTTTAGTTTCTTGGTCCATGAGCATTTACAGTTCAGCACCCTGAATTTGAGCCCTGAAGCATCACAGAATGGAATGGTTTGGGTTGGAAGGGACTTTTAAGGTCATCCAGTTCCATCCCCCTGCTGCAGGCAGGGACACCTCCCTCTGGAGCAGGTTGCTCACAGCCCCATCCAGCCTGGCCTTGAGTGCTTCCAGGGAGGGGGCATCCACAGCCTCACTGAGCAGCCTGTTCCAGTGTTTAGCCACCCTCACAGTAAATAATTTCTTCTGATATCTCATCTAAATCTGCCCTCTTCCAGTTTAAAACCCTTTTTCCTCCTCCTGTTGCTTCCTGCCTGGATAAAAAGTCCTTCCCCAGCTTTCCAGTAGGCCCCCTTCAGGTACTGGAAGGCTGCTATAAGGTCCCCCTGGAGCCTTCTCTTTGCAAGGCTGAAAAGCCCCATCTCTCTCCACCTGTCCTTGTAGGAGAGGTACTCCAGCCCTCTGATCATCTTTGTGGCCCTCCTCTGGACCTGCTCCGGCAACTCCATCCTGGTGCAAGCAAAGCATATGCAGATGGAAAGGACTTTCCTGCCTCTGCAGCTGGATGTCATCTTCAAGCAGCCTGGCTGAGGGGTGCACACTGACTCATGGGTGCAGCTGTGTCCACACCACGGGGGTTTCTGGCTTAGTAGCATCTCCTACAGCGTGCAGTCTTTTGTCTTCCACTTCTCCGCAAGTCCTGGGCCTGTGCTAATAAATCCCAGTGACATAAATGAAGCCTGACTCATGCTTGCTCCACATGTGAAACATAAAGTAGGTGTTGGGGAAAATGAGGGACGATTTTTTACTTCTGCTTCTTGGCTGCCATTTCCTATTGCTATGGAAGAACCTTAGGTAACGAAGTGAGAGTTAGCTTCAAGCTGAATCTCATGTTCCTATTTTTAAAATCAAATTTTGGAGTAGGAAAAAGGCAACAGGAAAAGACTGTTGATTTTCATGCTGTTTTCTGTGGGCAGTTCTCTATTTCTTTGCACAGCAGCGTGTAGAATTGGAGTTTATTGTTCTGACTGCTGTATTGTTTGGCTATGGAAGTGCTTGATGGTCAGAACCATTTACTGCAATTGGTCTTGTTTCTGATTACCCCTTGACTTTTCTGTTTGCTTTCTGCCTTCTGTTGGAAATTTCCCCTGGTCTGAAAGCTGCCAAATGGTGGTTCTCCATGTGTGTGAACTGTGTGAGGAGATGAGTGGAAATGTCCAGGTGGATGTTTCTTCTGTACAAAAAGAAGGCTTTTTGGTGACTGGACTGCATCTCCAAATAGTTTTGAGCATAAATGAAGACAAGGGTGCCTAGTCCCTAGTCAAACCCATAAATCAGGCAGTTGCATTGCTCTGTGCTTTGATTTGAAGCCCAAGTTGAGATGTTTGATGCCAAGAGTGAGAAGACACCAGGCTGTAAATGCTGTGCAGATCAGAGCTGTAGGTGCGCAGAAATTGGTAGCGGGAACTCCATGGGCACTGCTGTATGTTTCTTCCTCAGGTCTGAGAAGCTTCAGCAAACCCATTGTTTGAAGCAAGCCTTTCCAGTTTTCCAGAAGAGAACGCCTTTTCATTGCTCTATGTGCAGCTCTAGGTTTTGCTGAATTAGAAACCAGTGCTGATTGCTGTAACTCTGTCATCCTGATCATGAAAATTTTAGGACCAGGCTTCTGTGGCTGCTTCTGTAATAGCAAAGAACACAGCACAGAGGCCTCCTGGGATCCTCCAAGTGAATGCAATATGCATAGATGTGCTGATATTGTTCTGGGTATGTGATCAAATACATTTGTTTATTATTATTATTTTTTTTTTGTACAGCACTTCTACTTCCTTCAGGGCTCGGTGGTTCTCCCACTGAAGTTTTCATGGGCTTCAGTAAAACAGAATCAAAATCTTTAGGAAAAAAAGTGGATGCACAAAGGTAGCATTAAATACATAGGAAAGCAGAATTTTGAGTTTTCATTGCTTATCCAAAATCACTGTGTTGGTTTTTTTGTGCGTGTTTTTTAACATTCAGGCAGACAGGATGCACGTGGTACATCTCGGTTTTACACCTACACTGTGTATTTTATTTGATAACTTATTTTCTTGAACAAATGGTAAGTTATTGTTCATACTTGGTAATGCTGCGGAGAATTCTTGAATTATTTATTTCATGCAGTTTAGCTTAGTGTGTCTGGGTGCCCGTAAGCCAACTCTGTAACTGATTGGATGTGTGAAATTTCTGGATAAACACTGGCAGTTTGAAATACCTTGCCAGAAAAAGAGGTCACCCTCTTTCCTCCCCCAACTGTCCTCTTTGGGGAAAAAAAACAAAACCAAAACCAACTTACGTGCATCCTTAAGGGTGGTGGGAGATGATTTATAAAACAGATGCTGCACAGAAGTAATTGAGTTGACGCTGCTAGAAATATGTATATGCTACACAACATCTGCAGATCTCAAGATGTATTCATTATCTTTCCAGAATGTAGATTGTAATTATGGGTCCTTTATTTAAGTTTCCATGGTGATGTAGAAAATGTTTCCCCCTTGTCCTTTCCTAATCAGGACACTTGTATATTTGAATGGTGAACGTTTTTCTCTCCCCTGGGTGAAGTTAGTTTTATTAATATAGAGATATTAAGCTGACATGATGCTGTCTGCTGCACAGGCACAGATTCAACAGCAGACGTATCAAGCATTTGCTACAGATTCCCCAGTGTCGGCTGTTTAATTAGCCTGTGTGCTTCCAAATGCAAGTAAGAAACTGCATCCAGTGTTGTAACAAGTGATGCAGTCACGCTTCGGGGATTTGTAAAGTTGGAGTCAAAGTGAAGAGGCCAGTAGTCTATAAAACCTGGCTGAGTTCCTCCCTTTGCTCAAGCAAGATGAATTCAGTGGATGGTGACTTGGCACTTAGTTTGGCTCGATACAATCTTCTATATATTAAAACAAAACAAAAAAAATGATTTTTCTCATAAAAATAATAATGTTTCTGAGCTCTGTGGAAACAATCAATGAAGCAGTGGTAGTCACAGTCCAATTAAAGCTGCAGTTGAATTGCCAGCTTCAGAGTTTTGCTGCTGATTTACAAAGGAATCTCCCCGCTATTGTTGCAAAGCTTTGGTATCTCTCTTTTCTCTTACACCACTCAATGTTAAATGACTGAAGTGCTTCCCAGTTAGGCATCCTAAGAAGTAGTACTGAATTTCCAAACAGTCTGGAAGTCCAAGGGAAACCTAATGCATGAGGAGTGCAGGTTGCATATCCATCTCTGTGCTGCAGAGCATATGAGTTCTTCACGGTGCAGTGACGGAGCACTGGCACAGGCTGCACAGAGGGGTGGTGGAGTCTCCTTCTCTGGAGATGTTCAAGATTTAAATTTTTATTTTGTGCCTTAAGTGCTCAGAAGATATTCCTGTGTAAGTAGAGGTTACCAGCTTTTCCTGAGCATTTAAATTAATTTTGCAGAGGTAGTGAATTGACTACACAGTTGGCTGAAAAAGGAGAGTGTAGTTTTATGTGTCCTGATTATTTGGATAGATTTAGGCCATAGGGTTGCTACAACTCGAAATAATTTTTATTTAAAGTAATTACAGAGAAACTTATTTTCAATAGCTTATATAAAAAATAATCCATTTTTACAATAGCTGGCCACCAACCATTTAAAAACTCATGTCCTAAAACCTTTTCCATTTTCATCAGAATAGGAATGTTTAGCTTTAGTGGTAATGCAGTGGCACAGGCTGCCCAGGGAGGTGGTGGGGTCACCGCTGCTGTAGGTGTTCAAGAACTGTGGAGCTGTGGCATGGAAGGACATGGTCATTGGGCCTGGTGGGGGTGGGTTGGTGGTTGGACTGGGTGATCTTAATGATCTTTTCCATCTTGAATGATTCTGCAGTTCTTCTGGGCCGTGGCTGGTGCAGGTTGCTCTGTCACTGCCTTGCTCAGTCCTTCTGCCCAGGGAGCTGAGCTCAGAGTGGCAGCAGGAGGACTTATGGAGTGGTGGCAACTATTGTCACCAAGTTTGCATTTCAGAATTTAATGGACCTAACGCTGTGTAAAGGCAGGATCCTGCTTCCCTGCTGGAAGCCACGTGGTTGTCATGAGATAGGAAGAGAAAAAGTTGCTGTTGGTCCCAAACGAGCCCATGTCACTGAGAAAGCTGCCTGCAATGCTCATTTGTTCATCTGCTTGGATTTGCCATGGTGATTATCAAGCAAGTCTTGGCAACCATTATTGTGCACTTCACACTGAAGAGCAGCAGCAAATCATCCACTGGGAATCTGGCTTGTTCACAGACACGTGCACAAACACACGCGCACTGACCACTCTCCATCCCCACTGCCCACTACCCCACTGCGTGCCAGTGGGTTAGAACATCCTGCTGCCAGGCTCCCTGCTGATGGCGGGGAGGTCAGCAAAATGCCTCTGCATCTCACCCTGACGAAGCAAGGCCAAGTATATTCAGTGTGTCCCGAGCCCTCTTTTCCCATCTAGCAGCTATGTCAACGCTAATGATGGTGCAGTCATCTTGTATTTGAAGCACGTGCTGGTAGTAGGAGGGGAAGGGCGTTCATGGCGATGTGCTCAATTGAGTATCTCCACTTTTAAAGGTTACAATTTACATTGGTCTCCTCAGTTCCTCTGTTGCTGGCAGATGGAGTCAGCAGTGCCTGTTAGCACTGTGCTCTATCTGTGTGCTCGTGGCCTTACCCAGAGAGCAGGTCACGTCTGAGTTGCTTTCTCTGCACAAAAGAAGTTCCCTCTCCACTCTGGCGGGAGCTGAAAGAGAATGAGAGAGTAAGAACGTTTTCAAGCCCTTTGCTGACCACTTTGTCATTGCATGTGCTAATGATTTTATAAGTGGTACATTGTGTCCTGCTCTGTTCTGCTCTGTTAAATACTTGCATTTAAAAAAATAATGACATGCAGAATTGATCAAGGTCTAACAGTTCTTAACTGTTGCAGATGCAACATGACATCCAGGGTTTTCCTGAAGTTTGAGGAAGCAGTTCCATGTAGTTGTTATTCACCCATCTTCCCCAAACCCTTGCTCCCCTTTTTGTTCACAGAAGGCTGTCTGTGAGCTATGAGTGTGCCGTGTCATCCAGGTTCTTGGCTTAGAGCAAGACTGTCTCAATCCCAAGTTGCCATTCTTTCCCAGTAAACAATTATGGGCTGGATGAAGAACCGACAGTATCTTCAGACGGTGATGATGAGGTGATTTAGCAGTTTGAAATGTGTGTGTCTTGCTCACAAAGTTTTTGGTCAGGAATATCTGAAAAAGCAGCACAGGCAGGTATGGAGGACAGTCCCACATTCAGCCACTTGCTCTTCAGCCTTTAGGAGCTTGATACAGAGGTGTCCAAATGTGATCTTCCTTTCTTTCTTACTAAAATTGGTTTCATTATTGGTTACCTGCAACTCAGTTCTAAAGTAGTTGGAGAAGGTAAAGTCTGGATTGAAGCCGTGCTGAAGCTTGTAAAGATCTTTCCAATGAATGTCTCTTGGTTTTGAATTCTGGCTCAACCCACAGGGATTTTCTTGGATTTTATTGCCAGTTTTGCCAAGATAATAACTGTAGGACTTTGTTCTAATAATCTGTTTTAATCTGTGCCATTCGAGTCAATTCTTTAGCAAGCCTTTTAGCAAAAGCTTTTTACAGCAGCTTTGCAAACACAAGGTGAACAGTGAATGAGTTATGCTATATCGTTTGCCAGCACATACGCCAAATGTCAGGCAATGACAGAAACTAAAAATTTATGGCACAGAAGGGAAGAATTTTATGATCTTCTATGGACTAATGTAATGACTCTTTTATACAAACAAAGATGGAATGCATTTAAAAGTGTAGCTACTTAGAAAATTGGCCCAAACACGTTCTAAAATCTGGATAAATTCATTAGGGGGAAGAGCTGTGAAAGTGCCCTCTGTTTTCAGTTCCATAGAATGCTTTACTTTTGAAATACGATTGCTTGATTTTAATACACCCTCTGAACATTTCAAGATACTCTCCATTGAATTCTTCTGACACAACACGGTGCTGAGGTGCCCTTATTTTTCAGAGCTATTGCTAATACTATTTAAATAGCTGTTCAGAAATTAGATTAAGCCACATCTTGAGACCTGCTTTCACTAAGGACATTTGATTCAAAATTAGACTTTTCATTGTGAACAAATGCCTATAAACTAATGTCCTTGGGTATGTCAAGTCTCTTCAAATTGATAATTTTCTGTTTTTATGGAATGAGAAAACCTACCACAGATGTAGTCAGAAGGAGAAATTGAGCATCCTAGGAAGCCCTGATGAGCTTTTCTCCCACTCAGCCTTGGCATGCACAGTCTTCTCAGATCATGTTCTTAAAATTTCCCTTGACCCTCTGTTTCTATTATGAATGTCATGAAGATCTTCACTTTGGACTTGTTTAGCCTCAGCTTTTCAACCGTTAAAAATCTTTGTAGTAACCTGGATAGAGCTTGGGAAGAGGAGCATGAACTACAGGAAGGAAGGATTTGGAGGATGCTCTGGGGACCTGAATGACTCGTATGCCAGCTCTGCCCACAGCCTCTCTGCAAATCACCCTATTAATAAAGAGCCTGCTTTTAGTTCTGGAATCATGGAGTCTTCTTGTGCTATTACCCAGCATGTGGTAAATTAAACAATCTTGGCCTGATTGCATAATGTAACTTGAAATTTAAGTTCCTTTTTCTCTTTAAGCCCGAAAATTTACAGGCCATTTTTGTTTAGATTAATTGTAATTAGATAATAGTTCTGCTTCTTTGAGGCTCTTCTGGGAAGTTTTTTTAGCCCTTTGATGGCTAAACTCACGGCAAAGGGCACTGTTCAGTCTTCATGTGTCTGGTGGGGCTCAGTGCAAGGTGGTGCTAAGGTTTGGAGAGGTGGCTTGGCATGGCAGCTGTAGCAGAGGTCAGGCAAGAGGAGTACAGTGTGAGGGCAAATGTGCTTCAGTCCCATTACTCACATCTGCTGCCATGTCTGTCTTATAGGAAGAGGCATTGGCACAGGTTGCCCAGAGAGGTGGTGGGTGCCCCATCCCTGGAGACACCAAGGGTGTAGCTGGACAGGGCTCTGAGCACCTGATGGAGCGGTGGGTATCCCTGCTCACTGCAGGGAGTTGGACTTTAAAGGTGCCTTCCAACTCAGATGATAATATGAAAATCACGGCTTGTGATTTCAAGTCCAGAAGTACCAAGTTCCATCCTGAAATCTTTTCCTTCTCTTGCTGTACTAAAACAACCTTGTAAGTTCCCTCATGTGTTTATATTCGGTCTAGAAGTAGGGATCAAGCTTCTTTCATTTCTGAAAATCACAAAGAAAAAAACAGTCTTTTTTTGTTGCTGTTGTTGGTCAAAGCACAGCAATTTGCTGCAGTCCACAGAGCAAACTTCACCTTGACCAATGCAAGTAACAGCCACACATTAAACTTTTCACCTCAGTGTTTCCTTCTGGTTAATAAATTATTTGGTGTTCATTAAGCAAGGTCTACTGGGCTTCATCTTCTAACTCTGGAAGTGCATTTTAGGAACCATCGAGGTCTCTCAGGATATTTCTGTATCGTATTGTAATTCATAGAACTGAGATTGTGCATTGTTGAAGAAGAACAAAGCTATTTTAGCTTCAACTGACAGTTTATCTGCTAATTTGAATCTTCACAGTCCGTATTGCATGTGCTGAACTTTCTGTGTATTACAAGAGAGCTTCCATATCTCAGTACCTGTTAGGGTTCAGTTCCCTGGTGTTATGGGTGAAGTTTATCCTCTCATCTGGCCAAATTCCTGGTTTCTTCATAACCAGTTCTCCAACCCTGAACACAGCCTTTCCCAATTTTGTGGTGATTTAAGTTCCCTGGTGTGCTCCTGGTCTCTGTTACGACTTGTGGTATGTGACGCAGCAGGGAAAGGTTGTGGGACAGGACTGAAAAACCCACACTCTTTTAGTGTACGGTGCTGTCTGCCCTTAATTTTAGAATTGGCCTCTATTGCTCCGTGGGGACTCCTGGCTAATTAAAACTGAAATAGTTAAATAAGTCTGTCTCGGCATGTATCCCTGACACTGTGCTGTTTATTCATGTCAGGTATTCATAAGACAGTTGACATTTTCTTCCTTAAAGTTCTCTGAAGTAAATTACAGGCGTTTTACTGCTATGACCTTTTTCCTTACGTGAACAAGCTCTGTTTTGACCATTTTTTTGGGTGACTACAATGCTAAAACTGATGTAATTGGAGACATACGGTTTTTTTCTCCTCTATAGCAGGGCTGTTACCTATAACGATTCTCTAATACTGGTATTTGTGAGTGATTATCGCTTACCAAACTGCTCTGAACTTAAAGAAAAACCTGACTGTTTCACTAAATGGTTGTGGTGGTTGCACCTTTTCCCTTCCTCTCTCCGAATGCTACATTTGCTTTCCTAACGCATTCGTTTTGTGTCTGAGTCCCAGGGAAATGGCTTGCTCTATTAATACATTTCTGGAGTTTTCCTGTTATGAATAGCCTTTTATGGCTTTAATGTAGTTTTTGAAAATTCCTCCATTATTGATCTAGATATTATCCCAGCAGGAGTCAAAACCGCAAGACAATTGTGTGAGGATGATTTCTTACTACACTAGCATTTTATTCTGAAAGCCTGCTGTGTGGTGTGTGCTTTGATGGATGACCCACTGTTTAAAATGTGTATTAGACGTTGGCTTGCTAATTAAATGCCTTAAGGAGCGCCTGTACCCATTCACTCTCAGTAAATCTGTATATATGGAATTTCCGTTGTCTTATTTCTTGCTTGCATTGCTCTGTTTACTTGTTTCTGTTTTCTGGCACTGTGGAGAAGAGTGGGAGTAATGGCAAAAAAATGACTCTCTGCCTTCGCTTGAGCTTGAGGTTGGGGCGGAGGGGAGAGGATGAGGGCTCTTGGTTTCAGGACTAGGTCTGCCAGATAGGGGATGAGGAGAAGAAGAGGCGGACTGTGCATTGTGGAAGGGAGTGAGAAGAGCACTCACCTGACATTTGAGAGATCAGAATTCAGATCCCTCATTCTCCTGAAGGACCATCTCCTACATCTCAGAGCAGCACTATAATTATGAAGCTGTGAAATGCTCTCAGACCTCTCTGCTGAAGTGCCTACGCTTGAGGCATTTTGCTGGGATGGAGCAGGTGAGACCCTTCATGGGCAAATGGAAGGGAACAAGTTCCCCTAGTTACTAATGGAAAGAGCAGCCAAAGAGGGAGACAAGGGCTTCTGCCCACCTCCAAGAAATGATTTCTGAGTCATTAATCTCCATTCCGTTTGTTTGTTTGTTTTGTTTTGTTTTTGTGGGGCAGATATGAATCACAACATATTTACTCTGAGGGCCAAGCATTGAATTTCTACTCAGAAGGATTTGGACGCTTTGTTCCAGACAGTGGGATGTGGAGAGAATGAAAATGTTGGTTAATCTTAAGCAAAACAAAGTAATTGTTTTCTATTTAATGCAGTATTTATTACTATTATTTAAAGATTTCAGCTGGAGGACAGATTTGAAAAAATATTGTTCATGAGAACAAACCTTCAAATCCCAAGTATTTTTGAATCTGTTTTCATTACTTTCATCATCTGTCTGGAAGTGCAGCTTTTTTCCATTCACTGTAACTGCTCCCTGCTTACTTGAAAGTGATGGAGGCAGAACCTGGCTCTTCGTGTTCCTAAATCAAGGCTCAGCATCGCATTCACTGGAAGGAAAAAGGTCCCTGGTTTTCTTCTGCGAGTGTTCACAGAACACATTCAAGGCCAAATCACAATGTTATTTTCATCTGTGTTCCAGCCTGTGTAATTACCTGGATCACTCCACACAGAGTGCTCTCATTGATGCCTCAGAGTAAAGTGGTTTGTGTTCAAAACAGAGATTTGATGGCACAGGGGAGGAACCTGTTGTGATTTGAACAGAATGAAATCATTATGTTCTCATTTATAAACTTTCCTTTAGACCACAGAGTAAATGTTAAGGACCAGATGAATTGAAACTGACAAAAGTAGGAAAGGAAGTTAGGGAATACATCTCCTAAGCTCTCAGGGATGAGTGATGGGGTTGTGGTGGTACTTTTATCTCTGCATAACTCCTTTTCTTACCAGCACCATCCCTTTGGCCATGCTGACTCCTGCCTTTTCCTCTTTCTCTTGCATGAAAGGATGTTGCTGATATCTGTTTTTCAGGCCTGTGCTGTGCTTTCTGTCACTTGTCTGATCTCTGTTTTCATGTAAGTGATTGCTTCGGGGCCGCAAAGCATCACCAAGGCTCTAGAACACCTGAAGTGGTCCTTTGATAATTGCATTTGGTGGTTAACCTCTTCAAGGAAAGGAAGCTGGTTTCTCTGTTTGGGATGTGGAGAGTGAGAAACAGCCATGTCCACTCCATCTGAGCTGATACATGCAAGATTTATTACTAGTCCAGTGCTGCAGTGCTCCTAAGAGAAGGTGCTGCCTCTGCTATACAGCAGGGGGGGCAAAAAAGGAAAGAGACATTTTGGGAGGGAGAGGGGGAGGAATTCCTTCTAATCTCTCTGAGATTATTTTCTTACTGAAATTTATTAGATCTGGATGGACTAAGCCAGCTGAGTTACCGAGACAACCTATCCTGTCGTGAAGATGACCACGTATCTGTTGATTCAAAAACAATGGAGTGCAGGATTGCTGGGCAGCATACAGGGCCTAGGATAGAGTCCAGCACTGCTGATGGTATTAGCCAGCAAGCCACAGAAGGACGCTTGGAATTGGGGGCTGCATTTACCAGCCAGGGATTTGAAGGAAATGACGCTACTGACAGCTCATCAGCTTGGAGCCCTGAGGTACAGTGAACTGTCATTTATTACATATGGTGAAGATTCTGAAGGGTACTGGTGGTTTCTATAACTTAGACAGCATCTGGAAAGCTGGAGGCAGTTGGTGGGGTGTCTGGGACTTGGCAAAGTGGCCGTCACTGTGGTCCCCATTGATACCAGGCATCTTTCCAAGGAAGGCGGGGGCACAAGGGTAGAGAGCCCTTTGACTCTCCCTTAGTTCTACACCTTTGTTTTGAAGTCTCAAGAAAACATTAGAATTTAAGACATTGTGAATGCCTGATGACTTAGCAACCCCCTTTTCTCTCATATTCCTTCTGCGTGATATATTTGACTTTCTTATTATTTTACCACAAGATTAAATTTCTGAAAAAATACCAGCCTGCATCAGACATACTGAAAGAACAGCACAAAGGTCACGTCTTCTCCCTGAGTTAAAGGAGGCTGCTCTTCAGCCGTGGAAATTAATGCCTCCATACTCGGAACAACAGGGCTTTGAGAAAAGGGTTCCTTTCCTCAGAGCGTGCTGCCTGCAGCTGGTTGAAGTGATGGAGAGCCAATCCTCAGTGCCTGTGCTCCAGCCTTAAAGGGCATTTTGAATAGCATTTTGGTTTGCTGCACAAGCCAGTCCCTCAGAGTACTATACAACACATGGGAACTCTGAGCAGTGGCAGCTCTGACCTCTCTTTGCAGTGTAGCTGACTTGATGTGTTTGTCTGCTCATCTGAGGCTCGTTTCTTCTCTGCATCTGACGTACATTCCCTTGGTACATGTCTGTTGCAGTGTCTCAAATGTCCTCCTCTTGGATTTCTTTGGAATACAGCTCTTGATTTCCTCCTGGCATGTAGATTTAAAAAATGCAAACAGTGATTATAGCATCAGGGGGCACATATCCCCAAGTCCCAGTTTATCTACTACGAGCAGCTTCTCATCCAAAGGTATTGTGTGGATTAATGAAAGACTTTTTACTGCAGGAACTAAATGTTCTGACATGCCAGAAATGTTCAAGCACTATTATGTTCCATTCAAAGCTCCTCTCTTTAGAGACAAAAATGATAATTTTATGCCCCTACAGTGGAACCACAAGTACCATTTCAAGCCTGGTCCATAATTAGCTGCTCTCACAGGTTTCCCTAGCAGAAATGGACTTATTTTGCTTAGTGAAATGGATGTTGGCTCTGTCCTGAATGACTGGGTCACGCATACAGTACACCTGGATTGACATCACAACAACTGTGCTGGGAGAGGGAAAAAAGAAATTCAGGTGAGGTTTCTACACCCCTTGCTTTCCTTGGATTCCAGTTTATCCATTTGTATAGCCAGGACATTCACAGAGCACTCACAGCCCCGAGCAGAGCTCCAGTGGCTATTTTGTTAAGACTTCTGCAGGAAGAAGATAAAGCAACTGCAAGCTTTCTGGGCTGCAAACCCACAGAGAGTGCCAGATAGCACAGATCTCTTTGAAGGCAGCAGCCCAAGTGCCACAGTCTGGCATTTCTCTTTTCCTGCCTTCCTCCAGTGTGAGCAGTTTTCTCTGCAGTGGATATGGCCACAGCTATTGTAACAGATTTGAGATGTCATAGAATCATAGAATATCCTGAGTTGGAAGGGACCCCTAAGAACCATCGAGTCCAAATCCCTGTTCCACACAGCGGGATCACCTAACCTCCAAACTGTATGTCTAAGAGTGTTGTCCAGATTCTTCTTGAGCTCCAGCACCTGGAGGCCATGCCCACTGCCCTGGGAAGCCTCTGTCATGCCCAGTCGCTTTCTGGTATGCAACCTGAACCCTCTCCTTGACATCCAGATCCTTTTTAATCAGTGAAAAAACAGATTCCTGGCCTGCCTTTAAAGGCAGCCAGATGAGACACTCCACCCAGCTGGGGCAGGAAAGTACCTCTTGGCCTTCTGTACATGTGGGCTGATGATAATGCATGGATATTCATGTTCTCCAGCTCAAACACGAAGATGAAAGTGGTTATGCTGCAAGTATGGTTTCCTGTATACTTTAGTAGCAGCTCTCACTTGTGTCTTGATTCCATCTCCTCAACAGCAAATGCACGGATGAAAGTGAGGACAGACGAACTTGCAGGGAGAAATGTGAATCAAGTGCAATTCCATTAGATTTCCTTCTTAAATATTATTTCAGCAATCAGACAGAAATAGCTTTGACAGCTACGTAGCAGCACTTATATCTGCATAACGTCACACTCTCACCTGGCAACCTTGTGTTTTTGTCTTTGAAACCTGCTGCTCCTACAGAAAGACATGTTTATGAGCAACCAAGTCATTCTGTGTACTGACCAAGAGTTGATTTTTCTCTCTTCAAGAAATGTGACAGCAGGTCTCCATCTTAATGTACACAAATAGGCTTCATTATCCAGATGTGCAAATCCTTTGAACATCAGTACAAATATGAGAAGCTGGAGCTCTGCACGTCATGGCAGATGAATTTGAACACTTGATAAGTAGACTGACAGGAAGTAGATATAAATTTTGAGATTTGTTTGAGGTCTCATTTGAGACAGCCCACCCTAGAAACTTCTCAGGGGAATTACATCAGAAGTCTTATGGCCCATCAGCTGTACTCTAAACAATAAGATTCCTATGTTGAGAAGAAGCTTACTTGAAATGCAAAAGAAGATAAATGTTTGAGGAGGAGGGTGACTCAGACTGCTAGTGACAGGCCTTAATTCACCTTCAGGCTATTAACTGAAAATCTTTCCCTAGTACAGTGTATACTCATGTTTAAATACAAATCATTGATCACTATAGCAACCCCTTTATCACTTGAAGCACATTCTAGCTCTAAGATAACAAGCACTTTTGAACAGAAAGGCGTACGCCCACTCATCAAAAGGTAAGGTGAGTATCCATGCTTTTTATTTTGTTTCATCAAGATGATTTTTGCTTTGAAAGTAGGTAAAAGACTGTGTGTGAATTGGTCTGCACATTTTGGGTTCCTATTTTGAATTGTTGTTCTGAATGTTTTAGTATCCACGCTGAACAGAAGGTACAGATGCATCTCTTGGGAGACTTAAAAATGAATACAGGATCAATATGTATTTAATCAGATAGTTTCTCTTGATTATGATTGCTTTAGCTGTGGGGAACGTATTGAGAGAAAGAGTAGCATCCAGAAATGGAATTTCCATTCTGCAACAAATTTAGATATTTTGATTTTCCCCTTCCATCGAACTGAACAGAGTGCTTAAAGGTTTGATTATCCCACAGAACAAAATGTTCCAGAAGATTCAGGTTTGACTGAATTGTTTGACTTCAGTAATGTAAAATAAATAAATAAATTGGTGTATATTCAAGTAATGGCTTCCAACATTTTTAACCGAGTGAAACCAAAAAGTTTTATTAATGCCTCAAAATAAACGTGAATGAAATTAAGTAAAAAAAACCAAACAACTTTCTGACTAGTTTTTTCCCTGTGTTCAATTTTTTGCCAAATTAGCAGTCTTCTGCTAAACATTTGAATATTGATGAAATTCTGCGTTGGAAATGATTCAACAAGTGTTGTTGCTTACTAGGTTATATGGGGAATATTACACAGAATCAGGCAATTAACTAGCATTGGCCTCTCAGGAAAAAGTAGAATCCTTATTTTCCAGAGAAACTGCCTACGTTTGCAAGCACAAGTGAGGTGATGAACGTTTTTTAAATAGAGTTGGGATCACAGAGGCAGTTGAACTCTAGAGAAGGTTTTTTTTCATTATTTTTTTCCTCTTTTCTCTTTGCAGGAGACTGATGAGGCGAACAGCGAACCAGCTCATTCCAGTGCTCATCAGCCTGTTTGTAAATGTGGTGATCTTGATGTCATCTTCAGTTATAAAGCCTCAAGTCAAAAGCTGATAGTTACTGTCTTGGAAGCCAGGGACATCCCTGACAAAGACCGCAGTGGAGTGAACACTTGGCAAGTGCATACAGTCTTGATGCCTAGCAAGAAACAGAGGGGTAAGACAAGTGTCCAGAGAGGACCCATCCCCACGTTCAAGGATAATATTACCTTTAGTAAGCTGGAGCCACATGAGTTAGGTGGTCACGCTGTCCGTTTCCGCCTCTATGCCGTGCACAAGATGATTGGAGAGAAGATGATGGGAGAGCAATTGTTCTACCTGAGCAACATCAGCCAGGAAGGGGAAGTGAAGGTGACGTTGGTCTTGGAGCCAAGGAGTAATTTGACTGTAAGTTTGAGGAAAGAAATTTGGAGTCCATAAATTTGTTCCTTTGGTGAATGGGGATTGACTGAACTTAATATCTTTAATTCAGGACCAAAAGAATGCAAAAGGTGGATCTGTCTTGCCATCACCACCATAGTTAGCAGTAAGGGAAAGAAGGCAGCAAGTCTTCCCTGTACAAAGGTGTGCATCATTAATACGTTATGCAGAATTTGTAGCTTGAGTCTTGGAATCTCCAAGGCTAATTGACTTCATTTTGACAAGAACAGTAGTTCTTGTGCACCATTATGTTGAGGGAGCAGTACTACTGCCAGTTCAAGGGCTACCTCGTTGGGCACTAGCTCCAAGCTTGTGGTTCTCTGCACTGAGCAGTTTCCACATTACCAGAAATACTTGGTGATGTTCCTTTTCAGATTGTAGAGGTAGGTCATGGGAGGAGGAGATGGCTGTGCTGCATCATAGCCTTCCATGCATATCACAGTTGTATGACTGTGCCAATCGATTTGTGCGGAGGAGCTCTGGCATGATTCACAAGAAGCTCCGTGAGAGGTTATGCACAGAAAAGGAATGAAAGATCTTACACCAGGTGAGAAGGGGATAGAGTGAGCATTGTGGTTCAAGGAAGGAAATTAAGAAAATACGCAGTACGTGAGGGAAAGAAATCCAAACTGTGCAAAATGCCTTCCATCCAAAAGCTGTTTTTAAGGAGATTTACTGAGCGTTTAATGCACTGGGACGTACACTTATCTCAGAAGCTTTGATTTGCACTAGTAATAACATCTTGCACTGAGTTCATCATCTTTAAAGAGAAGGTCCGGAGATGTGTTTTTGTGGAAGTGATGCTTTAATTCTTTTGGTGCCTTATCGTAATTCATTCTCAGTCACTGCCATTTCGTAACAGAGATCTTACTAAACAAGGCCACGAAGCATAAAACGAAGGGAGGGTGGTGGTAAACGTTCTGATGAGACTTTCAGTGCTCTTTCCCTGCAGAGTGCAGACTCTCAGCTTAGTCTGTCAGCAGTCTCTCACAGTGATAGCGCTTCTTCAACACAGTCCCTGTCGCATGGAGGGGTGCCAGAGCTGCTCGTGGGCTTGTCGTACAATGCCACTACGGGGCGGCTGGCAGTGGAGATGATCAAAGGCAGTCATTTCCGAAACCTCGCAATTAATAGGC
This sequence comes from Oreortyx pictus, assembly GCA_036925125.1. Lineage (NCBI taxonomy): Eukaryota > Metazoa > Chordata > Aves > Galliformes > Odontophoridae > Oreortyx > Oreortyx pictus. The sequence goes on along the minus strand of JAUPFR010000006.1, from coordinate 53,228,286 downwards.
CACCTGGTAAGTACTTTCGCCGCTATTAAATAACACCATCGTGTCAAAATTTGCTTTTTATTTTCTTCCCCTGGATTGTGTCATTTTCTTCCCCCCGTTATGTCATTTCTGAGTTAGGTCTCCTTACAGAGTACCTGGTTGAAAATTAAAAGCGTGATTTGAAACGTGTGTGCTGGTAAACTTCTCAGTATTAATGGCTGTAATCACATGAAGACGCAGCTGACAGGACAGTAATACCACAGTGCCTCTTTTATTGCATATACCTTTGTAACACCTGATTATGGCAAAATTGCTACGATACCCAAGCACAGAGTAATTCTTAGCAAATTCATAAAAAGAAAGAAGCACTTTCCAAGTGGTTGTGTGTTGCCATGTGACGTGCAGAGGCCCTGATTGGTGCTGTTAGATGTTTCCAGGGGCCATACTGTCAGTCCCCAAGGTGTGGGCTGAGCACTGGGTGATGGTTCTTTTGGCCCTTCGGGGATCTTGCTATTCTGAATTTTTCATAGCCACACAAAAAAAGTCTTCTGTAGAAAGGAAAAACAGAGTTTTTTCTCCTGTGCCTCTGCAGCTGAGCTCCCTTCCTCTGATACCCAAAGGAAAAAGTGAAAATTGCATTTCGTTAGATTTGGTTAGTGCTTGAGTAGATCTGGTTAGTCCTTTAAAAAGACAGTGGTGCTGATGATTGGATGGTGCTAATGGCTGTGAGATAGATGGGATCATGCAACCACAGTGTTATCTGCTTTTAAGTTTGTGCCCTCTTACACAGGGTTTGAATGGCAGCCCTACTCATACTGTCCTGTTGCCTGCTGGCTGAAACCAGCAGAGAATGACATTTTGGAACAGCATTTTTTGTTTGCTGTTGTGTTTGGTTTTTGGGATCTAGTTGTCTGCGTGTCAGAGGTAACAACCTTTGACAGCTTCTGGCATTCACTGCATTTGATGTAGTATCTTCAGCTTGCAGAATGCTAAGATTGCTTTTGCAAGATGCTGTGCTGATTGTCCCAGAGCTGGCAAATAGTTGTGTGATATTTCAGTATGCAGGCATGAAAACTTAAGTTTTGACTGAACCGCTTCAGTACTTCAGTATACTCCAGAAGTAATCTGATCATGTGGGCAGTCAGTCCTTCAGGAATTAAGGGCAGGTCTGCAGGAGTAAAACACGTGACCTCAGCCTGTGTAGCCCTAGCTAATCTCATATTAACTATGACAACATGAGTAGGTCTTCATGAGATTTACTTGAAGGAAAGGTATTGTTTGCATTTGTGTTTTATCGAAAGTTCCAAGTAAGAGCAGTTGTAGTCAATTTAAAGGAAAGATAGGCTAAAAGTCCACTTTTATTCTTAAATGAAAGTAGACTCAGGTAGTCCTAGTACAGGTCCAAGTTCATTTGCTGCAGTTTTTCTGCTGTACTTTCGCACATCTGTCTGTGGTCTTGGAGTTTTGTCACATAACTGCCTGAAGGGCAGGATTATGCAGCACTTCTGTTTCTATATCAGGCCCTGCTGAAGTTTTGTATCTAGCCGAGTCAGGAAGCTGTAATGCCCCACGTTTTCCCTGTAAATGAAAGGCTTGCACTGCAAAGAACTCAAATAATTGGTGTCCAGTTTTCTACCTACAATATAACAACCAAATGATTGCATTTGGTGGTGTTCTTATGAAGAATGTCTTTCTGGGTGCTTATGGTATAGCACTGTGTGTTGCAGTAAGCTGAGCAACCCTTTAATTTGTTGTCTGAGTGCTGGGGAATTGTTTCTGTCCTGGGCCACTTGGATGATAGGACAAAGGGAAGTGGCCACAAACTGAAGCATAGGAAGTTCTGCAAAATTTGTGTGGGAACTTCTTCACAGTGCAGTGATGGAGCACTGGAGCTGCACAGAGAGGTGGTGGAGTCTCCTTCTCTGGAGATGTTCAAGACCACCTGGACACCTACCTGTGCAACCTGGGCTGGGAGCTGCTTTGGCAGAGAGGTTGGGTTCGATGATCTCTGGAGGTCCCTTCCATCCCTGCAATTCTGTGATGGAGTTTGGCAGATTAACCATGTACGTGTATGTTTGCTTTCAGCATGGCTTACCTGCCCCTTTGCCATGTCCTGTTCTGCTTTTAAATGATGGGCTCACAGAAAAACAGTAGGTTGGTTGACAGCATCTTTAAAGCTGATAAGCATTTTGTGTGTTTGCTGATAAGAAGAGAACAAGTCCAGTGTGTGAGAAAATAAGTCATTCTTTGAGAGAGTTTCTGTTTTATATTCTGTCTGAATTTTCTGCTTTCTGTGTCTGTGGGGCTTCAGATAAGCCTAGTTAAATCAGTTCGATAAGCTAGCCAAAGTCCTCTGTCAGCCATCCAAACTAATATTCCTGACAGTGTTTCATAACAGATTTTTCCTGTCTTTGATATTAAGGCCATCTTGAGTTGGCTCTTTGCATCCTTACTATGTGCAGATCAACTACTGCATTATCAAGCCTCCTATGTCTCCATGTTAGGTCTGCTGTTAGGTGAAGTTCATCAGTTATTACAGTGAAATTCTGAATCTATCACTATCTGCTTTTACTCAGTGTTTTTTTCTGCATTCTGCACTGTACTTCTGCACCTGTAAAGCACCCAGTAGTGTGATGAATGAGAATAGGAAGACCCAGTGAAGCAGAAATTGAAAAAAGATTAAAAAAAGGAAGAAAGCCAGCACTCGTCTCACATGCTGGAGTAGCATTTCACCGATAAATCCTGCAGACACTGTAGAAGAGTGCTGTGAGGTCTGATTGTCTCTGTCTGAAACATGCTGCCTGAGTGAGATGCTCAATAAGTCCTTCCCTAGGTGAAAACTAAAACTGCTGTCTCCCTTTCTGGAGGGTGAGGAAATAGCCCTTGTGTTTTCTCATATGCATCCTCTCTATGGTTCTGTTGTTTGAGGCTTAGAGAGAGTGATTTACTTCTTCAAACTATCGTGGGGTTTTCATGTAACAGTGGTTCGAGGCATTTAGTACCAAGCTCAAGCTGCTATGGTGGCACTCATTTATTGTAAGGCTGAGACAGTCACTGGGCAGAATCCATCTCCATTTTCCACCCCTGCATACACAGAGCTCACACAGTACCCTTTTGTAGTCCACCTGTAGCCCAGCACATTTAGCATTGTCTGCTGCTGACTGCCTCAGCTATGAGAGCATCTTACATTACAGCAAATTCTCCAGTTGTTGTCTTTCCCCACTTTGACCCTCTTCTCTGCCACCTGGGGTCCTGCACATCGACACCTTCTGCAGTGTGTGTGCGTGCTCCCTTGGCATCCTCGTGCAGGGATTTCACTGTGTGCAGAAGAGGAAGCCGGTGATTTAAGGTGTTAATGACTGCAGAAGTGACAGCTAATTTCTGGAGAGGGAAGGGAATGTTGGAGGTGGAAGATTGTATCTTGCATTTTCTTCTGGGCACACACTATGGGGTACACAGGGTTGAACCAAGTCATTTAAATAATGGTTGAGTTAGGGAACAGCTGGGCAGCATACAGACACTTGCATCTTGCAGGCAGTGGCTTCTCTTCAGTCACATATGTGGAGTTTATGGACAGCTTGGTCAAGGATAAGCATCCAGGCATTGTTCTGGATAACGTACGGAGCTGCAGGCCTGAGTCCACAGTCCCTAACCATGTGAATAGGTCCATTATCACTCGGAGCACTTAAAAGCACTCACAAGAGTGGTAGCAGCATTGGACTGTGTGGAAGCAGCACTCAGCTGTACATTGGTAGTGTCTGCCAAAAAGCCTCATGCAGAAAAGCATCTGGAGGCTTGTCAGATGTGAACAGCCCAGGTATTTTAACACTCAGTGGCGTATGTGTTGTGCACCTCCTTCTCTTTGGTTCTTGTTAAAGTCATTGACCTGTTTTATCATTTCACAGGGGCTTGTGTTTTGGTCTTAGAAGATCAAAACCCAGCACGTTCGTTTAAAGAATGTTTATAATAAAGTAACAGGAGAAGTGCAGAGCACTGTCAGACACGTCTTTAAGCATTGGTAACTGGTAACAGGTCATTTGCTTCTTATAGTAGTAGTACCTTGGGATTGTAATGGTGGACCAGGGGTCATTTGCACTAGTCAGTGTGTAAACACATGACAGAGAGATGGTCTCTACCCACATGATCCTTAACCTTCATCAGCTGCTCTGGGCGCAGCTCTCCTTCCTCTAATCCAGCCTTTGCTTTTTCCCCTTTCACATTTATTTTTGGGTTTATGTCTGAACGTAATGCGATGTGAGAAGGGCTGTTGTGAAAAGATATTCTCTTGTCTAAGAAAAGTCCTCCAAGCTTTTCAGCAGCTGCAGAATTAATCATACATAATAATTACATCCATACATGATCATTATTATACCAGTAGCATATTAACCCTATTAAGCAAGTACAATAACCCTAACTCTGGGAAAGACAGGAGGGAAAAAGAATAAGCTATCAGAATTTCTATTTGGAGGAGGAGAAATTCTTGAAGTAAAAATCTGTGTGTACCTGAGCTCCAGGTAACACCAAGGAATACAGAAGATGCTCAAGTAGGAGAACCAGAGTCCTTAGATAGTATTTCTTGGCAGGTACCAGAGGGCTTGAAAGATATTTTTTATCAACTTCTTTGTGAAGAAAGTTATTATCCCAGAGGACTAAGACAGGTTAATTTCTTTAATTGATCCCACTAAGACCAGGAAAATGAATTAAAAAAATTAACCAGCATATCTGGCACTGAACAGGGAGCTTGCTTGAGCTCCTCAAGCTTTGTAATTCACACTCCTATCTCATCAATATTAAAAGGGGGACTTGTACCAGGGTGAGCTGGGGTAGATGCAGTCCAGAGAGCTCTGTAGACAGAGCAGTAGAGGTGTTGGGCAACTATTCAGTGCTGAGTTCTTGCCAGTTGGTCAGAGTAAGCTTGTACAAGACCGCTTCTGCATCTTTTCATTGTCTGCCCTTGGATATGTCTTGAATCCACTTAAGATATGCTGAGAAAGCTTTGTTTGGGGTGCTGAGTTCCAGGATGCCTTAGTGATGAGCAGCTGGACGCTGGTGTGGGAGATGAAGTATGGAGAAACGTAAGGTGCTGTGTTGTGAAATTCAGACTTAACATGGGGGGACTCAGAGCCACTTGAGATTGAGATACTAGGCTTATAGGAAATGCCTAATGAGAATAAAGTCAATCAAATGTGTATAATATTGAAAAGCAAATGAAAAAATCCCTATTTGATTGTAAATATCCAAGTGCCTGCATAATGAATACCATACACATTTCTGGCTCCCTCCATTCAAATAGAATATTGGCAGGATTGGAGAGATGCAGTGATGAATGACAGGGATACTCAGAGGTATGGAAACAGCTGCCAGCAAGCTGCAGTTGGGTAACCTGGGCCTCCAGTGATGCTACAGCAAATGGAAGAAGGGAGAGGATTTCATGGGGGTCTGTGAAATTATAAGGGTTGTGAAAGTGAGTTGGCAATAAATATTCATTGTCTCTCCTGATTAAAAAAAAACAATTAATGGTCTTAAAATGAAGTGAGGAGGAAGCAGGCTCTGAGAAAGGGAGTGCTCTGCATGCATTACATACTTACAATGTCATGTGTGGGTACAGGAACTCTCCTTGAGTTCAGCAGGATAAATCCATGAAGAAGGATGCTCTGAGAACCATAGAAATATAAAGATTGCCTCTGACTAAGGAAGTTCTTGAGTCACGAATCATTGGAGTTTGGGAGAGATTCAGCATATTCTGTGTTTGTGTAGACTTGCTAAGGCAGGTGGTGTTGGGTGAATGGTCTTGGTACAGCTCTTCCTTATGAGACAAGTGGGACCTGGTGCTGAAAACCAAGGCACAGAGTAATGGACTTTTAAGGAGCAGTAGGGAGATTTTTGTCGCGGATGTTCCATAATAATTAAACATCCAAGTCTTGTTCTTGCAGTTATCCAGTATCACTTCGAATAGTTTTGTATTTCTAAGAGTCTGTGATGTTGTTACATTGCTGTGTGCAAAGTGAAGGTGTTTCTGGACCAGAGGAGTACATTTGAAGCTGAGTGTGTGGTATGCCTCTCCTGCTCCCACAGCTGTGAACAAGAATAAAAATCTTTTATTCCCCCTCCCAAAATAAGCAGAAGACAAAGCAATTGCTCCCAGGGTAGAATTCTGCTAATTCCAAATTTCAGTTGAAGCCGAATGTTTAATGCAAATGAACAGTAACTCCACAGAGCAGCGTTTGCAGAAGATCTGATGACAGGCTGTATAATAAAGCCGTGCCTGTGGGCACCATTGCTGGAGGTGAGAAGAGCCAAACTTAAGCATCCTTACATCATGCTGCAGCAGAGCTACCGCTCCCGTTGCTGAGAAGCTGGGCAGTCATGCTTTCTGATGCACTCTCACTTAGAGTTCCCACTCTCTCCGAGGCAGCAGCAACACGTAAAGCATTGTAAGAAGTGTTGAAAATGCCTTTTTGAGAGGACACACCATGAGAGTCTGGAGAGGTGCCTGCGTTGCACTTTAGGTGCATAAGCAGTGAATGAGGCTGCACCTTCACAGGGTCAGGGAGGTGGCTGCTGGCTCCACAGCCAGCACGTGTCCTAGCTTCGGGCTGGCCCCGTGAAATCCACTTTGCTGGGCACAAGGGTTGTGTCAGCAGTTTAGTTATTGATTATGAAGGGCCTGAGCTTGGAGGCGGTCTGGAAGCAGCATTACTTCCTGAGATAACTTGCAGTCTGTGAGCCCTACTTCCTGCCCCTGTGCAGACCCTCCCCTTGCACCAAACAGTCAATTTATGCTGGCAATTTGCTTCCAGGGAGCAGTGTCCTCCTTTTTGCTGCCTTTTACATGAAGGGCGTTGCTGGTCTGTTCCCCAGCAACTCACACATTGCAAGGAAGGCTGCCAGATCCCAGCCTCACATGGGAGAGCTGCCAGCCATGGCAGAGCAGACCTGAGTGGCAGAGACTCCATGGAAATGGAGATAGAAATCTGGCTCCTCAGCAACATAGTAGGCAGATCTCAGTGCTCGTATAGTAAATAGAGTAGGCCACAAGCTGCCTCTGGCCTAATGTAGATTTTCACAGTGTAGGGTTGGGGAAAAAAAGCTGGAGTCTGGCTCTCCTCCATGCTTTTTTTTTCCTGGTACAGCTGCAGTGAGCCAGGCTCAGTGCTCCCTGCTGCAGGTTGGCGTCATGGGGTAAGACTCTCCACTAATGGAGAGAACCCTCTGGAACAGGTCAGTTGGAGCTAGTGAAGATACCAGTGAAGATCTCTCTACTTAGCGCAGAGTATAGAATCCAAGACTATTCTGAGCTGGAAGGGAGATGAAGTCCAACCCCTTGCTCCACACAGGGCCATGCAGAATCCAAACCCTGTGTCTGAGTGTGTTGTCCAAACGCTCCTTGATCTCTGGCAGTGTGAGGTTGTGACCACATACTAATCTGGACTGCAGTATGCTGGCATGGTTATGCTGGTTTTGGAAACGAGTTAGCTTGCCTGGAGTGAGTCCTTACTGCTCTGCGTGGGGTATACCCTGCAGTCCACAGCCTGAGAGTTCAGGAGGCTTTGGTTGTTTATTTTCTTTCTAAATATAAATCCAAGCAGGGAGTTGGACCCTTTCATACTGCAGTGTTTTTGTTCCCGGGTCAGTGTTAATAATAATGGTGGGGCTTACGATAAGAGAAAGCAGAGCTCTCACTGTGCTCCGTGCGCCAAAAACAGGAGCGTATAAATTATAGTTGATTATTCCCCCGAGTTGTCATTATCAGTTAGTTCCCTTGGAAGGATGATGACAGAAATGGGTCATTAGAAGAATCACGGATAAACTGATTGCCTTTGCAGATGAGCTCTCAAGAGGTGTTTTATGGCTGGGGCACTGTTGACGGAGACAGAGCAGTCTGCATGAGAAGATGTTTGGCCAAACCTCTGGAGTAATACGCAGCGCCAGCCCAAAATGTGTCTGGCTTCTTGCAGCATTCCTTAATTTAGTGTTTTTCACTCTGGTATTAAATGCAGAGGTGCTGATATTTCATGCATGTGAACACTGTTCGCTCCTCTCATCCCAGGGATGAAAGACGACTTGAAAGCAAAAGGGATCCAAAGCAAGAGCTTCCTTAGGTGGATGTGGTGCTAAAATTGGTCTTGGCAAAATTCAGCTTTGTTCTGCTTCTTCGCAGACTTTTGTTGCAATCTCATCCAGTCCCAAGCCATGAAGAGGTCTGGCTCTTTCTGTCAGTGAGACAGGTGCCTGAAGAGAAAGCAAGCTCTTTGGTATTTTAAAGGAGGCCTGATCTCTCCTGTGCGTGACAGAGGTGACGTGAAAGTAAATATACTGAAGAGTGTAAAGTGCTGAGATACCACAGTAATGAGGCCATTACTGAATCTGAGCATGTAATTAGATAGAAAATGTTTGCCTTCATAATGAATAGATGCTCTCACACGTACATTCCTCAACAAATTGGCAGATTCATACTTGATGTAGTTCCACAGATCTCACCACATGTCCAGGAATGGATTTTCTTTGGCAAAGCCAACCAAAAGGAAAAGCTTTCCAGCTCAGAGGACCAAACTGGACCACAAGGAGAACTAGCAAGTGTTTTTTAAGGAGACACCTAAGAAGGTGCTGAAAGGAGCACAATGTAGGGAGGGCAAGTGTGCTGCAATCTTCAGATGGAGTTAGTGAAGCAGAATATCAGCTCTGCTTCATACATACCAGCTCTGCAAAGCAGATTTCACATTCTAAATATATTATCCACACCTACTCCTTTATTTCTGTTCAGGCTAGCTCAATTCTTTTGGCTGGTAAAATACACCTAGTGGAATAAAGCTGAGAAGAGTTAGCAGCCTGATGTTGTCTCTTGCAATGGTTTTGCTCTTCTGTTTACATGGGAATGAGTAAGGCTCCAGGTATTAGCTCTGCACAGAGCTTATTCTCCTTCCAGACTGCATGTTCGCATCTTACCCAGATGATGTGGTGGAAGACCCTCCAACCTTGGTACTGTGCAGAGAGGACCTTCCTGCAGGATTATGTAGCAGTATTTGACGTGTATTAAGTCCAGTTTTCTGATCTTGATTTTGCTTGGTTTAAGTCATCAGCTGTGCCGTGCTCAGCTGTCTTCAAAACCAGCAGTGTTACTCTCTGCTTGCAAAAGTTGAGGCCTCAGGCAGGGGTGTGGATCCTAGAATTCAACTGCAAGGAGACTATTTATTCATTAACTGGAAAATTAACTGGGACTTTCTGGGACAGCATCCTATGAGATTTAAGCTGTGGCACTTGCTTTTATGTTAAGACATATATCATCTTTAGAGGCCACACTGTCTAAAAGATAGCTGCTGAATTATGCCGTGTGTCTCTTTGGCAGAACGGACTGTAACCTGGTTAACTCTGTAGGGTCTGCTGAAATATTTGTGCCTGAAGTTAGGTGTGATGAATCCCACCTGAGCTGTCAGTGCTGGCAGTACAAAGGTAAGATGATAGAAAGATTTATTTGAGAGGAAAATCTAGACCTCAGTCCTCACCCCGTCTTCTCAGTAGAAGAGATTCAGGCATGTGTTTGTGACCCTTCTACCCATAGCAGGTAGGCCTGCTATGGGAAGATAAGCTAAAAACATATTTCATCTGCTCATTGCCTGAGTTTCCAGGTCCTGTGCTTAGGTGGAATAGCAGTGAGGGCATTTATAGCAACCTTTGGCCTTACACCGCTTCTCAACTCTGCCTGGCCCAGCACACAGCCCCACAGGGGCTTCTGAGGGGTCCCTGGTCCCTCTGCTTCCCTCTGCCCACTTCTAGCTGGGACAGGACCTTTCCAGTACTGCTCCATGACCCTTGCTGCAATCCCAGCCAAACTCCATTACCGTCAAGAAAGCAGTTCTAAGAGAGGGATGGGGAAAGGGGTGTGACACCAAGGATGTATCTACAGGAAAATGGAGACACTGGGCAAGGAGCAGAGAGGGTATCATCTCCATGAATTCCTGTGTTGCAGCACTCTCCCCTTGTACATGCCAGCAGAAATGAGCCTCTACAGCTTTCTGCCTGTGCATGGGATTGGTTTGGAAAACGTACTGAAATTATGTACGTGGGAGATTTCAATTTTTAAAGGAAATGCATTTTGAAATTTAAACAGGGAATCATCCCACTTAGCTGCTTGCTTATATTGAAAAATAAGTCCAGCTGAATTTTGAGCCATTTTGAAATTTCCCCTCGCAAATAAGGGTGAATAGACTGAAAAATAGAGAGAAAAAAGAAAGCACAGCCCTCTGCTCCCCATTTATCTTCAACTGTCAGTGCAAAGCAAAGTGACATCTCTACAAGTACTGCAAGAAATTGTGTCTGGCAGTTAACTTGCTTGGTTTCACACTGAGTTGAGTTAGAGCAGAGAGTTCTCTCTTGCAGGTTTTGTTTCTGATGGATCTGAAGTTGTTAGAGAATTCTATCCCTCAGCGTCACCAAAATTGAATATTACTGTGGGAATTAGTCCACCTCTCAGTGAAGCACCTCTCAGTGAAGCAGCTCTTTCCTTCCCAGCTACAATCAGCAAACTTATTTCACGTCAGAGCTCTGCTTTTCTGTCTAACGAGTAGGTCTTTGTTGGCAGGATCTGCTTGTCTCCAGTGTTATGCTGGGAGCCAAATTGGCACCACTCGCTAATGATTGGACTGAACTTTCTCCACAGAAACTCGATAGCTGTACAGCTGTGCATACTCACAATGTGCTCCTCGATTGTCAGTCTCCTGACAGCTTTTTCAGTGGAACAGTTTGAGGAGCGGAGAGCCCTGCTTTGGAGACACAGAAGTGTTTTCACACCTGAAGTGTAATTTCACACCTTGTGTCGCTCAGCAGATAAGTGCGTAAAATAGCACATCAAATGGGAACACAAGAGGATAGACATGCTGTAGACAAGAGACCAAGGCTTGTTATTTATTTCCTATCTTCAGCACACTCTGAAATAATAATCACTTGCAGAAACCCAGGCACAGATTTACGGAGAGGTTAGGAGAGGACTTTCTCAAGTGATCTGCTACCATGGGTTGCAGAGCAAGGTGGAAGATTGCACTGAGCTGGGTCTGTGGAGCACAGAGCTCTGCCTGGGACCACAGCATTAGCCAAGACGTACCAGAAGTGGGGTTATATTAGCACAGGGGGCAGCAAGAATTTTAAGACTGAATGTACAGAATTACTGAATTAGACCAGCCCTTCCTTGTTTCCACTTAGCATTTTTACCCTTTGCATTCACTCAAACAATGAATAAATTGAACTTCAGTCCAAAAAGAAAAAAAAGATGAAAATTTGGAACAGGTCTTGAAACCGTCATGAGAGATCAAATCATTTTACTCCCTTTTTTTCAGGACCATTTTGTTTGCTGTTTCAAGTAGGAGGTCAGAAAGGCTTTTTTTTTTTTTTTTCCAAGGGAAAGCAATGAAGGGGCATGTGCAGCCAAGAGCAGCCCTGGTAAGGCAGCTCCAAAGCTTTGTTGTGAGGAAGAGGAATGAAAGGTGCAGACACACCACTTGACATGGACAGTCCGTGGAGATGCTTACAGATTCAGTTTGCCTTAGGTTTCCTAGATTAGCAAACCATTTTCCCTGTTTCTTTTTTTCCAAGAGCGTAGGTCTGAAACACACATTTGCTTCCTTCCTCTCTTCACCCCAAGGGGTGCTCTCATCTGCTGCTCTTCATCCCGTGGATGAAAGGGATAGGTCTAACTCTCAGCTGTTACGCAGTGCAGACAAAGCTGCTCTGCTTGGACTTTTTAAGGTGATTTTTGACTACTTGGGGCTTTCATTTAGTCTCTTAACCGTGCCAACCATCTTATTTCCTGTGTTTTGTCCTAGATACCTATGGAAAGCTTTGCCTGCTCAACTCTGTGGGCCAGGAGATGTCCCGCTGCAAGACCTCCATCCGTCGAGGGCAGCCCAACCCCGTCTACAAGGAAACTTTCATCTTCCAGGTTGCCCTCTTCCAGCTCTCCGATGTCACGCTAATGATCTCCATTTACAACAAACGCAGCATGAAGCGCAAAGAGATGATCGGCTGGATCTCCATGGGGCAGAACAGCAGCGGAGAAGAAGAGCAAAGTCATTGGCAGGAGATGAAGGAGTCCAAGGGGCTGCAGGTCTGCAGGTGGCACACACTGCTGGAGTCCTAACGGTAACCAGGGCAGCCTGCAGATCCTGGGACCGTGGGCTGTCTTCTCTCAGTCAGCGGGAAGCAGCTGTCCCATGGCAAGCGCCGTGCTCGGACAGGTCATGTACGCTTTAACCTGACTTTTCAGTATCTCCTGTCAGGCATTAGAAGTGACGAGGCCTGGGAAGCAAGTTTAGTTCTTGTCTTTCCAGGCTGCCCTGCGTTTTCCACATCCAAATTAGCAACCCTGGGAAAAGCAAGGGCAAACCTACAAGATCCTCCCTCTGGCCCTCATCTTGCTCATTTTATCATGTCTAATCATCACAGTTTGATTTTGATGCTGTTTTCTCCTGGAGTAAGTTCTCTGATCCCTCCCTTATTTGTATTAATGAAGTTTGCTAATATTCTTGACACGCAGATAGCTCACAGATAGGCTGAACTGCATGCAGATCACATTTTCTCTCTTTTATTACCATATTTTTTACGTCCTAGAAATGAACATTTGGTGCCCCTATACAGTGGATTTTTTGGGCAGCATGGGAAAGCACTGTTGAATTCTCTATCAACTTTAAAGTGCCTAGGCGTTATTGCTGTTCTGATACTGATAGTGTTTATTTGGACTTAATACTGCCAGTGTTCTTAATAAGGCATCCTGTGCATTTGTTAGCCTGTGTTACCACGGAGATTGCATGACGGATAACTAACAGCAGTTTAATATTGTGACTATACAATGCATGTTTGGATGCTTACTTGAAGTTCAAGGCTTCTGTCATCGTGAATACCAAAAAACAAAGATCAGAACAAACTGCACGTCCACCTTGGTGCCTGAATCACTCTTTTCTGCATCACTGTTTTGACCACGTGTTATTTTGTTCTGTAAAAGTGAGTTTCATTCAGAAAAGCATTTCTGTGAGCATTACACAGAAAGGCTTTTGATACATGATTTCTCTGTTGTTCAGTTAAGCACAGCTCAAGTTTGCTGAGGGCTCTTGTTCAAATGGGCCATCTGTAGTATCTTTGGGGATTGGAAAGAGGACCATTTTTGGCATGGAAAGAATACCAGACCAAGTCACCTCATCTTTGGAGCGTTGTCTCCTATGAGAATAGGTGAAATGGGACCCAGGGACCTGTCCTAGAGGGGCTGCTTGCAGGAAGCAGGCTTGCTAGATGAAGTGATGACACTTTTGTGTAGCTACTTTTCAGACAGTTTTGTTGTTTTCCATTTTAATCATTTTTCCCATCTCCATGAGTCAAAGTTGTAGAGGCAATGGCTAGGGAAGAAGTCTTCATCTGTTTGGCTGTAGAGCATTGAGCAGTTATTAGCTGCTGGAAAGCTGTACGTGACACAGCAGAGGCTGTTAATTGCCTTGGGCAGTGATGGTGTGTAGACAGAAAGGTGCCAAGATACTCATGGGCCATCAGCTGTGTGATTTTAATTCCCTGAGCTCTTTAGAAGAGGACTGGCATTTCTTCATTCCTTCTGATGATAGGAAGGAAATATTTGGCTGAAAAGGTTTCTCTGTTCTGGATCACCTCATGTTTTGTTTTTGTCGTTTACTAGCCTGGCATCAAATTCTGCCAATTCTGTTATCTCTTGGGGAAATCGCTTGCACAAATGTGGGTGGGAACTAATTCACAGTGCAGTGACGGAGCACTGGCACAGGCTGCACACAGGGGTGGTGGAGTCTCCTTTTCTGGAGACGTTCAAGACTGCCTGGACACCTGCCTGTGCAACCTGGGCTGGGAGCTGCTTTGGCAGGGGGTTGGACTTGATGATCTCTGGAGGTCCCTTCCAACCCCTACGATTCTGTGATTCTGTGAGGTACACACGGGCTTTGTCTGTCCTCTCAGGGCAGCCCAACAAGTGAGGATAATCTGTCTGAAGGAGGACTTCTGGTGTGGGTGAAACAAACCCCACAGATGGTGGCTTTGTATGTTCTTACACTTACTTGCCTGAGCATCATTTTCCAGTGAGATTGGTGGCTGTCCTATGCAGGAGGATTGTCCACCGTTGCCTAGATAGCTGGCACAATATCTGCTTTGCACTATACTGGGGCTTTGTATCACAAATCAGGACCTAACCCAAATATAACTGCATTTTTTGACTGCACTGTTAATTCTGCTGTGTTGTCAATAGGAGAGATAACAAGCATCTGAGTGATAAGAAGCAAACCAGGTCTGAATGAAACTTTTTTACCATGTTTTTCTTCTGGAAAAAGTACAGAAAGCAGACCAAATCAAAAGGTGCATTTGCTGATTTCAGTTGTTTTCCAATCTCTGCATTTTTTTCCTAAAGTGCATAAAATGATGTATATACAAGTGTTTATAAGTAATTTTATTATCTGAGATGTGTGTGAATAATAAACTTATTCAGATTCTCTTAGTATCTTCTTGAAACTTTTAAGTGTTGCTTATGCTTAATTTAATGATTAGCTAAGGGAAAAGTATAAGTTGGTAGTATGTTTCACAAGTGAACTGGAGATAACCCAGATTTATAATTTTGTGATTAAAAAGAATTATTGGACAGGCTAGTTGCAAAAAGTGAATTCATTTTGGGCTTACATGCTGTTTTCATATCTAGATCTTTTCTGAAGATGCAACACAAACGGAATTGAATTTTAAAGTATATTTCCACTAAAGAATACCAGGAGGCAGAGGAAAGCAAGAGACAACAGCAAACACAGAGTCTGTTAATATCTGAGCACATGTTAAAGCTTTGCTCTCAGATGGAAGCAGCTTCCTGCTTCGTTGCAATAACGTTTTGGCCTGATGTTTTACAAGAAAAAAATTGGAGGGAAGGAGAAAGGGATGAGGTGAGGGGGGAGCATTGTTTGGAGCTGCTGCTAAAACTGCTGGCACATCTGTGCCTTGAGCAGCGCATCTGCGAAGTTCATTAAATTCCAGCTGAAGCACAGAGGAATTTGTGATTCTTGGGATGAATGGTGTTGGGGGTGCTCATGTTTGCTAGCCGTATTTTGGGATTTTTGTTGGTTTTCTGGTTTGTTTTTCTTTACAGTGTTGACTATCTGTGAAACGAAGAAGGCTTAGCTGCAGCTCCCCTTTGTTTCAGAGCTCCTGTAATTCTTTTCATAGACAGATTGAATTGGTTATTGCTAACACTGATACAGGCTGGCCTCGTGCTCCTGGTCTTTCTCATGTAAGTAGCACTGCCCTTTCAATCACTGCTATATCCCTTCCTTTCCTTTAGGAGAGGCTGAGAAGTCTGAATTTCCAGGCACGCTCCCATTGCTTGGGAATCTTGTGTCACACTTAGCTCTCCATAGGCGGTGCCCAATGGAGCTGGGCCCTGTGCCCCACTGACCTCCATCCCCCTGTGTGCTGATGGCCGGTCCCTGTGGAGCTCCAGGAGGGGATTTGGGCCACGGGGTGAGCAGCTGACCTGCTTCTGGGAATGCTTTGGCACTTGCATGGCCTGACTATGCAGGTTTCCTAATGTGTGTTTTCTAAGATAATTTATCTCCTTTTGACACCACTGTCTGGAATCCTCTAAGAGGTTATTTGAATTTTCTTCTCTGGGAAAAAAAAAAAAAAAAAAAGAAAAAAAGCTCCAAAACCACGAAACTGTTGTGTGGGAAGGAACTAACTGCACTGGCTTAAGCCCAGAGTGCTGTGGGCAAAGTGCTCTGGATCCATCTCTTATCTCGAGCAGCGTCACTCCGCTAGCTGCAGTCTGTTCCTTCCTTGGTCTCTCTCCAGCAGCACATCCCTGTCCCGCTAGGCTCTCTGCTGTTATTTTATTTCTTGTTTTTAATGTGTATTGACAACAGAACAGAATGATCTCACCGCGTTTGTATTCTCTGCGATAATGCCAACTTTCAACTGATGCCCACAGAACTGAGTACCTCTTTTAGCCCACGGTGCTGCGGCCATAGCTGACTGACGGGCCTGTTTGCGATGGCTTTCTCTGCACTGTCTGCAGCACGATTCGATTAGTTTGGGTTTCCTTTCTACCCTCGGCCCCTGCTGTGCACTGCTCCCTCACAGGGTGATGTGGTTGTGCAGCTCCTGGGGCATGGCGGGCAAAGGGTGGAGGGCTTTGGCAAGTGGTCAGACTGGACGATACCCAGACGTCCCTTCCAACCCCTGCCATTCTGGGATTCTGTGAGGTAATATGGTATTTTTAGTGGCTGCAGAGCCCATAATTGATTGATCTTCAGTCATGGACGTCTTCGGATGTTCTTAAACTCGCAGAACCGAAGGCTGCCAGCTGCTATCGATCATCCCTCCAGCACAAAGCCCAAGGTGGCTGCCTGGCAGAGAAGGCCTTTCCTCTGGTGGCCGCTCATTTCTTCTTCAGCTGAAGCCAGCGCTGGCCTTGGAGCTCATGTGCCTGCAGAGCTTTCCTCGCTGCCATATTTATCATCATCTTTAATCTGGACGATCACCACGCTGCAGCTCTCTACCTCCCAGCTGCCTCCTGCCTTTCGCACAAAATGGGGACGTAAGGGCTGAGCCATGTGGCCGTGTCCCAAGGTGCTTGCCACCGAGGCCTCTGCACTTGTGGAGGGGGAATGGTGCTGTTTAGGTTGCGATGCTTTAGTGTTTACAAGGTTGTGACACCTCTTCAGCTCCGTGCGAGCAGAGCTAATGCTGGAGGAAACAGCCTCTTCTGTTTGGCTCCTTCTGTGTTTTGGCTTTTTTTTTTTTTTTTTTTTTTGTGTGTGTTCTGTAAAAGGACAGCAGAGCCTGAAGAAATTAGTATGCAGAAGCATCAGCTTTCCAATTTAAAATGTACTGAGTGTGATGTTTGCAGCTATGGTTTGAGGGGAAGAAAAAGCAGCCAGGGTTTGTAGAATAGCTTGCTCTTTGAGGGAGGCAGGATTTTCCCTGCAGCGAGAGCTACCCACCAAAACGTTGCTGTACCTCAGGCAGCGATGCTGGCATCCAGCTGATCTCCTTCAGTGATAAATGCCGCCAGAAGCTGACAGGTCTTACAGCTTGAAAAGAAATACAGGATAACTCCACGTAGCTGATGTGGGCTTTTATTGAGAACCTGGTGCAGATTTAGCAGGCGGTTGTGCAAGGAGTGAAAGCCCCCAGTGGTGGTCAGGAAGGTGGCGAAGAGGGAAGGCTGAGTGCTCGCATTGCTGCTGAGATGTGGGTTTGCTGTTTCCCATGTTTCCCACCTCGGTTCCTCAGTTCCAGAACTGCTGAAGGCATACAGCACTTTCCTTTTTTTTTCCCCGCTTTTTTTTTTTCTCCTCAGCACAGAGTGAGCGCGTGCCTTCCCGCAGCCTACACTGTAGGTCTTAAGAAATGAGTGTGTAAATATTTTGTCTCTCACAGCAGCCCAAGGTCATCTTTCTGGAACAGCGAACAGGCACAGAATCCAAAGAAGATCAGTCCGTCATGTGAGTAAGGTTAGCATCTGCACTTACAAATGACAAAGGCTATTAATCCTCATGCTGTAATCCCCAAGCTGTTTGCCAGCTGGCAGCAGGAAGATGTTCCTGCTCTGCCTATCCATGTTTTTTCACCTTTATGAAGCAGATATAGGTCAGTGCTGTAGCCCGGAGAAAGAACATGGTAGGTGCCATTCATCTTTTCTAGTGTTCCAGTCCCTCTCTTCTCCATGCAAAACACCTGCCTGGATTGGAGGAAAACGGCAGGCTTCCCCCCCACACCCCCCCAAGAATAGGAGGCTGAAGGTCGGGTTGTTTCCTCTGCGTTGCTACATGGGAGGAAAAAACAGGGAAAACCCAGCAGTTGGGTACAGCAGGTAAAAGTTCAGCATGAAATATTTTCAATCATCATGTGGGTACCGGCAGGGAATTTGGGTCCTGCCAGCCACACCACCCTACCACAATCCTGCTGCTGCTGCGGTGGGAGCCGTGGTGCTTAGTACCACCTTGCACAACAGACAGCACGGTCACCATGTCACTGGCGCTGAGCATTAGGCAGCTGAGGCTGGAAAAAGTTGGGAAGGAGTCCCAAAGACCAGATGGGAGCTATGAAGACCCACTGTTGCACATCTCTTTAGAAAATCTGAGAGCAGAGCCTTAGGGCCTAGAGAACAAAACTGTGGTTTGGTAGAAATGACATCTCTCAGGGCAGCTACAGGTACAAGGAGGTGCAGACGTGACCTGGCTCCTGCATTTCCTGCTGGCTGCAAGAAATGAGCATCACTCAGATACCAAATGCTCTGGAGGTGTCCCCTGTAACTGCATACCCAGCACGGGCTGGTCCTGTTGAAGAACGAGAGACAAAAGCTGCTCTAGCCACAGGTGAAGGGCAGGGAGGGTTCAGGATTCACACAAAAACTGAATTCTTTGCTGAGTCCCACTACCATTAATTGCCTTTGACTTCCAGGGAAGGCATTTTATTGCATGTCTCCATTTCTCAGACTGATGAGAACATAGCATATTTCTCTTCCCATTAGCAGCTGGGGAAAAAAAAAAAAAATCATATAATTCTGCCTGTTTTCCTCATCCCAATTGTTCTGTTAACATTTTCCAGGTGCTTATACTTCACACCATCTCCTATCCTTTCATTAATATCTGCAGGTATTGGCTCCGAGTCAGGGCCATGCCTGGCAGCAGTATCTTCTGTTCCTGGTGCTCGGGACAAAACCTGTTCTCCAGTCTCTTGCTGTCACTGTGAAGCACCTCAAGCACAATTAAACCAGTCCCACCTCCTTCCCATTGGCCTCTACTGGCACAGCTGTGGGTTCTGTCTTGCTGGGCTCTGTTCTCTGCTGGGACTTCTTCCCAGCAGAGTTTTGCCTTCCGTTTGTCATGAAGAGTAAATGAAGTTTTTTATGTCTTGCTGTTGAGTTTCCAGCTGGGCACTGCAGGTGCTCTGGTTGATGTGTGCATATTCTCCTATATATTCCAGGATATGGTACAGTACTTCATGTCCACAGCAAGGCTTGCGGGGCCTGAATTTGTTACTCAATTATAAATATGTCTATAGAAGGAGAACTGTTCATACTTTGAAGGCTTTACAAAACAAATTTGCATCCCCTCTTCACTTCTGAAGACTGCACTGAGAAGTTGTACCTTCTGTCTAGCTAATGAAGGACTGGAACTGACTGGTGTGGCAACTGGAATGGAATTGGCATCGTTTCGTGTGCTACGTGTGGTTGAAAGAGAGGAGCGGAAGTGCAGAACTGATTCTAAAAAAGGATGAAAAATACGATGAAAAGATGTTTGGATATTCAACAGGAAGAGTGATATGGGTTTAATCTTAGCTTTTCATGTACTTGACAATGAAACATTTTTATTCTACTTAAGTGTTAACGTGCATGATCATACAATATATTGCCTCTCGCTAATTATATGCTGTGTTAGGAATACTAATGTCTCGATGATATCTGACTGGGAAAAAAAGAAAAGAAAGAAAAAGCATTAAACCCAGTTTCTGCAGAATTCTGGGCTGTAATTACCCACACGTACATACAACCGTCCACACCTTAGAAACAGTCTTATTTTGTTTCAGGGAGCAGGTTTTTATCAATAAAATACAAGCAGATGGCTCATGTAGACATGCAAAACCAGCGTGTCTTCCTTTGTGTTCTTACTGTGGCAGAATCGAGTGAATATGCATCTAGGAGAGGTGGACGTGTTTTGTCCAGAACAAAGACGCAGGTGGCCGGTGCATAATGCATAACTGAGGGGAATTATCCCCCCCCCCCCCCTCCATCCCTGTCTGTCTGCACGTTGCCTCTTCCACGAGGGCTGCTCTTGGTTATCTGTGTCACCAGTGTGTGTTATGTCATCAATACCTTGTGTTGGGTGTGCTCAATACCTTGGGTTGGGGAGCTGACTCAGGGACATGATTTAGCAGAGGGTTGTTAGAGTTAGGGTAGTATGGTTAGGTCGTGGTTGGACTTGACGATCATTAAGGTCTTCTCCAACCTGAGCGATGCTATGACCTGCAGGGCTGGCTCTCCAGGACCCCCCACCGGTACAAATCTGTGATGAAAGCTGAGTTTTGCTGAGGGCTGGTGCTGGTGGGGTGACCGGGCTCGCTGCGTTCCCCGTCCACCTGTTTTCTGAAATGCATTTGAAATTCATGGTGCCATCTCCCATCCTCCATTCCCCAGCAAACTCCGCGTTTTGTTTTGCTTTGTTTTGCTTTGCTTAATTCCCATTGCTCTGTTCTCCCTCCAGCTGCATTTTAATTCCTTGCTCAGAGCTGCTTCGTTCCTTGGCGAAGCACCAGGTGCTGTTTTGCCAAGATCTCCCTAATGTCATCCCAGTTTTGGCCAGGTGGAAAAGTCACATTCTGAATGTCGCGAAACGAAGTTTTTTAATTTCAACGGAAGAGCGATAGAATTTTTCATGAGAGGGTGAAAGCATTCCCACGTCTCAATCAGCCCAATTTAGGCTGGAGGAGCTGAGCTGTCTGCCATCTGTCTCCTCGCCAGTCTCTCCCCCACCATCACCGTTTCTGAGCGGTTTGGCCAATTTCAATCACATTTTGAAGGAAGGGGAGATGGCTCGAAGACAATTATGCTTCTAGAAATTGTGTTACCTGGCAGAGGAGCGCTCGCAGAGAGGCAGAAAGGAGTGAGTTTGACGGCTCGAGGTCAGCCAGTATGATGGGGAGCTGCCTCCTGGGGATGTGGTGGAATTTGGGTGTTGGCACTGGGCTGAATGGTTGGAAGAAGGAGCACAAACGGGTGGAATAACAGGCTGCATTTGTTCTGCTGCTCCCCAGCTGCCTGCTGAAGTCTCACTATTGATCTTTTACGTGTAAGCAGGTCAACAGAACAAAACAAACCCTTACCGTGTTCTCACATACCAACAAGTTTTCTGGCATGATGAATTGCAAGACTGAGCAGAAAACCAGAGCTCTGGGACATCTCAGGAGCTGCTCACCCAGGTAGGCAATGATGGGCCAACATCTGGGAGCACATCAGCCAAACGGGCCAGGCCAGGGATGGAAACTGGGCCGGAGACACGAATCCTTGCATCTCCAACTGCTCCGTGTTCCAGGTACAAATGCGTTTCAGGTACATCTCATTATGCAATGCTTCCTACCCACCTGGAAGTAATTGTGCCATTATGTCAGTGGGTCCCTTTGGCTGTGCTGAGAAATACAGTGCAGGTCTGTGCTCCCTGGGAGCGCCTCTGCCTCTGTGCACACATCTTTTGAATGTTTGGTGCTTCAATTCAGAAGGGCACATTAATTCAATTCATTTGTCTTTAATGATTGGCTCAAGGAGATGTAACTGTTGTGAGATGAAGGAACTGATCTTCTTCTAATCCTTCTTGGCAGTTAAAGTAAAGTAAATAGTAATGTTCCGTTGTTGTTTTTCTCATATTCCCAGTTGCTCTGAACCATTCTGAAATACACATTTATTATTTTATTATAGCACTGACTATGCTATCCTGCTTTCCAAATTCTGAAGAGAAAAACATAAAACACCCAACACGCTTCTCTTCTGTTGTCTGCCAGTCCAGGTCTTGTCTTGTGCAGTGCGCATTTAAAGTCTTATCTTTTCAGATAATATCACTGTCAATAGAGACTTTGGTCCCAGTTCACAGTTTTGTTTAATTTCCATTGCACGAAAACAACATGTGCTTCAGCTGGGCAGCAACTCCCAGCCAGGCATCCCTGGCAGATGGGAAAACTCTTCCCATGGGAGGGGAGGGCATGGCAGTGGAAAGCAGAATTTAGGTCTGCATACACCAGCGTGCAGGGAGTTGGTGCCCCCATGTCAGAGCAGTGAGCCTGCTAGCTGCACTGCATGCTCGTGACTGCTCAGGTCTGCTTCTCCTGCTGCAGCTCCTATGGCTGGAAGAGGGGCTCCCAGGCTGGAGCTCCCGAGCTGGAACTCAGTTATCCCAAATGTTTGGATAGCCCACTTCCACGCAAACCCTGATTTCAGCTGGGGAGCTGGACGTGCACCTGGTGGGGAGGGAATGAGACAGAAAGGCTCAGGGAGGCTCGAAGGAAGGAGCAAGGTTTGGATTTTGGAAGAATGTCCTCCAGGCTGCTCAGGGGATGGAAATGTTTCCTGGAGCCAGCTGGGGGAAGATTAGATGACCTTTTGGCTGTAAATTATCGCCAGCTAATAAGTCCCACTTGTGTGCTGACAGGAGAGGGGAAGAGGTGTCTTTGCAACAGAAATTGTGTTGAATGTTAAAAAAAAAAATAAAATACAGTCAATCTCAGGAACACTGGAGTAGCACATCCTTCGTTCATTCAGCTCCTCCATGCAGAGTACGTGCCTCTGTGTCTTCCTTCTCTATCTCCGTATCCAGAAGAGAGATTGCTGAATTAATTATGACATCTTTGTGAAGAGCTGAAGCATTGCTCAAGTCCTCTGTTCAACAGCGGAAAAATGTCAGATTCATCTCACAGTAAATTTAAAATTACACCAACCTGAACTATCGCTACTGGCAGCATAATAATAAGGCAGGTAATCAAAATCAATTAAATTCCAGTGCCTTCCTATTGTCCTAGAACATTCAAATCTGAGATTAGTCTGAGTTCATTTGACTTTTCAGTGAAAGAAGCGGAACTTATGAGACAATTTGAAATAGGTATCTGGCTGGGACTGGTCTCTTCTTCAACTGCAAAGACCAGAGGAGCCCCTATCTTTCAGATCACCGGAGACAGGGAGTTGTCTTGCATCTTCAACTTGCTGCCAGAATGGATGTGCTCCCATAACATCTTGCCTTGATTTGGCACTGGCTGAACCTTCCATAGCAGAAATGGAGCATAGGATGCCCTATCTGAGCAGAAATGCCTGAGTTGCCCCATGCCGCATTGAGCTGTTGTTTGGGTTGGTTTTTGTGTGGCATCTCTTCCTGAAGCAATTTCTATTTCTTCCCATGGGATTTCATAGTGCTGTGGTGCTTATCTGAGGTCAGGGATATATGTGCCCCGGCCAGGGCACTCATGGGGCACGGAAAAGGCTCAGGGAAAGGTCAGTGTGCCCAGAGGGGGACATGAGCATGGGGGGGGAAGGCAGAGGAGTGTGAGCCACAGTGAGAGCAGACTGTGAGTATGCATTGCCAGCAGTCCAGTCAGACCCACCACTCTCTCAGGTCCTTCTAGGCACTGGGTTAGGTTTATCAAAGTCTCGATCTCTCCCTGTGCTGAGGCAGCTACCTGGCTTTCTTTCCATTGCAGCTGCTGCTCCGTTGTATATATACAGCCTTCAACTTGCCCATACAGGACATATGCTGTCCTCTCCACCTGCAAGGCGTAGAGCAGGGCTGCCCCCTCCTAGTCTGCCATTTCCCTTCTCCATCCCTTGTCCTGTTGCACTGCCTCTGGCAGCAACTCATCCCCTTTCCAGCTCTCAGCTGTAGCACACTGCAGCCCAGCAAGACACAATGTGTGTGTTTCATCCTCCCCACCCCATCGTGTTCCATCACATCGTGTCCCATCCTGTTCCACCCGCTCTTGTTCCACCCCATCCCATCCCATCCCATCCCATCCCATCCCATCCCATCCCATCCCATCCCATCCCATCCCATCCCATCCCATCCCATCCCAATCCATCCCATTTCACCTCACCTCATCCCATCTCATCCCATCCCACCCCATTTCACCTCATCCCATCCCATCCCATCCCATCCCATCCCATCCCATTTCACCTCATCTCATCTCATCCCATCCCATCCAATCCTATCCCATCCCATCCCATCCCATCCCATCCCATCCCATCCCATCCCATCCCATTTCACCTTACCTCATCAAATCCCATCCCATCTCATCCCATCCCACCCCATTTCACCTCATCTTATCCCATCCCATCCCGTCCCGTCCCATCCCATCCCATCCCATCCCATCCCATCCCATCCCATCCCATCCCATCCCATCCCATCCCATTTCACCTCATCCCATCCCATCCCATCCCGTCCCATCCCGTCCCATCCCGTCCCATCCCATCCCTTCCAACACTTCCCATCTCACCATGGAGCATCCGCTCTCCTGCCGGGACCTCCCCTCCCTCCCCGCAGCCTCGAGTCGCGCCAGTGATGGGGAGAGCGTCACCGTCTCCTAGCAACGCGCCTAGCAACGCTCCTAGCAACCGGGCAACATCTGCTCCCGCTGGACCAATCCGTGCCGGGCACATCTGGTCGCCCACCTCCGCGGGCTGCAGCCGGGCGGTGATGCGCTCCTCAGTGGCTGCAGGGACCCGCAGGAGCTGCCACCAGTGCCACCACCTCCAGCGGCAGCCAGCAGCTCGGAGCTGCCGGGGAAGGACGAAGGACGGGAGCAGCTCTCCCTTCCAGAGCCGGGGATCGCCGGGTGAGTGCCGCAGGGCTGAGGGTGCTCGGGGGACGCGGAGTCGAAAAGTACTGCAGGCGGCTGGTGGCACGGAGGAAGTGTTGTACGTGCGAGCTGTCGGCTTTGCTGCGCGGTTGGAAGAGGGCACGGAGCCGAGCAGGGCGCAGCGCCGGTCCTGCAGTGCTCCGGGCTGTGCACCGAGCTCCTGCTCCGTCTGCCGTCCTCCTGTGGGCAAACTCCGCAAAGTAAGCGGAGCTACTCTCTGTTGCCTGCTCGCTAAGTGCCATCCTCCGGGATGAGACAGCCATCCAAACATAGACGCGTTCTAGCTGTGAGACGCACACGCACACACTCAAGCTCTGTTCTCCTTTATCTTTCACAGCGTTTAGATCTGTTTTTAATTCACGCGTGGACACAGGCAGTGTGGGCATCTCTGGAGAAGTGCAGAGCTGGGTCTGCACACACGGATCTGTTGATGTTTCTCACCTGGAGTGGCAGTGATATTACTTCTGTGCTCCACCCCAAAGGCACAGAGAAGGCGAACATCCAGACATGCACAGTGCATGTGACACAGAACCCGTAACCCGACTTTCCCCTGAGCTGTGTTACTCCGCAGGCAGCGCGGGGCGGGGAGGGGAGCTGCGTGATGGGGAACGGATGCTGCTGATCCAAGTGATGCTGTGTTTTCAGTAGCGTCCCTTTACTTTCCTGCGAGGCTGACAGGGGCCGGTGGGGAAAACAGCTGGTGTTCTAGCTCAGCAAACGTCCGGGTGCTCCGAGGAGCTGTTACGTGCGCAGCATTTGCTCTGGTCTCTCCAACCTTCGTGATTCTATGAGTTGGATTGACTCCAGAACTCTTGTTTTTCCTGTTTTCTCCCCTCGTGCCCGTCCCGCTGCTGCCACCTGAGCCGTGTCTCCCCCTTGGTCGCCCCGCAGGTGACGTTCCGCGGGGCCGTGCTGCCAGCAATGCTCGCTGAGCCCGTGCGAGGAGATCTCAGCGGGACTGCTGGTGTCATCCCAGAGAGACCCTTTGCAGACTGACTCCACGTCCTCAGGTAACTACCGTGTTTGTCAACTGCTGCTGAGCGGGCTTCGGAGTGAGGGAAATGACTGCTGGAGGGGGTTTGAGATGGAAATAGGATGTTATGCTGTTTCACTGGTGCATCCGGCTGAGCTTTATGCGTTCTCTTGATCAGAGGGATGGAGGCAGTGGGACTGCAGGAAACGGGAGCGGAGCAGTCAGTCCAGCACCGTGTCTCTGTTTTCATGCACTCGTGAGAGTTATGCTGATGCCTGTGCCTTGCACACAGGCATACCCACAGATGAACTAGGGAGATCTGTAAAGCAATCAGAAGCCCCCAAAGAAGGCAGGTTTAAAGCGAAAAGCCACAGCTCCAGCCAGCAGCAAGGCTGCTACCTTCCTGCAGGAAATCAAGGGGGATTTCTTTGCCTGAGTGGGGAGTGGGAGACCCGTCCCTATGCTCTGCAACTGCCAGCCCATGTAAAACCTGTGGGCTGGCAGTGTTTCCCATTCACACGTTCTCTGCCCGTGTTTTGGAGGTTTGTGTTACCAGCTCGGAGTGCCTCGGTAGGACCTGAGGCTGCTTGCCCTGAGAAATGCGGCAGCGTAAAGTGAAATCAGAGCAGGGTTTCAGCTGAGCGCTCTGTAATTGCAGCGTGGCTGAGGTTAGAGGCAGGGGAATTCATCACTGCAGTTTTGACGGCAGCTGCAAGGACATGGTTGCACCTCCAGCCATGTCAAAGTCACATCTCATGCTGATGATAAATGTCCATCTCTGCATGCTCAGAAGCACTGGCTTTTATATTTGTGCACGTAGGAGATGCTCGGAGATGCTCTCCATTTCAGCCAGCTCTCTTGCACCTCTATCCCCTTGTGCTGTGATAGGAAGCCCTGTGGGACACCGGCACATTTCAGGTGCATGGTGCTGTTGGCTCTGTCTCACCCAGTGAGCCCCCAGGTTTCCCCTGCAGCCGTCTGCAGCAATGCACTGAGAGCAGCAGCTGCTCCAGCCCCGGCACTGCAGCACCGTGCTGCAGGCACACGTCCTCTTCCTCAGGAAAGGTGGGAAAAGCAGAGGCACTGAGAGCAGTTCTCTGCATAACCCGGAGAGCTGGGGCTGGCAGTCCCCTTTCCATCGCCTGAAGTGGGGAAAACACAGTCTTTGCTTTCTCTCAGCTGCTCAGTCATTTGCTAAACGTCCTCTCTGGGCTGACCTGCAGCCCTCCTGGGACCAGCAGTACCAATTCATGATGCGGAGAGGCTCTATTGCTGCACGATGGGGGGCCCTGGGGCAGGTGAAGCCAATTTTGCACCATTTGCAGCTCGATCGTGAAGTTGCCATCCTATAAATCAATTCCCATTTCAATTTAGATAAGATAACCCTCTGCCCAAACATGCCTAATAACTCTGTGGGTCCACACAGCACTGTAATTATTCCCAGAGCAAGGAGTAGCAACGGACACGTATTTGAAAGTACAGTTAAAGACCTCGCGAAGCCGCGCTGGAGAGATCTGGGGAGACAGCAGCCTCCATCCCCTCAGTGCCACGCGTGGGATTTATGCTCCCAACTTCCATTAGTGCTAATGGTGCTGCTGCGTGCATTCCGAGCAGCGGGGCTCGGCCAGGCAGGGAGGGCAAACTTCGCACTCAGGATCCACTGCTCCGTCCCCGGGGGGGGGTGGGGGGGTGGGGGGGAAGGTTGGCCCCGTGCCTGGGATTGTGGTGCGGCACTGAAAAAATGTAATGTGATTAAGATGTATCTGTCTCCAAGGCTGGCTGAGGCGGAGGCGGTGACTCATACCACCTTGCTGTAGCTGTCAAAACACTTGGCTGGCGAGAATAGCCTTCCTCACCAAAAAAAAAAAAAAAAAAAAAAGCACTGATTCAATATGTTTATATTTAAACAAAACACGAAGGGTCTGATTCACTGCCGCATTACTACCGCCGTGCGTGCCTGCAGCCCGGCCAGGCAGTCCGCACTGACTTTCAGGAGTCCTGCAGGGCTAGAGTCGCTGGGCTTTGCTGACAGCCAGCACTGAGCAGCTTGTGTCTGCTCTGCTCTTGGTCTTTGAGGAGCTTTGTGCTTGCAGGTTGGAACGTGTCCTTTTAAAAAATCAGCCTTGCGGCCCAGAGGTGGGGACAGTGTGATAGGGACAGGATCACTAATGTTGGAAAAGAGCTCTAAGATCCCCTAGTCCAACCCCAACCTATCCCCACTATGCACACTGACTGTATCCCTCCATGCCACACATCCATGGTTCTTGAACAGAGCCTCCTCCTGCCCACCTGTCATGGCCACTCCAAGCTATCTGCTGGTCCTTCTTCAGGACCATCTGTTCTTAGAGCCAGTGGTGGCCCACTGTGGCCCACCATCTCCAGAGAGATGGAGAAGAGAAGGAGGGCTGAGCGGTGGTGCTCTGCATGCCCTGGGTTTCTGCCTCTGCTCATGTTCTGCACAGAGCACGCAGGCTGTGCCTTCCGTCTTTGCAATGGAAACCACCAGAGTGTAAGTTTTATAACTTAGAAGCTTGTTCTGAAGGAGAACAAGGCCGTGGTTGGCTCAGCCTGCGCTGTGGGTTTGGCTCTATTCCTATCCCCATTGGGCCATGGGAACATCACTTCACCTTTTGTACCTCTGTCCCCTTCAGAATAAGTCTGAGGAAAACTGTAATTATAGAACCATTAAGGCTGGGAAAGATTTCCAAGATCACCCAGTCCAACCATCCACCTACCACTGATATTTCCCCACTGAACCACGTTCCTTAGTACCACACCTACACATTTCTTCAACGCCTCCAGGAACAGTGACTCCACCCACTCCCTAGACAGCCTGTTCCGATGCCCGGCCACTCTTTTCAGAGAAGAAGTTTTTCCTACTGTCCAACCTGAAACTCCCCAGCACAACCTGAGGCTGGTTCATCCTATTTGAAAAGAGGCTGGCCCCCAGCTCGCCACAACCTCCTTTCAGGTCATTGCAGAAAACTATAAGGTCTCCCCTGAGACCTTGTATTGTTCTCCTATCCCGCGGAATTTGGAGCATGAATGCTTTTCTGACTGTGTTCAGATAATACAGCAGAGAGGTTTTAACCTGGGAGAACCAGTATCAGAGTAGTTAAATGCTCAGGGTGTCTCATCTCCAGGGTAAAACCTGCCAGCAGAGAAGGCTGCGCATTCATACCATGGTTTGCAGCTGCCCAGGGCTGGCAGTGCTGCAAAGACCATAGCTGTGCCCTGGCACCTGAAAACTGCACGCAGTGGTCCAGGTTGACTAAAACATGGCATTGTTGGCATCGTCCTGTTGCAAGGAGGGACAGTCCCTTCATGAGCACTCTTTTGTGAGAGCAGTGCTGGGTCCCAGAACAGGGCTGGGCCACTTGGCTCCAGACAAGCCGTTAATCCACCAGCCAAGGGATTTCCACCCAGGTTTGCAATGTCCTTAATGGCAAACCTCCATCCTTACTGACCTGATGTAGATGGAAAAAACATGGGAAGAGTCTTCTATGAGGATTCGTCCTCTTCAGGCACCTCCTGTGAGTTCTGGTGCAGAAGGAGAAAGGCAGAGCATATCACTCCCTCTTAGCAGGGAAGGAGAGGTGCCCCTGGCCCCTGCAGGACTGGTGTCTTTTCACTCCCACCTGAAGCTCAAGGAGTTTCCTATGGTGGGATCCTTTGAGCACCACGAGCTCTCTCCTAGCCGTGTGGTGCGTTTGGCTCCATTAGTGTAGGAGACATTCTGTGAGACATTCTGCATTTCAGAACCAAGCCCATTATTGCCTCAGAAAGCCGAGGTTCTACACGCGCCTCTAAAGGCATCTCAGTTTGGAGAAGGAAGCGTGTGCTCCGAGAGCTGACTGTGAGTGACTCCACACGGTTACTTTCTGTGGACTTCAAAATTCACCATTTAATAACCTTCTGAAAAATTGAACATTTGAAAGCAAACCACAGAAACTGCTTTTAACAGAGAGAGTTTTGCTCGTGATGATGTCACCCCCGAACACTGCTGACAGTGCCTCCTGGTACAGTCTAATGAGATGGAAACCAAAACACAGTCTGCGTTCAATAGATGGAAAGTTACAGGCCCACTGCGATGATGTAGCACTGTGACACCTCTGGTAGAGAGGAGCAGCCAGCGGGACCCCCCAGGGCTCTGTGCCCCCTTCCCTTTGCTGCAGGGCTGAGCATCAAGCAGGCTGTGCGCCCTTAGGGCGACCCGGCGAGCAGCAGCAGCACTCCGAGCCGGGCTGCGCTGCTGCTTTGAGACCACACCACCACCTAGCGAGAGCTAGCTGCAAGGCTGCCCAGGAGCACCCGGAGCTGGGCTCGGGTCATCCCGTACCCTGGTCCAGGTGGCTGTCACCAGCTGGGGTACCGATGGCAGGAGCTGCGGTGCTGGTGGTTGCTGCTCTGGAGCATGGTTTGGGTTGGAAGGGACCTTACAGCCCACCCAGCTCCAACTGCTGCTGAGGGCTGGTTGCCATCCACCAGCTGAAGATGCCCAGGGTCCCATCCGTGGCCTTGGGTGCCTGCAGGGATGGGGCACCCACAGCAAGGAATTTCCTCCTAACGTCTAACCTAAATCTCCTCTCTTAATTTTGCACAGAGCTGATCTGATTGGGGCCTACCAAATACATTAACGACGTCGAAAGTAGCCTACTTTAAGAGAAAATATGCAGAAGAACATCTACATCAAGATTACCATGAGTATTGTCCAAAAGTGAGTAGCTTTCTCCTTCCAGCTCCCATCCTCCCTCGGTTCCATCCCTCCTTACTAAAGACCCGTGTGATGCTCTTTGCTCCCCAGCACCTGATACTCCCTGAGGACCGGACTTGTATTCTAAAACTTTCTCTTCAGAAACTCCGATTCCTGGAAGATCCCGAAGCCTATCTCCGTAGGTCGGTGTTAATTAACAATCTGTTGAGGAAGATTCACCTAGAGACAGAGAGGGAGAGCTATGAATACTTTAAGGAGGCTCCGTGCTATAGGACTGCTTACTCTGACTCACGAAAACGGCTGAAGTTTATGGTACATGAGTGCTGTTCCCAGTCGCTCTATTATGAAGAGCTGCATTCGTATCGCATTGTGCCTTATTCAGCAGAGAACGCCGTTTACGGAATGGGCTACGCAAGCAGCCACCTGGAGCAAAATTCTCAATTGCTTATTTATAAAATGAATTAAAGTAGCTGTTAGACCCACCGATGTTTGTTTCTGAATGCTTGAACTGCTTGCTGAGGCGTTAGGATGAGGCGCTGATTGCAGAGATGCCCGTGGTGAGGTGGGAGAGGAGCTTGGACTCACCAGCCTGGGGTGAGTTGGGTGCTTCGGGCACCACTCTGCAGCCCCACCATTAACCAATTGGCCGCAAAGCAGCGCATACACGCAGGGTGAGTGTGATACTGCAGTCCTCACCCACGTGCCATGTGTTGTGCGGGAGCAAAGCCGTGTTGCAGTTCTCCGTGTGTAGATACAGACATTCGGAATCACTTTGCTGTTCAGCTGTGCCACCCCTAGCAGAAGGGGACCCCCAGGTAGCAGAGCAGTCCGGCAGCAAGGAGCCAGGTGCGAGTTACTTACTGCAAAGGGACAGGTAGTTTCTCTGAGGAAATGCTTTGTACATGAAGGAGTCAGTGCCAAAGGAACGGCCTTTGCTTAGGATGGTCAGAGTCTAACTTGCTTGCTACTTACACTCCGATGAGATTATTTCTAGAATAATTGCGTTCACTTTTTACTTACATCATCTCTTAGCTGGTATATACTTTGCTATTTTAATACAGGACAGACCGGCTCACAGGGCAGATTGCTTCTTCGTCCTGTCACCACGTTCCCTTACCTTCATTTGGCCTGCTTCCCCCACACCTTCCTGCATGCTGACCTGCTGTTTGGTCAGGAGTTCACACCGGTACTAGGAAATAATAGATAATCATCAGCTTTGACAGGGAAAGGCAGAAAAACAATGGTAAATCCTCTGGGTAGAGAATGAATGTATGTGACAGACGTGATCAGACTTTCAGAGGTACTCCTGGTGGAGCTACTCCACACTGGTAATCGTGTTTCAGGTGAAGTGTTATCGTAGATCAGCTTGGGTTAAAAGGGACCTCTAGGATCGTCAAATTCCAACCCCCATCTCAGGCAGGGTTGCCAGCTGCTAGATTGCCCAGGGCCCCATCCAACCATAATGACTGGTATTGACCTGGGAATTAACCACAGGATATGTAAATACGCATTTCATGAGCTGCGGAATGACATGAGAGCTGTTCAGCAAGTTGGTGACTATGAGTGGGAGGTTTTATAGCTGCCAAAGCTATGCCATGAAAATACCAAAGAGAAATATAAAGGCAGAGATGATGCTCCAGCAAAAGCAATGATTGCACTATGACCCGGGGAAATGTGATGAGCGAGCTGTTATGTATCAGGGACTGATACACCTGTGACTTGGAAGCTTGGACTGCTGAACTAATACACCAATGGCCCAAGCCTGTCCTACAGAGCTGCAGAACTACCGTGGGGAAACTGACCTTGCCTGGCTGGCTGTCACCCCTGCAACTTTAGAGCAAAGCAAATAGTAGTGCACTCTCAGCTGGAGGCAGAATTATATCCAAGAACAGAATTTGTTTTTGATTTTGGAAGGCTTTTTTTCTCATGCAGATGTCGCTGATGTTACTTCTGAAGTATAAACACTGCTTGACTGGGATGTTCTCAGTGCAGGGTTACAGGAGGAACCTCAGAGCATCTCAGCTGTGTGTGTCATGCATCACAGCTGCTGGGCATGTGTTCACAGCAAAGACAGAGGGCAGAAGCAGGAGGTGTGAGGAACTCCTGCCCCTCGCAGTACAGCTTTAGGGGACAAAGCAGCAGCAAGGCACAGCTTATTAGTGCAAAGAAGTAAAACAACAGCTTGTTTTAAGAGGATAACCTGCAAAGCAGGGAGCATAAGCAGCACGGGTGTTGTGGGAAGGCTGGGGATGGGGCACCACAGGAGAGCAATGTGCCCAGGAGGGCAGTGGGGGCACAGTGTGCAGCGTAGTTGTTCAGTCAGTGTGATTCTTCTGCTCTAAACTGACCTGGTTTATGTACTTTTTTTTGTTCTTTGTGTCCATTTTGGCTGAAACTCACAGTGATCTAGCAGCTACACTGAATGCTAGAGAGCTTTCTCCCCTCTGCTCTGCTCTATTACATTCAGAGGAGAGTCCCGTCCTGAAACACAAAACTGCTTACATCAAATAAAAACTGATGAACGCTCAGTAGGATTAAGGCCTTTAACCTCACCTGAAAAAAAGCATTACCCCATCATCTGTGAACGACAACTGCCTCCTCTGCTGAATGGGGCAGCTGTGCTCCTGCCTACTGCGAGCTCCTCTGACAGAGCAGTGGCTGCTTAGGAGGTAGCACAGGCAAAAAATTGGGATCAGACAGCAAAACCTCCTGGGTTTTGAAAGAGGGTAACACTTTACCTACATTTTCTCCTCTTGAACAAAAAAACTTGTCTGATTCCATTACTTCTTAAATTTTATCTTGCTCCAGAAGATGACTCTTTCTTTCTAGAAAGTTACAGCTGGCTTTGATTTGAAATTATTCCACGACTCTCAACACCGAGTCTGCTCAAGTTTTTGCTGCCTTATGCTTCACGCAGTGATTTTTGCCAGTGAAAAGTGGATCAACATTCAACCATTCAACCCTAGTGCTTGGTAGCCATAATCTACAGCGATAAAGCAGTGCAGAGGTGCAGTAGTGTTGCACGCTGCCCCAGAAATATCTGACACTTTTTGAACAATGTACTGCTTCTGTCACTTCGTTTCCACGCTCCTGGGCACCAGCCCTGTAATATAGTTTCATGCAGTGGTTGTTTTGTTTTAGGGCTCGTAGCTGCAATGCTGGCTCTGATGCGTGAACCTGTAGGTGGTCAGAATTTGGTAACAGGTACATATATATATATATAAATATATATATATGTTCCATTATGACTGCACTAGGAACTCCCACACACGGGCTATGTTTGCACTGGATGTAAGGCAGGTCCTTCCTTCCCTCCAGCTCTGTTGCCTTGGAGATAGCATTCATCAGGTGATGCTGGGTGGCACGGACAGACCTGCTCACAGGGAGCTGCTCATTTCCAGTAGGACTGGTGTAAGATAATGCGTGGTCATCTTGGAATAGCACACGTGACTGTAATTAGCGTTTGAAAGAGTTTGGCTCCCTCTGTGCTGCTGACCCGAACTGGTAGCGCTGAGCAGCAACAGGAGGCTCTGCGTGGATTCAGCTTTGCAACCTCACATCCCCAAATTTAGGGCTCTGCTCTGGCAAACACCTTGGTTATTGCCCGTGCCTCTCTGTGGACACCCGTGTGAGGCTCCTCGTGTGCTTCATGTGCAGCGTGGGGGCTGCCCCGCCCCGAGGCACCCCTCCATTGCTGAATTACCAGTGAGAAGCGATGGCAGAGCTGCCGCACGGCTTCTGGAATACGTTGATATTGCACTGTAAATGGAACTGTTGTTTTTGATGAATGTGTTGAGTATATGGACTACGGTGCCTTAAAGTCCCATCCTCGTACAGCCTTTGTACATACAAATCCACAGCCCGTGTACAGCTGACAGCCCCAGACAATGCCGTGCAGCCCCGGCTCTGTGCCCATGGGGCCTTGGGGAGCACCACCCCAACCTCACAGTTTGCAATCCTCTCTTCTCCTCTTTTCTAGACTGCGATCAGTTCCTGAATTTCTCTTTTTCCAGTTTCTCCCATCATCAGGTTCTGCGCTACCCGCAATGCCAGCGCTCTTCGTGTGAGCTCCAACCAGTGTAAAAAAAAAAAAAGCTGTCTCCAGCTTTCAAATGCCATACTGCGCTCCCAAGCAGGGAATCACAACTGTATGTAATGACTGCAACAGGTGCCATCAAGTATTTCATCCGATATTTGAAGTGGTGAACTCGGCAGAAAAGGGAACACCCGCTTCTGCTGGAATGCATGAGCCTGCGTTGTGTTACACGGTGACTGCACACCAACTCATTGGGACGATGCCTACTGATTCTGCGATGGAAAATGGCTTTTTAACGTTTAAAATTACTCGGGACCTGACTGAAAGGTTTTTATGAAATTGTTTTCTAAAGTGAACAGTAGAAAAATGGATATGTATTTTAAATATACATATAATGTGCATGTTATTAATAAAGGTCTATTTCTATTGAATCAGACGGACTCTCGTTGAATAGATGCTGTTTTCTTCACAAGTGAACGTGCAAAGCTACTCAAGAAAGCTTTCTAAGGACATTAGCACCCTGTAAAATGAAAAACCCACCTATTCCCAGAGGAAATGCACCCCAGGGGTGAACCTGGGCCCACCTGATGTGCAGAGCTGGGGCAGTTCCTCTGGGTGCCATGCAAACCCTGGCACTCCCTTGTCCTCTTCCCAAAACATATTAGGAAATATTTATTCTCAAGGAAGAGTGGTGATGCAGTGGCACAGCTGCCCAGGGAGCGGTGGGGTCACTGTCCCTGGAGGTGCTCCAAAACCGTGGAGATGTGGCACTGAGGGACGTGGTCAGTGGGCACGGTGGGAGTGGGATGACAATTAGACTTTGTGATCTCAGAGGTTTTTTCCAACCTTAATGAATCTATGAATATTTGTAAAAGTGTGAGCTTTCCTCCCATGCAGGATAAGAGCCTGTGAAGAGCCTCTTGGAACAGCCAGAGCCGGGTACCTCAGAGCCCACTTCCAGACAGAGCTCAGGTCCCATTTGGGGGCTGACATGTGTCCCAGACCTGAACATTGCTGTCAGCTGCCTCATGTTCATCAGTAAATCACTCACCTCTGTGCTAAGCCAGGGGAGAGCAGCAACAGCTGTAATTCAGCATTACATCCCATGCTGCGTGCATTTCAGGGCTTAATTAATTCAGGCCCTCAGATAAGCAGCACTGTTTGCCAGGCTGGGTGATGCTGTGAGCTCCTGGCTCAGGCATGCTCAAGAGCATCCTTTGGCTGTTTCAGCTCAGTGGGTTGGGGTGTGCTGCCTGCAGGCTGATGTGCTGCTGATGGCAAATAATCTCCAGCTGGGCTGAGTGCTGCCAAATCGCAGCTCTTCCCAGGGCAAGGTGACTGCTGCTGAAACAAACCACTTCATGGAAATGGTTGTCATTTTGCAGCAAGGAGGGCTGTGTGTTTTACCTGCTGGCAAGGAAGAACCGGGATGGCTGCAAGGTAAAGGTCTCTCCCTGTAATGTGCAGCATTCCCTGTGTGCACAGGTGGAAAAGCCGCATCATCTCAAAAGGACAGCCCACGTCAGTGCTGAGACCACTGAGGGAGATGTTCCAGCTGCAACCAGGCTATGGTCTTGTGCTCCTGCCCGGACAGGTGAGCAAAAAATAATCACAGTCTGGTTGGGTTGGAAGGGACTTTAAAAACCTCACCCCCACCCCGTGCTGTGGGTTGGCTACTCCCCACGAGCTCAGGCTGCCCAGGGCTCCATCCTTTGCTTTGGGCATCTCCGGGGATGGGGAATCTGCACCTCTCTGGGCAGCAGTGCCAGGGCCTCTGAGCAAAAGCCAAACCAAACCAACACAAAAACAAACCAAAACGCAGCTTTGGGTTTGAAGGTTTGGGAAACCCTTGGCCAGAGCTGTGTCCACCTGTGTAAGGCACTGACCTGCTGGGTTCGTGTCACAGTGCCGGGCTCTGGTGGTGGCAGCGTGGGAGCAGCAGAAATGTGCCCAGGACGCAGCGCAGAGCGTTCGCTTTGCCTGAAGATGGCAGTGCTGGATCGAAGGACGGTTGGGAATGGCTGTAACGGCTCGGGGATGCGCGGACCTCGTCTCCCACACAATCCCGAAACAACACTCCTTCTGTACTCATTTTTTAGCCTCTTTTTGAGTATTCCCTCAGCGTTTGGATCCAGACAGCGCCCAAGGTTTGCTATTTTGGTGAAAACCCTTTCTCCTTACTCTCCTATGAAGCACTGTGTGTGTGTGTTACATGACTGTAACAAAACACAAGAAGCCGCTCTGATTTATTCATAGAATCACAGAATCATGGAGGTCTGAAAAGACCTCTGAGATCCCCAAGCCCAAATCCAGCCCACTCCCACCGTGCCCACTGCCTAGGACCACCAGTGCCACATCTCCACGCTTCTTGAACACCTCCATGGATGGTGACCCCACTCTTCCTGAGAATAAATGTTTCCCAATGCCCAACTTGAACCTCCCCTGGTGGAACTTAGGCCATTTCCTCTTGCACTGTTTCTAGCCTTTCCATGTTGCTGGTGGTAAAAGAGTAAATGGGAACATATTCCAGGTTTGTTTCGAGGCTCTGTTCCCATGCTTATGTGACATAAAGCACCGATGGCTGGAGCCACAAGGAAGCAATGAGGTGACAGTCCTGTCCCCAGCCCATGAGCCGTGGTCATTGTGGGATAATCCCGTGCACCCACTGTTTTCTGGGGCTGGATTTAAGAATGTCTAGGCATCTGCATCCCCGAATACACATAGCAGAGAGAAAGAATAGTTGTCCATTAGGACCGTTCTATGCATAGACTAAAATGAATGCATCGCTGTTGGTGTCTATTTTTACCACTGGGGGGCTACATCCGCCTGCAGACTGTAAGTAGGTTAGTCCAACCCAGGGCACCTGTCACCTTGAGAAATGGGCTGTGTGGAGGTAATTGGGCAGGGCTGGAAAGCAGAAGTGTTTTCTCTGGCGAAAAACCTGACTGTGAACTTCGTCGGTTTGCAGTGAAAGAGCTTTTATCCCTGCTGGAAGCTTTGTGGTTAGTTTTCATAAAGGCAGCAAGCAGGAAGGGGAAAACTGCTTCTGAATAATGGGAAAACTGGTGTTTTAGGTTGTTTGGGGCTATGTTCCCTCTGTCACAAGTAACCCACATGGACCATGTGCATCAGAGGCCAAGAGGTGCTTGGTCTTCCAAGCTTACTGCCAGACATATACTTCTCAGCTGGATGCTGGGATACCAAACCTCATCCCTACTTGGTTCCGTGTGCATGGGAGGTTTCATTTTCTGGGCTCTTCTCTGGGTAATTCAACAGAGAGAAATGAGTAGCTCCAGCCTGACAAAAGAAATGTCATCTCTGCAGATGCTTTTAAGTATGCTAAAGAGTTGGGCCTCTCTGGGGTCTTTCATTATGCTGCTGTTTTTTTAGTTTAGTTTTGTTTTTCATTTTAGCTTCTGCAGACCGCTATTCCAGCTTTGAATTCCTATTGCTTATGGCTATGGCAGAGCTGCTGGAAACACAAGCATCAGGCTGGTCTTTGGGACACTGCCCCGAGCCATGTTTGTCTCCTTTTAACCGCAGTGTGGTTCCTGTGAGGTTTTGCGATTGAATCCTGGGAAATGCTACACTGGCAATAGGAAGTGCATGGTATGACTTGGAAACATAGAATGGTTTGGGCTTGAAGGGACCTCAATTGATCACCCTGTTCCAACCCCACAGCCAAGGGCATGGACACCTCCACTAAACCAGGTCGCTCAAAGCACACTCCAGAGCTTCTCTGGGCAATTGTCCCAGTGGTGTCACCTACCTGTGGGGTGACATGGTCTTTTGTGACAGAGAAAAACTGTTCTTTTTTTTTTTTTTTTTTTTTGTCTCGTGAGGCCTTTCTCGTGATAAGACTCTAACTGACAACTGCAGGTTATCTAGGTGGGTGTCACCGTGCCAAAGTGCCTCTGCTTACTGTTGTAAAGATAAGCAGAAGCAGGGACAAGCCTGTTTCTTTCTGGGTATGGCTTGGAGAAGCTGATCACTGCAAAAGACGATAATGCTTGTACATGGCAATGAAGCGTGTCTCAACTGTGTCTTAATCTCACCATCAAGTACACACATAATCAAAGAACCACGTCTCTCTCCTTTATGTGTGAGCGTGACACCTTTGCCAGCCAGACTTGGCACTGCTGCCTTTCTGCTGTGCCATCCTTCCTGGGGTCCATGAGGAATTCACTGAACAGCATTGTCCCTCCCATGGATCAAATGATGAAAGCTCTGTTTGGGCTACAGAGGGCAGCAAATTGCTTGGAATAAGACTTTGTCTGATGCTAGTTTTAGCAGCTCCAGGAAGGAGCCTCTACTTCTCTTACATCTCTACAGCAAGGCCAGTGACTGGGTGAGAAACATGTTGCTCTGCTGATATTGTTGGTGATGGGTATATGGTTGTGTTGGCATCTGTTGCGGTTCTGTGGTTTTGATGCCGGCATTCAACATCAGAGCATCATGCAGGGAGTTAAGGAGTTAATGCTTGGCCATTATGTACCATAGAACATGTTGGCTTATTTTCAAGTTCCTTATGTTCAGTACCAAAGTCATATCTGTTTATAGACACTTAAGGACACCGATGGAGATACCTGCCTGGCGCCCAGACACCCCAGCTAATGTAACAGACAATATGACATTTGGACTGGTTTCCAGGTTCTCTTTCCAGTTCCTTACACATGTTCAGGATGCCAGCCTAGGTTCTGTGTTATCGGTTTCCCCGCATGTACGTTCTGCAATAGTAATTTACATCATGTGGAGGAAGCTTTCCTCAAAACCAGAGAATGCTGAATGGCAGGGAATGTGGAGAGATTCAGGAAAAAAAATTAGAAGAGTGAGGACCCCCGGTGTCATGGGATTTTACTCTTCAGCACCTGTGGGATCCTGAGAAATGAAGCAAGTATTTGGGTGAGGGGTGGTGCAGCTCAGAAAGATCTGAGGAGGAACAGTTTATCTGGGGCTTGGGTTGTGCTTACCGAGTTCTATATAATACTTTTCTGGAGAGAGAGAGTTTCCAAACTGAGGTCTGAACCAGAAAGGGAAACCTGTAAGTCAAACCAGACCAATCACAGGAAGCATCAATATCAATGTCGGTTGCCCCTGTGCAAAGCCAGAAACGGAAATGAGTGTCCTCGCGTATAGAATGGAAAGAAGAAGAAGCAGAGAAAGAAGAGGAAGATCCAGGTGAGGGGCCCTCAAAACCACCATCACTGAGGAAGGCAACTAAGAAAAGTGAGTGGCATGGAGAGGAGAGTGACGATGAAGAAGTCACTGTTACCACTATTTGTCAACCCCTGAAGATGACTGAAATCCAAGGCTCAAAAAAGGAGTTTGTACGGCGCTCAGATGAAACTATTGACACCCAGTTGCTTCAGTGTTGGGACAATGGTGCCAGTACTGTGTCCCTAAATGGTAACCAAGCTCACCAGCCAGGTAGCATTGCCCAAGACCCAGCTATTGACAGAGGAATTAGTAGATGTCTGAACGAAGTTGCCAACCTGAAGTTGCTGGGCTGGGCCAGGCGCAAACACTGGACTGCAAGGGCTTCTTGGAGCCCGCAGTGATGGCCCAGCGCTCAGGGGAACCTGTGAGCGGCTCTCT
The DNA here is from genome assembly GCA_036925125.1 of Oreortyx pictus. NCBI lineage: Eukaryota > Metazoa > Chordata > Aves > Galliformes > Odontophoridae > Oreortyx > Oreortyx pictus. The sequence goes on along the minus strand of JAUPFR010000006.1, from coordinate 53,188,623 downwards.
GGGCAGCCAGCACCAGCACTAGCCTCAGCCCCTGCTGCCCTCCAGCTCCCTCTGCATTTGGCAGAAGCCACCTGGTTGGTCAACACTTGAAGATCCATCAATTGTGATAGTCCTGCCCAATCCAGCTCCCTACCTACTATAGAGAGAGATAAGGTCCCTGTAGTACATGTTTGAAGAGTATGCTGGGAACGAGGTTTGGGTCAAAGGGCAAACCTCTCCGTGAAACTGTTTTTGCTCAGGGACCTGGGTCCGCTTGGTGGGTGATGGAGAAGAATGGGGAAGTTCAGTGTGTACCAGAAGGGAATTTGATGTTGGGGGAGTGCAGTCAGTAATTCCGTGTATATATACGTATATATGGTGTGTGTGTGTGAGTGTATTTAATGTATGTTAACTGTTCCTTTATGTGCACTACATATGATGTAGTGATGTGGAATAAGGGGTGGAATGACATGGTTTTATAATTTTTGTTATTGGTATTCCACATCATAACACTATGTAGTGCAGTGGGACTTAAGGAGTCAATTCTCCAGCTCCGTGGATCATCTGATAGCTCCAGATATACCTCAGAAGAGAAGAAGAACTGTTTCCCTGAGGGCTATGCATTGCTTTGAATTTTTACCTTTTTCCACTCAGAGGAAAGACATTCTCTCTATACTTGCAGACCAACCAGCAGGTGCTCACTGCCGTCTCACCTCCAGCGTTTAGCGTAAGGCCTTCCGTTTATTGGACACTCTCATTTGCAAATTTTCTTTGATTTATTAAACCAAATTCCAATTGTATTGTATTATATTGTGTTACTTTGCATTCCGATATCTTTAGTAAATTAGCTTTCCTCCTCAGATTGTTGCCGCCGTTTTCTTTCTAGGTTGATCTCCCTTATCCTTTTTCCCTTTCCCCCTGCCCCTTCCCTGGGGAGAAGGTCCGTCGGTCCCACACCACAACAGACATGGAACCAGGCTGAACCAGCCTGTAAAGTATTGACAGAAGTATTGATAATAACGATAAGGATAAAAAAAAAAACAAAAAACTTTCAACATCAGGGTCATGAGTTGTCCCAAGCCATGCACTCTTCCTCCAACTGAGGTATGTCATTGCACAGCTTATTACTGGAACTTGTTTTCCTTTCATTCTGGAAGTGCCCTTGGTTCTCAGCCTTACTTTCTCATGCTGTTTATCCTGTTCCACAGCTACAGCTCTAAATATACTTTCTTCTATTTGCATACTCGTCGAGTTGAGCCAAGAGGTTCCGAGTTATCGTGGTTTTGATGCCGGTATTCCACATCAGAACATCACGCAGGCAGTCGACGAGTTAATGCAGTGGGAGCAGCAGAGGGGCGGAGCCGGGCCCCGGGCGCCAGGCCCCGCTCGGCTCTGGGCGCGCTCTCGGCTGCCGTGAAAAAATTCAGCAGTGTGCTTCCCCTGCAGTTCCTCCCTAGCGTAGGCTCCCAGTTTCTGGTTTGGAAACTGTCTCTCTCAATTGTTCGCTTTTATTAGATTTAGTAAAGCTACCGTTCCTTCTCAGATCGTGCCGTTGTTTTTTTACAGACCCATCTATTCCCTCTGTTTCCCCCTCCCCCCAGAGCGCACGGCTCTGCTGGGGTGGCCGCGTGGCCACTGACGGGGCAGTTTTTTTCTTTCTTCCCTTTCTCTCTCCCTTCTCGGTTTCCCTGGGGTTACTGTCGCGGATAACACCGTGACACGAGTGGACTAAGACTGGAATTGAAGATGTACCTTACCAGGCTTAGTACAGCTACATCTGCACCAAATAAGGAGAAGAAAACTCTGTCCCCACAAAGTAATGAAATTGGAACAAATGTAATCAGAAATAGAGGCGCTGTTGTTTTTCACCTGTCACCGTCTCTTAAAGTAGTAAAATAATTGATGCAGACCAGTAGCTCTGCAATCAAACCCCAGGGAGAGCCCAGGAACTCAGTACGGCCTGTGGACCGCCTGTGGACCAGGGCGATGCCACGGCCATGGCAGCACGGGGCAGCTGAGAGAGGCTGTACCAGGTGGGCCAAAGGGAGGGGCTGTGTCACCTGTGACATCACAGAGGATGTGTCATAATGAGGGGCTGGTATTAGGGCCACCAGCAGGAAGCACTGCTCCACTTTGGCCTGAGCCATCACTGAGTACAGCAGCAAGGGGAAGGCAGGGCTGGGCCAGGTGAGAACACCGGACTGTGAGGGCTTCTTGGAGCCCGCAGTGATGGCCCAGCGCTCAGGGGAACCTGTGAGCGACTCTCTGGGCAGCCAGCACCAGCACTAGCCTCAGCCCCTACTGCCCTCCAGCTCCCTCACCCCACTCCTACCTGACCCCAGGGCCTGTGGCTCCTGGCCACCTTACCCCCGCTGCGTGTGAGCTCCCACCCAGCCCCGCTGACCTGCACTCTCTTTCTTCGTCCAGATCATGGCTTGGATATTTGTCATTGCCTCGTGGCTGCAAATGCTGCCAAATGTTGGCAATTTGTGGAATGGGGCCACACTCAACCACATGCAGCAGCGTGAGGTATATCTGCAAGAGCAGATGACCAAGCTGCTGCAGGAAATAGAGCAGAACAGAATGGATCAGAGCAGGGTGGACCTGCAACACTTCCACTCCTTTGCACAGTGGTCCTGGATGATTTGGGCCTTGACTGCACAGCTGCTTTTCCTGCTCTTCAGGTTCTTCCTCTGCTGCATCAGCGAAAGGCAACAGAAAACAAAGCTCCAGCGTATCTGCGAGGCTTGGGAGATCCATGACCAGGAGGAGGAGGAGCTGGTGGATGACAAAGACACCAGTGATGGTACCAGCAGGAGCAGGTTTTACCCAAAGTACTCCACCTGGCCGCTGAAGTCTATGCAAGACAAGTGCAGCGTGCTGGAGGAGCTGATGGACGAACTAATTGTCACCTGTGACACTGTTGCCCCGAGTTACTTCATGCCAAGGCTGCAGGCACCTATTGGGGTGGGCATTGGCTTTGAAGGCAACAGTCGTGAAGGGAGTCATGCCATCTTCCGCATGCTTGTGCCGCTGAAGCTACCCCCGGGACACGAATTCCACTTGGAGCTGGGCCCTGAGGGGGAGGTAGGGTTGAGAAACTCCTGCGTCCGTGTGGAGCTGAAGTGCACATGCGCAAGGGAGCAGCTCTTGGGAGACATGCTGTGTTTCCTCCACCACCCTGAGGACGAGCTGAGGAAAAAGCAGATGCCCAGCCTCCTGGAAACCCTCTGCACCGACTCCTACCTGGATATGCATAAAACTGCCACCTGGTTCCAGGAACTGGTGAGAGAAGTCTGGGTGGCTATGCCTCAATCAGACACAATGGAGCTCGAGTTGCTGCCCTCCGCCCGTTTCTGCAAGCTCAGGCTGACCACTGCCACCGGCAGAGTCCTGTGGATTGAGCTCGTGCTCGGGGTACAGCAGAACGGCTCGTACACGTTCCTGGCCTTTGAGTAGGCAGAGGCCGTTGGTAGCAGTGGCACGAGGGGTCCGCAGAGACGCACTTCTCTGCGAAGCAGCCAGGCATGCCTGGCACAACAGCTTTCACCGCCAACGCCTGCAGCTCTGTGTCCCTGTTCTGGAAGCTGCCTACAAAATGGCCGACACCCTACTTGCCACCGGCTGCAGAGCTGAGCATGCTGGACATGGAGAAGACGCTGCTCGACCAGCGATTGGAAGTTCTGTCCAAAGGAAAACCACACCTGAGGCTGCCATACCCCGTGCAGGTGAAGAGCCCCCTGTGTGGACACTTGAAGCAGAGACTCCTCTTGCCTGCCTCTCCGTGACGGTCTGTTTGCTCTGTGAGCCTCGGCCTATACAAAAATGCCAACAGACAATGCTTGCTGGGAGAAACGCTGTCTCTCTGAGCATCCTGTCCAAGGAACTAGAGTCCTTCCCAGTGCCGTGGCAAGATAGCTTTAGACTGCTGCCAAGGTGGAAGCCTCTATGGTCCTTCACTCTGGAGAACTGTTGTCCCCCAGGAGTCTGTGCTGGGTCCAGTCTTGTTCAACATCTTGCCCCCCATCTAGGAACAAATGTTAGTAGGTGTAAAGGAAAGACATCCATACATAGACCATCTGGAACCTAAGAGGAGAAGATGCGATACTGCTGAGGAAGGCATCCAATTTGAGAGAAACAGCTGTGGTGGAAATGCTGTATGATCCCACATTTGTTCCTAACAGTCCACGCCATGACCATGATCCTGAGGGAGAAAGGAGTACACCTGATATACGTCGGAAGCTCTCAAAAACAGCACTGGTGGAAAGGTATGCCAGTACACTAGTAACAACGCTCAATAGATAGGAGGACCAACACAGAAGACCCCCAGTCTCTGAACTGATTCTTATGCTTCAAAACTTTGAACAACAACTTCCGTCACTGCACACTTCCATTTCCGCCATATCAAAGGTAGCAGAAAGACTAGATGAAGTGGATACGGTGATAGATAAAGTGGAGAAGACACAGGAAGGCATACTGGAGGAACTGTCCCTAGTGATTAACAGGGATGAACCCGTGGCAGTATCAGAAAAACCTGATGAAGACAAGGATGATCCAAAGAATATGCTGAAGGAGCTGATTGAACTGATGAAAGTCTCAACTATCACAGCAAACGCCTCTCTGCTCGAGCAAATGACAGCAGTAACTCCATGTCCCATGCGGCCATGTGGAGCTTCTTACGTGCAAATGGAGAGGACATGAAGAAATGGCATAAAAAACCCACTCCTACACTGTGAACACAGATGAGAGAATTACAACACAGATAACCACCAATGAAATTGCTTCAGTCACTGCAGGTAACCAATAGAGGGACCCTGCCTCCAGCTGAGAGGGGAAGGGATAACAGAGTGTATTGGACTGTGTGGATTCAATGGCCTGGCACATCAGAGCCACAAAAATATAAAGCACTGGTGGATGCCGGTGCACAGTGCACTCTAATGCCCTCGAGTTAAAAAGGGACAAAATTGATTTATATTTCCAGAGTGACTGGGGGCTCTCAGGAATTGTCTGTGTTGGAGACAGAAATAAGCCTCACCGGTAGAGACTGGCAGAAGCATCCCATAGTGGCTGGACAGGGGAATCCATGCCTGCCTGGTATAGATTATGTCAGAAGGGGACACTTCAAGGATCCCGAGGGATACCGATGGGCTTTTGGAACAGCTGCTGTAGATGCAGACAACATTAAGGAGCTGTCTGTTTTGCCTGGCCTGTCAGAAGATCCGTCTGTTGTGGGGGTACTGAAAGTAAAAAGAGCAGCAGGTACCGATTGCTACAAAGACAGTGCACAGAGAGCAGTACGGCACCAACAGGGATTCCTTGCTCCCCGTTCATAATTTGATTCGTCAGCTAGAGAGCCAGGGAGTGATCAGCAAAACCCACTCACCGTTTAACAGCCCCATATGGCTGCTGCGTAAAGCCAGTGGAGAATGGAGGCTGGCGGTAGATTATCGTGGCCTGAGTGAAGTCACACCCCCACTGAGTGCTGCCATGCCAGATATGTTAGAGCTGCAATATGAACTGGAGTCGAAAGCAGCCAAGTGGTATGCCACCACTGACACAGCAAATGACTTCTTTTTCATTCCTTTCTCCACAGAATGCAGGCCACAGTTTGCTTTTACCTGGAGGGGAGTTCAGTACACCTGGAACCGTTTGCCGCAGGGGTGGAAACAGCCCAACCATTTGCCATGGGTTGATCCAAACTGCATTGGAAAAGGGCAGGGTACCTGAGCACCTCCAGTATATTGGTGACATTATTGTGTGTGGGAATACAAGAAGTATATTTAGAGCTGCAGCTGTGGAACAGGATAAACAGCATGAGAATGGAAGGCTGAGAACCAAGGACGCTTCCAGAAGAAGAGGAAAACAAGTTCAAGTAAGCTGCACGATAGCAGACCCCAACTGGAGGAAGAGTGCGTGGTTTGGGAAGATTCACAGCCCTGATTGGATAATTGCCTGTATGCACGGTTAAGGACTGTTTTGGGAAGTTATACTGTTGATGTGTAAAGGCGGGTGGGAAAGTTAGAGAGAACTTGTGGAAGTATATAAGGGATGTTAAAACCTGTAATAAACGATTTGGATCGTTGACATCTGAGTCCGTGCCTCAGACGCTGCAAATGGCGCCCACTGCGCGGTGCGAGAGATTGCTTCACGTGCGCCCGCACCGCTCTGCAGGACAGAAGGTGAGCAGTTGGGAACCATGGGGAGTTCACTAACGAAGGAGCAACAAGTAAATCTTGAAGTATTACGGTTAAAGTTCCAGGATCAGCCTGTATCTAATTCAGAACTAGCTACTTTTCTTAAATGGATAAGCAAAAATGTCCCCGAATTTCCGAAAACTGGGTTCTCTCTTGACGGAGAACTCTGGGAGGCTTCTATTACTGAAGACAGAACGGCTGCCTAGCTTCTACCTGCTTGGCGCCAAAGAATGGAAGGGCTTAAACAAATTCGACAAGGAAGAAGTTCTTCCGGCTGTTCCCTATCCCACCCTCCCTCCCACCCTCGCCGCTGCCCCGACTCGGGAAGCAGCCCCTGCCCGGACCCGATCCGCGGCTCCGACAACACCCCTGACGGGGTGAAGAGAAACGGCAGCCCCGCCCCGCGCTCCCGCCCTCCGCTCCGCCCCCGTCGCTCGTCGCGCCGCTCCCGCCATCCGCCCCGGCTACGTCACCTACTACTGCGGCTCTGCAGCCTGCGTGTAACTTGCTTAAAAACGAGGACGAACCAGAACCAGAGGATCTTTCAGATTCTGGTTCAGCAGATCCGGAAGACAAATCGAACATTTTCCCTCTTGATGATAACTTGAAGGGAGCGGGAAAGAAATGTTTTTCTACAGCGTACTATGGTGCTTTAGAGCAGTGCAGAAAAGAAACAGTATTACGGGGTGATGCTGATACATTGCAAGCCTAGCTTGTGTTGTATCATGCAAACCAGCCCCCCCCCCCCCCCGGTGGGAATCCCTGCCTTACGAGGCAGTGAAGGAGCTAAGGAAGTCCCTGAGAGATTATGGAATTCAGGCTCCCTTTACATATCATCTTTTGGCTGCAATTGGTGACAGTTATGTTATGTCCCCTCATGACTCAGTTGTGTTATGACCCCTCCCTCATGAGGGAGGGATTCCGGGCAATACCTCAGGCCCAGGCACAGATGGACAGGCAAGGCTTTGAACAAGTTAAGACTTTGGTGTTGCGTGCTATCCGTAAAATAATTGACGCAGACCAGTAGCTCTGCAGTCAAACCCCCTGGAGAGCCCGGGAACTCAGTCTGGCCTGTGGACCAGGGCGATGCCACGGCCATGGCAGCACGGGGCAGCTGAGAGGGGCTGTACCAGGTGGGCCAAAGGGTGGGGCTGGGGCGCCTGTGACATCGCAGAGGATGTGTCATAATGAGGGGCTGGTACTAGGGCCACCAGCAGGAAGCACTGCTCCACTCTGGCCTGAGCCATCACTGAGTACAGCAGCAAGGGGAAGGCAGGGCTGGGCCAGGTGAGAACACCGGACTGCGAAGGCTTCTTGGAGCCCGCAGTGATGGCCCAGCGCTCAGGGGAACCTGTGAGCGGCTCTCTGGGCAGCCAGCACCAGCACTAGCCTCAGCCCCTGCTGCCCTCCAGCTCCCTCGCCCCGCTCCTACCTGGGCCAGGGCCTGTGGCTCCTGGCCACCTTACCCCCGCTGCGTGTGAGCTCCCACCCAGCCCCGCTGACCTGCACTCTCCTTTTTCTTCCAGATCATGGCTTTGATATTTGTCATTGCCTCGTGGCTGCAAATGCTGCCAAATGTTGGCAATTCGTGGGATGCGGCCACACTCAACCACATGCAGCAGCGTGAGGTATATCTGCAAGAGCAGATGACCAAGCTGCTGCAGGAAATAGAGCAGAACAGAATGGATCAGAGCAGGGTGGACCTGATTTGGGCCTTGACTGCACTGCTGCTTTTCCTGCTCTTCAGGTTCTTCCTCTGCTGCTTCAGGGAAAGGCAACAGAAAACAAAGCTCCAGCGTATCTGCGAGGCTTGGGAGATCCATGACCAGGAGGAGGAGGAGCTGGTGGATGACAAAGACACCAGTGATGGTACCAGCAGGAGCAGGTTTTACCCAAAGTACTCCACCTGGCCGCTGAAGTCTATGCAAGACAAGTGCAGCGTGCTGGAGGAGCTGATGGACGAACTAATTGTCACCTGTGACACTGTTGCCCCGAGTTACTTCATGCCAAGGCTGCAGGCACCTATTGGGGTGGGCATTGGCTTTGAAGGCAACAGTCGTGAAGGGAGTCATGCCATCTTCCGCATGCTTGTGCCGCTGAAGCTACCCCCGGGACACGAATTCCACTTGGAGCTGGGCCCTGAGGGGGAGGTAGGGTTGAGAAACTCCTGCGTCCGTGTGGAGCTGAAGTGCACATGCGCAAGGGAGCAGCTCTTGGGAGACATGCTGTGTTTCCTCCACCACCCTGAGGACGAGCTGAGGAAAAAGCAGATGCCCAGCCTCCTGGAAACCCTCTGCACCGACTCCTACCTGGATATGCATAAAACTGCCACCTGGTTCCAGGAACTGGTGAGAGAAGTCTGGGTGGCTATGCCTCAATCAGACACAATGGAGCTCGAGTTGCTGCCCTCCGCCCGTTTCTGCAAGCTCAGGCTGACCACTGCCACCGGCAGAGTCCTGTGGATTGAGCTCGTGCTCGGGGTACAGCAGAACGGCTCGTACACGTTCCTGGCCTTTGAGTAGGCAGAGGCCGTTGGTAGCAGTGGCACGAGGGGTCCGCAGAGACGCACTTCTCTGCGAAGCAGCCAGGCATGCCTGGCACAACAGCTTTCACCGCCAACGCCTGCAGCTCTGTGTCCCTGTTCTGGAAGCTGCCTACAAAATGGCCGACACCCTACTTGCCACCGGCTGCAGAGCTGAGCATGCTGGACATGGAGAAGACGCTGCTCGACCAGCGATTGGAAGTTCTGTCCAAAGGAAAACCACACCTGAGGCTGCCATACCCCGTGCAGGTGAAGAGCCCCCTGTGTGGACACTTGAAGCAGAGACTCCTCTTGCCTGCCTCTCCGTGACGGTCTGTTTGCTCTGTGAGCCTCGGCCTATACAAAAATGCCAACAGACAATGCTTGCTGGGAGAAACGCTGTCTCTCTGAGCATCCTGTCCAAGGAACTAGAGTCCTTCCCAGTGCCGTGGCAAGATAGCTTTAGACTGCTGCCAAGGTGGAAGCCTCTATGGTCCTTCACTCTGGAGAACTGTTGTCCCCCAGGAGTCTGTGCTGGGTCCAGTCTTGTTCAACATCTTGCCCCCCATCTAGGAACAAATGTTAGTAGGTGTAAAGGAAAGACATCCATACATAGACCATCTGGAACCTAAGAGGAGAAGATGCGATACTGCTGAGGAAGGCATCCAATTTGAGAGAAACAGCTGTGGTGGAAATGCTGTATGATCCCACATTTGTTCCTAACAGTCCACGCCATGACCATGATCCTGAGGGAGAAAGGAGTACACCTGATATACGTCGGAAGCTCTCAAAAACAGCACTGGTGGAAAGGTATGCCAGTACACTAGTAACAACGCTCAATAGATAGGAGGACCAACACAGAAGACCCCCAGTCTCTGAACTGATTCTTATGCTTCAAAACTTTGAACAACAACTTCCGTCACTGCACACTTCCATTTCCGCCATATCAAAGGTAGCAGAAAGACTAGATGAAGTGGATACGGTGATAGATAAAGTGGAGAAGACACAGGAAGGCATACTGGAGGAACTGTCCCTAGTGATTAACAGGGATGAACCCGTGGCAGTATCAGAAAAACCTGATGAAGACAAGGATGATCCAAAGAATATGCTGAAGGAGCTGATTGAACTGATGAAAGTCTCAACTATCACAGCAAACGCCTCTCTGCTCGAGCAAATGACAGCAGTAACTCCATGTCCCATGCGGCCATGTGGAGCTTCTTACGTGCAAATGGAGAGGACATGAAGAAATGGCATAAAAAACCCACTCCTACACTGTGAACACAGATGAGAGAATTACAACACAGATAACCACCAATGAAATTGCTTCAGTCACTGCAGGTAACCAATAGAGGGACCCTGCCTCCAGCTGAGAGGGGAAGGGATAACAGAGTGTATTGGACTGTGTGGATTCAATGGCCTGGCACATCAGAGCCACAAAAATATAAAGCACTGGTGGATGCCGGTGCACAGTGCACTCTAATGCCCTCGAGTTAAAAAGGGACAAAATTGATTTATATTTCCAGAGTGACTGGGGGCTCTCAGGAATTGTCTGTGTTGGAGACAGAAATAAGCCTCACCGGTAGAGACTGGCAGAAGCATCCCATAGTGGCTGGACAGGGGAATCCATGCCTGCCTGGTATAGATTATGTCAGAAGGGGACACTTCAAGGATCCCGAGGGATACCGATGGGCTTTTGGAACAGCTGCTGTAGATGCAGACAACATTAAGGAGCTGTCTGTTTTGCCTGGCCTGTCAGAAGATCCGTCTGTTGTGGGGGTACTGAAAGTAAAAAGAGCAGCAGGTACCGATTGCTACAAAGACAGTGCACAGAGAGCAGTACGGCACCAACAGGGATTCCTTGCTCCCCGTTCATAATTTGATTCGTCAGCTAGAGAGCCAGGGAGTGATCAGCAAAACCCACTCACCGTTTAACAGCCCCATATGGCTGCTGCGTAAAGCCAGTGGAGAATGGAGGCTGGCGGTAGATTATCGTGGCCTGAGTGAAGTCACACCCCCACTGAGTGCTGCCATGCCAGATATGTTAGAGCTGCAGTATGAACTGGAGTCGAAAGCAGCCAAGTGGTATGCCACCACTGACACAGCAAATGACTTCTTTTTCATTCCTTTCTCCACAGAATGCAGGCCACAGTTTGCTTTTACCTGGAGGGGAGTTCAGTACACCTGGAACCGTTTGCCGCAGGGGTGGAAACAGCCCAACCATTTGCCATGGGTTGATCCAAACTGCATTGGAAAAGGGCAGGGTACCTGAGCACCTCCAGTATATTGGTGACATTATTGTGTGTGGGAATACAAGAAGTATATTTAGAGCTGCAGCTGTGGAACAGGATAAACAGCATGAGAATGGAAGGCTGAGAACCAAGGACGCTTCCAGAAGAAGAGGAAAACAAGTTCAAGTAAGCTGCACGATAGCAGACCCCAACTGGAGGAAGAGTGCGTGGTTTGGGAAGATTCACAGCCCTGATTGGATAATTGCCTGTATGCACGGTTAAGGACTGTTTTGGGAAGTTATACTGTTGATGTGTAAAGGCGGGTGGGAAAGTTAGAGAGAACTTGTGGAAGTATATAAGGGATGTTAAAACCTGTAATAAACGATTTGGATCGTTGACATCTGAGTCCGTGCCTCAGACGCTGCAAATGGCGCCCACTGCGCGGTGCGAGAGATTGCTTCACGTGCGCCCGCACCGCTCTGCAGGACAGAAGGTGAGCAGTTGGGAACCATGGGGAGTTCACTAACGAAGGAGCAACAAGTAAATCTTGAAGTATTACGGTTAAAGTTCCAGGATCAGCCTGTATCTAATTCAGAACTAGCTACTTTTCTTAAATGGATAAGCAAAAATGTCCCCGAATTTCCGAAAACTGGGTTCTCTCTTGACGGAGAACTCTGGGAGGCTTCTATTACTGAAGACAGAACGGCTGCCTAGCTTCTACCTGCTTGGCGCCAAAGAATGGAAGGGCTTAAACAAATTCGACAAGGAAGAAGTTCTTCCGGCTGTTCCCTATCCCACCCTCCCTCCCACCCTCGCCGCTGCCCCGACTCGGGAAGCAGCCCCTGCCCGGACCCGATCCGCGGCTCCGACAACACCCCTGACGGGGTGAAGAGAAACGGCAGCCCCGCCCCGCGCTCCCGCCCTCCGCTCCGCCCCCGTCGCTCGTCGCGCCGCTCCCGCCATCCGCCCCGGCTACGTCACCTACTACTGCGGCTCTGCAGCCTGCGTGTAACTTGCTTAAAAACGAGGACGAACCAGAACCAGAGGATCTTTCAGATTCTGGTTCAGCAGATCCGGAAGACAAATCGAACATTTTCCCTCTTGATGATAACTTGAAGGGAGCGGGAAAGAAATGTTTTTCTACAGCGTACTATGGTGCTTTAGAGCAGTGCAGAAAAGAAACAGTATTACGGGGTGATGCTGATACATTGCAAGCCTAGCTTGTGTTGTATCATGCAAACCAGCCCCCCCCCCCCCCCGGTGGGAATCCCTGCCTTACGAGGCAGTGAAGGAGCTAAGGAAGTCCCTGAGAGATTATGGAATTCAGGCTCCCTTTACATATCATCTTTTGGCTGCAATTGGTGACAGTTATGTTATGTCCCCTCATGACTCAGTTGTGTTATGACCCCTCCCTCATGAGGGAGGGATTCCGGGCAATACCTCAGGCCCAGGCACAGATGGACAGGCAAGGCTTTGAACAAGTTAAGACTTTGGTGTTGCGTGCTATCCGTAAAATAATTGACGCAGACCAGTAGCTCTGCAGTCAAACCCCCTGGAGAGCCCGGGAACTCAGTCTGGCCTGTGGACCAGGGCGATGCCACGGCCATGGCAGCACGGGGCAGCTGAGAGGGGCTGTACCAGGTGGGCCAAAGGGTGGGGCTGGGGCGCCTGTGACATCGCAGAGGATGTGTCATAATGAGGGGCTGGTACTAGGGCCACCAGCAGGAAGCACTGCTCCACTCTGGCCTGAGCCATCACTGAGTACAGCAGCAAGGGGAAGGCAGGGCTGGGCCAGGTGAGAACACCGGACTGCGAAGGCTTCTTGGAGCCCGCAGTGATGGCCCAGCGCTCAGGGGAACCTGTGAGCGGCTCTCTGGGCAGCCAGCACCAGCACTAGCCTCAGCCCCTGCTGCCCTCCAGCTCCCTCGCCCCGCTCCTACCTGGGCCAGGGCCTGTGGCTCCTGGCCACCTTACCCCCGCTGCGTGTGAGCTCCCACCCAGCCCCGCTGACCTGCACTCTCCTTTTTCTTCCAGATCATGGCTTTGATATTTGTCATTGCCTCGTGGCTGCAAATGCTGCCAAATGTTGGCAATTCGTGGGATGCGGCCACACTCAACCACATGCAGCAGCGTGAGGTATATCTGCAAGAGCAGATGACCAAGCTGCTGCAGGAAATAGAGCAGAACAGAATGGATCAGAGCAGGGTGGACCTGATTTGGGCCTTGACTGCACTGCTGCTTTTCCTGCTCTTCAGGTTCTTCCTCTGCTGCTTCAGGGAAAGGCAACAGAAAACAAAGCTCCAGCGTATCTGCGAGGCTTGGGAGATCCATGACCAGGAGGAGGAGGAGCTGGTGGATGACAAAGACACCAGTGATGGTACCAGCAGGAGCAGGTTTTACCCAAAGTACTCCACCTGGCCGCTGAAGTCTATGCAAGACAAGTGCAGCGTGCTGGAGGAGCTGATGGACGAACTAATTGTCACCTGTGACACTGTTGCCCCGAGTTACTTCATGCCAAGGCTGCAGGCACCTATTGGGGTGGGCATTGGCTTTGAAGGCAACAGTCGTGAAGGGAGTCATGCCATCTTCCGCATGCTTGTGCCGCTGAAGCTACCCCCGGGACACGAATTCCACTTGGAGCTGGGCCCTGAGGGGGAGGTAGGGTTGAGAAACTCCTGCGTCCGTGTGGAGCTGAAGTGCACATGCGCAAGGGAGCAGCTCTTGGGAGACATGCTGTGTTTCCTCCACCACCCTGAGGACGAGCTGAGGAAAAAGCAGATGCCCAGCCTCCTGGAAACCCTCTGCACCGACTCCTACCTGGATATGCATAAAACTGCCACCTGGTTCCAGGAACTGGTGAGAGAAGTCTGGGTGGCTATGCCTCAATCAGACACAATGGAGCTCGAGTTGCTGCCCTCCGCCCGTTTCTGCAAGCTCAGGCTGACCACTGCCACCGGCAGAGTCCTGTGGATTGAGCTCGTGCTCGGGGTACAGCAGAACGGCTCGTACACGTTCCTGGCCTTTGAGTAGGCAGAGGCCGTTGGTAGCAGTGGCACGAGGGGTCCGCAGAGACGCACTTCTCTGCGAAGCAGCCAGGCATGCCTGGCACAACAGCTTTCACCGCCAACGCCTGCAGCTCTGTGTCCCTGTTCTGGAAGCTGCCTACAAAATGGCCGACACCCTACTTGCCACCGGCTGCAGAGCTGAGCATGCTGGACATGGAGAAGACGCTGCTCGACCAGCGATTGGAAGTTCTGTCCAAAGGAAAACCACACCTGAGGCTGCCATACCCCGTGCAGGTGAAGAGCCCCCTGTGTGGACACTTGAAGCAGAGACTCCTCTTGCCTGCCTCTCCGTGACGGTCTGTTTGCTCTGTGAGCCTCGGCCTATACAAAAATGCCAACAGACAATGCTTGCTGGGAGAAACGCTGTCTCTCTGAGCATCCTGTCCAAGGAACTAGAGTCCTTCCCAGTGCCGTGGCAAGATAGCTTTAGACTGCTGCCAAGGTGGAAGCCTCTATGGTCCTTCACTCTGGAGAACTGTTGTCCCCCAGGAGTCTGTGCTGGGTCCAGTCTTGTTCAACATCTTGCCCCCCATCTAGGAACAAATGTTAGTAGGTGTAAAGGAAAGACATCCATACATAGACCATCTGGAACCTAAGAGGAGAAGATGCGATACTGCTGAGGAAGGCATCCAATTTGAGAGAAACAGCTGTGGTGGAAATGCTGTATGATCCCACATTTGTTCCTAACAGTCCACGCCATGACCATGATCCTGAGGGAGAAAGGAGTACACCTGATATACGTCGGAAGCTCTCAAAAACAGCACTGGTGGAAAGGTATGCCAGTACACTAGTAACAACGCTCAATAGATAGGAGGACCAACACAGAAGACCCCCAGTCTCTGAACTGATTCTTATGCTTCAAAACTTTGAACAACAACTTCCGTCACTGCACACTTCCATTTCCGCCATATCAAAGGTAGCAGAAAGACTAGATGAAGTGGATACGGTGATAGATAAAGTGGAGAAGACACAGGAAGGCATACTGGAGGAACTGTCCCTAGTGATTAACAGGGATGAACCCGTGGCAGTATCAGAAAAACCTGATGAAGACAAGGATGATCCAAAGAATATGCTGAAGGAGCTGATTGAACTGATGAAAGTCTCAACTATCACAGCAAACGCCTCTCTGCTCGAGCAAATGACAGCAGTAACTCCATGTCCCATGCGGCCATGTGGAGCTTCTTACGTGCAAATGGAGAGGACATGAAGAAATGGCATAAAAAACCCACTCCTACACTGTGAACACAGATGAGAGAATTACAACACAGATAACCACCAATGAAATTGCTTCAGTCACTGCAGGTAACCAATAGAGGGACCCTGCCTCCAGCTGAGAGGGGAAGGGATAACAGAGTGTATTGGACTGTGTGGATTCAATGGCCTGGCACATCAGAGCCACAAAAATATAAAGCACTGGTGGATGCCGGTGCACAGTGCACTCTAATGCCCTCGAGTTAAAAAGGGACAAAATTGATTTATATTTCCAGAGTGACTGGGGGCTCTCAGGAATTGTCTGTGTTGGAGACAGAAATAAGCCTCACCGGTAGAGACTGGCAGAAGCATCCCATAGTGGCTGGACAGGGGAATCCATGCCTGCCTGGTATAGATTATGTCAGAAGGGGACACTTCAAGGATCCCGAGGGATACCGATGGGCTTTTGGAACAGCTGCTGTAGATGCAGACAACATTAAGGAGCTGTCTGTTTTGCCTGGCCTGTCAGAAGATCCGTCTGTTGTGGGGGTACTGAAAGTAAAAAGAGCAGCAGGTACCGATTGCTACAAAGACAGTGCACAGAGAGCAGTACGGCACCAACAGGGATTCCTTGCTCCCCGTTCATAATTTGATTCGTCAGCTAGAGAGCCAGGGAGTGATCAGCAAAACCCACTCACCGTTCAACAGCCCCATATGGCTGCTGCGTAAAGCCAGTGGAGAATGGAGGCTGGCGGTAGATTATCGTGGCCTGAGTGAAGTCACACCCCCACTGAGTGCTGCCATGCCAGATATGTTAGAGCTGCAGTATGAACTGGAGTCGAAAGCAGCCAAGTGGTATGCCACCACTGACACAGCAAATGACTTCTTTTTCATTCCTTTCTCCACAGAATGCAGGCCACAGTTTGCTTTTACCTGGAGGGGAGTTCAGTACACCTGGAACCGTTTGCCGCAGGGGTGGAAACAGCCCAACCATTTGCCATGGGTTGATCCAAACTGCATTGGAAAAGGGCAGGGTACCTGAGCACCTCCAGTATATTGGTGACATTATTGTGTGTGGGAATACAAGAAGTATATTTAGAGCTGCAGCTGTGGAACAGGATAAACAGCATGAGAATGGAAGGCTGAGAACCAAGGACGCTTCCAGAAGAAGAGGAAAACAAGTTCAAGTAAGCTGCACGATAGCAGACCCCAACTGGAGGAAGAGTGCGTGGTTTGGGAAGATTCACAGCCCTGATTGGATAATTGCCTGTATGCACGGTTAAGGACTGTTTTGGGAAGTTATACTGTTGATGTGTAAAGGCGGGTGGGAAAGTTAGAGAGAACTTGTGGAAGTATATAAGGGATGTTAAAACCTGTAATAAACGATTTGGATCGTTGACATCTGAGTCCGTGCCTCAGACGCTGCAAATGGCGCCCACTGCGCGGTGCGAGAGATTGCTTCACGTGCGCCCGCACCGCTCTGCAGGACAGAAGGTGAGCAGTTGGGAACCATGGGGAGTTCACTAACGAAGGAGCAACAAGTAAATCTTGAAGTATTACGGTTAAAGTTCCAGGATCAGCCTGTATCTAATTCAGAACTAGCTACTTTTCTTAAATGGATAAGCAAAAATGTCCCCGAATTTCCGAAAACTGGGTTCTCTCTTGACGGAGAACTCTGGGAGGCTTCTATTACTGAAGACAGAACGGCTGCCTAGCTTCTACCTGCTTGGCGCCAAAGAATGGAAGGGCTTAAACAAATTCGACAAGGAAGAAGTTCTTCCGGCTGTTCCCTATCCCACCCTCCCTCCCACCCTCGCCGCTGCCCCGACTCGGGAAGCAGCCCCTGCCCGGACCCGATCCGCGGCTCCGACAACACCCCTGACGGGGTGAAGAGAAACGGCAGCCCCGCCCCGCGCTCCCGCCCTCCGCTCCGCCCCCGTCGCTCGTCGCGCCGCTCCCGCCATCCGCCCCGGCTACGTCACCTACTACTGCGGCTCTGCAGCCTGCGTGTAACTTGCTTAAAAACGAGGACGAACCAGAACCAGAGGATCTTTCAGATTCTGGTTCAGCAGATCCGGAAGACAAATCGAACATTTTCCCTCTTGATGATAACTTGAAGGGAGCGGGAAAGAAATGTTTTTCTACAGCGTACTATGGTGCTTTAGAGCAGTGCAGAAAAGAAACAGTATTACGGGGTGATGCTGATACATTGCAAGCCTAGCTTGTGTTGTATCATGCAAACCAGCCCCCCCCCCCCCCCGGTGGGAATCCCTGCCTTACGAGGCAGTGAAGGAGCTAAGGAAGTCCCTGAGAGATTATGGAATTCAGGCTCCCTTTACATATCATCTTTTGGCTGCAATTGGTGACAGTTATGTTATGTCCCCTCATGACTCAGTTGTGTTATGACCCCTCCCTCATGAGGGAGGGATTCCGGGCAATACCTCAGGCCCAGGCACAGATGGACAGGCAAGGCTTTGAACAAGTTAAGACTTTGGTGTTGCGTGCTATCCGTAAAATAATTGACGCAGACCAGTAGCTCTGCAGTCAAACCCCCTGGAGAGCCCGGGAACTCAGTCTGGCCTGTGGACCAGGGCGATGCCACGGCCATGGCAGCACGGGGCAGCTGAGAGGGGCTGTACCAGGTGGGCCAAAGGGTGGGGCTGGGGCGCCTGTGACATCGCAGAGGATGTGTCATAATGAGGGGCTGGTACTAGGGCCACCAGCAGGAAGCACTGCTCCACTCTGGCCTGAGCCATCACTGAGTACAGCAGCAAGGGGAAGGCAGGGCTGGGCCAGGTGAGAACACCGGACTGCGAAGGCTTCTTGGAGCCCGCAGTGATGGCCCAGCGCTCAGGGGAACCTGTGAGCGGCTCTCTGGGCAGCCAGCACCAGCACTAGCCTCA